>JARCFY010000010.1:6642148-7842148 GCA_029233225.1 Lepidodactylus listeri
ATGGGTTGGATCCTGTAGATCCATTCCAAAGGTGGAAGAAGTCTGATTGTCCCCCAAAGCCCCAATATTGAAATCAGGCTAAACAATGCCCACAAACGCACACCCTCCCTGTGTCCATTTAGATAACAGACTTGAACTCTTGACCTGAGCAGACCAAGAAGGAAAATATTATAGTTATAGTTCATCTCCAGTGATCAGTTCTGGGATGTTTCTGAGATGCTCCTCCCATCTGGGAACAGAATTCTTCCCAAATTGTTTTTTTGGGGGGATGCAGGAGATGTTCTGGTCCTCCTACCATAGGACTTGGGTATTTGTGGATTTGTAGCCTTAACTTCTTTCTGTCTGGCTCTGTCTCTTGGGCTTCTCCCCTTTGCTCTTGAGTGTGGTAGTTCGTGTAACATTTGGATTGTGGTGCAAGATAGTGTCATGACCTGGCTAGCCCAATCTTGACCCTCCTCGGAAGCTAAGGAGGGTCAACCCTGGTCAGTACTTGGATGGGAAACCACCAAGCCCAGAAGAAGAAACCAAAGAAGCCCAGGTTCACTACACAGAGGCAGGCAACGACAAACCACCTCTGACTAGTCTCTTGCCTTGAAAACCCCATGGGGTTGCCACAAGTCAGCTGTGACTTGATGGAAAAGAGAGAGCGTCTCCTTCAGTGAGGTTCCTAGTGTTGTGTAGTGACCTTGAGTGTCGCATGCTCATTTGCCTGCTTGAGACGTGCCCATTCGCCATCCCAGGTCTTGTAATAGTCCCCTAGATTGCTTTTCATTTCCGGTTTCATGCAGTATTCCCTCCAAGCTTCTAGCAGGGCCTTGCCACTTAGTTCAAGATCTGTCATGGCTGTTAATGTGCATCATTGCCTTGGTCTGAGGGTTTCTTTTATAGCCAGGTGTTGGCACCTAATCCAGCAGCTCTTGGGCTTGGGTTGAGAAGAAGCCAAAGGAAGATCTTTTCCTTGTGCTCAGGCTATTTTAGTAAGAATTTGAGCAGGAAAGGGCCAGTGGGCCATATTCACATGTGTCTGTTTTATATGTGCTTTTAGAGTAGGGCTACCAGCCTCCAGGTGGGGCCTGGGGATCCCCCAGAATTACAGCTCATCTTCAGACTACTGAGATCAGTTCCCCTGGAGGGAATGGATGCTTTGGAGGGTGGGCTCTGTGGCTCTGTGCCTCACTGACTTCCCTGTCCTCCCCAGGCTCCACCCCCTCCAAATCTCCTGGACTTTTCCCACCTGGATCTGGCCACTCTATCTGGTGGCCGGGGGCAGGGGGGACCTGGTAAATGTAATGATGGGCCATATTCACAGGTTTAGTGTACACATGCCATTAGAGGTTAAAGTCGAACAAAATATGTGGCAGGGTATGAGTTTTCATGAGTCACGGCTCACTTCTTCAGATATCTAAAGAAGTGAGCAGTGACTTACAAAAGCTCATAACCTCTCACAAATTTTATTAGTCTTTAAGGTGTTAAGAGCCAGTTTGGTGTAGTGGTTAAGTGTGCGGACTCTAATCTGGGAGAACCGGGTTTGATTCCCCACTCCTCCACTTGCACCTGGCTGGATGGCCTTGGGCAAGCCATAGCTCTGTACCAGCTGTTCCCTCAAGGACAGCTTGGGAAAGAGCTCTCTCAGCCCCACCTACCTCACAGGGTGTCTGTTGTGGGGAGGGGAAGGGAAAAGGAGTTTGTAAGCCGCTCTGAGACTCCCTTGGGGAGTGGAGGGCGGGGTATAAATCCAATCTCCTCTTCTTCTTCTTCTTCTTCTTCTTCTACTGGTCTCTTGCTCTTTTCTACTGCTATAGACAGACTAACATGGCTACCCATCTGGACAGACAGACAGACAGATAAATCTTGATCAATTAGAGGTTACTTAGAGTGAACGGCTTTTCACAATTCTGTTCCCCCTATCGGAAAAAAGTTCCTTTTTTCTTATTTTTTTAAATAATTGTTGATAATTATAAAAAACATAAATTTCAAAGATATACATACGATTATCAAACTTGTCACTGTAACTCAACAATTACAATCTGAATACAATTACTATTCCTTACCAATTTGGACCTCAGTTCTTCAAGATCCTCATTCTTTTGGAAGGATATAAGTTGAATCACGGGCTAACCGTCCTTTACCTTTTCGAACCACTCGTTTACATCAGTAACATCTTTCGTTTTCCAGTGCTGTACGGATGCCAAGTGAGCGGCTGTTATTGAATTCAACGTTATGTTCTGTGGTTACTGTGGAACTGTGGGAAGATTAGTTTTATAGTGTAATTTCTAGTTTAATTTCTACCTCCCTACCCTGACCAAAATGCAACAAAATAGCAACTTTCTTCCAATTAGTTGATTTATAGATTTGAAGATTTAACTAGGGTTGCCGGGGGTTCCCTGGCCATGAGTGGGGGATGGAGGCATAGGATTTCCAGAGCCGGGTTGGGAAACTCCTGGAGATTTGGGAGTCTAGCCTAGAGAGGACAGGGACCTCAGTGGGGTGCAATGCCATCGAGTCCACCCTCCAAAGCATCCCTTTTCTCCAACTGAACTGATTTCTGTAGTCTAGAGATGAGCTGTAATTCTGGGGGATCCCCAGGTCCCACCTGGAGGCTGGCATCCCTAAAACCGGCACTTAATCTGCCATCTTCTGTTGCCTTATTGCATCTTTTAAAACTATACCTCAGAATTGTATCTTTTAAAAAAATCTTTTAAAAACTCTTCAAACTCTTGGAGACCTATTGTGTCTTTTAAAACTGAAAATAAAAGGTTGCACATAAACCTCACCCCTCCCTTTGTTTAGGTTACACACACACACACACACACACACACACACACACACACACACACACAATCTCCGCATGCTCACAGAAAAATTTATTTCAATGTATAAATAGGTTAGCGTGCTTCTGCCATGCTTGCGACTGAACCGACAGGGTCTCCTAAAACATTAAAAGTGAAATGTCTATTTGCTGTCAGTTTGTGGGATATATATTCATCTACAAAGGTCTTCCACCTCAGCAGCGAAAACATGGCGGATAATCTCATTCTTCTAGACACAAATAAGTAGGACCTGACTTTCTCCTGTAATGGATTAATCTACTTTGGCAATTCAGGGAACAGAGTCGAGCTCCTCAGGCAGCCAACCTGCTTTTTTTATCAGGTTCTCTGTGCCTTGAATAAATATGGACTTAGCTGTGTTTAACAAAATACAAGCCATGTCAAGTCTGAAAGTGTGCGGTTCAAAAAAAAAAATAGCAAACAGGAAAGAAACTTGCTCACATGGTCTCCATTGATTGTTATCTCGTGGTAATGCAAAGTAGAAATCCACAGCACCGTTACTGCGGAGGAAAGCCTGAGGAAAAATTGTAAAATGGTTTTTGGAAGCTCAGGAGAAAAAAAACCACACAGGTGAAATACACATTATAGGAGACGTGGGCTGTTTCTTAAACAGTCTCTGCTTTTCAAGCCGCACGTTGGGGCAACAAAAATCCCAACTTCAGGTATGGGCTAACGGGGTCTGAACTTGCTGAGGCAGTGGGGGGTGGGATCTTGGGGTTGCAGTGGATAGCTCAGTAGAAGTGTCAGCTCCGTGTGTTGAAATGGTGAAAAGGAAAACTCTATGCTGAGGATTATTAGGAAATGGACTGAAAATAAAACATCCAATATTGTAATTAGGGGTGTGCCCCGAAAAATTCGGAATTTTTTGGGTTCGGATGTACCAGCCCAAAGTGAGCAAGTGGGGGAAGGACTGGGCATAGGTGTCAACTACGGGGAGGCTCAAGGGCTCGAGCATCCCCCGAAATTTCCCGGGGGGGCTCAGCCACCCCTGGCAAAATGGAGCGCCCGCCGGTGGGGGAGGCGGGGAGGGCTGCCGGGAGTCCGGGGGGTGCCGGGCACGACAGAAGGCAGCCACCGAGGAGGGGGGGTGGAGGGGGGGCAGAGCCGGCGTGATGGGCGGGCACAGGGACTCCGCCGCGCCGGCCGGCCCCCCAACCCAGCCGGCGAGCTGGCTCTGGGGCAGCAGCCGGGCGACCTGGCGTTGGCTCTGGGCGGCGGGCAGCTGCAGCGTCGGGGGGAAGCGCACCGCCACGACTTCAAGGACCCCTACGGGGCAGCAGCCCCCGCCCCCCCGAGCTTGCCCCGCCAGGTCTGCCTCCTTGGGGGCGGGCGGCGGGGAAAAAAGTGGCGGGGACATGGTCCCGTGCGCGTGTGCGCACGAAAGAGCCCCCCCCCCGGGAATTTACAAAGTCTACGCCGCTGGGACTGGGAAGAGCAGGGAGGCATTTAAAATGCCTCCCTGTGCCTTCCCCGGCCCACCCGCCAAAGCAGGGGAAAGCCTGGAAAGAGTGGGGAAGCATGTTAAATTCCTCCTTGTGCCTTCCCTGGTCTGCCCTTGCCCACCTGCTTTCTAGGGCTCCTGCCACCTCCATGGCGTGACTCCCCTGGCCAAGGGAAGGTATTTAAACTTGAAATATCTTCCCTTTGTCGGGGGAGTCACACCTCCGAGGCAGCATGAGCCTCAGAAGCAAAGGAAAGTGTTCTAAGTTTAAACACTTCCCCTTCCCCACCCAGCAAAGGGATTCCCCGGATGAATGCCGAATATACGACATCCGTTCAGGGAATCCCTGTTCGTCCGAATCGAATGCACATCACTAATAACGATGCCTCTTTTTGGTACGGCCTCGTTTTAAAAACTGTACAGTTCTGGTTACTGTATCTCAAAAAAGGAGATTGCAGAGCTGGGCAAAGGTGCAGAGGAGGGCAACCAAGATGATTCGGGGGCTGGAGCGCCTGCTTTATGAGGAAAGGCTGAAGAGTCTGGGACATTTCAGTTTAGAAAGGAGACAGCGCAGGGGAGACATGATCAAGGTTGATAAAACTGTGCATTGGGTGGTGTCCAGGGTTAGGCATGCCTTGCCCACTTGACTCCACCACTTCCTGCAGCAGTGAATTCCACATGTTTATTTATTACCCTTTGGGCGAAGAAGTACTTCCTGGTATCTGTTCTAAGCAATGAAATTAAGTGCCCACAATTTCTTATATGGTGAGAAAGGGAAAAAAGTACTTAAGTGGAGGTGGTTTCTCATTGTCGTCTTCCGCATGGCTGGCCAATCTTCCTTGGTGGTCTCCCATCCAAGTACCAATGCTATATAGCTCCCAAGCTCTGACATCAGGCCAGTTTGGGCTACAAGGGAGGGTTGCCAGCTCTGGGTTGGGAAATCCCTGGAGATTTTGGGGGTGAAGCCTGAGGAGGGTGGGATTTATAGAGGGGAGGGACTTCAGTAGAGTATAATAAAGGGAGTCCACCTTCCAAAGCAGCCATTTTCTCCAGGGGAACTGATCTCTCTCACCTGGAGATCAGTTATAATCCCAGGAGATCCCCATCCACCACCTGGAGGCTCGCCACCATGCTACTAGGACTGCCACAGCATGTTGCTATAGGGCAGAGATGTCGAACTCATTTGTCACGAGGGCCAGATCTGACGCAAATGTCACTTTGTTGGGCTGGGCCATGTGTGCCATAAAATGTAATGTCAGGTACTGGAGATATAAATGTATAAAGGACAGCAGCTGGTAAGCTCCGAGTTGGTGTATCCTTGATGCAAGGTCTCATGGGCCGGGAGGGGGGTGCGAAGGAAAACCCATATGGGCAAACCAGAAAGGCAGCAGTGCAGCACTGGGAAGACACTCCCACACTACTTGACTGCGGCAGACAAGGTTGTTCCACCATGCTGAAGCCACAGTCGGAGTGGCTCTGCCCATTCCCCTTCGAGCAGTCTCCTGTTCCCTCCCTTGCACTCGTTGCTCACAGGCCGCATAAGAACCCTGGGTGGGCCGGTTCTGGCCCCCGAGCCTTATGCTTGACACCCCTGCTATAGGATGCCATGAAGTGAGCAGAATGTCAGCTGGTGTTGTCATCTCTTCCCTTCCAGTTTGGTGTAGTGGTTAAGTGCGCGGACTCTAATCTGGGAGAACTGGGTTTGATTCCCCACTCCTCCACTTGCACCTGCTGGATGACCTTGGGCAAGCCATAGCCCTGTACCAGCTGTTCTCTCAAGGGCAGTTGTCTCAGAGCTCTCTCAGCCCCACCTACCTCACAGGGTGTCTGTTGTGGGGAGGGGAAGGGAAAGGAGTTTGTAAGCCACTTTGAGACTCCGAGTGAAGGGTGGGGTATAAATCCAATCTCTTCTTCCTACATAGGCTGGGTGGAATGTTGAGTTTCGTTTCTGCCACAGCTGCCTTCTCGCTTGCCGCCTCGCTCTGGCCTTGGTGTCTGGTGCTGCTTTTTCCCTTGGGAACCTGTAGTTGTTCATTTAGGTCAGGGGTGGGCAAACTTGCTCAGCGTAAGAGCCACCTAGAACAGGGGTGGCCAAACTTGCTTGACGTAAGAGCCGGATAATACAAACATCAGATGTTTGAGAGCCACAAGACATGAACAAATATTACCTGCCTTTATTGGAAAATAAGCAAGTTTGCTTTTTATTAACATTAAATGAGACTGCCAAAAATAACAACAAAAGGGGTAAAAGCAGATATTGATAATGATATTAATTTGTCCAATGATATTTGTTTCCTAATGATATTTAGCTTCCCCAGCCGCCCTGCCGGGAGCCACATAATATATGTGAAAGAGCCGCATGCGGCTCCCGAGCCACAGTTTGCCCACCCCTGATTTAGGTGCTTTGCTAGTCTAATGTGACTGGACCCTGTTGGCAGGTTTTTGCCTTGAATTCTGTTTAACGGTTCATCTCTGGGGGGCCGATTGCCATTACTGATGCAGAGCCTGTACAGATGACCTACTCCTTCCTCAATAAACCACTTCTAGTTAAGTAACGTTGTCGGGACTGCACGTGTGGGACTCTGGCACAGAGCAATGAAAGGGTTATCACCAGTAGGGGAAGTATCTAAGAAAACTACATGTCTGCATCCTGTGGTACATGAACAATGCATGCTATGGGGGAGGAAAGAATGAGCTTCTTTTTCCGCCTCGGCAATAGCTGCAGGCCAGAGCCCACGACCTAATGCGTGAGGCCAGGAGAGGAAAACGCAGCCGCTGTTCGCCTAATGACTCCATGGTGATGTAATGAAATGCTAAATGCGTATTGTCAATCTGTCACCTGCAAATCAAAGCCCAGCTTCGATTCGGCACCGTCTGCCGGGGAAGTGCTTAGCGAGATCTCCAGAAGTCTATAACGCTGTGACATGAGGTGATTTTGAATCATTACTCCCTCATTTAAAGATTAGACTCTGTCTTAAAGGGTGGCTCTCACAGTCTCTCTGTGGAATGTATGAGTGGGCAGTGTGTGTGCTTTTTTTTTCTTTCCCTTCTGCAAAGTGACCGGAAGTTGCCAAGGCATGGGCAGAGATTCCGTGGGAGAAGAGTTATGAGAACCAAACTGAAGGTAGGTTGTCTCTAAGGACAGGCACAGAGCATGAGAAAATGACCCCTGCATGTCAGTTTCGACAGTGCAAGCCCGGAGTAATCCGCAGGCCGAATGTCAGTTTTGGCCCCATTATACCCTATGGGCCATTGAAGTCAATGGCAAAAACTCATAGGGCTGGAGGAAAGGGGGTTTGAGGGAGAGTCTCCGATCTTGCAGGGTAGCAGCTGGGGCCTCTCCCCGAAGTACCCACTAAGTTCCAAGAAGATTGGACCATGGGGTCCAATGCTACGGCCCCCCAAACAGGTTGCCCTATCCCCTCACATTGTTCTCTATGGTGGGGAAAATGTTACTTTTCCCTGGCTCGGCAGGCGAGCTAGGAAAGGGGGGGGGGGGGCTCTGATGGGCTCCTTCAGCTTCAATCGGCTTGCACTGCCGAAAGTGGCATTCGGGGGTCATTTGGCTGGCCAAATCCGAAATGGGCCAATTTTCTTTTTTTGGCGCATCCCTAGTGTCTACTAGCCATGCTGACTGAGGAGAACCTCCACATTCTCAGACACTCAGCCACTGAATCCCAGTGCCAGGAGGCAACATCAGGGGAAGGCCTCGGCCTCAGCGCAGTGTTTTTGGCCCTCTCAAGGAACTGGTGGGTCACTGTGTGAGACAGGATGCTGGACTAGATGGACTATTGGCAGGGGTCATTTTGTAGAAAAAGAGGTTCAGGAGCTCATTAGCATAACTCATTTGCATAACTCATTTGCATATGCCACCCCCCCTAACATACCGGAAGTGTGTCAGGAGGCAACACCCACCCCTCAGGTTCCACTCCACAGGTGGGTGAAACTGACCTGCTCTTCTTCCCTTCCCTTCCCCATCCAATACTTTGTGCAATAAAAATAAGCGCAAAGAACACACCCTCATTCTCTTCCTGCTCCCTTGAAACCACCAGGTTTCAAGTAGACTTGAGATACCCAGGACATGTGCACCACCCATCTCTTTCCCTTCCCCTCCCCACAACAAGACACCCTGTGAGGTAGGTGGGGCTGAGAGAGGTCTTTTGAGAACTGCTCATGAGAGAACAGCTCTGAGAGAACTTGTGACTGGCCCAAGGTCACACCAGCAGCTGCATGTGGAAGAGTGGGGAATCAAACCCGGTTCTCCCAGATTAGAGTCCAACTCCTGACCACTACACCAAACTGATGAGGTGGAAGCTGCTGAAGGGTTGGTGAAATTTCTCCAGTACTTATGTGCCATGGGCCCAGATAAAAAATGGTATACTTAGAAAATTTATATGCCACCTTAAGCAAGTCTCTGGAAAAGCAGCACACAGTCATAAAAGGAACAATGATAAAATTATCAATATTAAAACAAAACATTAAAAACAACAAAGACCCTAGCAGGGCTTTCTCTGGGGCGCTGCGCCTCTGCACTGCTCAGGGAAGCCGAGGAGGGGGCGGGGCTTGGTCATGTGCTCGCCCCCTGGGCTCCTCACTCCCGGAGCTGCTCTCCTGTGCGCTCTCGCTCCAATGGACCCCTGACTATTGGCCTAATCCAGAAGGGCTGTTCTTAGAGCATGAATATTCCTAGGGCCCCCTCTCCCCAAACTAATATGGCCACCTACAATTTTGTACATATCTATGACGATGCTCCTGTCCTCACCTGGATGGCCCAGGCTAGCTGTCAGTTAACTGCCATAAATTCTGTTCAAGAGCTGTGTTACTGCGTCCGAGTGTATTTACATGGCCCCTGAAAAGGTGATTGGCTTTCCTTTGTTTCTCCTTCCTAATTGGTGACAGGCCCCGCCCTGGAGTTGGCAACGGGCCCATGACTCCCTCCTCTGGAATGTGTGCGCCGCTTGGCTTGCTTTTGGCTTGGCTTGCTTTGCTCAGTGCTTTGCTTTTCTCCGCTACCTCCATGCCCTGTCCTTGAACAGCAATGCTAGCAATTATGTTTTTGTACACACCTGTGTTTTGTATTTCTCTTATCCATGACTTGAGAACTGAATTTTAGAGATGGCCCTCATTATTGTTTTCTGGGAACCATTTTTCCCGCGTTTTCTATGGGAACTATATTTGAGCGCCTAAAATACTGCATAGTGATTGGTAGACTGCCCTTAAGCCATAAGGACCTAGTTACTTGAAATACCGCCTCTCCCCATATGTTCCCCAGCGAGCACTGCGGTCTGGATCCCAAAACCGTCTGGTCTTTCCAGGGCCAAAAGAGGCTCGGCTGGCTGTAACAAGGGCCAGGGCCTTTTCTGTGTCGGCCCCGTACTGGTGGAATGAGCTCCCGGATAATATCAGGGCCCTGCGGCATCTTTTGCAATTCCGCAGGGCCTGCAAAACAGAGCTCTTCCGCCAGGCATTCAAGTAGGGGGCGCCTAACATTTCCACCTTGGCCCTGGCCCGACTATCTGATTTGAGTGCTCGAACTTCTTCGCCAGCCGACTATATGATATGATCACCTGACCTTCTCCTGCCAGATAAGGGTTACACCTGGGCACTGCTATGATCTATTGAACTGAAGATACGCCGTCTACATAGCATTAGCTGTTTTATTGGTTTTAATGTTTTTAAGATACTGTCTGTTTTATATATCTGTTGTGAGCCGCCCTGAGCCGCCGTACGGCGGGTAGGGCGGGATATAAATCTCAAAAATAAATAAATAAATAAATATTCCATATCCAGTATATCAATACATGTAATTCCTAACTCCGGTATTACTAACAGTGAAAGTGTTTGACTCCAATGACCTTCTCTGCAAATAAAGGACTTACTGCTTCATGAGACCTGTTGTGAATTATATCTCTTGGGACATTCTCACACTAGCCTGATCTCAGTAGATCTCAGAAGCTGAGAAGGGTTGTCCCAGGTTACTATTTGGATGGGAGACCACCAAGGAAGTCCTGGGTCGCTATGCAGAGGCAGGCAATGGCCAACCACTTCTGTTCATCTTTTGCCTTGAAAACCCAATAGGATCACCACAAGTCAGCTGCGACTTATCGGCCCATTCCACCATATGATGATGGTATCGTATTTTGATGGTGAAGAGAGCATCTCAGGGGCTGTTTGGATTTTGAGTGGTACCGTTGCATATGAATTTGACGGCAGGAAGAACTGAAAAGGGCAAGAGTCCAAGTAGCTCCTTAAAAACTAACAATATTTGTGGCAGGGTCTGAGCCTTCATGAGTCACTGCTCACGTCTTCAGATACTTCATCATATCTATTGATCACTTTTTCATCTGCAGAAGCGACTCACAAAAGCTCATCTCCTGACATAAATATTGTTAGTCTTTAAGGGGCTCCTGGACTCTCGCTCTTTTCTGCTGCTACAGACAAACTAACACGGCTACCCATCTTCTTGAGCTGTCTGTAGAAAGAACTGAGTTGGTAACATTTCCAAAAAAGCCTCTTCACCTCCCCTGCAGTTGAGGAAGATCTCATCCATATATCACCCAATGCAAATTGCCCATACTTGTCCTTCATATCCATATGTGTCTATACTTGTGCCTTACATACATTTATGTGTCTGAACCCCCACCCACTAGATTTGCATCAGGGGAAACCAATTAAGCAAGGGGAAAGAAATGCCAGCATTTATTCCGAAAATTGTTCTATTAACTCCGGTGGAACAATTCACAAATAAACGACTTCAGGATGATGGTTTAATTTCCAGGTTGAAAAATGCAGACCTTGAATGCGTTTCCTTCCTTAATTGCATGTACTGGTTATTAAACACAATTATTCTGAATAGTTGCTGAAGTTTAAAAAATGGCTTCCTCTTTTGTGGCTCCCTTGAGCGTCATCGTTCTGAGCAAGCTAAGGAGGGAGCAACACGTGAAGCTTAATATCATACATGAGCAGAGAGACTCTAATTGAAAATGCATTTATTATACATTTCCCATTGAACGAAAGTGACGTTACATTAGGGGCTCTGTTGCCAGAATGCTGTTGTGATTATCATGCGCTTCACACATGCGCATACCACAGTCCGATAGCTACAGCTTACACTGTAATAAGGCAGTTTAACATCTGTTTGTACCAGTTGCCCCCAAATAAGTACACAAGACAGCAGGATGGGGGTTAATTAGTTTATTAATGGCTGAACTACATCAGTTAAATAGCCTTGAATTAGTGTGAGCTGGTGCTAACAAGCAGGCTATCTCTGCTACCACCATTTTGAAGAAGAAGAGGAGGAGGAAGAGGAGGAGGATGAGGAGGAGGATATTGGATTTATACCCCTCACTACCCAAAGGACTCTCAGAGCGGCTTACAATCTCCTTTCCCTTCCCTTCCCCACAACAGACACCCTGCGAGGTAGGTGACTGAGCGAAGCAACCCTGGTGTTTGTGGGTGGTCTCTGGGACTGGTTTTTCCTGCCTAATGAGCAGGCCCACACAGCCTCTAAAGATTTCAGGGAACCGGTTTTTTTTGAAACTATAAGCCTTTCCCTCAGTTACCTGGTATTCTAAAGGTAGCAAGAGTGTAATCTTTGGTTCTCTGCCATAAGGTAAATTCTGTGGTGCACAAGTAGAACACGGAGACCACAGAAGAAGAAGAAGAAGAAGAAGAGGAGGAGGAGATTGGATTTATACCCCGCCCTTCACTACGCAAAGGAGTCTCAGAGCGATTTAGAGTCTTCTTTCCCTTCCCTTCCTCACAACAGACACCCTGTGAGGTCGGTGGGGCTGAGAGAGCTCTTCGAGAACTGCTCATGAGAGAACAACTCTGAAAGAACTTGTAACTGACCCAAGGTCACACAGCAACTGCATGTGGAGGAGTGGGGAATCAAACCCGGTTCTCCCAGATTAGAGTCCACTCTCCTAACCACTACACCAAATTGGCTTTTTATAGTAGAGTTTCTGGTGATTCCTAGAGAGTCACAACGTAACTTTTCCCTGGAAGGGAAAAGTGATGGCCATTATTATTTTTTTTAAAGGATTCTCCTGCTGCCCCTAAAAGCTGGTGTTAGAGATTATCCACTGCTACTGGGGGATTGGCAGGCCTAGTTCCACACAAATTGGTCAGTGGATTGTGGAGAAGATGGCAGCTTCAGAAGGTGACCTCTATGGTGTCAACTAGATCCAAATCAGCAGTCCCAGGCTGTAGGAGAGAAGGACTGGGAGGGATCCATTCAGCCTTTAGAGAACCTGACCTGGTTCTTCTCCTCCTTTTATCAACGCAAGTGCTGCAATAATTTTCAGAAATTTCCTAGAATACATTGTACTGTGCTCCATACTGGAATGGAATAATGCTGTCGGCAGGGGTCATTCCGTAGAAAAAGAGGAGCGTTTCTCCTCGGCTCACGTCACAGGTTCTCTCAGCCCCACCTGCCTCCCAGGGTGTCTGTTGTGGGGAGGGGAAGGGAAGGAAGATTGTAAGTCACTAGGAGACAACCCCCCCCCCCCGGGTAGTGAAGGACAGGGTATAAATTCTCCTCCACCACCATCACCATCCCTTCTCCTTCTCCTTCTCCTTCTCCTTCTCCTTCTCCTTCTCCTTCTTCTCCTTCACCTTCTCCTTCACCTTCTCCTTCTCCTTCACCTTCTCCTTCACCTTCTCCTTCTCCTTCACCTTCACCACCTTCACCACCTTCACCTTCACCACCTTCACCACCTTCACCTTCACCTTCACCATCAAAGGGGGGGGATCATCTCCCACTCATGTACAAGTTACAATTATATCCAGTCATCTTATATCCAGGTTGTTTTCCTTCCAAGTAAATACATATACAAAGAGCCTCTACATGGCGACGTTACGAGTATTAATGTACTCCGACTGTTACTATTTTAGAGCTAAAATACCTTGGTGACTTTGCTGTGGTGTTCAGCACTAATGGACTCTTTGTGTTAGTATTTCAGAGCCAAAATACCTTGTGTTAGTCACTGTCACACTTAACAGGAAAAGTCAATAGAAATTGTTTTAACACGGCTGTTTCTCTTTGAGGAAGACGCATCGTGGAATTCCTGGGCATTTTTCAGCTTCCGGTGATACTAGCGTCGCAGATGATAGTCTTCAGAGACCGGCGCTGGATGTAGGCCCTTGAAAACTTCACATTTGTAAGCGAGCTTCTAAGTAAACGTCAGGTAGTCCGTAAAAATACAAATAGATTTTGTGTCTTCACAAATGTGGATCTGGTATGAGAGTATCTTTTCCAACGGTGGAAAAGGAAGGACCCGCCTTATCTGCATGGTACTATTTGCTGTAATTAATGAGAAGAAGAAGAGGAAGAGGAGGAGGAGGAGGAGGAGGAGGAGATTGGATTTATATCCCGCCCTTCACTCACTTAAGAGTCTCAGAGCGGCTTACAAACTCCTTTTCCCTTCCCCTCCCCACAACAGACACCCTGTGAGGTAGGTGGGGCTGAGAGAGCTCTTTCCCAAGCTGTCCTTGAGGGAATAGCTGGTACACAGCTATGGCTTGCCCAAGGTCATCCAGCCAGGTGCAAGTGGAGGAGTGGGGAATCAAACCTGGTTCTCCCAGATTAGAGTCCGCGCACTTAACCACTACACCAGACTGGCTCTCAGTTTGGTGTAGTGGTTAAGAGTGGCAGACTCTAATCTGGAGAACCGGGTTTGATTCCCCACTCCTGGGTGACCTTGGGTCAGTCATAGCTCTCTCAGCCCCCCAAATAAACCTAGCTCACCACTAGAGCTAGAGTTTTATGGTGCCAGACAATCTTTAGATCTCCTGGCTATACTACACCCACTGCCATATGATAATTAATTAATTGCTGTAATTAATAATGATAAACCTATGCCTGTGCAGAAATTTGTATATCACAGGCCAATACCCATCAAGCCCAATGAAGCGCACAGACCAATTCATATAACTGTTCCCTAGTTATCCGTCACAATCCCTGCTCCAGTTTTGTCCCTATCTTGCCTTTTGATAGGTTTCCCAACTTTGGGTGTAGAAAGTTCTGGAGAATTGAAGGCAGTCCTCCAAAGGAAGTTTAGAAAACTGATAGAGGGCCAAAAGTCAAAAACATAAGTAAGTGTACAAAAGAGTGTTTATTACAAGAGAGCCAGTTTGGTGTAGTGGTTAAGTGCGCAGACTCTAATCTGGGAGAACCAAGTTTGATTCCCCACTCCTCCACTTGCACCTGCTGGATGACCTTGGGCAAGCCATAGCTCTGGCACAGCTGTTCCCTCAAGGACAGCTTGGGAAAGAGCTCTCTCAGCCCCACCTACCTCGCAGGGTGTCTGTTGTGGGGAGGGGAAGGGAAAAGGAGTTTGTAAGCCGCTCTGAGACTCCCTTGGGGAGTGGAGAGCGGGGTATAAATCCAATCTCTTCTTCTTCTTCTACAAAGACATAGAGAAACCTTGTATGGGCCCAAGTAAAGCCTCATAAAATGTTCTAAGTTACATGTACATACAAAAGGACAGTGTATGACCTGATGCGTTTCCAGGAATGTGAATTCTGTTACTGCTTCCATGACTTCCCCTTCTATTTGCCAAGGAGTGATGGGGCCAGATGCCATGATCTTAGTTTTTTTGATGTTGAGTTTCAAGCCAACTTTTGCACTCTCCTCTTTCATCCTGAGCAAGAGGCTTTTGAGGTCCTCTTCACTTTCTGCCATTAGTGTGGTATTGTCTGCATATCTGAGGTTGTTGATGTTTTTCCCAGCAATCTTAATTCCGGCTTGTCATTCATCCAGGCCGACATTTCACATGATGTACCCTGCATATAAATTAAATAAGCAGGGTGACAATATACATCTTTGTCGTACTCCTTTTCCTATTCTAAACCGATCAGTTGTTTCATATCCGGCTCTAACTGATGCTTCTTGACCCTTCTACAGGTTTCTCAAGAGACGTGTGAGGTAGTCTGGTACTCCCATCTCTTTAAGGACGTGTGAGGTAGTCTGGTACTCCCATCTCTTTAAGGACTTGTCGTAGTTTGTTGTGATCCACACAATCAAAGGCTTTAGCATAGTCAATGAAGCATAAGTAGATGTTTTTCTGGTATTCCGTTGCTTTCTCCATAATCCAGCAAATGTGGGCAATTTGATCTCTAGTTCCTCTTCGTCTTCAAAACCCAGCTTGTACTTCTGGCAGTTCTCTATCCATGTACTGCTGAAGCCTAGCTTGTAGGATCTTGAGCATGACTTTGCTAGCATGTGAAATGAGTGCAATTGTGCAATAGTTTGAACATTCCTTGACATTGCCCTTCTTTGGGATTGGAATGTAAATTGACCTTTTCCAATCCTGTGGCCACTGTTGTGTTTTCCAAATTTGCTGGCATACTGAATGCAGCACTTTAACAGCACCATCTTTTAAGACTTTGAATAGCTCAGCTGGGATACCATCACCTCTGCTAGCTTTGTTGTTAGTGATGCTTTCTTAAGGCCCATTTGACTTTGCACTCCAGGATGTCTGGCTCAAGGTCAGTGATCACACTGTCATGGTTGTCAAGGACATTGAGGTCCTTCTTGTATAATTCTTCTGTGTACTCTTGCCATCTCTTCCTAATTTCTTCTGCTTCTGTTAGGTCTCCACCATTTTTGTCCTTTATCATGGCCAGCTTTGCATGGAATGTTCCCTTGATTTCTCCAATTTTCTTGAAGAGACCTCTAGTCCATCCCATTCTGTTATTTTTGTCTATTACTTTGCATTGTTCATTCAGGAAAGCCTCCTTACCTTTCCTTGCTGTTCTCTGGAAATCTGCATTCAGTTGGTAAATCTTTCCTTTTGACCTTTGCCTTTCACTTTCCTTCTTTCCTCTGCTATTTGTAAAGCTTTGTCGGACAGCCACTTTGCTTTCATGCCTTTCTTTTTCTTTGGGATGGTGCTGATTGCTACCTCTTGTACACTTAGTAGCCCACTTAGTAGCTGAGAACAAAAATCGAGGGGTGGGGGGTTATGTTTCACCTTATTTCAGCCGATTTCCAAACGGAACTCTTCCAAGACAAGGATCACAATCTGAGACATTTATCTCCAAGCCACTAGAATTTTATGCTTTTTTAACCAAGAGAATCTGACAGTACAATCAAAAGAGTGCCTTACCACCACCCCGTTGGAAGCTTGAACCTTAAAAACAGAGAAGAAATAGAGCTTGTGAAAAGCCAATTAGAGAGGCTTATGTTAATAAGAGGTTTCCATTCTTTATGCAAATGAAGTTTGGATTGGGTAACTACCTTTTTGCCTAGCAACAAGGTTGATTAGCATTTATAAGGAGAAATCATAAGGGAAGGCAGACTTGCAATTGGTAGACACTTCTTTGAGAAAGTAGTCAAGAGAAACAACTGGAGAAACTTTCAGAATGCCTGTAATTTAGGTAGATTCAGGTGGGTAGCCATGTTGGTCTGAAACAGCAGAACTGAGGGGGGTGGGGAATGGTGAGGTCTGTAATGACCAGAAGTAGTCAGTTAGAATGTCTGTTGTTGCCTTTTCTCTAAAGAACTCCCACAGGTTTTTAATGAATGTGTCATGAGAACATCAGCCCTGCTGGATCAGACCTGTGGCCCATCTAGTCCAGCCTCCTGTCTCACACAGTGGCCAGCCAGTTCCTCTGGACAGTCAACAACAGGGCAGAGAGGCTGAGGCCTTCCTAAGAACATCAGAACAGTCCTGCTGGATCAGACCAGGGGTCCATCTAGTCCAGCATCCTGTCTCACAGAGTGGCCAACCAGTTCCTCCGGAAGGCCAACAACAGGGCATGGAGGCCAAGACCTTCCTAAGAACATCAGAAGAGCCCTGCTGGATCAGGCCAGTGGTCCATCCAGTCCAGCATCCCATCTCACACAGTGACCAACCAGTTCCTCTGGAGGGCCAACAACATGGCAGAGAGGCTGAGGCCTTCTTTGAGGCTGCCTCCTAGCACTGCTACACAGAGGTTTGCTGTCTCTGAACGTGAAGGTCCCCTTTAGTCACTGTGGCTGGTCACCGCTGATGAATTATCCAGCCTCATATGCTCAGGGCCATCACTACATCCAGTTTATGTCCAATGGCAGTGAATCCCGCGATTCAAATCCTCGTTGAGGAAAGAAGTGTTTCATTGTGTCCATCCTAAATTACCACCTATCAACCTGTCCCTGATATCTAATGTTATATGAGAAGGAAAATCAGTTCACTCCATCCCCTTTCTCTCCCCTGGATCTCTCATGTACTGAGGGTTGCCAACCTCCAGGTGTTGGCTGGAGATTTCCTAGGACTACAACTGATCCCCGGGTGACAGAGATCAGCTCACCTGGAGAAAATGGCCACTCTGGAAGGAGGACTCTATGGCATTATATGCCATCAAAGTCCGTCCACTTCCCAAACCCTTCTCTCCTCTGACTCCACCCCCAAAATCTACACATATTTCTCAACATGGAGCTGGCCACCCTACATGTATCTCGGATCTCGGAAGCTAAGGAGTGGTAGGTTCTGGCTAGAATTTGGATGGGCAGCCTCCAAGGAATCCCAGGGGAGTGATGCAAAGGCAGGCTATGGTAAATCACTTCTGAACGTCCCTTGTCTAGAAGATTTCATGGGGTCTCCATAACTCAGCTGTGACTTGATGGCATTTCCTGCCATTAATGAGATAAAAAAATGTATTAGTTCACAGAAGAAGTTTAGGACAATTTACTAGAGGCAGGACCCACGGTACTCGTTGGGGGGGAGAGAAGGAGCTCCATGTGGAGGAGGAGGCAGCCTCAGGTAAGCCTTCTCCCCCCACCCCGGGCAATGACGACGAGGCCCGGGCCACCAATCCTTCCCTCCCCTGCACCAATGGTGAGGCCCGTGTGGCTCTGAGCCATGGGCTCACCAATCCTTCTTCCTCCCACACCAACTGCGAGGCCCGCACAGCTCTGAGCTGCCGGGCCCAGCAATCTTCCTCTTGGTTCCAACAGCGAGGCCAAGGCCTGCCGGTGCCCCCCCCCCCCCCCCCCGGGCACCGACGGCAAGGCCTGAGCGGCTCTCAGCCACCAGGCCCACCGATCTCCCTCCTCCACCCCTGGCAACAGCTGTGAAGCTTCAGAGGCTCTTAGCCGCTGGCCCAACACAGTTCTCATAGCGTTCTCTGCGCATGTGCAGGGAATGCTGTTTTATTTTGGGGGAATTTAAATATCCCCCTTATAGTTTTTTAAATTTTTAAAGATTTTTCTGCACACCTGGGGAGTCCCCCAAGTGTGCAGGAAAATCTGTCTGCCCCCCAAGTGCCCCCAATGTGTGGATTTAGATATCCGCACGCACGGGGGCACTTGGCTATTAGATATATAGATTATTGTGGGAACAGGGGAAAACAGGACATAAGTTTCCTCTCCTGGCTCTGATTTCATGTGAGGAAAATCACGTTCCTGGTTTGAGAATCGGGGGTGGGGGAGTTTAATTTTGCCTTTTTCATAGGTGCGATTTTATCTCGTCGGATCGGTAATGAAAGGGAAGGGAACATCTCCGCTTCCCTGAGCCTCGAAAGCAGAGGAGGCCCCTCTTGCATCTCCAAGAAAGCAGAGAAGAAAGCAAACGACCTTCAGCGACCTTCGCCTTAGGGCTGAATGTATTTTTGGCTACAGAAGTTTCAAGCGATTGTGTTCGTTTCTGTAAAAGTTGCCTGCGAAAGGGCTTGACTTAGTCGGCGTCCAGCTGTGAAAATCTTCTTTCAAAGAGGTGAGCAAGGTAGATTGTGAAAACATTGTGTGGAAGAGTGGGGGACAGCGCTGGTGTTGCTGGTTGCAAGCTTGGTACCCCCCTGAGAATCTCCTGTTCTGCACCCCAAGCTGCCAGAGGTGTGGGAACTGGATCCAGTTGGGTATTAAAGCCGGGTCTCACAATAAAGGTAAAAGATTCCTCATGGTCATGGTGGTGGTTATTGCCATCAGGTCACAGCTGACTTCTGGAGATGCAGTAGGGTTTTCAAGGTAAGAGACGTTCAAAAAGGAGTAACCTGACTGTGGATCGAGGCCAGTTTGGTGTAGTGGTTAGGAGCGCGGACTCTGGGCTTGATTCCCCACTCCTCCACATGCTGCTGCTGGGGTGACCTTGAGCCAGTCACAAGTACTTTCAGAGCTGTTCTCTCAGGAGCAGTCCTCGAGAGAGCTCTCTCAGCCCCACCTACCTCACAGGGTGTCTGTTGTGGGAATAAGTACAGCTCAGAGGTGATTCCTCACACTACGCTCTGTTTGGTGCAGTGGTTAAGTGTGCAGACTCTAATCTGGGAGAACCGGGTTTGATTCCCAACTCCTCCACTTGCACCTGCTGGATGACCTTGGGCAAGCCATAGTCCTGTCAGAGCTGTCCTTGAAAAAGAGTGGTTTCTGTCAGAGCTCTCTCAGCCCCACCTACCTCCTGGGGTGTCTGTTGTGGGGAGGGGAAGGGAGAGGAGTTTGTAAGCCGCTCTGAGACTCCCTTGGATAGTAAAAGGTGAGATATAAATCCAATCTCTTCTCTTCTTCTCTTCTTCCTAGAGAGCTAGAGGCTGGGCAATCTCGAGGGGGGGGGCAGTGATCATCACCACTACACAATGACATCACTTCCGGCATAGCCCGGAAGTGCTGGATTTGCACCACAGCAAAGCTCTAGCACTTGCCCCCAAACTCTATGGTTTCCATTAAGTGTGCTGGAGTGTCACCCTGGTGTGATGTAGGTGCTTCCGGGTCATGCTGGAAGTGGCATCATCATGTGCTGGTGACGA
Organism: Lepidodactylus listeri; assembly: GCA_029233225.1. NCBI lineage: Eukaryota > Metazoa > Chordata > Lepidosauria > Squamata > Gekkonidae > Lepidodactylus > Lepidodactylus listeri. Next base: position 6,662,138 of record JARCFY010000010.1, read on the forward strand.
TTGCTGCTTCCCTGCAGTATGTACCCACCTTCCCCCATCTACTGCCAATTGCCAGGCTGTTGGCATGGGTGAAGTCTGTTTTACCTTTCTAGCAATCCTACCCGCTATACCACCAGACCCTTCCTCTTTTGATACATGCACAGTATGTTTTTCTTTCCCTTCGTTTTACTCCCCATCCCAGATTTATCCTTCATTGTCTTTCTACCTGCTCTTCCAGACTACTTTACCTTATCACCATTCAGTCTTCCCTATAGGAATCTCCCCTCTTTAGCTTGGAGAAACGACGGCTGAGGGGTGACATGATTGAGGTTTACAAGATTATGCGTGGGATAGAGCAGGTAGAGAAAGAAGTCCTTTTCTCCCTTTCTCACAATACAAGAACTCGTGGGCACTCGATGAAATTGCTGAGCAGTCGGGTTAGAACAGATTAAAGGAAGTACTTCTTCGCCCAAAGAGTGATTGACACATGGAATTCACGGCCACAGGAGGTGGTGGCGGCTACAAGCATGGATGTCTTCAAGAGGGAATTGGATAAACATCTGGAGCAGAGGTCCATCAGTGGCTATAAGCCACAAGGTATAGGTAGGAACTCTCGGTCTGGGGGGGGGGCAAGTGATGCTCTATATTCTTGGTGCTGGGGGGAGGCAACAGGGAGAGGGCTTCTAGTGTCCTGGCCCCACTGGTGGACCTCCTGAGGGCACCTGGTGTTTTTGGCCACTGTGTGACAGAGTGTTGGACTGGATGGGCCACTGGCCTGATCCAACATTGGCTTCTCTTATGTTCTCAGGTTCCTTTGGCAGTGACTTCTTCCTTTCTCCATGAAATCCCCATCCTGCTTACCTCAATGCGCATTCTCTCTTTGGCACAACGCCTCACTTCTTCTCTCTCAGGGTTGTTTTGCTTTGGATTAGCCACATGAGAGGAACACTGGCGTTCCTGTACAGTGTTATTGTGTCTGACCCCAAAGTACTTTGGTTTATCTTCTGCATGTTCTCTCTCTCTCTCTCTCTTTTGAAGGGTGAATATTTGTGTATGTGTGTATGCCTGGAAGTCATGGTTGGGGCTTGGAGGTTTCAGAGAGGTAGCTTGCTATTGCTTTCCTCTGCGTTCTGGCCCTGGTATTCCTTGGAGTTCATCCTTCCAAGTACTTACCAAGGTGAAACCTGCTTAGCTTCCAAGATCTGACGGAAGCGGGCCTACCCAGGCTATCTCGGTCAGGGTGCTCCGCATATTCTCTTCAGCTATTCGTTTTCACCTCACATTTTTTCCTGTTTTCTTTCTAGGTCCTTTGGAATCACTTTTACCCTTATCTTTTTTCTAATGTTTGAGTCATGCGTAATGCGTCCGGTGCTTTTGTTGGTTCCGCCAGCTTTCCACTGACTGGACCATGACTGGGGAACAATGCCACCCTGCTGTCTGCTCCCCCTCCCCCAATCTTTGGCAATAAGGAATTTTTATCCCTTACGTCAGCTGATTTTGAAATGGTATATTTTAACAACATTTGCCTTCTAGCAATATATCACTTTTGGTGGGCCCAGGAGCAATCACTGGGGTCCCCACAACAATTGGTACCTATTTCTTTCTCTGCCTGAAGAAAAAAAAAAATGTCACGGCCGTTTGCTTCCTTGCACCTTCAGATTTCCTTCAGCAGAAGCCAAAATCAAACCAGTATATATAGGTACATGTGTGTGTGTGTGTGTGTGTGTGTGTGTGGATTAGGGTTGCCAAGTCATACTTATCTAATGGTGGGGAGGAGTCCTCCCTGGCCCGGGAGCTCCCCTGGCACGCACGCACGTCGGGGGCATTGCCAGGGTGACGCTCTGCCAATCGCCCCAAAACTCTATGGTACCAAAGAGTTTTGGGGCGATTGCCAGAGCGTCGCCCTGGCAACGTCCCCAACGTGGTGACGTCACTTCCGGGTGATGTCATTACGCTGAGGAAAGTTGTCCTGGCTGGATGACTTAGGGGGTGGGGTTCCCCCCGCCGGCCGAATGGTGGCCGGCGGATCGGGAACCCCTGTAGCAGGGAATCCCCCGCCCCCCGGGCTGACTTGGCAGCTCTAGTGTGGATAGGTAGGTAGGTAGATAGAGAAAAAGAGATGCAGGAGCTCATTAGCATTACTATTTAGCATAACATTTGCATGTGCCACACCCCCTGTCATCACTGGAAGAGTGTCAGAAGGCAACACCCACCGCTCAGGCTCCACCCCAAAAATCTCCAGATCTCCTTTGCTCTTAGAGCGAAACGACCCTACAACAAGCATGAAGATACAGATCAAGTTAATATGCTTTTGCTTTTTTCCACATCACCATATGTGCCCCCCATATCCTGTTTTTTTAGAATTGAGTAGACGCGGCAGAAATCAGGTGAAGCTCCGGGGCAAAATGCGGCCATGTGGCAAATAGTGGGAAATTGATACTTACGATCGGAGCAAAGGGAGGAGTGGGGGCGGAGCAGCGGCTGTGGGAAATCGGTCCAAGCGTTAATTCGAAAACCGCTAAGACAGACAATCTAGGCAACAGATACGTGCTGCATGGTGAAAAAAAGTTAACCTTTTCAAACCTTTTTTTTTTGTTATCGGGACATTATATACTCAGATGCAACTATATATTTTAACTTGCTCACAAAGCTGTATTTTTTTTTTTAAATAAAAATAGCTGAGACCGAATTTCTGGTGTAAAAGCTTGTAAAAACTCCAGGAGCCTTAGAATTAAACTAAATGGGAGGCATTACATTTCGTTCTGCGGGATGTAGAGAATGGCAAAGTGATTGAAAGTGTAGGAGACGGCGAGCGTTCAAAGTGGAGAGCAAAATTACTATTCTCCGGGATCATATAAGACTTAGGTGGAGCTGTTCGAGAGGCATAAAAATGACCCCCTGATCTAAGCGAAAGTTCAGCTTTAATCGAAGCAGATTGTGAGGGGGAAAAGTATATTCATAGCGTCCGCCACTTATGCTGGAAATGAAATTTGGCTTTTATGGAAGGAGAATGAAAGGGGTGGGGGGAACGGAGATAAAGAACTCGTAAATCCCGGAGCCTTGCTGGGCTTTAATATCATTTGGTGACTGGGTAGGCTGAGAAACACAACAGCTTTGATTTCGTGACCTCTGCCCTCTGGATTCCTCAGCACTGTGCTTTGTGGAAAGCGTCCAAGACTTGGAGGCCCATTGGAATTAATAGGGGTGATGTAACTACTTGAATGCTCTTTTTGCAGCCAACTCACCAGTAGGGAAATGGTTACAAAAGGTGTTTCATATATGCCAGGTCTGCAGTTTGAGGTAGTGGTTAGGAACGCGGAATCTAATCTGGGAGGACTGGGTTTGATGCCCCACCCCTCCACATGCAACCAGCTGGGTGACCTTGGGTCAGTCACTGTTCTCTCAGAGCTGTCCTCTCAAAGTAAAATGGGCGATAAACTTTAACAAAGACATTGAAATGGAATCTTGGGAATTTTTATGGAAAAATGCTATGAGTATATCTACGTGTTATAACTTAAAAGAAAATTGTTTTAAAATGATGTACAGGTGGTATATGACACCAAAAAAATTGCAAATATTAATCAGAATATGTCTAACAAATGTTGGAAATGTAAAAAGAAAGAAGGTTCTTTTTATCATATGTGGTGGACTTGTGACAAAGCAAAGATTTATTGGTCAGAAATACATGCAGAAATGGAAAAAATCTTGAAATGTACATTTAAGAAGTTGCCTGAAATGTTATTGCTTGGACTTAAACTAGAAGAGATAAATGTAAAGAAAAGGACAATAATATGGTATATGATAACAGCAAGAATGGTGTATGCACAAAATTGGAAAAATGAAAAAATACCAGAGGTATGGGAATGGTTGAAAAAACTGTTATATATGGCTGAAATGGATAAATGGACTAGAAAGTTGAATGATCTGTACTCAGAGACGTTTTTAGAAGATTGGAAGGATTTGAAAGGGTATGTTGAAAAATACTGGGACATGAAAAATTGCATTTATACATGGTTATAATAACATAAAGCAATAGAATTAGAGTATATGGATGCAATAAGGATAATTAGACAATGAAGTTGTTTTTTTATTTTAGAACTATATAAGAATATAGAAAGTAAGAATTAGTGTATAAGTATTTTTAAGATATATGACCGTTACCAGAAATGTAAACATAGATATAAGTATTACTATTTTGGATAGAGTGGAAAATGTGTTATGCTTCAGATGTGGTGGGAAACCGCTAATGTAAGATAAAAATAAGATTATACAAACAGAACAAAATGTTATATAATATGGAAAAAAGGATTTGTATAAGAAAAATGTGTTATTTTTAATGTTTTGAAAAATAAAAAAAATTTTACAAAAAAAAAAAAAAAAGAGCTCTCCTCTCAAGGACAGTTCTCGGGAGAACATAAGAGAACGTAACAGAAGCCCATGTTGGATCAGGCCAATGGCCCATCCAGTCCAACACACTGTCACACAGTGGCCAAAAATAACCAGGTGCCATCAGGAGGTCCAGCAGTGGGGCCAGGACACTAGAAGCTCTCCCACTGTTGCCCCCCCAAGCACCAAGAATATAGAGCATCACTTGCCCCAGACTGAGAGTTCCTATCTATACCTTGTGGCTAATAGCCACTGATGGACCTCTGCTCCAGATGTTTATCTAATTCCCTCCTGAAGCCATCTATGCTTGTAGTCACCACCACCTCCTGTGGCAGTGAATTCCACGTGTTAACCACTCAACCCCACCTACCTCACTGGGTGTCTGTTGTGGAAAGGGGAAGGAGATTGCAAGCCACTATGAGACTCCAAGTGATGGCCATGGTATAAATCCAATCTCTCCTTTTCTTCTCTAATTAACATACACATGATGCTGCATTAACTGGTCCTTTGTAATAGGGAACAGCATTCTTTAGGTTTCTCTCTCTTTTCAGCTGCAACATGGAAGTGATTTGGATCTGCCACAATAAATGTAAGTTTTACCTTTTCGCAGTATACCGACTTGAAGTCTTTTTAGTGCACTTGATGCCACGTTTTCATGACTGTGCAACTGTGCTATATTAACTAATGCATATCCCCCATATGTACGAAACGGGGCCATCTACCTGAAACCGTTTCCACATGCCGGTTTACCTAACCTTTGAACAGAGCCAGGTGAAAAATCTAATGAGAGATTTGGCTAACATAGCAGAGTTTCACCCACTCGTAGAAGTGTGATCCTGAGTGCAGGAAATAAATCTCCTAAGAAATATATTCCCCCCAAAAAGATAAAGCTTACATTTATTCAAGCAGGTCCAGTTCACATTCAGGGTGCAGTCAAAATGAATCCCCACTTCCAGTGTAGGCTAATGGGGTCTGAACTTGCTGAGACCAAGAGGGGAAAAAGATCTCGGGGTCGTAGTGGACAGCTCAATGAAAGTGTCAACCCGGTGCATTGCAGCAATGAAAACAGGCAAACTCTGTGTTGGGATTATTAGGATGGGCATTGAGAATAAAATAAAATGGCCAATATTGTAATCCCCCTGTATAGATGTATGGTGCAGACTCATTTGGAATACTGTAGACAGTTCTGGTCACCGTATCTCCAAAAGGACACCGCAGAGAACATAAGAACATAAGAGAAACCAATGTTGGATCAGGCCAGTGGCCCGTGCAGTCCAACACTCTGTCACGCAGTGGCCAAAAACACCAGGTACCCTCAGGAGGTCCACCAGTGGGCCCAGCTGGGAAAAGCCCAGAGGAGGGCAGCCAAGATGGTGAGGGGGTTGGAACACCTTCCCTATGAGGAGAGGCTGAAGAATCTAGGACTTTTCAGTTGAGAAAAGAGACGACTAATGGGGACATGATAAAAGTTCATAAAATTATGCACGGAGTGGAGAGAGTTGACAAAGAGAACTTCTCCCTCTCTCAAAATACTAGAACTCGAGGGCATCCAATGAAACTGATGGGCAGGAGGTTCAGGACGGACAAAAGGAAATACTACTTTACACAGAGTGATGCAAAAGTGGAATTCGCTGTCACGATGGCCTCAGGAATAAACATATTTTTTAAAAGGGATTAGGTAGATTCATGGAAGATAAGTCTATCAATGGCTACTAGCTGTAGTGACTGAGGGGAACCTCCACATTCAGAGGCATTAACCCTCTGAATCCCAGAGCCAGGAGGGCCACATCAGGGGAAGGCCTCAGCCTGTAGTTGGCCCTCCAGAGGAACTGGCTGGCCACTGTGTGAGACAGGAGGCTGGACTAGATGGACTATTGGTCTAATCCAGCAGGGCTCTTCTGATGTTCTTATCAGGGGAAGGCCTTGGCCTCCATGCCCTATTGTTGGCCTTCCAGAGGAAGTGGCTGGCCACTGTGTGAGACAGGATGCTGGACTAGATGGACCACTGGTCTGATCCAGCAGGGCTCTTATGTATTTATGTCTAAGCAAATAAGTATGGACTCTACCAGAATGACCCACAAACCAATCATAAGAGACCTATGACTATGTGGAAAAGAGCCAGTGTGAGTTTGGAAGAAGTGTTGCAACATAGAATCATCAAACCACAGAGTTGGAAGGGGTCCTACAGGCCATCTAGTCCAACCCTCTGCTCAATACAGGATCAGCCTAGATCATCCCTGACAAGTGTTGGTCCAGCTGCTGCTTGAAGACTGCCGGTGAGGGGGAGCTCCCCACCTCCCTGGGCAGCCGGTTCCACTGTTGCACAACTCTTACTGTCAATTCCCCCCCCCCCCAAATATCAAGCTGGTACCTTCCCGCTTTTAATTTAAACCCATTATTTTGAGTCCTCTCCTCTGCTGCCAACAGGAACAGCTCCCTGTCCTCCTCTATAACAATGGTCATCTACCTACCTACCTACCTACCTACCTACCTACCTACTGAGTTAAGGATCCTTGAACACCACCAGCTGAGGTCACCACCTGCTTCCCAACTACAAACAGGGAGCCGATTCTCTGTTGATCAGTTTGCTGTTAGTGAGGAATTTGGGCCAGTTCTTCGAGTTCCTTTTCGGGTATTGACAGGACAGGACAATCTGCAGTGCTTCATGCATGTGCTCAGAGAAGTTACAATTTTCTATTGGGACAAGCTGTGCATGGTTCACAGAGACCAACAGCAGTCCTTCTTTACGCCCTCCTCCCTTCCTCACAAACCTGTGCTCACTTGCCAACCAGCGGCATAAATAAACAGTGAGCGAATCAATCAGTGAGCCACAAATTATAAATAAAACATTTTTAATAACTTGTCTTACCATCTGGTGTTTGTCTAAGCCCATGTTATTGACTCTGTTTTGCGCATGTGCATTTTCTCATCAGGCTGTTCCCCTCCCCCCCACGTCACTTAGAGTCCTGATCCAGCCATCCATGAAATCAAATAGAATTAGTCTCACATTGGCCCTTTCTGCACTCTTCTTTTAATCCATGGTTACCACGGTGTCCTCCCAGTAATTCTGCACTAACATCAAATTCAGCCTTCTTTTTAATCCAGCTCCCCCTTCTGCACTAAAATAGAGTTCAGCCTTCTTTTTATTCCAAGTACCATCACCCCCTATTCCACATTATGTTACCTCCCTTCAGTGATCAGCCCGGTTTCAGCCTGCTTGTTGCCCTGGGTTATTTGGATGCAGTTTTGCCATGGACTTAAATTGTCTCGACTCGAAAACTGAGAAAATCCAGAGTGGCAGGCAAATGCGGAAAGGACCCTACTGTGCAGATGCCTTCACTTGAATGGCCCAGGCCAGGGGTCATTTCGAGCCGGAACGCACAGGAACACTGTTCCGGGAGTAACAAGCCCAGGAGCGGGCACATATGGTGATGCGCTGTGGGAAAAAGCAAAAGCATACTAACTTGATCTGTATTTTTATGCTCATTGTAGGGTAGCTTCCTTGTAAGAGCGAAGGAAACCTAAAGTGTCTTTAGTCAACGTATCAAGCTGGCTCACCAGCTCTTGAGTTGGGAAATACCTGGAGATTTTTGGGGTGGAGCCTGAGCGGTGGGTGTTGCCTTCTGACACACTTCTGGTGATGCCAGGGGGTGTGGCACATGCAAATGAGTTATGCTAATGAGTTATGCGAATGAGCTCCTGCACCTCTTTTTTGACAGTGACCCACGGCCCAGGTAGCCCTGACCTTGTCAGATTTCAGAAGCTAAGCTGGGCCAGCGACTGGTGAATATTTGGATGGGAGACCCCCAAAGAGTACCAGGGCTGTGATGCAGAAGCAGGCAATGGCAAACCACCTCCAAATGCTTCTTGCCTTGAAAACTCTACAAGGTCGCCATAAGCCAGCTGTGACTTGACAGCACCGTCCCCCACCACAAGGCAAAGCAGTGGAACTACACCACAGCGAGGAGATGAAACGATACCACACCTGATGTCCACCATCTCCATTTGGCCCAGATCAAGTAGACCTTAGAGACCTCGCAACACCAGCCCTGGAGATTGTGAGCAGAACCAAATAAGGGTCTCTGTTTTAAATTATTGTTCTTAACTGTTTTAATCTGATTATTCATGTATTTATAATGTATTGATGTATTTATATATTGTGCTGCTGAATGGCCCTGCGATCCACCATGAACCCACTTGTGGGGAGGGTGGAATATAATTAAATAATACTGTGCATGTTCAGATGTGTTCGGCAGCCTTTAATGGTGGTCAATGGATAGGAGAACAGATTGAATGTTTGTGTCAGAAATAACGGTGGCTGTTGAACATGCAGGGTTGCCAGCACTACCTCAGCAAAGGCTGAGAGGGTGGAGTTTTGGGAGGATGTGACATCACTTCTGGGTGACGCTCTGGAAACTTCTGCCAAATCTCTACGGTAGAGACCATAGAGACATGAGGAGGTTTCTACAGCATCCCTATGGAGGCCATTAAACAGCCATCTTTTGTCTCCAGCTCCTCAGTTTCACAAAGGCCGGGGACTGGAGATTTTGGGGTGAAGCTTGAGAGGGTGGGGTTTGGGAAAGGGAGGGACTTTGGTTGGGTATAATGCCATATAGGATTGCCAGGTCCCCCCCGGCCACTGGCAGGGGATGGAAAGTAGGTTTGCCAGATCCAGGTTGGGAAACTCTTGGAGATTTGGGGGTGGAGCCTGTGGAGGACCTCAGTGAGTTACAATACCATAGACTCCACCCTCCAAAGCAGCAATCTTCTCCAGGGGAACTGATCTCTGTAATCTGGAGATGAACTATAATTCCAGAAGCTCCCCAGGTCCCACCTGGAGACTGGCATCTTGAATCACCAGGGTTGCCAGCTCCGGGGTGAGAAATACCTGGAGATTTTGGGGGTGGGGCTTGAGGATGGCAGGGTTTAGGGAGGGGAGGGACCTCAGCAGGGTATAATGCCATAGAGTCCACCTTCCAGAGCAGCCATTTTCTCCATATGCGCTGACCCCGGTCGCCTGGAGACCAGTTGTAATAGAGGGAGTTCTCCAGCCGCCACCTGGAAACTGGCAACCCTGAGAAACAGATACTCAGAGCAACCACCATTTTATATTACACTAAGCACTACAGAGTTCACTTCAAGTTGCTCAACTGCCTGCTCCCTTTTGCAAAGTTTGTAGCAGCAGATACTCCGCTTGCCTTCAGCGATACCTAATTAGCCCCTCTGCAGTTTGCTCGGGAATCCGTCTCCCAAGACTCACTTGCGAATTCCTTTGAATCCTCTTCGTTTGTCCGTGTCCTTCAGCATTCTGCGCTAGGCTAGAGCCACAGTAATACCATGATTATAGCTTCCCAGTTTTATCGATCCCTTTGTGTGCCGAAACGTTAGCTAACCTTCTTCGGGAGAGCGGAAACAATCTCTGCTTGTTCCGTTATGTCCCTCATCAAATTCATTAGGTCTCTTTCGTCTCTCAGGCCTCCAGAAGGCCACTAGTTTTGAATAATTCAGACAATTCCTGCAAAAGCCAGAAGTAAACAATAGTTTCTTTTCAGTAGACCGGCGCACCAGCTTTTTTTTAAAGGCTAAATTTGACAGAACATCCAGTTTTTAAAACCTTATCTGCGAGTATAGCCGTTTCCGCATTTTCCTTTTAATCCATGTTCACTGTGGTGTCCTCCAAGCAATTATGCACTAAAATCAAATTCAACCTTCTTTTTATTCCGGGTTTTCCATTCTGATCTGCGTTACGTTACCTCCCTTCAGTAGTCGGCCTGGTTTCAGTGTGCAAAAATTTTGTTAGTCTTTAAGGTGCTTCTGGACTCTTGCTCTTTTCGGCCTGGGTATTTTGGATGCTGTTTTGCCATGGTCTTAAATCACCTTGACTCAAACACTGAGAAAATCCAGAGTGCCAGGCGAATGCGGAAAGGACCTATGATGCAGTGAGAGTCCAGTAGCAACTAAAAGACTAACAGAATTTGTGGCAGGGTATGAGCTTTCGTGCATCACTGCTCACTTTCTTCAGATAATTTGGTGTAGTGGTTAAGAGCATGGACTCTAATCTGGGAGAAATGGGTCTGACTCCCCACTCCTCCACATATAGTGTAGCTGTTGGTGTGACTTTGGGTCAGTCACAAGTTCTCTCAGAGCTGTTCTCTCAAGAGCAGTTCTCTCAGAGCTCTCTCAGTCCCACCTACCTCACAGGGTGTCTGTTGTGGGCTGGGGAAGGGAAAGGGGATTGCAAACTGCTCTGAGACTCCTTCGAGTAGTGAAGGGCAGGGTATAAATCCAATCTCTTCTTCTACACCAGTTTGGTATAGTGGTTAGGAGTGCCAGCTCTGCTCTGGGAGAACCGGGCTTGAGTCCCCACTCCTCCACTTGCACCTACTGGATGACCTTGCACAAGCCATAGTTCTGTCAGAGCTGTACTTGAAAAGGTAGTTTCTGTCAGAGCTCTCCCAGCCCCACCTACCTCACAGGGTGTCTGTCGTGGGGGGAGGAAGGGAAAGTAGTGTGCAAGCCACTTAGAGACTCGAATTGAAGGGCAGGGTATAAATCCAATCTCCTTCTCCTCCTCCTCTTCTTCTATAGTAGGGAGTGCTTAAAATGAGATGTGTCATAATGACCAGTTGTTTGAAGTACTCCGTCGGGAAATATGCCCTCTTTTTGTTTGTTTTTTTGCTTTTCAGAATATGGTGACCCCTCTATTAAGATTTTAGTGGCTGTAAATAAATTTCAAATTAACTCATCCTGCTTCTTGCTCTCACCTCCAGGCAGCAGACGAACAGCCCAGTTGACAAGTCCCTTTCTTGAGTGGGCTTCATTAGGACTCTGAGGAGACCTGTCTAGGACTGTGCAAGGGCGGGAGGACATAAGAATATAAGAGAAGCCAGTGTTGGATCAGGCCAATGGCCCATTCAGTCCAACACTCTGTGTCACTCAGTGGCCAAAGACACCAGGTGCCCTCAGGAGGTCCAGCAGTGGGGCCAGGACACTAGAAGCCCTCCCACTGTTGCCCCCCTGTCAAGCACCAAGAATACAGGGCATCACTTGCCCCAGACTGAGAACATAAGAGAAGCCATGCTGGATCAGGCCAGTGGCCCATTGAGTCCAAAACTCTGTCACACAGTGGCCAAAAAACACCAGGTGCCATCAGGAGGTCCACCAGTGTGTGTGTGGGGACATTTCCTGAACCAGTCTCTCATGGTTGACATGTCGGAGTGGGGTGGACAGGGGACCCCAAAACCCCACTCAGTGGCCACTGAACGAATTTTGATGGCCTTACCCACAGAATCGCACCTAAAGCATCAATGGCTCTGTTGCGGAGAAGTGAAAATACCCAACGTGTGGCTTTTGTTGATTTTCCCCTGCACAGGAACATCATTTACCGCATCGTAAGTGCCTGTTTAAGCCTTTCTTGCGTATTGCTTAGAGGCAGTAATTAGACGGGAGTTGATGTGGCGTAAAACTTGGCCTTCTTATTAAAGATGCAGGTGTCTCGGAAATTACTTCGAGCGACGAGGCTCTGAGAAGATGGGCAGATGCTGGATTCTGTGGAGCCCTGGATATGACTAAGGAAGCGGGGAGAGCAGGTGATGGCAGTTTGCAGGCCTTGAGTTTCGTTTACTGAGAAATGTGTTGCGTTTCCTCCACACAGCCTCACCACATATGGGGAGCCTTCCCTCTCCCATAAGACCCCTATTCCCTGAGAGCCAGTTTGATGCAGTGGTTAGGAGTGTGAGCTCTAATCTGGCAGAACCAGGTTTCATTCTCCACTCCTCCACATGCAGCTGCTGGCGGGACCTTGAGTCAGTCACAAGTTCTCTCAGAGCTGTTCTCTCTCAAGAGCTCTCTCAGCCCCACCTACCTCACAAGGTGTCTGTTGTGGGGAGGGTAAGGGTAAGAAGATTTTAAGCCACTCCGAGACTCCAAGTGAAGGACAGGGTATGACTCCAATCTTCTCCTCCTCCTTTTCTTCTTCTTCTTCATAAATGGTGCACATGCATATTTATTTTGTCATACAAAAGGATGGTAAGCTGCTCTGAAACTCCAAGTGAAGGGTTGGGTATAAATCCAGTCGTCGTCGTCTTCTTCTCCACACCCCCCCCCCCCCCAGCAACCTTATTCCCTTCAGGAAGGAGATTTGTTTTTATATCAGTAGTTCAGCAGTTCGAGACGCGAGGGCTGCATGGCAGAGTGAGCTCCCGTCTCTGGTCCCAGCTCCTGCCAACCGAGCAGTTCGAAATTGCAAGTAGATAAATAGGTACTGCTTCGGTGGGAAGAGAACAGCATTCTGTGTGCTGGCCACATGACCATGAAAATGTCTTTGGACAATGCTGGCTCTTTGGCTTGGAAACGGAGATGAGCACCGCATCCCTCGAGTCGGATTCGACTGGCTTTCGAGCAAGGGAAACCTTTCTCTTCTTTAAGGAGTCTCAGTGGCTTACAATCGTCTCCCCCTCCCTACAAGAGGCACCCTGTGAGGCAGGTGGGGTGGAAAGGGTTTTGAGAGAACTGGGACCGCCTGAGGTCACCCAGCAGGCTTCCTGTAGTGTACGAGTGGGGAATCAAATGCTATTCTCCAGAACAGAGTCCGCCACTCTTAACCACTATACCACTCTGGTGTACGGTTCTGTACCACCCTCCCCAAGTAAATTGGCAAAGAAAAGTTCTTTATTCGGTCTTCTTAATAATTTACACTCTGCACTTTCAATAGCGCACATGTCATACTTGGTTAAGAAAAGACTAATGCGTTCTTCAGAACATATGCAGCTAAAAAATTGGAGTCATAAATATTTGAAAGTATTACAGGGAAACAAGGGCGGTAGAAATTAAAATGGATGTTCAGATGGTCATCTTAGAATCCCACGGGCCTCCTGTTGGGCATAGAGACCTCATCTCTCTTCCCAAACAACAATAGATGGACAAAACAATTTTCTTTCCACCTGTATAGAAGTAACTCTGGGTTCTGTGTATTTTCACAACGGCCTGTGAGCAATGCTCCCTCGAAGCTGTGGAGTCTTGTGAGCGAAAATTCTATTTTGGGAGCTATTGACATTAAAGTTGTAAGCGAGCAGTTCAGCTGCTGCATGTATCAGTTTGCTCTGGAGCCATCCTTCCTGAGCTGAGACAAAAATGTGTGAGCTGGAGGCTCAAAAACTGTGAGCTAGCTCACACTCACTCAGCTTAGAGGGTACACTGCCTGTGAGGGAGGTGAGGCCAAAACAGTGTGACTGATCCAAGATCTGACAGAACAGACAGTATTTCCTTCTCCTCTCTTTTAGCTTTACAACGTCCCTGTGAGGTAAATGAGGCTGAGAAAGTATGACTGATCCAAGGTTGGACAGACCAGTCAATAGTTCCTTCTCCTCTGTTTTATCTTCACAACATCCCTGTGAGGTAAATGAGGCTGACAGAGTGTAACTGAGGGGGGGAGGGGGAGGAAATTGGAGTCTCAGAGTGGCTTCACTTGGAGTCTCAGAGTGGCTTACAATCTTCTTTCCCTTCCCCTCCCCACAACAGACATCCTGTGAGGTAGGTGGGGCTGAGAGAGCTCTTTCCAGAACTGTCCTTGAGAGAACAGCTCTGACAGAGCTATGGCTTGCCCAAGGTCATCCAGCAGCTGCAAGCGGAGGAGTGGGGAATCAAGCCTGATTCTCCCAGATTAGAGTCCGAACACTTAACCACTACACCAAAGGTTGAGAGACTCTGTGCTAGGCGCATTCATGACCCCGATGAAGGGGGGGGGGATGTTTTGGAAGCAGCTAACACCTCCACTTCGTTCTGGCCTTATTATTATGAATCACGCTAGAACTTAAGTCAATGAATCATGTCTTATGCTAATGACTCCGAGATGTGATTCATTTTTTAACAGAATTATTCTCATGATGCGCCTCAGCAAAGCCTCTTTTCTTTGAGCTTTATTTAACCGACCATTGTCAGTTCAGACAAAGACTGTCAATCATCTTTGCTGAACATGATGTACAGTGCAATATGCACCGAACCAATCATCGAAACCGCATCTACCTACGGCCTCTCTACATTTCGAATATTCTCTTTCATCCTTCTGTTAATTCTCCAATCAAGGGACTGAGCTATCTCCTAATTTATTCTCTTATCACTTCTATCGTGTTTCCGTCTTCTCGGGGCTGTAAAATTGCCGCCGCTGTTTAAAGACGGTATAAAACTTTCAACGATCCATGTGAAGGTTCCCCAACTTTTCGCACCTCCAATTAGCCGAATCGAAAGTTTCTGAACTCAAAACATGACATTTCACCTCCCTTTCAAATACGGGCGGTTGTTGGGCTATAAAATAGTGCAAGAGAAACTGACATGTAAAATGAAGTCGATTTTGCTTTGCAGATGGCAAGAAGGTTAGAGACAGAGCATATAAAAAGGTCATGAATCAGTAATTTTTTTTTTTAAGGGATACCAAAATAGCAGCACATAATTTAGCTCCCGCTAGAGGTGTTAAGTGCACTTTGGCATAGCCAAGTGTTCTACTTTTGAGAAGCTCTAGCAAGCATTCTTGGCTTGGTACACCAAAAAAGAAAGTTATTCCATTACTCTGGAGAGAAACTATAGACTAGACCATAGAGAGCTCTCAACATCTACGTATAGAGAACATACATGATGTCCTCTATTTCTTTATTTAATTCATTTGTCACCAGTGTTCCCTCTAAGCGGAGTTAGTGTGAGCTAGCTCACATTTTTTTTAACCCGTGGCTCACACATTTCTGCCTTAGCTCAGGAAGGATGGCTCCAGAGCAAACTAATTTATGCAGCAGCCAAATCGCTTGCTCACATTAGTACCAGTAGCTCACACTGTAGAATTTTTGTCACAAAACTCCACAGCTGAAAGGGAGGATTGTTCGTTACCTTACCATTCTCCCCAACGGGGATTCAAAGATACTTACTCCATTCTTCTCTCCTACAGTTCGGTGTAGTGGGTAGGAGTGCGGACTCTAATCTGGGAGAACCGGGTTCGATTCCCCACTCCTCCACAAGCAGCTGCTGGTGTGACCTTGGGTCGGTCACAAGTTCTCTCAGAGCTGTTCTCTCATGGGCAGTTCTGGAAAGAGCTGTCTCAGCCCCACCTACCTCACAGGGTGTCTGTTGTGGGGAGGGGGAGGGGAAGGAGATTGTAAGCTGCCCTGAGATGCCTTCGGGTAATGAAGGGCAGGGTATAAATCCAATTTCTCTTTCTCCTCCATTTTATCGTCACAGCTACCCTGGGTGAGGCTGAGAGATCATGACTGGCCCAGGGTCACCCAGTGAGCTTCCATGTCATGAGTGGGGATTCGAACCTGAGTCGGCCAGATACTAGTCAGGCTCTCTTAGCCACTGCACCACACTGGCTCTCCATGAGGTCAGACCATGAAGCTCCACTTATTTATTGGATTTTATTGGATTGCTCTGGTGCCCACCCTTGAATAACCGGGCTCTGGGCAGTGCACCACACAATCATCAGGGCTTTTTTTGTAGAAAAAGCACAGTAGGGACTCATTAGCATAATAGGCCACACCCCTGGCAGTGCAGCTCCCTCCCAGGATTGGCTTCTCTAGGTGCCCTGTGACTAGATGGACCACTGGTCTGATCCAGCAGGGCTCTTCTGATCCAGCAGGGCTTAGGAAGGCCTCGGCCTCTCTGCCCTGTTGTTGGCCCTCCAGAGGAACTGGAGGCCACTGTGTGAGACAGGATGCTGGGCTAGATGGACCACTGGTCTGATCCAGCAGGGCTCTTCTTCTGTTCTTTGGAAGGCCTCGGCCTCTCTGCCCTGTTGTTGGCCCTCCATAGGAACTGGTTGGCCCCTGTGTGAGACAGGATGCTGGACTAGATGGATCACTGGTCTGATCCAGCAGGGCTCTTCTTATGTTTTTGGGAAGGCCTCGGCCTCTCTGCCCTGTTGCTGGCCCTCCATAGGAACTGGTTGGCCCCTGTGTGAGACAGGATGCTGGACTAGATGGATCACTGGTCTGATCCAGCAGGGCTCTTCTTATGTTTTTGGGAAGGCCTCGGCCTCTCTGCCCTGTTGTTGGCCCTCCAGAGGAACTGGCTGGCCCCTGTGTGAGACAGGCTGCTGGACAAGAGGGACCATTGGTCTGATCCAGCAGGGCTCTTCTTTTGTTCTTATATTCTTACCTGTCTGATGCAGGAAGTAACTTCTTTTCCAAGTGACTACCCGTTTGTCCGCCTGATGCAATTCTGGGCAAATGGTAGGGGTGCCAACTTCCAAGTCATGGCTGCAAATCTCCTGGGATTAAGACTGATCTCTGGGCAACAGAGATCAGTTCCCCTGAAGAAAACGTCCACTTTGGAAGGTAGACTCTATGGCATGACACTCCCTTGAAGTCCCTCCCCTCCCCAAACCCCTCCTCAGGCTCCACCCCCCCCCCCCCCCCCCAAATCTCCAGGTATTTCCCAACCCAGAGCTGGCAGCTCTGTTTAAGTCCTTGTGTTTAATAGTACTTCAGACTCTGCTACCGAAAGCACTCCACATTTGCCTCACTCTGGCAGAGATGTCACTGATTGACTTTGACTCCCCAACCTTTATGAGAGTAATAGAAACAAAAAAGAACATCTGAGATCATCCTCACTTTACCACATGGTCGCTCAGAGGATGCTGAGAGGCACATGAAAATAGCACACCCCCTTATGCTCTCCCGGCGATACGTTCTCTTCATCACCGTATTTGGCTTTTTAAAATGGAGGCGGGGGGGGGGGCAATACTAATACTAAATATAGCAGTCATAATAAGGCCCACACAATGACTCCCAACCTTTCATTAGAACATTCGGGTCCACCCCCCCCCCTCCTTTTAAAAAAAACCCTGAGAGGGTAAAATAAAATTAAAATTCATTAGAAATCAGTCAGCCATGATTCAAGGTTGGATCTGTCTTTATCATCCACTGACAGCAATAACATAATTAAACTGCTTTCCGTAGATGCTGCCAGTTCTCTTCACCACAGAGGAACCTGAGAGAAAGTAGGGCCACGAAATATTCCAGGTTTCCCAAAATTGGTATTGGAGCATCTTCATGGACACATGGAGTATGTGTTCGTCTTTCTACCACTGGGAAACTAGCAATGTTCATTGATAAACCACGGAAAAACAATCCTGCACTGAGGAGCAAAAGAAGGCCAAGATATTGCAAAGAGAAATACCTACCCAATTTTTGCAAATTGGGAGGTTCTACCTCAGTAGGTGAAGAGTACTGGACTCAGGAGACCAGGAACGGTGAAATCATGAAGCCTTTATTTAGTGATTCAGCATGCCCAGGAGATGGTCAGAACAAGCATGCTTCCAGGGCCCTCATTATATGCTGGCCGGAGCTACACCTCCGGCTGCACCCAAAAGACCTGATAGGGGCTTAACATATGCGCATGTTTGTCATAGGTTCCCTGGAGGAGCCTTTGGCTGCATTGGCTCCTCAGGGAGAACCTAGGTCCCACATTGGTGGAGGCTTTCAATCCGGATGTCTATTATTGTTCCTCCAGATTCAAGCTCCCCTCTCTGCCTGACCATGTGCTCTGGCCATGCGGCGGGCACCATTACCTGGGAGCACATGGCAGGCTGGTTGCTACACAGAGCATACTACATTACAGTAGGATTGTCAGATGCATATGTTGTGCTGGCAGGGGAGGGACTTTCCAGAAGTGGGGGAGCATTGTGACGTGCCTACATAAACAGGAAGTGACATAGGCACGTTAGGGATGTCGGGGGTGACACTCTGGTTTTGGGGCAAAACTCTGTGGTAAAATGTGCTTCAAGTCACAGAGTTTTGCCCTAGAACTGGAGCGTCCCCTCAGCATCCCTTTGTCACTTTCAGTCTTTGTAGGTATGTTGTGATGATTTCCGGGTTCCTGCTGGTAAGAGGGGGTGATCTAGGGGAGGGGAGAGGAGTGCCCGAAACCGGGGGACCCCCACCTGCACCAGAGGAGTGGGGAGTCTGACAACTCTAGCCTCAAACAAAACATTTGAAAGATTCTGGGAGAATACATGAAGCTGCCTTATACTGAGTCAGACCCTTGGCCCATCAAGGTCAGTATTGTCTACACAGATGGGCGGCACCTCTCCAGGGTCTCAGGTATAAGTCTTTCCCATTATCTACCACCTGGTCCTTTCAACTGGAGATGTTGGAGATTGAACCTGGGACCTTCTGAATATCAAACAGATGTTCTACCACTGACCCGTGGCCCCTTCCCTAAATACAAGAGTTGCAGGAAATGTATCAAGGTGGTTCCACCCAAGGTGGTTCCACCCATCCCTAGGATGTTACCAGATCTTATTTCATGTTCCTAAGGAGTTGTCCACCTACCCTTGAAATGAAGACTGGATTAGACCAGGGTTATGAACAAGCAACTGGTCTCTGTCCGTACTAAACCTTCCAGCTCTCTGTAGAGGTTAACCCTATCTACTGGGCTGCTTCAATGGCCTGTCTGCATTATGGGCAATCCTTCCTCACCCTAAGCACAGGTTGGTCATTTGACTCAACCTGGTTTTTCTTGGCCTGGATCCCCAATGGTAAACTGAGAGAAGCTGATCATCAAGAGCCAGTTTGGTATAGTGGTTAAGTGCGTGGACTCTAATCTGGGAGAATTGGGTTTGATTCCCCACTCCTCCACTTGCACCTGCTGGTGTGACCTTGGGCAAGCCATAGTTCTGGCATCGCTGTTCTTGAAAAGGAGCAGCTTCTGTCAGAGCTTTCTCAGCCCCACCTACCTCACAGGGTGTGTGTTGTCGGGAGGGGAAGGGAAAGGAGTTTGTAAGCTGCTCTGAGACTCCCTTGGGTAGTGAAGGGCAGAGTATAGATCCAATCTCTTCTTCTTCTTCTTCTTCCCTCCATGAGGTCTCCAGCCTCAAGAGGGTTACCTTCCTATCTACCCCTGACTGGTCATCCATGAGAGACAAGCTTATTAAACCAACCATCGACATGCTTACCAAATATGGGTTACCCATAAACAAAAATTAGTATCCTTCCAGCCATCCAAAGAGGGTGTGTCTATTATTTTTCCTTAACTCCCTTGCCCCATTTGCTAAGATTGCCACCTCCAGGTTGGGAAATAATGAGATTTTGGGGCTGGACTGTAGTCTGGAGATGAGCTGTGATTCCGGGGGGATCCCCAGGTCCCACCTGGAGGCTGGCATCCCTGTTTCTGAACTCACGGGGATGCAGGCAATCAGAAACTGTCACGTTCTCAGCGATGCCCTTGGGAATGCAAGAATCCCTTTTTTGAAACAGAAAGTTATCTTCCGGCAGCTGTCGGGTTCCCCCCCTCTCAGCCATTTATGCAGCTTGATTTGCCAAGTCCGCTCCTGCTAGATGACGTTCACCCACCATTAAGAAAAAAAATTAGGAGCAACTGCTGGCAAATCAGCAGAATGAAAGGTAAGTGTTGAATGGGCCCCAATTCATTTATGGGGCATTTACTGCACGTCCCAGACTGGCTGTGGGATGAGCCGCCTTCAGGGCTCATTTGAGATGTGGGAATTCTCAGTGCCGTGTTCTTCTGATAAGAAGAAGAAGAAGAGATTAGATTTATACCCCGCCCTTCACTCACTTGGAGTCTCAGAGCGGCTTACAATCTCCTTTCCCTTCCCCTCCCCGCAACAGACACCCTGTGAGGTAGGTGGGGCTGAGAGCTCTTTCCCAAGCTGTCCTTGAGGGAACAGCAGGTACAGAGCTATGGCTTGCCCAAGGTCATCCAGCCAGGTGCAAGTGGAGGAGTGGGGAATCAAACCCGGTTCTCCCAGATTAGAGTCCGCGCACTTAACCACTACACCAAACTGGCACCAAACTGATAAGGGCCTCTGTGGGGAATTCTGGGTCCAATGCTCCCTCTAAGCCAGGGGTGTCAAACTCATTTGTTACGAGGGCCGGATCTGACATAAATGAGACCTTGTTGGGCCAAGCCATGTGTGTCATAAAATGCAATGCCGGGTAGCGGAGAGATAAACTTTATAAAGGACACAAACACAAAGGTTTTTTTTAAAAAAAACTTAAAGTAAAACTTAAAATAAAAACATGCTTAAAACATTAGCACTCTTGCAATATTTTGTTGATTTTACAGTGTCTGATAGTGGACACGTCTTGCTCTGAATTATTGCATCAAAATGTCTGTGCTGTTGAGTTTGCTGTTCAGGTGTGTATCTGTAAGCTGCAAACCTACGATGACGCAGCAGCGGCAGAACTGGAAGAAGAAACAGAAGACAGCCAGTTCCACTGCGGGCCTGATAGAAGCCCTCCGGTGGCCTGATCTGGCCCCCGAGCTGCATGTTTGACACCCCTGCTCTAAGCTGTAGTCTTGTGAGCAAACATTCTATTTTGTGAACTACTGGCATTAATTTTTTAAAAAAATAATTTTATTGGTCAAAAACAAATCATAGCCGTAAGTTTTAGTACACAAACGGGCATTCAATTTGTCAGCGAGCGATTTGGCTGCTGCATAAATTAGTTTGTTCTGGAGCCATCCTTCCTGAGCTGAGACAAAAAAATCTGGGAGCTGGGAGCTGAAAAACTGTGAGCCAGCTCACACTGACTCAGCTTAGAGGGAACACTTCTGACGAGCAAGCTACATGGGCCTGAAAACACCAGGCAAGAAGGAACGGTGACATCACACTGTCCTCACGCTTCTTTCCCCGGGCGATGAAAGCCACCAAATGCTGTCAGAAGAATCGCCCATACCCAACAGCAGCTGTTCTGTGAAATGTCAAGGAAACCTAGATGTGCCACAGATGGATAACGGATACTCTGTGAGAACAGATGCGATGTTGCCTTCATGCTCGAAAAAGTGTTGATGTGCTTGGCGTCGGCTGAGATCATGGGTGATTTCGCTTGGGGGAAAAAAATTGCTGGAAACATTTCAGCAATCGAACGGCAGCCAGCAGATATTAGAAACAATTATTAGTGGCTTCTCAAGCCGTGTTTGCATGTACATGTGACGGGCAAAAGATGTGGCATCCAGAACTGTTGGGAAGCCACAGGCCTGTGACGTCAACGGGCCGGGAGACTGATGGTACCTTTTCAGAATCAACGATGGTTCTGAAAGAGTCGCGGTACTTACTGGGCAGATCTATTTTGGGTCAGAGTAAACAGATTGGACAAGTTTTTGTAGCGTTTCAAAATCAGCAGTCACCTCTGATTGGAGGTGATTGAGGAAATAAAGGTGTGTGACAAAATAAATATGCACGTGCACCATTTATGAAGAAGAAGAAGAAGAAGGGAAGGAGAAGAAGAAGAAGAAGAAGGGAAGGAGGAGAAGAAGAAGAAGAAGGGAGGAGAAGGAGGAGAAGAAGAAGAAGAAGGGAGGAGAAGAAGAAGAAGAAGGGAGGAGAAGAAAGGAGGAGAAGATTGGAGTCATACCCTGTCCTTCACTTGGAGTCTCGGAGTGGCTTACAATCTTCTTCCCCTTCCCCTCCCCACGACAGACACCCTGTGAGGGAGGTGGGGCTGAGAGAGCTCTTTCGAGGACTGCTTTGGAGAGAACAGCTCTGAGAGAGCTTGTGACTAACCCAAAGTCACACCAGCAGCTGCGTGTGGAGGAGTGGGGAATCAAACCTGGTTCTCCCAGATTGAATTCTGTCCTCCTAGCCACTACACCAAACTGGCATTCACGGCTGGAGCATGGAAATGCTTGGCCCATAGTCAGAACAAATGTTACATTTGTTTGTGAAGTACGAAATGAAACTACACCGCATTGTTTTGCAAACACAGAAGAAGATGCGTTTCTCCATGAGGCTACTGCACACGTTTTAAATACAGATGGAAATAATTTTGGAATCTATCCACTCATATTTGGTTGCAAGCCGCCCCCCACCAACAGGGTATGGGGGACATGGGGTTGCCAGTTCCAGGTTTGGAAACTCCTGGAAATTTGGGGATGGAGCCTGGGGAGGACAGCCCTTTTCTCCAGGGGAACTGATCTCTGTAGTCTGGAGATGGGTGGTAATTCCAGGGGATCCCCAGGTCCCACCTGGAGGCTGGCATCCCATATGGACTCACGTAATAACAAGAGTTTCCAAGGGAAGCTAAACTCTATTTTTAGCAACTTGACGATGCAGGTTTGAGGCTTAGTTGAGCCCTCCTATTACATTGCAGCTAGGGCCGCGGCGGCTCAAGTGGTTAAGATGCTGAGCTGCAGACCGGAAGGCCGGTAGCTCGGCAGTTTGAGACCCGAGTGCCGCATGACGGATTGAGCTCCCGTCTCTGGACCTAGCCGTTCAAAAGCAAGAAATTGCAAGTGGATAAAGAGGTACCGCTTTGGTGGGCAGGTAACAGCGTTCCATCCCCCTCGGTGTTTAGTCATGCCGGCCACGACCACGGAAATGTCTTTTGACAGTGCAGGCTTTTTGGCTTGGGAATGGAGATGAGCACCGTATCCCTGGAGCCGATTTTGACCGGCTTTCGAGCCAGGGAAACCGTTACCTTGACTTTACCTCTTACCTTTCAGAGCCCCTAATGACAAATCTGACCCCCTCCAAACACAACCATTGTTAAGCTCGGAGTCAGCCACTTCTTTCTTTTCTAATTAAAAGTCATAATTACATTTTTTGATTAACTGGGAATTAACAATAAAATAGATTCGCTATCGGTTTGTTGCATTCCCCCGGTATAAAGCCGGAGCATGACAAATTTCAGTTTCCCTAATACAGATATTTTTAGTCATTAAGATAAGAGCAGAAGGTACTAAAAACCAATTTATGCTTAACAATCTACACAGATTTACATATATTTGACAGCTGCTTTGGAAGAAGCACAAACACACCATAAACAGTTCCCATAAAGTGTCTCTGGAAACTGAGAGTGATGGGTTTTTAAAGAATTCTGCTCATTGCAGGGAAAATGAACTCAACATAAAAGTCGGCACGCCTCAAAAAAAAAATTATAGCATTGGGAAAAGTGCAGAAAAGGGCAACTAGAATGATTAAAGGGTTGGAACACTTTCCCTATGAAGAAAGGTTGAGGCGCTTGGGGCTTTTTAGCTTGGAGAAACAATGGCTGAGGGGTGACATGATCGAGGTTTACAAGAAGAAGAAGAAGAGATTGGATTTATATCCCGCCCTTCACTCACTTGGAGTCTCAGAGCGGCTTACAAACTCCTTTCCCTTCCCCTCCGCACAACAGACACCCTGTGAGGGAGGTGGGGCTGAGAGAGCTCTTTCCCAAGCTGTCCTTGAGGGAACAGCTGGAACAGAGCTATGGCTTGCCCAAGGTCATCCAGCCAGGTACAAGTGGAGGAGTGGGGAATCAAACCCGGTCCTCCCAGATTGGAGTCCGCGCACTTAACCACTACACCAAACCACTACACCAAACAAGATTATGCGTGGGACAGAACAAGTAGAGAAAGAGGTTCTTTTCTCCCTTTCTCACAATACAAGAACTCGAAGGCACTCAATGAAATTGCTGAGCAGTCAGGTTAGAACAGATAAAAGGAAGTACTTCTTCACCCAAAGAGTGATTAACATGTGAAATTCCCTGCCACAGGAGGTGGTGGCAGCAACAAGCATGGACGGCTTCAAGAAGGAATTGAATAAACATCTGGAGGAGAGGTCCATCAGTGATTATTAGCCACAAGGTATAGATAGGAGCTCTCAGTCTGGGGCAAGTGATGCTCTGTATTCTTGGTGCTTGGGGGGGCAACAGTGGGAGGGGCTTCTTGTGTCCTGCCCCCACTGCTGGACCTCCTGAGGGCACCTGGTGTTTTTGGCCACTGTGTGACCTAGTGTTGGACTGGATGGGCCATTGGCCTGATCCAGTACTGGCTTCTCTTACATTTTCTTATTGTGTATACACATTTTAGAGAAAATCACAGCTTGGTTAATTTCCTTACCATGACATAAGAACATAAGAGAAGCCAATGTTAGATCAGGCCAATGGCCCATCCAGTCCAACACTCTGTTCCCAATTGGAATGCCAGCCTCCAGGTAGGACCTGGGGACCCCTCAGAATTACAGCTAATCTCCAGACTATGAAGAAAAGAACAGGAGCCCAGTGACACGTTAAAGACTAACAAAATTGGTGGCAGGGTATGAGCTTTTGTGAATCACTGCTCATTTCTTTAGATACAGCTAGCATTTGAGTCCATCTGTCCTTATATCTTGGGGAATTGATTGATTTCAGATGCCAAACGACAATAGCAGGTAAATGAGAATGGCCGGTGAATGACAACAGCAGATGTGATTAGATTAAATGTGATATACTGAGGGGTAGCAGGCATTGAGAAAGCAGCACTGGTAATAAGACAGGAAACCTAGGCCTCGATTTAGTCCAGGAGGATGCATTGTCTTAAGCTTCATTCTCAGTTGCAGTTCAGCAGTCTCTCTTTCTAATATCTCTTTGACATCCCTTTGTAAGAGAAAGGTCAGCAACTGAACGTCCTAGAAGGTTAAAATGCTGCCTCACTAGTTTTTGGATGTCCATTTATTCTTTGTCATAGTCTGTTTGTCCAATGGTAGAGGGCAGAAGGGAGAAAATGGATGCTATAGCATTGAACTCCACTGAGGTCCCTGTCTTCCACAGGTTCCAGCCTCAAATCCCCAGGAGTTCCCTAACCTGGATCTGGGACCCTTACCCCCCATCTACTGCTGGTGGCCAAGGGGGGGCATGACAACCCTAGTTCCAAAAGACTAGTCGTTTCCAAGGGCAGCCATGTTGGTCTGCAGGAACCGTCAGATCTGAGTCCAGGAGCACCTTTCAGACCAACCAGGTTTACAGGGTACAAGCTGACTCAGGCCTAGTGGGTAAGTCACAGCTGCTCCCCAAATGTGGCTCAATTTTCATTTCAGATGAAATATAGGACTTGTGTGATAAGAGAAGCCCTGTGGGATCAGGCCAATGGCCCACCCAGTCCAACACTCTGTGTCACACAGTGGCCAAAGCCCAAGTGCCATCAGGAGGTCCACCAGCAGGGTCAGAACTCCAGAAGCCTTCCCACTCTTGCCTTTCAAGCACCAAGAATACAAAGCATCACTGCCCCAGACATTAGAACATAAGAGAAGCCAATGTTGGATCAGGCCAGTGGCCCATCGAGTCCAACACTCTGTGTCACACAGTGGCCAAAACCCCAGTGCCATCAGGAGGTCCACCAGCAGGGCCAGAACTCCAGAAGCCCTTCCACTGTTGCCCCCCCCCCGGCACCAAGAATACAGAGCATCACTGCCCCAGACATTACAGCATAAGAGAAGCCATGTTGGATCAGGCCAATGGCCCATCCAGCCCCACATTCTGTGTCACACAGTGGCCAAAACCCAGAGGCCACCAGGAGGTCCACCAGCAGGGCTAGAACTCTAGAAGCCCTTCCACTCTTGCCCCCCCCCCAAGCACCAAGAATATAGAGCATCACTGCCCCAGACATTAGAAACCTAAGAGAAGTCATGTTGTATCACTTGTGTGATAAGAGAAGCCCTGTGGGATCAGGCCAATGGCCCACCCAGTCCACCATTCTGTGTCACACATTGGCCAAAACCCAGCGGTCATCTTAATCTTATAATCTATTTTCTGTATTATTATGTTACACCTTCCTTAGAGAGCTGACTGTTGGTGTAGTTTCCTAATTCTGTAAGGCTAGTCCTGTTGCAGTGTTTCTTGGTTGCCTTATGCTGTTTATAGTCTCCGTGAGAATGGGGAACTATGGATCAAGCAAATAAATTAAAATTAAACTGGAGACTAAATTTAAATTACATCCAGGACAGTACAGTTAACACCTCAGTGAATAGTCTTATGTAAGAGTTAGAAGGTACAGTTGTTGTGTAGTAGTTAAGAGCAGCAGACTGTAATCAGGAGAGCTGGGTTTGATTCCCCACTCCTCCTCCACATGAAGCCAGCTGGATGACCTTGGGCCAGTCACAGGTCTCTCAGAGCTCTCTCAGCCCCACCCACCTCACAGGGTGTCTGTTGTGGGAAGAGGAAGGGAAGGTGATTTTAAGCCACTTTGAGATTCCTTCAGGTACAGAAAAGTGGGGTATTAAAACCAACTCTTCTTCTCCTCCTCCTCCTCCTCCCTCTGATCTAGATGGCTCAGGCTAGCCCCATCTCAACAGATCTCATAAGCTAAGCAGGGTCAGCTCTGGTTAATACTTGGATGGGAGACCATCAAGGAAGTCCAGGGTTGCTACGCAGAGGCATGCAAATGGCAAACCACCTCTGTTCAAGTGTTGCCCTGACCTGGATGTCCCAGGCTAGCTTGGTCTCATCAAATCTTGGAAGCTAAGTAGGTATTTGGATGGGAGACCACCAAGGAAGTCCAGGGTTGCTATGCAGAGGCACGCAATGCCAACCGCCCCCCTGTTTATCTCTTGCCCTGAAAACCCTATGGGGTTGCCATAAGTTGGCTGCAGCTCGATCACCCTTCAAAATACCACCAGCATGGTTTTCTTCCTTAGGCATTTATTTTCTTTGAGGTAGGGGGACTCCTGTACAATTAGCTTTAGCTATTTCGATATACTGTATGCAGTTGCCCGGCTGTATTCAGCGAGGACACCATGAAATGCAAGACAGGTTCTTCAACTCAGGTTGACAAGCTCCGTGATCCATTGTTTACTCTGGATCCTTTTTCACTACATCGATGTGGCAACGAATCTTCTGACACCTCTCTTCCCGGAGGTAAATGTTGGCTTGTCTGTCTCCCCCCCTTCCATTTAGATATTTAATTTGGTGTGTAATTTCCAGATTTGTTTCACATCCATATTATTTCAGGGCCATGCACCCGCTTTATCCTTCTTTTATTACTTCCCCCCCCCCTTTTCCGTCTCCCCTCTCCCTGAAAGCTCATGCTTGATACTTGACATATGAGTAATGAAATGTGTTAAAATTCATAAGGAGCTTCATACATATAGAGTGGAGCCTTTCTGTGGCATTAAATGACAACCCATAGGGGGAAGATGGGATTCTTTCTGGCGCTCGCTTCTTCCCTACTTCCCAGCACAAAGAATACGCCGCGCTGTCATCTCGGCATCAGAAGCTCTCTCTTCAGTGTTACTTCCAGTGAGCTGAACCTGACAGAATTGCTTGTCCATTCCCTTTCATCTCTTCTAGTACTACTTCATGGAGCATTAAACCAAGGTACTTCTTATTTCCTAAACGAATATTGCATCTGAATATTCGGTTTGAGGGGCACCTGAATAACAGTCGGTTCTCACTTCATACCACAATGAAACTTCGTTTCAAGGGGTAGTTGTGTCGGTCTGTAGTGAAAGAGATTCAAATCCAGTAGTACCATAGAGCTTTTGAGAGTCAAAGCTCCCACTGTTAGAAACGAGTAGACGCTCTTTGACACGTACCCCACAGGTTTCATTTTGATTTGAGCTCAGTAGCACCTTAGAGGTCAACAAAATTTGAGGGGTATGACCTTTCAAAAGGCAAGGATCCCTTCTGTCAGACATGAGAAGACACTCTTTGGGATGTAGCCCACAAGTTGAAGAAGAAGAGGAGTCGAGAAGAAGAGGAGGAGGAGGAGGAGGAGGAGATGGGGTTTATACCCTGCCCTTCACTCAGAGTCTCAGAGCAGTTTACAATCTCCTTTCCCTTCCCCTCCCCACAACAGACACCCTGTGAGGTAGGTGGGGCTGAGAGCGCTCTGGGAGAACTGCTTATGAGAGAACAGCTCTGAAAGAACTTGTGACTGACCCAAGGTCACAACAGCAGCTGCATGTGAAGGAGTGGGGAATCAAGCCCGGTTCTCCCAGATTAGATCCCACGCTCCTAACCACTACACCAAACTAAACCTTAGAGTTTCAGGGTATAAGCTTTCAAGAGTCAAAGTTCTGGAGAAATGGAGATTTCTACTCATGTCTGAGGAGGGAACTTTGGACTCTCAAAAGCTCATACCCTGAAACTCTTGTTGGTCTCTAAGCTGCTATTAGACTTGAATCCAAATGAAACTCACAGGCAACATTCCAAAGGGTGTGGAAAAGCAACCTGGAGATTCTTGTTTGTCCTTCCTTTGGCACAGGTGGCTTCTCTCATAGCCTCATAAGACCTTTCTAAAGGTTCCCAAAACACAGTCCAAATGACAGGACTGATGGACTCAATGGCATATAGGAAGACTGCTTCCTTTCCCCAGGTTCTAGAACAGGCTAGAAGTTAACAGTCATGGTGTAGCTTGTTAATAAAGCTGTGGCTTGGTTTAAACCCCAAACTGCTGTATCTCATCAACCTTTCAGGACAAAAAAACAACTGTTACAAGGACACTTCTTTTCCCTCTTCAGAACCATTAATAACCATGTGGGGGGACATGGTTTCGATTAAGTTAAATCCCTTCATCTCTTCCTTCAAGGTGTCAGTCTGTATCACGGCTGCAGTTGTATGCAATTTCCTTTTGACAGACCAACAGGGACCTGTGACCTCCATCCTATCTATTGGGGCCACCAGTATTCTCCATTTGCAGCTCTGTGAAAGCCGGACACTGAAGGAAGCTGACAGGAAGTAAGCTGATTCCTTTGAAATGTGGTGTTGGAGGAGAGTTTTATGGACACCGTGAACTACCACAAAGGCAAACAAATAGGTTCTAGAAAAAAATCAAGCCTGAATTCTCCCTAGAAGCTAAAATGACTAAACTGAGGCTATCCTACTTTGGTAGGATAAGAAGACAAGTCTCCCTGGAAAAAGACAATCATGCTAGGAAAAGTTGAAAGCAACAGGATAGAAGGAAGACCCAACATGAGATAAATGGACTCAGTCAAGGAAGCCACGATGCTCAGTTTGCAATACCGGGAGCAAGGATGTTAACGATAGAACATTTTTGAGGTCATTAATGTATAGGGATGACATAAGTTGGAAGCAACTTGAGGGCACTCAACAGACACACAGGTTATCCTTCCTTTTATTTATTAGCTTGTTTGCTGTGGTTTGAGCTTGAGACCTTTGGTCAAAGTTAAGAATTACAACACGACATAGTGTATAAAACAATTTAAACAGATCCGAAGATACATTATATAAGCACCAAGAACCACCACAAGTTTACAGATATTGCAAAATAGGAGACTTGAGATACATATTCAAACGGAAGATAAATATCCCAAGAGGATAAATATACTAACGGCCCCAATCACACGCACAAGTAGCCATGTGATAGGAATGACTCCTGGCCAGATTTTCAGGGCACGATCATATGGAAACATCTGGCAAGCGTTCCGCACCCGTCGGCAACCCGTATCGCCCCGCCAAAGATGTAGAATTAAAAGATACCTGCAAAAGTGCAGTACTTTCCAGAAAATGTGGGGCGCAGGCAGTCGTCAGATCATGGAAGCATTGGTTTCCCGTCACATCCAGCATCCGTCTATGTCCCATCTCACACCGAGTGCTTTTTTTAAGCCTCCGTGGTATGTGTGCAAACATGGACCTGCCCATGTGTACAAACACAGTACTGCTGAACTTTGTGATGCTTTACCATCACTGTGTGATCAGCGGCTGAAGGCCTGAGCACGGAGCCTCGGGAGACCGTCTGATCGTAATATCGCCCTTCATTTTGCTCTGGCACAAAAAGCCTTACTTCCCCCCTGGATTATCTTGCTCGCGTGACTAGGCTCTAATGTAAAAAAAAAGAAGAGGAAAATTATATGAGTAAAATAGGATAAACTTCCTGCTAAAATCTCGGGAATCTGGAATTAATTATAAATTGAGCCCATTAGATCATGTAGACTAGGCCATCATTTCATTTATAGCAAACACAGGCAAATTTCTTTGGCATTTAAGAGAGATCGCTACTGTCAGGTATTTTGCAACAGAGCGGGTTGTTTCTGGATCAGAACCCGCCAATAGTGAAGACAAGGTGGGGACCCGCGATACTCGCGGGGGGGAGAGAAGGAGCTCGACCCCTTCCCCCCCCACAAAGAGTCCTGGCGGGGCTCGCCGGGCCCGCCGCTCGCCTCCTTCCCCCCCCCAAGAATCCCGGCGGGCCTCGCCGGACCCGCCGCTCGCCCCCTCTCCCCCGCCAAAGAGTCCCGGGCCGGCGGGCCTTACTGGGCCCGCCGCTCGCCCCCTCCCCTCCCCAAAGAGACCCGGCAGGCCTCACCGGGCCCACCGCTCGCCCCCCCGCCCCGCCGTGGCTGTTAGTAGTGCGTTCCCTGCGCATGTGCAGGGGACGCTCTTTTACTTTTGGGGGGATTTAAATATCCCCCGAAAAGTTTTTGTTACTTTTGGCATTTTTCTGCAAACGTGGTGACTGCCCCACGTCTGCAGAACCCCCCCTCTGCCCTCCAAGTGCCCCCCCACGTGGATTTAGGTATCCGCAATGGGGTTGGGCCACTTGGCTATTAGATATATAGATACCACCCAGAGTTCCAGACGAAGTTGGTTTTTAAACAGAATCGGGGTAATCCAGAGGGATGTGGGGACTGTCCATTGATAGCAGAATAGTAAATGATGGGCCAGTGTTTCTCTATTGCACCAGAAGCACAATCACATAAACACTCCGAAGATGGGATTTTCACCAAGCGACCCTATTTCGCTGCAGTCAGAATTTCCGACTTGGCAAACTGTTTAATCTAGCAAGCATAAAGGCATGTCTATGGCTAGGAATTGTAAGGAATCTCACATATGGAGGTAGGATTGTGGGGGAGGAATCCCTAATACAAGGGTAGAACATACACACCTTGCAAGGGATAAGGAGCTTCATCGCTTCTTGGAAATTTATGTTATTAAGCTGTTGCTGTTGTTGTTATTGTTGTTGTTGTTGTTATCATTATTATTTCTGAATCGTCCTATCCCTGAGTACATAGGGCTCTGGATGATTTTAAAACAGTTCAAAACATACAAAAATACAGGTTAGAATCAACAATCAATTACGCAATCTCCAGATGGCGTCTATAATTTAATTTAAAAACCTACTCTGGAGTGATGAACACATGGAATGGAGGGCTTCAAGAGGGAACTGGATAAACATATGGAGCAGAGGTCCATCAGTGGCTATTAGCCACAAGGTATAGATAGTCTGGGGCAAGTGATCTTGGTCTGGGGCAAGTGATGCTCTGTATTATTGGTGCTGGGGGGGCAAATAGTTGGAGGGTTTCTAGTGTCCTGGCCCCACTGCTGGACCTCCTGAGGGCACCTGGTGTTTTTGGCCACTGTGTGACCGAGAGTGTTGGACTGGATGGGCCACTGGCCTGATCCAACATTGGCTTCTCTTATGTTCTTACGTTCTTCCATCTCATGGACAGGTTAAGGAGGACGCTGAAGCGGGCAAGGTAGGAATAAAGAGGAGGGTTCCTGTTGTGATGGAATAAAGAGGAGGGTTTCTGTTGCTGTCCACAACCCAAAGCCTGGTGGAACATCTCTGCCTTACAGGCCCTGTGGAACTGCATTAAGTCCTGCAGAGCCCTGATGGAAGATGACAGACAGTTCTACCAGGTCGGAGCAAGGGCTGAAAAAGCCCTGGCTCTGGTTGAGGACAGCCAGATATCTTTAGCGTCCGGGATTGCCAGCAAATTGCTCTCAGCAGAGTGTAATGCTCTACTGAAAGCCAGTTTAGCTGGAGCAGCACAGGTTGAATATGTGCTGTCCTTGGCGTTCCCGTCAGGACTTGCGCTGCCGCATTCTGGATCAGCTAGAGTTTCTGGGTCAGTTTCAAAGGAAGGCCAGCATAGAGTGAGTTACAGTAGTCTAATCTGGAGGTGACCATCACGTGGATTATTGTGGCTAGGTATAGGGGGAAGACCAAGCAATTCCAGCTTGCTGCCTATGTATTTTTCCCACACACCTCGGTAGTTATCTTCCTTTAGCAGGTGAAGGAGAACCCCTCGGGCCCTGGGTGCTGAATAAAAAACCTTCAGTCTTAACCTTGAAGGCAGCGATCCAGGCCCTAGATTCAAAAGAACACTGTGCAAGTTCCATTCTAAGCACAGTTCCTGCGACACATCTTGAGGGCCCTGCCATCCAGCGTAAAAACGGAAGAAGTATGTAACACACCGGTTTATAGTCCCTATCCTACCCCCTTGCAGAACTGCTTTGCTAGGATGTGCCAGGTGTGGGGATTGATTCCCCTCTCAGCCCTCCATTTTTAATGTCACCTCGACCACAATTGTTATGCGTCTTGCGCAGCTGAACTTGTGAGTAACAGGCCTCACATTACAATCAGGCTATATTTAAACTTCTTTTTTTTTTTTTGTTCAGGAACACAAAAGAAGGCACAGCAGATGACAAAAGGCAACATCAGGAAGCGTCGCCAAATGCCTAATGGCATTAATTAATACTGCCTCCGCTAAATAACATGCGAACACAACTTAGAAACTGAAATCAAATGGCATCGCTCAAAGAAACCCTTTTGGTGATTTTTTTTTTTTTAAATAACATGTTTGTAGGCTAGTTATTAATTTCAAAAACAACTCGCTGGCCTCGATTGGGTAGAAAGGTGGCATATAACTTTTGCAAAAAGAAGAACTGGTTCCAGAGGGAGAGAGCAATCTTATCCTCATGGTTAACAAGCAGACAATTC
Organism: Lepidodactylus listeri; assembly: GCA_029233225.1. NCBI lineage: Eukaryota > Metazoa > Chordata > Lepidosauria > Squamata > Gekkonidae > Lepidodactylus > Lepidodactylus listeri. Next base: position 6,694,928 of record JARCFY010000010.1, read on the forward strand.
ACAGGTCAGGCACCTGTAGAAGGCCCTGTGTGTAGCAGGCCTCACTTCAGAAAGGATGTGGACAAAATGGAGGGGGTGCAGAGGAGAGCAACGAGGATGATCGGGGACCTGGAGACCAAGAAGCCCTGAGGGACTTCTTGGGAATGTTCAGTCTGGAGAAGAGGAGGTTGAGGGGGGACAGGATGGCTCTCTTGAAAGATTTGAAGAGCTGTCACTTAGAGGAAGGCTGTGTCCCATCCCTGCCTGGCCGGGACCTGCACCCCCCCCCCCGGCCCCCACCAGTTCCAGCTCACTGGGAGAGGACACAGCTCCCATCAAGAGCCGGCTCGGCCCCGAAGCAGGCCCGCGGAGAGGACAGCGGGACGCCTGCTGGCTGCCTCCCAGGCATGGAAGCGAGGCAGGGCTTCCCGCGCAACGCCGTGAAGGTGTCTTAGCTCATAAAGAGGGGTGGGACTGGGAGGAGGGAGGGGGAAGGGAGAGGAAGGAAATAAAAAGGAGCTTGACAGACGGGCTGGGGAGGATGAGCCGGGTGAGCCACAAGTGACACAGAGAGAGAGAGAGAAACTCAAGAAGTGGCGAGTCTGGAGGCAGAGGGACAACCCGGGTGCTGTTGAACCCCATCCCCTGCCATTCTGAGGCCTCAGTCATCCTCTTTTCTGACACTCCCGGCCCAGGGCCATCCTCACCAGAAGGAGTGCCATGGCCACAGGTGGCAGACCCGTGGGCAGGGGTCCGTTGGAGTGGGAGCACACAGGACCACAGCTCCAGGAGTGAGGAGCCCAGGGGGTGGGCACATGACCAAGTCCCGCCCCCTCCTCGGCTTCCCCGAGCAGTGCAGAGGCGCAGCGCCCCGGGGAAAGCCCTGCTAGGGTCTTTATTGTTTTTAATGTTTTGTTTTAATATTGATAATTTTATCATTGTTCCTTTTATGACTGTGTGCTGCTTTTCCAGAGACTTGCTCAAGGGGGCATATAAATTTTCTAAGTATACCATTTTGTATCTGGGCACATGGCACATAAGTACTGGAGAAATTTCACCAACCCTTCAGCAGCTTCCACCCCATCAGTTTGGTGTAGTGGTCAGGAGTTGGACTCTAATCTGGGAGAACCGGGTTTGATTCCCCACTCCTCCACATGCAGCTGCTGGTGTGACCTTGGGCCAGTCACAAGTTCTCTCAGAGCTGTTCTCTCATGAGCAGTTCTCAAAAGACCTCTCTCAACCCCACCTACCTCACAGGGTGTCTTGTTGTGGGGAGGGGAAGGGGAAGGGATGGGTGGTGCACATGTCCTGAGTATCTCAAGTCTACTTGAAACCTGGTGGTTTCAAGGGAGCAGGAAGAGAATGAGGGTGTGTTCTTTACACTTATTTTTATTGCACAGAGTATTGGCTGGGGAAGGGAATGGAGGAAGAGCAGGTCAGTTTCACTCACCTGTGGAGTGGAGCCTGAGGGGTGGGTGTTGCCTTCTGACACACTTTGGGTATGTTAGGAGGTGTGGCATATGCAAATGAGTTATGGTAATGAGCTCCTGCACCTCTTTTTCTACGAAATGACCCCTGCCTGTGGGGGAGGAGGCAGAGCGCGACAGGCAGAGAGCTGTTCCTGTTGGCAGTAGAGGATAGGACAGGAAGGTACCGTTTGGATTTTAGGGAAAAACTTTTTGACAGGAAGAGTTGTGCCACAGTGGAATCAGCTGCCTGGGGAGGTGGTGCGCTCCCCCTCCCTGGCAGTCTTGAAACAGCAGCTGGACAAACACTGGTCAGGGATGCTCTAGGCCAGGGGTGGCCAAACTGGCTCGGGAGCCGCATGCAGCTCTTTCACACATATTGTGCTGCTCCCAACAGGGCAGCTGAGGAAGCTAAATATCATTAGCAAACAAATATCACTGGACAAATAAATATCATTATCAATATCTGCTTTTACCCCTTTTGTTATTACTTTTGGCAGTCTCACTTAATGTTAATAAAAAGCAAATCTGCATATTTCCCAATAAAAATGTGTAATATTTGTTCATGTCCTGCGGCTCTCAAACATCTGATGTTTATTCTATGTGGCTCTTACATTAAACAAGTTTGGCTACCCCTGCTCTAGGCTGATCCTGCACTGAGCAGGGGGTTGGACTAGATGGCCTGTAGGGCCCCTTCCAACCCTGTGATTCTATGGTTCTATGATTCTACGATCTAAGCGTTTGCAGGGTTTAAATATGCAAAAGAGCAGAGCACCAACTGTTTAAGGGAAATAACCCAGTTTATTAAAGAACAATAACCTCTGATAGAACAGAGGAGAGGGAGACAGGGTTAACTAACTAACTGCTGTGAGAGAAGTCTCTCCGGAAGTCTCCAAAGAGCCAATCAGGAGACAGGAAGGACATAATTTGAAATTGTGGGATGTCTCTAATCTAGCTAGGCTAACTAGCAGTCCTTCAGCTGTCCGCTATAGGCTGTACTTCTGATCTTCTTCAAGTAGGTGCACTATAGAACTTGTATACCCCAACACGAAGGAGGTGATGGGGGTTCATACCGGCTATCTTGAAGATAAGACACTTCCAGGCTGTTTAGGGCTTTCGACGTCAAAACCAGCACTTTGTTGATGTTTTAACTGGTTTTATTGTTCTATTTTTATCAGATTTATTCATATTTGTACCGTGTTGGCATTTTTTTTGTATTTTTAAATGGTGTACAGCGCCCCCTGTCCGCTATGGAGAGATGGTACGGGGTATAAATTAAACAAACAAATACATAAAATTCCCATGTTAATTTTTTTTAAAGGGAAATAACTTTTAAAAAAACACCCTCTTTGGACAGATGGACCATTGGGAAATGTCAAGCGATGTCAGTTTTTCTATGACCCACACTCGTAGTACCACTGAGGGCATACCAGTTCTTAAATGACAGTCCTCTTTCTGATATTTAGGAACCTACATTCTAGCAGGAAAACCAAAGTGCCTTTACATTTCAAAATCCCTATTTTAATGCTTTTGTCATCATTACTTACTCGCTTCTAAGAGTTGATGTTGCTTTATCAAAATCTGTTTTCCCCCCTCCACCATATCAAATAGCTATTATCAAGTCTTCAGGATGGGGAGGTGAGAAAATAAATTTGTTTTGTCCTCCTTCCTTTTTATCAAAATTCACCTTGTACTGAAGTTAATTGACTCTTAGGAACTATTCTCAAAGAACTCGATTCGAGTCCAGCAGCATCTTAGAAACCCGCAAGATTTTTGGGGGGTATAAGCTCTCGTGATTCAAATCTCCCTTCATCAGATACAAGTTGGAGCAGAGACCCATTCCAACTTGTATCTGATGAAGGGAGCCATGTTGATCTGCAGTAGAAGAGCTCGATTTGAATCCAGCTAGCTTTGACTGCCCATTCCAACTAATTGATTAATTAATTAATTATTGTATGCCCTTGTGTGTAGAATAGCCGGGAGATCCTAAGATTGTCTGGCAGCCAGAGGTTCAAGCTCTTTTAGTGTTGTTCACCACTAGGTGGTGAGCCAGACTTGTTTTTCAGACAAAAAGATGTCTCAGAGGTGGTTTGTCATTGCCTGCCTCTGTGTCACACCCCTGGGATTCCTTGGAGGTCGCCCTTCCAAATACTAGCCAGGACTGACCCTGCTTAGCTTCCGAGATCTGATGGGATCGGGCCAGCCTGGGCTATCCAGGTCAGGGATTCATTCCAAAATGTATACGATGTTGGGAGCTTTGACTCTTGACAGCTCATACCCCGAAAATCCTGTTGATCACTAAGATGCTCTTGCACTCGATTCCAGCAGTTCTATTGTATCCTACAAAAGGCTTCCCTGAGAAACTGTTGCCAAACACTGATGTGATTATCAAGGATTATCAAGGATCTTGCATAAGAGGGAAAACATCTCTGCTTAGTTCCAAACACAAAGGTGGACTATGGTGTGAAGGAGAGCTCTTCAAAAACACTTTGGGGGGTTAAATAGTTCTAATAATTATAGAGGTGAGGATTATCACAGCAATTAAAATGTTAAAGTCAAACAGACAAATCTGTGTGTGTGTGTAAAGTGCCATCAAGTCACAGCTGATTTATGGCGATCCCATAGGCCCTTTCTGCATTTGGACATCACCCTGGGTTTTCTCCATGTTCAACTTGCAGCCAGTTTGGTGTAGTGGTTAAATGCGTGGACTCTAATCTGGGAGAACCGGGTTTGATTCCCCACTCCTCCACTTGCACCTGCTGGATGACCTTGGGCAAGCCATAGCTCTGTACCAGCTGTTCCCTCAAGGGCAGCTTGGGAAAGAGCTCTCTCAGCCCCACCTACCTCACAGGGTGTCTGTTGTGGGGAAGGGAAGGGAAAGGAGTTTGTAAGCCCCTCTGAGACTCCAAGTGAGTGAAGGGCGGGATATAAATCCAATCTCTTCTTCTTCTCTTCTTGTCTTGCTGTTATCTCTGTTTCTCTGTTGTTTTTTGTGCTAATTTTGTCCCATTCCAATTTGCTTGCCTGCCCCGGGTTATAGATATTGCACGGCAAACAGTAGACCTGGGTTTAATGTCCTAGGTATGGCGGGAAAGTGGTGGGGAGCACTGAAACTGCGTGTAAAATTCTACACTTAAATCTGTACCAGGGCCACTCCAGATCGAAGCAAAGCCGGCGGCAAAACAGGATCGCTATACCCAGGGGGGATGGTGGTTTGAATCCTGGGATGAGCACAAGGCAATGCAGAATTAACACCCCCCCCCCAAAAAAAAGGGATAAAAAGACGGGTGAACTCAACCATAGTGCAGAATAGCTAGTAGGAGACAGTGTTGAGCCAGGATTAAAGGTCTCGTGCGGAAAGGGCCATTGAGTTTTCAAGGCACGGGGCATTCAGAGGTGGTTTGCAATTGCTTGTCTTGGTGGTCTCCCATCCATGCACTGACCATGGCAGACCCTACTTAGGGTCTGAGATTTGATGAGATCGGGTTAGCCTGGGTCATCCAAGTCAGGGCAGAAAAATCTAGACCGAGCAATTTGGACAGGGAAGGAGGGAAGCCTGATGTTGCCTTATGCAGTTCCGCAGGCCCTGTAAGACTGAGCTCTTCCGCCAGGCTTATAATTAGGGGCCGCCACCTCCTCTCCACCTCCCAGATGGGCAACGGCCGGCCGCGGTTACCATCACCCGGAGTGGGGGACAACTGACACCCAGAGCTGATGAACATGGGGTTTATATATGATGCCACTGAGACCTATTGAGCACCTTCTTTTTATTGTTATTGGATGTTCTGAATGTTTTAGTATGTTTGAATGGATTTTAACTGTATTTATGTATCTTGGCTTGCCAAGTTGTGTATGCCGCTCTGTGCCTGCGCTGCGGGGAGAGCGGCCGATAAATCAAATAAATAAATAAATAAGTTTGGTTGCCTTTTCGCTTAAGTTCAAACCGCAAAACAACAGTGATTTATGTGTATGTGGACTGCCACGCTCTAATTAGACATTGTGTTTCAAGTGTGTTCATGCATCTGTGTGTGCTCGTCAGACATTGTAATGTTTATGGAAATTGACACCACATTTCAAATTGTTTGCCGTTGATATATGCAGATTAGCTGAGCCTTCTGAACAACAACCGGTTTTGCAGGCCCGACAAATATCGTTCTGTGACAATTCGTATGCCAAGCATAGAAACAAGCCTTTGGAAACTCCAAGGGATAATATGTCAAACTAAGCAGTCACTTGGAAAAGGGAACAATGCTGGTAACAAAGACCTTTTGAGCTGTAACTCAACACTTCCCTTCCATGCAGTGCTGGTACTTAAGTCATCCTGTCACATCTGGAACGGTCAATCTACGCCCCCCTGTTCAGTGACATTTGCTGTGGCACACTGACTAAAATAGCATGGGGAATGGCTGAGCTCCGCCTCCCTGTTGACTGGTCTGATGCTGTGTCCTAGAAGAAACTCCAATGTGGAATTCTCATTCTTTTCTACTCGCTGGTGCTGCCTTATCCTAGGGTAGCCCCAACAGCTGCCTTATCCTAGGGTAGCCCCAGAGGTGCTGCCTTATCCTAGGGTAGCCCCAGAGGTGCTGCCTTATCCTAGGGTAGCCCCAACAGCAGAGGCACCCCACTTCTAACCTAAACCAGAGACCCACAAAAGTCAGGCCAAAGAAAGGCCCTCTTGGTTCTGAACCACAGAGCTAGCAAAAAGCCCTGGGAAAAGGTTTCCATTTTCAGGCGGCATAAAAGGCAGCTCTCAAAGGAGAAAACCTCCAGTCTTCTCCCCCACCCCAACAAAACATTTGCATATGAAACAATGGTGGTTCCACCAGGTAAAGTAGATGGATGGATGGATGGATGGATGGATGGATGGATGGATGGATGTTTAATGTATACTAGCCTGATACCCGTGCTTCGCTATGGTATTTAAGTTCCATAAATCCAGTTATAATACTGGTGATGTGAAGTTTGAAATGTAACATTTGTTGTGGGAATTCTCATGGAGAAGTGTAAAAAAATGAAGTGAGACATACGTGTGTTTTTTTTCTCTAGAGAAAAGTTTGAGAGCCAGTTTGGTGTAGTGGTTAAGTGTGCGGACTTTTCTCTAGAGAAAAGTCTGAAAGCCAGTCTGGCGTAGTGGTTAAGTGTGCGGACTCTAATCTGGGAGAACCGGGTTTGATTCCCCACTCTTCCACATGCAGCCAGCTGGGCGACCTTGGGCAAGCCATAGCTCTGTACCAGCTGTTCTCTCAAGGACAGCTTGGGAAAGGGCTCTCTCATCCCCACCTACCTCACAGGGTGTCTGTTGTGGGGAGGGGAAGGGAAAAGAGTTTGTAAGCTGCTCTGAGACTCCAAGTGAGTGAAGGGCGAGATATAAATCCAATCTCTTCTCTTCTTCTTCTTCTCTACTGAAGGACCTCTTTGTAGACCACATTGGTGGTTCTGCCCTCAGGTGCTAGGATCACCAGGCTGCTTGGTGAGCTCACTCTAGAGCAGGCAACATAGTACTGTCCGTGTAAGAAGCAGTTGTCGATTAAGTCAACTCCTGCGACCTTCCTCGAAAGTAATGGCCTTTCTACCGGTGTTCCTGGATTGTTTTGCTCATAGGGAGACTGTGTTGTTCTGAGCACCTCAGGGTGATCTTGCTGGTACTTGGCCTGCGCAGCTCAGTGCTCCACAGGAGTACTATGTGCAAATGTCTTTTCTGCATTCCTAAGTTGCCTCCTCCTTGTAGCGTTAAAGTACCCTGGCCCTGCTCAGACACCTGACAGACACCCGCCTGTCTGGTGTTTGAATGGGAATTATGTTTAAAGGCATCCGGGAGGCTGGCCCAGCAGCAAAGCTAAGGCAATCCTGCTGAGCAAACCTCCCCGGCAGCTGTAAGCATCCCACCTCCTCTCCTACACCTGACAGGCAGCTGCTTGACTAGTGTCGGGGGGGGGGGGGGGAGAGAGGAGTATTAGAAGCCACTGTAAAGGTGGTGCTGGCAGGATCACTAAGGTGTAACTGCTGGGATGGGCTCCCTTGTGGCTTTAAGCACCCTGCAACCACTGCTGTACCTGACAGACAACTCCCTGTTATGTGTAGGAGGTGAGGGGGAGTGTGTTGGAAGCCATCAGAGAGGCTGCACCAGCAGCATCACTGCACCTCACAGGTGGTTGTTGGCCATTCCTGATTTCCTCAACTGCAGTTAACTCTCTGCAGTCTCCTGTAACTGTTTTTTTTTTTTACCTCAGAATGCTGAGCTCTGCAGCTGACCAATCAGAGAGTGAGGGGGGGGGGTGCAAGGAGGCAGCCTCATAGAAATCAATGGGGGGAGCACATATTTCCCCTTTTGACCCACTTAGGGGTCAAATTTCTAAAAAAATCCCTTCTTAGTGAGCACCTACAACATGGTAGGAGCACTCTCCCTGAATTTGGTGTTTCCAGGTCCAGCAGTTTGGCCTGGGCGTTGATTTTACAGTAAGGCAACTTTCTTTTATATATATATATATATATATATATATATATATATATATATATATATATATATATATATATATATAGCCATTGGGCGTCACAATTTTATATTAAACTGGATCCCTAAAATTTAAAATACACATCTAATTATTAAATTCAGTGAGAATTAAATTCATTTGCACAATATCTAAAATGTCTAACATGCCTCAAATTAAAGTTATATACAGCATGTTACAAATTCCAGTTCCAGTTGTAACAGTGTTCATGCCTTGCATCTCAGTAAGCTGCGTTCCTAAGAACCACCTTTGCTCTAGCTTTCCTGGCTGCTAACGCAAAGAGTGCAACCTTATAAGGTACCACAGGATTTGCATCTGACCAAAAAAAAATATGGCTTATCCCTATCAGAAAAAGTGTGCCATTGATTGAGATAAAAAATCTATTTCTAAGATCTGAATATAGTGGACAAAACATTACATAGTGAAGTAAAGTATCTGCACTTCTAAAGGCTATTCAAAGACCACCTGGCGAATAGCCCTTCTGCCTCCAGAAATTCACCCAGTCCTTTTTGTGATTCCTACAAAATCCTTTGTCTCCACACCTGTCCTTCCTGCCTCGTCTCTCAGGATACCAAGATAACTAATCAAATGTTAAAAATATGAACAATCCTTTCTGGCATCTATCAGGGACCCATCTCCCACCTTTGGGTAAATCTGGAGAACCATTCAATCCACCCTGGCAGAACCATCAGTGGCCATCAAGACCCATTAACGCTATTGTCAAGCCAGACTCTGCCCCTCTGGAAGCATATTGCTCACACCTGAATTATGCTCCGCCTAATACCATGCCTCCATGGACTCCTTATTGGTTTAGAAAATCTACTGTGCTTAGTGAGACCAGCCCCCAAGGCCTCCCATTGGTCTGCATTGTTTTCTAATATTTATATCAGTTAGAGCACATGGCCTCAGATTTTATTTATTTATTTGTATCCTGCCTTCCCTGCGGGCAGGCTCTGTGTCCTGTGTGTCTGCCCATGATGTCAACTGGCAGTTCACCCCTAAGAAAATAAGAAAAGCCAATGTTGGATCAGGCCAATGTCCCATCCAGTCCAACACTCTGTCACACAGTGGCCAAAAACATCAGGTGTCCTCAGAAGGTCCACCAGTGGGGGCAGGAATCCCTCCCACTGTTTACTCCCCCAAATACCAAGATTACAGAGCATCACTTGCCCCAGACTGAAAGTTCCTATCTATACTTTGTGGCTAATAGCCACTGATGTACTTCTGCTCCATATGTTTATCTAATTCCCTCTTGAAGCCGTCCATGCTTGTAGCCACCACCACCTCCTGTGGCAGTGTATTCCACGTGTTAATCACTCTTTGGGAGAAGAAGTACTTCCTTTATCTGTTCTAACCCGACTGCTCAGCAATTTCATGGAGTACCCACGAGTTCTTATATTGTGAGAAAGGGAGAAAAGGACTTCTTTCTCTACCTGCTCAATCCCATGCATAATCTTATAAACCTTGGTCATGTCACCTCTCAGCCATCGTTTCTCCAAACTAAAGAGCCCCAAGGGCTTTAACCTTTCTTCATAGGAAAAGTGTTCCAACCCTTTGATCACCTATTACAACACAGTTATTTCGTCTAGCCGCTATCTTGAATTCATTCATCATTTTATAATCCTCTATCTTTTGATTTGGTGGGCGATAACAAACTCCCAATGTTAAACTTCCTTTTGGGCCCACTAATTCAACCCACAGCATTTCCAGAAGCGAATCCAATTCTCCTACCCTTTCAATCTTACTGGACTATTCTCCTACCCTCTCAGTCTTACTTGGTTGGGAACCTGTGGTCACCCCTAAATCTTTGGTTTGGGCCATAATCTCATCTCCATGGACCCCTGAATGTCTGGACAGGTTGCATCACCCCGTAACTGACCCCTCTATTTGCTATCAATCACATTTGCTTACTTAGGTCTGTAGTGCTTGCTTTTTTTTTAATGCTCCGTGTGCATGTAATAAGGGAAATTCTTCAATAAGGCCATTTTAATTTACTCTTCAAATCTGGAGTCTTCCTACTGTGCGATTCCTGTACCCCTCTGGCCTATCCTGCCACATAGCTAATTTTTCTCAACAACAAGGCAGGCCATTGGTGGTAACACTGGGTGCTTCTTGTGAAGATGAAGCTGTGGCGATCATCCTTAAAAGTCCCAGCTCTCCTCCCAGACTCTGAACCAATCTTGTGATTGGAACCTCATGAGAAGCCAAGTGATTGTCAGCCAATCAGAGCCAAGGGGATGCCACTGGGGGGATGGGCTGAGCCAGCCTCAGTTTATGAAGGATTAAGATATTGTTGTTGTTGTTATTATTGTTGTTATTATTATTATTGTTATTATTATTATTCATTTGGATAGAGATTTCGTGGCTCTGGAAAGGAACATCAGCTTAGCCAGGCTATAATTTAGCTTTTTAGTGAGGGTTTTGGGAGTCAGCTTAGGGAAGAAAGCCTGTTTTTGTGTGACCAATTAGCATCCTGTTCAGAATCCATCCTTCCTAAATGTTGTCCATAGGTTCTGTGGGAAAAAGTGCTCTGTGAGAGAAAAGAACAGCCGTGAACCTGCTGAGGGACTCTGCTCAGAGGAAGGGAACTCGTATCTCCCCTCAGGCATTATTTTTTTACTTGAGAGCCAGTTTTACTTTATAAATCTAGATGGGTAGCCATGTTAGTCAAGTAGCAGCTTAAAGATTAAAGCAGCTTAATGTAATGGCTACATATATTGTTTTATATGTTATTGTATCTGTTTATTGATAATATTTTTATTAAATAAACTAATGTGTATGGTGTGTGTGTGGGGGGGGGGGGGAAGCTGCAATCCTTAAAAAAAAACTTTCCCTGAAATAAGTTTATTTGACGTCACTGAGGGACAGTTGGCTGCAGCAGGGCACTTCGCGATCTGCAGGGCGGGCAGCACTTGTTGCCCCTCTTTTGCTTGCCTCTTGCCCCAGCTTGCGCCTTTGTGCACATGAGCAATCCTTCACTGAATAAATTCAATGTTAAAATGTTCAAGCGCAGATTTAGACTCCAGCACTTGGTGGTATGTCGCTGGTTCACTTTGTTTGCTGTTCAGGGGAGGGGGATCTATAAAAACAAGGGAGTGTGACAAGTCCAGGTGGGGGCGGTGATCCGGATGTGTACATGTGCACATGTGCAAAGCATTTTTAAAAATCACACCGTGCCACCCAAGCAGCGGCACAGCTATCTAGATGGTGCCCAGAGCCTCATCAGACAATGCTTGTGGTTCGAGGAAAGATGTGTGATCATCCCAACCCAGAAAAAAATATTCCCGATCAAATTTATTGTGGGAAGAAATCACAAAAACCTTGCCGTGTGACCACAGCCTGGGCTATCCAGTTCAGGACTCTACACAGTCCTATACACATACAGCTGTCTGCTGACAGGCAACATGCAAACAATGGCAAGTATAGACAAGGAGCGTGAAGTACAGCAAGCCAGAACAAATCCATACAGTCCATAACGCAGGAACTGTCACGTAGACATTTTGCAGAGATTGTGCAATAACAACAACAAAAACGAAATTCCCATATTCTTCAATCGTCCTGTGCAGCTGGAATACCGGATGCTAAATGAGAAGATGCTACATTGTATTCCGTATCTGGATTTTGCAGCTGAGGTTTTTTTTCCTGTACAACTATTATTAGCGGCAGTTTTGTTGGGCAAAAAAAGAAAGAAAGAAAAATTAATACTAGTGATTAGATTCTGGGATAGAGATGATGGAGAAGAGAGAGAAAGCGGGAGGGCCTTGAAATGTACAGCTACATTATTCACATCCCAACACCACAAATATTCACCTGGGAGACGTCGCTGTGGATTCTGAATGATACCTACTGCCTAGCAAATATTTTTCGGACTGAAACCACAAGGACATTGATTTCCGGGGATCCGCTGTGCAAATAACTTTCTCTCCACTGTGCCCTTATTTTATCGTAACTCTTCATATAACCCACGGAGATTCCTTTTTATTGAACATGTGATGCAGTTATCGACAAAGCAGATGATTAGACCCTGCAGGTAAAAACCAACACATGGAAACTATATTAGGGGGATAGCTCTGGCACTTGGGTTCCAAAACGGGAAGAAATTTGGGCAAATTGATTTGTGGCATGTTTTCGGTGCGCAACAAGCAATCTCAGAGTCACATTTTCATAAGTTCCCCTATTGCAGCATAAATCACCGTTTGACAAATCTGGGGTGAGCAGTATTCGTTCTTTCCCTTTCTTTGTATTTCCTTTGTGAAATCCGTTAATGAGAATTAACGGCTCTAATTTGCTCCTCTACATTCCGTTGCCATTGTTCTCTTTGTAACAAAGCAAGAACAAAAGGAATGAAAGAAACCAACCCCCCCCCAAAAAAACCCCACACCCAGCAATGCATAAATTTGAATGTGCTTCGGAGGGGAGCTTATTTCATCGACGAGGCAGTAAAAATGTTCAAATAGAGATTGTGATAATTATACAGGAGTCAGGAAATGAAGACAAAAGCAACCACGTTCTCCGCCTGGCAACTTGAGTAAATTTAAAAGATGCAAAGTCGGTCTGAAACATATAAATACTTTGTTACTGGAGGCGTGCTTGATCCTCTAGACCAGGGGTGTTGAACTCATTTGTTCTGAGGGCCGGATCTGACATAAATGAGACCTTGTTGGGCCGGACCATGAGTGTCATAAAATGTAAAGCCAGTTAGTGGAGATATAAACCTTATTAAGGACACAAACAGAAAGATTTTTTTTTTTACTTGAAATAAAAACATGCTTAAAACATTCGCACTCTCGCAATATTTTGTTTATTTAACAGTCTCTGATAACTGACACCTCTTGCTCTGAATTATTGCTTCAAAATGTCTGTGCTGTTGCAAACTTGAGTATGCCGTTCAGGGGTGTCTATCTGTAAGCTGCAAACCTACTTTTGATTCATTGACGTTCACCACATAAATCTCATGCTCAGAGTTCTGAGTCTAGGACTCGGGGGGAAACATGAAATGGCTGAGCGACTGAGAGAGTCTGGCGAAGCAAGCTATGATGCTGCAGCAGCAACAGAACTGGAAGCAGGAGATGGCCAGTTCTAGTGCGGGCCTGATAGAAGCCCTCCGGGGGCCTGATCTGGCCCCCGGGCCGCATGTTTGACACCCCTGCTCTATACTGTTTCAAGAATTGGGGGTGGGGGGAGAGAATCGTCCCTGGCAACTATATTGGATGCAGATCTTTTTAGGTCTTAGTGTATCAAGGGGGCTCATAATAATTTGACATATGAATCAGCCTGACTCAGAATAGAAGATAAAAACCTTTCCCTCCAATGCAAATGGTATAGTAAAGGCATGCTTCAGACTTTTGAAGGGAGGTTCCAAGAAATGATTGATTTCTCATTGGGAATCACTGAGGATCGCTGAATCTGAATATACTTTTGTGGATGTTTACACATATCTATGAAATGTTGAATCCAGCATGATTCTTGAAAAATATTAATGAAACAGATTTATAACCAGGGGTCTGTCGAGTCAGCTGGCAGAGACACGATCACATCCTACAGTTCAAGGACTTTTTTGAATTTAGTTATTACAAATATGTTTATGAAATAACTTTACCTGTGAATTCCTACCTGTCTATTTAACTGTGTCATAGGAAAAATTCTCCCATCTGCTATTCTTGAGGGGAGGTATAAGAAAATTCCTTATGCACTTAGGTACTACGGATGCAGTAAGAAAGAATTAGAAACGCTTGAGCATGCACTCTTACATTGTAATTTGCTAAATGATATTCGAGCAAAATTTCTAGGAGTCCCCCTTAGTAAGGTAGCAGGCCAACCGGACGGAATCAAGCTACATTACCTCCTTACTTCCCGAGATCCGGAGATTATTGAACTGACTGCTAAGTTTCTTCATGGTCTTATAAAACAGAAGAATCTTCCTGATAATTTTAATTGAGTTTAATAAATACACCTCTGTAATGGTTTTAGGGTTAACTATTTTCTACAAATTTTGGGACTGTTTTATCTTAATGGGGATTGCTTTTAATATTTTATGCCAATAAAAGGTATTTGTTGTTGTAAACAGTCAGCTGGCAGAAACACGATCACATCCTACAGTTCAAGGACTTTTCTGAATTTAGTTATTACAAAGGTGTTTATGAAATAACTTTATCTGTGAATTCCTACCTGTCTATTTAACTGTGTCATAGGAAAAATTGTTCTGAGTATTGTATATGTTATATTTATAAAATTTATAAATCATTGTTTTTTTTGGTGGTTGAATTTGGGCACATTCACTTTTTTCTTATACTGAATCAGGGCAGTGTGATAGCGGCAGTTTTATGTTATATCCCTGTTCTAATTATAGCCAGCATGCAATTTGCCTTTTTCACAGCAGTCGCACACTGAGTCAATGTTTTCATCGAGGTACCCACTACTAGAGATCATATTGCAAATTTACATTGGCCGCTGGAGCATATGAGAGAATTTCAGAAGAAAATCACCTTGTGTGTCATAGATTACAGCACAGCTTTTGATTGTGTAAACTACGAAAAGCTATGACTGGTTTTAAAGGAAACGAGTGTGCTACAGTGCACAATTTTTTTGATACACAATCTATACTCTGGACAAGAGGCAGCAGTTAGGAAAAAATATGGAGAGACTGACTGGTTTCCAATTGGCAAAGGTGTCAGACAAGGATGCATTTTATCTCCTTACTTCTCCAGTCTGTATGCAGAACACATGATAAGGAAAGCTGCATTAGATTTAGATGAAGGTGGAGTGAAAATTGGTGGAAGGATCATTAATGACTTGAGATATGCAGATGACACCACATCACTAGCAGAAAACAGCAAAGACTTGAAATAACTACTGATGAAGGTTGAAGCAGAAAGTGCCAGAGCAGGATTACAGCTGAACATCAAGAAAACCAAAGTGATGACTATTGGGGAATTACACAATTTTAATTACCCATACTGAAAAAAAATACTGATTTTTTTTTGCATAGCCCCTATGTGTGATTCTTACCTGGATAAGATACAATTTCCTCAAAAGCTTATTGTGCTTTAATATTGATTACCCAGAGACTTCAAGAACATCCTAGAGCAAAATTATTTAGCCGTCCTGAGCCTCCTTTGTTTGAAGGTCAGGGTATAAATGAAATGAATGAATGAAATTTGGACCAGCCCCAAAATCAGGATTTTATTTATGTCTCTCATGTTTTCATATATGGAAATACACCATTCCATTTCTGAGAAAATACACAAATAGTTGTCTCTATTCTTAATTATTCCTTCAAAGCATGTGAGAGGCCTTAATTAGGCACACAAATAATACATTAGAAAAGAGTGAAAGTCCAGTAGCACCTTAAAGCCTAACAAAAATTTGTGGCAGGGGTTGAGCTTTCATGAATCACTGCTCACTTCTTCAGATACAGCTAGAATGTCAGTCCATCTGGAAAGTGGAGTGGTTTCAGATGCCGAATGACAATAGCATACAAATGACAATAGTATATAAATGACAATAGCAGGCGTGATCAGATTAGGTGTGGTACCCAGAAAGGTAGTCGGCATGGAGAAAATCAGCACTGGTAATGACAGGAAACCTAGCTCTCGGTTCAGTCCAGGAGGATGCATAGTCTTTTGGTTCATTATCAGCTGCAATTCAGCAGTCTCTTTTTCTAATCCAGTTCCCCCACTGATTTTTGAATCATAGAGTTGGAAGGGATCTCCAGGGTCATCTAGTCCACCCCCCTCCACAATGCAGGAAATCCACAAATATCTTCCCCTCCACACGCCCAGTGACCCCTGTTCCATGCCCAGAAGATGACAAAAAACTTCCAAGTTCTCCTTAGCAAAGTGGTATCCAAATACGTCAAATGAATGTTGGAAGTGTAAACAAATACCCCACCCTTCACTCAGAGTCTCAGAACGGCTTACAATCTCCTTCCTCTCTCCATAACAGACACCCTGTGAAGTAGGCGGGGCTAAGAGAGCTCTTTCGAGGACTGCTCTTTCAAGCACAGCTGTGACCGAACTGTGGCTTGCCCAAGGTCATCCAGCAGGTGCAAGTGGAAGAGTGGGGAATCAAACCTGGTTCTCCCAGACTAGAGTGAACCATTGCACCAAACTGGCTCTCAACAGCATGATGTCACTTCCAGGCGTTAAGTCAGCGTGATGCTCTAGGCTTCGAACAAAACTCTATGGAAGAAGCATAGAGTTTGGCCCAAATCCTAGAGGATGATGCCAACATCACACCAGTGATACAACATCACTTTTGGGTATTCACCAGAAGTGACATTGTGGTACAATGCCGCTTAAAAAAAATCCCCCTGCTGGTCTGTTGAGGGTTGGTGGGCTACAGACAGGGAGACGAGGAGATCTCCCACCAAAGCAGGGGACCTGGTCTCCCAAGGATCAACCAAAACCAACTTACTATAGTTCCAGTTCTCAGTCTATGCTAATGTGTGGAGGACTCATAGTGAACCCGCCTATACCCACAATGCAGCTGGGAGTCCTCTCCAGGGCTATTGCAGCTGTGGTTGCGGAAACAGCTGCCACTCACCCTGTTCTTCTGGGTTTGCACAAACCTGTGTCCAAGCAGCATCGTCCACGCCATCACACCAAGAGTATTCCGTCAGTGTACCATAACTGATATTCTTTCTGTTATCCTGTCCCCAAGGACTCAAGGACACACCGTATCGTCAGCACCTCTGGGGAATGATTTGGCAAGTAATTGGGCTGTATTCAGGGGGGTTCGAATAGCCGCTGGCATCGAAGTAAGCAACCCTCTGTCCGGCCGTTATGATCAGGGAATTTGGCAGGCAGTTCTCTTAGATTCTTGTTGCTTAAGTGTTCCATCGAAGAAGCCAAGCGCCACTTTCCATATTGTTCTTTTTAAAAAGGAAAAGAAAAAAAAAAGACACAGCTACAAGTACCTGCATATGTACACGAAAACATAACTTGGAAAGGGTAATACACACATCTGTCTCCACGTTTTACTTGATCTTTAAATCCACCTCCGGCATTTTTGTCTTGCAGACATCTGTTCTCAGAAGAATAGAGGGTTTGTGTGTGTTTCGGTATGAAGGAGAAAGACAACCCCTGCCCATTTTATATCACCGCTCTTGCCATGACGACGATGAAGAAGAGATTGGATTTATACCCCGCCCTTCACTACGCAGAGGAGTCTCAGAGCAGCTTACAATCTCCTTTCCCTTCCCCTCCCCACAACAGACAGTCCCTGTGAGGTTGGTGGGGCTGAGAGAGCTCTCTGGAGAAATGCTCCTGAGAGAACAGCTCTGAAAAATAACTTGAAGCTGGTGCAGAATGCCGTGGCCAGGCTGTTGATGGGCCTCACTAAGAGGGACCATGTCCAGCCTGTGCTAGCGGCACTGCACTGGCTGCCTATAGCGTACCGGGTTTGCTTCAAGGTTATGGTGCTCACCTTTGAAGCCCTATATGGCCAGGGTCCAATATACCTGAGGGGCCGCCTATCCCCATATATACCCTAGCGAGCACTTCGGTTGGGGGCCCAAAATCTACTCTGTGTACCGTGCCCCAGGGAGGCCAGGCTTGCCGGAACCAGGGCTAGGGCTTTTTCGGTGGCGGCTCCCTCTGGTGGAATGAGCTCCTGAGCGAGATCAGGGCCCTGCAGGACCTTATGCAGTTCCGCAGGGCCTGCAAGACGGAGCTCTTCCGCCAGGCTTTCAAATAGGAGCCACCACCGCTCACCACCGCTGGCACCACATCATGACTGCTATCTGACGGTGTGGGTCACCCTGGTGGCAGCCCAGGCCCTGATGGCCACGGAAGGCCGTACTTGACCCCAAGCCATCTGTTTTTACATTATAACTAGAAGCACTGGTTTAATTGGTTTAATTTTATTGTAAATTGATTGTTTGGGATTTTATAGTGGATTTTAAATGTTACGGTATTGTATGTTGCACTTTGTGCCTTGTGAGCCGCCCTGAGCCCACTTGCGGAGAGGGCGGGGTATAAAACTAAAGAATAAATAAATAAATAAATAAATAAACACCCTGTGTCACACAGTGGCTAAAATCTAGGGGCCACCAGGAGGTCCAGCAGTGGGCCAGAACTCCAGAAGCCCTCCCCCTGTTGCCCCCCAAGCACCAAGAATATAGAGCAACACTGCCTCAGACATAAGAACATCAGGGAAGCCATGTTGGATCAGGCCAATGGCCCATCCAGTACAACACCCTGTGTCACACAGTGGCCAAAACCCAGGGGCCATCAGGAGGTCCACCAGTGGGGCAAGAACTCCAGAAGCCCTCCCCCTGTTGCCCCCCAAGCACCAAGAATATAGAGCAACACTGCCTCAGACATAAGAACATCAGAGAAGCCATGTTGGATCAGGCCAATGGCCCATCCAGTACAACACCCTGTGTCACACAGTGGCCAAAACCCAGGGGCCATCAGGAGGTCCACCAGTGGGGCCAGAACTCCAGAAGCCCTCCCCCCTGTTGTCCCCCAAGCACCAAGAATATAGAGCAACACTGCCTCAGACATAAGAACATCAGAGAAGCCATGTTGGATCAGGCCAACGGCCCATCATTTCTACCAAAAGCTGGCATTTCTGCCTAAAGCTGGCCATGAGGACTACGCTCACTCCCCTACAGACCGTAGTCAAAGGTGTGTTATTAGCCGATGATCCAAGTTTTTAGTCTCAGTTATCCTGGAGGAGGAGGAGGAAGAGGAAATTTTTCACTTCTGTTCCTGAAAAAAGAGCACGCTTCTTTTGCAGCAAAAATAGAACGTTTAAAACATTGCTCTCCCTAATTGCCTTCAAAGGAGCCAGCGTAGGTATTTGCTACAGCCAACCACGGACCTGAATGTTTGCAAGCATTATACCCTCCCCCTTTAACTGTTTATGAATAAGAAAAATGGCTTTTTAACACTTCTTTGGAGTGACGGGTGAGTTGTCAGAATGCCGAAAAAATGTCTTCTGAAGCAAGCTTGATGGTTGGGGGGGGGGGGAGAGAAATAACACCCAGACTTGAATGCTAATTTTATTGTAATCCCCGGGAATCATGCAGGCCTAATTAATTAATTAGCAAGCGTTGGGGCCTAATGAACTCCGTGTGGGAAGTCTTTAATTTGGCACCGCATCCCCTCCCCGCACGCTTTCATGTTGTGATTGCATAATCCCCAATTAGAGCAACAGTAACAGAAAAACCGGGGGGGGGGGGGGTTATGCAAAGAACCACCTCTGCAAACACAAGGATCGTGTGGTGGGGGCTCGAACTGCAGGAGATGGGTGATGTCTGCCAACGAGAGAGAGAGAGAGTTGCACTTTGTGCCACCTCCAGACTTCTGCCACCTCCGCACTAGTTGCCTAGAGAACAGTCACCGGCCACCCACTTGAATATCTGGAATAGATTGTTGTTTTTATCACAGAAATGCCAAAAAAAAAATGGAGTTTTTTTTTAAAAAGAAGTGAAACATCTAAACAGGATTGGTAGATCTCCCAGAATCACACCTCTTTCAGGAGCACTAGGCTTAGAACTGATCAAAGGAAGTCCTTCTTCACTTAAAGAGTGATTCGCACATGGAATTCACTGCCACGGGAAGTGGTGGCTGCTACAAGCGTAGACGGTTTCAAGAGGGGTTGGAGAAATATATGGAGCAGAGGTTCATCAGTAGCTATTAGCCACATGGTATAGATGGAAGACTCTGTCTAGGGCAGGGATGCTGTGTCTTCTTGATGCTTGTGGGGGGCAGCAGTGGGAGTTCATAAGAGCGCAATAAGCGCCTTACAGGGCAACACCAACATGACTTCTCTTATGTCTGGGGCAGTGATGCTCTGTACTCTTGGTGTCTGGGGAGCAACAGTGGGAGGGCTTTTGAAGTTCTGGCCCCGTTGGTGGACTTCCTGATGGCCCCTGGGGTTTTGGCCACAGTGTGACACAGAGTGTTGGACTGGATGGGCCACTGGCCTGATCCAACATGGCTTCTCTTATGTTTTTATGTCTGGGCCAATGATGCTCTGTGTTCTTGGTTCTTGGGGGGCAAGAGTAGGAGGGCTTTTGGAGTTCTGGCCCCACTGGTGGATCTCCTGATGGCACCTGAGTTTTGACCACTGTGTAACACAGAGTGCTGGACTGGATGGGCCATTGGCCTGATCCAACATGGCTTCTCTTATGTTCTTACGTGATAGAGATTTACAAAATTATGCATGGCAGAGAAAGAAAGACTTTTCTCCCTTTCTCATGGGCACTGAGAAGTACTGGAGTCGGGAGGCCGGTAAAGGTGAAAACAGCATGGCCGTTTATTGCGGGTTCAGATGGTACATACAAACCCCGGGCTTCATGCCTGCTTTTATCCCGGTCGGAGATAATCCCCCAACCTCACCCAAATGTCCAGATAGGACCTTAAATTCACGGTTGCAGTTCATAGGTCCCCTGGAGGGAACCTAGGCACAGGATTGGTGGATGTTCAGGATCCGATCCTCTATTGTCCTACCTGGCCGAAGCATCTGAAATGGAAGTCCATCAGTGGCTATTAGCTGCAAGGTATAGATTGGACCAGGGGGTCCAATTCTACAGGCCCCCAAACAGGTTGCCCCCATTCCCTCCATTGTTCTCTATGGGAGGAAAAAAGTTAACATTTTTTCCCTCCATAGAGAACAATGGAGGGGATGGGACAATCTGTTTGGGGGCCCATAGAATTGGACCCCGTGGTCCAATCTTCTTGAAACTTAGTAGGTATTTCTAGGAGAGGCCCCAGCAGCTACCCTGCAAGTTTGGAGCTTCTCCCTCAAACCCCCTTTCCTCCAGCCCCTCATATACCCTATGAGCTTTTGCCATTGATTTCAATGGCCCATAGGATATAATGGGGCTGAAACTGACATTCCCTTTCTGACACACTTCTGGTGATGTCAGGGGACGTGGCATATGCTAATGAGGTATGCTAATGAGTTATGCTAATGAGCTCCTGCATTTCTTTTTCTATGAAAGGACCCCTGGAGATATTTGTGAATTTCCTGAATTGTGCAGGTGGCTGGACTAGATGTCCCTGGAGACCAGTGTTCCCTCTAAGCTGAGTTAGTGTGAGCTAGCTCACAGATTTTTTTGTCTTAGCTCAGGAAGGAGGGCTCCAGAGCAAACTAATTTATGCAGTTAACCAAATGGCTCGCTCACAACTTTAATGCCAGTAGCTCACAAAGAAGAATTTTTGCTCACAAGACTCCACAGCTTAGAGGGAACATTGATTTCCAACCTGATGATTCTATGATTCTTTGATTCTGTTTGCTACTCAGAGCTACGTATTCTCATGAACAAACGTGAATCAACCTGGCAAAGAGTACAAGGGGACCGTGGCTCAATGGCAGAACACCAGCTCGACATGCAGTTCGATCCCCAGCGTTTCCAGCTGAAGAACCTGGCAGCAAGTGATGTGAAAGACCTCTGCCCGAGGTTCTGGAGAGCCGCTGCCAGTCCAAGCAGACAGTGCCGACTGTGTCCTGGACCGAGGTTCTGATTCAGTATAAGGCAGCTTCCGATGTTCAACATTGGAAAGTATTGGAGTCGGGAGGCGAGTGGTAGTGATTTCATAGCAAAGCTCTTTATTGAGGGTCAGATGGAACATGGGGAACCCCGGGCTCAGAGCCCTCTTTTATGCCAGCCGGACACAGTACCCCGACCTCGCCCCCAGGTCCTGATAGAATCTTAAGTCCGTGGTTGCAGTTCATAGGTCCCCCAGCGGGAGACCTAGGCTCGTAATTGGCGGTCGCTCAGGATCCGACTGGCTATTGTTCTACCTGGCTGAAGCTCAGGTAGATTCTGACCATGTGCGCTGACCGTGTGGCGGTCGCCATTACGGGAGACCAGGCGACCGTGGTCTTAGTACACAACAAACGTGAAATTAGAAAGACAAGATACGCAGTTTCATGAGAGGGAGGGTCGCATCAGTGCTTAGTTCTTGTGGCTCTTTCTTACACACCACTTCGGGGTCAGGAAGCAATTTTTCTCTAGGTCATTTTGGCCAGAGATCCTGGATGGTTTTTTTTTTTTGTTATCTTCTGGGCGTGGAACACTAGGGGTGTGGGGGGGAGGTATTTGTGAATTCCCTGCATTGTCCAGAAGGTTAGACTAGATGACCCTGGAGGTCCCTTCCAGTTCTATGATTCTATGAAACATCTGAGAAGGTTCAAAATGCCCTATTTGCATGTCGTAATCCAGAATACAAACAGGGGACAAACACATGGAAAATGACATGAGGGCATACGTGTAAGAGAGAGCCAGTTGGTGTAGTGGTTAAGTGCGTGGACTCTGATCTGGGAGAACCGGGTTTGATTCCCCACTCCTCCACTTGAACCACTTGAACCTGCTGGATGACCTTGGGCAAGCCATAGTTCTGGCACAGCTGTTCTCTCAAGGACAGCTCTGGAAAGAGCTCTCTCAGCCCCACCTACCTCCCAGGGTGTCTGTTGTGGGGAGGGGAAGGGAAAGGAGTTTGTAATGCCGCTCTGAGACTCCCTTGGGGAGTGGAGGGCGGGGTATAAATCCAATCTCTTCTTCTTCTCCTTCATACGTGCAAATAATGTTTGGTAATGCGATTAAACTCCATTGTATGCGCTGGAGGACCGGACTGTTTTCAAGTGTTCAGGAGTACCCGTCTCCTTTTGCAACCGACTCATGATCTAATCACAGAGGGCCGATTCACCCGTCACCCTAACTTTGTGCCGACTTCTGAAGAATGAAGCTAACATTTGAAAGACGACTCCAGTACCCAAAGATTGCAAAAAAAAGACCACAGCGCCTAGTCAGGGTCACGGGGATCATCCTGCTTTGTGAAAAGTGTGCTCGGCTCATTTTATAAAACGATCAGCAAAACACAAACGTGCGCATTTCCATCCCCACACGAGGGACAGTCGTCCCCACAACCAGATGCTCCCGTTCTGTTCCCAGAGGTGATTTGCCTCCTTACAATTACAACCAAAAGACCTATCGCACACCTCTCTAATTTCAGCGCAACTGGCCCAGAAATTTTTCGACATCTCACTCTGCCTTCCGAGTCCCAAGCGAATACAGGGGAGCAGAAGGCCAAGCCGCTAAAATAAACGCTGTCAAATTGTGAAGTCACCGTGCGACAGTAGCTCTCGCCGTTTTTCTTTTTCTTCGTGGGAAGAAACAACGGTCCCTTTTGGTGTGAGCCAGTTTGGTGTGAGAGCCGGTTCGGTGTAGCGCTTAGGAGTATGGACTCTGATCTGGGAGAACCACGTTGGGTTCCCCACTCCTCCAGCGGCAGCTGCTGGTGTGACCTTGGGTCAGTCACAAGTTCTTTCTGAGCTGTTCTCTCACAGGCAGTTCTGGAAAGAGCTCCCTCAGCCCCACCTACCTCCCAGGGTGTCTGTTGTGGGGAGGGGGAGGGGAAGGAGAGTGTAATCTGCTCTGAGACTCCTTCGGGTAGTGAAGGGCGGGGTATAAATCCAATCTCCTCTTCCTCCTCCTCCTCCTCAGAACATAAGAACATGAGAGAATGTTGGATCAGGCCAACGGCCCATCCAGTTTAACTCTGTCACACAGTGGTCAAAAATAGGAGGTGCCATCAGGAGGTCCACCAGTGGGGCCAGGACATCTTCTTCTTCTTCTCCTCCTTCTTCTTCTCCTCCTCCTCCTCTTTGTAGTTTAAAAAAAACAACTGCAGTAGATCTGTTTGTGGATATCCCTTGCAGTAGAGCTATTTGCTGCTAGGCCACACCAGCTACACAATGTCTTCCCTGCATTGACTGAGAATAATTTTAGCCACAGAAGGTTGTAATTTTCCAAACCATCAGTATAAGCAGATTTACCTCGCTGCCGTCTCCTCCTAATAAATCACTTCCTAAAAATGTTCCTCTTGTCTGTATTCGGGGGTGCATTGATTTTTTTTTCCTCCCCCCTCTTTGGGCCGACGGAACAGTGAGACATCATCCTTTTTTGAATACCGAATAACCTCCGGTGTTCACGGCGCCTTTCTTTTTCGCCGGAGGAAGAAAGGGAAACATTGCCAGGTATTTGTCTGAGCCACGCAAACATCCCCCACACATCTGCCACACGGAAGACGACCCACAGTCCTGCCAAGATGACAAGATGACAATGCGGTCAGGAAAAGTGGCTTGTTTTCGAATCAGGGAGGGGGAGAAACAGAAACCCACACCTCAGCATGCCTTGCAGAGCACGACGAGAAGTCCCCCCCCCTCTCCCCCCATCCATTATTATTTCCGAAATCAATTTACAGCATAAGGATTCAGCCGCCCTGTACTCACACCCAGCATGAGTTATGCGCGTTATTGATTAATTCGTATTCTGACTCATTTGTTCTGGAGGCCTGACATAATTGAGAAGCCGGTGGGTACCAAATGGGGCTTCTGTTATTGGGTGACATCGCTCTGACAGGGATGCTGGGGGACGTGTTTACTAAAAAAAAAAAAATCCGACATCTCCGGCGTTATTCAAAGCGTCGGCAGCCTACGCAGAGGTCATGTTTTGAGGAACAGGTATTGAACGGCTTTAACTCTCCCGGTAAACTTACCTAAGGAATCTTCTTCCCAGAGGCTCAGTTCTGAGAGAGCACACATAGAGGTTCACCCAGTAGATTTTCCTGCTCGGCAAGAGAGTGACGTGGACTCAGTTTTCCTAGCGGTTGGTTCAAAATCTGGCTGTACGCGTCGCCATGAAGATGGCATACTGAATCAGACTATCAACCCATCAAGGAGGAGAGTTGGTTTTCGTACCCCGCTTTTCTCTATCCAAAGGAATCTCAAAGCGGCTGACAATCGCCTTCCCCTCCTCTCCCCACAACAGGCCCCTTGTGAGGCAGGTGGGGCTGAGAGTCCTGGAGAACCATGACTGGCTCAAGGTCACCCAGCAGGCCTCATGTGTCTCAAAGTGAATGACAATTGTCTTCCCTTCCTCTCCCCACAACAAGCACCTTGTGAGGCAGGTGGGGCTGAGAGAGTCCTGGAGAACCATGACTGGCCCGAGGTCACCCTGCAGGCCACATGTGGAAGAGTGTGGAATCAAACCCGGTTCTCCAGATTAGATTTCGCTACTTTTAGCCACGACACCAAGCTGGCCAGTATTGTCTACTCAGACTGGTAGCGGCTCTCCAGAGTTTTGGGCAGAGATACTTGACATCACCTACTGCCGGGTTCTTTCCATTGGAGAGGCCAGGGATTGAACCTGGGACTGTCTGCGTGCTACACAGAGGCACTTCCACTGAGCCACAGCTCCTCCCCGCCATTGGTCCAGCAAGGCAAGGTCAATATTTTCTGCTCAGACTGGCAGAGGCTCTCCAGGGTCCCAGGTAGAGAAAGGTCTTTCCCATCACCTACTGCCTGATCCTTTAAACTGGAGATGCTGGAGCCTGAACCTGCGATCTTCTGCATGCCAAGCAGATGCTCTGCCGCTGCACCACAGCCCCACTGAACCACAATACAATCATATATCTCCCCAAAGGAAAGCAGTTGCCTTAAAATTCTCTCACATTGCACCAAGAAGATAATAACACCAAAACCTTAAGATACTTAAGATTATGCATGGGATGGAGCAGGTAGAGAAAGATGTCCTTTTCTCCCTTTCTCACAAGACAAGAACTTGTGGGCACTTCATGAAATTGCTGAGCAGTCGGGTTAGAACAGATAAAAGGAAGTCCTTCTTCACCCAAAGAGTGATTAACACGTGGAATTCACTGCCACAGGAGGTGGCGGCGGCTACAAGCATGGACGGCTTCAAGAGGGAATTGGATAAACATCTGGAGCAGAGGTCCATCAGTGGCTATTAGCTACAAAGTATAGATTGGAACTCTCTGTCTGGGGCAAGGGATGCTCTATATTCTTGGTGCTTGAGGGAGGGGGGCAACAGTGGGAGGGCTTCTAGTGTCCTGGCCCCATTGCTGGACCTCCTGAGGGCACCTGGTGTTTTTGGCCACTGTGTGACAAAGTGTTGGACTGGATGGGCCACTGGCCTGATCCAACCATGGCTTCTCTTATGTTCTTATGTTATCTAGGAAGTCCGTACAACTACCTTGCAAGGTAAGCCAATATTATTAGAACATCTATAATGAACTGGGGAGTAAGAGGTGGTGGCTTTTTAAAGGTTATCTGCTGGTTTTCATGGCACACGGAACAGCTGGATTGTCACTGGGGTCTTCATGGTTTACAAGGGTTTTTTTTGGTAACACTTACTTTCAAATAAGTGAGGGTAGAACAATACCATTTACAGTAGTGCCTACAGTTGCTAGGTTGGGAAATTCTTGGAGATTAACAACATAAGAACATAAGAGAAGCCAGTGTTGGATCAGGCCAGTGGCCCATCCAGTCCAACACTCTGTCACACAGTGGCCAAAAACACCAGGTGCCCTCAGATTCTTTGGGGGGGGGGGGGGAGTCTGGGGCTATGGTGGCTCAGAGGTTAAGATGCTGAGCTGCAGACCAGAAGGTCGGTAGCTCAGCAGTTGGAGACCTGAGTGCCGTGTGACGGAGTGAGTGCCCATCTCTGGCCCCAGCTCCTGCCAACCTAACAGTTCAAAAGCAAGAAATTGCAAGTGGATAAATAGGTACCACTTCAGTGGGAAGGTAACGGCGTTCCGTGCATCTCGGCATTTAGCCATGTTGGCCACATGACCATGGAAAAGTCTTCAGACAGTACTGGTTCTTCAGCTTGGAAACGGAGATGAGCACCGCATCCCTAGAGTTGGATTTGACTGGCTTTCGAGCAAGGAAAACCTTTACCTTTAGAGTCTGGGGAGAGTGCGGTTTGGCAAGAGGCGGGACTTCCGTGGGGTGTAATGCCATAGAGCCCACCGTCCAAAGCAGCCATTTTCTCCAGGAGAACTGATCTGAGTCACCTGGAGATCAGTTGACATCCCCAGAGATCTCCAGACACTACCTGGAGGTTGGCAAGCCTAGTGGTACCCCTTGTGCTTGGTGTTTTAGCTGTGGGTTCCCATAATATTCACCTTCATCATGGAGGGCTATATTAGAATCCCAGATTATTCTCTTGCTCTGGTTGTGTCTTCAAGCCAGAGGAAAAAAATCACACCCTTTCCTCCTTCTTTTCTCCTCTCTCACTTTGCAGTGGCAACCATTAGCTCCCTTTCTCCTCCCTCCTCCTCCTCCTGGCCTGCCTCTTTCCCTATCATCTCCTCCCTCCTCCTCCTCCTGGCCTGCCTCTTTCCCTATCATCTCCTCCCTCCTCCTCCTCCTGGCCTGCCTCTTTCCCTATCATCTCCTCCCTCCTCCTCCTCCTGGCCTGCCTCTTTCCCTATCATCTTTGGTGCTATGTCAACAGTACCCAAGGTGCACCCCAGGGTTGCCAGCTCTGAATTTGGAAATTCCTAAAAAATTGAGGGTGGAGCCTGGAAGGGACAGGTAGGAAGGAGAGGGACCCCAGTAGGTAGGTTTGCTATTTCCCCTGGGGGGGGGTGCTTGCTTTAGGGCCCCCCGATCTGCTGGCCTGGATCCGGCTGGCAGGGGGAACCCTGCCCCCGAAGTGCCGGGATCACAGTGATGTGCCCATCACAATGACGTCTCCCAGAGATGACATCATCGCACCAGGCATGTCACCAGGGGACACTCTAGCCCTTGGCCTAAAAACTCTATGGTACCATAGAGTTTCTGGCTGAATGCTAGCCTGCCCCCCTGGTAACGTGCCTAGCGTGATGACATCACTCCCGGGTGACATCATCGAGGCAAAGAAGCTACGTCCCACCACTGGCAGCAGGTAGGGACCTGGGAACCCTATCAGTAGAGTACAGAATTATAGACTCCATCCTCCAGAGCTGCCAGAGGAACTGATCTTGTAGTCTGGAGCTCAGTTGCAACGCTGGGGGATCTCCAGGGAACATGAAGTAAATCCTCAATAATGTACTCAGGGCCTTCTGGAGCTGTGCGTATCTTACTGGTTTTTGGAAGGCCGTCAGACAGGAAGCAGATGGCGGGGAAAGGAATGTGGGGGGGCACAGATGAAAGAAGAAGCCTGGCGGAACCTCTCTGCCTTACAGGCCCTGTGAAATTGCATCAGAGAGTTCTACCAGGTCGGGGCCAGGATGGAGAAGGCCCTGGCCCTAGTCCAAAACAGCTGGATCTCCCCAGGGCCGGGGATCACCAGCAACTTGTTATCAGGTGATCTCAGCATTCTTCTGGGGACACATTGGAGGAGACGGTCCCGAAGGTACATGGGTCCCTGACCACTCAAGGCCTTGAGAGTACCAAAAGTACACTGTAACACATGCAGTTTTATGTCTGCCATTGTCAGTTAACAAGAGATGTTCTTAGTCATGCCCGCCATGTCACTTTAATGGTACAGTTGGTCATAAACAGCTTCCGTCTTATTGTCCCTCTTAATTACCAAGTATTCTATCTTCACCGTAGCCGTAAATTCTTTGTACTTGACTAACTGTTATCGTCTTTCTCCGCCCCCCCCCCCCATTTATTTTCCATTCGGATGGTAAATTTTTTTTAAGTTCGGCGTGTCTCAATGCATGCTTAAAAGCACAGAGCCCGACTTATTTCCAAATTGATGCACTTATAACAAAAAAATATTAAAGCACTTCAACCCATTTTAAATTGCTCTCCGCTGTGCAGAAATGATTGGAAATTATCGGAGTGCTTCAGACCTTTTATGAGCGCTTTACTCTGAACCCTCTTACAGAAGTTCAGGAACTGTACGCTACAAATCACTATAAAAGTCTTCCAGCATCACGGGCCCCTGAGGTAGTTTCGGTTTTCCCAACAGAGTAACAAGCAGATATATATTCGAAGATTCGGGCCGTGGTTCGGGTCAGGCAAAGCACAGGCGGCTCAGCCCAAGATCTATGAGGCAATAACAAGATGCAATATGCCCTTAGTCCTTGCACACAAATTCTCTAGAGCTAAATCTTCCAGACATGAATCACGGAGCTGGAATCTTCGGAAGGAACGTCCATTCAGCCATGAAGAGTCACTGATCAGGGTTCCCAGGGGGCCTAGAACAAGACGCTAAACAAAGTAGAAGAGAAGAGATTGGATTCATACCCCACCCTTCACTACCCAAAGGAGTCTCAGAGCAGCTTACAAACTCCTTTTCCCTTCCCCTTTCCACAACAGACACCCTGTGAGGTAGGTGAGGCCGAGAGGGCTCATGAGAGAACAGCTCTGAGAGAACTTGTGACTGACCCACGGTCACACCAGCAGCTGCATGTGGAGGAGTGGGGAATTAGACCTGGTTCTCCCAGATTAGAGTCCGCGGTCCTAACCGCTACACCAAACTGGCTCTCCGTCCAAAGGTGGATGTAGTCAAGGGAATGAACTCGAGCTGGTATCTCCAACAGATTTCTCAAGCATCCACCTATTGAACGATAGCCATGTTTTCGGCAACACTAGTAAAAGGCCACAGACCGGGAGGAATTTGGGTTGCCAAACTACAGGTGGGGCTTGGAAATCTCCCAGAATTTCAATTCATCTCCAGAATAAAGGGGTCAGTTCCCCTGGAGAAAATGACCTTAGAGGGTGGATGTTATGGCATTATACCCCCTGAGGTCCCTCCTCCCCAATCATTGCCCTTCCCCAAGGCTTCACCCCCAAATCTCCAGGGATTTCCCAGCTTGGAGTTAGGCAGCCCAGTTGAAGAGGGTCATTTCCCAAAATCAATGCCTATTAAGGATTTTTTTTTTAATTGATTTTATCTATTTCTACTACTACATCGCTACTTTTCTAAGCTACATTTACCTTATACAGAGTGTGCTTTAACATTTGCTTAATATTACCTTACCATTAATACATATGAAGCATTTTAAACCTTGGTTAATATTCAATTAAAATTGTTACTGATGATATATGAAAAATAAAAAAGCTGTTTGACAGACATGTTCTTTTAAAGGAATGCTTAATTATACAAATTATATATAATATATAAGTGCGATTTCAAAAAACATTTCAGCCCTTATTTCTTCTTTCGTCCTCTTCTTGTCTTAACAGTCTCTTCTTGTACCTTTGGAGCTGCTGCTCCTTTTTCCGAGTCAGAAATTTCCTCTTCGCTCTTTGAGCTATCAAATCCATACATACTTTCTTGCGATGCCAGCGAACCATCTGAGTCTCTCTCTTTTCTTTGCTTTTTTCCAAAAAACTTTTTGCCTGTTGAACAGAGTCAATCTTATATTTTTTGTCTTTGATGCTGAAGCTCAGTCCTTCCGGAACATTCCATCTGTAGATAATAGATTCAGACTGAAGCCAAGATGTCAGTTTTCCATAGGCTTTCCTTCTTTTCCTTATTTCAAATGGGATATCTTTCATCACTTTAATTTCTTTTCCTTTGATCTTCAGAACCGCTTTATTTGTGGTCCTAAGCACCACATCTCTTGTTGACTTTTTGGAGAACCTTATCTGAATCTCACCAGGCAGGCATTTTCTTTTTAGTATAGTCTGGATAGGTTCTGTAAACCATATCCATATCGCTTTTTATTTCCGCTGCTTTTAAGCCCATCACTGGTTCAAGCGCTTCACTTAACAGATTTTTAAGGTCTTCTCCTTTATCCTCTGGTACATTCTGAAGTCTTAGGAAAAAATTCGATCTTTCCATCTGTAGTTTCAAAAGCTGATCAGAGTGGAAGGCCTTTTCTTTCTCCGCTTTTTGTAGCCTTGAATCATGATTTTTTACTGAAGTCTTAACTTCCAGAAGTTCTTGCTGCAGCTTCTCTGTAGTTTTATTCGACTCCTTCAGGTCCAGCTGCATCTTGTCCATCTTGACGTTGAGAGCTGTCATTTGGTCCACTAGAGGTCGCAATAACGAGGAGAACACAGTGCTCATCTCTGTGGTATCAACCTTTGAACTCGGAGCTGTACTTCCTAGTTTGGGGGAAGGTTTCGGTTTCCCCGCCATTGTTGAGGCTGCGCTTCTTTGTTGATAGTTAGATAAGATGGACGAAAGAAGCAAATTCTACGACTGCGCTTATATCTTTTTAAAGTTCATATCCTCTAAAGAGCGATGCCGCCATCTAGCAAACCGAACTTACGTTTTTTCATGCAGTAACGCCACGTAAAGTGTCCCGTAAGTACGCCAGTCTCGAGGGGGGGGGGTTGCTCCACCCGCCTTTCCCGCTGTGTTCTGTTTATTTTTACTTCAGACTCACATTTTCTCCGTGCGTAACTATAAGTTCCAGCTTCAAAGCTTCGCACTCTCTGCTGCTTCTCTGTTTTGCGCTTTTAGCCATAAGGCTCCCACGGACGGGGGAACCTATGGGGGTGATGCAAGGGGACCTCGATCCCTCGATTGCCACCGTAGGGAGAGATCCCCTTCGTGCCACCCCAGGCAGAGCCCCTTCACTAGGGTCTCTGGGTGCTCGGCACCAGTCCGAAGCCCCTTCTTCCCGCCGGGTACGGATCGCGCTCCCCGCAGATGCGGAGGAGCGCGTCCGCCATGGTCGCAAGTCTTGCTGGAAGTCCACCTATTAAGGATTTTTAAAACAAAGCTTTCCCTTTGACATAGACTGTGACCACTTTAGGCCAAGAACAGAGGGTACACACATTTGTAAAGGGGGGTTGGGAGGTATGGAAATGGGGGGGCATGGGGGGCATGTGATGGTAGTGTCACTATGTCACTTCCAGATACAACCCAGAAGTGACAATGGGTAGCTCTAGGCTGGCCCGTAGCTATAGTGGGGCTACTGGGGGCTCTGCCCCCTTCCTTAAAGGGCCAGCCCCACAAGATTCTTTTGGAGAAGGGGGGGTGTAGTGGTTAAGTGCACGGACTCTAATCTGGGAGAACCAGGTTTGATTCCCCACTCCTCCACTTGCAGCTGCTGGTGTGACCTTGGGTCAGTCACAAGTTCTCTTAGAGCTGTTCTTTCTAGGGCAGTTCTCGAGAGAGCTCTTTCAGCCCTACCTACTTCACAAGGTGTCTGTTGTGGGGAAGGGAAGGGAAAGGAGTTTGTGAGCCACTTTGAGACTTTAAGTGAAGGGTGGGGTATAAATCCAATCTCCTCCTCCTCCTCCTTTTTCTGAAAGCATATAAAGAGATCCTTTAAATGCTTTTGAGAAGAAGCGGGGAATGATTCGTATCCCTCTCCCTCCCTCCTGCAAGATTTAAAGGGCCCTCCAGCTGATCGGCAGGCCACATGCTCCCCGCCAATCAGCTGAAGGGCTCTTTTAATCTCGCAGGAGGGCAGGGAGAGGGCAGCAGGGCTTGGGGGTGGTCAGGCTTCGGGGCTGATTGGAGCGGACATAAAAATAATGGCAGCCCCACCAGAATTTTTTTTTTTTTTGCCCCACAAGCCACAAAATCCTGGCCACAGGCCTGGCTTTCGGAATCTCTGGAAACTCTGTGGCAAAACCATAGAGCTTCCACCAGTTCCTAGAGCTACCCATTGTCACTTCTGGGTTATATCGAGAAGTAATGTACCAGCACAGAGGTCGGCAGCATTTTTATGTTTATTTCCCCCCTACCACCGCTCTGAGCAGCAGCAAAGATGGGCGGTCAGCAGGAGGCCGTAACATGAGGTTTGGCTACCCTACACATTCACAATCTGTAAACTTGAAACTTGCCACACGTCTTTCTTGTCCGGCCTCATCTATCATGACTGGCAATTGTTCAAAAGAGTCTCAGGCAGAATTATTCATTTCCCAGACTTGTTGTCTGAGAGATCAGAGACTGAAACTATGCGTGCAACAAAGGTGTTCTATTTCTGAGCTTCAGACTTTCCCCGGTCCCTCCTCTCTTCCCTGCCAATATTTGGGTGAGTGGTTTGAACTCCACTAAACACATTTGTCCCTATTGTTATGACGACATCTTTGCATTTTGACTTTGAGCGTAGCTGCGCTTTGAAAACCAATAAACCATTTGAAGTGACAAGTAAAACCTTCCTTAGTTTTTTTGGTTTCATTTCATTTCATTTCTCTTTGTTTTTGTTTTGTTTTTTTCCCAAGGACGTCTCCTGGAATTCTATTGGCAATATGGAAACCAGGTTAGAGAAAGCTCCCTACGCAGTCCCGCAATATAAGATTTAGGTCCTGGTCACATGAGTGAGATAATCCAGGGGGGAAGTGAGGCTATTGGCTTGGGAGTAATTTGACCGGCAGTTGCGCAGTCACACAGTTCTGTGAAGCTGTGGGCACAGGCCGCCACTGTATGATCAGACGCAATCACGGGTGAATCGGGGTTTGTTTTTGGCCTTTTCCCCCCGATGCGCTTGAACAGGGGATCGATGAATCGCATCTCCACCCTGAGGCCTTCCTATGGCAGTACGCGATGATGCGCATACTGAGAAGGGGGGAAAAACAGGCATAGCGTTGGGATAGCCTGATCAGACTATCTCCGACGCCATGAGTGCGCGCTGGAGCAATCACATGGGGAAAATACGTCTGTGGCCCATAGCAAACCTGTTGGATACTGGACTTTCCCTAGTATCTTTTAACACTGCTTCTTCGGCATAGAGAAACAGGTTGCTGACAGGTGTGGGATGCTTGCCAGATGTTTTGGTGTGATCGCACCCTTAAAATCTGCATGGCATTTGTGCCTATTGTACAGCTAATTCTGTGTGTGATCAGGGCCGTAGAATCATAAACCATGCAGGGGCATCTCAATGACATAGAATGGAAGAGCACTAATCCACTTCCAAGGCCAACAAGGCCTGATTGGGTTGGGTAACAGAACCATCTTAAACTTCCCAAAGGATTTTCATACAGCGGAAATCAAAAAGGTACATTAGTCGCACAGTAGGAGACAGAAACCAAGGGGAAATGTCTAGCTTTAATATTTCCGATGCTTTCTTCTTTAGAGAAAATAACCATCGTTGGAAGCTTTAAGAAGAGTACACACTGCTTGCACCCTTGTGGAACATAATCCTGACCCCAAAGATGTTCTTCTCAAGGCTTACCTCATCTTCCATGGGTTTTTATAATGAGGGTTTAGCAGAGCCAGTTTAGTGTAGTGGTTATGAGTGGTGGACTGTAATCTCGAGAAGCCAGCTGGGTGACCTGGGACCAGTGATGTTCTTATGAAAGTTCTTGTCTATTCTTTAAAGAGAGAGTCTACCCCAGACTAACCCAACCTCATCAGATCTTGGCTGCTAAGCAGGGTTGATCCTGGTCAGTGTTTGGATGGGAGACTATCAAGGAATACCAGCGTTGCTATGCTGAGCAGGCTATGGCAAACCACCTCTGAAAATCTCTTGCCTCAAAAACCCTATGGGATCATGACATGCGAAAAAGAGAGAGAAAGAAAACTGCCACACTAGTAAAGAAGTGAGGGTAACGTCTTGTTGCTGATATCTGTAGGATCTCCCCCCCCCCCCCCGGTATGGAGCAGAATTTGAGTCACCTTCCACCATCTGCAGTGGTTCTACCTGGGCAGAAGATACCACTTAAGAAAACAATGGGTGTCTAGTTGTTTTGGAGAAATCTGAGGAAGGAGAAGGGGAAAACAGTTTGGACCCACAGTACTGCTCCCAAAGGCTTATCAAAAGTCTGTCAGCTGTACGATCTGCTTTGCGAGTCCTCATTCATGCACACAGCAAGCAAACTAAGGTCAAATCTACAGCGGACTTTCCCGCTGGAATCATTCTAGTTTTTAAAAAACCCTGTCTATACCTGTTTCTAGTTTGAAACCATACTTGTTCTAGTTTAAAAATCACTGTCTACATTTGTTAATTGCCCTCTTATGGTCAAGCTAGCATTACACTGTTTTAAACAGATCCTGTTGCTTACTGCTCTTCAGACTCAGGGAGTGAAATTTGAAACCAGTGCGAAATGAGTGTAGGAAAAGACAGCAGTCAAACTACTTCAGAGGGGAGGTGTAGATTTGGCCTAACAAAAAAGTCTCAGGGTATCTGGACTTAACAAAGCTTGGGCAAAGGCTGAAGAAAGAGGTCCTAATTAAACAGTTGTAAGAAATTTCATGCACCTCAGCATCTAGTCATGCTGGCCACATGACCATGGAAACATCTTTGGACAGCGCTGGCTCTTCAGCTCGGAAATGGAGAAGAGCACCACATTCCAGAGTCGTATTCGACTGGCTTTCGAGCAAGGGAAATCTTTAGCAAGAAATCGATAATCAACTTCTAAATACAGTTTCAGTACTATTCTATGTAGCCTTGTGATCAGTTATAATCCAGGCCAGTTTGGTGTAGTGGTTCGAAGCACGGACTCTGATCTGGGAGAACTGGGTTTGAGTCCCTACTCCTCCACATGCAGCTTCTGGTGTGATCTTGGGTCAGTCACAAGTTCTGTCAGAGCTGTTCTCTCAAGGGCAGTCCTCGAAAGAGCTCTCCCAGCTCCACCTACCTCACAGGGTGTCTGTTGTGGGGAGGGGAAGGGAAAAAAGATTGTAAACCACTCTGAAACTCTTTCGGGTGTTGAAGGGCAGGGTATAAATCCAATCTCTTCCTCCTCCTCCTCCTCCTCCACCACCACCACTATTACTACTACAACTACTTCTGGGAAACCTAGACCAGGACACCTCATATTATCTCTACAGGAGAGACCTGGCAAGACGTGTCTCTGTGGAAGGCCATGTGCAGAGAGGGAGAGGGCAAAGCAAGATAGAGAGGAAGGGTCAGAGGGTGGCTCCCAGGTTAAGACAAAGAGAGGCATCCCGTTCAAGGAGATAACACTTATACACCCTTAGAGTGATGTAGTGCCACCCCCCCAATGTCCAGGCATGCTGAGTTGCTTACTCCAACACTTATAAGGGCAATTGAAGACATGGATCTCCCTTACATTGATGTTATCTCAGGTACTTCCTAAGTACCTCTCAAGGTTCTATAAGAAAAAGCTTTCCCCCCTCAACACCTCCCCCACCTGAGAGTCTTTAAACTGGAGATGCCAAAGACTGAACCCATCTGTGTGTCAGGGACCCCAAGGAAACTATGCATTCCGAACACACATCATTTTAACCACATCAATAGGTGTATTGGATTTGATGGGAAAATTTATGTGCAGAATTAAGCTTTTGCTTAAATATTTCACCTGATCATACACAAGTTACTTCACATCTAGCTTGGAAGCCATTTTAAATGGTGCTATCCTGCAAGGGACAGAATTCACATTCCTGGGATCCAAGATCACGGCAGACGGTGACTGTGGCCATGAAATTAAAAGATGCCTGATCCTTGGGAGGAAAGCAATGGCAAACCTAGACAGAATAATAAAAAAGTAGAGACAAAAGTCCATGTAGGCCCAATTTACACCTCCCCTCTGAAGTAGTTTGACTGCTGTCTTTTCCCAAGCTCATTTCACGCTGGTTTCAAATTTCACTCCAGGGAGTCTGAAGAGTACTAAGCAACAGCATTTGTTTAAAGTAGTATAATGCTAGCTTGACCACAGGAGGGCAATTAACGAATGTAAACAATAATTTATAAACTAGAACAAGTATGGTTTGAAACTAGAAACAGGTATAGACAGATTTTTTTGAAACTAGAATGATTCTAGCGGGAAAGTCAGATGTAAATTTGACCATAGTTAAAGTGATGGTATTCCCAGTAGTAATATATGGCTGCGAGAGTTGGACCATAAAAAAGGCTGAATGCCAAAGAATAGATGCTTTCGAATTATGGTGCTGGAGAAGACTCTTGAGAGTCCGTTGGACTGCAAGGAGATCAGATCAGTCAATCCTAAAGGAAATCAAACCTCCCTGGAAGGCCAGATCCTGAAGCTGAAGCTCAAAGACTTTGGCCAAATGAGAAGGGAGCACTCGATGGAGAAGACCCTGATGCTGGGGAAGACTGAAGGTTAAAGAAGAAGGGGACGGCAAAGGATGAGATGGCTAGACAGTGTCATCCATGCAACAAACATGGAGTTGGGTGGGCTCTGGGGGACAACGGAGGACAGGAGGGCCTGGTGTGATGTGGTCCATGGGGTCACAAAGCGTTGGACTCGACTGTGCAACTGAATGACAAAAATCCTGCAACTATTTTGAGGTCTCCCATTTTTAATTGCTTGAGCGAGCAGGATGAGTTGGGGAGGAATTCTTTGCGATTGGGTTTGAGGGTGGGCAAGGCAAGGCATCTTGTTTAGGTGTTCTTTCCCCCTCTCTTTATAAAATTTTGCTGACTGTTCCTCAGAAAGCGGTTCACAAGTCGCCGGGGCGTAATTGTTTCATTTCAGATGTTAACATTCAGCTTTACAAAACAGAATCCCTAAGCAGCAAACAGCTTCCCATAATTGCTTGCTAGCTCATTTCCTCGAGGAGTATGTTACGACGGCGTAATAGCGTTCCAGTCGAGAGCCTGTCTTTATGGAATCCATAAGGTGAACAACCGGGGTTTTTTTTAATGAGTCATAGAGCACTGCCTTTGTGTTAAACCAGTCAACGAGGGTAAACAATTGTCAGTACAATTCATGTCGTGTCGGATGCTTTCCACAGTGATGGACTCCTCGGGATATACGGAAAGGAGAGGACCATGGGGAAATGATCGGATCACTCTCTTTCCACCCCCTTCCACTGTGGCTGCGGCCACACGGGCCTTAAATGCGGGAGGAAGGGCTATTTCCTCCCGCATTTAAAGGAGCCAACCAGACGGCCCGCCCCAAGTCCCGTGCCGAAGCGGGCTCCAATGCGGGTTCCTCCCGCATTTTCCGACCCCGGGAAAATCAAGTATTTTCCTGGGTGTTGTGAGAGGAACCCGCATTGGAGGTATCTGGACAGCCCTCTCTCGCAAGTATTGCGAGAGCAGGGCTGTCCAGATAGCCCCGCCGGCCATTTTCCCCCCCTTTTACACTTGGGCGCATGGCCACTCATGCGCCCAAGTGTAAAAGGGGGAAAAAAATTCCCCAACTCACCAGGCGGTGGCGGGTCCTTGGCCGCCACCGCCACTTCTGGGGCCACCTCCGCTGCTTTTCCCCACAGCCGTCTTCGCCGCTGCCGCCGTTTCCGCCGCAGCCGCAGCCACGGCCGCCGTTTCCGCAGCCTCTGCCGTGGCCTCCACCACTGTTCACACCGCGGCTGCCTCTTCAGCGGCCGCGGCCGCCAATCCCACTGCTGACGCGGCCAGCAACGATGCCGCAAGGGTTGGGATGTGTAAACATCCCAACCCGCGGTAGATAAATGCGGCCTCTTTAGATCCGGGAGCCCTCCCACATTTAAAGGGGCCGTGTGACCGCGGCCTTTGTCTCTCATTCTTAAAAAAAGATGTGAAAGCAAATTGTTGGCTTTGATATGAAAAAGGTTTTGCCTTGGGTGTGTGGTGGGGGTTGAAGTCTCTTTCCAAAAGACGGGTGAGGCAGCCGAACTTGCCATTCCATGAAATGATCAAGAGCGAGACTAATCTGGTGGTCATGGGGGTGGGAATTGCCGTCAAGTCGCAGCTGGGTTATGGGGACTCCATAGGCTTTTCAAGGCAAAAAACCTTCAGAGGAGGTGTTGCCATCGCCTCTGGGTAGCAACACTGGGCTTTCTTGGTGGTCTCCCATCCAAATGCTAACCAGGCCCAAGAGCTATTCAGAGGTGGTTTGCCATTGCATACCTCTACTTAGACCCTGGACTTTCTTGGGGGTGTTCTTGGCTGAGAGGGTGGGGTAAAAATCTAATAAATCAAATCAAATACTAAGTAGGGCCAAGACATGTTCAGAGAAGGAGGAGGTGGAGGAGGAGGAGACAGAGATAGAAATGGAGATGGATACGGAGATGGAGGAGAAAAAGTAGAAGAAGGAGAAGAAAGAGGAGAAAGGGAAGGGGGAGAAGAGGAGGAGGAGGAAGAAGAAGAAGAAGAACCACCACCATTGGTCTGTTCCAGCAGAGCTCTTCTGATGTTCTTATGAAAGCTTATACCCTGAAAATTCTGTTCGTGCTACTGGACTAGAATCTATCCATTATAATGGTATGCTTCATATGTACGGATACCACATAAATGCACATCAGAGCCATACAACTGGCGAAGACAATACAAACGCATACAAAGGCAACAGCAGAACAACAACCAAAAAAAGCCACACACAGAAATGAAACTGCTGAGAAAAAATGTACATCACGATAAACAAAACGGGGAACATTGGCTAATCCCCAGTGACAAGTGGTCGCATCTGCACCAACAGATGCTTCCATCAAGTTCAGCGGAGCCCAGATGAGCCTTGCAGTCCAAACGCACACGCATATCTGATGCAAATGTGTGGGCAGACCTTCCTCACGACATTGGGGACATGCAAACGGAAGCCTTGGTGAACCAGCATGGGGATTTTCTTTGCGCCTTGAAAACGATTCGCCTCTTCTCCACGATGGACAATATTATTGTGGCCGGCTGAAATATACCTCTCAATGAACCCTGCACAGAATACTTGATTTCCTTTAGCCTCGCTCTGGGAGCCTTTCCAGATTTTCAATTATTCTGTCTCGGGCCTTGGAGGATTAGTGTGAATAGAGAGGATCCCGGCATAATAGTGGACTTCTGGGCGAGAGCAACAATTAAATGAGCGCCTCTCTGAAACACGCACCGTTGGCCGACTCCCAGAAAATACATAACGAATAATACACCTGAGCTGGACTATAAATAGCAACATATAGAGACATGGGGCAATGATCTGTATGCGGCCCAACCCGCAAGCCAGTTACCTTCTTTGTGGTTGACTGTGATCCAGGAGACTGAAATCAAAGCTACTGGAGGGTGTTTTATTTTTTAAAAAATACTTTGTGTTAACTCAATGAGCAGTCAGTGGCAGGGAACATTTACATCCGTATACCCTTCTGGGCATGGAACAGGGGTCACTGGGGGTGTGGGCGGAGTTAAGAACATAAGAACATAAGAGAAGCCAATGTTGGTTCAGGCCAGTGGCCCATCCAGTCCAACACTGTCACATAGTGGCCAAAAATACCAGGGGCCATCAGGAGGTCCACCAGTGAGGCTAGGACACTAGAAGCCCTCCTATTGTTGAAGCCCCCCCAAGCACCAAGAATACAGTGCATCACTTGCCCCAGACTGAGAGTTCCTATCTATAGATCTTGTGGCTAATAGACAGTAATGGACCTCTGCTCCATATGTTTATCCAGTTTCCTCTTGAAGCCGTCCATGCTTGTAGCCGCCGTCACCTCCTGTGGCAGTGAATTCCACGTGTTAATCACTGTTTGGGTGAAGAAGTCCTTCCTTTTATCTGTTCTAACCTGACTGCTCAGCAATTTCATGGAGTGCCCACAAGTTCTTGTATTGTGAGAAAGGGAGAAAAGTACTTCTTTCTCTACCTGCTCTATCCCATGCATAATCTTATAAACCTCAGTCATGTCACCCCTCCCTCAGCCGTCATTTCTCCAAGCTAAAGAGCCCCAAGCGCTTCAACCTGTCTTCATAGGGAAAATGTTCCATCCCTTTGATCATTCTAGTTGCCCTTTTCTGCACTTTTTTCCAATGCTATAATATCTTTTTTGAGGTGTGGCAACCAGAACAGTATTCCAAATGAGGTCGCACCATCAAATTATACAGGGGCATTATAATACTGGCTGATTTGTTTTCAGTTCCCTTCCTAATAACCCCCAGCATAGCGCTGGCCTTTTTCATTGCGATGATACAGGGTAAAGGGAAGGAAACAAGGTAATTTCATGTTACGAATGGAAACACGTTATGAATGGACACTACTTGACATGAAGCTGCTGTATTTTGTCGCAGTCCCATGTTTATTGTACTGTGTAGTTTACTTTCCCCAGAGCCAGTTTGGTGTAATGGTTAAGAGCATGGACTCTAACTTTGGAGAACTGAGTTTGATTCCCCAGTCCTCTGCATGCACCTGCTGGGTGACCTTGGGTCAATCACAAGTTTTCTCAGCTGTTCTCTCATGAGCAGTTCTCAAAGAACTCTCTCAGCCCCACCTACCTGATATGGTGTCTGTTGTTGGGGGGGAAAAGGAGATCGTAAGCAGCTCTGAGACTCCAAATGAAAGGCGGGGTATTAATCCAATCTCTTCATCTTCTTCTGTAATATCGGCCCATGGGCCAACCTGAAGTAAGTCTAATCAAGTAATATTTTCCCTATAAAGTCCGCTTCATCATTCATGTCATTTTTTATTAAGACTTATTTGTATATATATCTATAAAAGAATGAGGGGATTTAAGAAAAAATAGTCATGGCAGTGAGAGAAATACCAGGTGAAAGTCACTAATGCATCAATCATGAATTGACACGCTAAGAGGTGAAGTCAACGAGAAAAAGCGTGTTAAAACTAAACAAAGGTGGCTCAAAATAGGCCTTCAGAGAGGTGCCAGCTTTCGAGACAATGATGCACGATATCAGTCAGAGAACGAAACATCCAGCATGAAGTAGTGCTGTCTCAGGCTTAGCAAGGAGATAGAAGCAAGATCGGTGGACAGGCGTCTGGCCAGTGGATACTGAAAGATTACACGGAAAGGGAGGATAGAGATAAAATGATACCAGGAAATAAATGAATACGATTTTGTTTAAAAAAATGATTATCTAAGAAGGGGAGGGAGTCCCAGGAAAGACAGCACCCTCTGAAGAGCGGAAAGGAGACGTAAAAATGTGAGCGAATGGGGTCATGAAGATAAATTAAGTGGCTGGAGACAGCGTGGAAGAGAGCTTGGAGGGAGCGAGTGCTTCAGCGAAAGGAGAACAAGGGAAGAAGTGCTTCGGCCCTTGTGCACAGGGCAACAGCCTCTCCCCCCCCCCCAGCAGAGGAGCATAGAATGCTGAAAGGTGGGAAACTGGTTTATTATCTGAACTAATATAAAACTATCAAATAGCAAAGTGGCGGTTTAATGGGAGAGACTGGGAGAAGAGGGAAAGAGAATGTGGGAACCAGTCTAAATTGTCGCAGTTACAAGAAACCTGTATTTGCTAACTTCGCCTCGCCTGAGAGATTTTAATTAATTAACTACTTCCAAACACCTCGATGCAAGTCCAGTAGCACCTTAGAGACAACAAGAGCTTCAGGGTATAAGCTTCTGGGAGTCAAAGCTCCCTTGATCAGGTACGACTCTCGAAATCTTCGACTCTCGAAATCTTCGGCTCTCGAAAGCTCATTCCTCGAAATCTTCGACTCTCGAAAGCTCATTCCTCGAAATCTTTGACTCTCGAAAGCTCATTGGTCT
Organism: Lepidodactylus listeri; assembly: GCA_029233225.1. Lineage (NCBI taxonomy): Eukaryota > Metazoa > Chordata > Lepidosauria > Squamata > Gekkonidae > Lepidodactylus > Lepidodactylus listeri. The sequence goes on from JARCFY010000010.1 coordinate 6,736,861, forward strand.
CTAAGGTGCTTTTGGACTCGAATCTATTCTATTGTAGACCAACATGGCTACTTTCTGAAATTAACCTTAAACAACTTCTCACTCATAGCAATGTGCTTCCTAACATGGGAGTAGACTCTGGGACTAGAGCCAGCAACAAATCAAGAGGCCAACTCCATCTTCATATTCACTCTGACAACACAGTCACTAGACCTAACACCAGCCACACCATCTCTCGTCCATTTACTTGTTCAGCTTCCAACATTATATATGCCATCAAATGTTAGCAATGCTCTTCCACTCTCTACGTCGGACCAACAGGCCGTTCCCTACACAAAAGAATAAATAGACATAAATCTGACATCAAAAATCATAAAACTCATTTTGAATCAGTTTAAAGTCATATTAACTGATTGATTAAACCTCCTGTCAATTAATTAATCAGTTAATTGTTGTTGTTAGCCATTCAGTCGTGTCCGATTCTTGGCGATTCTACGGGCCAGCTCTCTCCACGTTTTCCGATCTCGCACTATTTCTTTGGGTCATTCCATGCTCAGGCTGGTGTCGACTTTTATGGTGTCCAGCCACCATGTTCTTTGGAGGCCCGGTTTCTTTTTGCTGCTAACCAATCCAAGCATAATGACTTTTTCTAGCAAGTTCTTCCACATGACATGGCTGAAATAAGTCAGTTGCAGTTTTATGATTTTTCCTTCCAATGCCATGTCTGGTTTTATGTGCTCCAATGCTTGCAACTGGAGTTCATTCACAAGTTCAGAACACTAGAACCTCCTCCCATCCCCCGATATGAATATGGACATACGTCTCTTATGTCACTGGTGAATGGAAAGTGCCATCCAAGAGGAAATTAGATAAAAGCAGGGGTCATTTAGAGCAGGAGCTTGCGGGAGCTCAGCTCTGGGAGTTGGTGCCAGCCCCTCTCCCCATGGGGGAATACCTGCTTGTGTCATGGCTGCAGCAAAATGACCCCGTCCCCTGGAAAGGTCCTTGTTCCTCCGACCAGCCATCTGAAGGCTTCAGCCACCACTGAAGCTATCCTCCCAGAATAGTGGTATTTCTGAGGCTTGGGTTTGTAGCTGTCCCCTCTCTGCCAGCTCTCTCTCTCCTTCCTTCCTTCCTTCCTTCCTTCCTTCCTTCCTTCCTTTCTTTCTTTCTTTCTTTCTTTCTTTCTTTCTTTCTTTCTTTCTTTCTTTCTTTCTTTCTTTCTTTCTTTCTTTCTTTCTTTCTTTCTTTCTCCCTCTCTCTCTCTCTCTCTCTTGCCTTCTGACATACTTCCGGTGATGTCAGGTGGTTTAGCATATGCAAATAAGTTATGCTAATTAGTTATGCTAAGGAGCTCCTGCACCTCTTTTTCTACGAAATGACCCCTGAATAAAAGTATAGAGCAGAGGTCCATCAGTGGCTCTTAGCCACAAGGTATAGATAGGAAATCTCAGTCTGGGGCAAGTGATGCTCTGTATTCTTGGTGCTTGGGGGGGGGGCAACAGTGGGAGGGCTTCTAGTGTCCTGGCCCCACTGCTTGACCTCCTGAGGGCAGCTGGTGTTTTTGGCCACTGAATGACACAGAGTGTTGGACTGGATGGGCCACTAGCCTGATCCAACATTGATTTCTCTTATGTTCTTATGTCTCAGTTGACTTCCGGTGACCCTGTGGGGTTTTCCAGAAAAGTGATGTTCAGAGATGGTTTTCCATTGCCTGCCTCTGTGTAGCAACCTGGGACTTCTTCAGTGGTCTCCCATCCAAGTACTAACTAGCGCTGACCCTGCTTAACTTCAGAGATCTGACAAGATTGGGCTAGCCTGATCCATCCAGGGCAGGGGAGTACTTTACCACAGATGCTGATTTTCGGCCCCCGGGCATCTCCCCTCTGCTCTAATCAAGCAGATTACAAGGTGCATTGTACTTCTGCAATGTGAGAGCCTTCTTCACAATGCCCCTCCAATCTTCTGACAGGGATGTAAGGACATGGGGGTTTCCACGCCTCTTGTACCTGACAAACAGAGTTTTGACTCTTGAAAGTTCGTACCCCGAAAATCTTGCTGGTCTCTAAGGTGCCTGTGGACTCGAATCTGGCTACTTTAAAACAGTGTCTGGTTTGCCTTTCTCTTCAAACCAGCTCCAACTCCTCCTCCTCTTCTTCGGTTTTTATACAAATTCTGCCTCAGTTTGGTGTGGTGGTTAAGTGCGTGGACTCTAATCTGGGAGAACCAGATTTGATTTCCCCACTCCTCCACTTGCAGCTGCTGGATGACCTTGGGCAAGCCATAGTTCTGGCACAGCTGTCCTTGAAAAAAGAGCAGTTTCTGTCAGAGCTCTCTCAGCCCCACCTACCTCACAGGATGTCTGTTGTGGGGAGGGGAAGGGAAAGGAGTTTGTAAGCCGCTCTGAGACTCCCTTGGATAGTGAAGGGTGGGGTATAAATCCAATCTCCTCCTTTTCTTCTTCTTTTTCTGTGGTCTCTGCATCCTGCTTGCACACCACAGAACTTACCTCACAGCAGAGAACCAAAGTTTACACGCTTGCTACCTTTAGAACACCAGGTAACTGAGGGAAAGGCTTATAGTTTCAAACAAACCTGTTTCCCCAAAATCTTTAGAGGCTGTGTGGGCTCCCTCATTAGGCAGGAAAAACCAGTCCCAGAGACCACCCAGAAACACCAGGGTTGCTTTGCTGAGGCAGGAAATTGCAAACTACGTCTCTTGGTCTCTTGCCTTGAATGGGTACCAGAAGTCGCCTGTGACCTGACGGCAAAAAAAGAAAGAAAAAGAGTGATGGCTCTGTGAAGAGGGTTATAGGTCGCATTCATACTGCTCTCTTGAACCGTGCCAGGCACAAGTGCCTGGTGGATTTAAAGGGCACATCCAGACTGCAACATCTGGGAATCATGCCGTTTCCGCGATCAACCTGTCAATCCCCATCAGGGAACCATATTTAAAAGATAATGGTGAAAGTCTGGTCCTAAGCTGGCCGATGGGCCAATGGTGGACTTTCCCCCATCTGATAATTCCACCAGCGCACAATCATCCTATAGGGATGGTCTCCAGACCATCTCGTACGGCCGCCATTTTTAAAAAGTCTTAGCGATGAGTGCATAACCGCTTAAACATGTGACGTCCGCAGAGCTCTGCTTAAACAATCAGGACAGTTTAATGTTTCTGAAGGTCCTGTGATATTTATGCACTTTGTTAACTGAAATGGTACCTAGAGGAAGGTACCCTTGGCGGTGCTTGTACCATTTAAGTCCATGCATGCCCACAAAAACAAGTAGACGGTGAGGCAAACAGATTTTTTTTTAAAAAAAGTTGACCTCTTGGCTCCTTCAAGTGGATATATAACCGATAAACAGCAGTAATAAACACTATTGGAAAACAAGCACTGCACTCAAACGCAAACAAAACACTTATGTGAATATAACTACTGATATATTATAACATATCATATCATTATCACTCTTATTTTACAAGAAGCAATGAAACTTGTTAACAGAAGCTAATAAAGCCAAAAGTATAAATAACACAGCTGAATCCAGCTCAATTCCAATCCGCATACCTTATATTAGATTCACAGAATACTACATGTAAATTTCACCGGTTTCACTAAGGTGAGGAAACTCCATGAGCATAACTATTACATGTTCACTGAGCAGAAATTGCTTCATCCTATCATTTTAAGAGAACAAAATACCAAAAAACAGTGGGTCAGAAAACACATAATACATTGCAAAGTCTGCCATATTCTGCCCAGAAGCTGAATGAAGACTGCTTACCATTGACAAGACAAAATGAGTAAAGACGGGCTACTGTTCCTACCATGGAACTACTCTCATATGGTCAGCATGCCTTAAGGAAAGCCTAAAAGGAGTGGTTAATATAGCAGCTAACTGAGCCTGACAATTATTGAAGGGGGACAACCCCTAAAAGGCAAAGTTGTAAATATACTTCTTAATATCTTCATAAAAAGCAGCTTAAGTCAAGAGACTGATTTAGCCCATGTGGCTGGAGAGTGTCCTTCAAGTGGATGCCATCTAGACAATCCACTGCGGAGTCACATGCGTTGAAGCGATTCAAGGGGGAGCTGTCTGGTCATGCAACACTAAATAAAAAAGATCTAGATCAAATTATAGCTGGGCCAGTGGCGGGATTAGCTGCCCGTTTGAACGCACCCTGAGGTTGGTTGTTAGCAAAGCACTTCCAGACCCCAACGCAAAGCAAATCTGAAGCCAAGCCTCGAACAGTAATCATGGTTATTCGATCACCACAGTGGATTAATACAGAAGATTTACTGGAGAAATAATGCCATTATTGAAATGTTCCCCACATTTCTGGAAAGGGATCCGGTACTCTGCGACAGTGACAACTGTATAATGTTTGCCTTATTCTCTCCCTGCGGCACACCATTCATTACCGGGCTGTGTGTGATTACCGCATACTAGAAAATTCAATTCACAGCTTGAGAAAGGGCCGTCGCCCCAGTTTTCCTGGACTGCTTCCTTTGAACTTAGCATGCCTCCCCTCCAACCCCGGCCCCGAAATAATTGGCGGGCTATGTAGCCATTTGCCCGAGTCAAGTAACAGCTAATCATGCACTGGCAAGCCGCCCCGTGGTAAAGAGGACAACGGCAGGTCCGTCTGGCACTCAGAGCAACCCCACTGAAACCAATTAGGGTCTGGAGCACAAAAACTGGGGGCACCATTTGACTCTTGTTGCTTGAGAAAATCGGAGGCTCACTTAGCAAAATGATAAAAACAGGTGTTCATTTCATCCGTTCAAATGCTCCGGCCGGTATGGCCAACTTGGTCATGCAAAAAAAATGAATTCAAGACTCAATCAGAAATGGAATTCATTTTGGGAAAGGAGGAAGGAATAAGGGAAGGTTTCACTGTTTTTCATTCCCAATTTGCAATCTAGTCTTCCTTTGTTCCCCTCCCTCTCTCCCTCTTTTCTTTCTTTCTTTCTTTCTTTCTTTCTTTCTTTCTTTCTTTCTTTCTTTCTTTCTTTCTTTCTTTCTTTCTTTTTCTTTCTTTCTCCCAGGCTTGGGTTAAATGTCACACCAAGCCATGGTTTATCTCAAATCACTAAAAAGCAGTTTATCTTACAAACCACAGCATTAAGTACATTTAGTTAGCTTAGGATCTGAAGCATAGTCTGAAAGTTTATCAACCATGGTAAGTCTCAACTGCGGTTTTCCATAGCGTACAAACAAGGATATATTGCTTTAATCTGACTCTTTCCCCTACACCACATTGGCTAGGATGCCAAACAGATCTCTACAGGAGCGGAGAAAGAAAGTGAGTAAGGCAATGAATTCAGAATCTGTTGAGTCAGACCCAAATTTGAGGCATCATATGCGAGATGAATACTGGTTTTGCAAACTAACCACTACTAAAAACAAACAAACAAACAAAATCTCTTGGTTTCATGTTATGCCTGAACTCATCCAAACTCTTTCTCTTACACAGGCATGTTCTAAGTGACCTTGGATGGTGGTGGAAGCCAAACTGAAAGGGGGGGGGGGGATAGAAGAACATTAGAAGAGCCTGCTGGATCAGAACAGTGGTCCATCTAGGCAAGCATCCTGTCTCACACAGTGGCCAACTGGTTCCTCTGGAGGGCCAACAACAGGGCACAGAAGCCAAAGCCTTCCTAAGAACCTAAGAAGAGCCCTGGTGGATCAGACCAGTGGTCCATCTAATCCAGCATCCAGACTCACTCAGTGGTCAACCAGTTCCTCTGGAGGACCAACAACATGGCAGAGAGGCCAAGGCTTTCTTAAGGACATAAGAAGAGCCCTGCTGGATCAGACCAGTGGTCCATCTAGTCCAGCATCTTGTCTCAAACAGTGGCCAACAAATTACTATGGAGGGCCAACAACAGGCCATAGAACACTGACCTTAAACACTGAATTTCAGAAGAGGAGTCTCTGATGGACCTTGAAGCTTGAGGGTAAGGACTGGAGAAGAAAGGAAGGAGAAATGGGTTGATCAGAGGCGAAAGAAAGAGGCAGAAGATGAAGCCGTAGAAGGTGGGGAGAAGTACAGGTGGGAGGAAGAAGCAAATGTGGTCAGACGGACTGAAGAGACGGGAACAAAAAACTGGTCTCTGACAGTAGTGATAATGAAGATCAGAGCACCTAATCCAAAGCTCTTTTAGTTCTCTCAGAGCATCCCGACACACACCGTAAAATCAATTTTGCAATTAGGTCCACAGACTAATTTATCTACTATGTACTTGTTAATAAGATGGGTGGAAAGTGACCTTATTCGACAAAAAAAAAAAAATCTCAAGAAGGTGAAAAGGGCTTAATCAAGCCTGGGAGAGAAAATCAGGACTAATTGTTGTCAAAATTAATATGGCCAGCGGGAAAATGATGACCATAAATTGCTAATAAGATGAAGATGTATTTGTAACGCAAGAAAGCAAACGGATCCGATCGAGCCGATCTATATCTACGTTACTTTTCATCGTGTCGTGGTGGTTGTTGATGATGGTCTAGCTGCATATTTTTGCCTGCTGGTGTGGAGGTAGGGGGAAACAGGACATAAGTTCAGGAAAGCTGCTTTTTTCTCTGTATTATACCCTCTGTGTTAAGAACATAACAAGAGCCCCACTGTATCAGACCAGTGGTCTGTTTGTCCACCATCTCATCTCACACAGTGGCCTCAACCAGTTCCTCTGGAGGGCCAACGACAGGTCAGAGAGGCCGAGGCCTTCCTGAAAACCTAAGAAGAGCCCTGCTGGATCAGACCAGTGGTCTGTTAAGTCCAGCATCTCATCTCTCACACAAGTGGCCAGTTCCTCTAGAGGGCCAGCAACAGGGCAGAGAGGTTTTGCTGACATTGCCTGCTGGCACTGATATTCATTGTCTGCTGGCATTGATATGCCTCTGAACGTGGAGTGCTCCCAGTGGTTAGGAGTTTGGGAGTGCTCCTGGAACCCTCCTTAGCAATGGAGGCCAAGATAGCAGCCACTGCTAAGTTGGCCTTTTATCATCTTCAGCTGGTTCGGCAGTTGGCTCCCTTACTCGATCGCGACGACCTGGCTACAGTGATCTATGCGATAGTCACCTCGAGGTTAGACTATTGTAACTCTCTCTACATGGGGCTGCCCTTGTTGCAAATCTGGAGGCTGCAGCTGGTGCAGAATGCCGCGGCTAGGCTATTGATGTGTCTCCCTAGACGGGAGCACATCCAGCCAGCGCTGAAGGCACTGCACTGGCTGCCGATAGCATACCGATTCCACTTCAAGGTGCTGGTACTTACCTTTAAAGCCTTAAATGGCCAGGGTCTGGCATACCTGAGGGACCGCCTTTCCCCATATATACCCCAGAGGGCACTACGGTCTGAGCCACAACATCAGCTGGTCATCCCAGTCCCCAGAGAGGCCAGGCTTGCTGCCACCAAAGCTTGGGCCTTTTTGGTGGTGGCTCCTTACTGGTGGAATAAGCTCCCGGAGGAGATCAGGGCCCTGCAGGACCTTGGATGCTGTCCAAAGCCCTATTACACTGGAAAGGGCAGTCTAAAAAACGAATTTAATAAATAATAAACAAGAAAATGCAATACAGCAATCATATATACTATTACAATAAGACATTTCTTTGCCAAGAATTACTTTTTCCTCTGCCTTTCTTTTAATACCAGAGGTTGACAACATTGTTTCACCAGATCTCACTCTTCCAAAGTGTAATAACTCCACAGCAGGGTTGCCAGCCTGCAAGCTGGGAAAAAGTCATGGGTAACAGTTTGGGTGGGTTAAAAAAAAAAAACCTAAATAATGCCTATTCAGCATTATTTGGCCCACCGAAAGCCGAATCAGATTCTCTAATCTGATTTGGCTGGCCGAACAGAGATTCCCCGAATGGATGCCATGTATTCTGAATCCATTCGGGGAATCCCTTTGCTGGGTGAGGGGAAGGCACCCTCCTGGGCCTTTCCTGGCTCACCTGCTTTGGCAGGTGAGCTAGGAATGGCAGAGGGGGCTCTGCTGGGCTTCTCTGGGTCACCTGCTTCAGTAGGTAAGCCAGAGAAGCCACAGGAAGGCATTTAAATGCCTCCCCGCATCCTCCTGGGTCCTTCCTGGCTCGCCTGCCTCGGTGGGTGAGCTAGGAAAGGCCGGGGGGGGGGGGGGGTCGGCCGGCCGAATGCCACCCCAATCAGCTTTCAATGCCGAAAGTGGCATTTGGGGGTCATTCGGCTGGCCAAATAACATTCGGCCTAATTCAGCCGAATCTGAATTGGGCCAATTTTTTTTTGCACATCCCTAATCAAGACCAGTACTCGGGGATAGCAGCCTCCGGGTGAGACCTAGGGATCCCCCAGAATTACAGCTCATCTCCAGGCTACAGAGATCAGTTCCCCTGAAGAAAATGGATGCTTTGGAGGGTGGACTCCATGGTATTATACCCCACTTAGGTCTCTGACCTCCCCAGGCTCCACCTCCAAATCTCCAGGAGTTTTCCAACCTGGATCTACCAAGTCCCACCAGATCTCCAGATTACAGGCATTAGTTCCCCTAAAAAACATGGCAGCTTTGGAGGGTGGACTGTGTGGCATCACATCCCTGCTGAGTTTAGGGCCAGTTTGGTATAGGGGTTAGGAGCACGGACTGTAATCTGGGAGCCCTGCTGGATCAGACCAGTGGTCCATCAAGTCCAGCATCCTGTCTCATCCAGTGGCCCCAAGCAGTTCCTTTGGAGGGCCAACAACAGGGCAGAGAAGCTGAGTCCTTCCTAAGAACATCAGAAGAGCCCCACTGTATCAGACCAGTGGTCCGTTAAGTCCAGCATCTCATCTCTCACACAAGTGGCCAGTTCCTCTAGAGGGCCAGCAACAGGGCAGAGAGGTTTTGCTGACATTGCCTGCTGGCACTGATATTCATTGTCTGCTGGCATTGATATGCCTCTGAATGTGGAGTGCTCCCAGTGGTTAGGAGTTTGGGAGTGCTCCTAGAGCCCTCCTTAGCAATGGAGGCCAAGATAGCAGCCACTGCTAAATTGGCCTTTTATCATCTTCAGCTGGTTCGGCAGTTGGCTCCCTTACTCGATCGCGACGACCTGGCTACAGTGATCTATGCGATAGTCACCTCGAGGTTAGACTATTGTAACTCTCTCTACATGGGGCTGCCCTTGTTGCAAATCTGGAGGCTGCAGCTGGTGCAGAATGCCGCGGCTAGGCTATTGATGTGTCTCCCTAGACGGGAGCACATCCAGCCAGCGCTGAAGGCACTGCACTGGCTGCCGATAGCATACCGATTCCACTTCAAGGTGCTGGTACTTACCTTTAAAGCCTTAAATGGCCAGGGTCTGGCATACCTGAGGGACCGCCTTTCCCCATATATACCCCAGAGGGCACTACGGTCTGAGCCACAACATCAGCTGGTCATCCCAGTCCCCAGAGAGGCCAGGCTTGCTGCCACCAAAGCTTGGGCCTTTTTGGTGGTGGCTCCTTACTGGTGGAATAAGCTCCCGGAGGAGATCAGGGCCCTGCAGGACCTTGGATGCTGTCCAAAGCCCTATTACACTGGAAAGGGCAGTCTAAAAAACGAATTTAATAAATAATAAACAAGAAAATGCAATACAGCAATCATATATACTATTACAATAAGACATTTCTTTGCCAAGAATTACTTTTTCCTCTGCCTTTCTTTTAATACCAGAGGTTGACAACATTGTTTCACCAGATCTCACTCTTCCAAAGAGTAATAACTCCACAGCAGGGTTGCCAGCCTCCAAGCTGGGAAAAAGTCATGGGTAACAGTTTGGGTGGGTTAAAAAAAAAACAACCTAAATAATGCCTATTCAGCATTATTTGGCCCGCCGAAAGCCGAATCAGATTCTCTAATCTGATTTGGCTGGCCGAACAGAGATTCCCCGAATGGATGCCATGTATTCTGAATCCATTCGGGGAATCCCTTTGCTGGGTGAGGGGAAGGCACCCTCCTGGGCCTTTCCTGGCTCACCTGCTTTGGCAGGTGAGCTAGGAATGGCAGAGGGGGCTCTGCTGGGCTTCTCTGGGTCACCTGCTTCAGTAGGTAAGCCAGAGAAGCCACAGGAAGGCATTTAAATGCCTCCCCGCATCCTCCTGGGTCCTTCCTGGCTCGCCTGCCTCGGTGGGTGAGCTAGGAAAGGCCGGGGGGGGGGGGGGGGGGTCGGCCGGCCGAATGCCACCCCAATCAGCTTGCAATGCCGAAAGTGGCATTTGGGGGTCATTCGGCTGGCCAAATAACATTCGGCCTAATTCAGCCGAATCTGAATTGGGCCAATTTTTTTTTGCACATCCCTAATCAAGACCAGTACTCGGGGATAGCAGCCTCCGGGTGAGACCTAGGGATCCCCCAGAATTACAGCTCATCTCCAGGCTACAGAGATCAGTTCCCCTGAAGAAAATGGATGCTTTGGAGGGTGGACTCCATGGTATTATACCCCACTTAGGTCTCTGACCTCCCCAGGCTCCACCTCCAAATCTCCAGGAGTTTTCCAACCTGGATCTACCAAGTCCCACCAGATCTCCAGATTACAGGCATTAGTTCCCCTAAAAAACATGGCAGCTTTGGAGGGTGGACCGTGTGGCATCACATCCCTGCTGAGTTTAGGGCCAGTTTGGTATAGGGGTTAGGAGCACGGACTGTAATCTGGGAGAACCGGGTTTGATTCCCCACTCCTCCACTTGCAGCTGCTGGATGACCTTGGGCAAGCCATAGCTCTGGCACAGCTGTTCTTGAAAAAGAGCAGTTTCTGTCAGAGCTCTCTCAGCCCCACCTCCCTCCCAGGGTGTCTGTTGTGGGGAGGGGAAGGGAAAGGAGATTGTAAGCCTCCATGAGACTCCTTCGGGTAGTGAAAGGCAGGATATAAATCCAATCTCTTCCTCTTCTTTGTTCTCCAGACTCCACCTTCCCCTAGCACTACCCCCATAACTCCAGGAATTCCCAAGCTGGAGTTGGCAACACTACCTCCGGGCCCATGGTCCAGCAGGAACGTTCCGAGTAAATCTGCCCCAGAGGGCCAGATTTAGTATTTGAAGACCAGCCGCTGAGGAATTTAACACTGAAGCCAGCTCTTCCAGAGATTATTTTAATTACAAAAGGCACGTGGGTCAAGATGGACGCCATCAGAGAGGTTCCTTAATTACCACCACCTACTGGGATATTTATCAGGGGGTAGGATGTGGCTGGTGTTTGAAGAGAGAGAGTGGGTGTGTGAAAAGAAACTCCCCTGGAGCACGCCTGCTGTTTCCTAGGAGGTGACTCATTAGACTCCTGGCATGGCAAGCTTTGATGTACAGAGAGCTGCGGAGGCTTCGGAATATATCCAGAAGAGAGCTTCTGCATCACAGCCCGAGCCCCTATTCACTAAGCAGTTGAAAGAGAGCGGGGGCTCCGAACATCAGACGGAGAGCGAGCAACGAAAAAGGACGTGACTGAGCGAAAAATTCAGTTTCTGTGAAAACGGGAGGGCAAGTGGACAGCAAAAGGGGGGGGATGAGATGGAGACAAATCCAGGATGTAGACAGGAAAGATGATGGAGGAGAGCTCTGCATTATGCTCTAATGGGAATGTGATTTCCCCTTCGCAGCTACTGGAGTGATTAAAGTGTGGAATTCGCTTGGATGACAAGAAGCTGGGAGTCATCCAAAAATTGGTGACCGTCTGCTCCAGAGGCCCCACCTGGAGTTTGGACTATCCAGTTTGATGTTCTACTGGATTTCTCTTGCCTTGTATGAAACCGCTGGAGTGTCCATTCAAGGGTCTTCAGATAGAGGCATGGCACTTTTAATCATCTTTGGCCAGTACACCATTTGCAACCTTTTCTTAAGAGACAAGATTTGGCCTTTGTCACGCACCCAGCAGGTCAGATAACAGCAAGTTGTCAAGTGAACATAAGAACATAAGAGAACATAAGAGAACATAAGAGAAGCCATGTTGTTTCAGGCCAGTGGCCCGTCCAGTCCAACACTCCATGTCACATAGTGGCCAAAACCCTGGTGCCATCAGGAGGTCCACCAGTGGGGCCAAAACTCCAGAAGCTGTCCCACTGTTGCCCCCTAAGCACAAAAAATACAGAGCATCACTGCCCCAGACATAAGAATACAAGAGGAACCATGCTGTGTCAGGCCAATGGCCCATCCAGTCCAATACCCTGTCACACCATTGCCAAAACCCAGGGGCCATCAGGAGGTCCACCAGCAGGGCCAGAACTCCAGAAGGCCTCCCCAAGCACCAAGAGTACAGAGCATCACTGCCCCAGACATAAGAGAAGCCATGCTGGTGTTACCCTGCAAGGCGCTTAGTCTATAAGTGCTAAATTGGACTGTGCGAGTAGTGTGCAAGAAGGGACAACTGTAGGGTGACCAAATGCAATGCCAGCCATAGACACATGCCAGCAGAGGAAAAGCCTTCCTCCTGAGATGATGTGCCAATGGTTCCTGAGGTTACCTGCCCTCTTACCCATAGTAAGATGGACCAGCTCCCTAGCCACATGAGGCACCCCAAAGCCAACAACTGTTGCTGTTTAAACAGACACCATGCCAAGGCAATACAACCAGAGACCTGGAATCTAAACTCCATGAGGAATACCTTCTTTGTCACGCAGGCAACCTTCCCCCCCACACACACACCCAGCCTCACCTAACAAAGGAACTGACACATACCAGCTTGACTTGTCCCCTGGAGCCATGGACAGACTATCCATGACAAAGACTCTGACCGCATGAGTCATCAGCCTCCCAGGTGCCTCTACCCCAGAGTAACTATTGCCCAATCCCTTAGCCCCATCCCCCCTGTAACCAGTTTCAGGTAGCATATTTTGGGGGAAGGACTAGAAGGGGGACGTACCAGGGGAGATGGCCAGCAAAGCCCACCCCCAGAGCCCCCTCATAAAAGAAGCTACCTGGCCATGTGCTCTCTCTCTCCCCCTTACCTCTAGACTTACCCTACCTTCACGACTCTTGGTCTGTGCAGCCAAAGTCTCCACATGTTTTGCTGGTTAAGGACACGATCCCCAGTTTCCTATAGTCTCCCTTATTTTTCCTGTGGATCGCTTCATCTTGTCAAGGACAGGTAACTATTACCCCTCAACTAACTATCCTGCTCATGAGAATGTTGCTATCCCTTTCTATCTAATTTCCTGGATCTGTGTAATTGTGAGTGTGTTTGAGTTACTGTATGCTTGTGAAGAATCATCAGTACAGAGACCATTTCATTCTGAAGTTGGTCTCTGCGTCTATTTCTGGTGCTTCTGGAAGAAGTGGGACCCCTGTATACATAGGTGATCGCTCCCATATTTGCCTGTTGCCTTTAATAATATCTTAATTCACCAATATTATTAATCTCAAGGCAATCCGGCTAAATGAGGATCAGGCCAATCTCCCAACACTCGGTGTCACACAGTGGCTAAAACCCAGGTGCCATCAGGAGATCCACCAATGGGGCCAGAACTCCAGAGGCCCTCCCAGTGTTGCCCCCCAAGCAACAAGAATGCAGTGCATCACTGCTCCAAACAGTCTTCCATCTATACCGTACGGCTAGTAGGCACATATGGACCTCTGCTTTATATGTTTATCCAGCCCCCTCTTGAAGCTGTTCTGCTGGTCGCCGCCACCACTCCCTGTGCATGTACTGCATTCGAATCTAGCTGTTCTAGTGCAAACCAACGCAGCTACCTCAGAAGCTTTCGCTGCATAGGCTCTGTAAGGTTACCTGCCTGCCTAAAAACCCCAATGATCCCATTAACAAAAAAAAAGGTTCAGGAAGTCCTTCCCGGCAGAATGCAGAAATAGCAAAACCATCACCTTTCCCAGGCCCAGCTGCCAGTCTCTTGACTTCCACACAACTCTCCCTAAATAATTGGAGCAGAAAAATAACCCTGCAGCATTCTCCAGGGTAAAGGCAGAGATAAGCAAACAGCAGAGGAGGGCAGAGATTTCATTGCTCCCATTTGGGTAAAACTTACTGCTGTCCATCATCTATTAATATAACAGTGCCTGGCTGTCCCAGCAGCGACGGCTTCAGAAAGTAATTCCACCATCCAGAGCTGGAAAGGCGTAGACACACACGGGAGCAGCAGCGTTGTCCTTTGCGGTGACATTCGCTACCGACACAGACATCAGATTGAATGCATGGTGCCATGGGTGATAAAATCACCCCTCGTATCTGGGATTCAGTCTGGGATTGTTAAACTGGCTCTGAACTCATAATAGACATTTCAAACTTTTTTTTATTAGGGAAGAACCATGATTTATGTATTGGGCATTGTTAATGTACTACAGGGCACAGTGGCTGAAGGAGAGGGCGGGGAAGAGGAGCAGACCCAGCACCCAGCCAGTGGCACGCGAGTACTCAGCCAGTGGCTAGGGACAGCTCCTGAGTGACACATCAGGGAACCAAAGGCTGTGGGAGCATGTGGAACATTCAGAGAAGTATCACACAAAACCAGGATTATATATAAACAGATAAAAGGAAGGACTTCTTCACCCAAAGAGTGATTAACAAATGGAATTCACTGCCACAAGAGGTGGTGGTGGTGGCTACAAGCATGGGGGATTAGATAAACACAAGAAGGGGGGACCTGTGATAGTCACGGGGGAGGGGGAGAAGCTGACAGCTGCTCGGGCCTGCCGCTTTTTCCTCCCACCTCCTCGCTCTTGCGCAGGGCCCGAGTGGCTAACAGCCACTGGGGCCCACCACTTCTCCCTACCACCCCCCGCTCTTGTGTGGGGTCTGAGTGACTGACAGCCACTCAGGCCTGCCGCTTCTCCCTCCCGCTCTTGCGTGGGGTCCGAGTGGCTGTCACCACTTCTCCCTCCTGCCCCACCCAGCACCAGCAGAGAGGCCTCCCAACCACCGGCCACTGCAGTTCTCAGAGCATTCCCTGCACATGCGCAGGGGATGCTTTTTTACTTTTGGGGGCAGGAAGTTTTTTAAACTTTAAGGGTTTTTCTGCACATGTGGGCAGTTCCCCATGTGTGTAGAACAATCTCCCTGCCCCCCAGGTGCCCCCAATGTGTGGATTTAGATATCTGCACACAGGGGGCGCCTTTGCTATTAGTATATAGATATGGAGCGGAGGTCCATCAGTGGCTTTTAGCTACAAGGTATAGATAAGAACTCTCGGTCTGGGGCAGTGATGCTCTGTCTTCTTGGTGCTTGGGGGGGGGGCAACAGTGGGAGGGCTTCTAGTGTCCGGGCCCCACTGCTGGACCTCCTGAGGGCACCTAGTATTTTTGGCCACTGTGTGACACAGAGTGTTGGACTGGATGGGCCACTGGCCTGATCCAACATGGGCTTCTCTTATGTTCTTATATAAGGAGAGATTGTTCCTGGAAAGGACTGAGGCCTGTGTGACCCAGAAGTGACGTAGGCACGTTGATGACATTGTTGGCAACGCTCTGGTTTTTGAGAAAAAACTCTAATTCTACCATAGAAATTTGCCCCCAAACCAGTGCGCCTCCCCCCCCCCAAATCCCCGGTGTGCCTACGCCCCTACCGGATTGTGTTATTTTCAGCGTTCCTCCCCACTCCCGGTAAGTTCACCTCCATCTCCCGCCGGCAGGTCTGAGGGATCTGGCAACCCTAGGTACAGTACCATAGAGTCCACTCTCCAAACCATCCATTTTCTACAGTGGAATTGATCTCTATCATCTGGAGGTGGGCTGTAATTCCAGGTCCCCTGGCCCCTCTTGGAGGCTAGCAACTGGCCAGACTAAACCTGTTCCCTTGACGTTCTGTACCGCCATCACAGAAACACAATATGCCGGCTGTACTGATTAGGAATGATAACAGTATTCCAACCTGAGGGAAATAATCTGAGGAGGAGGAGGAGTAGCAGCAGTAGTAGTCGCAGTCTATTCGGGCTCCTTCCTGTAATCCTAGTAAAACTATCTTGAGCCAAAATTATATTCTATTTTACAAGTTGCACATTAATTTCTGGGAAAAAAATAATGATGGGCTCCCTGGCTCACTTCATAATTAGCAAGCTTTCCCTCAAATTTATCTATGTCTCAAGAGAAAAACGGACTTAGAAAAAACAATGGGGAGTTCCCCGAGGAAAGGCAAAATGTTAGCCACTTCACATTTACACATTATGGGTTACACAGGTTGGGTCTCGGGTCCTCAGCTTGGCTCCTGCATAACACGCCCACACAGGCATGGCATTTGCCTGCTTTTCATAGGCATTCTCCGGCCATCTGGGCTTTCCCACCTGCCATCGCCTCCTGGCTGGCAGGAGAAACAGTAGGCAGTGGACTTCATGCCTGGGTGAAAACCGATTTTCCAGAGCCAGTGTTGCATAGTGGTTAAGAATGGCGGACTCTAATTTAGAGAACTGGGGTTGATTCTACACTTCTCCTCCACATGAGGCCTGCTGGGTGACCCTGGTCCAGTCCGGGTTCTCTCAGGACTCTCTCAGCCCCACCTGCCTCACAAGGCGTCTGTTGTGGGGAAAGGAAGGGAAGGCAATTGTCAGCCACTTTGAGACACATGAGGCCAGCTGGGTGATCTTGGGCCAGTCACAGTTAACTCCACCTACCCCACAGGGTGCCTGTAGTGGGGAGAGGAAGGGAAGGCAATTGTAAATTGCTCTGAGACACATGAGGCCTGCAGGGTAGCCTTGGGTCAACCCCAGTTCTCTCAGACCTCTCTCAGAAACAGAAAGAAGTATCTGAAGAAGTGTGCATGCAGATGAAAGCTGATAACGAACAAAGTTCAATTCCGGTTATTCTTTAAGACCAAGAGTCTTAAAGATGCCACAGGACTCAAACAGTGTACCATCAAAGGTGTTTGTTTGGGAATGGGGAGGAGGAGGGAGAAAGCTGGTAGGCAGTGAGTCTGTTATAAACCAGATCCAGACTTCAGTGGAGCTGTAATCTTGGCTCCTAATCAGCTGAAAGGGAGGGAAGTCTTATGCCACATCTCCAGCGTAAACTTCAGCAACATGACCACCAGATAACGCGAAGTAGAAGAATCTTGTGATGCTTTACTTGAAATGCTTGGTGTTAAAGAATCTTGTGATGCTTTGTCTGAGATGTTTGGTGTGATAAAGTGAAAGTGTGCAGGTTTTCCACATATGTCTACCTGAGGCCAACGTCTTCTGAAGCTGATGTCCTCCTCAGAAGATGTGAATCATCCACGACTAAAAAATAAAGACATGTGTGGCTGTCATTCCCAGGGCTCAGCTTGCAATGGGGCTCATGTCTGCCAGAAAGCACCGGTAAATTGACAAGCCAACATGGCAGCCTCACAGATCACTGGCGAAGCTCCAGTGAAAGGAAGTGTCGGCTTGCGGAAGCCAAAAAAACTTCAGCACTTCCTAAAACGAAGAGGATTCGGCAGAGAATTTTCGGGGGTGGAAGCTTTGGGAACAGAAACCATGCAAAGTTGAAAAGGCGTGGGGTGCAAATAGATGACACAAAGTTGTTCAGGGTGGTGAGAACCAGGGAGGATTGTGAGGCACTCCAAAGGGATCTGTCGAGGATGGGCGAGTGGGCATCAACGTGGCAAATGGGGTTCAGCGTGGCCAAGTGCAAAGAGATGCACATTGGAGCCAAAAATCCTAACTATAAATACACGTTGATGGGGTCCGAATTGGCGGAGACTGACCAAGAGAGAGATCTTGGAGTCGTAGTAGACAACTCAATGAAGATGTTGAGACAGTGTGCGACTGCAATGAAAAAGGCCAACTCTATGCTGGGGGTTATTAGGAAGGGAATAGAAAACAAATCAGCCAGTATCATAATGCCCCTGTATAAATCGATGGTGCGACCTCATTTGGAGCACTGTGTACAGTTTTGTTGCCACACCTCCAAAAAGATATTATAGCACTGGAAAATGTGCAGAAAAGGGCAACTAGAATGAGAAAAGGGTTGGAACACTTTCCCTGTGAAGAATGGTTGAAGTGCTTGGGGCTCTTTAGCTTGGAGAAATGACAGCTGAGGGGTGACATGATCGAGGTTTATAAGATTCTGCATGGGATAGAGCAGGTAGAGAAAGAAGTCCTTTTCTCCCTTTCTCACAATACAAGAACTCATGGGTACTCGATGAAATTGCTGAGCAGTCAGGTTAGAACAGATAAAAGGAAGTACTTCTTCACCCAAAGAGTGATTAACATGTGGAATTAACTGCCACAGGAGGGGGTGGCATCTACAAGCATGGACGGCTTCAAGAGGGAATTAGATAAACATCTGGAGCAGAGGTCTATCAGTGGCTATTAGCCACAAAGTATAGATAGGAACTCTCAGTTTGGGGCAAGTGATGCTCTGTATTCTTGGTGCTTGGGGGGGGGGCAACAGTGGGAGGGCTTCTAGTGTCCTGGCCCCACTGCTGGACCTCCTGAGGGCACCTGGTATTTTTGGCCACTGTGTGACAGAGTGTTGGACTGGATGGGCCACTGGCCTGATCCAACATTGGCTTCTCTTATGTTCTTAACCACACAGCTCAGCTATTGGTCAGCTGCAAAAGCAGCCTCACCATATCTGTTGGTTGGAAGGTCATTGTTAGGGTTGCCAACCTACAGGTGGTGGCTGGATATATGCTGGGATTTCAACTGATCTCCAGACTACATCAATTATTTTGCTTGCTTGTTTATTTATTTAAAAATTTTATTCCACTTTTCCTAGAAGCTAGAGTTTCCAACCTCCAGGTGGTTCATCAAATACCAACCACACTGTATATAATTGCAACGGAGAACAAAAAAAAAATCAATTCCCTATGTTTGCTTATTATTTAAATATCAAACCAATTGCTTATTACAAGATAAGAAAAACTTTCCAAGTCGATACAGATAGGAACCCCTGAAGTCCATAATAGAAAACCCAAAATACATAATCGGACACTGGATATACTAAGTTTCTATAAACACTGTATGTCCACTTCACAAATAATCCAGTATCCTAGAAGAGGCTGGTCCCTATTATGTGTTCTCTGTCTTACAGGCACAAAAGAGAGAATTCTATTTCTATCGACCTTCTATTATCTTCCAGTTTGGTGTAGTGGTTAGGAGCGTGGACTCTAAACCGGAAGAACCGGGTTTGATTCTCCACTCCTCCACATGCAGCTGCTGGTGTGACTTTGGGCAAGTCATAAGTTCTTTTAGAGCTGTTCTCTCAGGAACAGTTCTCGAAAGAGCTCTCTCAGCCCAATCTACCTCACAGGGTGTCTGTTGTGGGGAGGGGAAGAGATGGAGATTGTAAATGGCGCCGAGGCACTGAGTGAAGGGTGGGGTATAAATCCAGTCTCTTCTTCTCTTTCTGTTATGGTCTTCAGAGGTTCCTATCTGTAAGTTTTTCTTACCTTGTAATAAGCAAATAATCCAATATTTAAATAAGAAGCAAACACGTGATTTATTTTTGTTCTTTACTGAATTATATACTGACACTTCTTGCTCTGAATAATTGCATCAAAATGTCTGTGCTATTGCAATCTTCAGGTGTGTATCTGTAAGCTGCAAACCTATTTTTGATTTATTGACATTCACCACAGAAATCTCATGCTCAGAGTTCTGAGTCTAGGACCCGGGGAAAACATGAAATGGCTGAGCGAGTGAGAGAGTCTGGTGAAGCAAGCTGTGATGCAGCAGCAGTGACAGAACTGGAAGCAGGAGATGGCCAGATCCAGGGCGGGCCTGATAGAAGCCCTCCGGGGGCCTGATCCAGCCCCTGGGCCACATGTTTGACACCCCTGCTCTAAATGAAATGGGCTAAGGACAATCCAGGGATGGGAAAGAAAAAAGGGGGGATCGGAAATGCACATCAACATGTCTTAAGACACATGAAGAATTCCATCTTTTCAAATGGAATGGTATCAAAATATTACCAGCTGCCATAATTTCACAGATGGATTCCTGTCTGTAGTCCTAAGTAATAAATACAATTAAAAATAATTTATCTTCCGGCTGCTTTATAGAGGTCCATTTTCCTTCTTAGAAATGCTTTCTTGGGAAAAAAAGCTGCAAAATGAGACTTGCATAGGCAGATAGATCTTGAATGTCTGGCACGCCACTATCGCCACTGTAAATCTGGTCTTCTGTCTTCAGAAATGATGTGACGTTCTAATTGTTTGCCCAAAAAAAGTCTAATGTGCCTATCGGGAGCTGAGGCAAAGATGGGAACTGAATACGACATTACCCTTTGTACTGAAATAGCTCACAGACGGAAGACATGAGATACAGAATGTTTGGGAGGCCCTGAGTGAGCACGAAAGAAGGCACGTTCACGTTAAAGCACTGCAGATGGGCATCTGGATGTGCGTTTAACCCACATTTGGGCTCCATTGATCTGACTGGACACATATTTTGATGGAGATGGTTGCCCAAGACAAGTTGGATAGCTAGAGCTGAAGTGGAATGTGGAGGAGGAGAAAGAAGAAGAAGAGGAGGAGGAAGAGGAAGAAGAAGAAGTGTCCTGGCCCCACTGCTGGACCTCCTGAGGGCATCTACTATTTTTGACCACTGTGTGACAGAGTGTTGGCCTGGATGGGCCATTGGCCTGATCCAACATTCTGCTATGCTCTCTTATGTTCTTATGTTCTGAGGAGGAGGAGGAGGAGAAAGAAGAGGAAGAAGAGGAGGAGGAGAAGATTCAACTTATACCCCGCTCGTCACTAACTGAAGGAGTCTCAGAACGGCTTACAATCTCCTTTCCCTTCCCCCCCCCCCCAACAGACACTCTGTGAGGTAGGTGGGGCTGAGAGAGCTCTTTTGAGAACTGCTGTTGAGAGAACAACTCTGAGAGAGCTGTGACTGACCCAAGGTCACACCAGCAGCTGCATGTGGAGGAATGAGGAATCAAACCCAGATCTCCCAGATCAGAGTCTGTGCTCCTAACCAGTAAACCAAACTGTGGTGGACAAATATAATACCTTCCACAGAATTAAAGCATTCACCCTGTTTTCACATCTCTAGTAAGTGTTACACCATGCAGCCAGTAAAAGAATGGGATGAACATGGGATGAACATCCACGCTAGATGGGATGAACATCCACGCTAAGAATGGGCTTTAAGAACACAACAGCATCGAAGGACGTTGGGCCTGATAACTTGTGTGTGCTCTCCAACTCTGTCCCGCAAAGTACATCCACCAGTTACATCTACAAATAATGGCCATCCATATTTGAATGCAGATCTGGAAACACAGCTAGTTTGGTATAATGGTTAGGAACGCGGACCTTAATCTGGGAGAACTGAGTTTGATTTCCCACTTCTCTGCATGCAGCTGCTGGGAGATCTTGGGCAAGCCACAGTTCTCTCAGAGCTGTTCTCTCATGAGCAGTTCTCAAACAGCTGTCTCAGCCTCACCTACCTCACAGAGTGTTGGCTGTGGGGAGAGGAGGGGAAGGAGATTGTAAGCCACTCTGAGACTCCCAAGTGAGCTGGTTTGTGCCCATCCCTAGATAGAAGTCACATTACGCTGTCACCACCATTTCCAAAGTAGATGTGTTCCTTCATGCATACATGTGATCTGGTGGTATTTAAAAGAAGATGGATGGGTCAGGGTTTTCTTTTCGTCTCCATATCCGAGCAGCTGTTTCTATTATTCCTTCCCATAGGGGGCTTATTTTATGCAAGTTAAATACTCAGATATTTGCAGGGCAATCCTTGTCAGATCTATTGAAATCAATGGGATTAGAAGGGTATAGCTCCGCTTACGACGGCACTGCTAATCGCTTTAGGGCAGGTCTACTCAGAAACCTACACAGATTTAGTCAATGGGGTTTACTCCCAGGAAAGGGTTCTTAGGCTTGCATTGTTAAAATCCTAAATTGGTGGTCCTCAAAAGTCATAGGGAAGGCGGCATGGTATATCCTGACCTTATCAGATCTTGTAAGCTAAACAACCATGGACTTCCTCAGTGAGAGCCAGTTTGGTGTAGTGGTTAGGAGTGGCTGACTCTGATCTGGGGAACCAAGTTTGATTCCCCATTCCTCTGCATGCAGCTGCTGGGTGACCTCGGGTCAGTCACAGTTCTCTCAGAGCTGTTCTCGAATGAGCAGTTCTTGAAAGAGCTCTCTCAGCCCCCACCTACCTCCCAGGGTGTATGTTGTGGGGAGGGGAAGGGAAAGGAGATCATAAGCCACTCTGAGACGCCAAGTGAAGGGCAGGATATAAATCTAATCTCCTCCTCCTCCTCTTCTTCATCAAATCAAGTGAAAATTGAATTTCATTTTGCCATGGATAACCAATGCATAGCCAAAAAGATTGACTGATATGCCTTTGCAGCAGAATGTGCTTTTTAAAAACGTTCTCAGTGAAATCAATAGATTGTGCTTTTTATTTGTGATTTTGTGGAGTGTGATATTTGTTCTGTGATAGTCGTTGTTGATATTCCCAATCTAGAAAGGTACTGTCTTTTGTAATGACCAATGGACCTACGTTGATTTATTTAGACAGATTTTCTTTTGGATCTCTTAAAACAGAGGTCCCCAGCCTTTTTCAGCCTATGGTTACCTTTGGAATCCTGACACAGGGTCGGGTGCGCAGCCACAAAATGGCTACCACAGGAGGTGGAGCCAGTCACAGAATGTCGGAGAGTGAGGTAACGTATAACGCCAATAGCAACTCCTCAGTATTTCCGGCAGGAGCTCTGTTTAACAGGATGCCTTTTTAAAATGGACATATTGTTTAAGACCCTTGTGCTGTGCTGGCAGCTGTTGCCAAAGCAACAACTTCTTAAAAATCTGCATAGCCACTCAGATCTCCAGCGACCAATCAGAAGCCTCGCTGGGCAAAATTCCCATCTGGCACCACACCCTTTCTAAAAACACTTGGCAAGTGCCAGAAAAGGTGTCTTTGGCACCACGTTGGGGGTCCCCTGCCATAAATGTACTTTTGCTGATTCTGTAATGAAACTGTTCGACGCCAAATGGAAATCAGTGGCTGGAATGCCAGTTCTTTGTTGACATGTATTATTAATTATCATAGGCCTCAGCCGACCAAATAACCCGGAGCGGAGTACGGAGCTGACGCACAAGGTAACCAACTCTGAAACTGCTGCTGTAAGAAAGATGCCAACGTTGTAATGGATGTTTATAAAATATAAACTGGAATATCGATTTCGTATTGTAATGCTTGTCAATTATAATTTTTTTTTTTTTGCCCTTGTTTTATTCTAACTGGCTTCTTGTGTTTGCAGCCCCGATTGGATTTTGTGCTTTGCATTTTTTCTCTCTCTCTCGAAATGGCTTACGGCTAAACAAATAAAAGTGAATTGATTGAATTGTTATCAAATGGTTATACGCGCTGACCTCTAAAGTAATGTGAATATTGGACAATTGTATTCTTACTGACGGGGAACGTCTAGATTCCTGTCAATCCTGTAGTGTTTTTTTTTTAAGTGCCACTTTAATTACCATATATGCCAAGACCTTATCTCTTCTACTTTTTTTATGGAAAGATATACATCTGGATATGAGAGGGAGGGGGAAGAGAAATGCAGAAATACATTTTTTTCCTATATCTGTATGTAAGAAAGACATTTGGGTTTTCCTGTCCAATGGACTCTGTCACAGAGATATCAACACTGATAACATGCTTTCATAACAGACTGTAAAGTGAAATTTGCTCAGTGTATAGTCCCTGACATTCTTATTCACAGAGAAGTCTGAAAATGAGATATATTTAGCCCTCTGCCCCAAAGCCTGAGGTGAAAAGATTACCTCAGAAGGGAAGGCAGCAAATGACAAACCAGGCCCTCTCTCCTAACCTCTGGTAGGCCATTTCATGATAAATCAAGGTGTGATGGTATTATATTAACCGTTATTTTGAACATGGTACAAACAGCTACTGAGCAAATGTTGGCCATTGATACTTGGGCAGGGTAGCCAATAGGGGAGGCGTGGATTTAGTTAGTAATCCTGCAGTACCTTTTGTGGCAGGTTTTTGTCCGCCCTCTCTAAGGAATGGGATTCAGGGGCTGTGTTTTGGAGGCTGAGTGGGAAGTATTTAAGACAAGAACATAAAAGAAGTTATGTTGGATCAGGCCACTAACCCATCCAGTCCAGCACTCTGTGTCACACTGTGACCAAAAACCCAGGTGCGATCAGGAGGTCCACCAGCAGGTCCAGAACTCCAGAAGCCCTCCCACTGTTGCCCCCGCCCCAAGCACCAAGAATACAGAGCGTCTCTACCCTAGACATAAGAACATACGAGAAGCCATGTTTTCTGTGCTTGTAGCCGCTGCCACTATAAGAACTTCAGACTGGCCTTTTTTCTTCTTCTTCTGTGGCCTGTCCCACATTATTCAAGGGTTAAGAACTGGGAGGAATTTCGGACAGCTGATATATTCCATTTCAGGAACTGTTCACTAAGGGTTTCTGTCTGTCATTTCAGGCAGAAATTCCTCTGTCCCGTTCAAGAAGTGTTCCTAAGCCGTTTTAACTACAAACTGCTTCCAAGCAGTCTTCAGTTCCTTCTACTGCTCCTGAAGCACTATGGGGTGTTGTGTAAAATGCCCCTGTAGCACTTCCTGCGATGACAGTTCTTTTCGCGCCCTTTTCCCCCCCGTACACAATCATCCTTTTTTTAAAAATGTTCTATTGGAAGTGCTATGGCACTACAGCAGGACTACAAATCAGTGCCATAGCGACCCTATTGAGCTCTGGACTCCATTTAAATACACTGACGTTCACCACTGCATCTCAGCATGGATTTTAAAAGTTATTTATCATGTCTGTTTAAAGATTAAATCACTGAAAATAGCAATAAGCACAAATGTACCAGAACAGCATGGAAAAGGAGGAGGAGGATGGGCTTTACTAGTTTGGGCTTTGATGAATTAAAAAGCACCAGACTAGCCTGCTACCTGGGTTTCAAAACTTTCCGGTTCTCCCCCCACCCCCCAAACCACACTTGAATTTTGTATCCAGTGAGCTCCTTGTTTCCAGGGGCAGCAGTAGTGAACTTCAGTGTATTTAAATAGAGTCTAGGCATCTCAATGGGGTCGCTATGGTGCTGATTTGTAGTCTTGCCACAGCACCATAACGCTCCCAATATATATATATTTTAAAAATATACCTGTCAGGGAAATCATGCATTCCGGGGGGGGGGGGGGGGGAGAAATGGTGGAAACAGAAAGCGACACTGTTTGAAATGCCAAACTGCTACAGAGATGGCTCCTTACCGGTAGGGGAAAGGGTGTGTGAAACAGCCATCCCTATACCGGTTTAAAAAGGGTAATGTGAAATTCTTCATAATGTAACAAAATATCAATGGGTTATCCCCCATTTTGGATGGGGCTACTCTCCCCCTAAAGGAGTAGGTTTGCAGTTTGAAGGTGCTCCTAGAACTGAGCCTCCTGTTGGACAGACGTGGCAGCAAGGGCATAGACTTTCCAATTTCCGGGTGTGTGTGTGTGCTGGGCCTGGGCCAGAGACATCACAGTCCATTGTCTCCGGTGGAGGCTCAGCATCTCCTGGAAAAGTTTGGGGGGGCTCCAGCTCCCCAGCCCCCCTTAAGCTGACACCTATGGGTGGCAGTAGTGGCCTGAAGGAGTGCCTTTTACCAACTTGGACTGGTGAGCCACTTGCAGCCCTTTCTGGGTAGGAAAGATCTTGTCACTGTGGTGCATGCCCTGGTAACATATAGATTAGATTACTGCAATGTGCTCTACATGGAGCTACACTTGAAGACTATCTGGGAGCACTGCAGCCAGAATGTTGATTGGAGTGGGTTGTAGGGATCATATCTTTCTAGTCTTGTTCTATCTACCTTGGCTTCCAATTTGCTTCTGAACTCAATTCGAGGTGCTGGCATTGACTGGTTAGCATAACTAGGATAGTCAAAACAGTGCTGCAAGAAAGGTAAGGGACAATTGGCCAGCACCCTGACATATCCAGGGATGAATGGACATTCCCACTCCAGCCTGCCATTGGCTCAAGTGGTGAAATGGGTCAGAGAAGGCACTCTTTTGGGCTGAGCAGTATCCACTGAGCCCGTGGTTGCTTTAACAGTATGTGGGAGCAAGGAGCTGAGCCTCTTGGCACTCTTTTATGCAGGAGACAGGCTCAAGAAAGCTAGCAGAAACACTGGCCAAGTTTGGAGACAGGGTCGGTCAAACTTAGGGTTGCCAGCTCTGAGACTGGAAATTCCTGGAGATGTGAGGGGTGGGCCCTAAGGAAAGTAGAGTTTGCAGAAGGAGCTCAGCATGGATGTGATGCCATAGAGCACTAACCTGTTAGTGTTCTTTGAGGGAGTAAACAAACATGTGGACAAGGGGGACCCAATAGATGTTGTTTACCTTGACTTCCAGAAAGCTTTTGATAAAGTTCCTTATCAAAGGCTCCTAAGGAAGCTCAATAGTCATGGAGTAAAAGGGCAAATCCTTTTTGTGGATCATAAACTGGCTAATTAAAAGGAAACAGAGGGTGAGTATAAATGGGCAATTTTCTCAGTGGAGGGAGGTAAGCAGTGGGGTACCGTAGGGATCAGTACTCGGTCTGATGCTTTTTAACTTGTTTATTAATGATTTGGAGTTGGGAGTAAGTAGTGAAGTGGCTAAATTTGCAGATGACATGAAGTTGTTCAGGGTGGTGAGAACCAGGGAGGATTGTGAAGCACTCCAAAGGGATCTGTTGAGGATGGGTAAGTGGGCATCAACATGGCAAATGGGGTTTAATGTGGCCAAGTGCAAAGTGATGCACACTTAGGAGCCAAAAATCCTAACTATAAATACATGTTGATGGGGTCCGAACTGGCAGAGACTGTCCAAGAGAGAGATCTTGGAGTCATAGTAGATAACTCAATGAAAATGTTGAGACAGTGTGTGACTGCAATGAAAAAGGCCAACGCTATGCTGGGGGTTATTAGGAAGGGAATTGAAAACAAATCAGCCAGTATCATAATGCCCCTGTATAAACCAATGGTGTTACCTCATTTGAAGCACAGTGTACAGTTCTGGTCGCCACACCTCAGAAAAGATATTATAGCATTGGAAAATGTGCAGAAAAGGGCAACTAGAATGATAAAAGGGTTGGAACACTTTCCCTATGAAGAAAGGTTGAAGCGCTTGGGGCTCTTTAGCTTGGAGAAATGACAGCTGAGGGGTGACATGATCGAGGTTTATAAGATTATGCATGGGATAGAGCAGGTCGAGAAAGAAGTCCTTTTCTCCCTTTCTCACAATACAAGAACTCGTGGGCACTCCATGAAATTGCTGAGCAGTCGGGTTAGAACAGATAAAAGGAAGTACTTCTTCACCCAAAGAGTGATTCACACGTGGAATTCACTGCCACAGGAGGGGGTGGCAGCTACAAGTATGGACAGCTTCAAGAGGGAATTAGATAAACATATGGAGCAGAAGTCCATTAGTGGCTATTAGCCACAAAGTATAGATAGGAACTCTCAGTCTGGGCCAAGTGATGCTCTGTATTCTTGGTGGTTGGAGGGGGCAACAGTGGGAGGGCTTCCTGCCCCTACTGCTGAACCTCCTGAGGGCACCTGGTGTTTTTGGCCACAGTGTGACACAAAGTGTTGGACTGGATGGGCCACTGACCTGTTCAACATTGGCTTCTCTTATGTTCGTATGGCGTCAAACATGCGGCCCGAGGGCCGGATCAGGCCCCCCAAGGGCTTCTATCAGGCCCTCAAGGGACTGGCTGTCTCCTGCTTCTTTCTCCAGTTCTGCTGCTGCTGCATCATAGTTTGCTTTCCCAGGCGCTCTCAATCACTCAGGAGAGATAGATAGATAGGCAAGCCTCTGCTCCCTGCACTGGGCTGAGGCTCCTCCCCCTCCCAGATTGCTACAGCACAGACATTTTTGATGCTATAAGTCAGAGCAAGAAGTGTCAGTTATCAGAGACTATTTTAAATAAACAAAATATTGCAAGAATGCTAATGTTTCAGCCATGTTTTTATTTTAAGTTAAACAAAATCTTTGTGTTTGTGTGTTTTATCAAGTTTATATCTCCGCTACCTGGCATTACATTTTATGACACACATGGCCCAGCCCGACAGAGTCCAATTTATGTCAAATCTGGCACTCCACAACAAAGGAGTTTGACACCCCTGTCATAGAGTCCAAGCACACACACACACACACACACACAAACACACACCCTGACCTGGATAGGCCAGGCTAGCCTTATCTCAGAAGCTAAGCACAGTCAGTTCTGGTTAGTGCTTGAATGGGAGACCACCACAGAAGTCCAGGGTCGCTATGCAGAGGTAGTCAATGACAAACCACCTTTGAATGTCTCTTGCTTTGAAAACCCCATGGGGTCGTCGTAAGTCAGCTGTGACTAGATGGCAAAACATATATTAGCTAAAAGTAAATTCCTATGCGTCTCACCAAGAAGCCTGTTGCCGAAACGCGTAGGGAATTTTAGCTGGGTAATAGTAATTACATACAAACACAATTTTTTTATCTCTCACAGCCTGGTATGCCACTTCGACTTTTCCTCCCATGTTATAGAGTCCACTTTCAGAAGCTGAAATTTTCTCCAGGAAGCTGGCAACCCTACCCAAAACACAGACAGCCACAGCATGTGTGACAGATAACAGCATGTGTGACAGCCCACGTTCAACATCAGGGCAGTGGTTTACTTAATGTGGAACAGGTATTAATTAAAAAAAAAACTTGGTTTATCCCATACAGTTGGTAACTAGGGCTGCCAGCCTCCAAGTGGGACCTGGAGACCCCCCGCTTTTACAGCTGATCTCCAGCTGACAGAGATCAGCTCCCCTGGAGAAAATGGCCACTTTGAAAGGTGGACTCTATGGCACTGAACCATGATGAGGGCCCTCCCCTCCCCAAACTCCACCCTCTCCTGGGTCCGTCCCCCCCAAAGTCTCCAGGTATTTTCCATCCCAGACTTGGCACCCCTATTGGTAACCCGGGTTTTCATTCTGGATTCCATCTCAAAATGGGGGAGTAAGGAATGGCAGGATCTGCAGTGGCCATCAGGAGTCTATGGCCCATTCTGTATCTAGCATTCACTCTGCTATTTTACCAAACACACGCTGAAACAGAAATTCCCCTCTCCATTGCAGCCCACTTTCGCTTTCTTTGATTGTCAGATTTCATGGAAGTCCCCACAACGCATGCCGGTTTCCCTTCCTTTGATCTCTCGGCTTGATGGTCCTGTCTGCATAGATTTATGGTCGTTTTGTGGCCCTTCAGGGGTGAGGCTGCAGTTGGGTATTTGAATGTGGTTTTGAGCCGCATCTTTTCCTGTTCTGGTGGGGGGGTTGGTAAAACAAAGGAGCGAATGCAAAATGGGCCTTTCTTTACTTGCCGGATATAAACCATCCTTACTAATGCCGATATACGAGGGGTTAAAGAAAGGGATGTGAGCCATAAGAACATTCCCATGGATTGGCGAGGCAAGCAGTCTAAAGGGACAGATTAATCTCAGTGAACCGAGGAGCTTAGCTGAAACGGCAGTTCACTCTCCTAAACTCCGGATTCATCCCTTTTTCAGAACAAAATATACTTCCCCTCTCAACGGTAACGAACCCTGTGCCTCGCAATGTCCCCGGGGTGCGATTATTTCCGAAAACTGCTTCCCCCGTTGCATATCATTGCATAAATAATCATCTCTTTCGCGCAAATGATAACAGTGGGAGTGATGCGACGTTAAATATGGTCTCCAGCAAGCCCGACTTTCGGCGGCGTAAACAATTTGTTGATACTTAACTGTGCTCCAGCCGCTTCCTTTGGGTTACAAGTAGGTTTGCATTGTATTACTCCGAGCGTGATGCCGGCGCTTAGGAAAAAAAGGGGGAATAAAACAAATTGGCAATTTAACAACTTTATGAAGAGAATAGACTCCCTTTCTCATCTTGTTTCCTGCAGTCCCTGGCAGCCGTAAACACCGGTTTGGTGATTTAAATGCTACAAATGCGGCTGTGTTGGGAAAAGAAGAACAATGAAAAACCAAGGACAAAGATGGTGCTCGCCTTGGTGGCTGTGATACCTTTGGTATCTCTCCGAGGGGAGATTGTCAGACTTACTTTAACACTGATCAGTGTGTTCATTATAGTGTCGCGTCCTGTCTTCGGTGTAATGTAATTATGGCTCTCTTGTCAGGGAAAGAAAGAAAAACTGGCTCCTGCTCCAAAAAAAACCCCCTTATTTGTGGCTGTAGCTGCCGATATCAGGGGATCTATAGGGTTGCCTCGGTGGTATCTCAGGCCCTGGTGATATTTTTTGCTATCAGAGAACCATTTTTCTTGGAGAAAAAGTAGAACTAAGGGAAAACTGTATTGTGTGACACGACTTCCTGTGAAAACTGTTTCATTATGGAATTCTTCATCTTGGGTATAATTTTTATTATAAAGAAAATGGGAGAGGGAGAAAAGAAATGAAAACAATTCCTGGCAGAGAAGAAGAAGAAGAGAAGAAGAGAGTGGGTTTATACCCCGCCCTTCACTCGGAGTCTCAGAGCGGCTTACAAACCCCTTTCCCTTCCCCACCCCACAACAGACACCCTGTGAGGTAGGCGGGGCTGAGAGAGCTCTTTCCAGAGCTTTCCTTGAGAGAACAGCTGTGACAGAACTATGGCTTGCCCAAGGTCATCCAGCAGCTGCATGTGGAGGAGTGGGGAATCAAACCCGGTTCTCCCGGATTAGAGTCCACGCACTTAACCACAACACCAAACTGGCTCTCAAGTACCACAATCTGTGTTGTGGCTTTCAGACAAGGACAGGATCATATTCTGGCACCAATAAGAACAGTGTAGTCTGGTTTGCTGGGAAGGAAGGTGACTTGGTACAGACCGAGCTCATCAGATCTTGGAAGCTAAGCAGGATAAGTATTTGCATGAGGGATCACCAAGGAAGACTCTGCAGAAGAAGCCAATGGCAAATCACCTGTAATTCTCAGATCTTGAAAGGTAAGTAGGGTTGGTAGTTGGATGGGAGACCACCAAGGAAGACTCTGCAGAGGAAGGCAAGGACCAACCACCTCTGCTTCTCAGATCTCGGAAGCTAAGCAGGATGGTACTTGGATGGGAGACCACCAAGGAAGACTCTGCAGAGGAAGGCAAGGGCCAACCACCTCTGCTTCTCATGTGCCTTGAAAGCCCCTTGCTGGGGTCCCCAGAAGTCAGCTGAGACTTGATAGCACTTCACAAACACATGTTCTGGCTTGCACTGGGTCAATGAAATGATATTGTATTTAAAAACTCTTCCCTCATGGATATTAATGCTATTACCAATATCCCAATGAAGCCATCGTGTGTGAGAACACATCCTGATCAGAAAAGAGTTCTAAATTCCTCCTATAGAGCTGTTTCACACAGTGCTCTGATTCTAAGAACACTCCCGCAGTGCTATATAAGGCATGACTGTACTTATAGTTTAATAGTGCTACTCTAAGTGGAACGTGGGCCGTGGTGGCTCAGTGGTTAAGATGCTGAGCTGCAGACTGGAAGGTCAATTGTTCGGCAGTTCGAGACCCGAGTGCCGCATGACGGAGTGACCTCCTGTCTCTGGTCCCAGCTCCTGCCAACCTAGCAGTTCGAAAGCAGTGGATAAATAGGTACCGCTTCGGTGGGAAGGTAACAGTGTTCTGTGCACCTCGGTGTCTAGTCATGCTGGCCACATGGCCATGGAGAAGTCTTCAGACAGTGCTGGCTCTTCGGCTTGGAAACAGAAATGAGCACCAGAGATGAGCATGTCATGGGTGACATGATTGAGGTTTATAAGATTATGCATGGGACAGAGCAGGTAGAGAAAGAAGTGCTTTTCTCCCTTTCTCACAATATAAGAACTTGTGGGCACTCCATGAAATTGCTGAGCAGTCAAGTTAGAACAGATAAAAGGAAGTCTTTCTTCACCCAAAGAGTGATTAACATGTGGAATTCACTGCCACAGGAGGTGGTGGCAGCTACAAGCATGGACGGCTTCAGGAGGGAATTGGATAAACATATGGCGCAGAGGTCCATCAGTGGCTATTAGCCACAAGGTATAGATAGGAACTCTCAGTCTGGGGCAAGTGATGCTCTGTATTCTTGGTGCTTGGGGTGGGGGGGTGCAACAGTGGGAGGGCTTCTAATGTCCTGCCCCCACTGGTGGACCTCCTGAGGGCACCTGGTGTTTTTGGCCACTGTGTGACAGAGTGTTGGACTGGATGGGCCACTGACCTGATCCAACATGGGCTTCTCTTCTGTTCTTATGTTACCTCACAGAGTGTCTATTGTGGGGCGGGGAAGGGAAAGGAGATTGTAAAGCCACTCTGAGACTCCTTCAGGTAGTGAAGGGTGGGGTATAAATCCAATCTTCTTCTTCTTCCTCTGCAGATTCTCCCTTGGAGGTCTCCCATCGAAGTACCAGCCCTGCTTAGCTTCCGAGATCTGTTGGAAACAGGCTGTACCATGCCACCTGCCTTCCCTAGGGAATTCATTCGGCTAAGGAAAAAGGCGGCCGGGGGAGGGGGGGGGAGACACAGGAGCCCCCTCCTCCACCTATTAATTTATTTTTTATTAATTTGAAACATTTGTATGCCACATTTCCACTCCAATGGGGTCCCCAAGGCAGTGAACATCAGGCCGTTAAAACGTTAGAACGACATTTAAAATGTATATGCGCAATATTTATCAATGCAGTAACAGATATAGGCATACAAACATAACCAGGGAGAAGGGCCAACAAGCGTTTAAGTGGGGTACAGCAAGTGAAACAAAAAAGAAGTATCTTTATTTGCTGGCGGAAGACAACTGCAGAGGGAGACAGCTCTGAGCGCGTCTGCATCTAGCATTTGCTCCACATTTTCTCAAGTGGGAGGGGAAAGTGCAGCTCAAAACAACATTTAGGTCCCTCGCGGCAATAGCTGTATTGGCGGCAAAGTCACCCCTGAATGGCCATAAAACGGCCATACATCTATGCAGAAGATACAATGAAACCCGATGATTAAAGGAAGTGAAAGCGGCATGGGGTGTGGAGGCTACCATAACACCCAGTGGTCGAAGGAAGCGAAAGCGGCAGGCAATGCAGAGGGGAATTTCTGTTCCAACTTGGGTTGCGTAAAACAGTGGAGGGAAAAGCCAGTGCAGAATCAGCCTACATTGCAGGGGAATCCTGGGGATGTACAGTGCTGCCTTTCTTCCCTCTCTCGTTCCCCCCCCCCCCCCAATCCGGCCTCATGAACAGCGCCACAAGCTTGCCGCTAATGAAGAGGAAGCCTGCGCATGCTGAAATGGAGGGGCTTGCCAAAGTAAATACTTTCCCGCCTCCCTCCCCGAATCCCATCATGCTTATGTACCTTTTGCCGCCGGTGGCGCTTTATGCTTACTTAGTTCTCTTAAGTGGCCCCTAATTGCCAAATGCTTTGACATCTCCGCTGTAAAGTGAGAAGATAAGCAAGTGTTTTTAATGAATTTGTGCGGCAGAATGGCATGGCACAAGGGAATGGTATAAGCCTGTTATTATTCAATGGCGTGATTGATGAGCCTGTAAATACATGTTGGGAACCGTTGTGAAATAATGAAGGAATTATTTATGCATATCGTAGTCATCGAAAGAGGCAAAACGAGGACGAGGAAAGGGAAGAAAAAGAAGAAGCACAGAGCCAGAAATAAGCAAGAGAGCTTTATTGGCTGATGACCAAACTGACGATTCACTGTACCTTCGGTAGCTGGGGATGTGTATTCTTCTATATTCCCATCCCAATCTTTCTGGACGACGACGACGAAGAACACATGGACATGCATGGTGCTGCTTTACCTGAGTCAGAACATCAGTCCATCCATGCCAGTATTGTCTACTCAGACTGGCAGCAGCTCTCAAGGTGTGACCTCATTTGTAGTGCTGTGTACATTTCTGGTCGCCACACCTCAAAGAAGTTATTCTAGCACTGGAAAAAGTGCAAAAAAGGGCAACTAGAATGATAAAAGGGTTGGGAGACTTTCCCTATGAAGAAAGGTTGAAGCGCTTGGGGCTCTTTAGCTTGGAGAAACGACGGCTGAGGGGCGACATGATCGAGGTTTACAAGATGATGCATGGGATAGAGCAGGTAGAGAAAGAGGTCCTTTTCTCCCTTTCTCACAGTACAAGAACTCATGGGCACTCCATGAAATTGCTGAGCAGTCGGGTTAGAATGGATAAAAGGAAGGACTTCTTCACCCCAAGAGTGATGGAATTCACTGCTATAGGAGGTGGTGGCAGCTACAAGCATGGACGGCTATAAGAGAGAATTAGATAAACCTATGGAGCAGAGGTCCATCAGTAGCTATTAGCCACAAGGTCTAGATAGGAACTCTCGGTCTGGGGCAAGTGATGTTCTGTATCCTTGGTGCTTGAGTGGGGGGTCAACAGTGGGAGGGCTTCTAGTGTCCTGGCCCCACTGCTGGACCTCCTAAGGGCGCCTGGTGTTTTTGGCCACTGTGTGACACAGAGTGTTGGACTGGATGGGCCGCTGGCCTGATCCAACATTGGCTTCTCTTATGTTCTTAAGGGTCTCAGACTGAGGTTTTCCGCATCACCTACTGCCTGGTGGTTTTTAACTTCAGATACCTGTGATTGAACCTTGGACCTTCTGCATGTCAAGCAGATGCTCTAATAAAGAGCCAATGATCCCTCCCCAAAATGGAGGATGAATGAAGATAAGGCTGCCGTTCAGTGGAGACTTACTACAGAATATGCCCCATTCAGGAAAAAACATCATGCAAATTAAAGTAATGTGCATGACATTTTATTTTGCATAATTTATTCCACTGCTAATCAACTGCCTATGGAAATATTTTGAGCATTTAGGAATTATTGTAAGAGGACAACATGAAAGAGTGATGACTCAGTCATACGTGCCATAGCCTCTGAATATGACTGCTTGCGACCATCCATCTGGAATGCCATGTCCTACTTCTGGCCCCGCTGGTGGACCTCCTGATGGCCCCTGGGTTTTGGCCACTGTGTGACACAGAGAGTTGGACTGGATGAGCCACTGACCTGATCCAACATGGCTTCTCTTATGTTCTTATCTGTGGGGGCAGTGATGCTCTGTCTTCTTGGTGCTTGGAGGGCAACAGTGGGAGGACTTCTGGAGATCTGTCCCTGCTGGTGGACCTCCTGATGGCCCCTGGGTTTTGACTATTGTGTGACAACAGAGTGTTGGGCTAGATATAAGACCATTAGAACATAAGAGAAGCCAATGTTGGATCAAGCCAGTGGCCCATCCAGTCCAACACTCTGTCACACAGTGGCCAAAAACACCAGGTGCCCTCAGGAGGTCCACCAGTTGGGCCAGGACACTAGATGTGCCATCGGCCTGATCCAACATGGCTTCTCTTATGTTCTCTTATGTTCTTAAGGTAGAGCAAAGTGGGGTATGAAATCCGATCCTTGTACTCTTCCTCAACCCGGCAGCTGTAACCAAATCAAACAAAATGGGTTGCAGTTTTCTCAGAGTCATAGGAACATGATTAAGTGACACGGTTTTGGGGGGTTCTAGGGATTTCTCTGTCAAAACCAAACCTCAACAGCTCAGCTGTCTTAGGCCAATATACCCCTGTTTTGTTTTTCAGCCACAGGCTTGCCGGCATCTTTCTCCATCCATTTCCTCAAGAGGAAAGCAAAGCGACCTCATTTGGAACCTTGGATGCCCAAACCCGACACTTTGCCTTAGGTGAACATCTCCTGGAGATCCAAAGTCCTCTTTTCACCACATCCCTAATAAGCCCCTTTTTCAATGACAGCAAGAGCCGAAGAAGCTGACATATTTTCTGATAACTAGGAAAGCACTCAACTGCAACTATCCAGTGGTTTTCCAGTTGGCGAAGCGTTGGGATTTTTTTTTTTTTTTAGGTGGGACCCCAGTAACCACCCTGGTAACTCCTGTGATGACTAGAGGATGGAGAAGAGATTCAGAGAAAGAATCCCAAAGAAATAAATCATACAGCCAAAATAAAATGTTTATTATGAAAGGGGGGGGGGGAGTGGTTGGATTCCAAAAGAGGAAGGAAAAAGGTGAAGACGAAACCCAGAGAAAAGCAACCGGCAGTAACACTACGGAGATGTTCTGATGAAAAGTGATACAGTTGAACTAACCAGGGCTTTGTTTAGAGAAGAAGCCCAGCAGGGACTCATTAGCATAATAAGCCACACTCAACAGCAGGAACTCATTAGCATATTAGGCCACACCCCTGACGGCGCAGCTCCCTCCCGGGATCTTAGGGCTGCCAAGTCAGCCCGGGGGGTGGGGGATCCCCCGCTATAGGGGTTCCCGATCTGCCAGCCGGCATTCGGCCGGCGGGGGGAACCCTGCCCCAGAAGTCATCCGGTGAGGACGACTTCCCCCGTGTAATGATGTCACCCGGAGGTGACGTCATTACGTTGGGGGCGTTGCGAGGGCAACGCTCTGACAATCGCCCCTTTTTGGGCTGCCTTCCCTCCCTGGATCGGCTTGGCTTCCCCAGGTTCCCCACGGCTTGTGAGGCACCTGGAAACCCCGGGGGGGGGGGGAGGCTGTAAGCGTGGCCAACTCAGAAGCCAGCTGGAACTCCGTTCCTGTGCGTTCCTGCTCCAAAATAGCCCTGGAACTAATGAAGCTAAACATAGGTTGCCTGTGCTGTAGCAGGTTCCTTGTGGTAACAGGAGGTTGAAGCAGTCGTTAACCTCAGGTAAAATATGCATGGAACACATGGCAGCTGCCTTATAGTAAATGAAAATATTGGTCCATCAGAGTCTACTCAGACTGGCATCGGCTTTCCGGGGTCTCAGGCAGAGGTCTTTCCCATCACCTACTACGACCTGGTCCTTCTTAACTGGAGACGCTCTGCCACTGAGCCACAGTTCCTCCCTCATTTGACTCAGTTGTCACCTGGGCCCTTTTGATCTGGCTGGTCACATCGCACAGCCAGAGGCACCAGTCGTTATATAGGGGACCTCAAGATATCAGTTGCTTGTGGGCTGGGAAAGAGCCTTGGATGGGCCTTAGGTTTGACACCCCTGTGGTCTAGAGTCCACCCTCCAAAGCAGCCATTTTCTCCAGGGGAACTGAACTCTGTTTTCTGGAGGTCAGTTGTAATTCCAGAAGATATCCAGGCCCTACCTTGGGGTTGGCAAACCTAAACACATTTACTGGGAAAAGGCAGGGGTCATTTCGAGCAGGAACGCGCAGGAACGCCGTTCTGGGAGTAACAAACCCAAGAGCGGGCACATATGGTGAAAAAAAAAAGCAAAAGTATACTAACTTGATCTGTAGTTTCATGCTTGCTGTAGGGTAGCTTCCCTGCAAGAGCAAAGGAAATCTAAAGTGTGTTTAGTCAAAGTGTCAAGCTGGCTCGCCAGCTCCGAGTCGGGAAATAGAAGAAGAAGAAGAAGAGATTGGATTTATATCCCGCCCTTCACTCACTTAAGAGTCTCAGAGCGGCTTACAAACTCCTTTCCCCTCCCCTCCCCACAACAGACACCCTGTGAGGTAGGTGGGGCTGAGAGAGCTCTTTCCCAAGCTGTCCTTGAGAGAACAGCTGGTACAGAGCTACGGCTTGCCCAAGGTCATCCAGCCAGGTACTAGGGGAGGAGTGGGGAATCAAACCCGGTTCTCCCAGATTAGAGTCTGCGCACTTAACCACAACACCAGACTGGTGCAGCTGGAGATTTCTGGGGTGGAGCCTGAGCTGCAGGCATTGCCTTCTGACAGGCTTCCGGCGATGTCGGGGTGTGGCCTATGCAAATAAGTTAAGCTAATGA
Organism: Lepidodactylus listeri; assembly: GCA_029233225.1. Classification (NCBI taxonomy): domain Eukaryota; kingdom Metazoa; phylum Chordata; class Lepidosauria; order Squamata; family Gekkonidae; genus Lepidodactylus; species Lepidodactylus listeri. The sequence goes on from JARCFY010000010.1 coordinate 6,774,459, forward strand.
GTTGTGCTAATGAGTTCCTGCCTCTCTTTTTTCTACGAAATGACCCCTGGGTAAAGAAGGAGAAGAAGAGATTAGATTTATACCCCGCCCTTCACTTGGAGTCTCAGAGCGGCTTACAAATTCCTTTTCCCTTCCCCTCCCCACAACAGACACCCTGTGAGGTGGGTGGGGCTGAGAGAGCTCTTTCCCAAGCTGTCCTTGAGGGAACAGCTGGGACAGAGCTATGGCTTGCCCAAGGTCATCCAGCCAGGTGCAAGTGGAGGAGTGGGGAATCAAACCCGGTTCTCCCAGATTAGAGTCCGCGCACTGAACCACTACACCAAAGGCTTCCTATTATTATGCCAGTTACTCAAACTATATAAAGGACACATCGGCAAATCCTGCGCCAACCGTTTTCAATTCCGATACCTGCAAACTCTTAGAAAAGCAAAGCTGGGGTCTGCCAGCCCCTTTGCAAAGTGATAATCCAATAAATACAGGCGCCGCGTAACAGCGGAGCACGGCACGGAAAGCCCGTCTGATTTTAAAAAGACAAATCTTTAAAATAAAGTTTATCTCCATCTGCTTTGGCTTATGTAGTAATTGGAAAATATGTACACAAAGCACACTAATAATTACAGATGCTCTTAAACATTCTGCAGTGCGCCACCGGCACAACATGCGATTGCTCGCAATGCGTTTTCATTGCAAATTCATGTGTTTTTTATTTATAGTCCTATTTTCCCCCTTTCAAGTCAGTGTCTTAGCGTCTCTAATCTTTTCCTACATTCTTCATCATCTCCTCCTGTAAGACTACAAAGGAATATGAATATGCTCAAATGAGTAGGGAAAAAAAGAAGCTTTGGGTACATTTGGAGAAATAAGGGGAGAAAACCCAACCCACCACGCAACGGATGGGTGGATTTATTGTGTATTATCTTTTATCAATATTTGGTGCTTATTTGGGGGGGGGGATATTATTTTACTAGTTGCACAGAGAAGTTTTGCAAGAACCTTTAAAGCCCTGTATGGTCAGGGACCCGCCTACTTGAGGGACCGCCTTTCCCCATATAGGCCCCAGAGGCTACTGAGGTCGGGCACCCAAAACCGCCTGACTTGCCCCGGTCCAAAGGATGCCCGGTTGTCTTGTACTAGGGCCAGGGCTTTCTCGGTGGTGGCCCCTTACTGGTGGAACGAGCTCCCGGATAACATCAGGGCCCTGCGGGATTTGTTGCAGTTCCGCAGGGCCTGTAAGACGGAGCTCTTCCGCCAGGCTTTCAAATAGGGGCCGCCGCCGGGGAGAAAGCTGATTATACCATCTCCCTGGCCCTGTTGATCGCACCCATTGCAGCTACTCACCGGAGCCCTAAGAAGCCGCCATCTTGTGGTATTTATTTAGAGTTTTTAAATGTCAATGTTTTAAATTGTAACTCTGTTTTTATGATTTTATATGTTGTTAGCCGCCTTGAGTCGGTTGTATAACTGACAAGGCGGGATATAAATGAAACTAATAAATAAATAAATAAATAAGATTTGTCCATTTGAAGCTACAAGGCATTGTTTCCAAAACAAAGGTATTCGTTCCTGCTGAAAACGTGCTTCCTTTTGTATAAGAATGGTTGTGTAGTTCCAGGTTCAGAAACGGGGGGCAGTGTTTCAGTGAGGAAGTGAGAGATCCTAGCAAGGGGCCTCATGGGAATTTTCCCAGCCTGGCCAGTTCTTCAAAGGCCAGCAGGGGGCAAATGAGGGGAAATAGCAGTGCAGGGATTGTGACACTGCATGAGATCACTTCTGGCACCAAACCGGAAGTGACATCGCCAAGCCAGGGGCGGCACTCTAGGATTTACCCCCAAACTCTACAGATTGGAAAGAATCTCAGTCACCTTTGCCATGTGCTAACAATGATGGCCAACTGGATGGCATGTCTGTGTGATTACTTCTCCAATCTTCTGATAGATTTGGAATATAACCAGAGTGCATGCAAATCCACCCTGCAAAAGCTGTAACCGAATATCCTGCCAACCATGTATCTTGGTCTCCGGTGTATCTAGGTGACCTTGGGCCTCGTAGGCTAGCCTACCTCACTGGGTTGTTGTGAGGATAGAAACAGGAGAGGAGAACCGTGTAAGTAGCCTTGGGTCCCCACTAGGGAGAAGAGCAGGGTATGAATAAAGTAAGTAAGAGTAGAGGAGGATGAGGGGGACGAGAAGGAAGAGGAAGAAGAAGAGGAGGAGAACTGGTTTTATACCCCGCCCTTCACTACCCGAAGGAGTCTCAGAGAGGCTTCCAATCCCCTTCCTTTCCTCGCCCCACAACAGTCACCCTGTGAGGTAGGTGGGGCTGAGAGAGCCCAGAGAGAACTTGTGACTGAACCAAGGTCACCCAGCTGGCTGCATGTGAAGGAGTGCTGAATCAAACCCGGTTCTCCGGACTAAAGTCCGTCGCTCTTAACCAGACTGGCTCTTTCTCTTTTGATTGCATGCTTGGGGAAAAGATAGCCTTGCATTGCAGTATATACTCTCTCTATAGGATGCAGAAGAGAAATGAAACAAATTGCCAACAGCAAAAAAAGAGACCAAAATTATTCCTAATGAGGAGTAAGGCCCGTGAAGAAATACAACAGGCTCTAGAAGGAAGCTCCAGGTGAGTGTCCTGGCTGTGGCAGAGGGAAGGGGAAAATAGAGGGAGGCAAACCATGTTTATTTCCTTCTGTTTAGCTCTAAGGCAGGGCTGTCTCTTTTGAGCCAGTTTGGTGTAGTGGTTAAGTGCGCGGACTCTAATCTGGGAGAACCGGGTTTGATTCCCCACTTCTCCACTTGCACCTGGCTGGATGACCTTGGGCAAGCCATAGCTCTGGCACAGCTGTTCTCTCAAGGACAGCTTGGGAAAGAGCTCTTTCAGCCCCACCTACCTCACAGGGTGTCTGTTGTGGGGAGGGGAAGGGAAAAGGAGTTTGGAAGCTGCTCTGAGACTCCAAGTGAGTGAAGGGCGGGGTATAAATCCAATCTCTCCTCTTCTTCTTCAAGTCCTTTTGCTGCCCCAGGTGAGTCGTATGGGAGGACAGCCTCATGGTAACAGGTACGGTTCCCTCCACCCCTGACTTATGTTGATTTGGGGTTATGCAGCGGCAGTTAGGTAGAAAAGCACCTCCTCCTATGCCATGCCTTCTGGGTTCCAAGGGTCTGGAAGGTGGTTCCATAGTCAGTTACTGGGTTGGGCAATACCTGTAGATTTGAGGGGTAGAGCCTGGACAGGGCAGGGTTTGGGGGGGGGGGAGGGACCTCAGCAGGGTACAATGACATAGAGTCCACTGCCCAGTGCAGCCATTTTCTCCAGGATAACTGATCTTGGAGGTGTCCTTGAGGTTGGCAATACTAAGGGAAAAGCCAAGTTTGTTGAAGGACTTCAGTGAGGTATAGTGCCATGGAGCTCAGCCTCCAAAGCAACCATTTTCTCCATCTCTGCAGTCTGGAGAGCAATTGTAATTCAGAGAGATGTCCAGGTCTTCCCTTCCCCCCCAACCCCTTTCAACTCCAAAGCTGCTTCCCGTTTAACACTTTAACTGATTAACAGTTTGACTGACTCCCTGCTAATGCCCCACGGCCTCTTGGGACTCCCAACTTGGGAGCTGTAGTTCTAATTCCCTTTGCTGTAGTTGTAGTAAGGCCAGCTGAGAACTACAATTCCCAAGGTGCAACACGTCAAAAGTGGGGTGTAAAAATGGAGGAGCTGATGGGCCAGGCCAATAGGATACCAAGGCAGCTTCTTCAGTGGTCAATGGGAGAGTAGGTGAGCCGTTGCCAGCAGGGGGTGCCTTATATACACCGTATTTTTCGCTCCATAAGACGTACCTGATCATAAGACGCACCTTGTTTTTAGAGGAGAAAAACAGGAAAAAATGAAACAGAAAGAAAGAGAGAGAGAGAGATAAAGGAAGGAAGGAGGAGGAGAGAGAGAGAGAAAGAGAAAGGAAGAAAGAAAGGTGGGGACAGAGAGAGAGAGAGAAAGACAGACAGACAGACAGAAAAAAGGAAAGGAAGGAAGGAAGGAAGGAAGACAGAGAAAGGAAAGAAGAGAGACGTCGGCATGCCATGCAAAGGCAGGCCTTTCTGTGCAAAGTAGCCACGGAGCTTAATCTGTGGGCGGGGCTTTCTGCTGCTGGCTGTCTTAAAGGGGGAAAGCACTTAAAGGGAAAGAGTACTTAGCCTGGTGGGGTTTTTCCTGCTGTTTCCCTTTTAAGTCTTAACAGCTCAGGCCCAGCAGGGAGGGGCGGGGAAGGCTGGGATGCCAGCCTGAATGGCGTTCCCCTGCGTTCCTGCTGAAGAAAGAGCCCTGTTACAGGTAAGAAAAGCTCCATATTCGCTCCATAAGATGCACACACTTCCCCCCCACTTTTTTGGGGAGGAAAAGTGTGTCTTATGGAGCAAAAAATATGGTGTATATAGTCTTATGGAGCGAATATGTATATGTATATGTATATAGTCTTATGGAGTCTTATGGATATATATATATATATATATATATATATATATATATATATATATATATATATATCCAGGCTGGGAAACTCCTGGAAATTTTAGGAATGAAGCCTGAGGAGGACAGGGTCCTCAGCGGGGTACAACGCCTACCCTCCAATGCATCCGTTTTCTCCAGGGGGAGCAGATATCTGGAGTCAGGAGATGAGCTGTAATTCCAGGTGTTCCCAGGTCCCATCTGGAGGCTGGCTTGCCTAGAACTCAACGATTCACACACCCCAGCAAGAAGAAAACAACAGAGTAAGGAACCAATATGGGGGAAACCTATATGACACCCAACAGATGCAACCAACAGACGGAAAAATGAGGGAGAGTGAAACAAGGCTTAATCAAACACGAAGCTGCATTATCACGTATAATAAAAGATAACTGAAGGACAGTGTCGTGTGAAGTCTAGGGAAGAGAGAGAAAAACGGCATTTCTATGATCCTGCCACGGACTCTCGGATACCTGACAGGCATACCGAGAAAGTCCCGCCATGGGAAGAGAGAATGCCGGAGGGCCGCTTCCTCTTTGTCTTTTAAAAGGATTCATTACCACCACGTGCAAACCCTAACCTCCTGTTAATTGGAGCAATGAAGCATTCACTTATTAATGATTGAATAAGCCATAACAACTTCCTGTAATATTCATATGACATTTTGCAACGTTTAGCTGAGTCCTTCTATTTTAGCAAACAGAAACCGCCATCGCCAGCCATACGAGGGAGACCGCTGAAATTTAAATCATGTCCTGCAAGCTAAATTAGAATGGTCCAAATACAAAGGGCAGGAATTGCAGTCCGAACGCTAATCGGATAATTTAGTGTTCAGTTACATCCCAGTCTTTTCCCCATTGAGAAGAAGAAGAAGAGAATGGATCCCCTGGAATTACAGCTCATCTCTAGACTACAGAGATTGGTCCCCCTGGAGAAAATGGATGCTTTGGAGGGGGGGACTCCATGGCACTGTACCCCACTGAAGTCCCTGTCCTCCTCAGGCTCCAACCCCGAATCCCCGAATCTCCAGGAGTTTCCCAACCTCAAACTGGCAACCCTAACCCCCTATCCTCTGCTGGTGGTCAGGGGGAACCTGGCAACCCTATCTAGTATTGAGCTGGAGAGCCAGTTTGGTGTAGTGGTTCAAAGTGTGGCCTTTAATCTGGGAGAACCGGGTTTGATCCCCCACTCCTCCACATGCAGCTGTTGGGGTAACCTTGGGTCAGTCACAAGTTCTCTCAGAGCAGATCTCTCGGGAGAAGTCCCCGAAAGAGCTCTCTCAGCCCCGCCCACCTCTCACAGTGTCTGTTGTGGGGAGGGGAAGAGAAAGGAGATAGTAAACTGCTCTGAGATTCCTTCGGGTAGTGAAGGGTGGAGTATAAATCCAGTCTCCTCCTCCTCCTCCTCCTCCTCATGGCATTCCTTTCTTCTTCTTCTTCTTCTTCTTCTTCTTCTTCTTCTCTCTCAGCAGGCCAGTCTAGATGTCCTCAGGAAGTGCTGAATGACAGCAACTGGTTACTAGAGCCCTTTCCAGGGAGTCCTTGGTTTAAGGGCGTTTAAAGGATGCACACTTTGAAGTGCCTCCACAATGCACACAGGAGGATAGTTGTGCACACAGACCTCCCTGCTCGATCACAGAACTGGAGTTGTGGCTTGGCTTTGATCACTAGGAAATTATCTGAAATTGGAGTTGGTTCCAGCTGCCTCACAGTCAAGCCCGAAGGCCAGAGGCGAGCCCTTTGAAATCCCATTGATGATTCCGGCATGCGGCACCTCCTTAAAGCTTGTCAGCCAGAGCCAATAGGATTTAAGAGTCCTTCACGTTGAATGGGTTGCCCTGGCGATGATTAATTTGAATTATTTCTTGGAAGATTAATGCCTTTGCCCATTTTTACTGTTCTCTTTATAGCTCCCAGGGCCACGTTTGTCTCAATAAGATGCTGCTTGGAGAAACAGCCAAACATAATGTAAAACAACTTGGGGAGATTTGCTATAAAAATAGTTAGGATAAAACGGATATTCGTGATTTGCCGCTCCTAATAGGGGAACGTCGTATATTTGCGTGCACAGCATATTTTCCCACATTGTCAGCAGGGGTTGCAAATTCTTTCAGAAAGTTTTTGAGATGCTTGGAACACAGAACAGTGTGCCTTTGAGCTGGCTCAGAGAAGAAGAGGAGGAGGAGAGTGGATTCATACTCTGCCCTTCACTCAGGCTGTTTTTACATCTGGCTTTCCCGCTGGAATCATTCTAGTTCCAAAAAAACCTGCCCACACCTCTGTGTGGTGTGAAACCGTGCTGCTACTGAAATGTCCACATCTACTAATTGCCCTCCTGTGGTCAAGCTAGTGTTCAACCGGCTTTATTCTGCTTTAAACAATTGCTGTTGATTAGTGCACTTAGACCCCCTGGAGTGAAATTTCACACCACTGTGAAATCAGCACAGGAAAAGACAGCAGTCAAACTACTTTAGAGGAGAGGTGTAAAATGACCCTCAGAGTCTCAGAGCAGCTTACAAACTCCTTTCCCTTCCCCTCCTCTCCTCACATCAGACACTCTGTGAGGTAGGTGGGGCTGAGAGAGCTCTTTTGAGGACTCCTTTTGAGAGAACAGCTTTGAAAGAATTTGTGACTGACCCAAGGTCACACCAGCAGCTGCATGTGGAAGAGGGGGGAATCAAACCTTGTTCTCCCTGATTAGAGGGCACGCTTCTAACCACAATTGGCTGATAAAGATGGGTCAAAGTCCCTAGGCTCAGTTTGGAATTAGAGCCCAGAAAATAGGGATTCTGAGAATGTCACCATGAAGGCTTTTGACAGCCAAACCTACCATATTTGGAAGTATGTCAGACATGAGCTGATGACGTAGCCTATTTGGTTCATGCCAAACAGTTGTGTCCCTGACCTGGCTGGCTGAGGCTAGCCTGATTTCATCAGATCTCAGAAGCTAAGCAGGGTCCGTCTTGGTCAGTATTTGGAGGGGCGACCATCAAGGAAGTCAGGGTTGTGTCACAGAGGTAGGGATGTGCACAGAAAAGAAAATCAGAATTTTTTCGGGTTGGGATCTACCAAACCTGAGTAATTTCAGTATTTGCTGATACTTCCGAATCCCAGGATCAGTATGATGTCCCCATAGGGTATAATAATCCCCCCCTTGAAGGAGGGGAGGTTACTATCATTAAAGGAAAAGCAAATTGCCTTCCGTTCTACAAAGGGAGCGTTCTGCCTCTGTGGCACAACTCCAGACAGAGAGGATTAAAGTTTAAATCCCCCCCCCCCGGAGTTACCCTCAGCCTGCTGCTGAGCTACTTGGGGGGGGGGGTAAATGCCTCCCTGATTTCGCCCCCTTCTCCAGCTGGCTCCAGGCCAGCTGAAGAAGGGGGGGAAAGATCAGGGAGGCATTTAAACATGCCTCCCTGTGCCTCCCTGAGCCTGCCTGCCAAAGTGGACAGGCTGGGGAAGGCTGGAAAGAGTCAAGAGGCATTTTAAAATGCTTCCCTGTGCTTTCCGTATTATTCGGTATTTTCCGGTTTATCCGAAACGAATGCACATCCCTACACAGAGGCGGGCAATGGCAAAGCACTTTTGAAATCTCTTGCCTTGAAAACTCCACCAGGAGTTGCCATAAGTCAGATGCGAATTGCCGGCTTTGAGACTCCGTAAGGTAGATAAAAACAGGGAATAAAGACCTATTTTTTCTAAGCTTTTTGGTAGAATGGTGAGGTGTTAATGGATAGTTGTTTCTGACGTACTTAATGCTGATGTATCATAGCCGTGTCCAGATACATCCCAGAATCTGTCAGAGAAGTTTGGGAAAACGAAACAGTGAAGGCCTCACTTAGGCCAAATCTACACTTCCTCTCTGAAGTAGTTTGACTGCTCTTTTCCTACACTCATTTCACACTGGTTTCAAATTTCACTTCCTGGGTAAGTAACAGGATCTGTTTAAAGCAGTGTAATGCTAGCTTGAGAACAAGAGGGCAATTAACGAATGTAGACAGTGATTTTTAAACTAGAACAAGTATGGTTTGAAACTAGAAACAGGTATAGATGTGGTGGTTGTTGGTTTTTTTGAAACTAGAATGATTCCAGTGGGAAAGTCAGATGTAGATTTGGCCTTAAAGGGTGTGGACAGAACAGAGTGGGTGCAGAGGAGAGCGACGAGGATGATCGGGGGTCAGGAGACCAAGCCCTATGAGGAAAGGCTGAGGGAATTGGGGATGTTCAGTCTGGAGAAGAGGCGGTTGAGGGGGGACATGATGGCTCTCTTGAAGTATCTGAAGGGCTGTCACTTAGAGGAAGGCAGGAAGCTGCTCCTTTTGGCAGCAATGGATAGGACTCACAAGAATGCACTTAAATTAAGGTCGGCAAGGTACCTGCTGGATTTTAGAATAACTTTTTGACAGTAAGAGTTGTGCCACAGTGGAACCAGCTGCGTCAGGAGGTGGTGAGCTCCTCATCCCTGGCAGTCTTTAAGCAGCGGTTGGACAAACACTGGTCAGCAGGGGTCATTTCGAGCAGGAGCTCGGGGGAGCGCAGCTCCGGGAGTTGGTGCCAGCCCTCCACCTGCCCCCGCGGAGGAATGCCTGCTTGTGTCCTGGCTGCAGCAAAATGACCCCGTCCCCTGGAAAGGTCCTTGTTCCTCCGACCAGCCTTCTGAAGGCTTCAGCCACCACTGAAGCTATCCTCCCAGAATAGTGGTATTTCTGAGGCTTGGATTAGTAGCTGTCCCCTCTCTGCCAGCTTTCTTTCTTTCTTTCTTTCTTTCTTTCTTTCTTTCTTTCTTTCTTTCTTTCTTTCTTTCTTTCTTTCTTTCTTTCTTTCTTTCTTTCTTTCTTTCTTTCTTTCTCTCTCTCTCTCTCTCTCTCTCTTTCTCCCTTTCTTTCTTTCTCCCTTTCTTTCTTTCTTTTTCCCTTTCTCTCTCTCTCTCTTCTTTCTTTCTTGCCTTCTGACATACTTCCAGTGATGTCAGGTGGTGTAGCATATGCAAATAAGTAGTGCTAATGAGCTCCTGCACATATTTCTCTACGAAATGACCCCTGCTTGTCAGGGATGCTCTAGGCTGATCCTGCGTTGAGCAGGGGGGTTGGACGAGATGGCCTGTAGGACCCCTTCCAACCCTGTAGCTCTACGACTGTGATTCTATGAAGGGTTGAAGATATCAGGAGTCAACATGGAACAACCTCTGACAGATCGAGAAGCTCCTGAAATCCCATCGTCTTCTTGATGGTGTGCACTGGGGCCTCCAAGTTGTCTTATTTTAAATAATAATTGGATTATTTTAAAATAATTGTTTTTAATTAGGCCTAGAAATTGCAAGTAGATAAATAGGTAGCACTTTGGTGGGAAGGTAACAGTGTTCCGTGTGCCTCGGCGTTTAGTCATGCCAGCCACATCACCATGGAGAAGTCTTTGGACAGCGCTGGCTCTTTGGCTCAGAAACAGAGATGAGCGCCGCCCCCTAGAGTTGGATTCGACTGGATTTCGAGCAAGGAAAACCTTTACCTTTACCTTTATTCTGAGTTGGGCTTGTAGGGCTCACCTATCAATAACTGAGCCATTGAATTCACTGGGGAAAAGATTATTTATGTACTTTATCGCCTGTATTACTCAAGCAATGAGGCTTCGTGTGTAGCTCTGTTTTTTTCTGGTGCACTCATAAACTCCCGGCACACCAGCAAGACTCCCAGGCTGCCAACGGCATGACAAGCTGCTAGAAGGATGTTCTTTGTCCTTTCCAACTCACACAAGGTACAGGGAAACATTTGTTCTCTCCACAGAAATCTTCAGTAAACAACAACAACTTTGGGAGAATGGAAGAGGAATCCAAAGGCGGAGCAGACCTAGATGCATTCACTTGTATTCAGAAAAGGCTGCCGGATGAGCATTGGGACATTTAGTTACTATAGCAGGGTTTTGCCCAGTCATAGACACATGATCCTGGGTGCAGTAAATAAATCTCCCAAGAAGCATTTTGTTGTTGTTCAGTCACACAGTCGAGTCTGACTCTTTGTGACCCCATCACACCAGGCACTGCTATCTTCCGTTGTGCTCCGGAGTTTGCTAAATTTCATGTTCGTTACATCGATAACACTGTCTAACCATCTCATCCTTTGCCATCCCCTTCTTCTTCTTCTTCTTCTTCTGTTGCCCCCCACACACACCAAGATTACAGAGCATCACTTGCCCCAGACTGAGAGTTACTATCTATACTTCGTGGCTAAGAGCCACTGATGGACTTCTGCTCCATATGTTTATCCAGTTCCCTCTTGAAACCGTCTATGTTTGTAGCCGCCCCCACCTCTTGTGGTAGTGAATTCCACGTGTTCATCACTCTTTGGGTGAAGAAGTACTTTCTTTTATCTGTTCTAACCGGACTGCTCAGCAATTTCATGGAGTGCCCCCGAGTTCTTGTATTGTGAGAAAGGGAGAAAAGGACTTCTTTCTCTACCTGCTCTATCCCATGCATAATCTTATAAACCTCAATGATGTCACCCCTCAGCCGTCATTTCTCCAAACTAAAGAGCCCCCAGCGCTTCAACCTTTCTTCATAGGAAAAGTGTTCCAACCCTTTTATCATTTTAGTTGCCCTTTTCTGCACTTTTTCCAATGCTATAATATCTTTTCTGAGGTGTGGCGACCAGAACTGTACACAGTACTCCAAATGAGGTCTCACCATTGATTTATACAGGGGCATTATGATACTGGCTGATTTGTTTTCTATTCCCTTCCTAATAACCCCCAGCATAGCATTGGCCTTTTTCACTGCAGTTGCACACTGTCTCGACATTTTCATTGAGTTATCTACTACGACTCCAAGATCTCTCTCTTGGTCAGTCTCTGCCAGTTTCGACCCCATCAACGTGTATTTATAGTTAGGATTTTTGGCTCCTAAATGTGCATCACTTTGCACTTGGCCACATTAAACCCCATTTGCCACGTTGATGCCCACTTGCCCATCCTCGACAGATCCCTTTGGAGTGCCTCACAATCCTCCATGGTTCTCACCACCCTGAACAACTTCGTGTCATCTGCAAATTTAGCCACTTCCCTGCTTACTCCCAACTCCAAATCATTAATAAACAAGTTAAAAAGCATCGGACCGAGGACTGATCCCTGCGGTACCCCACTGCTTACCTCCCTCCACTGAGAAAATTGCCCGTTAATACTTACTCTCTGTTTCCTTTTAATTAGCCAGTTTTTGATCCATAAAAGAACTTGTCCTTTTATCCCATGACTATTGAGCTTACTTAGGAGCCTTTGAGGAGGAACTTTATCAAAAGCTTTTTGGAAGTCAAGGTAAACAACATCTATTGGGTCCCCCTTGTCCACATGTTTGTTTACTCCCTCAAAGAACACTAACAGGTTAGTGAGACAAGATCTTCCCTTACAGAACCCATGCTGAGTCTTCCTCAATAGATTTTGTTCATCAATGTGCCTACTAATTTTTTCCTTAATAACAGCTTCCACCAACTTACCTGGTATCGATGTCAGACTGACTGGCCTGTAATTTCCCAGATCTCCTCTGGAACCCTTTTTAAAGATAGGAGTGACATTCGCTACCTTCCAGTCCTCGGGAATGGAGGCAGATTTTAAGGAAAGATTACATATTTTTGTCAGGAGATCCACAAGTTCACATTTGAGTTCTTTCAGAATTCTTGGATGTATGCCATCTGGGCCCGGTGATTTATTTGTTTTTAAGTTGTCTGTCAGATGTAGGACCACCTCTCTTGTCACCTCAATCTGACTCAGGTCTTTCAACCCCCCTCCCGAAATCAGTGGTTCTGGAGTGGGCAGGCACTTCTCATCTTCCACAGTGAAGACAGAGGCAAAAAATGCATTCAGCTTGTCAGCCATTTCCCTATCATCCTTCACTACACCTTTTACCCCTTGGTCATCCAAGGGCCCCCCTGCTTCCCTGGCTGGTTTCCTACTTCTAATGTATTTGAAGAAAGTTTCATTGTTGGTCTTCATGTTTTTTGCGATATGCTCCTCATATTCCCTTTTTGCCTGCCTGATCACAGACTTGCATTTTATTTGCCACAGCCTGTGTTCCCTTTTATCAGCCTCACTGAGACTAGCTTTCCACCACTTAAACGGATCCTGGTAAAACAATGTCTACCCAAACCACTTAATCATGAGATTATTCACTTTTTAAAAAATCATGTTCACAGCCATCCTTTTGCCATTCTTGCTTTTCTTTTCTTCCTGGGTTTGTCACATGGGCAATCCTAGCCAGTCCGGGACCATTTGGCACATAAAACAATATCAGGCACTTGGCAACCAATCAGATTTGTCCCCATTATGATATCACCAAGGTTCATTGATTTAATGGACAGGGGCAAGGAAGATGAATACGTGGACATTTCCATGTGCCAAAATTCTTTTGGGGATACAGAGAATTAAATTTTGCTCAGCCTTAGAAGTGGAAGTCCTTTCCAAAGGTGTGACAGTTCAAGATCTCAGCCAGTGTTCATCACGGTTAATGTCAGTTTGCTGTTTATGATCTGTGCGGGTTAGCAGTGACCCTTCAAATTGATCTTTTTAATGTAGTTAGTTATTTGTTTTGCTTTAGGCTTTTCACAATCCACTACCGTCACTGCTTAAAACATTGACTGGAGACGAGAGAATTCTCTGTGGGGGGAAGTAATGCCACTAAACAACTGAGAGAAACTGTCAGTTTAAACATTTTCAACTAGGGCTGCCAAGTCCCGGCGACTTACCAGCGGGGGGGAGTTGTTCTCCCCCCGGGAGCTCGGCAACATAATGACGTCACCCGGAGGTGACGTCATTACACAGGGGAAGTCGTCTTCACCGGACGACTTCTGAGGCGGGGTTCTGCCGGCCGGCGGATCGGGAACCCCTATAGCGGTTCCCCCCGCCCCCTGGGCTGACTTGGCAGCCCTATTTTCAACGTAGAGGAAAAAAAGGTCTAGATTTGCGCACCATTCATTTAAAATTTTGCACACACACAAACACATATATATCTACATACATACCTCCGGCTGCCTATCAGAGGGCTCGTGAGGGGACTTACCAGGTGAAAGGTGAAGGCCTAGGCCTCATCCCCAGCATTGCACAGGAAGTGACATCATCATGCTACCAATGCCTGGGCGATGTTCTGGTATTTGGGCAAAAACTTAGTGGTTGATACTAGTTTTACATAGAGTTTTTTACTTGAAAATCAGAATGTTGCCTGGACATCGCTGGTGTGATGATGTCACTTCCTGTTCAGCACTGGAAAAGAGGCCTTTCTCTTTCTCCTCATAAGTCCCCCCCCCCCAATCTTCTGCTCGTTGGCAGGGGGGACCTGGCAGCCCTAAGAAGAAGAGAAGAGACTGGATTTATGACCTGCCCTTCACCACCTGAAGGAGTCTCAGTGTAGCTTACAATCCCTTCCCTTCCTCTCCCCACAACAGACACCCTGTGATGTTCGGTGGGGCTGAGAGAGCTCTCTTGGGAACTGCCCTTGAGAGAACAGCTCTGAAATAATTTATGACTGACCCAAGGTCACACCAGCAGCTGCTTGTGGAGGAGTGGGGAATCAAACCTGCTTCTCCCAGATCTGAGTCCACATTCTGAGCCACTACACCAAACTGGAGAGAGAGAGAGAGAGAGAGAGAGAGAGATTTTTCTGGGGAAATGCAGTGGAATGGAGTTCCAGAACCTATTTGATAAAATTATTTTTAAAATGTTTAAATGTTCATGAGTTTTCAGAACACAGACTGAAAACTTCAGAATACAGACAGAAAAAATTTCCCTCTTGAGAGTTCCAGCACCTCTTTTTTCAAAGAAAAGAAAAAGGCATAGATGGGTGGGTGGGTGGACGGATGGACGAATGGACAGATAGATAGATAGGTAGGTAGGTAGATAGATAGATAGATAGATAGATAGATAGATAGATAGATAGAGGCTTGATTCTGAAAATGTCACTATTTACATCTTTCTACTGAAAGGAATGATACAGATATTGATGAATACATCTTTTCTTCTTTTAAAACCTGTTTCCATTCAGACGTCTGTGCTTTTATGTTTCATTTCCTCCTTGGCGCCTCATCCTCTGCTCCGCTTTCTCCCACTGTTATGATGAATCTGTTCTTATGAATCGCACAAATGTGGTAAATCATTTTAATACAGATATAATTGCAAAGTGCAAAACGTAAATCCCCACAATGCTTTTGAAAGAGAAATATGTCAAAGTTCCTTTTGCGCGACTGACAGGTTATGAAGCCCAAGCGCTTCAATTTAAGCAGGTTTAAAATTTAATGAAATAAGCAAAAAAAAAAAACACAAAAAAACCAACACCCCACCTTCATATGAAAGCAGATACGCTTGCATTATTGTTTTGGATCGCTCTTTTGCAACTGGAACAAAAGGATGTTTTATCACTTATTTTTTGATCGTATCACACTCAGAAGGGTTGGATCCTGGCTAATTAAAAGGAAACAGAGAGTGAGTATAAATGGGCCATTTTCTCAGTGGAGGGAGGTAAGCAGTGGGGTAGCGCAGGGATCAGTACTCGGTCCGTTGCTTTTTAACTTGTTCATTAATGATTTGGAATTGGGAGTAAGCAGGGAAGTGGCTAAATTTGCAGATGACACGAAGTTGTTCAGGGTGGTGAGAACCAGGGAGGATTGTGAGGCACTCCAAAGGGATCTGTCGAGGATGGGCGAGTGGGCGTCAATGTGGCAAATGGGGGTCAATGTGGCTAAGTGCAAAGTGATGCACATTCTGGTCACCACACCGGGTTTGATTCCCCACTCCTCCACTTGCACTTGGCTGGATGACCTTGGGCAAGCTATAGCTCTGTACCAGCTGTTCTCCCAAGGACAGCTTGGGAAAGAGCTCCCTCAGCCCCACCTACCTCACATGGTGTCTGTTGTGGGGAGGGGAAGGGAAAGGAGTTTGTAAGCCGCTCTGAGACTCCCTTGGGGAGTGGAGGGCGGGGTATAAATCCAATCTCCTCCTCCTCCTCTTCTTCTTCTCCCTTTTTCATAATACAAGAACTCTAGGGCACTCCATGAAATTGCTGAGCAGTCGGGTTAGAACAGATAAAAGGAAGTCCTTCTTTACCCAAAGAGTGGTTAACATGTGGAATTCACTGCCACAGGAGGTGGTGGTGGCTACAAGCATGGACGGCTTCAAGAGGGGATTAGATAAACCTATGGAGCAGAGGTCCGTCAGTGGCTATTAGCCACAAGGATAGGAACTCTCAGTCTGGGGCAAGTGATGCTATGTATTCTTGGTGCTGGATGGGGGCAACAGTGGGAGGGCTTCTAGTGTCCTGACCGCATGGGTGGACCTCCTGATGGCACCTAGTATTTTTGGCCAGTGTATGACAGAGTGTTGGACTGGATGGGCCACTGGCCTGATCCAACATTGGCTTCTCTTATGTTCTTATGTCCTTATGATACTGGTCCTAGGAATTTTTCACTTCTTCTAGTACTTGAAGATGGTCATCATATCATTGCTCAGTCATCTCATCTCCAGGCTAAACAAAACCAGCTCCTTCATCCTTTCCTTATAGGACCTCACCATCTTCGTTGCCCTCCTCTGAACACCTTCCAGCTCATCCATATCCTTCTTAAAATTGTGATACCCAAAACTGAACACAACACTCTAGGTGAGGCTGCTGCTGTGAATTGATAAACTCCATCTCAGTGTAGTGAGTTGGTGTTGCTGACTGTCACATTCCTCTATGAACCTTGGAGGTAGGGATGACAGCCTCCAGGTGGGATGTGGAGATCCCCTGGAATTACAGCTCATCTCCAGACTAATGAGATCAGTTCCCCTGGAGTTAATGGATATTTTTTCAGGGTGGACTCTAGGGTATTGTACCCCACCGAGGTCCTTGTTTTCCCCAGGCTCCACCCCCAAATCTGCAGCAGTTTCTCCAACCTGGATCTGGTGACCATATCCCCCACACACACACATACTGGTGGCCAGGAGGGACCTGGGTGGAAATATACACTGTCTGTGGGCTGGATGTGGACAGAATGGAGTGGGTGCAGAAGAGAGGGACACGGATGATCAGGGGCTTGGAGACCAAGCCCTATGGGAAAAGGCTGAGGGACTTGGGCATGTTCTGTCTGGAGAAGAGGAGGTTGAAGGGGGACACGATGGCTCTCTTGAAGGATTTGAAGGGCTGTCATTTCGAGGAGGGCAAGGAGCTTATCCTGTTGGGAGCAGAGGAGAGGACTCACAAGAATGGGTTTAAATTAAGGGCGGGAAGGTACTGGCTGGATCTTAAGAAAAACTTTTTTGCAGTAAGAGTTGTGCAAGAGTGTATCAGCTGCCTCAGGAGGTGGTGAGCTCCCCCTCCCTGGCTGTTTTGAAGCAGCGGCTGGACAAACCCTTGTCAGGGATGCTCTAGGTCGATCATGCACTGAGCAGGGGGTTGGGCTAGATGGCCTGTAGGGCCCCTCCCAACTCTGTGATTCTGTGACTCTATGATACACCAGCAGTACAGTGAAGCTGGCAGAATGGGCCTCCCCTGCCTCCCCCCTCTCCGGTAAACCTGCCAGAATTCTTGTCCAGGGGGAGGACCGTATATGGATAAAGTGGTGATCGGAAGTTGGAGGGGAGAATTGACAAAGATATTCTCACCCTTCTCCACCAGTAGCGGCATCGTCCTACTAATGTAGCGACCCCTACACCAAGGCTCTAGGGAGCCAACCCATTTCACACGCTTGGGAAAAAGCCGCATGTCATCTCTCAAAATGTGGTCGAGTCGTTTCCTACAGACCCACCAATCGATGGCGATCCAGGCTTTCTAAAATATTTATCCTGTGCAGAACCCCGCGATTTAACACTGTGCTATGTGCAAATGGCGGCGCGGTGCCCGGTTGCATCGCCATTTGCAGACCTTTCGCTGTATAAAGAAAACACCGTCAAGGGTTCCTCCCCTACCCCTCCGACCTCCTGTTTTCCAGCGTGTTCAAACCATCTTGTTCTAATTACGGCCCCTATTTAGAAATCGCAAATACCCTCCTGGGTGACATTCCATTTCCAGAGTTACAGGTACGCTCTCGAGGGTAGTATTCAGATTTCGCGAAAACACCAAGGAAAGTTCATTGATGTATGAAACCAATTCCAGCGACGAATAAAGGAACACAGCCTGTTCAGTCTTCCATACCAAGCAATTTTCGACTAGTTCTGTTTGAATTCACTTTGCCCAACCTTTCACTCTGAAAAAAAGTTTGTTTCCTCACATGGGGGAGGCTTTAAAAATTTAAACATGGTTCCATCGACTGCACAAAACTCTTGCTGCTGAGGTCTTGAATTTTGTAAAGGTTCGGCTCCCGATCAAAATATAGGGCTCTCCCTCCTTATTATTCCTATGTATCGGCGTTGTAAGGATGGGACACTTAGCCGTAAGAGCAGCTATCCAATTACTGCTGTATACTTCAATGGAGGTTGCATGCCGCATGCGTACTTATCATTTGATCAGAGCTAATCAACATCGTTGCATATATTTTCGTAGGGTTTTGCATACAATCATTGTTGTAATTTATTTATTGTAATGGTTTTGTAAGGCAGAGCACCAAGGAGAAGAAGATTTGGGTTTTATGCCCCACTTTTTTTTTACCCAAAGGAGTTTCAAAGTGGCTGACAATCAGCATCCTTTCCCCTCTCCACAACAGGCACTATGTGAGACAGGTGGGGCTGAGAGAGTCCTGAGAGAACTGTGACCGGCCCAAGATCACCCAGCAGGCCTCATATGTCTCAAAGCGGTTGCCAATCGCCTTCCCTTCCTCTCCCCACAGCAGATGCCCTGTGAGACAGGTGGGGCTGAGAGAGTCCGGAGAGAGCTGGGACTGGCCCAAGGTCACCCAGCAGGCCTCGTGTGTCTCAGAGCAGCTGACAATCACCTTCCCTTCCCCTCCCCACAACAGACACCTTGGGAGGCAGGTGGGGCTGAGAGAGTCCTGAGAGAACCATGACTGGCCCAAGGTCACCCAGCAGGCTTCATGTGGAGGAGGAGTGGTATATCAAACACAATCCTCCAGATTAGGATCCACCTCTCTTAACCACTACATAGGGATGGCAGTCTCCAGGTGGGACCTAAAATTCCCCAGAATTCCAGCTCATTTCCAGACTATAGAGATCAGCTCCTCTTGAGAAAAAACTGATGCTTTGGAGGGTGGACTCTATGGTACTGTACCCCACCGAGGTCCCTATCCTCCCCAGGCTCCACCCCCAAAATTTGCAGGAGTTTCCCAGCCTGAATTGGGCAACCCTACGCCTCCATCCTCTACCGGTTGCCAGGGAGGAATTGGCAATCTTACCACTACACCACGCTGGCTCTCAATGCCTTCTGAATATTCACTTCATTGTGTGTTTAAGTTTGTGTGCACATGGGGGTTATCCATTAAAATATCGGCCCCAAATGCTAAGCGCATTCCAGCATTATAAAAAATGGGTTTCGCCCTGCTTCTCTGTGCAAACCTGGGTTGCTATGGCAATGGCAGAGAAGAAATTGATTTACTTTTTTATCTCATGCTACTGAACTTATACTTTTTCTCCTCCCAATCTAAAAAAAATGTTCACATTATTGAGGCATTGATAAGTGAAGGTAAAGGTTTCCCTTGCTCGGAAGCCAGTCGAATCCGACTCTAGCGGGGATGGTACTCATCTCCGTTTCCAAGCTGAAGTGTCAACGCTGTCCGAAGACTTTTTCCATGGTCGTGTGGTCGGCGTGTCTAAATACTGAGGTGCACGGAACACTGTTCCCTTCCCACCGAAGCGGCACCTATTTCTCTTCCTGCCATGTCTTGCTTTCGAACTGCTAGGTTGGCAGGAGCTGGGACCTGAGATGGGAGCTCACTCGGTCACACAACACTCGGGTCTCGAACTGCCGAGCTACTGACCTTCTGGTCTGCAGCTCAGCATCTTAATCTCACCACTGCAGCCCCCTGAGGTATTGATACCGAGTGGTTTTTTTAACATCCCTTTTTTGGAGGGTCCAAACAACTTTATGTGATGTGGTTACAATTTCAGTGCCAACAAGAAGACTCTTCCAGGGCAGCCCCGGAGAAGAGCAAATATGTATATGTATGTGTGTAAAATATTTATTTATTTATTTTATTAAATTTACGAATTGCCCACCCTGCAGAGCAGGCTCTGGCAATTTACAATATGGATGCATATGGGAGGCAAAGATTCCTACAGGGCCATCCTATGCTGAGTTCCCCCTTTCGAAGCCTGCTGACTTCCCTGTTCGCTGTCCTTAATGACTTATGGCAACCCTGTGATTCAATGACCGCTGAAACATCCCCTCATTTGCAAAATGGGTTGTCACGTCCCTTCGAGATGCCAGCAGGGGGGTGGGGGGACGCTGTGGGAGCCAGAAGCGTTGCCCTCGATGTACTGATGACACCGGAAATGACATCACACTCCGTGCCTACGTCACTTCCGGGTGATGTAGAAGAAGAAGAAGAAGAAGAGAAGAAGAAGAAGAGATTAGATTTATACCCCGCCCTTCACTCACTTGGAGTCTCAGAGCGGCTTACAAACTCCTTTTCCCTTCCCCTCCCCACAACAGACACCCTGGGAGGGAGGTGGGGCTGAGAGAGCTCTTTCCCAAGCTGTCCTTGAGAGAACAGCTGGTGCAGAGCTATGGCTTGCCCAAGGCCATCCAGCCAGGTGCAAGTGGAGGAGTGGGGAATCAAACCCGGTTCTCCCAGATTAGAGTCCGCGCACTTAACCACTACACCAAACTGGGGTGACTCTCTAGTTTTTGGGCAAAACTCTGTGGTAAAACCAGCCTCAAATCATCAAGTTTTGCCCAAAAAACCAGAGTGTCACCCTGCAACATCACTGAGATGCCTATGCCACTTACGGGTGACATAGTCTTGTTACTCCGTGTGCTGTTTGGGGGGAAATTTCCTCCCGCTGGCCACGAGTCCACAAGTGGGGACTGGTAACCCTATCTGCAAACTGAAGGCTTTTGTTTGAGTCCCTCCTTCTCATGTTGGGTCTGCCTCTTTAAATGCTGCCCTCAACTCTTCCTCGCATTTTTGTGTTTTCCAGCGAGTCTTTGTCTTCTCACGATATGATCAAAGTGCGATAAGCCTGAGCTGAGTCATTTTAGCTTCTTGGAAGAGTCCAGGCTTGATTTGAGCAAGAACCCACCGATCTGTCTTTTTGGCAGTCCACGGTATCCGCGAAACTCTCCCCCAGCACTGCATTTCAAATGAATCAATTTTCTTCCTGTCAGCTTTCTTCATTGTTTAGCTTTCACATCTGTACATAGTATGGGCTTAGAAGGGAACTATTCTGATTAGGGTAGCGCCGCTCAGACCCTCAAGGGGGAAAGGAATTTACAAGGCATTGAGTCTAATCTCCGGCTCCACTCAGGAAATCCAGAGTACGAGCATTCCTAACACAACACATGGAATTCGCGGCCACAGGAGGTGGTGGCGGCTACAAGCATGGATGGCTAAAAGAGGAAATTAGACAAACATATGGAGCAGAGGTCCATGAGTGGCTATTGGCCACAAGGTATAGATAGGAACTCTCAGTCTGGGGCAAGTGATGCTCTGTATTCTTGGTGCTTGGGGGGGCAACTGTGGGAGGGCTTCTAGTGTCCTGGCCCCACTGCTGGACCTCCTGAGGGCACCTGGTATGTTTGGCCACTGCGTGACACAGAGTGTTGGACTGGATGGGCCACTGGCCTGATCCAACATGGGCTTCTGTTATGTTCTTACATTTTGTCCAGCCTCTGCTTGAAGATCTCCAGCAAGGGATCTCCCCCCCCCCCCCCGGTAACTGTTTCCATAATCAAATTGATCTCTCTATTAGAAAGGCTCTTCTGATGTTCAGCCTTCATCTCCCCTCCTGGGCTTAAGCTCACTAGATCTACTCTCACCCTTGTGAGAAACAGAGAAACCAACAAAATCGCTATATGGCTATTATATATGACAAGTGGGGAGGGCACAGACTCAAAGGGGGAATCCCATCTCTCCCTCCCCCCCATCACTGTGTCAAGTGTAGCTCCAAGCCTTTCCAACCACCTTTGTGCCCAGTGATTCCTGGGAGTAGCTTCTGGAGTCTGCCAAAACCACAGCCTGGCCCGGAGAGGCTTCCAGAGTCCCTGGTATAGAGCTTGGAGTGGTTCCTGGAGTCTGCAGCCACCAGCTCTGCAGAAACAGAGCGTGGGAGAGATTAACTCCCTGTGCTTTTTTTTAAAAAAAAAGTTTTCAGATGTTTTCTACAAACCTGGGGAGCCCCCCAAGTTTGCAGAAGAATCTGTTTTTAGTCAGTGTTGGCCTCATCCAAGGTATCCACAGATTAGACCGCACTTGCCTATTCGATATATAGATATCCTGTTACATAGTCAGGAAAATCCTAAGGATAGAAGATAGACAGATGATAAACAGATGATAGACAGACAAACAGGTGATAGACAAATAGGTGATGATGATAGATAGATAGATAGATAGACAGACAGACAGACTGATTTTTTTTCTGGGGAAATGAACCGGAATGGAGTTCCAGAACCTCTTTGACAAAATTATTTTAAAAATGTTTCAAAGTTCATGAGTTTTTAGTATACAGACTGAAAACTCCATTTCCCTCTTGAAAGTTCCAGCACCTCTTTTTTAAAAGAAAAGAAAAAGCCCTGAATGGGTGGGTGGGTGAGTGGGTGGGTGGGTGGGTGGATGGATAGATGGATAGATAGATGGATGGATGGATGGATGACTGATAGATAGAAGAAGAAGAAAGTAGATTTATACCACTACTCAAAGGAGTCTCAGAGAGGCATACAGTCTCCATTCTTTTCTCATCCCCACAAATAGGTGGGGCTGAGAGAGCTCTCTCGAGAACTGCCCTTGAGAGAACAGCTCTGAAAGAACTTATGACTGACCCAAGGTCACACCCGCAGCTGCATGTGGTGGACCTCCCGATGGCACGTGGTATTTTTGGCCACTGTGTGACAGAGTCTTGGACTGGATGGGCCACTGGCCTGATCCAACATTGGCTTCTCTTATGTCCTTAGGAGCGGGGAATCAAACCCGGTCCTCCCAGATTAGAGTCCGCGCTCCTAACCGCTACACCAAACAGATAGAATGACTGAATGACTGACAGATAGATAAGACAGACAGATGATAGACGATATATAGATGTCAGACAGACAGACAGATATATAGACATGTGTTTTAAAAAATCTTGAGGGCTCTGCTGGGAATGAAAGGAGTATATTTTTTTTGAAGAAGCTATTTTAAAATGCTCTCACCCGTGGGTGAATGAAATCTGACTAGGCATCACTTCGCCACTTCCTGAGGCCAGCCGGTAGTCAGGATCTATGTTAAATAATTCTTTACGGTAACAAGCATGTTTCATTCTCTACAGGATGTGATCTGTCCTCGTCTGCCGGTTCAAAGTAGGGTAATAGAATCATTCCCCCCCCCCCCCTTTGTGGCTTGGCCAAATAGCTGTGCATTCCCTTTGGAGAGAGTAAGTTTTGAACATCTTCCACCCCAGACTTCATTAGCATAAGAAAAAACTAAGCAGTCTTATGAAGGGGAAGTGATTATATAAACTAATTATGATTTGTATGTTCTTCTGTTTGTCGCTCGGAGGGTTTCAGTTCTTGGGGGGAAATGCAGAAAAAAACTAATTCCACTTGATGAATGTTTTCTATACATCACAAAGGATTTGGAAATGGATTTCGGGAAGAAAAGGAGTAAGCTGGGCATTGTTCTTTTTGGAATTAAGAACGGAAAGCCATCAGAGTAGCTTCTTTGAAGGTTTCTCAGTGATTTGCTTTTTTTAAGAACATCTCGGACGAAGGGGAAACGTCATAGAGTAGTGGACTGGAACAATTTAGTAACGCCACTATGCACATGATGTACAAGTATGTGTCAGTTGGGTGTGGTGGTTAAGAGCAGCAATCTCTCATCTGGAGAACCGGGTTTGATTTCGCACTCTTCCACATGCAGGCAGCTGGGTGACCTTGGGTCAGTGACAAGTTCTTTCAGAGCTGTTCTCTCAAGACCAGTTCTCAAAAGAGCTCTCTCAGCCCCACCTACCTCACAGGGTGTCTGTTGTGGGGAGAGGAAGAGAAGGAGATTGTGAGCTGCTCGAAGACTCTGAATGAAGGGCGGGTTATAAATCCAATCTCTTCTTCTTCATCATCTTCTTCTTCCTCTTCTTCTAGTATATGCATATATACTTCATTTTTGCATTCTCAGACAGCACGGTGTAGTAGGCAGAGCTCAAGAGTATGGGTGACCTTGGGCCAATTGCAGTCTCTCCATGGTCTTCACAGTGGTAATAAGAACATAAGAACCGAATAGAAGCCAATTTGGATCAGGCCAATGGCCCACCCAGTCCAACACTCTGTGTCACACAGCAATAAATAAAGAATGAATGACATTCCCTTGCCACCCTGAGCTCAATGGACAAAGGCCTGGGCAACGAACGAAGAAGTAGAAAGTATTCTCTAGGACATCATGAAAATGTAGAAACACACTGGGTGGCATCTCTCTCGCTTTGGGAAGGGCATCTTGTCATACGGACACGAGGAGTGGCTCTCCAGCGGCTTTCACACACATTGGATAATTCACGTTTCAATGCCCTTTCAATGCACCATAGCAATCATCTGCAACTAGAAATCAATGCCCTTTCAATGCGCTTCAGCAATCGTTTGCAACTGGAAATCAATGCACGTTCAATGCCCTTTGGCAGTCGCAAAAAGAATGCTAAAAGGCATTGAAACTGCATTATCCGGCCTGTGTGAAAGCAATGAACAGGCGCTTGCGCATAAGAAGAGGAGAAGGAGGAGGAGATTGGATTTATACCCTGCCCTTCACTTGGCGTCTCAGAGCGGCTTACAAATTCCTTTCCCTTCCCCTCCCCACAACAGACACCCTGTGAGGTGGGTGGGGCTGAGAGAGCTCTGCCAGAACTTGTCCTTTGAGATAACAGCTGGTACAGAGCTTGCCCAAGGTCATCCAGCAGGTGCAAGTGGAGGAGTTGGGAATCAAACCCAGTTCTCCCAGATTAGAGTCCACGCACTTAACCACTACCAAGCAATGAACAGGTGCTTTCACACAGGAAGAGGAGGAGGAGATTGGATTTATATCCCGCCCTTTACTATCCAAAGGAGTCTCAGAGTGGCTTACAATCTCCTTTCCCTTCCCCTCCCCACAACGGACACCCTGTGAGGTCGGTGGGGCTGAGAGAGCTCTGACAGAAACTGCCCTTGAGAGCGCAGCCCTGACAGAATTATGGCTTGCCCAAGGTCATCCAGCAGCTACAAGCGGAGGAGAATGCATGGAGCTTCTTGGAGCTAGCTGCTTCCCCAACCACAATCCGCAGTGGGCCGCAGATCCCACGACACCTCTCTGGCCACCGGGGAAAACCTGAAACCTTCCCCCTCCATTATTCCCCAAAAAGCAAACTGGACCTGTCATTCTCCGGTGAGATCTTTAGAACCAGGGCTACCGTTTGGATGGTCGTCTCCCTTCTGGGCAGTTTCTCCGACTGCAGATCAATTCCAGATGGTGCCCAGTCGCCATCTGCGATGTATTGACTTTTCTGTTATCCCTTGTTTGGAGATTGGATTGCTTCTCTCTGGAGGTCTGCCAGTCTGCCTGGACGCCGCGCTTTGTATTCTGACACAGTCGGTCTAATCCCCGGGCTGCTGAAATGAGAAGACCAGGCTCCCGTGGACGTGAATTGCAATGGACTGGGTGGGAAGACCCATCAGAAGGGGGAGCTCACGTCGAGGCATTGTGCAGTTTCTCAAAGGAGCAAAGAGGCAGTGTGGCATAGGGGTCAAGAGCATCAGATTAGGATTTGGGAGACCCGGGTTCAAATCCAGACTCGAGACGTGTAAGCTCACCGGGTGACCTTGGGCCAGTCACACTCTCTGTCGATTGTAATTTATGTATCATAGGAATTTGTATTACTGGCATTAATTGTGTTTTATGTCTTATTGGAATTTTTATTCTGCTTGTAAGCCTCCCTGAACCGGCTCTGGCTGGGAGGGTGGGATAACAAATTTTTTAAAAATCCAAATCAGTCAATCAAGGTATTGTGTCGTGAGTTGAACTCTGATAAAACCAGGGATGAGGTCCCCAAGTGCAGAAAGGACCACTGGACCAGAAAAAGATGTGGCTCAAAACCACTTTCAAATGCCCCGGGGCAGACACTGTACTGACTGCAGAGTCACCCCTGAGCAGCCATTAAACAGCCGTAAATTTTTGCAGACGGGACCCAGACGGTACCATAAAACCGAGAGATCAAACGAAGGGAAAGCAGCATCCAATCTGGATACTGCCATAAAATCTAACAATCAATCGACGTGAAAGGCAGAGGGGAATTTCCGTTCCAACAAGGGTTAGGTAAAACAGCAGAGCGAATGCTAGATGCATAATAGGCCTTAGTCTGTGACACATCCTGGTTTCCTTTTAAAGCTGGATCGACGCACACCTTAGCCAGGGATTCCCAGCCTCTTTCAGCCTGTGGAGGCCTGTGGAATTTCGAGAGAGTCAGGAGAGGGGCCATCGGAGACGGAGCCAATTCCAAAATGGCTGCACCAGGAGGCGGAGCCAGTTGGAATGCCTCCTTCTTCCTAGGAAACAAGAAAGACTGAAGGGGGGGGTAATGGAACCCACACACTGACTAAGGAAAGCCCAGGTGCTTATCAGCCCTCCCAGTCCTCCAGAAGGGAACACTTTCATCGGAATGAGGGCAGCCAATGACAAGCTTTGCCTTACAATGGCCTCACCCTCTTTCAAAAAAGTCCAGCAGGCTCCAAGGGAAGTACTGGTGGGCTCCATAGGGTTCACAGGCACCATGTTGGGGTACCCTGTCAATTATCTCACTAGCATCATGTTATGATAACCAGTCAGCTGTGTGGCTTGTCTTCTGCACTCCGAACGGAGTAACTGCTGTTGTTCAGTACTGGCACAATATCTAGTGGTGTCCAGATCTACCTTGAGGACACAGTGACAGATATGGCTTTTAAGGGTATTCTTGGTTCTTGGAGGGCAACAGTGGGAGGGCTCCTGGAGTCCTGGCCCTGCTGGTGGACTTCCTGATGACACCTGGGTTTTGACCACTGAGTGTTGGACTGGATGGGCTATTGGCCTGATCCAACATGGCTTCTCGTATGTTCTTATGTCTGGGGCAGTGATGGTCTGTATTCTTGGTGCTTGTGGGGCAACAGTTGGAGGGCTTCTGAAGTTCTGGGTTTGCTGCTGGACCTCCTGCTGGCACCTGGGTTTGGGCCACTGTGTGACACAGAGTGTTGGACTGGATGGGCCATTGGCCTGATCCAACGTGGCTTCTCGTATGTTCTTATGTCTGGGGCAGTGATGCTCTGTATTCTTCTTTCTTGGGGGGCAACAGTGGGAAGACATCTGGCCTCACTGCTGGACCTCCTGCTGGCCCCTGGGTTTTGGCTGCTGTGTGACAGAGTTTTGGACTGGATGGGCCATTGGCCTGACCCAACATGGCTTCTCTTCTGCTCTTCTGTTCTCGCAACAAAAGCCAGAATATTGTGCGTGTGATGTTGTGCTGCCATTCCGAAGTGAAAACCAAACGGAACAGGATGACAGTCCAGATGGAGTTGACCATCATGCAGGGACTTGTGAGGCAGATTTGTTTAGTGTACCAAACGATATTGACAGCGACCCAAAATACCCACAAAAGAACAAATCTGCCTTATGAGTCGTTATTCGTCTTCAGTTGTCAATAGTTATCCTGATATTCTTAATAATATTTCATCACAGGTCTGTACAACATAGAGCAGATGGAACTAAATAGGTGCAATCTTTACCAGAAACTGTCACTTTTGCAGTCAAAATGGAGTTTTTGTCCGGGGGGGGGGGGATGTACAGATATGTGCAAAAAGGATTGTAAAATTTCATTTGTTGTTCTGTTGTTCCCTTTTTAAGCCACTTCTACCTCACTTTTCTCCTCCAAGTGGCCCAAAGCAGCTTACAACACCCCAGAGCCAGTTTGGTGTAGTGGTTAAGTGTGCGGACTCTAATCTGGAAGAACCGGGTTTGATTCCCCACTCCTCCACTTGCACCTGGCTGGATGACCTTGGGCAAGCCATAGCTCTGTACCAGCTGTTCCCTCAAGGACAGCTTGGGAAAGAGCTCTCTCAGCCCCACCTACCTCACAGGGTGTCTGTTGTGGGGAGGGGAAGGGAAAAGGGGTTTGTAAGCCACTCTGAGACTCCCTTGGGGAGTGGAGGGCGGACTATAAATCCAATCTCTTCTTCTTCTTCTTCTTCTTTATGCTCAGTTATGCTTATGAGTTCAGTTTCACACATGCTAAATAATGCAATTTCGATCCACTTCAGCGACTGTTTGCAAGTGGATTTTGCCATGTCACACAGTAAAATCCGGTTGCAAAGTGCACTGAGAGTGGACTGAAAATCATAGAACCGTTGAATCATAGAGTTGGGAGGGGCCATACAGAGCATCTAGTCCGACCCCTAGCCCAATGCAGGACCAGCCTAAAGCATCTCTGACAAATATTCGTCCAGCCTCTTCTTGAAAGCTTCCAGTGAAGGGGCGCTCACCACTTCCCTAGGCAGCTGGTTCCACCTTTGAACCACTTCGACTGTGAAAACGTTTTTCCTAATACCAAGCCGATACCTTTCTGCATGTAATTTAAACCTGTTGCTTCAGGTCCTCTCCTCTGCTGCCAACTGGAACAGCTCCTTGCCTTCCTCCAACGACAGCCTTTCAAATATTTGAAGAGAGCAATCATGCCCCCCCCCCCCAACCTCCTCTTCTCCAGTCTGAACATTTCCAAGTCCCTCAGCCTTTCCTGGTAAGGCCCGGTCTCCAGACCCCAGATCATCCTCATCGCTCTCTTCTGCACCCTCTCGATTTTTTTCACATCCATTTTGAAATGTGGCCTCCAGATGTGTTATTTAGTGTGCGTGAAAGCACCCTTCGATTCGTCTGAAAGAGAATCAGGAGCAATACCAGTTTATTCTCATCATAGCCCTTTGAACTGGTTTAGGGGGAGGGACGTCGCCCAGTCTAAGGTCACAGCACGCCTTGTGGCTGAGGAGGGATTTGAATCCAAGCCTTCCTCATTCCAGGCCAGCTTCCTACCAACTA
This sequence comes from Lepidodactylus listeri, assembly GCA_029233225.1. NCBI lineage: Eukaryota > Metazoa > Chordata > Lepidosauria > Squamata > Gekkonidae > Lepidodactylus > Lepidodactylus listeri. The sequence continues at coordinate 6,803,047 of JARCFY010000010.1, forward strand.
CTCCATGCTAAAGACCAGGGCTATTTTTGGGCAGGAACGCACAGGAACGGAATTCCGGCTAGCTCCCAAGTTGGCCACGCCCAGCAGGAACTCATTAGCATAATAGGCCACACCCAACAGCAGAAACTCATTAGGATTGGCTACATTAAGGGTGTGGCCTAACATGCAAAAAAGTTCCTGCTGCAAGAAAAGTCCTGGGTTTTGACAACAAACAAGGCAAACAGAATAAGAAGCAAAAGGTGGGTGTGGCTGGATGACCACTCTTCTGGTAACATGGGGGAGTGGCCTAATATGCTAATAAGCTGTGCGGTCAGCTAATGAGTTTCTGCTGTTGGGTGTGGCCTATTATGCTAATGAGTTCCTGCTGGGCTTTTTCTACCAAAAAAGCCCTGCTGAAGACAGTATGCACAATATTAGGAAGAAAGTTGATTTATTTGAAACGTTGGAGAATACTTCGAGATCAAACCAAGCCTGAATTCTTGCTAAATATAACTAAACGGAGGCTGTTGGGCCACATGATGAAAAGACAAGAGTAGCTGGAAAAGACCATCATGCAAGGGGAAGTTGAAGGCAGCAGGAAAAAGGAAGACTCGACATCCAAATCACAAGATGTGATAGTCCCACTGTACACTGCATTGTTCAGGTCACACCTGGAGTCTTGTGTGCAGTTTTGGAGGCCTCCCTTTCAAAAGGAAGGAGACAGAACGGAGCGGGTGCAGAGGAGAACCACGAGGATGGTCAGGGGGGCTGGAGACCAAGAAGCCCTAGGAGGAAAGGCTGAGGGACTTCTTAGGAATGTTCAGTCTTGAGAAGTGGAGGTCGAGGAGGGACATGACTGCTCTTTTGAAATATCTGAAGGGCTGTCCCTTGGAGGAGGGCAGGGAGCTGTTCCTGTTGGCAGCAGAGGAGAGGACTCGCAAGGATGGGTTTGAATTAAGGTCGGGAAGGTACCGGCTGGATCTTAGGAAAAATCTTTTTACAGTCGAGAGTTGTTCCACAGTGGAATCGGCGGCCTCGGGAAGTGGTGAGCTCCCCCTCCCTGGCAGTCTTTAGGCAGCGGCTGGACAAACCCTTGTCAGGGATGCTCTAGGCTGGTCCTGCATTGAGCAGGGGGTTGGACTACATGGCCTGTAGGGCCCCTCCCAACTCTGTGATCCTGCGATCCTATGGATCAACACAATAAAAGAAACCCCAGCCCTCAGTTTGCAAGACCCGAATGACTGCTAACAACAGGACATTTTGGAGGACATTTTATATGGATGCCAGCCTCCAGGTGGGACCTGGGGAATCCCCCAGAAATACAGCTCATGTCCAGACGATAGAGATCAGTTCTCCTGAAGAAAAGGGATATTTTGGAGGGTGGACTCTGTGGCATTGCACCCCACCGAGGTCCCTGTCCTCCCCAGGCTCCACCCCCAAAATCTCCAGGAATTTCCAAACCTGCATCTGGCAACCCTGCCTCACCCCATCCTCCTCCAGTGGCCAGGGGGGGACCTGTTAACCCTATCTATATATCTAATTCCCAAGTGCCCCCCATGTGCGGATACTTAAATCCGCACGGGGGGACTTGGGGGGTGGGGAGGGGGTTCTGCAGATGGGGGGTGATCCCCCCGTTTGCAGAAAAATCAAAAAAGTTAAAAAAAAGTTTTCGGGGGATACTGAAATCCCCCGAAAAGTAAAAAAGCGTTCCCTGCGCATGTGCAGGGAACGAACTTACCTGTCGTGTGGTTGTTGGTGGCGGCGTGGCGGCGGTTCCCTGCACGCGCAGGGAACGGACTTGCGGGAGTGCTGGCGGTGCTGGTGGCGGATGAGCGCGGCCGGGGGGGGGGCAGGAAGGGATGGTGCCGGGGGGGAGGAGGGAGACGCTGGGCCCGAGTGGCGTTAAGCCACTCAGGCCCCAGCAAAGAAGAGTGAGCTGGTGGGCGGGCAGACGAGCACGGGGGGGGGGAGAGGGAGGGAGGGGATGGTGCCGGGGGAGGAGGGAAACGCTGGGCCTGAGTGGCATTAAGCCACTCAAGCCGCGGCAAAGGAGAACGGGCGGGAGGGGAACGCGAGGGCGAGGGGGGAGGGAAAGAATGGTGAGGCTCCTCCGGCACAAAGCCGCGGGCCTCGCTGGGCCAAGTCGGGGCGGGAGGTGGAGAAGAGATGGCGAGGCCTGCGGCTCTGCGCCGGAGGGGCCTCGCCTTGGGCAGGCTGGAACGTGGGGGGAAGGGGGGGGAAGGAGGAGCAGTTGTCAGCTTCTCCCCCCCGCGAATATCGCGCCCCCCCCCCCTTGTTAATTCATAAAGTTCCTATAAGTCAGAAGTGACTTGATGGCACATAACACACATACAAAATATTTGAGAGGGGAATGGAGATATATAAAGGACAGCAGAAACACCTGATAACCAGGATTTTGTGGCTGGGGGGGGGGCAATTTTTTGAGGGGTGGGTGGGGATGCCATTATTTTTATGTCAGCTCCAGTCTGCCCCCAAGCCTGACCGCTGCCGGCCACCCTTCTCCCTCCGCTCCTTCAGGGCCCTTCAGCTGATCGGTGGGGGGGATGTGGCCCAGTGATTAGTTGGAGTGGCCTTTAAATCTTGCAGGAGGGAGGGAGAGGGGTGTGTGCCATCTCCCGCTTCTTCTCAGAAGCCTTTAAAAGATCCCTTTAAATGCTTTTGAGAAGAAGCGGGGAGGGGCATGCATGCCCCCCCCCGATTCTTCTCAAAGGCCAAGTTCAAATCAAAGCCACGCGCCACCACGGCCCCACTCCCAGGGGCCACCCCACAGTGCAAACGCTCCATTCTGCCTCCTCCCGGGTATGGTCCTGCATCAATCTATGCAGTGCAGACAGAAAGCCCCGCGACAACTTGGCCCGGGTCTTTTTGCCCCGCTTCCCTTGCGCTTCATTTTGCCAGTCTGTCCTCAGCCAAAAAAATCTTCTCCAAAATATCTTGTGGGGCAGGCCCTTTAAGGGGCTATCTCTTTAAGGAAGAGGGCGGAGCCCCCCATAGCCCCACCGTAGCGACCGGCCAGCTACAACAGTGTTCCAAATCTTACCCACCCACCCCACACCCAACGCCATGTTACAAATATATCAGAAGTCATATAGGGGCAAGTGCGCATTGATTTTGAGAAGGGGGTGCCTATGCGCTCCCAGTTCCTTCTGAGAAGTTCTTCTCTGCTCCCTCCATGTCCCGTTCTCTCATTGGTTCATTGGTTCTTCTGAGAAGTTCGTCTCTGCTCCCTCCATGTCCCGTTCTCTCATTGGTTCATTGGTTCTTCTGAGAAGTTCTTCTCTGCTCCCTCCATGTCCCGTTCTCTCATTGGTTCATTGGTTCTTCTGAGAAGTTCTTCTCTGCTCCCTCCATGTCCCGTTCTCTCATTGGTTCATTGGTTCTTCAAAGGATCTCCGGAGGAACCCAAAGCAACCGAAATTATGCTGCAGAAGTACAGGACCTTTGCAACCTTAGCCGAGCGAAAATGAGATTATTTTAACAAGCTCATCTGCAGGCCAGCAGCCCCCCTCAAGGCACCCTGCAACCTTTAAATGTTATTTAGCACCCTCAGTTATGACTGGATTTCAACTATTTGAATCTCTCCTGTGGCTTTAGAGAATCTCTCCCCGGACTTGGGAAACTTCTCGAACAGAGTCTCTCCTTACATTCTCTGGGGTCTGCGATTCATCTCACAGGGCGATCTCCTGGGGAGGGGGGGAATTAATTAGCTTTTACAGAGAAATACGAAGGGGGAAGGGGGGGGGATTATTTGCCTGATGGGCAGCGGCTATTTTCCCAGCGAGGTGAAACTGACCCCTAGTTAAAACAGATTTTGCCATCTCTTTGAAATGTAATTGCATGGATCGCAAAGAAGGTGATGGGCGTTGCGCAGGTTTAACAGTATACAACTTACCGATATCCATGGAGACCTGCTGAGATTTTTCTCAGAATAACAATTTTTTTTTAACCTTTACGGCAGCCGTCTAATTTGTGGCAACATTAATAGTGCAGCCATTAAATGGGAGACGTAGAAGAGTTTGGCTGCAGGACCGATGCTGCATGTGGGTATGTTTTATAATACATTATTTTAAAATCGAACTGTATCTGAATTGCCTTTATTTATACGATCTTGGTGTCGTGGTGGATAGCTCCATGAAAGCATGAGCCCAGTGTGCTGCAGTGGTGAAAAAGGCAAGCTCTGTATTAGGAATTCACTGGCACAGGAGGTGGTGGCGGCTACAAGCATGGATGACTTCTTCAAGAGGGAATTTGATAAACATCTGGAGCAGAGGTCCCTCAGTGGCTATTAGATGGGAACACTCAGTCTGGGGCAAGTGATGCACTGTATTCTTGGGGGGGGGGGCAACAGTGGGAGGGCTTCTAGTGTCCTGGCCCCACTGCTGGACCTCCTGAGGGCACATGGTGTTTTTGGCCACTGTGTGACGGAGTGTTGGATTGGATGGGCCACTGGCCTGATCCAACACTGGCTTCTCTTATGTTCTTATGTTCTAGGGATTATTAAGAAAGGGACTGAGAATAAAATGGCGAATATTGTAATGTCCCTGTACAGATCTATGATGTGGCCTCATTTGGAATACTGTGTACACGTCTGGTCACCATATCTCAAAAAAGAGTCTGGAAAAAGTATAGAGGAGGGCAACCAAAATTATTCTGGGGTTGGAACCTCTTCCTTATGAGGAATGGCTGAAGAGTCTGGCATTTTTCCCTTTCGAAAAAGAGAAGAAGAGAAGAGATTGGATTTATACCCTGCCCTTCACTCGGAGTCTCAGAGCGGTTTACGAACTCATCTCCCTTCCCCTCCCCACAACAGACACCCTGGGAGGTAGGTGGGGCTGAGAGAGCTCTTTCCCAAGCTGTCCTTGAGAGAACAGCTGGTACAGAGCTATGACTTGCCCAAGGTCATCCAGCAGGTGCAAGTGGAGGAGTGAGGAATCAAACCCGGTTCTCCCAGATTAGAGTCCGCGCACTTAACCACTACACCAAACTGGCTCTTAACCACTACACCAAAAGAGATGAATAAGGGGAGACATGATAGAGATTTATAAAATTATGCATGGGGTGGAGAGAGTTGAAAAACAGAACTTTTTCTCCCTCTCCCAAACTACTAGAACTGGAGGGCATCCAAAGAAGCTGATGGGCAGGAGGTTTAGGAGGGACAAAAGGAAATACTACTTTACACAGAGAATGATTAAAATCTGGAATTTGCTGCCAGAGGATGTTACTGACGGCCACAGGAATAAACAGCTTTAAAAGGAGATTAGAGAGATTCATGGAGGAGAAGTCTCTCAGTGGCTACTAGCCATGGTGACTGAGGGCAACCTCCACATTCAGAGGCACTGATCATCTGAATCCCAGAGCTAAGAGGCAACATCTGGGGAAGCCCTTGGCCTCTGTGCCCTGTTGTTTGCCCTCCAGAGGAACTGGTTGGTCACTGTGTGAGACAAGATGTTGGACTAGATGGACCACTGGTCTGATCCTGCAGGGCTCTTCTGATGTCCTTAGGAAGGCCTCAGCCTCTATGCCCTGTTGTTTGCCCTCCAGAAGAGCTGGTTGGTCACTGTGTGAGACAAGATGCTGGACTAGATGGACCACTGGTCTGATCCCGCTGGGCTCTTCTTATGTCCTTAGGAAGGCCTCAGCCTCTATGCCCTGTTGTTTGCCCTCCAGAAGAGCTGGTTGGTCACTGTGTGAGACAGGATGTTGGACTAGATGGACCACTGGTCTGATCCAGCAGGGCTCTTCTGATGTCCTTAGGAAGGCCTCAGCCTCTATGCCCTGTTGTTTGCCCTCCAGAGGAACTGGTTGGCCACTGTGTGAGACAAGATGCTGGACTAGATGGACCACTGGTCTGATCCCGCTGGGCTCTTCTTATGTCCTTAGGAAGGCCTCAGCCTCTATGCCCTGTTATTTGCCCTCCAGAAGAGCTGGTTGACCCCTGTGTGAGACAGGATGTTGGACTAGATGGGCTATTGGTCTGATCCAGCAGGACTCTTCTGATGTTCTTAGGAAGGCCTCCGTCTCTATGCCCTGTTCTTGGCCATCCAGAGGAACTGGTTACGGTGCAAGACAGGATGCTGGACTAGATGGACCACTGGTCTGATCCAGCAGGGCTCTTCTTGTGTCCTTAGGAAGGCCTCAGCCTCTCTGCCCTGTTGCTGGCCCTCCAGAGGAACTGGCTGGCCACTGTGTGAGACAGAATGCTGGACTAGATGGACCACTGGTCTGATCCAGCAGGGCTCTTCTGATGTCCTCATGTATAGAACATTAAGTACGCATCTACCTGCTCCAAGTTGGCTCACTAAAACAATAAAAACATCAACACACAATTGTGAGCAACAAAGCCACTGAAACAAGCCAAGGTATAAGAACGGTATGAAACTCATGCCAAGTACACACATACACACACACACACGGCTAATTGTAATTGGTCCTCATCCCTGGTTGTGTTGTGTGTTTGCGTGCTTTCTGTGTTTTATCGAATTGTTTAAATATTTTATGTATGCTTCCATTTCAAATGCCGTTGTAAGGTCTTGATGGTTAGAATGTCAAAATATTTTCATGTTTCATGCCTTGGGGACCCGATGCCGATGGAGAGGCTGCGTAGAAATGTTTTAAATAAGCAGGCAAATAAGTAAACCATAAAAACATATTGATAAAACAGTCTTTGGGCCAGAGGCATATTATAAAACAGCTAAAAAAAGATTTTTTAAAACCCTCTTAATTAAATCCTGGGTAAAATGCAATATTTTAGCCTGGTGCCTAAAGGAAAGCAAGGCAGGTGCTGAGCAAGCCCCAAGGGGAAGGGGCTGTAGAGTCTATAGCTTTGCATATATGAGCGGGTGCCGTGACCCTCTGAGTTTCCACTTGGATTGCCACCAGCTCTGGGTGGGGAAATACCAGGGTGGTGTAATGGAGAACCTCTAATCTGGAGAACCGGGTTTGATTCCCCACTCTTCCTCCACATGAAGCCATCTGGGTGACCCTGGGCCAGTCTCAGTTCTCTCAGAGCTCTCTCAGCCCCACCTGCCTCACAAGGTGCCTGTTGTGGGGAGAGGAAGGGAAGGAGATTGTCAGCCACTTTGAGACACGTGAGGCCTGCTGGTTGACCTCGTTCCAGTCACGATTCTCTCAGGACTCTCTCAGGCCCACTTGCCTCTCAAAGTGTCTGTTGCCAGGAGAGGAAGGGAAGGCAACTGTCAGCCACTTTGGGACACATGAGGCCTGCTGGGTGATGTTGGGCCAGTCATGGTTCTCTCAGCCCCACCTGCCTCACAAGGGGTCTGTTGTGGGGAGAGGAAGGGAAGGCGAGTGTCAGTGGCTTTGGGACACATGAGGCCTGCTGGGTGACCCTGAGCCAGTCCCAGTTCTCTCAGGACTCTCTCAGCCCCACCTGCCTCACAAGGTGCCTGTTGTGGGGAGAGGAAGGGAAGGCGAGTGTCAGTGGTTTTGGGACACAGGAGGCCTGCTGACTGACCCTGAGCCAGTCCCAGTTCTCTCAGGGCTCTTTCAGCTCCACCTGCCTTCCAAGGAGATCCACTGTAATAGAGGGGGCCTCACCTGGAGGTTGGCAACCCCAGTTCCCAGCTCTAATTTGATTCTGATCTGTTTTATCCAGTGTTGCACGACCAAACAGCTCCCTCATTAATCCCTTACCACACTCAGACTCCACAGTGGATTGTCTAGACGGAGTCCACCTGAAGAAGCCGCGTGGTTCGGCTTTTTTTTTTTTTTTAAAAAAAGAAAGCGCATATGCGCACATGTGCCTCACCGTGTACTTGTTTTTCTGTGCATGCGCGGACTTGAATGGTAAAAGCACTGCCAGTGGTGCCTTCCTCTAGGTACCATCTCAATTAACAAAGTTCATAAATTCCACAGGCCATTCAGAAACATGAAATTGTTCAGAACATTTGAGGGGAGCTCTGCGGCCGTTACGTGTTTATGCATTTATGTGCATATCGCTAAGAGTCTTTTAAAATGGCAGCCATTTGGGATGGTCTGGAGTCAGACTATCCTGGATTATTTAATGTGTGTGACCACAGCCACTGGTTCTCTATGGAGTGTTCTTTTAAATGGCTTTTTACTGCTTTTTTATAGACTTGTATGTTTTAATCCTGTGTTGATGTTTTGGATTGTTTGCCACCTTTGCTAGAATGAAAACTTCTTAGTCTTTTATGCCCCGGTTCCTGTTTGCTTGCGGTGTCTTTCCAGAACTGTATCTCTGTGGTTCCACACTCTGCAATGAAGACCCAGATCTCACTTCTAGGTTCCAGGATTTTCATCAAGAGTTAGGAAGCCAGATGCTTAAATTCTGAAGTTCTCACCCAGAGTATCAAAAATTCATATGTGAGAACTGACAGCTGCTTCGTGCATCTTTTGCATTCAGAGTCTTCGCATTTGTGGTTCTGCTTTGCCTATATAGGACAGGGGACTCCCCCCCCCCCCTCCATCGCACCTCTTTTGATTACTGTAAGTTAAACAGGACATTTCGCTTAATTAAATTAGTGGGCTTGAACAAAGTGCTCTCCTTCCTGAACAATAAGAGGGTTTGTGTCGGATTAGAACTGGGACCTACTGTGGGAGACTGCTTCTCGTGAATTGGCTTGGTTCCTTCGATCTTCAACCATTTTCGTGCCCTCTTTTCCAGAATCCTACTCACTAAGTACTTGCAACTACCCAACACAGTCACAACAGAGGAGAATGAAAACGAAAGGGGAAATATTTGTGTGTGTGTATGACAGAGAGAGAGAGAGAAGACAAAGATGACGAAGAAGAACAAGAAGAAGAAGATAATGATGATGGAGGAGGAGGAAGAGAAGAAGAAGATGATGATGATGGAGGAGGAGAAGAAGAAGAAGGAAAAGAGGAAGAAAGGAATGGCATGCCATCATTCCACCTGAGGGAAACATCAATACAGGATCTACTAACCTCTTTGTTGTCCACCACCTTGACTGCAACAGTGGAAAGCTCTCTGAAATGTTGTCCTCTCCTCTTGACTCTCCACTATTCTTCCACCATGAGCCTCTATTATTTGGTCCTTCACTCAGTATTTTTGCATTTGTAAATCCTTCTGCCCAACTTCTTTGTTTCTATTGGATGTACCCTCCTCCAGTTTCTGAGGCGGGAGGGAAATCCTCATCTTGATTTACTAGTATTTAAAAATGGGTTGATGAGGCATGCATCCTACCAAACTAAGTGGCTCCTCCTTCAGCAGAAGAGCAAATTAATTTGGAAGAAGTCCCCTTAGGCAACAGGGAGGGTGCGGGCCACAGTGAAGAAACAGAAGGATTCCAGACAGCCTATCTATTCAGTTTCAGGAACTGGATACTAACAGGTTTTTTCTGTCATTTCAGACAGACCCATTTAAGTAGGAGAAGAAGAGGAGAGGAGAGGAGGACATTGAATTTATACCTCCGCCCTTCACTACCCAAGGGAGTCTCAGAGCGGCTTACAATTTCCTTTCCCTTCTCCTCCCCACAACAGAAACCCTGGGAGGTAGGTGGGACTGAGAGAGCTCTGACAGAAACTGCTCTTTTTCAAGAACAGCTGTGCCAGAACTACGGCTTGCCCAAGGTCATCCAGCAGGTGCAGTGGAGGAGTGGGGGATTAAACCCGGTTCTCCCAGATTAGAGTCCGCGCACTTGACCACTACACCAAACTGGCTCCGTAACAGCTGTTAACGGAATATATACAGTAACCGATTAGCGGGTTCACATTACCAGTGCTGCTTGATTGCGGCTTTTTTACATCCACACTTCCAGGAAGTGCGATCAACGCGCCCTCCACAGCTTGCCCTGGCTTTCACCTGGTACTTTTTAAAAGCGGGACTGAATTGTTAAAGGGCGGGGTGAGTACAGCAGGGGAACGCCAGACAGCTGAGGCTGTGTGAACCGGCCCACTTAATCCGCTTGAGAAAGGTGCCTATATCGGGCCAGACTGCCAGTCTGAACTCGGCCAAAGAGAGGCATCCTATTCAAGGGGATAAAACCTCAACACCCTTAGAGTGATGTGGCGCCCCCTAATGTCCAGGCATGCTGAGTCGCTCATTCCCTCACAGGGCTCACAAACTGTTATACTCCTTCTCTCCTCCTCTCAGCCATCCTCCATACATTGGCTTATTTACTACTGCTATGCCTTGGAAACAGACAGCGCAATCCGAAACACCATTACACCCTTATGAGTGTCGCAGCGAGAGTCACGCAGTATGGACAAGGAAAGGATTCTGTTCTAACAAGGGGCTTCAAATGTGCTGATTCCAGTGCCACAGTGGCGCTTTCCGTTTCAGATTCCTTGTCTCTCTCTCTCTTTTTTTTGGAAAAAGTTTTTATTATTGTATAAGTATAAATATTAATCTAAAGCAAACATATCACTTATTGACATACCATACCATACAAAACAAACTGAAATTTCTTAGTACCATTATTATATACGTATATCTTCATACCATACAATTAACTTCTTTTGAGTCAAAAATTACCTATACAAATTTGTAAATACATTTAATTCCTTTCCTTGTCTTCCCATTTGGAGTCATTCCCTCTGATCTAACCAATCATAGAATTTTACCCAAATTTTTTGAAAGTGAGTTCTGTCTTTTTGTTTAATTATGTGGCTTAAATTGTCTAATTCTGCAAGCTCCGTCGCTCTATCTGTAATTGTTTCTATTGTTGGGGTTTCTTCTCCTTTCCATAATTTTGCCCAACTCAATCTTGCTGCTGTAATTATATGGACCAGTAATTTTGTCTCATCTTTAGTTATGCTCTCCGGGGTCATATTTAGTAGGAATATTTCAGGTGTTAACGGTACCTTTATCTTTAATATTCCTGATATAAGTGTTTGTATTTTGTATTCCTTCTCCAGTGTGGGAGAAGAGGAGCAGTTGCTTGTCGGAGACGCCGTCTTCGCTTGTGACAACATGAGGCCGGGTAGAAATAGCTCCGGCGACGCCGAGGCAATTTCAGTAATGCCGTCGCGCGAGAGGTGTGATTAAGTCGAAGCAGCCTCTTGATTTTTCTGAAGTGCCCAAGAATGGAAGGCACTATAAAAATGCTAATTACTCCTGATTAATTTATCCCCCCGATGCAAAATCAGAGTGGAGTTTCACGGCTTGTCTCAGGCAGGTTGGCAATTACCGAAAGGTCAACTTTTCGGGAGTGGCTTGCCGCAAACACTTGATTTTTGACAAGACGCCACTTGCCGGTGTGTTCCTTGCTCCGGAAGCTTCTGAGCACAAACCAGACGTGAAGAAAGACACGCTGTGGAGCCCGAAGCAAGTGGTGTGATCGCACAAACTGTCATCGCTTTGGGTCACTTGAGTTCAGAGCCAAGAAGGTGTGTTCAGACCACTTCATGACACCATGAATCTATTCCTGTCTTGGAGCCTTTTAGAGCAATGGAATCAGTGGCCTTGAGGACACAGAAGAACACATTGAATCGTGGACATTTTGGAATGTCCCGTTTTGGAGAAGACACTATCTCTACAGCAGTCAGAATCCCTCATTTCTAACAGTGTCACTCTGTTCTGGCTTCCACTGAGGAAGAGCCACTTAATTTGGAAGAAATCTCCTCAGACTGCATGAAGGATTCAAATTTTGCTCTCAGGAGTGATAGGCTAGAATGGAAGAAGGAGGAGGAGGAGGAGGAGATTGGATTTATACCCCACCTTTCTCGACCCAAGGGAGTCCCAGAGCAGTTTACAAACTCCTTTTCCCTTCCCCTCCCCACAACAGGCACCCTGTGAGGTAGGTGGGGCTGAGAGAGCTCTGACAGAAGCCGTTCTTTTTTTAGAACAGCTGGTACAGAGCTATGGCTTGCCCAAGGTCATCCAGCAGCTGCAAGTGGAGGAGTGGGGAATCAAACCCGGTTCGCCCAGATTAGAGTCCGCACACTTAACCACTACACCAAACTGGCTAAAATGTACGGTTGCCTCCTCACCTCAAACTGACAGGGGGCTCCAGTTGACTCTCCTGGATCCTCCGGGCGACATCATCATGCTCGGCACATCAGGTGTGTGCGTGGGGGGAGGTTCTTGGGGGCAGAGTTCCCCCCAGTAGCGGATTGGGGGTCCCAAAATCGGGGGAACCCACGCCTCCATTGGGGGGATGGGTACCCTACTAACCTCAAGCTAATTTATGGAGACTGTAGAATTTTCAAGGCAAGAGATGGTGATTTGCCATTGCCTGCTTCTGTGTGGCAATCCTGGAATTCCTTGGTGGTCTCCTAAGCACTAACCAGGACCAACCTCTGAATCCCAGTGCCGGGAGGCAATATCAGGGCAAGGCCTCTATGTCCTATTGTTGGCCTTCCAGAGAAACTGGCTGGCCACTGTGTGAGACAGGATGCTGGACTAGAGGGACCACTGGTCTGATCCAGCAGGGCTCTTCTGATGTTCTTAGAAAGGCCTCGGCCTCTGTGCCCTGTTGTTGGCCCTCCAGAGGAACTGGTTGGCCACTGTGTGAGACAGGATGCTGGACTAGATGGACCACTGGTCTGACCCAGCAGGGCTCTTCTGGTGTTCTTAGAAAGGCCTCGGCCTCTGTGCCCTGTTGTTGGCCCTCCAGAGGAACTGGTTGGCCACTGTGTGAGACAGGGTGCTGGACTAGATGGACCACTGGTCTGACCCAGCAGGGCTCTTCTGATGTTCTTAGGAAGGCCTCGGCCTCTGTGCCCTGTTGTTGGCCCTCCAGAGGAACTGGTTGGCCACTGTGTGAGACAGGGTGCTGGACTAGATGGACCATTGGTCTGATCCAGCAGGGCTCTTCTGATGTTCTTAGGAAGGCCTCGGCCTCTGTGCCCTGTTGTTGGCCCTCCAGAGGAACTGGTTGGCCACTGTGTGAGACAGGGTGCTGGACTAGATGGACCACTGGTCTGACCCAGCAGGGCTCTTCTGATGTTCTTAGAAAGGCCTCAGCCTCTGTGCCCTGTTGTTGGCCCTCCAGAGGAACTGGCTGGCCACTGTGTGAGACAGGGTGCTGGACTAGATGGACCATTGGTTTGATCCAGCAGGGCTCTTCTGATGTTCTTAGGAAGGCCTCGGCCTCTGCACCCTATTGTTTGTGGCCATCCAGAGGAACTGGTTGGCCACTGTGTGAGACAGAATGGTGAACTAGATGGACCACTGGTCTAATCCAGATAGGGTTGCCAGGTCTGGGTTGGAAAATACCTGGAGACCTTGGAGGTGGATCCAGGAGAGGGTGGGGTTTGGGGAGGGGAGGGGCCTCAGCATGGTACAATGCCATAGAGTCCACCTTCAAAGCAGCCATTTTCTCCAGGGGAGCTGATCTCTGTCAGCTGGAGATCAGCTGTAAAAGCAGGAGATTCCCCAGGCCCCACCTGGAAGCTGACAATCCTAGATCCAGCAGGGCTCTTCTTTCGTTCTTAGGAAGGCCTCAACCTCTCTGCCCTGTTGTTGGCCATCCAGAGGAACTGGTTGAGGCCACTGTGTGAGACAGGATGCTGGACTAGATGGACCATTGGTTTGCTTCAGCAGGGCTCTTTTCTGTGTTCTCAAAGGTAAAATAGAAATGTCCTGAAGGGATAGTTCCCTCACACATCTGCAATGGCAAAGTCCTGGAACAATGAAGTATGAAAACAAAGCTGATGTCATGCCTCCTTCCACCCCAATATATATAGCATGCAGTATGGGATCTGGGATCCATCATGCATATGCAGATAGTTTTGAAAGGCTTCCAAAATTATCCTCATCCAACTTTGCCTGTGTTTTTTGGTGTGTGGGGGAGCATCTGATCTACCTGGTCTGGTTCCTGAAGTCCAAATGATCCCTTAGCAATCTGCCAATGTATTTCTCTGTCTTTCATGCAAAACATTAGCCTGAGCCCCTGATTTACAGCAACCGGCCCTGCAATGCTTGAATGCCGTTTTCTCTTAGCCATAATTTGTCCGTAACGACAATAAAACAACACTGTGATAATTCAGCTGTGTCCCAAATAGATTGTGATCAGGCTCTATCCATCTCTGAAGGACAACTCTATGGATATAAATTACAAGTTATGTCAGGAGAAGGTTCATAGATGGATGAGGTTCAGCCATTGGAATGACATACTTCAAAGGGTTTTGTTGAGCAAAACAGTCTCACCTGTTAGGAGCACTGAAGCTACTTTTAAAACTAGGGCAATGACATCCCATCCAGGAATTGTGGTACCCTACCGAGGTTCCCTATGGATATGGGGTTACAATCAAGGCTCCCTCTAAGCTGTGGAGTCTTCTGAGCAAAAATACTACTTTGTGAGCTACTGGCATTCAAGTTGTGAGCCAGCGATTTGGCAGCTGCATGAATTAGTTTTCTCTGGAGCCATCCTTCCTGAGCTAAGACATAAATGTGTGAGCCGGAGGCTAAAAAAACCTGTGAGCTAGCTCTCGCTAACTCAGCTTACAGGGAACACTGGTTACAATGAACTTATGCATTGAAATGAATGGGTCAGCTCTCTCACACAAGAGTTTCATGTATATGGCGTACAAAACTGAGGCCGTGTCCAATTTTTTAATGTTACAGAATGATAAAATTACACTAAGGTGACTGCCCTAGAAAGTCGTATTTCCCCCAATTCTGTTCTTAAGGGTCAGTGAAAATTACGGTCCCCTTTTAAGAAAAATTCAGGGAGGGGGGGATGTTTTCTGAATTCTGGGCACCACTTCCTCATCTCCCCTATCCCAAACCAGCCCCAAAGTAGTACTACGCCTGAGGAACATAGCCCCCAGGTGTATCGGAGTGGGTGGGTGTGGAAGGGCCGCTGCTGGAAACAGAGTGTCCCTTCTCTTGACCGTGTGGATCTTTTCAATGAGATCCAACCCAAGAATCTTAAGTTTTCAGAATCAGGCAGTTCTTAACGTCCTCTGAGAAAAAAGTCAAAATGTCAAAGCAGCCTTTTTTTCATGAATCAGTGGTGGAAAGGGCTATCAAGTCACAGTTGACTTATGGTGACCGCGTAGGGTTTTCAAGGGAAGGGATGAACCGATCCTCATTGCCTGCCTCTGCATCACAACCCTGGACTTCCTTTGTGGTCTCTCTTCCAAGTACTAACCAGGGCTGATCCTGCTTGGCTTCCAAGATCTGATGAGATCAGGCTAGCCTGGGCCATCCAAGTCAAGGGAGGGGACATTCAGAGATAGTCCACCATTGCCTGCCTCTGCATAGCAACCCTGGACTTCCTCGGTGGTCTCTCAGCCAAGCAGGGGTCATTTCGTAGAAAAAGAGGTGCAGGAGCTCATTAGCATAACTCATTTGCATAACTCATTTGCATATGCCACACCCCCTAACATGCCGGAAGTGTGTCAGAAGGCAACACCCAGCCCTCAGGCTCCACTCCACAGGTGAGTGAAACTGACCTGCTCTTCCTCTGTTCCCTTCCCCATCTCCAATACTTTGTGCAATAAAAATAAGCGTAAAGAACACACCCTCATTCTCTTCCTGCTCCCTTGAAACCACCAGGTTTCAAGTAGACTTGAGATACCCAGGACATATGCACCACCCATCCCTTTCCTTTCCCCCCCCCCACAGGTGGGGCTGAGAGAGGTCTTTTGAGAACTGCTCATGAGTGAACAGCTCTGAGAGAACTTGTGACTGGCCTAAGGTCACACCAGCAGCTGCATGTGGAAGAGTGGGGAATCAAACCCGGTTCTCCCAGATTAGAGTCCAACTCCTGACCACTACACCAAACTGATGGGGTGGAAGCTGCTGAAGGGTTGGTGAAATTTCTCCAGTACTTATGTGCCATGTGCCCAGATAAAAAATGGTATACTTAGAAAATTTATATGCCACCTTGAGCAAGTCTCTGGAAAAGCAGCACACAGTCATAAAAGGAACAATGATAAAATTATCAATATTAAAACAAAACATTAAAAACTATAAAGACCCTAGCAGGGCTTTCCCCGGGGCGCTGCGCCTCTGCACTGCTCAGGGAAGCCGAGGAGGGGGCGGGGCTTGGTCATGTGCCTGCCCCCTGGGCTCCTCACTCCCGGAGCTGCGCTCCTGTGCGCTCCTGCTCCAATGGACCCCTGCAGCCAAGTACTAACCACGGTTGACCCTGATTAACTTCCAAGATCTGATGAGATTAGGCTAGCCTGGGCTATCTAGGTGAGGTTTTCCATTAAACAGATGGATTCAGGGTAAGTTTTGGATGAAGAAAGCCCGTTGAAACTATTTATGATAGCAGAGTGAACATAGATCATCTCAGTGGTTACTGAAGTCTCTGTAGCAATTGTATTAAAACATAACCATTTTATTATTTATTTATTTATTTATTTATTTCGACTTATATCCCGCCTAGCCAGCAAGCCGGCTCTAGGTGGATAACAGCATAAAATCATAACATACAAGGTTAAACACATCATATAAAATCATTTAACTCACATTAAAAGGTGGCTTAAACAATAAAATCACAGATGGCAGCAAATACTAGACCAGCACCAAAACCAGCAACCTGCTTTTTTCCGGCCAGGAGGCTTCCACCACAGATGTTCTGGAGGTGGCTCACCAAGCCCCCTACTAAGGGCCATTCCCTCTGGTGACGGCCCCATAAGCCTGGCGGAAGAGCTCCACTTTGCAGGCCCTGTGGAACTGCAAAAGGTCCCGCAGGGCCCTGATGTTCTCTGGGAGCTCATTCCACCAGTGGGGAGCCGCCACCGAGAAGGCCCTATTCCTGGTGGTTGCCAACCTGGCCTCCCTCAGGCCCGGAAGGGTCAGGCGATGTTGAGTGCCTGACTGGAATGCTCTCTGGGGAGTATATGGGGAAAGGTGGTCCCTTAGGTAGGCAGGCCCCAGACCATATAGGGCTTTAAAAGTTAAAACAAGCACCTTGAACCGGATCCGGTACGCTATAGGCAACCAGTGCAGCGCCCACTTCAAGGGATGACTAATAGTTCTAGGCTATTAGTGTTTTCTTTCATTGTGGCTCCGTAGAGATGTTTTGTGGCATCAGTTGGTTGTGTGAACTGGTTCCACTGGAATCAGTATGGTAAAATCAGCCAGTCTGGAAGCGATAGGACTGAACATGTGAACACATGAAGCTGCATTCTATTGAATCAGACTCTTGGTCTGTCAAAGTCAGTATTGTCTACTCAGACCAGCGACGGCTCTCTAGGATCTCAGGCTGAAGTGTGCTCTGTCACCTCCTACCCGATCTTTTTTAACTGGAGATGCCAGGGATTGAACCCGGGACCTTCTGTACGCCAAGCAGATGCTCTGCCAGTGAGCCACGGCCCCTCCCTACAGGCTGTGAGGAAGAATCCAGCTGAGTCAGAACTCTCTTGCTCAAGCAGACTGAGGTACAAAGCCTTTTGAAATGACAGGAAAACATGGAACATATGGGAAGAAGAACGTTAAAACTTTCCGGTCTAGTGAGTCACGCTTTCTGAAGAGGTGTCATTTTCTCTGGGGACAATGTTCCTCAGCGTGTGGGCGTGTTAATTTCTATCCCAACGTTTTTTTTAAGGGAGTATATATTTATTTATTTCATTCATCATGGGCAGTGCCCACAGCAAGTTAAACGGTGGCATACCGGCAGGAGAACAAAGACGCATTTGAAGGTAGGCAGACCAGGTAGCAGTCACTGTTGGCAAATGGTAGGGATTGTGACTGGCGCATCAGTGCATTGTGGGAAGGCTAGCGTGAGAGAGGGCAATTTTGCTCGGTTCTCCTTCGTCGCTGCGGCCCCACAAAGCCTCACAGCTTATTGACTCTTGGGGGTCCCCAACCCCTTTCACAGAAGGTAGAAGATGTAGGAGAGCAGGTTTTTATACCCTACTTGGCTCTGACTTAAGGAGTCTCAAGGTGGCTGACAATCGCCTTCCCTTCTTCTCCCCACAACAGGTGCCTTGTGAGGCAGGTGAGGCTGAGAGAGTCCTGAGAGAACCGTGACTGGCCCAAGGTCACCCAGCAGGCCTCATGTGTCTCAAAGCAGCTAACACTCGCCTTCCCTTCTTCTCCCCACAACAGGCACCTTGTGAGGCAGGTGGGGCTGAGAGAGTCCTGAGAGAACTGGGACTGGCCCAAGGTCACCCAGCAGGCCTCATGTGTCTCAAAGCAGCTAACACTCGCCTTCCCTTCTTCTCCCCACAACAGGCACCTTGTGAGGCAGGTGGGGCTGAGAGAGTCCTGAGAGAACTGGGACTGGCCCAAGGTCACCCAGCAGGCCTCATGTGTCTCAAAGCAGCTAACACTCGCCTTCCCTTCTTCTCCCCACAACAGGCACCTTGTGAGGCAGGTGGGGCTGAGAGAGTCCTGAGAGAACTGGGACTGGCCCAAGGTCACCCAGCAGGCCTCATGTGTCTCAAAGCAGCTGACAATCGCCTTCCCTTTCTCTCCTGACAACAGGCTCTGTGAGAGGCAGGTGGGGCTGAGAGAGTTCTGAGGGAAACAGTGACTGACCCAAGGTCACCCAACAGGCTTCATGTGGCGGAAGACTGAGAAATCAAACCAGATTAGAGTCCACTGCTCTTAAACACTACACCATATTGGCTGGAGGTGTGGGGGGGATACTAACTGAAGGGGCGAGGCGAGGAAGGTTCTACTACGAGTGCTGTTTTTACTCCTACAACCCAATGAGCCCGTGGGACAGGATCAAATCAGGGATAAACAGGGAGAGGATCCACATAGGGTTGCCAAGTCCGAGTTGGAAAATACCTGGGGACTTTGGGGGTGGAGCCAGGAGAAGGTGGGGTTTGGGGAGGGGAGGGGCCTCAGCATGGTACAATGCCATAGAGTCCACCCTTCAAAGCAGCCATTTTCTCCAGGGGAGCTGATCTCTCTCACCTGGAGATCAGCTGTAAAAGCGGGGGATCCCCAGGCCCCACCTGGAGGCTGGCAGCCCTAGATCCACATATAACTCAATGTAAATAAACGGAGTATCATTCTGACTTCTAATGGCCTGGGTTGTTCATCTCCTTGCACAAGCAATGGAACCAAATCCCAGATTCTGCGCTGGCACGCAGCACCTTCGGTACCAATTCTAACTCTCACGACTACTCCTGCCACTGGTGGGTGAAAGTACAGTGTATCTAACAGTGTTATATGCAAGAAACACCAGTCTGTGGCCATGATTCACCATTCCACTCAGGTCCACCTGCACACCATGAAGTCCTCATGTTTGCTGGGAAACAACGAGAGACCTTGGCGTCACGTGTGCGATGGGAGCTTGGTGTCTTCTAGACACATGACTCTTCTCTCTTTGCCTTCCTATCGGGCAGCGAGAATTAGATTGAGCCTCCCACTCACACTGTTTTTGTGTGGCTCAGTGGTAGAGCATCTGCTTGGCATGCAGGAGGTCCCAGGTTCAATCCCCCGGCATCTCCAGTTAAAAGGACCAGGCAGGAGGTGATGGGAAAGACTTCTGCCTGAGACCCTGGAGAGCTGATGCCAGTCTGGGTAGACAGTGCTGACTTTGATGGTCCAACGGTCTGATTCAGCGTGGGGCAGCTTCATGAGCATTTGGGGAAGGGCCATGGCTCATTGGAAGAGCGTCTGTTTGGCATGCAGGAGGTCCCAGTTAAAAGGACCAGTCAGGCGGTGATGTGGAAAGACCTCTGCCTGAGACCCTGAAGAGCCACTGCCAGTCTGAGTAGACAATACTGAGTTTGATGGACCATTGGTTTGATCAGGGTTCCGTTGGAGCGGGAGCGCACAGGAGCGGAGCTCCGGGAGTGAGGAGCCCAGGGGGCGGGCACATGACCAAGCCCCGCCCCCTCCTCGGCTTCCCCGAGCAGTGCAGAGGCGCAGCGCCCCGGGGAAAGCCCTGCTAGGGTCTTTATTGTTTTTAATGTTTTGTTTTAATATTGATAATTTTATCATTGTTCCTTTTAGGACTGTGTGCTACTTTTCCAGAGACTTGCTCAAGGTGGCATATAAATTTTCTAAGTATACCATTTTTTATCTGGGCACATGGCACATAAGTACTGGAGAAATTTCACCAACCCTTCAGCAGCTTCCACCCCATCAGTTTGGTGTAGTGGTCAGGAGTTGGACTCTAATCTGGGAGAACCGGGTTTGATTCCCCACTCCTCCACATGCAGCTGCTGGTGTGACCTTGGGCCAGTCACAAGTTCTCTCAGAGCTGTTCTCTCATGAGCAGTTCTCAAAAGACCTCTCTCAGCCCCACCTACCTCACAGGGTGTCTTGTTGTGGGGAAGGGAAGGGAAAGGGATGGGTGGTGCACATGTCCTGGGTATCTCAAGTCTACTTGAAACCTGGTGGTTTTAAGGGAGCAGGAAGAGAATGAGGGTGTGTTCTTGACGCTTCTTTTTATTGCACAAAGTATTGGATGGGGAAGGGAATGGAGGAAGAGCAGGTCAGTTTCACTCCCCTGTGGAGTGGAGCCTGAGGGGTGGGTGTGGCCTTCTGACACACTTCTGGTATGTTAGGGGGTGTGGCATATGCAAATGAGTTATGCAAATGAGTTGTGCTAATGAGCTCCTGCACCTCTTTTTCTACGAAATGACCCCTGCTTACAAATTAATACAACTTTCTTTTTCTTTCCAAGAATGGGATATTTGCTTTCAAGATGTGACCTGTAGTTTCTCTTAAATAACAACAATTAAACACACACACACAAATGCTCATGTTAAACGCTTCCAATGCAATTACTATTTGAAATTACAATGGCTCACCCACTTCCAATGAGTCAGCAAGTGGGCAGCATTTGCAGAGTGTTTTCCAGGTGGCCAATCCATAGTTGTTTAATCTCATGCGACTTTCTTCACATTGTGGAGGGAAGGTGTTTTCACACAAGGGCTCAAGCGTTAACTTCGCTCCGAGCTCAGCAGAAACCCGCTTACTATTTACACAATCCAATTTTAAAAAAACAGTTGTGACGTTCTTGGGTGAATACGGCTAGCGTGCGTGACCCCTCAAATTAAGACTGTAAAAGGAACAGCACGACGTTAATAAGTAGAAGTGATGACAGATTGCGCTTTTAGCGCTTTATTATTATTTGGTGTGCCAACCGGCGAAAGATCTTTTAATATTCATTTGGCCGATCTTTGAACCAATTAATGGATTACATGTGAATGGATTTACATGCCTGTAAAATCCAATGGAAATGCCTTTCTAAGGATTCCGAAGGGGAGCAAACTCAGAGTCAAAAATGAGAGGACAACTTTCAGTTCTGTTTATTTTGATACATGATCCGCTCAAAAAGTATTGTAAAAAAAACAATAAAATGTGCCACGTACAAGACCAAGACCAACAACAACAACAAAAAAGACTGACGCATGCCATTCTATTCCAACTTTTCAAAATTCTCACACACAGTTCACAAAGGTTCAGTGATTTGGAGACTGAATTATTTCCCATAGCATGCGCATACTGTTATGCAAAGTTAAGTTATATGACAAGTAATTTCTTTAAGGCATTTCAAGGAGGAGGGAAGTATAGAATTGCTCTGAACTTCCTGGGAAATGTATTACAATTGGCATAATACATTGGTAACCTATATCAATATAGTAATAATCGGTGATCAACTATGTATGTTGGATCAGGCCAGTGGCCCATCCTGTCCAAGACTCGGTGTCACACAGTGGCCCAAACCCAGGTGCCAGCAGGAGGTCCACCAGCAGTGAGCTCCCCCTCCCTGGCAGTCTTCAAGCAGCGGCTGGACAAACACTTACCAGGGATGCTCTGGGCTGATCCTGCATTGAGCAGGGGGTTGGACTAGATGGTCTATATCGCCCTTTCCAAATCTGTGATTCTATGATTCTATGATCTCAAGTCAAGTTTATTATAACAGTCATAGACCAGATAAAAATAGTTTTACACATGAATTGCATAAAAACTTTTGTGGCTAATAAAACATTTTCTATATAACACGTACAGGTTAAATGGAACAGGAGCACAACTAATAGTAACATTTCACTTATGGGGCATCCAGTCCTGATGGCATTGTAAGAGACTTGTAAAGTGAGAATAAAAGTTGTATTCTCCCTGCGCCTAAAAGTAATAGAGGCTTAAAAGAGCAATCAAACGACAATAAAAGAAGGTTAAAACAGGAATAAAATGCATTTAAAAATTTACAAAAGGCAAACGGTAAAATGCATTTTAGATTCTTAAGAGACAGGCAGTTAACAATTAGGTGATTTGATTTCCTCTATTATAAATTTTCTAATTCTTAGAGCTAGCCATCCGTATCTAGCCACTAAAAGTGTTACCTCTGGATATCTGTCTGCCAGGAGATTTTTCATAATATGGACTCTTTGCCTGCTACTAAGAGGTAAAGATTTTGAGAATGGAAGTGAGTTCCGGAGATTATCATATGCCTTGCAATCGAAAATGATATGTTCTAAATTTTCAATACCATTATTACAGCAGGGACAAATGCGTTCCTCAAATGGGATTTTCTTATACTTTCCCTCTGTAACTGCTAGAGGAAGGGCATCCCAACGCATCAGAGTAAACGTTCTCCTATATTCATTGTTTGACAATTGGTGGAGATAAGCCATAGGACTAATTCTGTTAGAATATTCTATGATCCTTTTAGCTGGCGATGTTGGGGATTGAACCTGGGACCTTCTACATGCCAAGCAGAGGTTCTTCTTATACTGAACCAGACAGCATTTTCTGCTGAGTCTGGTAGCAACTCTCCAGGATCTCTGGTCAAGGTCTTTCACATTATCTCCTATATGATCCTTTCAACTGGAGATGCCGGGGACTGAACCTGGGGCTCTCTGCACGCCAAGCAGAGGCTCTACCACTGAGCCACAGCCCCTCCCCAAATGTACGTGTCCGGAACACATACAAATGTATTTACATGAAATCAAAAATGGTGTTTTCAGGGAGAAACAGAAAGGAGGAGAAATCAAGAATCGTTCCTCATCCGCGAACATGTTTGGGTCTCAGAAATGGTCGTTCCTCTCCAAACCGAAACACATCCCTGACAGACCAGCATCTTCTGCTTGGCATGTGGGCCCGGATAATTTGAAATGGTTTAGGGGACCAAAGTGAGCGAGTTGATAAAATGAGCCACACGAACTTGGCTTCTGTAGTCCCGCATGACTACAAAAGAGAATGCAGACTTCCTCATCCCCGGGACTCAGCGAGGCAATAGGGGAGTCAACTTCCACCTGCGGACGATGTGCAAATTGTTCAGCAGTCTGTGTCGAATTACCCCTGGGCAGCTGAGATCTCACTGCTGCGGTGGCTAGCACTTCCCTGTGCGAAAAGAAGACAGAGGTGCGAACAATTACAGACACATATGTGTTCACTTTTGAGCCAGTCCTTTATATATTTTTTTTTTCACAGGTAGGTACATGATATCATTTTCCTTTAAGTTAAGGCAAGATGTGCTCTGGGTTCTGTTTAACTGGTTTCGGTATTATTGTAGTTTCTTGGTCTTTGAACCAGCCCCGTAGCCAGGACTGCTGGGGGGGGGGGTGCCAGAACACCAGGGGGTACCAATTAAACTAAACGTTAAAAGCCAACTTAAATGATTAGGAAAATACATGGTATTTTTCCATGTGGACTTCTTTCTGTGTGGGCTTTTCTGTGTATGGGCTTTTCCACGTGAGCATTTTTCCTGTGAGCATTATGACAGTGAGTTTTTTTCCTGCGGGCTTTTTTCCTAGAACCATAAATCCAATCTCCTCTTCTTCTTCTTCTTCTGTCCCTACAACCAGATTACTTAAGCCAGTTACGTCTCAGTCGTGGGGTGGGAGCATTTATTTGGGAGATGAGCCAGTGTTTCGTCATTTCTTCTAAGTTCAAAGTCTTTGGAATAAGTCACAGAGAATTTCCCACATCCCCTTCCCCCACCATCAAAATTTGTGAATAATGTTCTTGATTTGGAGGCGCAAAATGTCAAATTGTGATTCAGCTACCCAAATAACTCCAAACAAAAATGCAAAGAGTTCTTGTAAATCTAGGGAAGAAGCGACCGTCCAGAGCTACTTGTGATATGACACTCGGAGAGACTTCTTGGGTAATTTAAATGCTGGATCCCTAACTTCCAAATCTTTTCAGGGTCTGCGCCAAATGTTCAGCCGCCCGTGTGAATTTAAGTGGGTTTCAAGCCTGCTGTGCGTCACCACACTGCTTTTTTTCCCCACAAGATCTGGTGTGAAGCCATGGTTTGAATTTGGGGCTAGGGAGGGGAGGATAAAACATACAAAGTGCAAAACAACACCACCTCACCAGTGAATTATTACCAAATGGGATCCATGCTTCCTCTAAGCCTTGCTTGTGTGTTTTTGCCATCAGTGGTAGTTTGATAGTTCTAGACCCAAGTGCCACGTGACGGAGTGAGCTCCCGTCTGTGGCCCCAGCTCCTGCCAGCCTAGCAATTCAAAAGCAAGACATTGCAAGTAGATAAATAGGTACCTCTTTGGTGGGAAGGTAACAGTGTTCCATGCGCCTCGGCATTTAGTCATGCCGGCCACATGACCATGGAAACGTCTTCGGACAGCACTGGTTCTTCGGCTTGGAAACGGAGATGAGCAGCGCATCCCTACAGTTGTATTTGACTGGCTTTCGAGCAAGGGAGACCTTTACCTTTACTAGCAGTCGATTTATGGCATTCCTGTAGGATTTTCAAGGCAAGAGATGAACAGAGGAGGTTTGTCACTTCCACTGATGTCAGGGGTGTGTGGCAAATGCAAATAAGTTATGCTAATGAGCTGCTGCCCCTCTTTTTCTATGAAATGACCTCTGGTGAACTCTATGGCATTATTCCTTTGTGAGGCCCCTCCCACCCCTCCCTCAGGCTCCACCCCCAAATCTCCAGGGATTTCCCAACTGGGAGCTGGCTGCCTAGGCTTGGTTACCTTTCTGAAGGGTGCTTTAAAATACACTAACTCATTCACTCCCCACATATGTATTATCAACATCCTCTGCATTTTAGTGCATTTTTTTTTAGAATAGTATATTAGAATACTGAATGTAATGCAAGGAATACTGGGTTGTTTTGCTGCATCCACCTTTAAAAAAAATGCTGTTAAGTGACCTCCACTCCTGAGAGGAGAGAATGGAGAGTACCGGTTTACTTCCCACGATTAGAAAAGACACCTTTACACATTTATCTGCTATTTTGACATGTTTGTTGTTTTACACCTGTTGACTTCATAACCTTAGTAAATGAAAGAAGGGATCACAGTTACAAGGAAATATATCAAGCAAACCCTGTGATAAAAATGGCAATAACATTGAATAAATCTTACAAACATCAGTTTATATTACAAATTGAACTTATTAAGAAAATTCTAACATTCTCAAGGAAAAGTCCATCATCTTCAATGAGCACCCAGTTACAAACTCATTTCACCAATCTTTCTCAGGAGTAATCCTATTATATTGAAAGGTGTCAGCCTCTTGATACAGCTTAACTTCTTTTTTACTTTTTTCAGGTTACCTTCTGGTTCCATTTTCAAATGACTACAGCTTAACTTCTTCAGTTTGGGAGCCAGTTTGGTGTAGTGGTTAAGTGCGCGGACTCTAATCTGGGAGAACCGGGTTTGATTCCCCACTCCTCTACTTGCACCTGCTGGATGACCTTGGGCGAGCCAGAGCTCTGTACCAGCTGTTCCCTCAAGGACAGCTTGGGAAAGAGCTCTCTCAGCCCCATCTACCTCCCAGGGTGTCTGTTGTGGGGAGGGGAAGGGAAAGGAGTTTGTAAGCCGCTCTGAGACTCCCAAGTGAGTGAAGGGAGGGATATAAATCCAATCTCCTCATCATCTTCTTCTTCAAATTATCCTGGAACAAACATGGTTATTTAGCATGGAAAGAAACATGAAGCTGAATAAAATATTGTTTTGTTATAATTTTTTTTTTAATTTTGAAAGTATTAATAATTTTTAACTTTAAACTTACTTCTAGTTCCATTTCAAGTGTTTGAATTAGGAGCAAGCCAGTTAATTTATTTCTAGTAGTAGCAACCAGTCCTCTTTTTTGTCTTGCTAGAAGCCTTCTTTTTTAAAAATTGGCTGGCAATTGCTCTGTATCTCACTTTGCTGGCTCAATTGCTCTCTAATTGTTTCTGGTGGTAGCACCCCAGACCCCTTTTCTCCTCAGTTAGAAGCCTTCTTTTTAAATAGGCTGGCAAATGCTCTCCACCTCTCAAGTTGGAACTCCAACTCTATTCATTGTGTACATGTTAATTTGCCATTCAGCCCTCATCTACAGGGTTAAACCTTAACCTACCATTCCAATGTATTTGAAAAAGTGTGCCTTGCACTCGAAAACTCATACTTTGAATAAGAAGAAGAAGAAGAGATTGGATTTATACCCCACCCTTCACTACCCAAAGGAGTCTCAGAGCTGCTTACGAATTCCTTTCCCTTCCCCACAGCAGACACCCTGTGAGGCAGGTGGGGCTGAGAGAGCTCTGACAGAAACTGCTCTCTTTCAAGAACAGCTGTGCCAGAACTATGGCTTGCCCAAAGGTCATCCAGCAGGTGCAAGTGGAGGAGTGGGGAATCAAACCCCTGGTTCTCCCAGATTAGAGTCCGTGCTCCTAACCCCTGTACCAAACTGGCCCTCAAACTCAGCAGGGATGTGATGCCACACGGTCCACCCTCCAAAGCTGCCATGTTTTTTAGGGGAACTAATGCCTGTAATCTGGAGATCTGGTGGGACTTGGTAGATCCAGGTTGGAAAACTCCTGGAGATTTGGAGGTGGAGCCTGGGGAGGTCAGAGACCTAAGTGGGGTATAATACCATGGAGTCCACTCTCCAAAGCATCCATTTTCTTCAGGGGAACTGATCGCTTAACCACTACACCAAATTTCGGTGGTCTTAAAGGTATCACTGGACTCTAGATTTGTTTTTAAAAGGGTCGGTTTATCAACTTGGATTTAGGTTAGCTCCTTTCTGAAGATACACTGTTCCTGTTGTAGGAAGTTGGAAACTTCAGAAACTCTTTGCTCGGACGCTCGTGAAGAACAGAAGGGTGCTCCGCATCACATTTGACAGCATGTGCCGAACATGTGCGCGAGATGCGAGATGAGCATTCACGAGTGGGGGGGGGGATTTGGAGGCCTTCTTGCCTGTTTCTCACTCTGTGTGGGACTCTCTCCTGGGACAGATGAATCAAACCATTGGAAGGGAGCGGTTCCTTTCATCAGGTTCCTGAGAACACGCTGCGCCTGCGAGCAATAATTATGGGGGAAAGGGGGGGGGGGAAATCAGGGATGTGATACGCTTTCCCTTGTGGGGAAAGAAGTCTCTTTGTTCTTCGATGACAGCCAAATATAGCTCGTGCCAGTGAATCATATTTGGGAACGTGAAGATATAGAGAGGGTCTGGTCTTCCTTGTCATTTTTAACTCTTCTTCCACAAGGCAATTGTAATCTAAAGCATTTGTGGGGGGCGGTAAAGAAAAGGAATTAATTGGCTCGAAAGGAAATGGAGAGGCAAATGTAAAATACTGACGTCTGAAGAAGTTATGTCAAGGAAGTATAAGTAGGGATGGCAGCCTCCAGCTGGGACCTGGAGGTCCCCCAGAATTACAGCTCATCTCCGGACAAGAGAGATCAGTTCCCCTGGAGAAACGGATGCTTCGGAGGGTGGACTTTGTGGCACTGTACCCCACGGAAGTCCCTCATCTCTAAGTCTCCAGGAGTTTCCTCACCTGGATCTGGCATCCCAACCCCCGTGTCTCCCTCTGGTGGCCTGTGTACAAGGGTGTGGAAAAGCTGTAGACAAGTAGAAACTCCTGAGCTCAAAAATGAAGGTGGTGGCATTGATTTCCAAGCACTATTTTCTTTTGTTTTCTTTGTACGGAAGTCTCTTGGATGGGGGAGAGGTTTCACTAATGGGGGAGAGGTTTCACTCATGCTTGCACCGGAGCTTCTGGTCGATTTCACACCAGTTGCTCCAGGCTCACATTTTGCTCCGGAGTATCGCCCTGCTGCACCGGAGTTTCCCTGGAGCAAACAAATCCTGTTTTTAGAGGATTTTCCTGTTTGCTCCGGGGGAGAACCCAAAATGAAAACACGCCCACTCGCCCGCCTTTCATCAGGGCCGCCCCATTTTGGGAGTTTCTAAAAAATTTTTTGGAGAAAACCCTTCGTCACGCTATATCGAAAGGGCTGAGGTTCCAAGTGGGAAAATGAAGAAAATACTCCGGAGGAAACTGGGAGGGGAAATTCTGGAGAGAATGAGAGGCAACTGGCCAGTGCGAAATCAGTCTAAGTGTTTTCCAGTATCATAAGTCACTAACATCTTCCTAAAACTAATACATTACAGTTCGTTATCATATGAATTACAGGTTTTAAAAAAAGGCTTTTGATGGGGTGTAAGTTATATAACCGGCATTCAGATAACCAAAAGCCAACGAGGCACGTTCAGTGGTATATTTATGAAACTGCCCTATGAGCTGAAATAGTCTATAACAGGGGTGGCCGAACTTGCTTAACATAGGAGCCGCATAAAATAAACATCAGATGTTTGACAGCCACAAGACATGAACAAAGATTACCTGCTTTTATTGGAAAATAAGCAAATTTGCTTTTTATTAACATTAAATGAGACTGCCAAAAATAATAACAAAAGGGGTAAAAGCAGATATTGATAATGATATTAATTTGTCCAATGATATTTGTTTGCTAATGATATTTAGCTTCCCCAGCCGCCCTGCCGGGAGCCGCATAATATATGTGAAAGAGCCGCATGCGGCTCCCGAGCCACAGTTTGCCCACCCCTGGTCTATAACAACTGTAATGGTGACTTGCTCCACGCTCCCTCTAAGCTGTGGAGTCTTGTGAGCAAAAATTCTACTTTGTGAACTACTGGCATTAAAGTTGTGAGCGAGCCATTTGGTTAACTGCATAAATTAGTTTGCTCTGGAGCACTCCTTCCTGAGCTAAGACAAAAAAATCTGTGAGCCGGAGGCTAAAAAACTGGGAGCTAGCTCACACTAACTCAGCTTCGAGGGAACACTGTCCACCCACCGATGGTTTACGAAATCCAGAAAAAGCAAACCATATACGGCGATGTTTTTGTGTCTCTCCAAAGGAATTGTAATGAGGGCAATTCATCAGTTCGGTGTGTATGGGGGGGTGGAGGGTGAAACAGAAAGCAGGATGTGGAACAATGTTCAGAAATGGATCTTTTGCTGAATTGGAATTGTCTTCCTCCCCACCCCCCTACAGCTGAAAACGCCGGAGGCTTACCGTGGCAAATAAATGCATTCACTACATTCTAAACAGAGCTTTGCACCTTCGATCCAGCTTTCTCATTATTTCAAGCCGTAATCCCCCGCACACGCCCGGAGCAGAACTTTCCCCTGAAAAATAAGACCGGTAATTTAGTGTGGCCCATGAGACGTAACTAGGCCACAGCTGACTGTGAAACCAGAACAAAAGAAAGTTCAGGAGGGAAGCGTGTTTCGACTCCAAGTCAAAAAAAAAAAGAAGGAGGCCTAATTAGTCACTTCTGTGCATGTCTTCAAGGGAGGAAAGACGCTACGGTCGCCTTAACCATCTGTGTGCATTGCAATACGGAAAGCAGTGGCTAGAGTAATGCACCAGCTTTTGGTTACATTCACAGGTGGTATTATCTGCATTATTCGTAATTGGAAAATTCAGTCCAGCTCAGTCACACGTGACAACTGGAACTGAAGGGGGGGGGGGGCAGCGAGGTATGGGTTGAATATCTTCCCACTGGGGGGAGCATCAATTATTTAGGGTCCTTTTAAAAAAAGTAAAACAAGTGAACTGACCCCATTTAGGATTGTTTTTCAGTGGGTTAAACATGCCCAAAGCAGGACTGTACACAGAGAACTTTCGGGACACTGAAATATTCACACAAGAGACTGAAATTCTGAAAGAATGGGATTGCATACATGGATGGAATGTCTCACGGGCCGGGTGCAGGCAGGGCGAGAGAGAGCGAAAGTCCCAGTCCGAGGTCAGAATCGAGGGGTAGCAAGCGGGAGCCAAAAGAACAGAGCCGGGTCCGCATCCTCAGCAGGCCTCATGACAGAATGTGGGAAATCTGACCATGCCTAAGGATGCCAGCCTCCAGGTGGAACCTGGGGATCCCCCATAATTACGGTTCATTTCCAGGTGACAGAGATCAATTCTGCTGGAGAAAACTGATGCTTTGGAGGGTGGCCTCTATGGCATTGTACCCCAATGAGGTCCTTGCCCTCCCCAGGTTCCATTCCCCAAACCTCCAGGAGTTTGCCTGCCTGAATCTGACAACCGTACCCAGCCTAGGATTGCCAGCCTCCAGGTCTGGAGATCTCCCGCTATTGCAATTGAACTTGAAGAGACCAAGATCAGTCGCCCTGGAGAAAATGGCTGCTTTGGAGGGAAGACATTATGGCATTACACCCCGCTTAAGTCCTTCCCCTCCCAAACCCTGCCCTGTCCAGGCTCCCCCCCCCAAATCTTCCCCCCCAAATTTTACAACCCAGAGCTGGCAACCCTAACCCAACCCCCCAGTGGCCAGAGGGGACCTGGCAACCGTAGTTCTGACCCACTTCAGAATTTCAAATGTCCTATGTAAAGTAGCTTTACTTTACTGTGTAAAGTACCTTATTCTCTGTGTAAAGTAGCTTTTCCTCTGGTCCATCCTGAACCCACTGCCCATCAGCTTCGTTGGATGCCAGATCCAGGTTGAGAAGCTCCTGGAGATTTGGGGGTGGAGCCTGGGGAGGACAGGGACCTCAGCTGCGTACAAGGCCATACAGTCCACTCTTCAAAGCATCCATGTTCCCCAAGGAAACAGATCTCTGTAGTCTGAAGATGGACTGTAATTCGGGGGGGGGGGGAGTCCCACCTGGAGGCTGGCCACCCTACCTCTCAATCTTTCGCTTCTTCCCTAAACAATGTGTTTCCAGCCTTCTTTAAGGATGGGGTACCCACACACTGAGCCCCCACTTCTCCACCCGCACTCTGCTGGGTCAGAGATACCCTGTTTTGCAGTTAATTCAAAACCATCCTTGCTACCGAACCTCTTTTGTTAGGCTAGGAATGGATTGATGAGCTACTGGCGGCATTTCTGGATTTTATGGTATCCCACAATTGGTTTTTTTTTATGATCGGGTATTAATCTGCTTTACGGCGAGTTGTTTTTACTGTATTATTGTGGGATTTTTATAATTATAAGCGGCTTCAGGGGCTGTGGTTTAGGGAACGGGATATAAATCCCCGAAATAAATAATAATAAATAAGCAGGTTGGGGGGGGAGAATGCACGGCAAACTTTCCCATGCAGCGATATGGAAGAAATGGAGGTGGGTGCCACATATGAATCAGAAAAAGCACTCCGCGATACTTTTGACTGGGAGACCCTCCCCGACAGAGGCTCCGTCCTGTCTTCTCTGCATGTGTTGCGTTGGACGCAATGAATCCTGGAACTCGTAGCGTATGGATTTCTTTGTCCTTTGCTTGTAGAAATGTCACTCTTAACTGCCGTGGTAATAAATGAGATTTATCTCACTTCCCCCACATGCAGCTGTATAATAATTGCATGCCCGCATCAGTGAACATCTGAAGGCCGGCTCATCTCAGGGTTCTTTGGGTTCTGTTGAGAGTGGGGGAGCATATGGGGTCAGGGAGATGACAGGGGCGTCCGTGTTCCGTAGGGTTATGCTGGGGATTTAGGTTCCCCAGAGGACTAATCCCAACTCTGCGAAGAAAGGTTAAAGCACTTGGGGCTCTTTAGCTTGGAGAAACGATAACTAAGGAGTGACATGATCGAGGTTTACTAGATTATGTGTGGGACAGAGCAAGTAAAGAAAGAAGTACTTTTCTCCCTTTCACGCAAGACAAGAACTTGTGGGCACTCCATGATATTGCTGAGCAGTCGGGTTAGAACAGATAAAAGGAAGTACTTCTCCACCCAAAGCATGATGAACGCATGGAATTCACTGCCACAGGAAGTGGTGGCGGCTACAAGCATGGGCGGCTTCAAGAGGGAATTAGATAAACATATGGAGCAGAGGTCCGTGATGAGTGGCTATTGGCCACAAGGTGTAGATAGGAACTCTCAGTCTGGGGCAAGTGATGCTCTGTATTCTTGGTGCTTGGGGAGGGGGGCAACAGTGGGAGGGCTTCTAGTATCCTGGCCCCACTGCTGGACCTCCTGAGGGCACCTGGTGTTTTTGGCCACTGCGTGACACAGTGTTGGACTGGATGGGCCACTGGCCTGAACCAACATTGGCTTCTCTTATGTTCTCTTAACCCAGGGTTGCCAAATCTGGTAGGGAACTTCATGGAGACTTGGGGTTGGAGGCTCGGGATGGGAGAGTTTCAAGAAGAGAGGGACCTCATTGGGGTATAATGCAATAGAGTAGGGATGCGCACCTCCAGGTAGGACCTAGGGATCCCCTGGAATGAAAACTCATCTCAAAATTACAGAGATCAGTTCCCCTATAGAAAAAGAATGCTTTGAAGGGTGGACTCTATGGCATTGTACCCCACTGAAGTCCCTGTCCTCCCCAGGCTCCATCCCCAAATCTCCAAGAATTTCCCAACTTGGAACTGGCAACCCTATCCCTCATTCCCCACCGTCCAGAGGGGACTTTGCAAGTCCAACCTCCAAAGCAGCCATTTTCTCCAAGGGAAGTAGGATTGTCAGATCTAGTTCGGGAAACTCCTGGAGACAATAGGGGGTGGCTCCTGGGGAGGGCGGGTTTTGGGGAGGTGAGGGAATTCAGTGGAGTACAATGCCATAGAGTCCCCCTTCCAAAGCAGCCATTTTCTCCAGCGGAATGGAGACCCAGTTTGGTGTAGTAGTTTGGTGCACGGACTCTAATCTGGGAGAACCTGGTTTGATTCCCCACTCCTCCACATGGAGCTGCTGGTGTGACTGCTCTCAAGAGCAATTCTTGAAAGAGCTCTCTCAGCCCCACCTACTTCACAACACCATACGGACGGCAAAGTCATTCCTGAATGGCCATAAAACGGCCATAAATCTGTGCAGAAGATACAACGATCAAAGAACTTGAAATTGGCATGGAGTGCGGAACCTACCATAAAACCCATAACCAAAGTACGTGAAACCAACATGCAATGCAGATGGGAATTTCTGTTCAAGTCACCTTGGGGCAGTCACAAGTTCTTTCAGAGCTGTTCTCTCAAGAGCAGTTCTCTCAGAGCTCCAGAGAGGCGAAGCTTTATGCTCTTACAAAGGAAATATCAAAATTAAGACCATTCAAAGATAAATTTGGATTCTTCTTTGATGAACAACAAAGTCAACTGGCTCTAAAATCACAGGTAGGGTTGATAACCTTCAGGTAGGGCTTGGGGGTCCCCTGGAATCACAGCTGAGCCGGTTTGGTGTCATGGTTATGAGCGTGAATTCAAATCTGGGAGAACCGGGTTTGATTCCCCCACTCCTCCACATGCAGCTGCTGGTGTGACCTTGGGTCAGTCAACAGTTCTCTCAGAGCTGTTCTCTCAAGAGCAATCCTCAAAAGAGCTCTCTCAGCCCCACCTACCTCACAGGGTATCTTTTGTGGCGAGGGGATAGGAAAGGAGATTGTAAGTTGCTCTGAGACTCCTTCAGGTAGTGAAGGGCGGGGTATAAATCCAATCTCCTCCTCCTCCTCCTCCTCTTCTTCTCCTCATTTCCAAGCAACAGAGAACACTTTCTCTGTAGAAAACGGCTGCTTTTGAGGAAGAATTCTATGGCCTTATACCCAGATTGTTGGAGAAATGAGCATGTACTGCAAGGCCTGAGAAATTCAGTCATTATAGGGTTAACTATGCAACTTGTTTGTTTACCTATGTTAGCCTGGAAGTAATACCTGGCAGCTGGCCAATTGACTGTAGACCCGGGAAAACTAAAGGTGTACTGTCTTGCTAATTGGTCAATGATATCAGGTGTTTCCTTTCAGGGGTCAAGAAGAAGGAGAGATCCTCCATTACAATCTCTCACTCTCTATCAGTATGTCTTAGTGTGAAGACGGAGCACAATGCAGCTCCTTAGAAAGCATGTTTTGTTTATTTGTAGCTAATCCCGTTTACCTTTTCCCTTTAGTAATAAACTTCTTTTAAACTAAAAGAAGCAATCTCTTCTTTCCAGAAAAGCAAGATTCATTACTCTGATTTTTCTGATTATTGGACAAAAGTCCTAACAAATGGTAGCAAGAGAGGATGGTTCTTAAAAGATGGTTCTTCTTCTAAAAAGCTTTCTGGATTGATTGAGAAAGAGAAATAGGGAATAAGAGCTAGAAGCTTGGATTTTTAAAACGACCACTTTTTTTTCCTTCCTGCTCTCAGAGCAATCTTGCAGCCAGAAAGGCCCAACCCTGTTTCCTTGCTGATCAGGGGAAAACCTATGCTGGATTGTAGTTTGCCAGGAGCAAAGGATCTTTTTTGACTGGATTAATTTTTGCCTGCTGTAAGTAGAGCTGAGCCTTGGAGCACTGAAGAGACGCTGCTGCCGGGAGAACAAAGGAAGGCGAGGCAAAGGAGCTTTTGAACTTCGCGCTGCTGCTGCTGCTGCAGAGAGGGGAAAGATTAACCCTGCCAGCTCCTGGAGAAGTAGATGAGTGAGCCAGAACCTGTGCTTCTACCTCAAATCCAAAGGGACGTGAGTAAAAAAAAAATGGCTTTTAATGCCCCATCCCAAGAAATGCCAAATCTCAGACTTACAAAGGCTAACTATCAGTGGTGGGAGGAGTATTTGAAGAGTCGCCTGCAGACTCACAATGCCCTTCAAGTATTAACAACTGAAAATCCTTCAGAAACTGACCCTGATAAGACACAATTCCTTATGATGGATGGTTTTGCTAAAGCCCTGATTTTAGGGAGTATTCCCTACACAGAGGTACCAGGATGAAGAGGGCTAGCCACGTCCAGATTGATGATTAAACACTTAAAGGATAAATTTGATAAGCACAGCAAGAGTAAAATCTATTCCCTCAAGGGAAAGATTTTTGATTTCAGGATGAAGGAGGGAGACTGCCTTCCCAAAGAGATGGACAAATTAATGGGCATTTACACACAGCTTAAAGACCTGATGAAGCACCCTCTGATACAGATATGATTTCTTCAATTCTTAGGGTCTGCCTAGCTCCTATAAGTCTGTAACCAGTATGATTAGACTGAAAGATGATCTGACTTTAGAAGGTCTTTTGTCTGCACTAACTGAGGAATATGATTCTAGAAATTTGAAAGAAAGTTTGTCTGATGAGATGTCTGTTTTGAGTCTAAAGCATGGACAGAGATTTAAAAGGAAAATAGAGTGTTTTATATGTGGGAAAAATCATCTTGCAAAGTACTGCTCTTCTATGAATGCACCTAATGATGAGCCCCAAGAACAAAGAGCCACAGGAGCACATGGTTCCAGTAACAAAGAACCAGGAAGGGGAAGCCATTATGGGAGGAGCAGAGGTCATGTTTCACACACACAGCACAGAGGAAAGAAGTTTGCAGCACAGACACAGAGCAAAGGCAATGCTTTTAGGATCACTGATGATTTTAACACAGATGATAAGAAAATATTTTAATCGATTCTGGCGCTTGTACACATGTGTGTAGAGAACAAGCCTGGTTTAGTAACATAGATGTTGAAAACAAACCAAGAATTTACCAAGCTAACAGGCAATTATTGAATGTACAAGGCGTTGGGACTGTAAAATTGTGATTGTCCACTACAGATAATCAATTAATTGAAGTTGAATTGCGAAATACAGCTTATGTGCCTGAAGCTGTTGAGAACTTAATTTCAACAAAAAGCCTTATGAATACTGGCCATATTGTAGTGCTCAAACCAGAGCAAGGAAGCAAGGTCTCTACCAAGGATGGAGAGCTTGAATTTAAAGTGGAAGAGAAAAATGGCTTTCATTACTTTGTAGCTTGTGATGATGAGGAGACAGAAACTTTTGATGTTGATCCTGATGAGGAAATAGAGACTGTTGATGATAAGGAACAGATTTGCCAGACTAAGGATGCTTGTGATGATGCTTGTAAACATGAAAAATGTTTATTTTCGTGGCATATTAAAATGGGACATAGAAATTTGAAATCTGTTGAGCAGTTGTTAAAGCAATGTGGAATACCTGTTGTGCATTGTGAAAAGAGTGAAACTAGATGTGAGACATGCCTCAGAGCAAAGGGAGATGCCCCAAGTTATTCTGGGAAAACTCCAGCGCAAAATCAAGAATTTTTGGAAACTGTATACAGTGATCTTGTTGGGCCATTACCTGCATCCCTAGGTGGGAACAAATATTTTGTGACTTTCACATGGAATAAAACAAAATACACTTATGTGTATATGCTGAGAAGCAAGGATGAAACACTGCGTAGATTTAAAAATTATGTGGCTATTGTTAAAAATAAATTTGGCAAAGCACCTCAAAGCTTACTCACAGATGGAGGTGGTGAATATTGTAATGCTAAATTCAAACAATTTCTACAAGAGCAAGGAATTCAACATAAAGTATCCATTGCCTATTCACCCCAGCAAAATGGAGCTTCTGAGAGATTAAATAGAACACTGCAGGGGATGTGCAGAGCTATGCTGATGCATTCTGGACTGCCAAACGGTTTATGGGCAGAAGCCCTGAACACAGCAGTGTACTTACACAACAGATTGCCCTCAAAGATTATTGGAACCTCCCCTTTTCAGGCTTGGTTTGGAAGACAGCCTGGTCTAAGGCATATCAAAGCTTTTGGCGCAAAAGGGTATGCACACATACCAAAGGAAAAGAGGGGAAAGCTTGATTCCAGATCTGAAACTGGACTTATTGTAGGCTATCCTGTTGGTGGGAAAGGGTACAGGATATACAATCCCCAAACCCACACAGTAGAAGAACGCAATGTTGTTTTTATTGATGAGACTGTATTGCCTAGTGTTTCCACTTCAGCTGATCCAAAGATGCCTGGGACTGCACCTGATGAGTTCGTTGCTTGGCTACCTGTAGTGACTGCTGGTGAACTGGCCGGGGAACTGGCAAGTGAAGCAGCAGGTCCACCTTCTGAGGAAACTACTGAAACAGAAGGGGAAGCAGGGGCCACACCAGAGGAAGCGGCTCAACCCACGGCAGAACCCACAGCAGAACCCACACCCGGTGTGAGGTGATCAGAAAGGAGCACTAAGGGACAACCTCCAATGAAGTATGGATTTTGTGAACTTGTGCAACCTGCAAAGGAACCCAAGAACTGGAAGGAAGTTTGCAACTTACCTGCGAGTGAAAGAGGCAGATGGCTTGAAGCAATGGAACAAGAGCTGCTATCCATTAGCGAAAAAGAGGCCTGGACTCTCACTCAACTACCTCAAGGCAGAAACCCTGTTGGATGTAAATGGGTCTTCAAAATAAAGCACAAGGAAGATGGAACTGTGGAGCTATACAAAGCACGCCTAGTAGCTAAAGGCTACTCACAGCAATATGGGACTGACTATTTTGAAACTTTTGCTCCAGTTACTGACCAAGCAACATTCAGAACACTTCTAAGTGTTGCAGCATCTAGGAACATGATAGTAGAGCATCTTGATGTAAAGACTGCTTTTCTCAATGGAGAACTATCTGAGGAGATCTACATGGAACAACCTGAAGGTTTCAAGGTCAAAGGTCAAGAAAACTACGTCTACAAACTTAATAAAGGACTCTATGGCCTAAAGCAAGGCGCAAAGGCCTGGTATGACAAACTTACTGAACTTTTAAAGAAGCAAGGCTTCAAGCAAGGGAAAGCTGAACCTTGTCTGTACACTAGAATCAGAAATGGACAATACCAGTATGATGTTGTTTACGTTGACGACTTGATCGTGGCTTGTCAAAACAGAGGAGACATCAAAGCAATAGCTGATGGACTGAATAAGGAAGTGGAAGTCAAACAGCTAGGAGATGTTCGACAATACCTCGGAATGCAAATTGAGAGACTCGAGGATGGAACTTTTCTTTTATGCCAGAAAAGAAAGATTATGGACTTTATAG
The DNA here is from genome assembly GCA_029233225.1 of Lepidodactylus listeri. NCBI lineage: Eukaryota > Metazoa > Chordata > Lepidosauria > Squamata > Gekkonidae > Lepidodactylus > Lepidodactylus listeri. The sequence continues at coordinate 6,840,869 of JARCFY010000010.1, forward strand.
AATCTGTTGGCATGAAGAACTGCAAAGCTTCAACAATCCCACTTGAACCTGGATATCTGAAGGAGAAGGACGGCACACCACTAAAGGACATAGGAGGATACAGAGAGGCTGTCGGAAAGCTCTTGTACCTGAGCAAATCAACGCGTCCAGATATTACAGCGGCAGTTGGATTTCTAAGCAGAAAAGTAAGTTCGCCAAATCATCATGATTGGAGCACAATAAAGAAGATGGCACGTTACCTAAGAGGAACAATGGACTTAAAACTAAAAATTGCACCAACTGAACAACCAAGACTAGTTGGCTACATGGATGCCAGTTGGGGAGAAGAGATGAACAACTACAAGTCTACCAGTGGATACCTATTCTTTTATGGAGATGGACTATAGACTGGACTAGTAGAAAGCAGACTGTTGTAGCGCAATCCACAGCAGAAGCTGAGTGCATTTCAGCAGCAAGTGCCTGCAGCAGACTTGAATGGGTCTTTGAGATGTTGAAAGATTTTGGAATAATTGAACCTGTACCTATACTTATGTTAGAGGATAATCAAGCTTGTATAACTATATGTAAGGAAGAGAGCACGACTGCTAGAAGTGGATCTATTGGTATTAAATGTGCATTAGTTAAAGATTTGTACCAGAAAAAACTGATAGAGATTAAGCATTGTCGTACAGAAGAGATGGTGGCTGATATTCTGACTAAGCCACTGACCAAAGACAAGTTTGAAAGACTTCGTGGAATGTTGAATATGCTTGATGCTAATGTTCAATAATGTTTTGTGTATGCATGTATAATGACTTGCATTTCAGGTCTTGAGAAGGGGTGTTGGAGAAATGAGCATGTAATGCAAGGCCTGAGAAATTCAGTCATTATAGGGTTAACTATGCAACTTGTTTGTTTACCTATGTTAGCCTGGAAGTGATACCTGGCAGCTGGCCAATTATCTGTGAGCCCGGGAAAACTGAAGGTGTACTGTCTTGCTAATTGGCCAGTGATATCAGGTGTTTCCTTTCAGGGGTCAAGAAGAAGGAGAGATCCTCCATTACAATCTCTCACTCTCTATCAGTATGTCTTAGTGTGAAGACGGAGCACAATGCAGCTCCTTAGAAAGCATGTTTTGTTTATTTGTAGCTAATCCCGTTTACCTTTTCCCTTTAGTAATAAACTTCTTTTAAACTAAAAGAAGCAATCTCTTCTTTCCAGAAAAGCAAGATTCATTACTCTGATTTTTCTGATTATTGGACAAAAGTCCTAACACAGATGAGGTCCCTCCCTACCCTAAACCCTGTCCTCCCCAGGATCCACCCCCAAATCTCCAGGAATTTCCAGACCTGGAGCTGGCAACCCCACCACTGAGCACCTACTTTCAAGACCTTTGTCTATATGTATCCATCGAGTATATCCAACGCTCTAGAATTTGTTTTTATTCCCTCCTCCTTAAAAAAAAAAAAACACTCTTGCAATATGCTCTCTCCCACATTTGCATGCTCTGCTTATTCTTTCAGATCTTCAGGATGTTCGTTTTGAAAAATCCTTTAATTCCAGCCCTTGGCATTCGTCTTTATTTTCTTACCAGAGGATTCCTCTCTTCCCAACTCCTTTTTCCTTCGGGGATTATAATTTCCATTCCTGCCGCATTCCCTTGCTTCCAAACTCCAAACTCCTCCACATTGCCGTTCGCTCTGGCACTTTTCGACTCCCATCAGATACGTTGCGTATGATAGATGTTTCCGGGGCTTTTTTTTGGTAGGAAAAGCCCAGCACGAACTCATTAGCATCATAGGCCACACCCCTGTCAGCACAGCTCCTCCCCAGGTGCTTGTGGGGTGCATGGGGAACCCGAAGGAAGGAAGGCAGTTTCTGGATCAGCTTCCCCAGGCGCCCTGCGGCTGTGGGGCAACTGGGGATCTTGAGGAGGCTTATAAGGCGGCTTGCGAGGTGCCTGGGGAACCTGAGGGGGGGAGGCTGTAGGCGTGGCCAACTTGGAAGCCAGCCGAAACTCCATTCCTGTGTGTTCCTGCCCCAAAATAGCCCTGGATATTTCTCCCCTTTCCTTATCGGCACCTCCTTTCTTTGGTTCTGGTTTATCACATCTGCTTGTCTGAACTGGGTGTCTTCCGGCTGTTTAAACCACCTGTATCCTAGATGGACTTCCTGGCTTTTAAATCATAAAGCAGGGTTCACCGGGTCATCGCACACCTGTATGCGAATAGAAACAAACAGGGGACGTGGCAGAAAGAAAATACTGGCTGTGAACAAGGGACGCCCTTTGGGGATCGTAATGCCGAATGGCTTGACAACACACACTTCTTTAATAAAAAGAGTATTTGTTCGTCATGAAGGATTCCTTCTTAATGGAAGCAGGAAACCCCAGTTAATGACCTCAAAGTTAAAAACCGCAGAACCGTCCATAAAATACGTTGTACCTCCAAACAGGAGACAAAGGAGTTGTACCCCGAAGAAAAGATGATTTATTGGTTAAGAGGGGGCAGCTGAGACAGGGATATAGAAAGGAGGGAAGTAAGAAACGTTTGAGAAGTACGGAATACTTTACGGAGTGCCACGGGCGAGGTGGAGGACAAAGCTGGAGTCCGGTGGCACCTTTAAGGCCATCAAAGCTTTATTCTAGCTATAAGCTTCCGTGTGCATGCGTGCTTCTTCAGATACACACCAAAGCGTGTACCTCGAATAAAGCTTTGTGGGTCTTGACGGTGCCAGTGGACTGTGTTCTACTGCTTCAGACCAACATGGCAACCCACCCGAAGCCATGTTCAAGATGTGTGTGTGAAGCGGCATCAAGTTGTGACTAACTTAGAATCATAGAGTTGGAGGGACTCGTAGAGGTCCTCTAGTCCCACCCCCTGCTCAATGCAGGATCAGCCTAGAGCATCCCTGAGAAGGGTTTGTCCAGCCGCTGCTTGAAGACTGCCAGGGGGGGGGGAATCTCAGAGCAGCTTACAATCAAAGTTTCTAAGTTTATTTAGGTTTAATAGCCCATAGGACATACACCGTTAAAAAAAAAATTAAGAGTTTTTTTTTTAAAAAACAGTAAAACAAAAATTTGCCACATCCCCAATGCAATTTTGGCAGAGGCTGCTCAGAAGTAGTCTTGCTGCACCAGGAAAAGATGAATATTTCAACAGCCATTTTCTTAGGAATTTTTCTCTTGCTGCTGCATGTTTTGGACAACAGAAGAAAACATGACACGCCGAGTCAAGTTCTGTCTAAGGACAGTCACAATAGTGCTGGTCCAGAGGGGTCTTGAGAAAATGGCCCTTCATCTGGGCTGTTGGAAATGCATTGCACCGTGCAATCCTGTATGGTCGTCTCCGTTTTGGAGTGGCCAACGTGTTAGGTGGAATATGTGATTCCTAGATGAAGTGGGGAGCATTTTCATTTAGCATCTGTTTAAAGAGTGTCCCAATCATTTTGGAGCAACTTTGCTGTGAATAAAATATGTCTTCTTTTGGTTAAGTTCTCTGTCTTCCGTAAGCCCAGTTGTCTTATTTTCGTATCTACAGCATCATTCCATTTTGACCAGCAAATTTTATGTTCTGTCAGTATGGTAAAGGTTGGGGGGCTTTCAGCATTTAACAGCCGATATTTATAGCTGACTACGGCCTTCCAGATGAGAGCTGAGATTTTTGGGAGGCCTTTCTCAAGCCTTATGACTGCGGAAGCGATGCATGATGGTAAAGTTAATATTTTACGGAAGAAAGCTTGCTGTAGCTATTTGAGTTGCTCTGTTGGACCTAAGAACCAGATTTGAGAACCGTATAGCATGTGCAGTAGTATTAAGGTCTTATACACTTTTAGAAGCACTGGCACATATTGAGCTCCTTAGATACAGAAAGACTTCTTCAAGGTTGGTAAGGCTAGGATGACTTTCTGTCTGAGATATTTAATGTGCTTGGACCATGATAGGTTTGGCTGGAATACAATTCCTAACCAGCTTACAATTGCCTTTCATTCCTCTCCCCCCAACAGACATCCTGCGAGGTAGGCGGGGCTGAGAGAGCTCTGAGAGGACTGCACCTGACCCAAGGTCACCCAGCTGACTTCACATGGAGGAGTGGGGAATCAAACCCGTTCTCCAGATCAGAGTCTGATGCTTTTATCCACTATGCCAAGCTGGCTCTCGACAAGAAAGAAAGAAAGAAAGAAAGGCTGAGGACAGACTGAAGGTCTGCTCGGGAAAAGCAGCCCGCGGCACCCCGTTCGCACTGACTGCGAGGGGCGGAGGTCCACGGCCGCCATTCAGACTTCCGGCAGTGTGTGCAACGCACCGTTGGCGCGTTTACACCTGCGGGAAGCTCCGGGGACATGCGCGGAGATGCCTGGGGACCAGTTCCTAGGCGTCTCCGGCTGAAGTGGCACCAGGGCGCCTCGCGGACGGGTGAGTCTGCGCCGGCGACGGGGGACAGCTGCAGCTGTCTGGACGCCCTCTCTGCCTCCACTTCTAAAGCGGAGGCAGGGCGCTCCAATCCCCAGTCTGTCCTCGGCCAAAGTTAGTTAGTTCCAGGTATTTCTTCACCTCAGAGAAATGTTGGCAGAATATTCTGGTCAGGTGAAGGATCATATACTCACCTCTGACAGAACAGTTCAAACTCTAAATTTCTTCCTCCAGGACCACTTCCATGGATTTCCCTAGAACTAACATAAGGATGTCAGTCCATGTGCCTTTCTACGTGAAAGGGTGCTTCTCTCTCTCAGGCAGCAAATCTGCAACTGTTGCTCGTGAGGGAATTTATGATGGGCTTCCCCCCCCCCCGCCCCCTTCATTTATAAGTTCAAGGAGGCCGAGCAAAACATAATGAAGGTGTGTGTCATTTTTTTCCTTCACAAAACATGCCAGGAGCATTTTGGGGTCAGTGTAAAATCAGGGTTGCGTTCCTTACAGGGTAAACCGTATATTCCCATCTCTAATGGTGCCAAATGCGAGGTGTAGGGAACCAGTGTTCATACGGACTATAAATCCTCTAGAGCCAGCCTGCCCTTTGTAACGGCTGAGGAGGAAATAAATAAATTTGATTTAAGAAGGGAACAGAGAAGGAATGCATGGATTACAAGGCCAGATGACCCATGATGCTGAACATTCATGATCAGATCTCCTAACATATAATGTAAGTGCTACAGTGTTGGCGGACTGAGATTTAACTCTCTACAGGCCTTGGTTTTATGTTTGTTTGTTCCTTGGCCACCAAGTCACACCTGACTTATGATGATCCCATAGGGTTTTCAAGGCAAAGGTCATTCAGAGTTGGTGGGCCATTTGCCTGCCTCTGCACAGCAACCCTGGACTTCCTTGGTGGTCTCCCGTGATTCCCCACTCCTCCACTTGCAGCTGCTGGATGACCTTGGGCAAGCCATAGTTCTGTCACAGCTGTTCTCGCAAGGACAGCTCTGGAAAGAGCTCTCTCGGCCTCCCCTACCTCACAGGGTGTCTGTTGAGGGGAGGGGAAGGGAAAGGAGTTTGTAAGCCGCTCTGAGACTCCAAGAGAAGGGAGGGATATAAATCCAATCTCCTCCTCCTCCTCCTCCTCTTCTTCTTTGAAGTCCCTCCCCTCCCTAAACCTTCCCCTCCTTTTTAAAAAATCCCAATCTTTCTTGAACTCAAGATTACAGTACCAACAAGACTGAAAACACCAAAGCAGACCATATTCCCAGAGCAATGAGTTACAGTAAAAAGTCTGGTGCCTAGAACGTGCTATAACACCTCTCAACTTTGCAGTTACAACCACCACCACCCCTGCAATCCTGGCGAGAAAAGGTATCACCTTACACACTGCATTATCCTACAGTAAATCAGACTAATTACCATAAGTCAAGTGGATATTGTAAAATTAAAAGAAGGAATAGAAACGACGATAAAAAGAGAAGCTCCATAAAACTTGAGAGTTCTCAACAACAGACAAGTCTAAAAGGTGCATTATAGGTTTACTCAGGTGCAGGGGTCATTTCGTAGAAAAAGAGGTGCAGAAGCTCATTAGCATAACTCATTTGCATATGCCACACCCCCTAACATATCGGAAGTGTGTCAGAAGGCAACACCCACCCCTCAGGCTCCACTCCACAGGTGAGTGAAACTGACCTGCTCTTCCTCCATTCCCTTCCCCATCCAATACTTTGTGCAATAAAAATAAGCGTCAAGAACACACCCTCATTCTCTTACTGCTCCCTTGAAACCACCAGGTTTCAAGTAGACTTGAGATACCCAGGACATGTGCACCACCCATCCCTTCCCCTTCCCCTCCCCACAACAAGACACCCTGTGAGGTGGGTGGGGCTGAGAGAGGTCTTTTGAGAACTGCTCATGAGAGAACAGCTCTGAGAGAACTTGTGACTGGCCCAAGGTCACACCAGCAGCTGCATGTGGAGGAGTGGGGAATCAAACCCGGTTCTCCCAGATTAGAGTCCAACTCCTGACCACTACACCAAACTGATGGGGTGGAAGCTGCTGAAGGGTTGGTGAAATTTCTCCAGTACTTATGTGCCATGTGCCCAGATAAAAAATGGTATACTTAGAAAATTTATATGCCACCTTGAGCAAGTCTCTGGAAAAGCAGCACACAGTCATAAAAGGAACAATGATAAAATGATCAATATTAAAACAAAACATTAAAATCAATAAAGACCCTAGCAGGGCTTTCCCCGGGGTGCTGCGCCTCTGCACTGCTCGGGGAAGCCGAGGAGGGGGCGGGGCTTGGTCATGTGCCCGCCCCCTGGGCTCCTCACTCCCGGAGCTGCGCTCCTGTGCCCTCCCGCTCCAACGGACCCCTGCTCAGGTGTGGTATCTGACATTGGATGGGAGAAAATCGGGATCCACCATATATTGTAGAACAGGGGCCCAGGTGAGAACAAACTTAGAATAGACTTTGTGGGAGCCAGGTCTCCCCTTCCCGCCTCAGGTTCCACCCCCAAAATCTCCAGCTTTTTCCCAACCCGGATCTGGCAACCCTACTTAATCAAGCTATACTTAGTCAGCAAGGGTATTGTTGCATTAGTATGTCTCCCAGTACAGAATGGTGCCCATATTTGTGTTCTCCACAAGTAGGTCAGACGGTCCAGGTAACATAAGCAAGGCGGCTTGAATTTCCTGCTGCAAGTTAGGCAACAGGCAGGGTAATCCTAAGAACAGTGTCTTGTGGGCCCTGAGTAAGATTCTGAGTAGATCTACTTAGGACAGCCCTGTAAGGTCGATTCCAAACATTCTGGTTCCTGGACCTTCCCCTATCTTTTCTTCTCAGGAAGGTGTCCAAGGACCCAAAATCAACCACTTCCCTCCTTTCAGTCTTTTCAGCAGCTTCCCTATTAGTTCAGCTGACCTCCCCCCTGCTTCAAAAACCTGAACAGGAAAACAAAATGCCTTGCAGTCAAGACTCTTGCCCTATAACTGGGGCCAAACTCTTTCCCCGATACCAAAGTTCTTCGGTGGACCTGATGGCCTTTCTCCTGCATGATGGTAAAGAACGGTGGCATAGGACCCATGCTCCCTGCTTTTATTCCCCAAATTGTGCTTAAATTGGATACTAGAGATCCTGCTAGTGCACTTCTGACCCATTCCTAGCCACTAGAGTCTTCACACACACTTAATAACCTACTTTTCAATATACTCTCAATGCACGTTGCAGCTCAATTTTACCGTGTGAAATAGTAAAATCCACTTGCAAATGATCCCTGAAGTGCACTGAAAGCCAATTCAAAGTGCATTATTTAGCATGTGTGAAAGCACCCTGAATGTAGCTATGGAGTTATACCCATTCTGGATACAAGGAACTTCTCTTTCCCTGGGTTACTTCCTGAATTATGTTTCTTAAACACTGAACTCTTTCCTTGGGAACTGGATTTCAGTCTGGAATCTGCACAGATATGTAGCTATAAACCCCTGCTTTCCTCTCTCATTCGACTTCCAAATGCTTCTTATATGAGACCCCTCCACCTGCCTAGGGTTGCCAGGTCTTACCTGGCTGCTGGCGGGGGGCTCCATTCTGGATTCCTGTATCTTCTGGGGCATGTACTGTGATGACATCACCCAGAACTGACATCATTGTGCTGGGCATATTGTGCAGGGGACATTCTAGCATTTGGCCAAAAACTCTATGGTCACCATAGAGTTTTTGGCCAAATGCTAGAGCATCCCCCCCCACATCAACATGTCGGGTATGATGATGTCACCTCTGGGTGAAGTCATCATGCCGGGTACATTGGCTGGCAGAAGACTGGGGGGCCCAAAAGCGGGGGAACCCTCACCGCCATGGGGGGGATGGCAACCCTACATCCACCAAGCCTTGAAAGTAGGGTTGCCATCCCCCCCACTTGCCAGTGGGGAAAATTACCAGCAGAGGGGACGGCCTACACCAGCTTCTCAGACAGAAACATGGCAATTTCACTTTGGACATGGACCGGAATTGATATCTTCATGCCACCAGCAACGCAGTGACACTCTGGTATTTGGGCAGAACCTCTATGGTCGAAGCTATTTTTACTATTAAGTTTTTGGCCCAGATACTAGAGTGTCCCCATATTGCCAGCAACATGATGACATTGACTCCAGTGCATGTCATAAGAACCTAAGAACATAAGAGAAGCCAATGTTGGATCAGGCCAGTGGCCCATCCAGTCCAACAGTCTGTGTCACACAGTGGCCAAAAACACCAGGTGCCCTCAGAAGGTCCAGCAGTGGGGCCAGGACACTAGAAGCCCTTCCACTGTTGCCCCTGCCCCCTAAGCACCAAGAATACAGAGCATCACTTGCCCCAGACTGAGAGGTCCTATCTATACTTTGTGGCTAATAGCCACTGATGGACCTCTGCTCCATATGTTTATCTAATTCCCTCTTGAAGCCGTCCATGCTTGTAGCTGCCACCACCTCCTGTGGCAGTGAATTCCACGTGTTAATCACTCTTTGGGTGAAGAAGGACTTCCTTTTATCTGTTCTAACTGCTCAGCAATTTCATGGAGTGCCCACGAGTTCTTGTATTGTGAGAAAGGGAGAAAAGTACTACCTGCTCTATCCCATGCATAATCTTATAAACCTCAATCATGTCACCCCTCAGCCGTCGTTTCTCCAAGCTAAAGAGCCCCAAGCGCTTCAACCTTTCTTCACAGGGAAAGCGTTCCAACCCTTTTATCATTCTAGTTGCCCTTTTCTGCATTTTTCCAGTGCTATAATACCTTTTTTGAGGTGTGGCGACCAGAATTGTACACAGTGCTTCATATGAGGTAGCACCATCGATTTATACAGGGGCATTATGATACTGGCTGATTTGTTTACTTGTCGGAACTGACATGGCTGCATTGTTGACAACGATGCTTCCGTGTTGGTGTAGGCCTCCCCCACTGCCAATAAGTTCCCCTGCTAGCAGCAGTGCAGTATTGGGTGTTCCTCGACCACACCCCTGCCTTTTTTTAAAAAAAGAAAACAAAACAAAAATTTAAGCTTTTATTTCCTTGTTCTGACTTGTTGAACAAATAGCAAAAGGAAAGTCTATTTTGGAGAGGTATTGATTAGGAGCGAAATAATCATATTCTACTGGAAACTGACTTTCCTCAGCTCCTATCTGCTTTAACGGACACTGAGAAAGTGCAGCACGTGACCAAATCATGTCACAGTGCAGGAAATTACCCAGCTGTTCAGAATTAAACTGTTTCTGTAGCCCATAAATCTGCACAGGGCCCCGGCGGTCGTCTCTTAAGATTAGCAATGCCTGCTTTAGATTAGTTAGTATATTAAATTTTTTTCAGTTCAGCAGCATTAAATAAAATATATCGGTGAAGTGCAAGGGGGAATTCAACTTATACACCAAACATATGTCTACGGTCCAGGGGAAATTATTAAAACAGCTTACCAAAGTGTGGAGAAATACCAGATAAGGAACCGGGGGGGGGGGGGGGAAGAGGCTTAATGGGTGAAATGGTATTAAAATCATAAATTGTAGAATCACAGAGTTGGAAGGGGTCACCCAGGCCATCTAGTCCAACGCCCTGCTCAATGCAGGATCAGTCTAGAACAGGGGTGGGCAAACTGTGGCACGAGAGCCACATGCGGCTCTTTCACATATATTATGTAGCTCCCGGCAGGGCAGCTGGGGAAGCTAAATATCATTAGCAAACAAATATCATTGGACAAATTAATATCATTATCTGCTTTTACCCCTTTTGTTATTATTTTTGGCAGTCTCATTTAATGTTAATAAAAACCAACTCTGCTTACTTTCCAATGAAAGCAGGTAATATTTGTTCATGTCTTGCGGCTCTCAAACATTTATTTATTTATTTATTTGTTTGTTTTATTTCTAGGCCGCTCTCCCCGCGATTGCAGGCTCAGAGTGGCGTACAAGACCTGGTACCCCAGGATTCCAAAGCATACTAAAACTTAAAACAATATAAAACATTATGTTTAAAACTGCACAAGAACATAAGTAACAATCTAAAGTGCTCAACACTCAATCCTAAAAATTCAGATGGCGGCAACCTAATCACTCCAGAGCCCCTATTTCCTCGTAGCAGATGGTACAAGTAGCGGTCAGGCTTTGATAGGTATACTGCAGGAGAAAAACAGGGAGGGGGAGGGAAGGTGGAAGTAGCGGCCCCTACTCAAATGCCTGGCGGAAGAGCTCCGTCTTACAGGCCCTGCGGAACTGCACTAACATCTGATGTTTATTCTATATGGCTCTTACGTTAAGCGAGTTTGGCCACCCCTGTTCTAGGTGGCTCTTACGCTGAGCAAGTTTGCCCACCCCTGGTCTAGAACACCCTGATAAGTGTTTGTCCAGCCCCTGCTTGAGGACTGCCAGGGAGGGGGAGCTCACCACCTCCCTAGTCAGCTGGTTCCGCTGTTCCACTGTTGCACAACCCTTACTGTAAAAGAAGCTTCTCCTAAGATCCAGCTGGTAACTTCCTACCCTCAATTTCAAGCCATTATTGTGAGTCCTCTCCTCTGCTGCCACCAGGAACAGCTCCCTGCCCTCCTCTAAGCGACAGCCCTTCAAATACTTCAAAGAGAGCCATCCTGTCCCCCCTCAACCGCCTCTTCCCCAGATGGAACATTCCCAAGAAGTCCCTCAGCCTTTCCTCGTAGGGCTTCTTGGTCTCCAGGCCCGCGATCCTCCTCGTCATTCTCACAGAATCATAGAATCACAGAGTTCGAAGGAGCCCAACAGGCCATTCTATTTGGGTTCTGATGACCACTAACCCATCCTTGTACCTCAATGAATGTTTAGCTTAGGATGCGGGCACCCACCTCTTGACAGGCCTCCCCTCCAGTGAACTCAGATCCGAATGGCCACCTGGGAACCAGCTTATCCACTCTTCCCTTCGTGAATAAACTGGCAAAATGGATGTTTCTCTTGACGAAGACGCTTCTCCTGCTTGGCTACTGAGGTGAGCCACTGGCCATCAAACCATTCTCGTCTCCTCCTACTGCGGGGCTCATTTTCCATTCAATGGCTGTTGCTAGGCAACCAAGCTTGGTTCTGTCAGTAAAAGGTGGGGGGAGGAGGTTCTTTCCAACTCTACTTTGGCCTTTGAGGGGAACTCACTGGGGCCAGTCCTGACTAGGGTTGCCAGGTCCAGGTTGGGAAATTCCTGGATATTTTGTGGCGGAGTCTACAAAAGCCAGAGTTTGGGGAGGGGAGAGGCCTCAGCTATATAGAATGCCATAGAGTCCACCCTCCAACACAGTTATTTTCTCCAGGGGAGAGAGAGATCTGTTGTCTGGAGTTCAGTTGTGATACCAGGTGATACCACAGCCAGTGTGACATAGCAGTTAGCAATTCAGAGTAGGGTCTGCCAGAACCAGTTTCTTGCAGTAAGAGTTTTGCAACAGTGGAATCAGCTACCTAGGGAGGTGGTGAGCTCCCCCTCATTGGCAGTCTTTAGGCAGCAGCTGGACAAACATTTGTCAGGGATGCTCTAGGCTGATCCTGCATTGAGCAGGACCCTGGGTTTCCATTGAAGTTACTGAGCTGTGCCTATGTTATTTTGGAAATCAGGTTCCAATTTACTAGCTGCTCTTGAAGATAATCGAAACATCTTGATTTATACCTGGGAGAGACACACGGCTCTTTTTCTTTCCACAGCAGGAGTCTTCTATGCAGTTACTTTTTGTTTCAAGGTCTATGGACACTATCTATGTATGGAATTACAGAGCAGCCTACAGTTGGTTTTTGAACAAGTTCTTTTTGTAAATCTATATACTAATAGTGAAGGCACCCCCTGTGTGCAGATATCTAAATCTGCACCGGGGGGGGGAAGGGGAACATGGCTGTCAGGGAGATTTCTCTGAACACTTGGGGGGCTCCCCAGGTGTGCACAAAAATCCTAAAAGTTTAAAAAAAAACTTTGGGAGGATATTTAAATCCCCCCCAAAGTAAAAGCATTCCCTGCGCATGTGCAGGGAATGCTCTGGCCATTGAGGGGGAGGCTCGGTGGACCTGGTGGCTGTGAGCTGCTCAGGCTTTGCTGTTGCCAGTGGGGGAAGGTAGAAGGCTTAGTGGGCCACCGCCGCTTGCACTGGGGAGGGGGGGTGGGAGGAGGAGCAGCAGCATGGCTTACCACCACTTGCACTGGAGAGGCGGGTGGAAGGAGCAGCAGCAGGGCTCGCCACCACTTGCACTGGGGAGGGGGGTGGGAGGAGGAGCAGCGGGGCTCACCGCCGCTTGCACTGGGGAGGGGGGTGGGAGGAGGAGCGGCAGGGCTCACCGCCGCTTGCACTGGGGAGGGGGGTGGGAGGAGGAGCAGCGGGGCTCGCCACCACTTGCACTGGGGAGGGGGGTGGGAGGAGGAGCGGCAGGGCTCACCGCCGCTTGCACTGGGGAGGGGGGAGGGAGGAGGAGCGGCGGGGAGGAGGAGCGGCGGGGCTCGCCACCACTTGCACTGGGGAGGGGGGTGGGAGGAGGAGCGGCGGGGCTCGCCACCACTTGCACTGGGGAGGGGAGAGGGAGGAGGAGCGGCGGGGCTCGCCACCACTTGCACTGGGGAGGGGGGTGGGAGGAGGAGCGGCGGGGCTCGCCACCACTTGCACTGGGGAGGGGGGAGGGAGGAGGAGCGGCGGGGCTCGCCACCACTTGCACTGGGGAGGGGGGTGGGAGGAGGAGCGGCGGGGCTCGCCACCACTTGCACTGGGGAGGGGGGTGGGAGGAGGAGCGGCGGGGCTCGCCACCACTTGCACTGGGGAGGGGGGTGGGAGGAGGAGCGGCGGGGCTCGCCACCACTTGCACTGGGGAGGGGGGTGGGAGGAGGAGCGGCGGGGCTCGCCACCACTTGCACTGGGGAGGGGGGTGGGAGGAGGAGCGGCGGGGCTCGCCACCACTTGCACTGGGGAGGGGGGTGGGAGGAGGAGCGGCGGGGCTCGCCACCACTTGCACTGGGGAGGGGGGTGGGAGGAGGAGCGGCGGGGCTCGCCACCACTTGCACTGGGGAGGGGGGAGGGAGGAGGAGCGGCGGGGCTCGCCACCACTTGCACTGGGGAGGGGGGTGGGAGGAGGAGCGGCGGGGCTCGCCACCACTTGCACTGGGGAGGGGGGTGGGAGGAGGAGCGGCGGGGCTCGCCACCACTTGCACTGGGGAGGGGGGTGGGAGGAGGAGTGGTGGGGCTTGCCACTGCTGCTTGCACTGGGGGGAGCAGTGGGGCTTGCTGCCGCCGCTTGCACTGGGAGTGGGGTGGGAGGAGTAGTGGCAGGTTGACACCCATGTTGCCACATTCTGCACCAGCTACAGTTTCCGGGGCAGGGTCAAGAGTTTCCCACGTAGAGAGAGTTACTATAATCCAGCCTGGAAGTGACCATTACATGGGTCACTGTAACTAGGTCATGGGGGTTAAGATACGGGACCAACTACCCAGTCCGCCTCAGACGGAAGAAGTCAGCCCTGGCTGTGAATATGAAAGAATGGCTGTTTTGTTGTTTCTGAATGCATCCGAAATTATTGATAGAAAAACCAAGAGAGGCATGCCACCATCCTTCACAAGCAAAGTCAGTCCTGTTTCATACATGATTTTTTCTCTATAACAGGCTGATGTCTTAAAATCCCAATGTATTGCATTTTACTTTTTAATAACGGGAGCTATAACCATGCCTCACAATGAATAAGTGTATTAATTACGAGACAAATCAAGCCAGATAATGTTTCCTGCTCAGTTTCCTTTGAATTTCAATGAATAAGATTTTACTTTAAAATTAAGGACCTTTTTTATGTATTCAGCAATGAATAAATGAACTAATTAGAGATAATAAATATATTTTTATTGAAATCTGAATGACTACACTTGTCATTGGCCCATGGAAACGTGTTGTACGCTTTTGAATTATGTACCTCTATGTATATTAATTATACATTTGTCTTAGTACTGACTTAAATATCCGAGTTTAGCAAATATTCATTGGATTCAATATTGCCCTGAGCCACGTAGATAAAACCCGTCTTGATTTAAACAGTTGTATGTGTCTATATCTGTCAGCCGAATTGGCCTGGTTTTTTTAAAAAGCTTAAAATTCCTCTTTTTTTATTTTTACAAGAGGGAATTGATGAGCTTAGAAGGTGAGAATAAATTTATTTAATGACAAAGCAAGGTGAAGGAAGGAAAGAGAAATGGGGAAACCTTGTAAGGAGTGGATAGAATTATCGGTTTTATTGTACCACAAACTGTTTTTGCTTTGACATGGAAGAGCACGTGATCTGAGGAACCATGTTTGAGTCCCTCCCCTCTTCACATGTTTCCCCACTTCTCCATATGAAACCTGCGGGGTGATTTTAGGCCAGTCCCGGTTCTCTTCAAACTCTCTCAGCCCCACTTGCCTCACAAGGTGCCTGTCATGGGGAGAGGAAGGGAAGGCAATTGTCAGCCACTTTGAGACACAGGAGGCCTGTTGGGTGACCTGGGGCCAGTCCCGGTTTTCTCAGGACTATCTCAGCCCCACCTGATGTGGGGAGAGGAAGGAGATTGTAAGCCGCTCTGAGTCTCCTTCAGGTAGTGAACAGTGGAGTATAAAACTCCTTCCTCTTCCTCTTTCTCCTGTTCCTCCTCCAAACATAAGAGGAGCCAATGTTGGATCAGGCCAGTGGCCCCTCCAGTCCAACACTCTGTGTCACACAGTGGCCAAAAACACCAGGTGCCATCAGGAGGTCCACCAGTGGGGCCAGGACACTAAAAGCCCTCCCACTGTTTCTGCCCCCCCCAAGCACCAAGAATACAGAGCATCACTTGCCCCAGACTGAGAGTTCCTATCTATACCTTGTGGCCAGGGGTCCGTTGGAGCAGGAGCGCACAGGAGCGCAGCTCCAGGAGTGAGGTGCCCAGGGGGCGGGCACATGACCAAGCCCCCCTCCCCCTCCTCGGCTTCCCCGAGCAGTGCAGAGGCACAGCGCCCCAGGGAAAGCCCTGCTAGGGTCATTATTGTTTTTAATGTTTTGTTTTAATATTGATAATTTTATCATTGTTCCTTTTATGACTGTGTGCTGCTTTTCCAGAGACTTGCTCAAGGTGGCATATAAATTTTCTAAGTATACCATTTTTTATCTGGGCACATGGCACATAAGTACTGGAGAAATTTCACCAACCCTTCAGCAGCTTCCACCCCATCAGTTTGGTGTAGTGGTCAGGAGTTGGACTCTAATCTGGGAGAACCGGGTTTGATTCCCCACTCCTCCACATGCAGCTGCTGGTGTGACCTTGGGCCAGTCACAAGTTCTCTCAGAGCTGTTCTCTCATGAGCAGTTCTCAAAAGACCTCTCTCAGCCCCACCTACCTCACAGGGTGTCGTCTTGTTGTGGGGAGGGGAAGGGGAAGGGATGGGTGGTGCACATGTCCTGGGTATCTCAAGCAGGAAGAGAATGAGGGTGTGTTCTTTACGCTTATTTTTCTTGCACAAAGTATTGGATGGGGAAGGGAATGGAGGAAGAGCAGGTCAGTTTCACTCACCTGTGGAGTGGAGCCTGAGGGGTGGGCGTTGCTTTCTGACACACTTCTGGTATGTCAGGGGGTGTGGGATATGCAAATGAGTTATGCTAATGAGTTATGCTAATGAGCTCCTGCACCTCTTTTTCTACGAGATGACCCCTGCTTGTGGCTAATAGCCACTGATGGACCTCTGCTCCATACGCTTATCCAGTTCCCTCTTGAAGCCATCCATGCTGCTGCTGCTGCTTCTCCTCCTCCTCCTCCTCCTTCTTGCTGATACAGCCATGCCACTATATTGCATAAGAACCAGTGCAGCCCAAAAGAGGCTCCCTTGAATCTCTGAAAACGATACAGATCGAACCAGTAAAGCAGTTTGCTAAGAAAAACCAAACCAAACAACAAAAAAATTAGGTTGAATTATGGCATGGTGTTCATCCGTAACACATACCAAAATATCCTGGACAGATACGAGCCGAATCTCATGTAATCAGAGAATCAGCTCCTCTCGCGAGACCGTGCCGAGGGTTCAGCCCTGCAAAGAGGGAAAGCGAAAAGCTCTGAGCTTCTCCAGACTGGGAAGATTAGATGAAGTCAGTCTTTTTTTTAGGGCAGGAAGAAGATGCAGTGCAGGATGTCCTTTGAACCTTGGAAGGACCTTTCCTCACTTGGGGAATTGGTTGGACATTGATTAGAAGCGATGACTCTTCTGTCTCTGTAGAAGTCCATGTCAGTTGTCTCCTGGAGAGTTCACACGGCCATGACCCATGTAAAGAGTACGGAAATCCGGAGGAGGAATGAGATCTGCCTGTTAAAACACCTTTTATGACTATGATAACTGAGCATATCAAACATCCCCCTGCATGGAAACAGCACCTGCGTGCCGAAGGATCCGGTTTCTCTCTCTCTTCCTCCTTGAACCCAATGTACATGCAGGCAACTGTAGTCCAGAGCTCACATGTTGACTGACCAGTCATGGGGGGGGGGCAACTGGGGGGGGGTACGGGAGGCATACAAAGATTTCTCCTTCCCCAGTGCTACTGGTGATTGGGAAGAGAACAGAAGAGAAGCTAGTGTTGGATCAGGCCAGTGGCCCATCCAGTCCAACATTCTGTCACACAGCGGCCAAAAACACCAGGTGCCCTCGGGAGGTCCAGCAGTGGGGCCAGGACACTAGAAGCCCTCCCACTGTTGCCCCCCCAAGCACCGAGAATCCAGAGCATCACTTGCCCCAGACTGAGAGTTCCTATCTGTACCTTGTGGCTAATAGCCACTGATGGACCTCTGCTCCAGATATTGATCCAATTCCCTCTTGAAGCTTTCCATGCTTGTAGCCGCCACCCCCTCCTGTGGCAGTGAATCCCACGTGTTAATCACTCTTTGGGTGAAGAAGGACTTCCTTTTATCCATTCTAACCCGACTAAATCGCTCTGAGATTCTGAGTGAAGGGTGGGGTATAAATCCAGTTTCTTCTATCTCTTTTTCTGATCCAAAGCCTCAGCCTGGAGGCTTTGGAAATCACTCTCCAACTTGGTTGCCAACTCTAAGTTGGGAAATTTCTGGAGATCTTGGGGAACAGAGCCGGCAGGGGGTGGGGGGTTGGGAAGCAGAGAAGAAGAAGGAGACTGGATTTATACCCCGCCCTTCACTCCCTGGAGGAGTCTCAGAGCAGCTTACAATCTCCTTTCCCTTCCCCTCCCCACAACAGGCACCCTGTGAGGTAGGTGGGGCTGAGAGAGCTCCGAGAGAACTTGAGACTGACCCAAGGTCACCCCAGCAGCTGCATGTGAAGGAGTGGGGGATCAAACCCAAAGCTCCCTCTAAGCTGTGGAGTGTGAGCAAAAATCCTACTTTGTGAGCCGCTGGCATTCCAGCTATGAGTGAGCGATTTGGCTACTGCATACATTAGTTTGCTCTGGAGCCACATCCTTCCTGAGCCGAGACAAAAATGGGTGAGCCGGAGGCTCCCAAAAAAAATGGTGGTCAAGATTTTACAGTTGGATGCAAATTTAGTTTAGGTACAAAATGTATAGAAGAAGAAGAAGAAGAAGAGATTGGATTTATACCCTACCCTCCACTCCCCAAGGGAGTCTCAGAGTGGCTTACAAACTCCTTTCCCTTCCCCTCCCCACCCTGTGAGGTAGGTGGGGCTGAGAGAGCTCTGAGACAATTGTCCTTGAGAGAACAGCTGGTACAGAGCTATGGCTTGCCCAAGGTCATCCAGCCAGGTGCAAGTGGAGGAGTGGGGAATCAAACCCGGTTCTCCCAGATTAGAGTCCGCGCACTTAACCACTACACCAAACTGGCTATAGATAGGTGCAAAGCAGATAAACAATGTAAGGATGAAACCAACAGATTTTAAAGTATGTAAACGGTTCCCTTAATTACTTAAGTTAAAAATAAATAAAGATTTAATGATTTTTTTTTTAAAAAAAAAAACCCCAACCTGTGAGCTAGCTCAGACTAACTCAGTTTAGGGGGAACACTGATCAAACCCCGTTCTTCCAGATTGGAGTCCGCGCTACACTACACCAAACTGGCTCTTTTATGGCACTTTTCACCACCAGTGGACCGCTAAGTACATTTAAAAAAAAAATCATTGTCATTCATTCTTGATTCCCCTGAGATTGTAAGGAGGCACTTGGAGATCTTCTGCTGAGGCGCACCCCCTTTCGTTTCTTCTTCTGAAATGAGTCTCTCCCCCACCCCAAGAGTCTTAAGAGTCTCTGTGGCTTTGATAACAGATGCTTCTGGGCGATAAAACAGTGTGGTGCGAAAAATACATAACGGTAGTGATTCTTGCTGCCTTGGCAGCTCAATTGTAAAGGCAGGCGTTTGAGGAGCGTTTAATGGAATTGCTTGAAAGAAGACCGCCTTTGCTTCCATTACCTCCAGCGTGATGTCGTGTGACTCCGCTTTTGAAAGTATTACCTGCTCGGGAGGTCACGAGGGCCTCACGTCTCCGCTTCACTTCGAGAGACGTGCCTTGTGTGTGTCCCCCACACCCCTTGTGTGAAATGACACTGAGGGGGTAAAAAAAGAAAGGAAGAAAAATGTTGAGATGATAAAACTGGCTGTGTTCCATGTTTGAGTCTTCCCCCCCAATGCACACTTCAGGCCTAGTTTCTTTGATGACAAAAAGCGGAAAAAAAGAGGGGGAGACTCAACCCCAAAATAGCAGCGAACTGAGAGGGTCAAACTAACAGATGAATTAATATAAAAAATACAAATATTTATTAGGGTATACACATAAATAAAGCATAATAAGTTTCAAAGAAACAGTCTAAATATTCCTTATTGACCATTGAGGAAGGCCCATGGGATGAAACATGTATGGTCCTTAGGTCAAAAGTTTTATCTATCAGTTTGATATGTATAACAATCAGTTCCTAATGAACCAAGCTTTAAGATTGTTTCTTTTAACCTTATTTAGATTGTTTCTTTTAACCTTATTTAGATTGTTTCTTTTAACCTTATTATGTTTTATTTTTGTGTACACCCTAATAAATATTTGTATTTTTTATATTAATTCATTTGTTAGCTTGACCCTCTTAGTTTCTTTTATGTTCATGATTTTATGAAGAAGAGGATGAGGAGGAGATTGGATTTATGCCCCGCCCTTCACTCTAAATCTCAGAGCGGCTTACAAACTCCTTTCCCTTCCCCTCTCCACAACAGACACCCTGTGAGGTAGGCGGGGCTGAGAGAGCTCTTTCCAGAACTGTCCTTGAGAGGACAGCTCTGACATAATTATGGCTTGCCCAGGGTTACCCAGCAGCTGCAAGTGGAGGAGTGGGGAATCAAACCCGGTTCTCCCAGATTAGAGTCCGCTACACCAAACTGGCTCTCAAACTGGCTTTATTACTGCAACAGCTGTAGCTGATCTGAGGTGGGAGTTTCAGGAAGGGTAGCCCTGCTGGTCTTCAGGAGAAGAGTAAGATCTAGGTCCAGTAGCTCCTGGAAGACCAAGAAGATTGTCAGGATAGAAGCTTTTGAGAGTCCAAGTTCCCTTCATTAAGAAATACCCTCGAAATCTTGCTGAACAGACACATATGAAGTTGGCTTATACTGAACCAGATTTTTGGTTTTGCCCTGACCTGGATAGCCCTGGATAGCCCGATCACATAAGATCTCAGAACTGGCCCTGGCTCGTATTTGGAAGAGTGATCTCCAAGGAAAACCAGGGTTGTGACGCAGAGGCAGGCAATGGCAAACCACCTCTGAATGTCTCTTGCCTTGAAAACCCTACAGGGTTGCCTTAAGTCACCTGCGACTTGATGGGACTTCCCACCACCAGGTTGCCCTGACCATGAGATAGCCCTGGATAGCCTGATCTTGTCAGATCTCGGAAGCTAGGCCAAGTCGGCCTTGGCTAGTATTTGGATGGACAACCTCCAAAGAATACCAGGGTCATGATGCAGAGGCAGGCAATGGGAAATCACCTCTGAAACATCTCTTGCCTTAAAAACAAGTCTGGCTCGCCATCTGGTGGTGAATAATGCTAAAAGAGCTAGAACTTCTGGCTGCCAGACAATCTTAGGATCTCCTGGCTATTCCACACACAATGCCTGGCTATTCCACACACATGGAATAATGATAATGATAATGCCGCCATCACCACCTTTGGTCCATCAAGGTCAGTATTGTCTGCTCAGACCAGCAGCAGCTCTCTGCGGTCTCAGGGGAAGTTCTTCACATCACCTCCCGCCTGGTCCTTTTTAATTGGAGATGGCAGGAATTGAACTTGGGACCTTCTGAATGTCCAGCAGATACTCTACCACTGAGCCATAGCCCCACCTTAAAGTCTGAAGCCTTCCTCTGCCTTAAGTGGCTTTTCCACATTGCAGAGCAGAGTGGCCGGATACAGGCTAGAAATCATTCTGGATACTGCTTATAGTAATTTGGAAACCGATTTGAAGTAGGTTTTTTAGAACATCATTAAGATGGAACTTTCCAGGGCAACCATTTCAAGAGTTAATATGGCTGTATACCTCAACACATTTCATTGTTCCCCTGTTTCAGAGAGCATTTAAAGTTCTACTGGATTTGAACAGTGATCCAAGGTGAGAAGAAGAAGAAGAAGAAGAAGAAGAAGAAGAAGAAGAAGAAGAAGAAGAAGAAGAGATTGGATTTATACCCCGCCCTCCACTCCCCAAGGGAGTCTCAGAGCGGCTTACAAACTCCTTTCCCTTCCCCTCCCCACAACAGACACCCTGTGAGGTAGGTGGGGCTGAGAGAGCTCTTTCCCAAGCTGTCCTTGAGGGAACAGCTGGTACAGAGCTATGGTTTGCCCAAGGTCATCCAGCCAGGTGCAAGTGGAGGAGTGGGGAATCAAACCCGGTTCTCCCAGATTAGAGTCCGCGCACTTAACCACTACACCAAACTGGCTTTCTAGTGAGGTGAGGAACAGATCCATAGAATCCCAAAACCACAGAGTTGGAAGGGGCCCTACAGGCCATCTCGTCCAACTCCCTGCTCAAGGTAGGATCAGCTTAGAGTATCCCTGACAAGTGTTTGTCCAGCCACTGCTTAAAGACTGCCAGGGAGGGGGAACTCACCACCTCCTGAAGCAGCTGATTCCACTGTTGCAGAACTCTGACTGTCAAAAAGTTTCTCCTAATGTCCAGCCAGTATCTTCCCGCCTTTAATTTAAACCCATTCTTGCAAGTCTTCTCCTCTGCTGCCAACAGGAACCACTCCCTACCCTCCTCTGAGTGACAGCCCTTCAAATACTTCAAGAGAGCAATCATGTTCCCCCTCAACCTCCTCTTCTCCAGACTGAACATTCCCAAGAAGTCCCTCAGCCTTTCCTCCTCACAGGGCTTCTTGGTCTCCAGAACCCCAAACATCCTCATCGCTCTACTCTGCACCCCCTCCATTCTGTCCACATCCTTAGCAGATCTATGCAGAAGTAAGTCCCATTTTATTCAGTGAGGCCTACTTCCAGGAAACTCTTCTTAGGAGTGTGGCCAAAGGGGATGAGAACTTTGGGTAGTCCTATTGGAGGAGGACGTTCTACCTGAGGATCTTAGCTCTCTCATCCTACAATATGTCAGATCCCAAAGGACATTTTAAAAAAATTCAGAAAGACTGAAACATAAATTAAGTAAGACCCTGACAGCTTTAGATCAAAGCCAGAGGGAAGTATCGGGAAGTTTCCCCGCTAAGTCTCGGAGGGAACAGCCCGAACTAAGTCAGATAAACAGAACAGAAGTTAAGGAAATTCACGTCTTGAGTTTTACCGAATTAAGTTCTGATGGAAGAACCCAGAGCTAACGATAAGCCAACATAATTAACGCGTTAAGGTGGTACCAAGGCTAATGGGTTTGACATTGCAGTGGCGGTCTTGATGCCTTAGCTAAAATTTCACCGAAAAGGCGAGCGCTGAGGAAGGAATGCTATCAAAGGGACTCGGAATGCTTTGATGGGCCCCAGAGACGCCATCCTTAAATAGCTATTCAGTTACGTACTGATTGGTAATTCAGGCAGGAAAAAAGGCAAGTTAATACTCTCCCTGAAAGAGGGAATGAATTAGAAATCGGTGACTTAAGATTCAAGTTGAAAGCAATCAGCGGGGAATTGGACTTCAGAGCTTTGTGCAGTACTGCGCGAAGAAGAAGAAAGACCTGGTGAGTTGTGAACTTCCATTGTGTCCCGAAATGGAGAACAAGTCATCCCCAGCTTTCGAAGCAAGGTGAAGAATTGTTTTTGGGGTCTACAGGCTCGCCTTTCTTTGGTGGACTAAGGAGAAAATCAAATAAGCAGAGATCAATAACGTTTCTTCTCCGACCATTTTTTTTTTTTTTGAATGGGAAAGGACTGATTGTACAAAAGAGATCAGACGTCTCCGTTAACAGGCCCTTGTTTTCCAATTCTGTCGTTTATAATTGGAGACCAAAGCGCTGATCCTTGATCCACTGAACAGTTCACATTGCCAGAAGCCGAGCCTCTGAGCTACTGCAGACTCCAGAAGTCTACAGAAGGACTCGATGGTATCACTGAACTGAGGGACGGGTTCAAATGAAGAGTTCGTTTTCCTGTGAAAGCCGGAAGCACAAAAGACCTGAAAGGGTATGAGAAGCAATGTAAAAGAAGCTGCAGAGAAAGACCATGGTTAGTCAGGCAGGATCTTAGCAAAATAAGTTATGTCTGCATCGTTCACAGAGAAGAGAAGAAGATGATACTGGATTTCTACCCCACCCTTCGCTAGCCAAAGTAGTCTCAGAGCAGCTTGCAATCTCCTGTCCCTCCCCCTCCCCACAACAGACACCCTGTGAGGAGTGTTCCCTCTAAGCTGAGTCAGTGTGAGCTAGCTCACGGTTTTCTAGCCTCTGGCTCACAGATTTTTGACTCAGCTCAGGAAGGATGGCTCCAGAGCAAACTAATTTATGCAGTTGCCCAATTGCTTGCTCACAACTTTAATGCCAGTATCTCACAAAGCAGAATTTTTGCTCATAAGACTCCATAGCTTAGAGGGAGCATTGCCTGTGAGGTAGGTGGGGCTCAGAGAGCTCTTTTGAGAACTGCTCTGGAGAGAACAGCTCTGAAGGAACTTGTAACTGACCCAAGGTCGCACCAGCAGCAGCATGTGTCGGAGTGGGGAAATCAAACCCGGTTCTCCCAGTTCAGAGTCCACCCACCTAACCGCTACACCAAACTGGCTGGAAAGAAGCTTCTCCATTCATAGATGACAATATTTATTTGTTTGTTTGTTTGATTTATATACCGCCCTCCCAGTCAACGGGCTCTGGGTGGTTTACGCCAATTAATATAAAATAATTAAAACAGTGTTAAAATAACAGTTGAAACAGAGTGGAATCAGAAAATACTGCGTAAGAAACAAACAGGTGAGATGTCATTCGGACTGATTGAAATACAATAGTGGGTGCCCTGATATCTATTTGGATGCAGGTCACTGGTGAGAGATTGGCCAGAAAAGAGGGGGGAGATATCTGCTACCTCAGCCAAAAGCCCGGTGGAAGAGCTTCGTCTTGCTAGCCCTGTGGAACTATACTAAGTCCAGCAGGGCCCTGACCTCATATGGGAGCTCATTCCACCAGTGGAATCCTAAATAGCAGGGTGCCCATGGGTGCCGTCATGGCATGTGATATCTTTCCTTATGCCCAGGGCTCATTTCGTAGCAGGAGTTCCTTTGCATATTAGGCCACACACCCCTAATGTAGCCAATCCTCCGAGAGCTTACAGAGCTCTTCTTACAGGGGCGACTGTAAGCTTTTGGAGGATTGGCTACATCAGGGGTGTGTGGCCTAATATGAAAAGGAGCTCCTGCTACGAAATGAGCCCTGCTTATGCCTGCCAAATATTTTTAAAAGTGATGGGCCTTTGATTGACTGTGCAGATTTTAAGAGACATAGCTTTGACAGCAGCTTCCACCACAGCAGAAGGATCTTCAGGAGGTAAACTGTGGCAGCCATTTTGTGGTTGGCTCCACCTCCTGTGGTAGCCATCTTACGGCAGCCATTTTGTCGCTGCGCCCACCACATTGTGTCAGGAGCTCAAAAAAAGGTTGAGGGACCCCTGCTAAATAGAAGTACACTCTTCTAAACTTCAATGGATGTAGAAGGGAGAAACTCTGCCCAGGAGTGTATTATGAATTATGGAAGGTTTTGTCAGATGCCGAATTGCCTGAATCCTGTTTCAGTTTCTGGATGTAACCTTGACTAGGAAGGGGTTTATTCATGTGTGTCACAATCCATGATACACTAGCATTAGCTGAAATACATGTATGTATATCTGCACACAAGTTGCTCTCTAGTGATCATAGAATCATAGAGTTGGAAGGAACCTCCAGGGTTATCTAGTCCAACCTCCCGCACAATGCAAGAAATTCACAAATACCTCCCACCACACCCCCAGTGACCTCTGCTCCACGCCCAGAAGATGACAAGAAACCTCCAGGATCCATGGCCAAACTGGCCTGGAGAAAAACTGCTTTGTGACCCCAAAGTGGCCACCGGCATTTTCCTGGGCATGTAAGAAAGGGCCACAAGAACTAAGCACTGAGGCATCCCCTCTTGCCCTCCCTATCATGATCTGCCTAAGATCAAATCTATATCTGACTTTCCTGCTGGAATCATTCTAGTTTTTTTTTTAAAAAAACGCTTATACCTGTTTCTAGTTTCAAACCATACTTGTTCTAGTTTAAAAATCACTGTCGACATTCGTTAATTGCCCTCCTGTGGTCAAGCTAGCATTTCACTGCTTTAAACAGATCCTATTTCTTAGTACTCTTCAGAACCCAGGGAGTGAAATTTGAAACCAGCGTGAAATGAGCACAGGAAAAGACAGCGGTCAAACTACTTCAGAGGGGAGGTGTAAATTGGGCCTAAGTCCACAGAATCCGCATTGCTGCCAGATGGCCTCTGTTTGAAAACCTCCCAAGAAGGAGAGCCCACCCCCTCCCGACGAAGCCTGTTCCACTGAGGAACCGCTGTCACTGTCCAGAAGCTCTTCCTCGTGTTTCGATATTTTGTCTTCTGCTGCTTCTGTTGCTCCTGCTTCTGTTTCTGCTTCCTGATGCCAAAATGGCGATCAGTGTTTCCCGTGGCATGAAAGAAATATGCTGTCTGCTGTTTGCCCTATGGTCTTATATATTTGTACACCAAGTAAATACTACAAAGACTTCGTAAATCTTCAGGACGATCTAGTAACCTTTCACCAAAAGAAAGTCAATTCCTGGAACACCCGGCCACTTGGCAATGGGGTGAAAATGTAATATCTCAGACTCATGTGAGGTAAATACTCAGGAGCTGATATTCATCGGTGCCTGTTGTATTTTAAGGCTTCAGTTTCAGTGATATTTGCACAACTATGTTTGTTAAACCCACTAGGCCCCAGAAACCTCTGGGGTCCCTTTTATGACAGCTCTTTGTATCCTTCTGCTAGGTAAGATGAAAATTTCTATATCACTGGACACAACGTAATTCACTTGGGATGGGGGTGGGGAGGGGTGGGAACTGGCATTTTCAGAACAGAACTTTCAACATTGTCTTTTTGAGGAAGAGCAGCTCCATTTTGTTGGTGAAGGAAAAGGAAGGGCCGAAGGAGGAGAAGAGGAAGCCAAAACATGAGATGGCTTGATTCAGTGGAGGAAACTGTGGCCCTCCGTTTGCAAGACCAGAGCAAGGCTGATAGATCAAGATGGGTCACCGCGTTAGTCTGTCTCTAGCGGGGGGAAAGAGCAAGAGTCCAGTCGTACCTTGAAGACTCACAATAATTTCTGGCAGGGGAGGAGCTTTTTGTGAGTTAGATATTTGAAGAAGTGAGCCATGACTCATGAAAGTTTGGGGTCGTGGTTAGGAGCGTGGACTGTAATCTGGGATGACCGGTATAATTCCCCACTCCTCCGCATGCAGCTGCCGGTGTGACCATGGGTCAGTCACAAGTTCTCTCAGAGCTGTTCTTTCAAGGGCAGTTCTTGAAAGAAGTCTCTCAGCCCCACTTACTTCACAGGGTGTCTGTTGTGGGGAGCGGAAGGGGAAGGGATTGTAAGCTGCTTTGAGACTACTTCCGGTAGTGAAGGTCGGGTTAAGGTGGTTAAGTGCACAGACTCTAAATCCGGGAGAACTGGATTTGATTCCCCACTCCTCGACTTGCACCTGCTGGATGACCTTGGGCAAGCCATAGCTCTGTACCAGCTGTTCTCTCAAGGGCAGTTGTCTCAGAGCTCTCTCAGCCCCACCTACCTCACAGGGTGTCTGCTGTGGGGAGGGGAAGGGAAAGGAGTTTGTAAGCTGCTCTGAGACTCCAAGTGAGTAAAGGGTGGGATATAAATCCAATCTCTCCTCCTCCTCCTCTTTCCTGCTACAAATGTTGTTGTCTTTATGGTGCTGCTGGAATATTACTCTTTTCTACTGAGCAAGGCTGTTAACTGTAAGTTGTTCTGGAGAAGATTAATTCATAGGATGGACATAAGGACACAGGTGCTTGATGGCACGTAACACACGCACACACAAGGAAGGAAATGAACATATTTGAACCTTTTATGACTGAAAGATACTGGCTTGGTGCGCAGGGAGTATAATTTATTTACATACAGTATCACATACGAGTGGACTCTGTGGGCTTTTTAAAAATTGTGTTCCAGCCCAAGGGGACTTCTTCTGGTGGAAGCTGGTTGGAGGAAAGCTCCTGAGGCTATAGAAGAAGGCTTCACCACACATAGAGTGTGGTGAGTTAGATACAGGCAATTCTGTTAGGACAGCCATGAATCAATGGGAAGCTACCTCTCTAGAGATGGCCAGGCTCACCTGATCTTGCCAGATCTCAGAAGCTAAGCAGGGTCAGCTCTGGTTTGTATTTGAATGGGAGACCGCCGGGTAGGCTACGCAGAAGCAGGCAGTAGAAAAACCACCTCTGAACATCTCTACCCTATGGGGTCGCCATAGGTTGGCTGCAACTTCACAGCATTTTCCACCACCACGACCACCACCACCACTTCACTAAGAAGCTTCGAGATCACATCCCAATGTTTGTTTCAATGTTCCCTCTAAGCTGAGTTAGTCACAATTTTTTAGCCTCCCGCTCACACATTTTTGTTTTGGCTCAGGAAGGAGGGCTCCAGAGCAAACTAATTTATGCAGTAGCCAAATTGCTCGCTCACAACTTTAATGCCAGCGGCTCACCAAGTAGAGTTTTTGCTCACAGGGCTCCACAGCTTAGAGAGATTGCTGGTCGCCATGGGTTTTGAATGTCATGGTCCTAGGTAACTTTCCATCTTTTCCGTGGTAGACTGAAAGATGTAGAAATGTACCATATGGGATAACTTTTTAAATTAGGCCAGCACTTGGACCAGGGCCTTCTCGGTGGCAGCTCCATACTGGTAGAACGAGCTCCTGGATGACATCAGGGCCCTGTGGGACCTATTACAGCTCCACAGGGCCTGCAAGATGGAGCTTTTCCACCAGGCTTTCACTTAGGAGGCACCACCGGAGGGTGGGGATTAAGGACATCACCATCCTGGAACCTGATGGTCCAGCCTTTGCCGCTGCTCTCACTGTGTGACTATGTTTGCCGCCAGTATGTTGCGGTTTTATCTGTAACTGTTATGTTTTAAAATTGTAAACTGTTTTTTATGGCATTTTCCTTGTTGGTAGCCTCCTTGAGCCAGTTCCTCTGGAAAGGTGGGGTATAAATACAATAAATAAATAAATTAATTTAATTTTTTTTACACATTTTCCAAATTATTGACATTAACAAAAACCAAACCAAGATCTTACATTTCTTTTCCAAAAGATAAAACAAACATTATCCTCGCTTTAAACTTATACTGTTACAACAAGCTAAAAATATATCATCTCTTGATATAGATGATTGTTGGGTATAATGTTGTTTTCTGCCATATAACTAAATTAAAAAACCATACAGCTGCAACTTTTGTTTATTGTTAACTCTCTGAAGGAAGGTTTCAGGTCTGAAAAGCTAGTTTGTTCAGAATAAAAAATTCCCAGATTTTGGAAAACCATTGTTGAATTATGAGTACGTGTTTTTTCTATCCTTTTTTTTTTTTTTTTTTGGCTATGTTTTTGCTGCTGTTAACAGAACTACAATGAGTTCCAGTTTCTGTGTTTCTTTTCTAGGGTATATCCATTTATTCAAGCCAATTGTTTCTGGTATAAAAGGTAAGTCAGCTTCAGTTATGTCTTTTATATATATGACTATTTGTTTCCAAAATTCCCGGAATAAATTTACATTGCCACCAACACTGTATTTGTCTTCAATTTTTTTTCCTGCAGTATGGACCAAAGTCCTTTTTAATTCGATCTAAAGTGGTGGGTGGCATGTACCCACCTAGAATCATAGGATCATAGAGTTGGAAGGGACCTCCAGGGTCATCTAGTCCAACCCCCTGCATAAGGCAGGAAATTCACAAATACTTCCCTCTCCACACCCCCAATGACCACTGTTCCATGCCCAGAAGATGACAAAGAAACCTCCAGGAACTCCAGCTAAACTGTCCTGGAGGAAAATGGCTTCCTGACCCCAAAGTGGCAATCAGCATTTCCTTGGGTGCGTAAGAAAGGGCCACCAGAACTAATCACTGATGCAACCCTTCCTGCCTTCCCTCTCGTGATCTGCCTAAGTTCACCTAGTTAACACTTTTCATGTTTGTAATCTTACTGTAAATATTGTTGAGGCTGAACCATAACTGTACCTCTCTCACACTTGGAAGCCATGAAGCTGCCTTTTACTGAATCTGACCCCGGGTCCATCAAAGTCAGTATTGTCTGCTCAGACTAGCAGCAGCTCTCCAGGGTCTCAGGCAGAGGTCTTTCCCATCACCTGTTACCTGATCATTTTAACTGGCGATTCCAGGGCTTGAACCTGGGACCTTCTGCATGCCAAGTAGACGCTCTGCCACTGAGCCACGGCCCCTCCCAGTCTTGATGTTTGTAAGTACATACAATGAGGAGCTCAGGGGAGCGCAGCTCCGGGAGTTAGTGCCAGCCCCCCCCTAGCGGGGGAATGCTTGCTTGTGTCATGGCTGCAGCAAAGTGACCCCATCCCCTGGAAAGGTCCTGACCAGCCTTCTGAAGGCTTCAGCCACCACTGAAGCTATCCTCCCAGAATAGTGGTGTTTCTGAGGCTTGGATTAGTAGCTGTCCTCTCTTTCTTTCTTTCTTTCTTTCTTTCTTTCTTTCTTTCTTTCTTTCTTTCTTTCTTTCTTTCTTTCTTTCTTTCTTTCTTTCTTTCTTCATCTCTCTCTCGCTCTCTCTCTGTCTCTCTTCTTTCTTTCTTGCCTTCTGACATAACTTCTGGTGATGTCAGGGGGTGTGGCATATGCAAATAAGTTATGCTAATGAGTTATGCTAATGAGCTCCTGCACCTCTTTTTCTACGAAATGACCCCGGATGAGTAGTGTCATAAAGTTTTTAATACCAGGGCTATAAACATAGGGAAGTGAGTGAGTGATCTTAAAAGGTCTTACCGGACTTAAAGACTACAGGTCGAGATAATTTTAACAGGTGTTTTATATGTTTTAATAGAGGTTGAATCATCCTATTATATGTTAACGCATAAACTTTTTGTGAGTGTTTTGATATTGTGAAGGCTTATGGCCGCATACAATAAAATGATACTACTACATAGGGAAGTGCTTCCTGCCCAAGTGAATGGAGTCAAAACATCTCAGGGCAATAAAATCTAAAGTGAGTTGGTTAGTTGTTGTTTTTTTTCTCCTTTATTGAAGGGATTCAAAGGGTACAAGCAGTAAAGAGTGTGTTAAATATTGGAGATTCTTAATAATATATTGGAATACAAAGTTAAAGACTTAGCTTGTATTACAGCAATTCTTAAACATTCCCGTCACATTAAACTAAGGTTAACTCTAGAGTTACTACTGTTTATATCAGACATCAGTGACCAATCTTGGAACTAAGCTGAGAAAAGGTGGGTTTACTCCTTATAAAAAGAGATATATGGAGGAGTTGTTTGCCCAAGATTTTGGGAGTGTCGCATCTTTACTTTCAGAGTATTTGTTGATGATAGGGAAGTTGGTTAGTTTGTCAGGAATGGAGTCAGCTTCTAATTCATTGTAGCCCTCCTCAAAAAGTTCTAGTTACAATTTCAAACAAATGTTACCACCATCAGTCACCCTTCCTTACCATTTCCCACCCTGTCATCTTAGGAGACCCATTTTATCTCAATTTACAATACGCCGAACTTTCGTTTCCTAGGCACTAAACCACCAAGCATAGGCGGGAAATAAAAATCCAGCGACGAGATTAAACCCAAGGATTTATCCTTTGGCTTTTTTATATATCAGGAAGGTTAAGAAATGGTAAACAGAAATGTGGGGGAATAAACTTGACTTCTCTTTTATGGCAACTTCATGTTTGCTTCCTACATTCATAAATCTTCATAAACCGGGAGCCGCTCCCATTCGAGAGCCGTAAACGGACATACAATCCACATGGGATCATGATCCTAAGAGGAAAAGTAGCTGGGAGGTTTCCACACTGAGCAGAAATGGCAATCCAATTAAGGTAAGATTTTGTGCAGAGGGAGAGAAAGGTCCCTGATCAGTTCAAGTGATATAACAGGTTCGCTGTGGAAGGTCACGGCCCGACTCAGAAAGGTACGAAGTGAAATGTTAATGCACGTGTACATCTGATCATTAACACCTCGCACATTGCTATCTTCTTTTTTTGTGCAGCAACTGTTGTTCCTGCTTTGGACCAGTTTGCTGGAATTATAAAAAAAGGAACAAGGGACATGCATACTATTGAATAAGGACATAAGAGAAGCCAATGTTGGATTATGCCAATGTGTGAGAATCCTACAGAGTTAGTCACCAACAAGTGTCCTTGAACAGGAAAGCTTTATTGAGAAAGGTTTGCTATGGTCATCTGCACTTCTTGTGTTAGTAATAGCTGACACAGCCCCAAGCAGGACATTATACAGAATTCAAAAAGGGGTCTGGTAATGCATTGCAACCAATCACCATGTCAGAGAAAGGCACTTAAAATACTGGTTTACAGTTCCCAGGGAAAGAGCGGGAAGAATTAGAGTCAGACAGGAGAAGAGATACATGGGCAGGCACCAAGAAGAAGAAGAAGAAGAAGAAGAAGAGATTAGATTTATATCTCACCCTTCACTCACTTGGAGTCTCAGAGCAGCTTACAAACTCCTTTCCCTTCCCCTCCCCACAACAGACACCCTGTGAGGTGGGTGGGGCTGAGAGAGCTCTGAGACAACTGTCCTTGAGAGAACAGCTGGTCCAGAGCTATGGCTTGCCCAAGGTCATCCAGCCAGGTGCAAGTGGAGGAGTGGGGAATCAAACCCGGTTCTCCCAGATTAGAGTCCACGCACTTAACCACTACACCAGACTGGCACTACACCAACAGTCTCCCAAGGTCAGAGCCGCTCGAAGAGTGATAAGCATGCCATGAGAAGTATAACATAACATTCCACAGACCCGACGTCAAGGGTTCACTCATCCCACCTCCCGGGCAGGAGATGGCAGCATTAGCTGACACAATGGCCCATCCAGTCCAACGCTCTGTCACTCAGTGGCTGCAAATACCAGGGGCCATCAGAAGGTCCATCAGTGAGGCCAGGACACTAGAAGCTCTCCCAGTATATACCAGTAGAGACAAGACCAACCTACAAAAAAAAAAGGAGAAGAAAAAGAGAAGAGATTGGATTTATACCCCGCCCTTCACTTGGAGGCTCCAAACGGTTTACAATCTCCTTCCCTTCCTCTCCCCACAACAGACACCCTGTGAGGTAGCTGGGGCTGAGAGAGCTCTTCAAAGAACTGCTCTTGGGAGAACAGCTCTCAGAGAACTTTGACTGATCCAAGGTCACCCAGCTGGTGCATGTAAAGGAGTGGGGAATCAAACCCAG
This sequence comes from Lepidodactylus listeri, assembly GCA_029233225.1. Taxonomy (NCBI): domain Eukaryota; kingdom Metazoa; phylum Chordata; class Lepidosauria; order Squamata; family Gekkonidae; genus Lepidodactylus; species Lepidodactylus listeri. Next base: position 6,873,129 of record JARCFY010000010.1, read on the forward strand.
TTCTCCATATTACAGTCTGTTGCTCTTATTTATTTATTATTAGACTTATAGGCCGCTCTCCCCGCAATGCAGGTTCAGAGCAGCTTACATGACATGGCCACACCATGATACATAAATACATTAAAATCACTTAAAACATAATAGAACACTCTCAAAACATAGCAATGACAGTGAAAATAAAGTGCTCAGTGATGTGTCCGATGGCGTAGTAAATAGACCCCACGTTCTCCGGCTCCGGATGTCAGATGTCTCTAGCTCCAGATGATGTTACCCGCGGCCAGTCATTGCTGGTCATAAGATGGGGGGAGGTAGGGAGGTGGTGGCCCCTATTTGTAAGCCTGGCAGAAGAGCTCCATCTTGCAGGCCCTGCGGAACTGCACAAGGTCCTGCAGGGCCCTGATCTCCTCCGGGAGCTCGTTCCACCAGTAAGGGGCCACCACCGAGAAAGCCCTCCCCCTAGTAGCAGTGAGCCTGGCTTCTCTGGGGCCTGGAATAACCAGACGGTGTTGCGCCCCAGACTGTAGTGCTCTCTGGGGCATATACGGGGAAAGGCGGTCCCTCTTAACCATTACACCAAACAGTAGGATGCATGTGGGATGGGGAATGGTCTAGTATAGCCCAATCTTGTCAGATCTTAGAAGTTAAGCTGGTTGAGAACTTGGAGGGGAAGGGGCGTCGCTCAGTGGTAGAGCAACTGCTCGGCATGCAGAAGGTCCCAGGTTCAAAACCTGGTATCTCCAGTGGAAGGGATCAGATAGCAGAGGATGTGAAAGACCTCTGCTGAACACTGTGGAGACCCACTGACAATCAGAGTGAACAATACTGACCTTGATGTAATGATGTTCTGATTCACTCTAAGGCTGTTCTTACATCCGACTTTCCTGCTGGAATCATTCTAGTTCCAAAAAAACCTGCCCACACCTCTGTGCGGTGTGAAACCGTGCTGCTACTGAAATGTCCACATCTTCTAATTGCCCTCCTGTGGTCAAGCTAGTATTCAACCGGCTTTATTCTGCTTTAAACAATTGCTGTTGATTAGTGCACTTAGACCCCCTGGAGTGAAATTTGAAACCAGTGTGAAATGAGCTTGGGAAAAGACAGCAGTCAAACTACTTTAGAGGGGAGGTGTAAAATGACCCTAAGGCCCAATTTACACCTCCCCTCTGAAGTAGTTTGACTGCTGTCTTTTCCCAAGCTCATTTCACGCTGGTTTCAAATTTCACTCCAGGAGGTCAAAGAATACTAAGCAACAGCATTTGTTTAAAGCAGTATAAGGCTAGCTTGACCACAGGAAGGCAATGAACGAATGTAAACAATAATTTATAAACTAGAACAAGTATGGTTTGAAACTAGAAACAGGTATAGACAGTTGTTGTTGTTTTTTGAAACTAGAATGATTCTAGCGGGAAAGTCAGATGTAAATTTGACCTAAGGCAGCTTCATGTGTTCATGTGTTTGTCATCGAGGATGACTGCAGAAGAAGGCAATGGCAAATCGCCTCTGCCTAATGACTGGTCTTGAAAACCCTAGGGGGTTGCCGTCAGTTACCTGCAACTTGATGGCACTTCACACACGTGCAAACACACACACACAGAGGTCATTTCTTCTTGAGATACAAATCAATTTAAGATGTCCTCCCCCTTCCTTCGGGCCTCTTGGGTATCCTGAGATGCTATGTGAACCAAGACATATATATATATATATTTTCTGCCAGAGGAAACTCCAGGAGACTTCTGATGTAAATAGAGCCCTGCAGGAGAAAACCTTTTAAGAGATTCTGCAAATGTCGAAAGTGTTATAACAAAGGCTCTTGGCTGCAAGTCAGAGCATATTAGAATGCTAAATAGCAGTGCCTTAGCATGGTTCCACACGGGGCCGAACACTGCAATCAAATTATTGCTCACCCATCATTAGCTGCTTCTGGAATTAGAACATGGGATCCGCACATCGGTGAAATCGTTCGCCTCTTCTGTTTCTTCCCCTCGGCGCAAGAGATTTTGTTACCCTCACTGATCTGGTTCTTGTCTTGTTCACTTGCGTTTGGGGAATTATACCACCATTAATTTCCTCCCATTTGGGCTGATGGTTAGCCTGATTGCCTTGATTTATTATTAATATCGAGGAATTGAGGTATTATAACATGGCAACAGGTAAATATGGGAGCAAACACTTTTGTATGCCGGGGTCCCGCTTCTTCCAGAATCACCAGAAATAGATGCAGAGACCGATTTCAGGTTGAAATGGTATCTTTACTGATTGAGCCTTCACAGACTAACAATACTCAAACACACACACAATTATACAGAGCTAGGAAACTTAGAGAGAAAGGGACAGTGGCATTTGCTTGAGCAGGAAGTTGGTTGAGGGGTAATAGTTACCTTTCCTGGCGAGATGATGGGCTCCAACGGGAAAACTAGGGAAGACTAAGAGAAGGGATCTGGGACCGTGGACTGAACCAGCAGACCATGTGAAGGCTCTGTAGCACTAACCAGGAGTCGTAAAGATAGGGTAGGGTTAGAGAGGGGGTAGGGTATAGAGAGTAACGCATGGTGGGGTGACCCCTTTTATAAGGGGGCTTGGGGGAGGGCTTGGCTGGTTGCCTCCTCTGGGTACACCCTCCTTGCGGTCCGTCCCAAAAGCAGGTGACCTGAAACAGGGTCTGGGGGATAGGGGGCTAAAGGGTTGGTCAATATTGAACTCTAGTTTCTGTGGCAGAGACACCTGAAGGGATTAGTGGGTCATCCAGTTGACACCCATTGTTTGGCAGTTTCATCCTTAGTTTCGGGGCAGATGAATCCGGTCTCACAGGGCAAAGTTCTCTGTTAACCCAAGGTGGGCAAAGGTGGCTTTTGTGCCTTCGTTGCAGAAATGGTTTCGGCGGGGACAGGGTGGGGGGGGGTTTGCCTGCGTGCTGAAGAAGGACTTCCTTAATGGTGTCTGGAATCCTCTGCTTGAATCAGCAATGGTGGGTGGCTGTTCTGGGTGTTTCATGTGTCTAGGGATACATCTTAAAGCAGGCGACCTCGGGAGCCACTGGCACAACATCCCAGGAAAAGCAGCATCTCCTGCTGGCGTGTGTTTACAGCTGGCATCACTTTGGGTCACCACATGGTTCAGTCCCTTTGGTACACGTGTTAACACAGTCTCTTTTTACCACTTATGAACTCTCAAGTCCATAAGAGCGCAATAAGCGCCTTGCAGGGCAACATGATCAGCGCTGCTATCCTGTAAGAGGATATCACTGTTCCATTGTGGAATTTTCTCATTTGCCCAAATTATGTCAAGACCAGTGTTCCCTCTAAGCTGAGTTAGTGTGAGCTAGCTCACAGTTTTTTAGCCTCCAGCTCACACATTTTTGTCTTAGCTCAGGAAGGATGGCTCCGGAGCAAACTGATTTATGCAGTAGCCAAATTGCTCGCTCACAACTTTAATGCCAGTAGCTCACAAAGTAGAATTTTTGCTTTTCCTTCCCATCAAAGTGGTACCTATTTATCTACTTGCAATTTTGTTTGTGTGTTATGTTTTAATATATTATAAAATTCTTTGAGGCCCTTCCTGGTCAAAACATACCCTAAAATAATGTTAAATTTGGTAGGTCTTTTTAAAATTGTGGTGTCTATCACATAAAGGCCATAATCTAGCATAGAGTGTGGCTAACTAATGCCCACTGATTTCTTTATGTTTACTCTATACTTATGGAGAGCCAGTTTGGTAGTAGTTAGGACAGAGTAGGTAGAACAGAGTTTATGGAGAACCGACTTTGCTTCTCTGTGTAAACTGGCCCTCTGTCAATTATCTTAGTGGTCAGAGTTTTTACAGATTTTTCTCCCCTTTCTTTCAGAACCAGTTTCTCATCTAAGTCCCTCGGAGTGCGAAGGGATAAATATCGAAACAAACAATGCCAAGTTTCTGTTGTGCACCGCCCCCGAGTGAAGGGCCGTGTCTGAAAGCCACGGGGGACTCAGCCACCTCTGCGTGAAGTCTGGCCTCGTCACGAGACTCATTTTCTGTGGAGGGAAACCGACAAAGAACCACTTAGGTACTGAACTAGATCTAAGTGGGAAATACTGCCTGCGGGCTCTCTGTGTGAAAGCAATTCCATTTATTATAGTTGTAAGCCACACATTTGCCCTGAGTCAAGTGGCAATGTGGCACCGGAGCACAACCCCACAGGGTCATCCGCGGGGTGTCCCCGCTCCAAAGTCAATAGCATCTGTCTGCCCGCATTATATTCTTCACTGAGCAGAGTATTGGCAAGGGTCTGAATTTGGCGGACAATGTTCTGTTTCTCTTTCAGGCCCAGCGACATCACAGAAGTACATTGACGAGAGCAAGCTTGATCGCTGTCGAGAGCCGGGCCCTGAAAGCGGTTGTTAGGTGAGGGATGTCCAATCCGAGAATTCTTGAGCGCTTCCGTTTATCATGAAGGGGGCAAGGGATGTTGTCAGTCTCGGCTTTCTGAAAACCTTTTCCCCCTATGTCAAGATCACTGATCTTTCTCGGCTCGTTCGGCTGGATCGATATATTATATCAAGCGCTGTTCTCTTTCCATATATAAATGGGGGAGAAAGGAAGAGAAAAAGAGGGAAGCGTCTCATGATGTACTATTCAGGGTTGAGCGCTGGAACCTCGCCAGGGCCTGGCCTGTAGGTTTTTTTGTGGGGAAACCTCTAGATATCAGTTTGGCTTTGATCTAATACTTTGAAATTCAGTTTGTAGCGGAGCCCTAGAGCACTGGAAAATGGTTTTATTTTCTTTCCTAAGGGTAGAGATGGATAGAAGCATGACTCTTGCAAGCCTGGCGTGAACCTACTCTGAACTTTAGCGGCTCGGTCGGTCCAATTAGAATCCCAATCCTCTTGTCTTTGGATTAATTAAAAGAAAACGAGCTTCTGGCACTGATGGTTATGGAGGGGGGGGGGCAAAGCTAACACAAACAGATGATGCTATTATCATGGAAGCGTTGGGTTTTTTCAAGTAACGTTTTTTTCCCCGTAGCCCATTTTGTTATTTCGGCAAATGCTGATAGAAGCGTTTGTGGCTTATGGTCACCTGGGCCAAAATGTGCAGCTAACCTATTGATGTGTTTATAGGTATGATAATATAGGCTTGTGCATCAACAAGAATTGCGTCCTGTACTCTGTTTTCTCCCTACTTGGCTGCCAAAATGGGCCTTCCGGTGCTGTCTTTCAGCTGTGCACCACATACAATTAAACCACTGCCCTGGTCAGGAACGACCGGGCCTTCTCCCCCCCCCCCGGAGCGGCCCCACACTCACCCGGCCCAGTCCGAGACACCCGGGAAGCTGGAGCCCCACGAGAACTGCCCCAGGAAGACCCACGGCCGCAACAGGCGGCCAACTCCACCACTGCACCTCCCGGCCCGTATCGGGCCCGGGAAAACCTACGGGCGCTGTGTGCCACTGCCGAAAACGGGGCAAGCAAGGCGCCCGGGAGCACCGCAGCCGAGCCCCACAGGCCCTCGGCCCTCGTCAGCACCAGGGAGGCCAGTGACCAAGGAAAGTTGGCAGAGGCAGCGGAGCCTCCTCCGTGGGACTCTGGTACGAAGCCCAGAAGACCTGGAAGTGGGGCAGAGCCCAGCCCAAATGCCGGGACGGGGTCTCTGCTTCTAAAGGGGGGCGAGGCTCAAGAGGGAGGAGTTGGCTGGGACACCCGGGTGGCTCTGGGGAAGTGGGGAGGGGAATAAAAGGAGGCCGGGAAGGAAGGGCCGGGGAGGATCAGCCGGGAGGTGTTTATGGCAACAAGAGAGAGAGAAACGCCAGGAATAGAACACCGATGGAGGCAGAGGGGTGAAGAGGGTGCTGTAAACCCCACCTCCTGCCAATCTGAGGCCCTTCCTCGCCCCTTTTTTGCCCCAACACCGCTCAGAGCCACCACCTGCCGGTGGACATCATGGCCACGGGAGGGGACCCCGGAGGGAAGAAGGCGGAGCACGACAACCACTCTTTTCAGCTCTGATAAATAGAGCTGCTAAGTCCACGGTGTGGGCGGGGCATCCCCTGTCCCTATGGTCCCATTGGCACTGCTGCTTGGAGTGGCTGGGGGAGAAATTCTTTCTTAAAACAATGCAGTATTGTATACTTTCCAGAAGTTAAGTATTGTATACTTACCAGAGAGCCAGTTTGGTGTAGTGGTTAGGAGCGCAGACTCTAATGTGGGAGTAGGGCTGCCAAGTCCCCTGGTAGGGCGGGGGAAACACCGATTTTTAGTCCTTCCCCCCGCTTTTTCAAAGTTGGCCACCGGGGGGACAAAATGGCTGCCTTAAAAGGGAAATGTCTGCAGAGAGCCTGCCCTGCAGTAAAAAGCTTCACCAGACATTTCCCCTTTAAGAAGTCAGCAAGAGAGCTTCCACAGCAAGAGAGGTCCGCCCAGAGATTAAGGAGGGACTGAAGGAGCTGCTTTTGCATGTGGCTGGCAAGGTGAGTTTCTCTTCCAGCTCTTTTCATTCTCTCTCCCTCTTTCTTTTTTCTGTCTGTCTGTCTGTCTGTCTCTCTCTCTGTCCCCATCCAGCAGAGGTCTATCAGTGCCTATTATAGCCACCAGGTCTAAATGGAAGTAAGTGCCTCTGCCAGTTTTTTTTCCTTCTCTCTCTCCCTCTTTCTTTTTTCTGTCTGTCTGTCTGTCTGTCTCTCTCTCTCTGTCCCCATCCAGCAGAGGTCTATCAGTGGCTATTATTAGCCACAAGGTCTAAATGGAACCCTTTGTCTGGGGCAGTGATGCTCTGCATTCTTGGTGCTTGGGGGGCAACAGTGGGAGGGCTTCTGGAGTTCTGGCCCCGCTGCTGGACCTCCTGAGGGCACCTGGTATTTTTGGCCACTGTTGTGACACAGAGTGTTGTACTGGATGGGCTGTACTGGATGGGCCGATCCACTGTGGCTTCTCTCCTGTTCTTATGATATGAAAATCATATTTAGCACTTGTGTAGCACTTAGGGCTTCATATTCTGCCGAGATGAGGAAGGATTCAGTAGGGCCGTTGCTCAGTGATAGAGCATCTGCTTGACATGCAGGAGGTATCAGCCTCTTCAGCTAAAAAGGATCAGGTAATAGGTGACATTAAAGATCTCAGCCTGAGACCCTGGAGAGCCACTACCAGTCTGAGTAGTCAGTACTGACCTTGATGGACCAATGGCCTGATTCAGTATTAGGAAACTTCATGAGTTCATGTGTCAGCATGTGGAAGCAACATCACAGGATGTGACATCACAAAATGACGTCACTTCCTTTCTCCTGGCTCCACCCCCAAAGTCCCCAGATATTTCCCAAGTTGGACTTGGCAGCCCTATGTGGGAGAGTCGCGTTTGATTTGCCACTCCTCCACAGGAAGCTGCTAGTGAGACCTTGGGTCAGTCATAAGTTCTTTCAGAGCTGTTCTCTCAAGAGTAGTCCCCAAAACAACTCTCTCAGCCCCACCTACCTCACAGGGTGTCTGTTGTGGGGAGGGGAAGGGAAAGGGGATTGGAAGCTGCCCGGAGACTCCTTCAGGTAGAGAAGGGTGGGATATAAATCCAATTATTATCACCATCTCATCCTCCTCCTCTACTTCTTGCTGTACTGGGATATTTAGTTAATATAGCAGAGTTTTGCTGAGTCACAGAAGCATGATCCTGAGTGCAGTAAAGAAATCTTCCAAGAAGTGTATTGCAAAAGAAAAGAAAAGAAAAGAAAAGGTAAACTTACATTTATTCAAGTAGATCCAGTTCATATTCAGGTTGTAGTCAAAAAAAGAGAGAGGGAAGTCTAATCTAAAGAGTACTTTCCCTATCGCAAATGGGCCAGCTTGTCCAACATCATGTGTGTGGGATTATGAGGGTGTTGTCTCTACAGGAGAAACCTGCAAAGACACGTGTCTCCATGGAAGGCGACTGAGAGGACAGAGGGATTGGGGGGGGGGGGGGGTCAGAGACCTGCAGCAGAAAGACCTGCAGAGACATATGTCTCCATGGAAGGCCATGTAGGGAGTGTGAGAGGACAGAGAGATGGGGAAAGGTCAGAGATCTGCAGAGGAGAGATCTGCAGAGACATATGCCTCCATGGAAGGCCGTGTAGAGCGAGTGAGAGGACAGAGGGACGGGGGGTCAGAGACCTGCAAAAGAGAGACCTGCAGAGACATGTGTCTCCATAGAAGGCCATGTAGAGAGAGTGAGAGGACAGAGAGATTGAGAGGGGGGTTAAAGGGCAGCTCCCAGGTTAAGACAAAGAGAGGCTTCCCATTCAAGGAGATAACATCTTATTTATTTGTTTGTTTGTTTGCATTTATATCCCGCCCATCCCATAAACGGGCTCAGGGCGGGTCACAACATTTCAATAAATACAATAAAATTTAAAACACATTAAAACATATAAAATCAATAGTCATGCTTGCCATAGGAAGAATTCAGCCCATTTGATATAACTAGGTGTGGCCGGTTATCAGTGGATGGGAGACCGCAACCTGGGGGGGGGAGCCAGATGTGGACGCCCGCTGCCTCAGCCAAAAGCTGGGCGAAACAGCTTCGTCTTGAAGGCCTTGCAGAACTGAAGAAGATCCCCCAGGGCCCTGGTCTCAATAGGGAACATGTCTTACCAGGTGTGGGGCCAGGGTGAAAAAAACCATGGCCCTGTTCGAGGCTAGGCGGGCACCCTTTGGTCCAGGGATCACCTGGAAATGTTGATTATCAGAGCATAATGTATATGGGAAGAGGTGGTCCCCCAACATGCTTAGAGTGATGTAGCACCCCCCAATGTCCAGGCATGCTGAGTCACTCACTCCAACATTCTGGGGGTGCATGTTCCCAGTATCCACAGGTGGAGTGCTAGCACTGAACATCTGGAAAGGGCTGATGCCTGATGGTGGAGATGGGTAAAGTATGAAGGTGTTAAGGTATGCTTGATGGCTGTTCCCAGTCGTGGCTGCTGCCTTGCGGACACTGGAATTCAATAAACTAGATGTAGCTCAGAAGTTGTGGTTTAACATCAATGCACCTAGGCAAGAAGCAAGAAGCATGTTACATATGCACAATGATGTAAATCAGGTCCAGTTCCCATCATGACCTCGTCACCCTCTTGTCCACCTGTGACTACCTATGCGCAAGTCATGCGCAACGTTCATAATTTCAATGAGCACTCCTCCGACAACTATGGATGTGTGTCTAAAAACATTTCAAATCGGTTTTACGATGCTTCCTTAATGGCATCCGTTGGCCCAAGGTGGATTTCGGAGCACCACCCTCCCATCTGCTCCGATTACTAAATAAATCTGCCCGTTTACTTCCAGTAGCACACGAAAAAACTAGGAAGGGGAGGCAGAAACTCTAATGATGCGTGCAGTCTGGAACAGTTTAATTATCTGAGCTCCAACATTTCAAACAAAGATCAGCTGACGGTTTACTGCCACATAAACAAAAGTGAGTGAAACGGTTTAATGGCGCAAAATAGGGATGGGATGATCTGTTCATGGACTGCCTGCCATAGAAATGAGAAGAGTGCTGGGCTTAGTTAGCAACACTATGAAAAGAAGATTGTCAAGCAGCGGGAGGCTGCAGGAGGCCAAAGACAGAATCCTGGACAGCGTTTTAGGGTTCGGAAATTTCTAGAGATCTGGGGCGGGGCTTAGGGAGGGAGATCAGCAGTGATAGGATGCCGTAGAGTCCATCCTCCGAAGCTGCTGTTCTCTCCGGGGAAACTGTTCCATGATTCCAGCCCTCCTGATTTCCCCGGCAGGTTGCCCAGTCCCCCCGACCACTAGTGTGGGGGGCAGAAAGGTAGGGATGCCAAGTTGGGAAACTCCTGGAGATTTGGGAATGGAGCCCAGAAAGAACAGCACATTACTGTGTAGTGGTTAAGTGTGTGGACTCTAATCTGGGAGACCCGGGTTTGATTCCCCACTCCTCCACTTGCACCTGCTGGATGACCTTGGGCAAGCCATAGTTCTTTCAGAGCTGTTCTCCCAAGAGCAGTCCTCGAAACTTCATGAGTTCATGTGTCAGCATGTGGAAGCAACATCACAGGATGTGACATCACAAAATGACGTCACTTCCTTTCTCCTGGCTCCACCCCCAAAGTCCCCAGATATTTCCCAAGTTGGACTTGGCAGCCCTATGTGGGAGAGTCGCGTTTGATTTGCCACTCCTCCACAGGAAGCTGCTAGTGAGACCTTGGGTCAGTCATAAGTTCTTTCAGAGCTGTTCTCTCAAGAGTAGTCCCCAAAACAACTCTCTCAGCCCCACCTACCTCACAGGGTGTCTGTTGTGGGGAGGGGAAGGGAAAGGAGTTTGTAAGCCGCTCTGAGACTTCAAGTGAAGGATGGGTATAAATCCAATCTCCTCCTCCTTCTGTGAGGCAGGTGGGGCTGAGAGAGCTCTTTCGACAGCTCTGAGAGAAGGTGTGGCTGACCCCAGGTGGAGAAACGGGGAATCAAACCCGGTTCTCCCAGATTAGAGTCCACCACTCTTAAACACTATGCCAAACTGGCTCTCTTCTGAGTCGCCGCCCGCCTGGTTTCAGAAGGTGGGACCCATAGAAGCTCTAGATGACCACAGAGTTGGATAGGTTTGTAAGGGAGTCGGCAGCCCTTCAGGTACATTGGGGTTTTCTACATGTTTTTATGTTGTTGTTGTTGGACAGTCGCACAGTCGAGTTTGACTCTTTGTAACCCCACGGACCACTTCGTGCCAGGCCCTCCTGTTTTCCGCCATCCTCCGGAGTTTGTTTAATTTCACCTTCGTTGCATCAGTAATACTGTCTAACCATCTCATCCTTTGCCACGTTTTTATACCTGTGTTTATATGCATGAATTCATGAGTTCCCTACTCAGAAATTTCACTACGGACCACGGCAAGGTAGAACTCCAGCATCCATCCTGACTCCCTTCTAACATCCTGTCTACTTTCAGGCCGGGATATATAAGGGCTTGGGGAATCTCCATTCTGACTTGGAGCTGAAGATGAGAGCTTTAACTCTCCAAAGCTGATCCCCCCCAAAATCTTATCGGTCTGTAAGGTACTGTTGGACTGAAATCTTGCCTCTTCTATTTCAGACCAATATGGCTACCCATCAGAAACAAGCTTCCGTATTATTATTTTAAAAGCATACCCAAATGCCACAGCAAGGACTGAAAGTCAGGGATTGTCCAGACCCTGGGTCCGATCACATCCACCCATTAGCCGCATGAGAGGGATGACTCACTGGTGGATCAAAGTGGCGCGATCACACCAGCAAATCTGTGAAGCATCCCACACCCGTCAGCAAGCCATAGGCAAGCCGTTTTGCTCCAGTGGAGAAGTGGAGTAAAAAACCACTAGGAAAACTCCAGTATCAAACAGGTTGCTATGGGCCACAGCCGGACTTTCTCTGTGTGATCACTCCAGCGCGGACTTATGGCGTTGGGGATAGTCTGATCAGGCTATCCCGATGCTATGCCATTGTTTTTTCCCCCTTCTCAGTATGCATATCATCACATGCTGCCATTGGAAGCCCTCAGGCTGGAGGTGCGATTCATCGACCCACCATTTAAGCGAACCTGAAACCAACGACAAAAAAACCCCAACTCGCTCGCGGTTGCGTCTGATCACACAGCGGCAAGTTGCACCGGCAGCTTCACAGACCTGTGTGATCACGCAACTGCAGGTCACATTGCTCCGGGGCAAAATAGCCTCGCTTCCCCACCAGATTATCTTGCTCGTGTGGCCGGGATCCCTGTTATGCTTTTTTATTACATTACCAGGAGCTTAAGTACGGTTGCCAGATCCAGGTTGGAGAACTTCTGGAGATTTGGGGATGGAGCCTGGGGAGGACGGGGACCCCAGTGGGGTACAATGCCACAAAGTCCGCCCTCCAGAGCATCCATTTTTTGCAGCAGAACTGATCTCTGGAGTCTGGAGATGGGCTGTAATTCTGGGGGGGTCTTCAGGCCCCACCTGGAGGCTGGCATCCCTAGTGATATATATATATAGAGAGAGAGAGACAGAGACAGAGAGGCGGGCAGGCAGACGTTAGGATTGCTGGATCCAGGTTGGAGAACTCCTGGAGATTTGGGAGAGGAGCTTGGGGAGGACCTCAGTGGGGCACAATGCCACAGAGTCCACCCTCCAAAGCAGCCATTTTCTCCAGGGGAACTGATCTCTGTTGTCTGAAGATGAAGTGTAATTTCGGGGAATACCCAGGTCCCACAGGGAGCTTGGCATCCCTAAGTTTAAATAAGGCTGCCAAGTCCAGTATGGGAAATTCCTGGAGGTCTTGGAGGTGGAGCCTTTGGAGGATGGGGTTTGGAGATGGGAGGTGGCTCAGTGGGGTACAACACCATAGAGTCCACCCTCCAAAGCAGCCATTTTGTCATGGGGAACTAATCCCTATTGTCTGGAAGATTGGTTGTCATTTTATAAGATCTCCAGGCCTTATCTGGAGGTTAGTAACTGTAGGAGCTCAGAAGGGTTGCCAGCTTCAGGTTGTTGATTTGGGGGTAGGACCTGGGAAGGCAGGTTTTGGGGAGGGGATGGGCCTCAGAGCGATATAATGCCATAGAATACACCAGGGGTGGCCGAACTTGCTCAGCGTAAGAGCCACATAGAATAAACGTCAGATGTTTGAGAGCCGCAAAGCATGAACAAATATCACACATTTGTGTTGAAAAATATGCACATTTGCTTTTTATTAATACTAAAGGAGACTGCCAAAAATAAAAACAAAAGGGGTAAAAACAGAAAATGATCATGATGTTTATGTGTCTAAGAGAGAGAGAGGGGTGGAAAGAAAGAATAAAAGAGGTGGAAAGAGAGAGTGAGAGAAACAAAGAAAGCAAATAGATGGAGGGAGGGAGGGGGAAGGAAGAGAGAAAGAGGAGGGAAGGAGAGAGACAAAGAAAAGTGGAAAGAAAGAAAGAAAGCAGAAAGAAAGCAAATAGATGGGGGGAGGGAAGTGGAGGTGGAAAGAAAGCAACTTTAAAATTGTCCTCCAACTCCCCCCCCCCCCCCCACGCTGGCTGGCTTGGCTTGGAGAACGAGTTTAAACAGACAAATGGCTTCTCCAAGCCAGCCCGGGGGGGGGGGGCCTTTGAGAACACATTTAAAGTTAAAGTTGCTTTCTTTCTCTGCTCCCCCCCCCCCACCTCAAGCCTACCTAGGGAGGGGAACACTGGCTGGGGAAGAGAAGACCGATTGGGGAGGCATGCCTCCCCCTCACTTCCCCAGCTGCCCTGCCGGGAGCTGCACAATATGTGTGAAAGAGCCGCATGTGGCTCCCAAGCCGCAGTTTGGCCTCCCCTGGAATAGACCCTCCAATGCAGCCATTTTCTCCCAGGGAGCTAATCTCTGTTGTCTGGAGTTCAGTAGTAATTCTGGGAGATCTCCAGGCCCCACATGGAGGTTGGAAACCCTAAGAGTTCAGTGAGAATTTTATTGCTCCTGTTGCTTGTTGGTTGATCTTTTTTTTTCTTTTGCCAACCGAGGGACAAAGTGTCACTACTAGAAGAAATCCGGGAGATCTTCTTGGCTAACGGGCTGACCCCCTTGCTCACAGTGGATCAGCTCTACTGAGAGGAGAAAATAAATAACAGCTCACAAGACATATGAGGGGAAACAGAGACAAAATGAATGAATCACCATTCTTAATTGTTCTTTCCCGGCACTTGTTAAGATGAAAGATGGTCCCACCCTGGTGTTCTCTCAGCGGGATCCCTCTAAAGCAGATGTCCACTGCCTGAACTGAGCTTCCACACATCGTGACGGGTCTGCTGATGGCACCGGCTGTCTCCTCCTGCCTTTCGATCAATGAAAGCGGAGCACCCGTTTGTCATCTGCGCCCAGCCAAAAGGCAACAGTCAGCTCCCCGGCTGTGAGGCTAGACGGTGGATGTGCGTTCCTTCTCAAGAAGACACACTCCACTTCACATCTCCAGGGATCATTTCGTAGAAAAAGAGGTGCAGGACCTTATTAGCATAACTCATTTGCATAACTCATTTGCATATGCCACACCCCCTAACATACCGGAAGTGTGTCAGAAGGCGACACCCACCCCTCAGGCTCCACTCCACGGGTGAGTGAAACTGACCTGCTCTTCCTCCATTCCCTTCCCCATCCAATACTTTGCGCAATAAAAAGAAGCGTCAAGAACACACCCTCATTCTCTTCCTGCTCCCTTGAAACCACCGGGTTTCAAGTAGACTTGAGATACCCAGGACATGTGCACCGCCCATCCCTTCCCCTTCCCCTTCCCCTCCCCACAACAAGACACCCTGTGAGGTAGGTGGGGCTGAGAGAGGCCTTTTGAGAACTGCTCATCAGAGAACAGCTCTGAGAGAACTTGTGACTGGCCCAAGGTCACACCAGCAGCGGCATGTGGAGCAGTGGGGAATCAAACCCAGTTCTCCCAGATTAGAGTCCAACTCCTGACCACTACGCCAAACTGATGAGGTGGAAGCTGCTGAAGGGTTGGTGAAATTTCTCCAGTACTTATGTGCCATGTGCCCAGATAAAAAATGGTATACTTAGAAAATTTATATGCCACCTTGAGCAAGTCTCTGGAAAAGTAGCACACAGTCATAAAAGGAACAATGATAAAATTATCAATATTAAAACATTAAAAACAATAAAGACCCTAGCAGGGCTTTCCCCGGGGTGCTGCGCCTCTGCACTGCTCGGGGAAGCCGAGGAGGGGGTGGGGCTTGGTCATGTGCCCTCCCCCTGAGCTCCTCACTCCCGGAGCTGCGCTCCTGTGCGCTCCCGCTCCAATGGACCCCTGGTCCTTTGAATACAACCCAAGACTGAATTTATCTTTTTTGCTCCTTGGACGATGTCTCTTATTTTAGCTTCTCAAAGAAATGTTATACTGGAGCAACAAGAGTATATACGGACTGTTTTTCATGTCAGCTTAGGCTCCTGACACCTTTGCTCATTATGTCAAAGTGGCACATTGGAGCAAAGCCTTCTGCTGCCGACAATATTTGCTCTCCAAACTCTCTGCCATTATAAATATTAACGAAGCGTACGTAGACACCATTTTGATTAGCAATTTCATCAACTCTGAATAGACGACCAAAATAACTGAATGTCAACATTAAATTTAGCTTTATCTTGCAAGCGATCATTGCCACGACGTAACGAGAAGCCTTTAATTAAAAAAACACACACGCCAGCCCATTAAATGAAAATAAAAATATTAGTCACTTCTACCTCTGACCTACTTCTTCTCTCACAGCAGCAAAATTGGGCTAATTGAATGGCACAAAATTGTTTGCTTCTCATGCATGTTTTGTGGTTCTGAGTTCACTGAGACTGAATATCAATAAGAGTGCAAAATGGAAATCATGTCTATGTAAGTGGGGAGGCAAAAACTGCAACTCAGTTTTTAGGGTGGTACAATTAGCCAATAATATCTATATTCGAGAGGGTTGCCAGGTACCCC
The DNA here is from genome assembly GCA_029233225.1 of Lepidodactylus listeri. Taxonomy (NCBI): domain Eukaryota; kingdom Metazoa; phylum Chordata; class Lepidosauria; order Squamata; family Gekkonidae; genus Lepidodactylus; species Lepidodactylus listeri. Next base: position 6,888,526 of record JARCFY010000010.1, read on the forward strand.
TGCCCACCCCCCGGCAGGAGGTACAGGGGGTCAGGGTCACCATTTGCAAATTGGGAATCTTGTATAGATTTGGGGGTGGAGCCTGGGGAGGACAGGGACCTCAGTGAAATACAATGCCATAGAGTCCACCCTCCAAAGCATCTTTTCTCTCCAGGGGGAACTGATCTCTGTAGTCTAGAAATAAGCAATAATTCAGTTGTAATTTCCCGGGACCCTAATGTCCCACCTGGAGGCTGGCACCCTTATATATGAAATCAGAGCCAGTTTCTTTTAGGGTCCCAGAGAGATGAATAAGGTCTTGTATTTATCTTGCACAAAGTTTCATTGTTTTTTTTCCCAGCCTATTCACTTCAGGAGACTCAGCAAGGTCCATTGGGGATCACACTGCCAGCCTATATATTCTGAACTCAGAACTGGGTTGCCAACTTTGGGATGGGAAATTCCAGGACATTTGGGGTAGCACTGGGGGGGGGGGGGGGCAGGGTTTAGTGGATGGAGCTCAGCCAATATCATCTGCCAGTTAATCCACCTTCTTGACACTGGTCCTTTCCGCACTTGGATCTCATCCCTGGTTTTATCAGAGTTCAACTCATGACACAATACCTTGCATTTATCCCTGGTTATAACAGCATTCGTTTATCCTGGGACAAGTGTGGGGTGAAACCGGGGTGACCACAATGTAATGTGGAAACAAAAAATACCCCGAGATAATTACAGGGGTGAACTTGAGTGTAATGTAGAATGTAAAAATACCCCAAGATAATTACGGGGGTGAACTCGTGTAGAATGTAAAAATACCTCCGGATAATCACAGGTGTGAACTCGTGTGTAGTGTGGAATGTAAGTTCAGGGACAGGGCTGAACCAGGATTTAAGGTCTAGTGCAGAAAGGACCACTGACACTTTCTCCAGGGAACTGATCTCTGTAGTCTGGAGAGGCAATGTAATTCCAGGAGAACTCCAGGCTGCACTTGGAGTCTGGCAGCCCCTGTTCACACACACAATGGTGCTTTCACGTACACTAAGTAACACACCTTCAATCCACTTTCAGTGGACTTTGAAACCGGGTTTTAATGTGCTAATTGGCAAAATTCACTTGTAAGCAGTCACTGAAGTGGATTGAAACGGCATTATTTCGCATGTGTGAAAGTCCCCATTAACTCTGGGACTCATCCACCTTGAGTACCCTGCAGGAAGGACAGAACCATGATATGTGGCTAACAGCTTTGCATCTTGGCTTTATTTTGTGAACTGGAAAAAAAAATACACTGGAGGCTGTGGAAACACATGTTTCAACTCCAAAACCATTGTCCCACAAAGAAACATTAAAGACAATGGTACCATTTGTGCTTAGCAGGAGAAGGTCCCAAGTTCAGTCTCCTGCATCTCTGGTTAAGAATCCAGCAGTAGGTGATGTGAAAGACCTCAGCCTGAAACCCTGGAGAGCCACTGCCCATCTGAGTAGAAAATACTGACTTTATAGACCAAGGGTCTGATTCAGTAGAAGGCAGAGTGATGTGTTGGGGATGGCCCATGGCTCAGGTGTAGATCATCTCTTTGGCATATAGAAGGTCCCAGGTTCAGTCCCCGGCATCTCCAATTAAAAGGATCTGGCAGTAAGTGATGTGAAAGACCTCTGCCAGAGACCTTGGGAAGCTCCTGCAAGTCTGAGTAGACAATACTGCCTTTGATGGACCAAAGACCTGATTCAGTAGAAGGCGGTAAGACACAGGGAGGGAAAAGCAAACTTGACCCAAAAAACTGGAATCAAGAACCACAAGGGTATGAAGGAAGACTAACAAAGGACCAATATTAAAAACCTAGTGTCCCATTGATGGGCCTCCCAGGTGCCTCTGGGTGCCACAAGCCACCTCACCACTGCCCACCGGGGTCCTTGAAGTCAACCCAGCACTTACCCGGAGGCTGGAAGGGGCTGAGAGAGGGCCGTCGCAAGATCCCGGGACCAGCCCAACACCACGGCAACCCAGAGGGAAAGAAGAGAGGCCACCGCAAGATCCCTGGGGTGGCTTGCCATGGCGGCCACAGCCTGAGGTAATCCAGTGAGCAGCTGAACAAGCATCTGGGCCAGCCCCACCACCTGGAAAGCCCACCCACACCAAAGAAGCATGTGGTTGGGGAACAGCAGCTGATCAGGGCTAGGCCCAGAAGAGATGATGTCACTTCCAGGGGTCGGCATCCAGGGTTAAGAAGGAAGGCGGGGCTTTGGGGGGGGGGGAGCAGGGAGGCAGAATGGAGGAAAGATGGGAGTGGGGAGAGGATAAAAAGGGGGCAGCACATAGGGCCCGGGGAGGATTTTCCTGGTGTTTGGCAGACAGGAGAGCAGAGCGAGAGAGAACAGAGCCAGAAGGAACGGGAGTGTGGGGTGATGATATAACCTCCCTCCCCTGTTTACATATCTGAGGCCCCTGCAGCCTTAGGGGTGCAGGTGACCACAAGGTGGCGGAGCTACCCCAGAGCTCTGGGTCAAGCGATAGCGAGGGTGGGTTGATGGACTCGTATGACACCTAATTTAAACTTATATTATACAAAAATGCATGTATTTATTAGAAAGACTGTTAAAAACAAACAAGGGCCCAATGAAAGTAAAAGGCAGCTTCATGTATACATTCCCTTACATTTTTCTGCTTAACCCAGCATCCTGACACCTTTTTAACACCTGTGATGGTGTGCATACTTAAAACAAAGCCATGCGTCCTTCTCTTCCATCAGCTTAAACATGTCGTACTAGGCCAAATACACATTGCATTTTCAATTAAAACAGCATGCGCTTTCTGAGAGTGGCCTTTGATTTCATGCCTTGGTGGCTGTAATGCCTTTGCCACCGCCGCTTAATTAGGGAGTGCGGAAATGTTCACACAATGAGCAGACAAGAAGAGGTTGACATTTGCCAGCTTTTCCTCCCATTTCCCGGTTCCCCTCCCTGCCGACATACCCCCGCACTGCTAAGTGAAAATAGATGATTGCTATACAGTTGGTGGCATGAGCTGAAAAGGTGAACTTAAATCGGGACTCTGCAATTTAATCTGGCCTGAGATGAAGGTGAGAGAATATGGTTAAACATGGGCTATCCCACATGAAAAGAGAAAGCCGGCAACTTGGCAAAACAAAAGAGAGCCAAATGAGGGACATCATACGTTGCTTAGTCGAACACACGCTTTATGAACCTGCTAACAAATCAGTCTTGCTATCAACCGCCATGGAAAAACAAATATCACATTATGTCAAAAGTCAAAAGTAGGAATATTGATGTAGATAGATGGGGAAAGATTTGGAGAACTGTGAAATATTTGATGGTAGTAAACTATAACGAAAATATTTATAAAATGTTTTATCACTGGCATTGGACCCCGGAGAAGTTACATAGATGCTATGGGAAGGTATCTAACAAATGTTGGGCTTGTGGAATTAGTAAAGGAACATACTTGCATATGTGGTGGACATGTAAAATAGTTAAAATGTATTGGATAATGGTTAAAAATATGATAAAAGAGATTATGGATGTAGATATTCCGATGGACCCAGAGATATTTTTGCTGAACTTGATCCCAGATGGACTAGATAAGGAAAATCAGAGATTGACAGTTTATATACTTACGGCAGCACGCATTTTAAGGGCAAAAACTTGGAAATCAGTGGAAATGCCAAATCGAGAAGACATAATTAAACTATTATTAAATTGGGCGGAGATGGATAAACTAAGCTATCTTTCAAACCCACAAACAAAATTGACAAAATAGAGATCTGGGCAAAATTGTATGATTGGATAGGATAATTAGATGGCTCTGTCAGGATAAGTAATGACTGAATGTATTAATGTATAATGTATAAAATCAATAAAAATATTATAAAAAAAACAAACAAAAGTGCTTCTACCAAAGTCATCAGCCCATTATCTTGCTACCAGTGAAGGATCATGGGTGAGCAAGGAGAATGCTAAGCTATAGTTCCAGGCAGGGCTTGTGTGTGTGTGTGTCTATGTGTCTGTCTCTGTGTGTGTGAAAAAGAGGTGCTTGAGAGAGAAAAGAAGTTTTCAATCTGTATACTAAAAACTCGTGACTTCTAAAACATTTTAAAAATAATTTTTCGAAGAGGTTCCATAACTCCGTCCTGGCGCATTCCTCCAGACAAAAAACCCTGCTTGTAGCTGTCACCACTTCGTGCAGTAGTGAACTCCACGTGTGAATTACTCTTTGGGTGAAGAAGTACTTCCTTTTATCCATTCTACGCAATTTCACTGAGTGTCCACGAGTTCTTGTATTGTGAGAAAGGGAGAAAAGGACCTCTTTCTCTACCTGCTCTATCCCATGCATAATCTTATAAACCTTGATCATGTCACCCCTCAGCCATCGTTTCTCCAAGCTAAAGAGCCCTAACCTCTTCAACCTTTATTCATAGGGAAGGTGTTCCAACCCTTTTATCATTTTAGTTGCCCTTTTCTTTCATTGCAAAGCAGTCCCTGGAAATGTTTGGATTGGTCTACGGGTCTTGGATGTGTCAAATCCAACATTCAGCCAAGATTGTCAAGCTCTGTGGATGCTCGTGTTGCCAAAATAAGAAAGACAGAGCCTTTTGACTTCACACCATCACTTCAGTCAAAGGAAGAGAAACATTCTTCACCTCTTCCACCACTAATTAGCGGGGCACAAAAAAAAAATGAAACCGAAGCATCGAAACAAATCTACTAATTGCCTCTCAGAATGTTTCCTTACGATAATCATCATCCGAGCCAAGTATTTAAAGGCCATTTCGTTGCTGTTGTTCCTTTCCACAAAGAGAAAATTAAGTCAAGCTGTTCCAGGTTATTGAATAATTGTATGTTCTGGAATCCCTTCTTTCCTGCATCTGCTAGTGTAATCAGCTGTAAGGTTTCCTTCTGGGAGTGTACATGTCGATGCTAAATAAATGACAGCCTGGCGCATAGAGTCATGTCTGCGAAGCCACATATGTAAAAATGACCTTTATTAAGTAAATCTTTTGACTACCTTTTATTCATTCATTCATTCATTCGGCTGCTATCCCGCCCTCCCCACCGAGGCAGGCTCAGGGCGGCTTACATCAAAAGATAAATACATTAAAACAGAATATTAATCAATAAAACTCATACATTAAAACAGAATAATCATTTGATAAAACTCGTAACAATAGCAGTTCCTAATCCTAAATAAAAAGCTGATAAAGTGCTGGTAATGAATAGATCTTGCTAGACCACGACGGTATAATCATAAAATGTGACCGCAGGTAATGTCCAATATGTCACAGGCCTTAGCTGTTACTGAGTTATTGATGCTACTGGTGTTATTGGCGGCGGCTCCGAATCAAAGGCCTGGCAGAAGAGCTCCATTTTACAGGCCCTGCGGAACTTTAAAAGGTCCTGCAGGGCCCTGATGTCTTCCGGGAGCTCATTCCACAAGTGCGGGGCTGCCACTGAAAAGGCCCTGGCCAAGGTCAGTCAGGCGTCTTTCGGCCCAGGAAGGGCCAGGCGATTCTGTGATCCCGACCTCAGTGCTCTCTGGGGAAGATGTGGGGAAAGGTGGTCTCTCAGGTAGGCAGGCCCCAGACCATATAGGACTTTAAAGGTCAAAACCAGCACCTTGAAATGAATCCAGTATGTCATTGGCGGCCCGAGCAGCGGTCTACAAGACAGTTATGGTGAACTCGCACTCTTTCCTCCCTTACACCCAAGATTTTCCCTTGAGTTTTAATTCTTTCTTGCTGTCTCTATTTCTTCTTATTAGTTGGTCTGTGGCTGTCTTACCCTGTCACCCATGCTCCCTCTAAGCTGCGGAGTCTTGTGAGCAAAAATTCTACTTTGTGAGCTACTGGCATTAAAGTTGTGAGCGAGCGATTTGGCTGCTGCATAAATTAGTGTGCTCTGGAGCCATCCTCCCTGAGCAAAGACAAAAGCCTGTGAGCTGGAGGCTGAAAAACTGTGAGCTAGCTCACCCTAGCTCAGCTTAGAGGGAACACTGCCCATCACATCTTTATATATTTTGATGCTTGTCCAGCCCAGGGATGTGAAGGAAGAGACAAAACTACCAGCTTATATTCTGCTTCTGTCTATCTACTGATGGTGGCGGCTACAAGCACGGACGGCTTCAAGAGGGAATTGGATAAACATCTGGAGCAGAGGTCCATCAGTGGCTATTAGCCACAAGGTATAGATAGGAACTCTCAGTCTGGGGCAAGTGATGCTCTGTATTCTTGGTGCTTGACGGGGGCAACAGTGGGAGGGCTTCTAGTGTCCTGCCCCCACTGGTGGACCTCCTGAGGGCACCTGGTGTTTCTGGCCACTGTGTGACACAGAGTGTTGGACTAGATGGGCCACTGGCCTGATCCAACATTGGCTTCTCTTATGTTCTTACGTTCTCTTATGATAGCTGCCCGGACCTGGATCTGGATCCCAGGAGATCTGGATGAGGCGTTACAAGCTGTGGCTGGATGGTCGCGACAGAACCGACTGAAGTTAAATCCATCGAAGATGGAGGACCTGCACCTGAGTCACGGGGGATCGAGCGTGTTGCTTTTTTTAAAATGAATACGAAACTTGACATCAGTGGTCCTCAGCCCATGGGTTGCTGGGGCCCTTTGCTGCTTTTTGGAAGGCTCGTGCTGCGAGGGGAGTGGAGAGTGGAGAGAAGAGCATCTCCTGTTTCTCTTTGCACAGCCACTCAGCAGGATGGTCAAGCGAGGTCACTCAGCAGCGGAGCGGATTTCTCCACGACTCTGACCTGTGGCTTGTTCCTATTATACACTTCTTGGTGTCTAGATTATGTCCCTGTCCCGACTCTCTCGTTCTTTTGCTGACAGACCTAACCTGGCCCTTGACCCAAGGGAGGTCATAACTCTGTGTCCCTTCTTCCTGTCACAAGACTTCCCATCATGGGTTTGTGTTTATTTATTTAGATTTATATCCCGCCTGACCAACACAAGCGGCTCTAGGTGGTAAAGCAACGATCTTCAAGATTTCCAGACCCAGGACATGCTGCAGAGTACAATGTTTATCTCGCCAGCCACATGTGTGGTACTTTACAGTGTAACAGACAAACGGCAGGAGTTTGTTATCTAAAACCTGCCATGCAGGGAACCAAGAGGGATGGGAAGAAGGAGGGAGCCCAGCAACCAGGAGAAGAATATGTTTTCATTGTCGTTAGACTTGCTTTGGCTTAGGCTGTTTTTACATCTGACTTTCCCGCTGGAATCATTCTAGTTCCAAAAAAACCTGCCCACACCTCTGTGCGGTGTGAAACCGTGCTGCCACTGAAATGGCCACATCTACTAATTGCCCTCCTGTGGTCAAGCTAGTGTTCAACCGGCTTGATTCTGCTTTAAACAATTGCTGTTGATTAGTGCACTTAGACCCCCCGGAGTGAAACTTCACACCACTGTGAAATCAGCACAGGAAAAGACAGCAGTCAAACTACTTTAGAGGGGAGGTGTAAAATGACCCTGAGTTTCAGTAGTGGATTGGCAGCAAAAGGGGATGTGTCTTGAGGTGTGATTTGGACATGGGCAAAAGGTTTCATGGAAGGAGCAGTTTTTAGGAGGGGTTTGGCATCTGGTGCCAACGTTAAGGGTGAAGACCCCAGGGGAATTCCTGGATGCCTCCCTTTCTATGGAGGCCCAGGTCACTGCCCGGTCTGCCTTTTTCCATCTTTGGCTCGTCAGGCAGTTGGCCCCATATCTCACACACACAGGCTGAGGACAGACTGCCGATGTGGGCCACTATGCCTCCCCTTTAAAAGCGGATGAAGAGGGGCCGTGCACATTGCTGCAGCTGTCCCCCACTGACAGCGCGGACTCACCCGTCTGCGAGGCGCCATCATGCCGCTTCAGCGGGAGACCCCTTGAAACAGGTCTCCGGCCATCTGGGCGCGCACTCCTCCTGCTTCCGGGTGGTGTGAACGGACCCGGAAGTGCACAGCCGCACGCTGCACCGCCGCCGAGGGGCCCGCAGTGTGGACGCTGCAGGCCGCCTCATCCCGGAATGCTTGTGCCGCAGTGCAAACGGCAAGCTCCGGGACGCTTCGCCCCCCGGCTTGCTCTGCCTCCGCTTTTGTGGCGTGGCGGAGCTCCAGTCTGTCTTCGGCCATACACCCCCGGGGCGTGGCTACAGCGACCCCTGCAATGGTCACTTCCAAACTGAATTGTTCTAACTCTCTCTACGTGGGGCTGCCCTTGATTCTGCTCTGGAAGTTGCAGCTGGTGCAGAACGTGGCTTGCCCAAGGTCATCCAGCAAGTGGAGGAGTGGGGAATCAAACCCGGTTCTCCCAGATCAGAGTACCAGCACTTAACCACTACACCAAACAGAGGCTGTTTTTACATCTGACTTTCCCGCTGGAATCATTCTAGTTCCAAAAAACCCTGCCCATACGTCTGTGCGGTGTGAAACCGTGCTGCCACTGAAATGTCCACATCTACTAATTGCCCTCCTGTGGTCAAGCTAGTATTCAACCGGCTTGATTCTGCTTTAAACAATTGCTGTTGATTAGTGCACTTAGACCCCCCGGAGTGAAACTTCACACCACTGTGAAATCAGCACAGGAAAAGACAGCAGTCAAACTACTTTAGAGGGGAGGTGTAAAATGACCCAGAGAGAGTCCACTAGCGCCTTAGAGACTAACAATATCTGTGGGAAGGTATGAGCTGCCATGAATCACTGCTCACTTCTTCAGAGAATGGTATCTGAAGAAGTGAGCAGTGACTCGTGAAAAGTGCACAAAGGTAAAGGTTTCCCTTGCTTGAAAGAAGAAGAAGAAGAAGAGATTAGATTTATACCCCGCCCTTCACTCACTTGGAGTCTCAGAGCGGCTTACAAACTCCTTTTCCCTTCCCCTCCCCACAACAGACACCCTGTGAGGTAGGTGGGGCTGAGAGAGCTCTTTCCCAAGCTGTCCTTGAGGGAACAGCTGGGACAGAGCTATGGCTTGCCCAAGGTCATCCAGCCAGGTGCAAGTGGAGGACTGGGGAATCAAACCCGCTTCTCCCAGATTAGAGTCCGCGCACTTAACCACTACACCAAACTGGCTCCCCAGTCGATGCTGACTCTAGGAGGCGGTGCTCATCTCCGTTTCCAAGCTGAAGAGCCAGCACTGTCTGAAAACTTCTCCGTGGTCATGTGGCCAACATGACTAGATGCCGAGGCGCACGGAACACTTACCTTCCCACCAAAGTGGTCCCTATTTATCTACTTGCAATTTCTTGCTTTTGAACTGCAAGGTTGGCAGGAGCCGGGGCCAGAGACGGGAGCTCACTCCGTCACACGGCGCTCGAGTCTCGAACTGCCAAGCTACCGACCTTCCAGTCTGCAGCTCAGCGTCTTAACCTCTGAGCCACCGCTGCCCCTGAAAAGTGCATACCCTGCCACAAATGTTGTTACTCTCTGGCTGCAATCACACACACGAAATAATCCAGTTTCAATCTACTTTCAGTGCACTTTCCAACTGGATTTTACTGTTGTGAACTGGCAAGATCCAGTTGGAAAGTGCACTGAAAGTGGATTATTTAGTGTGTATGATTGCAGCCTTTAATAAGGTGCAAGTGGACTCTTGTTCTTTTCTACCACTACAGAAAGACTAAAATTGCTAACCTTTGGAATAAACTGCAGCTGAGGACAGACTGGCAAAATGAAGCACAAGGGAAGCGGGGCAAAAAGACCCGGGCCGAGTTGTCGCGGGACTTTCCGTTCGCACTGCGTGGACTGATGCGGGACCATACCGGGGAGGAGGTGGAATGGAGAGTTCACACTGTGGGTTGGCCCCTGGTGGCGGTGCCATGGTGGCACATGGCGTTGGTCTGTTTTGCCAAGCTGTGCATAGGCGCATGGGCGTAGCAGCCAGATCAGCGGGTTCACATTATCAGCGCCGCTTGATGTGCGGCTTATTTGTGCCCACACTGCCAGGAAGGGGGATGAACGCGCACCCCAGCTCGACACTGGTTTCACCAGGTACCTTTTTAACGCGGGATGAAAGCGCCTCAGCACAGCAACACCAGGCAGCTGTGGCTGTGTGAACGGGCTCTCTTAATCCGTTTGCGAAGCGGGCCTATATCGAGCCAAACAGCCAGTCTGAACTCAGCCTGCCATTCTTCACTTCAGCATATGTATTTATTTATTTATTTATGTGATTTATATCCCGCCCTCCCCACCATAAGGCGGGCTCAGGGCGGCTAACAACAAATCCATACATATATAATTTAAAATATTAAAAACATTAAAACATATAATCCAATGTAATACCATACAGATGGCGTATCATCAGATTCAGCGCAGCACCCGAATACCACCTTAAAACAGCTACAAACTGGCGGGCAAGATCGGTCCAGGGCCAGATGTAGATCTCAATACTGGGTGGCCTCTACCCGAAAGCCTGGTGGAAGAGCTCCGTCTTGCAGGCCCTGCGGAACTGTAAATAGTCCCGCAGGGCCCTGATGTCATCCGGGAGCTCATTCCACCAGTACGGGGCCGCCACAGAGAAGGCCCTGGACCTTGTTCCCAGTGAGGAAGGCTCCAGTTTTTGAGCATTTGCTGACGCTGCTCGTAACTGGTAGTCCCATGACGATCTGAGCCTTGGAGAATTTGTCGCAACTTAAGAAAGGGGTCTGAAGCAAAACAAACTAACAGAGCAAACGCTAGCCCTGGGCTGTGTTTTCTAGGAGGAGGGGGAGTGATGGGGAAGTACATTCCTCAATGAGAAAGTTTCACGGGCTGTATACTCTTTAACGAGAAGGTTTCTACCTGCTGCCATGGAGCAGAGAAAAAGAGGGAGCCGATAAATGAAAGGCAATGCCTGATGCTTGCCAGATTATTAGCAGGAGCCGAGGTTTCCTGAAAGAGCTGCAGAGGGAGTGGGAAATCTTGAGAGAAATGCTGGATTTGGTCTCTCGTCCTGTTTATTGTCGTTCCAAAATCTCTTTTCCAGGAAGCAATAAGCCTCAGAATGAAGCATTGAAACGGTATCTCAGGGCGGCCACACTGTGCCAGAGAAGAGCCCGGGATATTACAAAGGAACGGCAAGGCATAAACAAGTTGAATGCAAGTCGAATGAATGCACGGAGGATAAATTACCAATTTTCACGAAGCCTGGTCTCTACCCGTTTTGATGCAGCCGGGATCGCTGATAAACAGCTTGCCGCAAATCTGGCCATGGCAAGCCCAAGTGTCTGAAACAAATTTAAAGTGGGAAAACTCAGGTTCTTTGGCTTGTTCTAGGGTTGCCAGCTCTGGGTTGGGAAATACCCGGAGGTTTTGGAAGTGGAGCCTGAGGAAGACAGAGTTTGGGGAAGGGAGGGGAGGGACTTAAAGTTCCGCTCTCTTCTGCTATGGCCGGGCCTCACCTGGAGCACTGTGTCTAGTTTTGGGCACCACAGTTTAGGAAGGATGTTGACAAGTTTCAGCGTGTCCAGAAGAGGGCAACCAGGATGGTGAGAGGGTTGGAATCCATGTCTCATGAGGAAAGGCTGAAAGAGTTGGGTACGTTTAGCCTGGGAAAGAGAAGGCTTCGAGGGGACATGATTGCAGTCTTCAAATATCTGGAGGGCTGCCATGTGGAAGACGGAGCAGATCTATTCTCTCTTGCTCTGGGCTGCAAGACTAGATCTAGTGGGTGGAAATGGCAAGGGAGTCGGTACCGGCTAAATATCAGGATGAACTTCCTAACTGTAAAGTGGTTTAGTAGTGGAACAGACTGCCTCGGGAGGTGGTGGGTGCTCCTTCGCTGGACGTTTTCAAGCGGAGGCTGGACGGCCATCTTTTGGCTATGTTGTAGGGCTATCTTTCGACTGTGCCCCTGTAGAGTGCAGGGGGTTGGACTAGATGACCTGCAAGGTTCCTTCCAAATCTAACGTTCTATGATTCTGTAAAATGTGGAATTTGCTGCCAGAGGATGTAGTGATGGCCACAGGAATAAACAGCTTTAAAATAGATAGATTCGTGGAGAATAAGTCTATCAATGGCTACTAGCCATGGTGACTGAGGGGAACCTCCACATTCAGAGGCACTAATTTTCTGAATCGCGGAGTGAGGAGGCAACATCAGGGGAAGGCCTCGGCCTCTATGCCCTGTTGTTGGCTCTCCAGAGGAACTGGTTGGTCACTGTGCGAGACAGGGTGCTGGACTAGATGGACCCTCACTGGTCTGATCAAGCAGAGCTCTTCTGATGTTCTTAGGAAGGCCTCGGCCTCTATGCCCTGTTGTTGGCTCTCCAGAGGAACTGGTTGGTCACTGTGCGAGACAGGGTGCTGGACTAGATCCAGCAGGGCTCCTCTTATGTTCTTAGGAAGGCCTCGGCCTCTCTGCCCTGTTGTTGGCCCTCCAGAGGAACTGGCTGGCCACTGTTATGAGACAGGATGCTGGACTAGGTGGACCCTCACTGGTCTGATCCAGCAGGGCTCTTCTTATGTTCTTAAGTTCAGTGGGGTACAATGCTTTGGAGTCCACCTTCCAAAGCGACCATTTTCTCTGTCACCTGGAGATTAGTTATAATCCCAGGATATCTCCAGCTACCACCTTATGGTTGCCAGGTCCCTTACCTGTTTGCAGCGGGGGGAGAAGCTCCTGTTCCATAGAGTTTTCAGGCAGAATGCTAGAGCATCCCCCGGCAGGGTGCCCAGGACGATGACATCACCTCCGGGTGATGCCATCGCACCGGGCATGTCAGCCCAATCCAGGTACTTTGCGGGCGGGGTTCCCCCACCTGCCAGATCTGGGCCGGTGGGTCAGGGGCCCTTTCAGCGGGCAACCCCCCTCCCCCGGGCGACCTGACAACCCTATACCCCCCTAGCTTTAATATTTGTGGGAGGTTAAAATCTGTTATTTCGCGTAAGGAATGATCAACTTAGCTTTTGACTTCTCAATAGCATTTCAATTAGCGTTTTTAATTCTCCTTCGGTGTTGAAATCATGTCCCCTGCAATCCAACAGCGTTCTGATTCGGTTTTTGGCTTCTTATCTCCTCCGTGGCCACAGGAAACAGTCGCTCCCCTTCTTCTTCTCTGAACTCTTCTCACTGAAATATTTTCCACCAGACAAATCATACCAAGTTCCTTCCTTTCTTCTTTCCCCATCGAATACGGCTTCTAGAACTTTTATCGTGCTCATGAAAGCTCGCCGAGCAGTTCTTTCCCCCCGCCCCCCCCCCCCCCCAGTAAATCAGTATTCGTGATGAGGGGTCTCTTTTAGGACACGAAGAAGCAGGCAGTGGGGGGACTGGGCGCGGATGCGAGCAACAACTCTAAAAAGACTCAAAAGTGACACAAAGAGAGAAAAAGAGAGGATCTAATGAAGTGGGAACTTACTGTCGGGTATATGTATCGGTTAATGTAGCAAAAATGCACCGTCAGGAAAGTGTAAAATCACATGCAGTTAAAAGCTCTTCCATCCGGTATATTGCAACAGATAAAAAACTTCCTTTTATTGAAGCTTACTCACATTTGTACACATTTTTGTAACAGCAGAAGAAAAACAAGAGGCCAGGGTTGCCCGCTCTGGGTTCGGAAATACCTGGAGATTTTTGGGGTGGAACCTGGAGGGGGCATTGTTTGGGGCCATAGAGTCCAACTTCCAAAGCAGCCATTTTCTCCATGTGTCACCTGGAGATCAGTAGTAATAGCTGGAGATCTCCAGCCACCACCTGGAGGTTGGCAACCCAGCAGAAGGCTAATCTGAGTGATATTATTCCCTCGCTAATCCAGCAATACCCGTTTGCAAGGATGAGATTGTGGGTGTGTATGTGTGTGTGTAAAATTTGCCTTGGAAGCACAGAAACTTTTTCCGCTGTATCCCCAATTCTCCAGATTCCCCAGTTAAGGGGGCCATGCTGTTCAAACAAATTACAAAGGTGACGTGACTCCAATGGTAACAAGAGAAAGAAATTTTACTTACAAAAACAGAAGCATGTCTTGCATGGCATATTCACGTCAAGACATTTTAACTTATTGTAAGCAGATTCACTTCAAAAAGGTTCACTTGCTACAGCTCCAAGCCCAGGTAAGAGAGAGGAGGAGGAGAAAGGTCCTGTATAAGATGAAAACAGAAGGTAAAAGCAATGGCCAAAGAGGCTCAACATCTGATCAATGATTATTTGGCCGGCCAACCCCACGTTTAGAAAATCCTGGAGGCTAAGGGGTAGATTTGATTGTAACTGTAAGCTATCTCATACAGGTTTCTGAAGAGGAGGCATAGAAATATTCCAAACAAATAAATGGAGTTGGAGAGGCTAGAGTCTGGGAAGGAGAGGAACCTTGACGGGTACAATGCCCCAGAGCCCACCCTCCAAATGGGCCATTTCCTCCAGGGGGATGGATCTCTGTTACCTGGAGATCAGTTGCAATTCCAGATCTCTGGGCCCCACCTGGAGGTTGGCAACCCTGGTATGTATACCTTTTGCAACTTCATCCTGCTAATGAAGAAGATACAGCCCCTTATCAAACCCGAGACTGACTCAAATATAGTCAGCAATTAATTGATGCAGCGTGGCATAAGCAATTTCTGAAAACTCCATCTCCAGTTCTGTTTCCCAAGCCCCACGTAGACCAGCTGATTTTGACATGAAATCTATTATGAGCCGGCGAATGCTGGCTAGGCGGGATACAAATCCAAATAATAAATAAATAAATATTACACCCATTCACATTCCAATAGGTTTCTATTTTTTCGTTTTAATTTTGTCAATATTTCTCCTGTGTTGCCTTTTGATCGTGCATTCAGTAGTGTGCTGCGTAGCCTTAAGACTGTATACGCAATCTCGCACACTAGCATTTCACTCTGATTTGCACTGCACAATTGGTTTTGTAGTATTTAAACTAACAAAATTACAGGGTAAAAAAATGTACTGACAGCATGGTTGACTTGAAGCAGGATTTTGATTCACAAGAACAGTACGACACTTCATTGCTGGCTATTATTGGCTGGCTATTAGAGGCAGGTCTTAACCACCATTCAGATGAACATTAAAAGTAACTTTTTAAATTCTGTCCCCAGGAAATATGCAACCACATATATGAGCTCTCTGTGGATCTTCCTGATGTGGGCAAGTATACCTTACTGCTCCGTGTTCTGTTGTATTGTTCTGCTACCCCCCTCTTCTCCTGTCGATCGTGAGCTGTCCCATCCTGACCTGGATAGCCCAGGCAAGCCTGATCTCGTCAGAGCTCAGAAACTAAGCAGGGCCGACCCTGGCATGTATTTGGACGGGAGACCTCCAAGGAATACCAGGGCCGGGAGGCAGAGGCAAGCTATCAAGCTACTTCTCTGAATGTCCTCCATGCCCCAGTAGGAGTGGCCAGAAGTCACCATGACTTCCAGGCACGGGTGCACACACAAACTCACAAATATAAAATAAAATAAAAATCACGAGCTGTCCGCACTTCCTCTTTCTCAGGATTCCTGGGTGTTTGCTTCTATAAGGTCCCACTGAGGATTTGCCAATAAAAAGGTGAATTCACCAGTGATTGCCCAGTGGATGATCTTCTTCTGCAGGGGTCTGTTGGAGCGGGAGCGCACAGGAGCGCAGCTCCGGGAGTGAGGAGCCCAGGGGGCGGGCACATGACCAAGCCCCGCCCCCTCCTCGGCTTCCCCGAGCAGTGCAGAGGCGCGGCGCCCCGGGGAAAGCCCTGCTAGGGTCTTTATTGTTTGTAATGTTTTGTTTTAATATTTATAATGTTATCATTGTTCCTTTGATGACTGTGTGCTGCTTTTCCAGAGACTTGCTCAAGGTGGCATATAAATTTTCTAAGTATACCATTTTTTATCTGGGCACATGGCACATAAGTACTGGAGAAATTTCACCAACCCTTCAGCAGCTTCCACCCCATCAGTTTGGTGTAGTGGTCAGGAGTTGGACTCTAATCTGGGAGAACCGGGTTTGATTCCCCACTCCTCCACATGCAGCTGCTGGTGTGACCTTGGGCCAGTCACAAGTTCTCTCAGAGCTGTTCTCTCATGAGCAGTTCTCAAAAGACCTCTCTCAGCCCCACCTACCTCACAGGGTGTCTTGTTGTGGGGAGGGGAAGGGAAAGGGATGGGTGGTGCACATGTCCTGGGTATCTCAAGTCTACTTGAAACCTGGTGGTTTCAAGGGAGCAGGAAGAGAATGAGGGTGTGTTCTTGACGCTTATTTTTATTGCACCAAGTATTGGATGGGGAAGGGAACGGAGGAAGAGCAGGTCAGTTTCACTCCCCTGTGGAGTGGAGCCTGAGGGGTGGGTGTCGCCTTCTGACAGACGTCCGGTATGTCAGGGGGTGTGGCATATGCAAATGAGTTATGCAAATGAGTTATGCTAATGAGCTCCTGCACCTCTTTTTCTACGAAACGACCCCTGTTCTTCTGTAACTTCCACAATGAGTTACGGTTGGACAACAGAGGACAACATCTGCAAGACACTGCCAATTACATCATTCAAAGTCCACTGAATTCTATGTCAGGTGATTCCTAGTTACACTGTACTATTATCCAGAAAGAATATAAATCACACTTAAATGTAATCTGGGAAAACCCAGTGTTCCCTTCCACAACCTTTTCCCTCTCTGTTGCCCTGGAGTAAACTCACATTTGGCTCCTATCGGGCGAAAACAAAAGACCTGGGCTTCTGTTACGGAGCTGCCTTTATTTCCTGTTCACAGCTGTCAAATCAATGCTCCTCTTCTCTCGGAGACTCAAACTGTCTTAAAATCAATACGCCCGGGCAAAATTGTGAGATGCCCTTTCCAAAGCTGCCATGAGACACTAAACTCAATTAATATCCTCTTTTGTGACACCTGATCCGGGCGGCAAAACTGGCAATTGCAATCATGCAAATTGACTCCCCGAGTAAGTACTCGTGATACCTACCTCAGCAATGAGGACCGAGGTTTTCTTGTGTTTTCCATATAAAATATGGGAGTGAAAATAAGAGAGGGAACGCTGCTGGAATTCGGAACTGAGCTGAGAAGCTCGCTATTTCTACTCAGCTTCAACGCAACTAGAATGTAAACATTTCCGACAGGAAGGTGTACTCATTTCCAAATGAACAACAACAACAACAAAGTGATAAAGCTCCAGTAATTGAATTTGTGGGAATAATGGATGTTATAATCATGAATGCTGCTTGCTCATTTCCTCTGCCCTAGCCCGATCTTGTCAGATCTTGGAAGCTAAGCTGGACCGGCCTTGGTTAGTACTTGGATGAGAGATCACCCTGGAAGTCCAGGGTGGCTACACAGAGCCAGGGGCACACCACTTCTGAACATCTCTTGCCTTGAAACCCCAATGGGGTCACCACAAGTTGGGTGAAACTGGGCAGCATTTTAGACCCCATTTGTACATTAGTTGTGAGTGGGAATCAGAGGGATCTCTCCCTTGCTTTCTTCCTTTGGAGACTGGTGCAAATCAATTATAAAGACAGGTTGCCATTGGCCTGTTCCATCGGCCTGTTTCATTGGCCTGACTATATCCAAGAATCCAGCCTGGATTCTAGAGCCCACTGTAGAATTTTTGGTGCTGGAAATCCAGTTCCATCTAAACACTGGGAGGGGGCATGGCTAGGCCAGTAGCTATGGTGGAACATCTCAGGGCTAGGCTCCCCGACTTACTGGCACTATAGGGGTTCCCGATCCACCGGCTGGCATTCGGCCGGCGGGGGGAACCCCGCCCCCAAAGTCGTCCAGCGTGGACGACTTCCCCAGCGTAATGACGTCACCCGGAAGTGACGTCACCACGTTGGAGGCGTCGCCCTGGCAATGCCCCCAACGTGGTGACGTCACTTCCGGGTGACGTCACCAGGCGAAGGACTCCCCCCCGCCAGTACGTGAGTACGACTTGGCAGCCCTACCAGTATCCCCTAAGAAATTGAAATGCCCCCTGACTTAAAAAATCTTAGCTCCGGGCCTGGGCATGGCACGGTGGTAGAACATCTGCTTGGCATGCAGAAGGTCCCAGGTTCAATCCCCGGCATCTCCAGTAGAAAGGACCAGGTGATGTGAAAGACCTCACCTGGACATCCTGAAGAGCTGCTGCCAGTTTGAGTAGACAATACTGAATTTGGTGGACCGACAGTCTGATTCAGTAGAAGACAGCTCCGTATGACTATATGTCCGTTTATTTTTAAAGTGGAACTGAGCTGTTGCACATCATGGCATCTGTAACGATTGGCTACTGTTTCCGCTTTTCGAAAAATAATTTTTATTTTCAACTTCTTGAGTGAATACAGAGGAAAGAAAAGGGGTAAGGGGAAAGAATAAAAGGTAAAATTGCCAAAATGTAGTATAAAGGGCATTCTTTTTTGCAAATAGAAAGGACAATCCTTGATTCAAATACTAGAATTTTTAGGAAATTCCACTGCCACTGCAGCGCAATCTGGAAGTGGGCCCAGGAGGCATTTAAATGCCACCCGAACCTGCTTCCAGGTTGTGCCCATCACAGCCTGTATTAATCACCAACTGGTTCATAAACCGGGAAAGTCAATTGAAGTCCTCTATTTTTTTCACCCCGTGCCCATCCCTAGTGGGGAATCAAACCCGGATTTCCGGATTAGACTCCGCTGCTCTTAACCATTTCACCACGTGGGCTCTTACATCCCCTTCATTAACTGTTTAGGCTTCGAAAAGGTCAAAACCAGCACCGTGAAATGTGCCCAGAAACTGGCTGGAAGCCAGTGAAATCTTTCAGTGCAGGCATAAGATGAACAGGACAGGCATTTTGAGTTGTTGTTCAGTCGCACAGTCAAGTCCGACTCTTCGCAACCCCATGGACCACATCACACGCCAGGCCCTCCTGTCTTCCGTCGTCCCCGGGAGTCTGCTCAACTTCATGTTTGTTGCATCGATAACACTGTCTGACCATCTCATCCTTTGCCGTCCCCTTCTTCTTTCACCTGCAGTCTTTCCCAGCATCAGGGTCTTCTCCAGGGAGTGCTCCCTTCTCATTTGGTGGCCAAAATATTTGAGCTTCAGCTTCAGCACCTGGCCTTCCAGGGAGGTTTGATTTTGTTTAGGATTGTCTGATTTGATCTCCTTGCAGTCCGAGGGACTCTCAAGACTCTTCTCCAGCGCCATAATTTGAAAGCATCTATTTTTCGGTGCTCGACCTTCCTAAAAGTCCAACTCTCGCAACCCTACGTTACTACTGGGAATACCATTGCTTTGACCATATGGACATTTGTTGGCAGGGTGATGTCTCCACTTTTTATTATGATGTCTAGATATGGTGCTAAATGGCCATGTTTGACATTCTTTAGATTTCTGGTATGGTCTGGAGTCACCCCTGCGTATCCCTTATTGGCAGGAGTTCGTCTGAGTCTCAGCATCTTTCAGCAAGGCTTATAGAAGACAGGGCCTTCTGAGGCACAACTGCCCACTCTGGCTGTCGAAGCAGGACCTGGGAAAGGGCCTTTTTATTACTTCAGGAAAATAAAAGACGCGGAAGTCAATTGAGAACCTCAAATGTGCAGCCAGGGAATAAGATGTTTTTCTTGTTAGCCCTAGAGCCGGCCATGTAAACGCGAGTCATTCTTCTCAATTTGTCAGCGTGCCACTTCGGTTAACAGCAGGGCCTGAGAAGTACCTTGGAGATCCCATTTCTAGAATATTGCTGTCCCTGGAATTCCAAGTGAAACAGAATGGCAAGCCAGTAGGGGTGGTCCTTAAAACAGGTGAGGAATTCTGAAGGAACCAGGGATTGGTGGGACCTGGGGATCCCTTGGAATTACAGCTCATCTCCAGACTTCAGAGATCAGTTCCCCTGGAGACAATGGATGTTTGGAAAGGGGGACTCTGTGGCATTGCACCCCACTGTGATTCCTGCCCTCCACAGGTTCCACCCCCAAATCTCCAGGAGTTTCCCAACTTGGATCTGGCAATCCTTACCCCCTCCTCATCACACACCAGTGGCAGGGGGACCTGGCAACCCTAGAAGAAATCTTGAAGAATTTTGAGAAAAAAGAACAGAGGCATTGCTCAGGGGGATACATTCCCAGGCCAGGACTAAATATAGGGCTACCAAGTCCCCCAGGGGGGCAGGGATTCCCCCGCTCAAGAAGAAGAAGAAGAAAAGATTGGATTTATACCCCCCCTTCACTCACTTGGAGTCTCAGAGCGGTGAACAAACTCCTTTTCCTTCCCCTCCCCACAACATGCACCCTGTGAGGTAGGTGGGGCTGTGAGAGCTCTGAGACAACTGTCCTTGAGAGAACAGCTGGTACAGAGCTATGGCTTGCCCAAGGTCATCCAGCAGGTGCAAGTGGAGGAGTGGGGGAATCAAACCCGGTTCTCCCAGATTAGAGTCCGCACACTTAACCACGACATCAAACTGGTGCTCAAAGGGCCCTGAATCCACTGGTCCAGATCCAGCCGGCAGGGGGAGCCCCACCCCCGTAGTGGCCAGATCGGGCTGATGCGCCCAGCATGATGACGTCACCCAGAAGAAAATGTCATCACGCTGAGCATGTTGTCAGGCAACGCTCTAGTAACTGGCCTGAACACTCTATGGTACCATAGAGTTTTCAGGGTGATTACTAGAGCGTCGCCCAGCGATGTGCCTAGGGTGATGATGTCACTTCCAGGCGATGTCATTGCAGCACATGTGTGCGTGCATGTCCCAGACCGGGACCAGCTCTACCCCACTTTTTGAGGTAAGTTACTTGGCAACCCTACCTAAATATGTTTGAAAACTTTTTCATGTTGTGAAGATTTCTGTTGTTCATTCTTCATTCTCTCTTTTTCTTAAAAAAAACAAAATGTTTTTTTAATATTACTTTAAATAGAAAGTAGGAATGCCAGCCTCCAGGTGGGATCTGGGGATCCCCTGGAATTACAGCCCATCTCCAGACTACAGAGATCAGTTTCCCTGGATGCTTTGGAGGGTGGACTCTATGTGTACCCCCACTTAGGTCCCTGTCCACCCCCAGGCTCCACCCCCAAATTTCCAGATGCTTCCCAACCTGGATCCGGCAACCTTACCCCCCTATCCCCCACTCGTAGCCAGGGGAAACCAAATAGCCATCTGTGTAACTCCACTCAGGTAGCACATACAATACATGATGGAAAAGAATAACCGGAATTCTGAAGCAACCGAAAAGAATTTTGAGAAGACTCGAGATTTTGCTCAGGGAATACACTCCCAGATCAGGCCTAAAGATGTTTGAAATCATTTCCATGTTGGGTGTAGATCTTTGCCATTAGGTCTTGAAGCTTGCCCTTCAAAAAAATAAATCGGTCAGTCACAAGTTCTTTCAGAGCTGTTCTTTCAAGAGCAGTCCTTGGGAGAGCTCTCTCAGCCCCACCTACCTCACAGGGTGTCTGTTGTGGGGAGGGGAAGGGAAAGGAGATTGTAAGTCGCTCTGAGAGTCTGAGTGAAGGGCAGGGTATAAACCCTATCTCCCCCTCCCCTCCTCTTTCTTCTTCTTTTTCTTCTTCTTCTTCTTCTCTTTCTTCTTTTTCTTCTTCTTCTCTTTCTTCTTTTTCTTCTTCTCTTTCTTCTCCTCCTCCTCCTCTTAAGTAGAAAGCAATCTGTATAACTCTTCTCAGGCAGCACATAAAATATATGATGGCAAGGAATAATATATACAGATCTTTGTGGGGAAGGACCAGTTATATCAGCATCATCTGATGTATCATGATGCTAGAATTTCCTCTGGGAGAGAACTACAGAGCAGCTAATGAGACAGAACAAAAATGTGACCAGGTGCCAGTAGAAGCTGTCAGAAGAATGGAGGTCCTATATCATTATAATTGGGCCGCAAAGCATGTGTGTGGAGAAGGTGGGGGGAAATAACAACCGCAAGACAAACTCAGTGGGAAGGATAAATTGGGACACAGGGCGCACGTCTTTCTCCTCACAGATCAGAGCTGCGGTCCAGTTGTTCACCTGGAAGCTGAACCCAAAGGCCAGCCACAGAGGACGCCGGCTAAACAAAATGGTTCCGGTGGAAGGATGAAAATCCCACTGGAGCCATAGACACAGCCCCTGTAGTGTACAGTGGTGTTCTTCCGTCACCATGCTGATAACATACACTGCTGATCAATGGTAGAGCATAAGGTTGCCAACTCCAGGTTCAAAAATTCCAGAAAATTTGGGAAGTGGAATCCGGGGAGGTGATGATTTGGAGACCTCAGCAGGGTACAATGCCATAGAGTCCACACTCCAAAGCAACCACCCTCTCCGGGGGAACTGATCGCTGTCATCTGGAGACCCGTAATTCTGGGAGAACTCCAGGCCTTACCTGGAGGCTGGCAATTCTAACGACCCCACTAGGGCTTCCAATCCCCAGCTGGGGGTAGGAGATCCTCTGGTTTGGAGCCCCTCCCCCTCCTTCAGGGCTGTCAGAAAGTGGAGGGGGGAATGGCCACTGGGTGCTCCATTATACTCTGAGATCAGTCCCCATAGGGTATAATGGAGAATCGATCCATGAGTATCTGGGGCTCTGGGGGGCTGTTTTTTTGAGGTATTGGCACCAAATTTTCAGCATAGCTGGTGGTGCCTCTTCTGAAAAAAAAACCCCAAAGTTTCAAGAAGATTGGACCCCCCTCCCAAAGGTGCCCCCATCCTCCATTATTTTCAGTGGAGGGAAAGAAGCCCAATCTAAAGAGTGTTTTCCCTATCACAAATGGCCAGCTCGTCTGGCATCATGTGTGCGGACATACAAGGGCATTGTCTCTACATAAAAGACCTGCAGTGACATGTGTCTCCTTGGAAGGCTATGTAGAGTGAGTGAGAGGACAAAGGGAGAGAGAGGGTAAGGGTCAGAGGGCAGCTCCCAGGTTAAGACAAAGAGGGGCATCCCATTCAAAGAGATTACTCCTATACATAGAGTGATGTAATCCCCCTTCCTGGTTTTCGAACCTAGCGCTAGCAACCGCACCCCCACTGATGAGAGCCAGTTTGGTGTAGTGGTTAAGTGTGCGGACTCTAATCTGGGAGAACCGGGTTTGATTCCCCACTCCTCCACTTGTACCTGGCTGGATGACCTTGGGCAAGCCATAGCTCTGTACCGGCTGTTCTCTCAAGGACAGTTGTCTCAGAGCTCTCGCAGCCCCAGCTACCTCACAGGGTGTCTGTTGTGGGGAGGGGAAGGGAAAAGGAGTTTGTAAGCCGCTCTGAGAGTCCAACTGAGTGAAGGGGGGGTATAAATCCAATCTCCTCTTCTTCTTCTTCTTCTCATGGCCAGATGGACCTGGCAACCCTATCATCAGAAGTCCAAGTAGGAGGATTTTGAAGGACTGCCTCGTTTTCTCGCCCTGGCTTTTCACAGCTGTAGAATTTTCAGGCCGAATTTGCGGCCCCCGCTGAATTGAATGGACCGCTGGTTTGGGAAGCAGCCCCAACCCAGCCGGCTCCTGAAAGCATTTGGCAAATAAACAGAGACATTTAGTATAATTAGGTGTCATGGAAGGAAATTGGGGAGGGGGGGGAGAAGCTCATTTAGGAAGCCATTCGCTATGGCACATAAAACATGCTGCACAAGTGTGGTTCGGAGGGATTTTGCCATAGAAGCGCTCAGGCCCCCGTTGTTCACAAACAATAACGATCATTCAGCACCAGCACTGTTTGCAGCTTTCCAAGTTCTGCTCCAAGAGCATTCCTGTTGCTCAGATTAGAGTCTTCCCCGTCGCAAAAAGAAAAATTACCTACTTACCAACAAATCTCCCATTTGGCATCTCAGCACATTAAATGTGTGCGGTTTGGAGTGCCCCCCTGGGACCCCGGGTTTCTACTTTTAAGGCCCTGACCTGGATAGCACACGCTAGCCTGATCTCATCAGATCTCGGGAGTTAAGCAGAGTTGGCCTTGGCTAGTATTTGGAAGGGCGACCTCCAAGGAGTACCAGGGTCGTGAGGGAGAGGCAGGCAATGGCAAACCACCTCTGAGACGTCTCTTGCCTTAAAAACAAGTCTAGCTCGCCACCTAGTGGTGCATACCACTAAAAGAGCTAGAACTTTTGGCTGCCGGGCAATCTTAGGATCTCCTGGCTATTCTACACACGAGTGTTGTTGTTGTTCAGTTGTTGTCCAGTCGCACAGTCGAGTCCGACTCTTCGCGACCCCATGGACCACGTCACGCCAGACCCGCCTGTCTTCTGTCGTGTTCCAGAGTTTGCTTAATTTCATTCTACACACAACGCCGTTCAATGATTGATTGATCTATTGATAAATCAATTCCAGTTTTAAGATGGCCACCTCCAGGCCCATGGAGAGAAATCATGTGCTGCCCACTGCCATGCATGTTCTGTGCAAATCGGAAGCTCGGTGCAGCTTGAAGCCTGCTTGGAAAACTTAGTGGAAACATTGGGGGTGGGGGCTGTGGCTTCTGCTTGGTATGTCTGGCATACCCTGGCATCTCCAGCTATAAGGAGCAGGACTTAGATGAGGAGAAAGACCTCCGCCTGACCCTGGAGAGCAACTGCCAGTCTGAGTAGACAATACTGACCTTGACAGACTGATGGTCTGATTGTGTATTACACTGCTCCGTGTGTGTTCAAGAGCCAGTTTGGATTTATACCCTGCCCTTCACTCGGAGTCTCAGAGTGGCTGACAATCTCCTTCCCTTCCCCTCCCCACAACAGACACCCTGTGAGGTGGGTGGGGCTGAGAGAGCTCTTTCGAGAACTGCTCTTTCCAGGACAGCTCTGAGAGAACTACGGCTTGCCCAAGGTCATCCAGCAGCTGCAAGTGGAGGAGTGGGGAATCCAACCCAGTTCCCAGATTAGAGTCCGTGCACTTAGCCACTACACCAAACTCCCAGACTAGCCAAATAGTAAAAAGGAGTTATTGCTTCTTAAGGACAAGGATGTCCTGCCAGTGAAAGGGGTTGGGAAGAGAAAACTCTGGTCAGTGATAAGCTTAGACACCTCAGTAGCCAGTGAAAAGTTGTAATATCTAAAGGAAAACCTGTAATATCTGAAGGAAGAAATCTAGAAACATCAGTAAGAACTGTATTAGCTCTGAATAATACTAAACAAAGTACCTCTCAAAGAAAGAAATAGAAATCCTTGAAACAAAAATCCAAATACTCGCTCGTGAATGTTCTAAGCATTCAGTTCTGTATATATTAGAGGGGTTTTTTTTTACCTCAGCAATCTCAGAACCATGACTATTCCTGATATACATATATTAACCTGCCTGCTTAATGAAATCTTTATTCTGTTTTTGAAAGTGAATTTGCCTCAAGTGCCATTTCTCAAGGGTTTGAAGAAAACTGGACAGCTCCTCTATTGTCAGTAAAGTTCCTGAGCTGAGGAAATGCCTAAACTAAATATCTAAACATAGGGTGGGACCAGTGTTCCCTCTAAGCTGAGTTAGTGTGAGCTAGCTCATAGTTTTTTAGCCTCCGGCTCACACATTTTTGTCTCAGCTCAGGAAGGATGGGGCTCCAGAGCAAACTGATTTATGCAGTAGCCAAATCGCTCACTCACAACTCTAATGCCAGTAGCTCACAAAGTAGAATTTTTGCTCACAAGACTCCACAGCTTAGAGGGAGCATTGGGTGGGACCGTCAAGTCTTTTATGACAAAGAATATATACACGCTACTGTAGGGCAACTCAGTCACTGAGGGGAACTGAAGATTTGGCCGGGAAAAAATCTGCCAGACAGTTGGGGAGATACAGGGGTTAGTTGTCGCTAGCCTGGGCCATCCAAACCAGAATACCATGAATTAAACCATGCACATTATGCACCATTTGATGTAAATTAGATTTAAAATTACTGAAGACGATTCCGATTGCACCTTACATTTTTTGGGGGGTTTATGCTGAACAATACAAGAACTCGTGGGCACTCCATGAAATTGCTGAGCAGTCGGGTTAGAACAGATAAAAGGAAGTCCTCCTTCACCCAAAGAGTGATTAACACGTGGAATTCACTGCCACAGGAGGTGGCGGCGGCTACAAGCATGGGCGGCTTCAAGAGGGAACTGGATAAACATCTGGAGCAGAGGTCCATCAGTGGCTGTTAGCTACAAGGTATAGATAGGAGCTCTCGGTGTGGGGCAAGTGATGCTCTGTATTCTTGGTGCTTGGGGGGGGGCAACAGTGGGAGGGCTCCTTGTGTCCTGGCCCCACTGGTGGACCTTCTGAGGGGACCTGGTGTTTTTGGCCACTGTGTGACAGAGTGTTGGACTGGATGGGCCACTGGCCTGATCCAACACTGGCTTCTCTTATGTTCTTATATTCGCTCCAGGTCGCTTGTTAATAGCCATTTCTTGCCTTACATCCAGAAAGTTGTCACATTTCCCTATCAAGACTGAATCCATCCATTATCCTAATATTGCCTTTTCGACGGCCCCAGCTTTTCCTGTCTCATCAGCGGCTAGTTAATTTATGGCGTTTTATAGTCCTCCAGCATGGCATGAAAGGGGTCTCGGGGCGGTTTACACGATATAAAATATCACCAAAGCATCCAGTCGATAAGCGTTCCAGCTTTTATTATGGAGGAAGTCGCATGGGCAGGAATAAAAGCTTGACCCTCTCTGAAATGGATCTGCTTTGATGCTGTTACTTAGAGGGGAGGCAAACGCTGAGACCATCTGTTTGCTGATCAGATGCGGCAAAGAGCATGACCCAGGCGCTAAGGAAACCACATCCCCTTCTCCGCCCGGCCATGAACTCACTGTGCAGTCTCCTCCACATATCACGGCAGCCCTCCAGACCCCTTCCCCCGCCCCAACCTATCTACAGCAAAAGGGGGTCTATCTTAATGGGTTGTTGTCAGTCGGGTGATGGCTGGCAGGAAACAGCTGCATGGATGCATGGCCGCAAGTGTGAGAAATGCATTTCAATGTGATGGAAGCACAAAGCAGGCTTGGATGGGTAAATTTTGAGCCCCTGGCTTATGTCATGTCTAAAATGCGGGCTGGAAAAAAATAAAACAGAAGAAGGAGAAGACGACAAAATTTGATTGGGGAAATGTAAAAGATCTTAAATATAAGTTCTTAACCAATGGTTAAATTCCGCATGCTTTCGATTAAGGTTTTGGCTGGTTCGGTGGTTAATTTTATTGTGATCTTCTATAGTTGTGCTTGTGTTAAGATTAGGATCGCTAAGAAAGAGAGTATTCACCCTTTCTATGTACTTGGTGTATTCGGGGTTTTTTTAATGCACTCTGTTGTACTGTAATGTACTCTACCTTATCAAATAATTTTTAAAAAATCGCTCGTTCACAACTTTATAATGCCATTAGCTCACGAAGTAGAATTTTTGCTCACAAGACTCCACAGCTTAGAGGGAGCATTGGCTAACACCCTTTGGAGGGTTATCCCCCCCCCCCCAGAAAAAATTAGCAGGAGCGGAAGAAGCAGTTGAATGCTCGTAGTACTGTTCTGATCCAGTGCAAATCCACATCTGTTTTAAAATTGTGTGTGTTTGGGAAATCTGATCACGTATCTCCCATTTCTTGTGCGGTTTGGCTAGCAGGTGGAAATCTCCGCATGGATGAGCTCACCAGTTTGGCATCGAAACCGTCCCAGCCTGCCAAAGCCTATTGTTATTTTTCAATTTCTATCTGCCATTTGATCTTCTCTATGAAGCCCTAACGATGGCATTCTCTCTCGCTCTCACTCTCTATTTTTTTTCCAAATGGGTCGAAGGCAATTGCAGAAAATCACAACTTGGCACGAAGGATTGTAGCACGGCTGATAATTTGGCAGGAAAATTACAGACTTGACTTCTGGGGCTGGGAGGCAGCCAGCGACCTTGCCTGAAGCCGAAGCCAAATGCAGAATCTTCCAAGAGGGCTGTGTTTTTCACTCAGACTTGCTTGCGTTTCCCTGTGCTGTTGTTCGTAATTCGGTTCTAAGGAAAGTTCAGCAGAACTGTTATTTCGGCACCTCCAAGCCCTTCAGCCCCAAACCGAATTTTGAACCAAAGTTTAATAAATGCATCAGAAGACCTTTTTTGTGACAAAACCCACTGGCATCTTTTTTTTTCCAGGGCTACGAAAAGTTACGATCCTTGGGTGCTGGCTAGGGTTGCCAGGTTCATTGGACCCATGGGTGGGGGGCTGGAGGGAGCATTCCGGGAGCAGAAACTGACATTCCCAGAAATTAATGTGCCTACACCACCTGGAAGTGACATAGGCACATCAGTGATGTCATTTTTCCTCTACGCTGTGGAGCCTTGTGAGCAAAAATTCTACTTTCTGAGCTACTGGCATTAAAGTTGTGAGCGAGCAATTTGGCTGCTGCATCAATTACTTTGCTCTGGAGACATCCTTCCTGAGCTGAGACAAAAATGTGTGAGCCGGAAGCTAAAATTCTGAGTTAGCTCACACTAAGTCAGCTTAGAGGCAACACTGGTCAGGGGGTGACACTCTGCTTTTGGGGCAAAACTCTATGGTAAAATTGGCCTCAAACCATAGAGTTTTGCCCAAAAATGAGAGCGTCACCCCCCCATGTCACCAACATACCTACATCACTTACGGGTGATGTAGGCACATCACATTTACTTCCTGTTTCTTCCCTCCCTGCTTCAGGTAAGTCACATTTATTTCCAACTTCGGAGGGGGGCTTTGGCATCCCTTTTTCTCCCACTTCCTGATAGCCCTGAAGATAGGGGAGGGGCTCCAAACTGGGGGATCCCATTCCCCCAACTGGGGACTGGTAACCCCAGTGCCGGCATGCCCCATTCAGCCAGTGAAAGAACAAGTGGACCTTCAGAAGCAACCTACAGGGGATCTGCACAGGGAGAGGGAATTGGTGGAGATCGGCACAACCGCGTACATTTATTTCAATTATTGTATTCATTTCCATCTCACCTTTCTCCCCTACTGGGAACGTAAGGTGGCTTACATCATTCTCCTCTCTTCCATTTTATCCTCACAATGACCCTGTGAGGTGGGTCAGGCTGAGAAAGTGTGACTTGCCCAATGTTCCCTCTAAGCCAGTCTGGTGTAGTGGTTAAGTGTGCGGACTCTAATCTGGGAGAACCGGGTTTGATTCCCCACTCCTCCACTTGCACCTGGCTGGATGACCTTGGGCAAGCCATAGCTCTGTACCAGCTGTTCTCTCAAGGACAGCTTGGGAAAAAGTTCTCTCAGCCCCACCTACCTCACAGGGTGTCTGTTGTGGGGAGGGGAAGGGAAAGGAGTTTGTAAGCCGCTCTGAGACTCCGAGTGAAGGGCGGGGTATAAATCCAATCTCTTCTTCTTCTTCTTCTCTTCTAAGCTGGAATCTTGTGAACAAAAATCCTACGTTGTGAGCTCCTGGCATTAAAGTTGTGAGCAAGCGATTTGGCTACAGCATAAATCAGTCTGCTCTGGGGCCCTCCTTCCTGAGCTAAGACAAAGATGGGTGAGCTGGAGGCTAAAAAACTGTGAGCTAGCTCACACTAACTCAGCTTAGAGGGAACACTGGCCCAAGGTCACCCGGTAAGCTTCCATGGCAGAGTAAGGATTCGAGCCTGGGTCTCTCCAATATTAGTCTGCCACTCTTCCATATCCCTATCCCTATCCAGCCATCCATCTGTCTGTCTGTCTTTTGAAGCTCTGGCATATATTTATGACACGAAACCGAGGCTATCCCATTTTGGTCACATCATGAAAAAAAAAAAACAACAACCCAAGACTCACCGGAAAAAGACAATAATGCTAGGAAAAGCTGAAGGAAGCAAGAAGAGAGGGAAACCCAAGAGGAGACGATGGACTCAATGAAGAAAGCCACCACCCTCAGTTTGCAAGACCTGAGCAAGGCTGTTAAAGATTGGATGTTTTGGAGGTCACTCATGTATAAAGTCACCATAAGCTGGCAATGACTGGACGGCACATAACACACCCGCCCACACCCGCAGAACAATTGCTAGTGATAGACAACTGTGAATAATAATGCCTGCCCATTTGGGCAGTGCAATACTAGATACTCAACCCTTGGAAAGGTGCAAAACATTGTGGGTGATTTTCAAAGAGGAATCAGCGCTCCTGGAATTTAAATTGGGATGAGAACCAGCCTTGCCTTGAATCGGGATTCCAAGTGCTGAGCCAGCTTTGTCTGATTCAGTACAGAATTAGTTCAGTTTTGACCAGCACGCTTGATCAGCGTTCAGAAAAGTTGACTCTCTTTTCCAAGTCGTGTCTTCTGGCTCATGATGGTGGCCTCAAGCTCTTCAGC
Source organism: Lepidodactylus listeri (assembly GCA_029233225.1). NCBI lineage: Eukaryota > Metazoa > Chordata > Lepidosauria > Squamata > Gekkonidae > Lepidodactylus > Lepidodactylus listeri. The sequence goes on from JARCFY010000010.1 coordinate 6,918,606, forward strand.
ATCATCGCATACTCAGGGTGGAGATGCGATTCATCGATCCCCCGTTTAAGTGAATCAGAAATGAATGACAACCCTCCCCCCAACTCGCCTGCAGTTGCATCTGATCACGCAGTGGTGAGCTGTGCCCGCAGCTTCACAGAACTGTGTGATCGTGCAACTGCGGGTCAAATTACTCCGGTGCAAATAGCCTCACCCCCCCCCCCCCGCTTTATCTTGCACGTGTGACTGGGACCTTTGTTGGTCTTAAAATGTGCCACTGGACTCAAGCTTTGCCCTTGGTAAGCTAGTGTAGTGGTCCGAATGTTGAGCTAGGATCATGGAGACCAGGTTCCATTTGTTCTGTGTAACAAATGACTTTGGCCTAGCGAAGGATTTTTGTGGAGATAAAAAGTGAGGGGAGAAGCGATGTATACTTCTCTGAACTCATGGGAGAGGCATATTTTTTTTAAAAAAAAATGCAGATAAAGGTTGCAATCACGCGCACCAGAAAAAAAATGGGGGGGAAGCGAAATTCTCTGAAGGAATTTGACCCGCAGTTGCATGATCACACCTCCCTTTGAAGCTGTGGGCACAGCCCATCAGTGTGTGATCAGACACAACCATGGGTGAGTTGGAGCTTTTTCTCCCTCCACTCCATGCACTTAAACGAGAGCACTGAGGGCTCTCGTTTAAGGGAGTTTGCAGTGATGTGCATACTGTGAAGGGGGGAGAAAACAATTGCATGGAGTTGGGATGGCCTGATCAGACCATCCCAATGCCATGAAAGTGCACTGGAGGGATCAGACAAGGAAAGTCCGTCTGTGGCCCATTGCAACTCGTTTTCTACCGTTTTTCCCCTGGTGTCTTTTAACTCCACTTCTGCGGTGGAGCAGAATGGGTTGCTGATGGCTGCGGGGCGCTTCTCAGATGTTGTTGTCTGATTGCACCCTTTAAATCTGCCCGGCATTCGCGCCTATGTCGGGTCTAATTGTGCGCATAATTGCAGCCAAATATTTCCAGACCCTAACCTATTACATTTTGCCTGGTTGTTCATCACAAGTGACAAACAAATTATTCTTTAAGAAGATAACACCTCCATGAGAGTAACTGCTGATGTGAGCACTGGTCAGTGGTCCTGACTTTCTTGTCTGGACCTCAGGGCTTGTATTGATTTTTAAAATGATTTTTTTTTAACGTTTTTCTTTTCTCCCCAGGCGGGACCTGTTTTTCCTTCTGAAAAATTTGGCCAACTTGTCAAGAAAGTCTATCAAGAAAGTTGTTGGTTCCACCAGGTTGAAGAGAAGTGAGTTTCTCTGCCCTGCTGTACCCTACAACAATGCCATGAATTGTTAATGGAGCTCCTTGCTTTCTCCCTTGCTCACTCCTGACATCTTTCCTGACCTCAGCTCAATAAATGTCTTTATGGCCTATGACCTGCACTCCAGCGAGAGCTTCTCCCTGTTATCAACCCATCAATACCAACTCTTCAAGAAAGTCTTCTTTAAGTCTTAATAAACACAGACACTCCAAGAGAGAGATATGGCAGAAGTTAGGCCTGTAACTAAAGTTTGTTCATTTGTTTTCAATTGACCGACTTGTGTTCAGGGTGAAGCTGGGGACTCTTGAAAACACCTTCCCCAAGGGAATCTCATCTCTAACTTCAGTTCCGTTAATTATATTAAAGCCCCCTCCATACAAAATCTCTTACAGAAACATCTATGGAAAAGAACTGGGCCTTATTTGTGGTTGTTGTTACACACATAACATTTCCAAGTCAGAATTAAATTGAAGTCACAATGAGGAGGAAGGTTCCTTTAGTATTTATTGCAAGAAATACTAGGGAAACAGTTAGGCCAAATTAGCCTTTCAAAAATTGACTGCTTTCTGCCGAATAAGAGGAAGTACATGAAGTTTTATATCCAAAAGGATATATTCAGAGAGATAAGGTGCAGGGATCATAATTGGTCACAAAGGCATAGAACATCATCTGAGGAACTATCCATTCATTGGTCATTTACAGAAAAAGGTGTGACTACATGATATCTTAAATGTTTACTTAACCTAACCTCAATAATAATAATAATCAGGGATTCTTCTCACCCAAACAAATATTTGTTGTTTCCTGATATGAAGCTGAAAGCCCTTCTTGACCTTGGTCCATTTTGCCGACCTGCGCATAGGCGCATGGGCACAGCAGCTGGATCAGCGGGGTCACATTACCAGCACCACTTGATGTGCAGCTTATTTGTGTCCACACTGCCAGGAAGCGGGATGAATGCGCACCAAGACGGCTTGACACCGGTTTCACCAGGTACCTTTCTGAAGCGCAATGAAAGCGCTGCAGGACGAGGTAAGTGTGGCATGGCAACGCCGGGCAGCTTCAGCTGTCTGAATGGGCTCTCTTAATCCACTTGAAAAGTGGACCTAACTCAAGCCAAACTGCCAGTCTGTCCTCGGCCACTATTCCTTCCTACAATTATTCAACAATTACCCATGGACCTCTTGTTCTTAGTACCCCCCCTTTTTTTGTTAATAAGAGGTTTCCTGCCTTTTTTGTCATCCTTTTTAAGGTTTGTAAACAGACACTTTTCCAAACAATCTCCACTCAATCAGAACGTATACCAAACATCAAAGCAACATAACTTGGAAGGATGTAGAGGAGCATCAGGGAGAGGGCCCCGGTGAGATTGATGTCTCTAGCTTGCACAGGGACCATTCTATATGGTCTTAAAATCTGCCTCCATTCCTGAGGACTGGAAGGTAGTGAATGTCACTCCTATCTTTAAAAAGGGTTCCAGAGGAGATCCGGGAAATTACAGGCCAGTCAGTCTGACATCGATACCAGGTAGGTTGGTGGAAACTGTTATTAAGGAAAAAATTAGTAGGCACGTTGATGAACAAAATCTATTGAGGAAGACTCAGCATGGGTTCTGTAAGGGAAGATCTTGTCTCACTAACCTGTTAGTGTTCTTTGAGGGAGTAAACAAACATGTGGACAAGGGGGACCCAATAGATGTTGTTTACCTTGACTTCCAGAAAGCTTTTGATAAAGTTCCTCCTCAAAGGCTCCTAAGTAAGCTCAATAGTCATGGGATAAAAGGACAAGTCCTTTTGTGGATCAAAAACTGACTAATTAAAAGGAAACAGAGAGTGAGTATAAATGGGAAATTTTCTCAGTGGAGGGAGGTAAGCAGTGGGGTACCGCAGGGATCACTCCTCGGTCCGATGCTTTTTAACTTGTTTATTAATGATTTGGAGTTGGGAGTAAGCAGTGAAGTGGCTAAATTTGCAGATGACACAAAGTTGTTCAGGGTGGTGAGAACCAGGGAGGATTGTGAGGCACTCCAAAGGGATCTTTCGAGGATGGGCGAGTGGGCATCAACGTGGCAAATGGGATTTAATGTGGCCAAGTGCAAAGTGATGCACATTGTAGCCAAAAATCCTAACTATAAATACACGTTGATGGGGTGCGAACTGGCGGAGACTGACTAAGAGAGAGATCTTGGAGTCGTAGTAGATAACTCAATGAAAATGTTGAGACAGTGTGTGACTGCAATGAAAAAGGCCAGTGCTATGCTGGGGTTTATTAGGAAGGGAATAGATAACAAATCAGCCAGTATCATAATGCCCCTGTATAAATCGATGGTGCAACCTCATTTGGAGTACTGTGTACAGTTCTGGTCGCCACACCTCAAGAAAAATATTATAGCATTGGAAAAAGTGCAGAAAAGGGCAACTAAAATGATAAAAGGGTTGGAACACTTTTCCTCTGAAGAAAGGTTGAAGCGCTTGGGGCTCTTTAGCTTGGAGGGGTGACATGATCGAGGTTTATAAGATTGTGCATGGGATTGAGCAGGTAGAGAAAGAAGTCCTTTCCTCCCTTTCTCACCATACAAGAACTTGTGAGCACTCCATGAAATTGCTGAGCAGTCGGGTTAGAACAGATTAAAAGAACCAGACATGCCATGAATAGGGATGGGCACGAACTGGAAAAATGGGGTTCGTGTCTGAACCATGAACCAAACATGAACTGAACTGGGTGATTCATTCGCAAACCAAACAGGTTGATGGTTCATGGCCCACAAACGCTGTTAACCTATTTTTAATATAACCCTTTTTTAAAAAAAAATACCCAATATTACACTGTTTTATACAATGCCAAAACAGCAGGCAAACAAACCATTCAGAAAACACTACCCTCTCGGAAATTACATATCTGTTTATGTGGATGAACGTCCCAAAGGTACAATACTGCTTTTTCAGCAAGGAGTTTGGTGGAAACAACTGAAGAGCTTTCATATACCCCTAGACATTACTGACTTAACCCCCCCCCCCCCAATCTCAATATTACTTAAGCAGGACTCGGTTTGTGTGGATTGGGACCGAAGCAGACTGTGCCTTTCACCAGCATAATGAAAACAAATTGTTCAGAAGTCAGCTCAAATTTTCCCCAAGGTCCTCTTTTGGAGGAGACGCCGCAAATGAAAAAGGGAAGAGAGGAGTGGCGATCTTCTATTCGCTGCCTCTGTACTTCCTGTTTCCCATAAGGACTGTTTTGTTTTTAATTACATTCCAATTGAAGCCGACAATTAATAAAACATTGTCTACCTGTATGCCAGTACAGCGAGCTGCCCAGAAAGAAAATTCTCTCAGATGGCTGGAAGACCAACATAGCTGACTTGGCAGCCATTTAACAATTCATTCACAAAGGCTTTTGAAGTAAGATTTTCAGCATATTGTGGCGCTCCAAAATGCACAGCAATTGGCAACTCAACGTAGCCGTTAGCGACATGCGTGGTATGGAATTGAGCTGCTTTGCTTCCCAGATGCCTGGTGGAACTGAGAAGTTAGACTTATGTGTGTTGCATGGACAAGTGCACAACTGAAACCCATATTCAGATCAGTCCATGGCGGTCCTTACATCCAGGACTGTGGCTCAGTGGAAGAGCCCCTGCTTGGCATACAGAAGAAGAAGAAGAAGAAGAAGAAGAAGAAGAAGAAGAGATTGGATTTATACCCCGCCCTCCACTCCCCAAGGAGTCTCAGAGGGCTTACAAACTCCTTTTCCCTTCCCCTCCCCACAACAGACACCCTGTGAGGTAGGTGGGGCTGCGAGAGCTCTTTCCCAAGCTGTCCTTGAGAGAACAGCTGGTACAGAGCTATGGCTTGCCCAAGGTCATCCAGCCAGGTGCAAGTGGAGGAGTGGGGAATCAAACCCGGTTCTCCCAGATTAGAGTCCGCGCACTTAATCACTACACCAAACTGGCTCTCAGGTCCCAGGTTCAGTTCCCCGGCATCTCTTGTTAAATGGATCAGGTAATAGGTGATGTGAAAGACCAGGGGGTAAAGAAGATTGGACCAGGGGGTCCAATTCTATAGGCCCCCAAACAGGTTGTCCCATCCCCTCCATTGTTCTCTATGGTGGGAAACAACGTTACTTTTTTCCAACCATAGAGAACAATGGAGGGAATGTGGGCAACCTGTTTGGGGCCCCATAGAATTGGACCCCTTGGTCCAATGTTCTTGAAACTTGGTGGGTATTTGGGGGAGAGGCTCCCACAGCTACCCAGTGAGTTTGGAGCCTCTCCCTCAAACCCCCTCCCCTCCAGCCGCTTTTTATGCCGCCGCCGCACTGCCGCCAGCATTCGGCAGCAATTCGGCAGGGGGCCAAATCAGATCAGAGAATCTGATTTGGCGCGTGGCTGCCCGAAAGGGGGCTGAACGGGCCATTTTCGGGGGTGCATTCGGTTCGAACGAACCAAATGCACATCCCTAGTTTGAACCTCACCTACCGTTCCAATGTATTTGAAAAACTGTGCATGCACACGAAAGCTCATCCCTTGAATAAAACACTGTGGGTCTTAAAGGTGCCCCTGGACTCTAAATTTGTTCTGCTGCTTCAGACCAACACAGCTGACCACCTGGAATTGTCTGCACTAATTACAGTGAGAGACACGTGTACCCGCGTCAGACTCCCCTTACTGGTTTATAAGCAGCTGACTGCAAAAGAGACTGGCGGATATTGCAGATATTTATACGTGCGCTCAGGGCCCCGAGGAATTCTTCTAGCCTCCAGCTAGAGAGCCAGAGAACTATTGAAATATTGGAACGAGCAGCACACTTCCTCTCTGCTTTTCCTCCCCGCTGTCACGCGGTGTCTGCCGCTGTCTCTTTCGATGGGATCATGTGGACTGGTGTTAACATTTGTCGAGACAATCCCAGCATTTGGGTTTATGAACACACACTGCTGTATGGCATCGGTTTCCCTTTTCATCAAGGTAATCCCACGAGGAGTCGTTGCCTTCTTTATATAATGTGCCGTTATATCCGTTACTAAAGGCATTCCTTCCCTTTGATGGCTTCTACGTTGGCACCGCCATGCTCGGCAGCATCTTCAGAGTCCACGTCGCTTTTTGGGCTCTCTACCGCTTTGCCCTAAGTATAGGTCTTTCTTTTGAGCCAGTTTGGTGCAGTGTTTAAGTGCTGCGGACTCAAATCTGGGAGAACCGGGTTTGATTCCCCGCTCCTCCGCTTGCACCTGCTGGATGACCTTGGGCAAGCCATAGTTCTGTAGCAGGGGAGACCCTCAGCCCCGAGTTCTCCTATTGAGAAGCTCTAGGCACCAAACAGAAGCCACACCAGACAATGGATGAAAAGGTGTAAAACAAAGCTTTTATTGGTCCAGCAGCGAGGAGTGCTAAAAGGAGCTGGACCCCAAACTCTTGCATTTACCAGTCTTTATACAGTTAGGGCGTGTTTACAACATTACATAAGTATTTCTCAGAACTTTCCACCTTCCTGCCTCTTGCTCTTTGCCCCCACCATGTCCAGTGGCCTTACTTCTGCTTTTCATTTTATTGCCCTTATATAGTCAAAAGGGACTTTTGCTCCCCTTTGGTGTTGCAAGCACAGCAAGTTATACATTTCACTGTCAGCAGATTAATAATCACAATTAGCAGCCTGAGCATTTTATTATTGTGCAATAAGCTGTATATGAGTATATGGTTGACCTTTGTTCATACCTGACTAGGAATGCCCCTTCCCTGCTTTAGCTCTATCACAGCTGTTCTCTCATGGACAGATCTGAAAAGAGCTCTCTCAGCCCCACCTACCTCACAGGGTGTCTGTTGTGGGGAGGGGAGGGGAAAGGAGTTTGTAAGCCGCTCTGAGACTCCGAGTGAAGGGTGGGGTATAAATCCAATCTCCTCCTCCTCCTCTTCTTCATCTTCTTCTTCTTTTCTTTTCCTAAAGCTTGGAATGATCCATTTATTTCTATACACCCAACTACGGTTGCCGCAATGTTCCCTCTAAGCTGTGGAGTCTTGTGAGCAAAAACTCTTCTTTGTCAGCTGCTGGCACTAAAGTCATGAACGAGCGATTTGGCTACTGCATAAATTAATTTGCCCTGAAGCCATCCTTCCTGAGCGAAGATAAAAATGTGTGAGCCGGAGGCTAAAACACTGTGAGCTAGCTCACACTAACTCAGCTTAGAGGGAACACTGGTTGCCAGGTCCCTCCCGGCAACTGGCAGGGAGTGTGGGGGGCCTACCAGGTGTGGGAGGGAGGCCCAGCTGACGCTGCAGCAACATGTCTGAATGTCATCATGCAGAGACCTCAGGGGGACACTCTGGTACTGGGGCAAAAGCTCTTTGGTAAGTTTGGCTTCTGTTATAGAGATTTTGCCCAGATACCAGAACATTGCCCAGTGTCATAGGCTCTGGCTCCGCTGAAGCTGACTATTCCTCAGATGAGGAAGAGGCATGGAGCAACCCAGCCTCCTCTGGAGTCAGCCCAGAAGAGGAACCTCGACCAGCACATGAGGGAGAAGCTCGCCTGAATGTTCCAGACACAGGGCACGCCAGCGTCTGGAGGTGCAAAAGAGAAGGAGGAGTGCCAGACTTCAGCTGCTGCAAAGGCAGCACGAGGGGCTGTGAGTCTTTGCAGGTCACCTCCCAGGGAAGGGAGGATCCGGTTATAAGCATCCACACTCGCCTGCCTCAGTACGGAAGCAACTGTGCATGCTCGGACCTGATCCCGGCCATCAGCCTCCGCTCCTTGTTCCTCGCTCCTGAAACCTCTGACTGATTTCCCGGCTTTCTGACCTTCAGCTCTGTTTCTCATCTTGCTTTTGAACTGCGTATCCAGCTTTCAGTGAAGGGTATCCGTGGCGACCGGCTGGGCCCAGCACACCCCGACATCTCTGACATGATGACATCACTTCCGGGTCACGTTGAAGTGACACAGACACATTGCTCAGCATCAGCTGGGCCTCACTCTTTTTCCACGCAAGTTTCCCCCCAAAAAACATCTAGCTGATTGGTGGTCCCAGTGAACAAGAACAAAAACCACAGTGAAAAAGACAAAATGGGTTTCGGCCCTGTGGGCCTTTTTCAGCATTCACAAATATATGCACACACACCCGAACGAGTGTTTACTACAGTTTTGTTTGTTGACTATCAGTTTAAAGACACTCATAGTCAGGTTAACTGTGGTCATATCTGTATATCATCAACTTCGAGAAATTCATTTGTACTATATATTGTATATTCAAGGACTACTTCGGTGGCATTCAGCCTCAAGGTGAAACTCAAGGCCTGTGTTTTTAAATGTGTATTTGAAGTGCACTGCATAATGAATTGATCCATTTTGTTTAATTAGAGTCATAGAGTTGGAAGGGACCTCTGGGGTCATCTAGTCCAACCCCCTGCACAAGGCAGGACATTCACAAAAACCTCCCCCTCCACACTTACAGGGACTGCTGTTCCATGCCCAGAAGATGACAAAAAACCTCCAGGATCCCTGGCCAAACTGACCTGGAGAAAAATTGCTTCCTGACCCTGAAGTGGCGATCAGCATTTCCCTGGGCGTGTAAGAAAGGGCCACAAGAACTAAGCTCTGAGGCAACCCTTCCTGCCCTCCCTCTCATGAACTGCCTAAGTTCACAGAATCGGCATTGCTGTCAGATGGCCATCTAGCCTCTGTTTGAAAACCTCCCAAGAAGGAGAGTCCATCCCCTCCCGAGGAAGCCTGTTCCACTGAGGAACTGCTCTAATGGTCAGGAAGTTCTTCCTAATGTTTAGCCGAAAACTTTTCTGATTTAATTTCAACCGATTGGTTCTGGTTCGACCTTTTGGGGCAACAGAAAACAACTCATTTTTATATAGTTTGTGCTCAACTCCCATGATACAGAATTCAATTTTGGGATTGGATTCCTGCTCCTTTTTTCTTTCTTTTTTTGCTGTAATCCAGATAGGTAAAGATAAAAATTTCCCTTGCTCAAAAGGCAGTCGAATACGAGTCTAGGGATGCAGTGCTCATCTCCGTTTCCAAGCCGAAGAGTCGGCACTGTCCAAAGACTTTTTCCGTGGCCACGTGGCCGGAATGAGCGAACACGGAGGAGCACGGAACGCTGTTGTCTTCCCACCAAAGCGGTACCTATTTATCCCCTTGCAATTTCTTGCTTTCCAACTGCTAGGTTGGCAGGAGCTGGGACCAGAGACGGGAGTTCACACCATCAAGCGGCACTCGGGTCTCAAACTGCCAGACTGCAGTTCAGCATCTTAACCACTTGAGCCACTGCAGCCCCAGTAATCCAGATACCAGCCACTAAAGTCAGTCCTGGCGTTGAGTCTTCCAGACCTCAGGACAGCTGGCCACTGTTGACAGATAGTGCTTTTCGCATAACATTCCACGACGCCCAGATCTACTTGTGGGGAGAGGGAATCCACACTCCTGATGTGCAGCTGTTTGTTTGAACAAACGGGTGTGTGAACAGGATTGGAGTGGTGAACTCTAATCTGGAGAACCCCCCGCTGCAGGTAAGGTGAAACCTGGCAACCCTAGGATGCATGGAGAAGTTAAGGGAAAGCCAAGGGTCACAGCCAAGAAGGAATATTTTCTACCTCACTACACATCCTGTTGCTTCTATCAGTATGAATGCAAAGAGACAAGCGTGCATCGTGCGCTTGCTTCCCATGGATGTACATGACCAGTAGGTCCTTCCAAAAAGTACTCCAAAATGTGCGGCTCGTCCCAGCAGTCAGGGCTCAACTGAGAACTCAGAATAAACAGTTTTCTTTGAGCAGAATTGCACGCCCTTCAACTCGGAATGGCCAAATCCTAATCCCACGAGAGACAATGAATTTGAGCACATTTGGGCAGAAACTGATACAAAAGGTGGTGGCGGTGGAAATTGCCATTAAGTTGAAGCCAACTTTGGTGGCTCGTTGGCGGTGGACAGACTGACAGCATGCCGCGATAGAGTGCCACCTGTCAGGAGTGCCTCTGAAGACCTGCCTCCTGCGGACGTAAGTGCGGTGGAGGATCGGTCCCCAGCTCCAGAGGAGCCTCCACCTGAACCGGAGGAGGCTCAAGCAAGCACCTCTCAGGGCATTACCCCAGCACCAGCACCAGCTGAGCCACAGCCAAGCTCAAGCCCACCTGATTCACCTCCTCGGGTGGGACGGCTAAGGTCACGATCCAGGCAAGACTTAGCTGCTAGGAGAAAAGAGGCACGCATGCGTAGTCACAGATCACTCAGCCCTGAGTTTTAGAGGGAGCCGGGACCTCACTGCCAGCTGCTAGCAAGCACAGGAAGTGGCTGGGTATTTAGGCACAGCACAAAGACCAACAACTTGTGCTAGCAACAAGTCATTCTGGCTAAGCTCTGCACCCGCTCGGCTCGCATCAGCTACACCTGATTCTGGACCCTCTGGCTCGTGACTTCGGCTCTGTTTGACTTCGGCTTTTGGTTGACTCCTTGGCCTGGTTTGCCCGTGAGTTTCCCTCTCTGACCTCAGCTTGGACTAACTCTGCTTTTGACTTGTGTTTTGGACTTGGTAATTTGTTCCTGATTTGGCTTGACTTTGGACTGTCTCGGACTTTGACTTGGCTCCTAAACTACTGGCACCCAGCCCGTGACACCACCTCTGATTGACCCAGTTTAAAATGTTGCGGGACATAACAGCCACACAGCACCTCCTACTGCAGGTTACCCAGGGAGACATTCCATGGGAAAGCAGCCACATTATTGTAGCGCACCAGCCACGGAGCGCACTGCAAAAAATGACCAGAATTTATGCTTTCACTTATGTGCATGTGCGCACATGGGCATTTTTTTTAAAAAGCCCTTCTGCGCGCGCTCCCCCATGTTCAGACAGCCGGCCATGCACGATGAATGTGCAAGGAAACAAAAATTCCACTTCGAAGGTGGTAGCTTTTTAACCCGGCTCCAAGTCATCCTCTGACGGGGTGAGTACACCCGGGGAATGCCTGACAGCTGTGGCTGTGTGAACGGGCCCATTTAATCCGTTTGTGAAAGGGGCTTATGTATCCAGGCAAACAGGCAAACAGCCAGTCTGAATGCAGTTTTCCAGGCCAGAAACAGATAGAGGTGGTTTACCTTTGCATAGCAACCCTGAACTTCCTTGGTGGTCTTCCATTCAAGCACTGGCCATGGTCACCTCTGCTTAGCTTCCGAGCTCAGATGAGACTGAACCAGGCTGTAGAGATTCCAGTCTCCAAGTGAGATATGGGGATCCCATGGAATTACAGCTCATCTCCAGACTAAAGAGATGGGTTTCCTTGAAAAAAATCGATGTTTTGGAAGATGGACTCTATGGCACTGTACCCCAGTGAGATCCCTGTCCTCTTCAGGCTCCATTCCCAGATATCCAGAAGTTTCACAACCTGGATCTGGCCACCCTACACCACCAGCTCCTGCTGGTGGCCATGGGGACCTGGCAACCCCAGTAGCCTGGGCTATTAGGGCTCCTACAAGAGATGAGCAGAGGTAGTTTGCCATTGGCTTCCTCTGGCATAGAGATCTTGGACTTCCTTGGTGGTCTTCCATACAAGTACTAACCAGGGCTGACCCTGCTTAACTTCCATGATCTGACGAGATCAGGCTAACCTGGGCCATCCAGGCCAGGTGATGTAAGAGCTATCTTGGGCAAAACCACGGGCACAAAACTGTCGAAAGACATTGCCACTGAAACAGCCCATCTAGAAGTTTTAGCTAGTTCACCGAGAAAGTCAGGGCCTGAGATCTAATCTAAGTGTAGAAATCCCAAGGAACTGTGAGCCCCTGTTCTTGGCTGTCTTCTTAATGTCTTCCCGTATTGCTTCTTGCCTGTTTCTCCCCTCAGGAGAGTTTCAGATCAGTTGGGCTTGCTCGAACAGTAGATTAGACAAGAGTGAGCCAAATCCCACACCACATAACATTTCAGCGTGCTTCAAAGGGATTGCGTGCTGCAGCCTTCTTCTGTTGTTAACCCCATGTTATTTTTTGGGGGGGGGAAGGAGAAAGAAACAGGCAAGAGAGGGAGAATATATAGCTTTGAATTCTGATATTTATTTAGAATTTTGGATTATGGTGTTTGAGCACATCAAGCTGTGATAGATGATGATGAAGAAGAAGTAGATAGATAGAGATGATAGACAGACAGACAAATAGATGATAAAAGAGAGAGATTCTATCAATCTATAGATAGATAGATAGATAGATAGATAGATATTATTTGTGTGTGCGTATTTATGTGCTTGTGTGCCTGGAAGTCATGGTGACTCCTAGTGAATCTAGGATGTTTCAGAGAGGTGACTTGATATTTGCATCCCAGCCCTGATATCCCTTGGTTGTCTCCCTTCCAAGTACTTACCTGGGTCGGCCGTGCTAGAGCTTCCAAGATCTGACAAGATCAGGCTTAACTGGGCAATCCAGGTCATCAGGGTTGAAGCTGCCTTATATTGAATTAGTTCCTTGGTCTTCCAAAGTTTCGTCTGATCAACAGTGGTTCTTCAGGATCCTGGACTGAGGTTCTCTGATTGCCTTCTTCCTGACCCGTTTAACTGGACACCGGGAATTGGGCCTGGAACTGAGACCCAGGCCTGCCATGTTCTTATGCACATGCCTATTACGAAACTCTCACATCCGTACGACGGGCCCTGTTTGGTGTAGTGGTTAAGTGGGCGGACTCTAATCTGGGAGAACCGGGTTTGATTCCCCACTCTTCCACTTGCACCTGCTGGATGACCTTGGGCAAGCCATAGCTCTGTACCATCTGTTCTCTCAAGGACAGCTGTCTCAGAGCTCTCTCAGCCCCTCCTACCTCACAGGGTGTCTATTGTGGGGAGGGGAAGGGAAAGGAGATTGTAAGATGCTCTGAGACTCCTTCGGGTAGTGAAGGGTGGGGTATAAATCCAATCTCCTCCTCCTCCTCCTCCTCTTCTTCTTCTATTCTTCTTCTTCTTCAATTCTTCTTCAATTCTTCTTCCCAAGGACATGGCGATCCACCGTTAGTTCCTGCCAGAACACACACATGGTTCCCATACAGTCTGTGCACCATCTAAAAGGTTGGAGGTGCTGTCAACTCAAGGAGCGCTGATCCCCCCTTTGGGGGACAGGGCCTGAGTTCATCATCCCTCAACAGTACCGGGGGGGGGGGTCAGTGCTATCAGAGCTGTCAGTGTTACTATGCCCATCACCCTCCCAAGCTCAACACTAGAACTTTGGAAAACTCTTATATTAAAATACGTATGGAACAAATCGCGCCACAGAATAAACTATACAACATTAACAAGATCCAAGAAGCTGGGCGGATTCTCTTTACCAAACATTTCACTTTACCACAAAACCACAACATTGGTCGGCCTTCTAAAACAGTATAATCCACACTACATTGCCGACTGGAAAGATATTGAATCAACCTACTTGAATAAAATTACCTTCCAGGAATCGTTATGGGAAATCAGTAATAAACAACCCCCAACTATACATCAAAATTTATTTTTAACCAACTCCTTCAAAATATGGGACAATCTTAAAGCAACAATAACATCTAAACCATCGATACTCACCTCTTTTACGAGCCAATCATGGTTCCATCCTGGAAAAACAAGCAACTCTTATAAGCTCTGGCGCTCCCTGAAAATGAACAGATTAATAGACATTAGTCAGCAATTTCGCTTACTTAGTAAACCAGACCTTGAAAAGAAACACAATTGTTCCATAGATTGGTTTGAATACATGCAAGTGAAACACCTATGGGACAAATTATACCCATCAGTAAAAGAAAAAAGCACCACTAACTCTCTTTGAAAAACTATTACATCAAGATAATCCCTCATATAAAGGCCAAATATCAAACATCTATATGGAACTTTTGAAATTAACGAACAAAAAGACATTGACGTACCAATCTGCGTGGAACAGAGACTGCAACTTCCCTATCGATGATCTTACGTGGGATATGGTGTGGTCATCACCCAGCATGCAATCCAAATCCCTGAATATTAGCGCCCTAGCTGCTAAAATAACATCCAGATGGTACTACACGCCACTACAATTGCATCATATTAATAATGCATACCCGCCCACCTGTTGGAGAGCTTGTGGAGAGGAGGCCTCGTACTTCCACTGTTGGTGGTCTTGTGTAAAGATCAAGAATTTCTGGCTAAAGATCACGCAATCAGTGTCAGCAATAACCAAAGTCTCCCTTCCAATGCAACCGGAACTTATCCTCCTGGATTATTGGCCAGAAGATGAAACTCCTAGATTGATGAAAGATTTAATATCCACAATGTCCATGGCAGCAAAACATGTAATAGCATCAAATTGGAAAAGCACAAACCTTCTAACCAAAAATCAGTGGTATTCAACCTTATGGGAATATTATGCTATGGAAAAAATTGCTTATTCATTACCACCGAATAATACTCCTAAAAACCAGACCTACATGTATGCAAAATGGTTACCATTTTTAGAAGCAACTTATAACGACTATATTCCAAAAGGTACCATTCAGAAAAGGTACCTTGAGATAATAACTTTATTCTAAAAACCAGTAGCAGTTTAGTTATGTTGTTGGTTGTTGTTATTAGTTATAGGAAAGTATAGATACTTGAAAATAATATGAAGTTTTTAAATTGTTTGTTATAAACCTTTAAAAAATGAAAATAAAAAGTTTTAAAAAAAAGAGCTGTCAGTGTTACACCTTTATTTCTGTTGGAGTGAGTGTTTTAGCATGCCTGGACATTGCGGGGGGGGGGGGCGCTACATCACTCTAAGGGTACCTAGGTGTTATCTCCATGAATGGGATGCCTCTCTTTGTCGTAACCCAAGAGCCCCCCCTCTGACGGCTCCGTCTCTCCCTTTGTCCTCTCACTCTCTCTACATGGCCTTCCTTGGAGACACACGTCTCTGCAGGTCTGTCCTGTATAGACAGCACCCTCATTCTCCCATACATGTGATCCTGGATTAGTTGGGCAATTGTGATAAGGGGAAGTAGTCTTTCGATTAGGCTTCTCTCTCCCCTTTTCACTGAAACCTGAATGTGAACTGGATCAACTTGTTTACCACCTTCTTCTTCTTCTTCTTCTTTTTTGCAATATACGTCTCGGGAGATTTATTTACTGCACTCAGGACCACACTTCTACGACTGGACAAAACTCTGCCGTATGAACCAAACATCTCGATAATTTCATCAGAGAATCAGAGACTGCTGTTACTGTGGCAGCCGCAGAAGCACATCACTGAATTGGGAAAGGGGGGTCCTCCATCGGTGTGAATTGTTTCATGGCTGCCCATGACAACCTTTCTGTCTCAGCGATTGATCGTGTGAATTGCATTTACGGCTGTTCATCACCACTGTTTAGTTTAAAACACCCCAAAGATCCCTACTTGCCTTCAAATGCAATATCTCAACATGTTCCCTGCCTTCCCCCTATCCGTCTTGTCTCTGATCTTCATCCGGGAGGGGGTAGTGGTGGTCTTGGCTTTCTTCCATGAGCAAATTAATGTTTGAAAGCTCTTTGTCATCCCCCCCTCAGCCCATGTATTCGTGTGTGTGGTTGTTCTATCAAACTTCTGAGTCGCTGCTTCTTTAAGAGAGAGGAAAAAGATATTTGCGACAAGTACACCTGTATACCATTTCTGGTAATAGCGGTGACAATAGCGAGCATGTAATATCCTAAGGCAAATAGCTTTGTGTGTTCTTCGCCCCCCCCCCCCCGCCCATGTCACACTCTGTAATGGCATTTCAAATCAGCATGGATGTCTCCATGGGGGATCCCGGCGACAGCTACTTTTGACAAGGAGGAATCACAGAAGTTTAGTCTGACCATGAAACGAGAGGCTCACGCTGCCGCCGACGGAATCCCTGGCAGCGGACTGGCAGGGGTGTTGCAGTCGCACCGCAGATCCTTTCCCGAGGTGGGAAGTGTTCCTCCGAGCTTCCTGCGTGGAGGAAACGTGCCCAAATGCCATCCGCAACACATGCTCGCACACGATGGTGATTCAAAGGACGGAACAGGAAAGACCATTATTCTGTAAGCGAGCGAGAGACAGTGAAGTTGGAACTCCGTTCCAGCATTGATGCTGCAGAGTGTACAGTTCTGAGGAGGAAATGGAGGAGAGGAGGAAAACTACAGCCATTTTGCTCCCCCACCCATTAGAGTAAGCATGCCTCGACATTGGGGGGGGGTGCTAAATCACTCTAAGGGTGTATAGGTGTTATCTCCTTGAATGGGATGTCTCTCTTTGTTGTAACCTGGGAGCTGCCCATTGCCCCTCCTCTCTGTCACTCTCCCTTTGTCCTCTCCTTCTCTGCACATGGCCTTCCATGGAGCCACATGTCTCTGCAGGTCTCTCCCATAGGTACAATTAGTGGTCATTTTGAGCAGGAACACGCAGGAATGCCATTCCGGGAGTAACAAGCCCAGGAGCAGGCACATATGGTGATGCGCTATGGAAAAAAGCAAAGGCATACTAACTTGATCTGTATTTTCTTGATTGTTGTAGAGTAGCTTCCCTGCAAGAGCAAAGGAAACCTAAAGTGTCTTTAGTCAAAGTGTCAAGCTGGCTCGCCAGCTCTGAGTTGGGAAAGACCTGGAGATTTTTGGGGTGGAGCCTGAGCAGTGGGTGTTGCCTTCTGACACACTCCTGGTGATGTCAGAGGGTGTGGCATACGCAAATGAGTTATGCTAATGAGTTTTGCTAATAAGCTCCTGCACCTCTTTTTTTTAACGAAATGACCCCTGATACAATGGCCTTTTGTGACAGGGAAGGACCCTTTCGATTTGTCTTCTTTCTCTTCTTCTGACTGTAACCTAAATGTGAACTGGATCTACCTGAATAAATGTAAGAGTCCCCCCCCCCTTTGTTTTTGCAATATACTTCTTGGGGGATTTATTTTCTGCACTCAGGATCACCCTTCTGTGACTGGGAAGAAACTCGGGAGAAAGGCGGGGCATCATTGAAGCAATGAAGTGAATGAATAACTGGTGTTCCGGGAAGTACAGAAGATCAAAGGAAGCTCTCTATCCTTCAAATTGATAAGAGGATCGAACCTGAGTTCAAGAGGGAAAATTACAAACTCTTTCAGATGGCAGGGCTATCCCAAACACAGTCACACTCTTCTAAATTAATGGAACTCAGTGGGTTTAAAAGCATGCTAGCAGTTTGAAAGCAAGAAACTGCGAGTAGATAAATAGGTACAGCTTCGGTGGGAAGGGAACAGCGTTCCATGTGCCTCGGCATCTAGTCATGCTGCCCACACGACCATGGAAATGTCTTCGGACAGTGCTGGCTCTTCGGCTTGGAAACGTGAGCACCGCCCCCTAGAGTCAGATTAGACTGGCTTTCAAGCAAGGGAAACCTTTACCTTTATTATATTTAGAACTAGATACTGTTAGCTGGGGAATTAGGCGCCCTGTAGCAAAACACAGAACTTTATTCAACAGCCCGGCATAACTACTGGTAGACTCCAGGCCAGGGGTCCCCAAACTTTTTGAGCCCTCTGATACGGTGCGGTCAGGGCAACCCCAAAATGGCCACCTCAGGAGGCGTGGCCAGGCCCAAAATGGCAGCTGCAGCTTACCTTCAACCACACACTGAAGATCCCTGTGCTGTGATGCAAGCTGCTACCAAAGCAATGCTTTTTTTAAAAAAAAAATCTGCACAGCCAATCAGATCGCCAATGGCCAATCAGAAGACTTGCTGGGTAAAAGCCCCACCTGGTCCCGCCCAATGCTCCCTCTAAGCTGTGGAGTCTTGTGAGCAAAAATTCTACATTGAAAGCTACTGGCATTAAAGTCGTGAGTGAGCAATTTGGCTCCCTTTTTTCTCCCTTTCTCACCGTGCAAGAACTTGGGGGCATGCAATGAAATCGCTGAGCAGTTGCGTTAGAACAGTTAAAAGGAAGTACTTCTTCACCTAAACAGTGATTAACCCATGGAATTCACTGCCACAGGAGGGGGTGGCGGCTACAAGCATGGACGGCTTCAGGAGGAAATTGGATAAACATATCGAGCAGAGGTCCATCAGTGGCTCTTAGCCACAAGGTATAGATAGGAACTCTTTGTCTGGGGCAAGTGGTGCTCTGTATTCTTGGTGCTTGGGAAGGGGGGCAACAGTGGGAGGGCTTCTAGTGTCCTGGCCCCACTGCTGGACCTCCTGAGGGCACCTGGTGTTTTTGGCCACTGTGTGACACAGAGTGTTGGACTGGATGGGCCACTGGCCTGATCCAACATTGGCTTCTCTTATCTTCTTATTGGCTCCTGAGAGGCACATATGGTAATGTAATCTTTTTTCCCCCCGCCAAATGAATGAACTACTGTATGTCAAATGGGTGGTCGATGGCAAGCTTAGCATGATGCAAAAAAAGAAGAGGAAGACGAAGAACAGGAGGAGGAGGAGGAGATTAGAGTTATACCCCTCTCTTCATTACCCAAAGGAGACTCAAAGCAGCTTACAATCCCTTTCCCTTCCCCTCCCCACGACAGACACCCTTTGAGGTAGGTGGGGCTGAGAGAGCTCTCTCAAGAACTGCCCTTGAGAGGACAGCTCTGAAAGGACTTGGGACTGACCCGAGGTCACACCAGCAGCTGCACGTGGAGGAGTGGTCAACCAAAACCGATTCCCCCCCCAAAAAAAATCCCCCCCCAAATTATCAGAGATAATGAAAGAACGATCTAAGAGGGATCTTCTTAGAGTCACTGCAACCTCCAGTGAAATTAACTACAGCTAATGATGAGCGCATGGTTGTGTTTCTGAGCTATAATTGAATAGCGAAATATACCTTTAAGGGGGGAAATGGGTGTTAATTGGGGGCTGCTCTGGAAAGTGAATGACTAATTGAACTGGCAGAAGCAAGGGATAAAGCGTTCACCATTTTGAGGGTGGGGGGGGAAGCCGACATTTTAAATTAGTGTTACATTGTAAATGTTGTCTTTTCAGTAGTGAATCTCGCAGATCCAGCTCTTGCCAACTCAATTAGTCACTCGTTTTCATGAGCTGCACTCAATTAACACTCCAGTTTTTAAAAGGACAATTCCACCAACCAATTAACAAAGTGTAATACGGGTAATTATGGCTGGTTTTGCTAGGAAGTTATACCTCATTTTTGGGGGGGGGGGGGGGAATGATTAGATCCTGTCCAAATTAAAGGGCTTTATGAATATTTTAACCTTACCAGGGCCTCGCAGAAAATATTTAGGATTCGGGAGAGACCGCGAGAGAAAATATTTTGATTATGTGGCTGAACCGTTGCCTTTGTTATTGCAGCGGCTGCAGTCTCCACATTTTTTTTCGTTTTTGGAAGGCTCAGATATGCACCTGTTTTTGCACGGGAAACTCAATTTGCAAAAACAGCCGACTATTTTGACGGGGGAAGCTGACATCCAGGCATGCACCCTCGTGCGGGAAAGGAGACGGGGGAAAGTCCAATTTATTGCACTCATTTATATGTACCCCGCCTTTCTCTCTGATGGGGAACCCAGGTGGCTTACTTCATTCTCCTCTCTTCCATTTTCTCCTCACAACAACCCTGCGAGGGAGGTTAGGCTGAAGGAGTGGGACTGGCCCAAGGTCATCCATTAGGGTTCCATGGCATGAATGGGGATTTGAACCCGTATCTCTGAACCCGGGTCTTCCGGATAATAGTCCGACCAGTAGTCATTTCGTAGAAAAAGAGGTGCAGGAGCTCATTAGCATAACTCATTTGCATATGCCACACCCCCTAACCTACCGGAAGTGTGTCAGAAGGCGACACCCACCCCTCAGGCTCCACTCCACAGGTGAGTGAAACTGACCTGCTCTTCCTCCATTCCCTTCCCCATCCAATACTTGGTGCAATAAAAATAAGTGTAAAGAATACACCCTCATTCTCTTCCTGCTCCCTTGAAACCACCAGGTTTCAAGTAGACTTGAGATACCCAGGACATGTACACCGCCCATCCCTTCCCCTTCCCCTCCCCACAACAAGACACCCTGTGAGGTAGGTGGGGCTGAGAGAGGTCTTTTGAGAACTGCTCATGAGAGAACAGCTCTGAGAGAACTTGTGACTGGCCCAAGGTCACACCAGCAGCTGCATGTGGAGGAGTGGGGAATCAAACCCGGTTCTCCCAGATTAGAGTCCAACTCCTGACCACTATGCCAAACTGATAAGGTGGAAGCTGCTGAAGGGTTGGTGAAATTTCCGCAATACTTATGTGCCATGTGCCCAGATAAAAAATGGTATACTTAGAAAATTTATATGCCACCTTGAGCAAGTCTCTGGAAAAGCAGCACACAGTCATAAAAGGAACAATTATAAAATTATCAATATTAAAACAAAACATTAAAAACAATAAAGACCCTAGCAGGGCTTTCCCCGGGGCGCTGCGCCTCTGCACTGCTCGGGGAAGCTGAGGAGGGGGCGGGGCTTGGTCATGTGCCCGCCCCCTGGGCTCCTCACTCCCGGAGCTGCGCTCCTGTGCGCTCCCACTCCAACGGACCCCTGAGTCCGACACTCTTAACCACTGCACCAAGATGTACTATATCTGACCTGTGTTATTTTTCAGGATGTAAACTGCTATGGATGATCATCAGAGATCTGGCGTAGGGCAGGGAGGAGGAGGTGAGGGCGGGGGAGGAGGTGAAGGGGAAGAAGAAGAAGGGGGAGGGGGAGAAGAAGAGGAGGAGGAGGATGGGGGAGGAGATTGGATTTGTACCCCACCCTTCACTCAGAGTCTCAGAAAGGGTTACAGTCTCCTTCCCTTCCCTTCCCCTCCCCACAACAGACACCCCGGGAGGTACTGCAAAGCGCTCTACTTGCCCTTAAACTCATGCCACAGGCCCAGCGAAGGAGAGCCGCCATAGTCCAAGTGGTTTCCCCCTTCTGTTCCCAGCTCCCTATCTGTTTCTCCATATATTCAGACTGCCAGATTTGTGTCTCATACCCACACATGTGCTGTGGATTGTGCTCGGATCCCATTGATGGAGGCAACGGAACCTACTGGGAAAACACTCCCCGGGATTCAGAATCATTAACATATCTTTCTATCCGTTTCCTGACCGTTCATACGAGCGATCAAAATATATACGTATATTGGAGCTCAGCAAAGATATGATAAAGGCCTTTGCCCCTCAGGACATTATTAGTTTGAAGGCCCTCTTCAAACCGCACTTGTTCCTAATATATCATGGGTTCGGTCGGGGAAGCATCTCCACTAGAAACGCAGGCTCAGGCCAGCTCCGAAAACCACATCCTGTCCTGTCCTGTCCGTTACCCAGCTCAGGTTCTCAACTCCACCCAGAAGCGGTCCATCCAGAGTTCACCATCGATCTTCTCCAACTGCTTCCCTGTTCTGAGCTTCGCCTGCCGCTAGAAGAGGCACGAGGTGCGGCACACCTGGCTGGGTGATGTGGCTGTGTTTTGCAGAACGTGGGAAAGTTCCTTTTTACGGCATGCGTCTGGGAAGTCACGAGGAGCCCAAATTAGGCTGAAAATCTGAGCGGCATCCTTCCTGCACTCGAGAGTAATGGCAGAACGCGGCAGGTGTGGGTCACGTGAGCGGATGAAAACAAATGTGATTAAATGAGGAACGGCGGGGAGGGGGATACTGGATATTCTCCAGAAGGGTAAATGAATGCAACATCTCTAGCTTAGGATACAAAGCCAAATCAAGGCTTCAACATGAAGGTAGTTTCAGTGGGTAGCCTTTGTGGTCTGCAGTAGAGAAGGAGACGGAGAAGAAGGAGGAGGAGGAGATTGGATTTATACCCCACCCTTCACTTGGAGTCTCAGAGCAGTTTACCATCTCCCTTCCCTTTCCCTCCCCACAACAGACTCCCTGTGAGGTAGGTGGGGCTGAGAGAGCTCTGAGACAACTGTCCTTGAGAGAACAGCTGGTATAGAGCTATGGCTTGCTCAAGGTCATCCAGCCAGGTGCAAGTGGAGGAGTGGGGAATCAAACCCGGTTCTCCCAGATTAGAGTCCACGCTCTTAACCACTACAGCAGACTAGCCCCAAACTGGCACCTCAGAGACCCGCAAGCCTTGGGGGAGTACAAGCTTTCGCGTTTGCCCTGACTTGGACGGCCCAGGCTAGCCCAGTCTCACCAGAGCTCAGAAGCGAAGCAGGACAAGCCCTGGTTAGTCCTTGGATGGGAGATCACCCAGGAATTTCAGGTGGGGTTGCCAGTCTCCAAGTGGTAAAAATCCACGATGGACCTGGTGTATAGAATACACAAATCAAACCCGAAAACCACCAGAAAACCACTGGTGCTTTTCAGTTTTCATTCGTAACCTCCAGGTGGTGGCCGGAGGTCTCCTGGGATTACGACTGATCTCCAGGTGACAGAGATACATTCCCCTGGAGAAAATGGCTGCTTTGGAGGGTGGACCGTACCCTCTGAGCTGAGAGAGTGTGAGCTAGCTTGCGGTTTTTCAGCCTCCGGCTCACACATTTTTGTCTTCGCTTAGGAAGGATGGCTCCAGAGCTAACTGATTTGCGCAGCAGCCAGATCGCTGGTTCACAACTTTAAGGCCACTTGCTCACAAAGTAGGATTTTTAGTCACAGGACTCCACAGCTTAGAGGGAGCACTGCCGCACCACACACCATAATGTTCAGGGGAAACTGATGTTGCTCCCCAGCCTCTGCCTCAGGTCTGCAGGAATTTTTCTAGAGATCAGTTGTAATTCTGGGCAGGGGTCCGTTGGAGTGGGAGTGCACAGGAGCGCAGCTCCGGGAGTGAGAAGCCCAGGGGGGCGGGCACATGACCAAGCCCCGCCCCCTCCTCGGCTTCCCCAAGCAGTGCAGGGGTGCAGCGCCCCGGGGAAAGCCCTGCTAGGGTCTTTGTTGTTTTTAATGTTTTGTTTTAATATCGATAATTTTATCATTGTTCCTTTTGTGACTGTGTGCTGCTCTTCCAGAGACTTGCTCAAGGTGGCATATAAATTTTCTAAGTATACCATTTTTTATCTGGGCACGTGGCACATAAGTACTGGAGAAATTTCACCAACCCTTCAGCAGCTTCCACCTTATCAGTTTGGTGTAGTGGTCAGGAGTTGGACTCTAATCTGGGAGAACCGGGTTTGATTCCCCACTCCTCCACATGCAGCTGCTGGTGTGACCTTGGGCCAGTCACAAGTTCTCTCAGAGCTGTTCTCTCATGAGCAGTTCTCAAAAGACCTCTCTCAGCCCCACCTACCTCACAGGGTGTCTTGTTGTGGGGAGGGGAAGGGGAAGGGATGGGTGGTGCACATGTCCTGGGTATCTCAAGTCTACTTGAAACCTGGTGGTTTCAAGGGAGCAGGAAGAGAATGAGGGTGTGTTCTTGACGCTTATTTTTATTGCACAAAGTATTGGATGGGGAAGGGAATGGAGGAAGAGCAGGTCAGTTTCACTCACCTGTGGAGTGGAGCCTGAGGGGTGGGTGTTGCCCTCTGACACACTTCCCGTATGTTAGGGGGTGTAGCATATGCAAATGAGTTATGCAAATGAGTTGTGCTAATGAGCTCCTGCACCTCTTTTTCTATGAAATGACCCCGGATTCTGGGAGATGTCCAAGCCCCATCCGGAGGTTTGGAACCCTTATTGTCCAGCCCCTCCACAGAGAGAGAGAGAGAGAGAGAGAGAGAGAGAGAGAGAGCGCACATAAAAACAAACTTTAATTGCCCAAGTTGTCTTCCCCACATTAGAGCTTGTTTTTATTGACCACGCAAGGAGAGAGGGAAGGAGGAGAGAGAAGCATGAAGAATAAGTCATATCCATCCCCATCATGGTGAATTGGCGTTTAATCGAGTGAGGGTGACAACTCTGGGTTGGGAAATTCCTGGAGATTGAAGAAGAAGAAGAGGAGGAGGAGGAGGATTTAAACCTCACCCTTCACTACCCGAAGGAGTCTCGGAGCGGCTTATGATCACCTTCCCTTTCTCTCCCCACAACAGACATTTTTCAAGGCAGGTGGGGCTGAGAGAGCTCTGAGAGAACTGCTCTTGAGAGAACCGCTCTGAGACAACTGTGACTGGCCCGAGGTCATCCAGCTGGCTGCATGTGGAGGAGTTAAGAATCAGGCCCAGTTCTCCAGATTAGAGCCTGCTGTTTTTAACCACTACACCAAACTGGAGCCTGGGGAGGGCGGGGTTTGGGGAGGGGAAGGACCACACCTGAGTATAATGCCATATAGTCCACCCTCCAAAGCAGCCATTTTCTCTAGGGGAACTAGGGTTTCCAGCCTCCAGGTGGGGCCTGGGGATCTCCCGCTTTTGCAACTGATCTCCAGCTGACAGAGATCTGCTCCCCTGGAGAAAAGGGCTGCTTTGAAGGGTGGACTCTATGGCATTGTACCATGCTGAGGTCCCTCCCCTCTCCAAACCCCGCCTTCTCCTGGCTCCACCCCCAAAGTCTCCAGGTATTTTCCAACCCAGACTTGGCAACCCTAAAGGGAACTGATCACTATTTTCTGGAGATCAGCTGTAAATCTGGGAGATGCCTTTTTGCCTTATTTTTAGAACCTAATTCTCATCCCAAAACTGGTTCTGCGAATGCCCGTTTCTGTCTCCGTTTCCATTTCTAAGATAGAGCTCCGCTGTTGATCTGTTTTCTGCACGGCACGAAACGATATCATCCTTAAAGCTGTCATTGGGGCAGACAGTGAGCCTACGTCAGACGTCAAAGCCGGAGAAGGAGACATGGGGATTGGTGTTCTTATCATATCTGAGTGGAAAAGATAAAACAAATACTTTGGTTTAAGGAATAAGATGTTGGAGACAGACGTTGCTGCTTCTCTTGAGGAGAGGTGTATCCCCGAGGGCAGTGAGCCGAGAAATGATCTATCCGTTCAGAACTGCTAGCTGCTCTGCTGAAATCAGAACCGGGGGATACAGCTCCCCAAATTCAAAGCTCAATGCCTGAGCAGTGAAAGGGTCCCCTTATCAGCTGTTCTTGGAGGGACCCCAAGAATGGGAAAGAAGCATTTGTCCATCTTCCTGACAGTGGTGGGTAGTTCAGAACCTTGCTGAATCAGACCAGTGGTCCATCTAGTCCAGCATCCAGTCTCACAAAGTGGCCAAGCAGTTCCTCTGGAGGGCCAACAACAGGGCAGAGAGGTTGAGGCCTTCCTAAGAACCTGAGAAGAGCCCTGCTGGATCAGACCAGTGGTCCACCTAGTCCAGCATCCTGTCTCACACAGGGGCCAGCCAGTTCCTCTGAAGGGCCAACAACAGGGCAGAGAGGCCGAGGCCTTCCTAAGAACACAAGAAGAGCCCTGCTGGATCAGACCAGTGGTCCACCTAGTCCAACATCCTATCTCACACAGGGGCCAGCCAGGTCCTCTGGAGGGCCAACAACAGGGCAGAGAGGCCGAGGCCTTCCTAAGAACAGAAGATGTTCCCTGCTGGATCAGACCAATAGCCCATCTAGTCCAGCTTCCTGTCTCACACAGGGGCCCACCACTTCCTCTGGAGGGCCAACAACAGGGTATAGAGGCTGAGGCCTTCCCCTGATGTTATTTCCTGGCTCTGGGATTCAGATGATCAGTACTTCTGAATGTGGAAATTCCCCTCAGTCACCGTGGCTAGTTGCCACTGATAGACTCATCCTCCACGAATCTATCAGATGCCCTTTTCTTCAGCTGCAGAACACCAAGGGTTTAAAAATCCCTCCCAAGACTCTGATTTGTCTGGGTGAGGATGCCACAAAGCCAATTCAGAGTGAGCATCTTTCCTGCCCTCACTCTGGCATTGCAAAACCAGAGGGAAAAAAATTGCAACAAGCACTTCTGTATCAGCCCTGCTCAGTTGTTAGCGTTTCGGTGAGGCGAGCCACGCAGAAGGGGAGATTGCACTGAGCGGGACCCACTCGACATGAGTGATCCCCATTTTGTGTGAAGAAGGAAACGCATGTACATTCCAGCTTTGGTGCCCACGAACATCGTTCCCTGTTATGGTGTCCTGGAAGCCTGAATATTCCTGAGTGGTTGATTATGAAGAAACTGAAAATGTTATTTTTTGTTCCCTTTCCCTTTTTGTATTTTTCATTTGTGCATGTGAGCATGTGTGCACCTGGAAGTCATGTTGTCCTCTGGTGACTGACCCCAACTGGAGGCCTGGAGAATATTCAGAGAGGTGGCAGGATAAAGCCTGCCCCTGCCTCCTGCCTCTGATATTCCAAGGAGAGCTCCCATCCAAGTATTAACCACAGCCGACCCTGCCTAGCTTCCGAGATCTGGTGAGATCGGGCTGTGCTGGGCTATCCAGGTCAGGGAAGATATTCTATTTCTTGGCTCCATCATCAACCCCAAACCCATGCTATGGTCACCTCGAGATTAGACCACTGTAACGCTCTCTACTTGGGGCTACCCTTGTTTTGGATCCGGAGGCTGCAGCTAGTGCAGAATGCCGCGACCAGGTTATTGATGGGCCTCCCTATGGGGGACCACATCGGCCTGTGCTTTGGCTGCTGCACTGGCTGCCTATAGCATACCGGATCCGGTTCAAGGTGTTGGTGTTGACCTTTAAAGCCCTATGTGGTCAGGGGCCTGCCTACTTGAGGGACCACCTTTCCCCATATGTGCCCCAGAGGGCACTGAGGTCAAGCACCCAGCATCGCTTGACTATTCCCGGTCCAAGGGATGCGCGGCTGGCCTGTACCAGGGCTAGGGCTTTCTCAGTGGCGGCCCCATACTGGTGGAATGAGCTCCCGGATGGCATCAGGGCCCTGCGGGATTTGTTGCCGTTCCGCAGGGCCTGCAAGACGGAGCTCTTCCGCCAGGCTTTCGAATAGGAGCCGCCACCGGGGAGATGGCAGGACAACATCGCCCTGGTTCCACAGGCCAAACCTTCTGTCGCCGCTACTCTCCAGGAGCACGTAGATGCCGCCAGTACAGCTATGCGAGTCGTTTTATAATGTTGTGTATTTATGCTTTTAAATTGTAAACCACTTCCGTGGTATGTTATGTTGTGAGCCACCTTGAGCCAGTTCGCTGGAAAGGCGGGATAGAAATGCAATAAACAAACAAACAAACAAACAAACTCAAAAGAGAAACTGCAACCAAGAAATCAGAAGAAGACTGGGAAAGGAAACCATGAGGGAACAAGAAAAAGATGGTTAATTCATGCTATAGTATTCCCCGTACTATGTTTGGGTGTGAAAGCTGGACAATGAAAAAAGCTGACCGGAAGAAAGTTCCTTTGAAATGTGGTTTTGGAGGAGACGTCTCTGACTCTCAGCTTGAAATCAGCAATTCGTTTTTGATAAATGAGATTTATTTATTTACTTTATTGAACTTCTAATCCCGCCCTACCCACTGAAGCGGACTCGGGGCGGATTATGCAGTAATAGAGCAAAATAAAACGACAAAATTACAAGAAGATAGGTCTAAAAACAGTACATAAAGTGCTAGCGCAATATGACGATGGCAGGAATCTGACAGCCAATTGACAACAGGGTCTGGGTCATGGCGGCGGAACATGGGCTATTCAGTTGATATGACATCAATGTTATTGATATTATTGATGTGGCTGATATTCGGGCCAGGGCCTCAGATGGGTGAGTGCAGTTCCTTAATCGAAACCCTGGTGGAAGAGCTCTTTTGCAGGCCCTGCGGAACTGTAAAAGGTCTTGCCAGGCCCTGATGTCTTCCAGAGCTCATTCAACCAGTATGGAGCCACCACTGAGAAGGCCCTGGCCCTCGTTGCTGCTAGCCTGGCTTCTCTGGAGCCTGGGAAAGCCAAGCAATTTTGGGACCTCAATCGTAGTGCTCTTTGGGGAACATGTAGGGGAAGGCGGTCCCTCGGGTACATAGGCCCCTGACCATAAAGGGCTTTAAAGGTAAGCACCAGCACCTTGAACGGACTTCGGTCTGGGAATCTAACTGACTGTGGCTGCATTGCTGCATTTCTCCTGAGCTGAGCAAGCCACGCAATTGCATCAATGCTTTTGTCACTGTGTAAAATGAGCAGCATTTTGGGAGCCATTTTGCATCAGCGCTGTTGAAGGCATTAGGTATGGTGCACAGTGGCCGGCCAGGCTGGCCCTGCTGGCCTGCATCATTTTTAATCATTTACATTCAGTGCTCATGCCAGGGGACATACCTGAAGAAAGAGAATGGTCCAGGCCTCATCACCAGCATCACACAGGAAGTGATGTCATCAAGCTGTGCCATCCAGGTGATGCTCTGGTATTTGGGCAAAATCTTTATGGCAGGGGTGGCCAACCTGTGGCTCGGGAGCCACACGCGGCTCTTTCACACATATTGTGCGGCTCCTGGCAGGGCGGCTGGGGAAGCAAAGGGGAGGCATGCTTTTTCTCTCTTTCTCCCTTCCTTCCTTCCTTCCTTCCTTCCTTCCTTCCTTCCTTCCTTCCTTCCTTCCTTCCTTCCCCTCCTCCCTCCCATCTATTTGCTTTCCTAGTTTCTCTCTCTCTCTTTCTTTCCACTTCTTTAATTCTTTCTTTCCATCTCTCTCTTTTTCTCTCTCTCTCTCAATATCATTAGCAAACAGGTAATATCATTATCAATAACCGGTTTTCCTTGTTTGTTTTTATTTTTGGCAGTCCCATTTAACGTTAATAAAAAGCAAATTTGCATATTTTTAAAAATAAAAACGTGTGTGTGATATTTGTTCCTGTCTTGCGGCTCTCAGACATCTGACGTTTATTCTATGTGGCTCTTACGTTAAGCAAGGTTGGCCACCCCTGCTTTATGGTAAAACCAGCTTCATTCCAGAGAGGTTTTGTCCAAATGCCAGAGTGTCACCTGGACGTCACTGGTATGATGATGTCATTTCCTGTGTGATGCCAACAGTGAAGAAGAGGAGGGGGAGGAGGAGGGGGGAGGAGGAGGACATTGGGTTTATACCCTGCCCTTCACTCAGAGTCTCAGAGCGGCTTACAAATTCCTTCCCCTTCCCCTCCCCACAACAGACACCCTGTGAGGTAGGTAGGGCCGAGTGAGCTCTTTCAAGAACAGCTCTGTCAGAACTAGGGCTTGCCCAAGGTCATCCAGCAGGTGCAAGTAGTGGGGAATCAAACCCGGTTCTCCCAGATTCAAGTCCATGCACTTAACCACTTCACCAAACTGACATTTGGGGATGGAACCTGGAAAGGACAGGGACCTCAGTGGTGTAAAGTGTTCCAGAGTCCACCTTCCAAAGTATCCATTTCCTCTGGGGAAACTGATTTCTGTAATCTGGAGATAACTGTCATTCCAGGGGATCCCCAGGTCCCACCTGGTGGCTGGCATCCCTAGACTGAACAGTGGTTTGAGCCTTAAAAAATTATACTTTTGTGAGTGCTCAAAGGTATTTCTCACAATCTGTGATCAAACAATCTGTTCACACACACCTAACCAACTATCAAGTTTCTTAACGGTATTATTTCGCCATGCAATTTTTGAATGCTATTTTTCATTTAATTTTATTAGGGGCTTTGCCTTCAAATGCTGTGAATTCGTTTCAGCTCTGGTTTGAAGTGCCGACAATAAAACTAGCGCTCATGCGAAGTTCAAGGCGCCTGAGCTCAATTTCCGTTTTCATTTCTCCCCCCTTTTTAATCCCAGCTTCAAAATTCACCCGTGCATCTGTACCGGAGCGACTTTTGACGTTTGACTGCGAGGCACCCCAAATTTATGGGGTTTCGTCAAAGATCCTTATTGTTTCCAGGTTGCATTAATGAAATCCCAGACCCTCAAAACATGTCGAGGAGGCTCTTAAATAAATGCAATTTCCTTCTTTTCGACCTACGGGTAGGCAACAAAACATTATCCCAGGCCTGCTTGTTTCCGTAACTTCTCTAATGATATTTGCTTACTGACTTCCACCGAAATGGAAAATAATACGCAGGCCTCCTCAATGACGCCGTATCAAAAACCAGGTGGATCCATGTTAGCTGGATCTCAAGGAGACTTGTTTCTCTGAGA
The DNA here is from genome assembly GCA_029233225.1 of Lepidodactylus listeri. Lineage (NCBI taxonomy): Eukaryota > Metazoa > Chordata > Lepidosauria > Squamata > Gekkonidae > Lepidodactylus > Lepidodactylus listeri. The sequence goes on from JARCFY010000010.1 coordinate 6,948,760, forward strand.
AACAAACTTAAGGAAGTTTGCTGGTGCATTCTTAAGCCCTTGAACTATAAACAAGCGACATCCATGGCTTTGAGCCAATCAGCAACCAAATATGTTAGATGCATCCCATTCATTATTAATGTGGCAACGCACCGGGTAACGGCAACAGTGAAGACAAGTAAGTGGTTGCCATGGCGATACGTTACTCAAGATGGAGCTAAAAATACTCCCCCTCCCTTCCTCTCTTACTATGATAAATATTGCATTATACGGATGCTAACGATGAGGGTATCAAATGCCATTCCTCAACAAGCATCCAGCTGCAAGCATTATGGCTATCTAATGGATTGGCCAACGGTTGCACTGACTCTGCCATTTGCAAAGGGGCCGATTCCCCCTCCTGTGTCGTCTAAATGGATTCATCGTTTTATGGTGAAATGTTAGAAGACAGCCATTGAGACAATGAGGCAAAAAGAGTGGCTCTCAGTTTCCGGGTAAATTTCCTGTTGGTTTCAGTGGAGGAAACAGGTGGTGAATTGAATGAGGGTGTTCAAGGTGACTGGAACTTATTTGGACTGACTTCACATGGAGTTCCAGATACCTTGTATTCCAGATAACTCAGAATGCACAAGAAATTAAAACCTTATTATTATTGACAGCCAGTTTGGTGTAGTGGTTAAGAGCGATGGACTCTAATCTGGAGAACCGGGTTTTATTCCTCACTCCTCCACATATAGCCTGCTTGGTGACCTTGGTTTAGTCACAGTTCTCTCAGAGCTGTTCTCTTAAGACCAGTTCTCTCAGAGCTCTCTTGGCCCTAACTACCTCTCAGGGTGTCTGTTCTGGGGGGAAGAAGGGAAGGAGATTGTAAGCAGCTTTCTGAGACTCCAAGTGAAGGGTGGAGTATAAATCCTCCTCCTCCTCCTCTTCTTTTGCTCGTATAGGCAACAGAGCGGACAACATGGCCTGCCTCTGCATAGCAACCCTGGACTTTCTTGGTGGTCTCCCATCCATGTTCTAACTAGTGCCGACTCTGCTAGCAGTCAAGATCTGACAAAATCACTCCAGCCTGGGCCATCCAGGGCAGGGCACAGGTTTATCAACCTGCAAGCTGCAGGGGGAAAAATGCTAAGCATGCATTTCACCTGTTGTTCTTTGATTCCACTCATTTCCCGAGCAACAGCTTCCTTCCTTCCAATTGGATCCTGGTGAGGGTCTAGCATTGATACAATATGGTGCTTGCCGGGTGGGTGTGCCAGAAGGAGCTGTTATTTGCTTAATGTGCTTGAGATTCTGGGGGACTGGAAAGGAGAGGGTGCATTTGGTGAAATTTTGGTGTTGTGTTCAAGGACTGCTGTGTGGGAGACCCTCACATTGACTGTACATTGAAAAGAGCAGTGCCTGCAGTGCATGAGCACAGAAAATGATCCCAACAATTCAGAACATGTGAGCAGAGCACAGATTTCTAACCTGAACTGGTTTTCCCCTACCCAAAATGAAGCAGTCATGGTAAAAATCCCCTCTCTTAAACCCGGATCTGAAAATATAATGATTTCCCCCCCGGTGTACTCCCCTACCAGCAATATAGTTGGGTCCCTAACCTAGTGCTCACCAGCTTATGGGGTGCCCAAACCAACACTTCTCTGAGAGCCAAGTTTGATTCCCCACTCCTCCACATGCAGCTGCTGGTGTGACCTTGGGTCAGCCATACTTTCAGAGCTGTTCCCTGAAGAGCAGTTCTCAAGAGAGCTCTCTCAGCCCCACCTATCTCCCAGGGTGTCTGTTGTGGGAGGGGGGGGAAGGGAAAGGGGTTTTTAAGTCCATCAGTGGCTATCAGCCACAAGATATAGATAGGAGCTCTTAGTCTGGGGCAAGTGATGCTCTGTACTCTTGGTGCTTGCAGGGGGCAACAGTGGGAGGGCTTCTAGTGTCCTGGCCCCACTATTGGACCTCCTGATGGCACCTGGTATTTCTGGCCTCTGTGTGACACAAAGTGTTGGACTGGAGGGGCCATTGGCCTGATCTAGCATTGGCTTATCTTATGTTCTTATAGTAATACTGGCTTGTCCCATACAGTTTTTGCCCATATACCAGCGCGCCATCCAGAAGTCAGTGGCACGATGATGTCACTTATTTATTGGTTTATTAAATTCAACTTGCTAGTCCTAGCGCAAGCAGGACTCAGGGCGGCTTACATAAAAAACATACGTAATAATTCTCCACCCAATAACATTAAAACCTACTAACAACAATACAGTACAAACAACACAATACATTGTCTAAGATGGCGAAACATTTCTGCTCCCATCAGCCCCCTGGGTGAAGGGGGGTGGAGAGCTGGGTAGGAGAGTGCCAACATCTCTGCCTTTCAGGCCTGACGGAAAGGTAATAAGTCCTGTAGGGCCCGGGTATTTTCTGGCAGAGATTTACACCAGGCAGGGGGCAGGGCTGAAAAGGCCGTGACCCTAGTGGAGGACAGCTTGACCTCAGGCTGGGGACCACAAGCAGATTCTTATTCCTGGAATGTAATGCTCTTCCGGGAACACATTGTGAGACTTCTTGTGTGACACTGGCAATGTGATCTAGGCCTTCTTCTTTCTACTGATAAGTCCTCCTGCCAGCCAGCTGATCGGCGGCTGGGGAGCAGGACCTGGGAACAGGAACCTTCGCCTCCACCGGGGGGTTCTGGCAACCATAGCTTCTACAGAATCACACAGACGTCTGCTGTTTACAGTCAGATGGAGAGCAGATGCTGCTCACATTAGTCAATTATTTGGGTAACATGTGCATTGTGCACCCCTGGGATCCTTCCCAAGCCTAAGCTTGTACGAAAAAATGTTGCTTATATAAGACCTTCCTTCGAGCGCCCCCACTTCAGTACAAATATCTAGCTTTTCACGACCGTTTGTTGTTAAGTGGCGCAGTCTGTACACAGTTCCGGGTAAACACAACAGGAATGACCTCACAAGAGACCACAGCTGGTGGACTCTCTGGAGATCTGCATTCTCTTTGAAGCAGAACTTCTTGCATTTGACACGATGCACCAACCTGTTCATATTTCCAGCGAGGGCGAGCCGAGCATCCCTTCGAAACCTTCACCAGATAGGCGAAAAAATCGGATTGCACCTTGATTTCATTTAAAATCGTGAAATAATGGATGCTCTTGCCGCTTAATCCAATTCTTTCCCGAGCAAACATGAAAGGGGAACCCATGCCTCAGTATTATTTGCCATTTAATGATCTGGGAAAAAAAAGTTAATTAAAAATAAACATGTTTAGCTGGAGTCGTGTCTGGAGCGAAATTAACCCTCGCTTCTTCAAAATCAAAGAATTAATCAATCTTCATTAAAACCCGGCTAAATTGTAAACAGTCTATTAAGGAGATTGGCTTTCTTCTTGTTGTTGTTATATTGCAATCAGGGGGCAAAACAGAAAATCCGATATGTAAAAATGGCACAGCAGACTGGGCTACGCAAGGAGCTTCGGAAAGGGAAGACTGTTTGCAGTGGTAGAACTGCCTGATTCAGTTTATGAAGAGGCGATATAGAAACTGACTGGGGGAATTAAAGAAACACAGGAAATACAGATCAAGAGCGATGCTCCGAGGTATATGGGGTATCACATTTCAAGATAAAAGGCATGTTATAGATATGAAATTATCAGACGCATTAACTATTTCTTAGCTCTGTAAGTGAGTTGAAGAAGAAGAGATTGGATTTATACCCTGCCCTTCACTACCTGAAGGAGTCTCAGAGCAGCTTACAAACTCCTTTCCCTTCCCCTCCCCACAACAGACACCTTGTGAGGTAGGTGGGGCTGAGAGAGCTCTGACAGAAACTGCTGTTTTTCAAGAACAGCTGTGATAGTCTATGGCAGGGGTGGCCAACCTTGCTTAACGTAAGAGCCACATAGAATAAACGTAAGAGCCACATAGAGATGTCTGAGAGCCGCAAGACAGGAACAAATATCACACACACGTTTTTATTTTTTAAAATATGCAAATTTGCTTTTTATTAACGTTAAATGGGACTGCCAAAAATAAAAACAAACGAGGAAAAACGGTTATTGATAATGATATTACTTGTTTGCTAATGATATTGAGAGACAGAGAGAAAAAGAGAGAGATGGAAAGAAAGAATTAAAGAAGTGGAAAGAAAGAGAGAGAGAGAGAGAGAGAGAGAGAGAGAGAAACTAGGAAAGCAAATAGATGGGAGGGGGGAGGGAGGAGGGAAGGAAGGAAGGGAGAAAAAGCATGCCTCCCCTTTGCTTCCCCAGCCGCCCTGCTAGGAGCCGCACAATATGTGTGAAAGAGCCGCATGTGGCTCCCGAGCCACAGGTTGGCCACCCCTGGTCTATGGCTTGCCCAAGATCATCCAGCAAGTGCAAGTGGAGGAGTGGGGAATCAAACCCGGTTCTTTCAGGTTAGAGTCCGTGCACTTAACCACTACACCAAACTGTCCCTCCCCTCCCCTCCCCTCCCCAAACCCCACCCTCCTCAAGCTCCACTCCCAACATCTCCAGCTATTTCCCAACCCGGAACTGGCAAGCCCAGTTTTGAACAAGTAAAGTAAAGCAATGGGTAAGAGCACCAGTTGAGACCAAAACCTTTCTCAGCCATTCGGTTTTCTGCATGTAGAAGGGACAGGATCCCCGCCATCAGGTCCTGCCCCTAGCGTGCATGCAGATCACTAACACTGTGGAACACTGGAAAAAGGCAGATCCCGATAACACATGGGCACTAGGTACACAACGAAATCATGAAACACAATATACAAATTTACAAGAGTGTAACACTTCAAAAAGTTCTAATTATCTACACAAATAGCAAAAATAGCAAAAAAAAAGAAGGTTGCAAGTCTACAGGGAGCCGGAGAATCGAGCCACCTGTGTAGTTGTGTGGGTTGTTACCATGTTAGAAACTCTGCTGGCAATTCCCTCTTGCGAACTGAACGTTCTAAATTGCAAGAAATACGGGGCTAGTTCACCCCTCTATTGAGCATCCGGGATATTTGAGACATAGGCAGACATTTGAAGCTGTAGGATCTGATGAAGATTACAGAAATGGTTGTATACCAGATGATTTTGATAAAAATCAAATATGTTTTTTTATAATTCATGTAGTAACAGCAGCTAGAATATTATTTGCAGCATCTTGGAAACCTCCAACAATACCCTCTGAACAAGACCTAATAATGAAGACTATGGCAAGTGCAGAAATGGACAAATTGACTTTGATCTTGAAAGGGCAAATGGAAGAGGATTTTGTTGGACTGTGGACAGCTTTTTATGACTGGATAAAAAAGATATGAACTTTTTGATAATATAATATGAGGAACCCATTATGAACTTTTATACAGCATATTTCTGCGTAGTGTGACATGATATGTGGAGAAGAGTGAGTTGCAGGAGACATTACTTTTTCTCCCCCCTTTCCCCATGTATATCCTAAAATCTAATAAATCCCGTTTCTGTAATCTTCGTCAGATATTACGGCTTCAAATATCTGCTTATGACTCAAATATTCAGGAAGTGCAAAACAAGGGCAAAGTAGCTCCCTGTTTCTTACGACTTAGAACATTCAGTTCACAAGAGGGAATTCCCAGTAGTGTTTCTAACATGGAAAGAGCCTATACAACTTCACAGGTGGTTCAATTCTACGGCTCCCCGTAGACTTGCAAACTTTTTTTTGCTTTTTTTTTTTTTTGTGCAAATAATTGGAATTTTTTTGACCTGTTGCACTCAAAACTCTACCCAGTTCTATTCAGTGAGGCTTACTCCCAGGAAAGAGTTCTTAGGACGGCACTGCATGTCACCAGATTTCTGACACCAATCCGCTTTGCAACAGGATTGTGCTGTGGGAAAAGAGGAAAATCCACTTGCAAATGATCATTAAAGTGCACTGGAAGTGGATCTGAAGGACCATCTCCTCCCATATGTTCATGTCTGGGAATTAAGGTCACAGGGAGAGACCCTCCAGACTGTACCACCAATGAAAGAAGAGAGAGCCAGTTTGGTGTAGTGGTTAAGTGTGCAGACTCTAATCTGGGAGAACCAGGTTTGATTCCCCTCTCCTCCACTTGCACCTGGCTGGATGACCTTGGGCAGGCCATAGCTCTGTACCAGCTGTTCCCTCAAGGACAGCTTGGGAAAGAGCTGTCTCAGCCCCACCTACCTCACAGGGTGTCTGTTGTGGGGAGGGGAAGGGAAAAGGAGTTGAGTTTGTAAGCCACTCTGAGACTCCCTTGGGGAGTGGAGGGCGGGGTATAAATCCAATCTCCTCTTCTTCTTCTTCTTCTTCTTCTTCTTCTTCTGGCAGGCACATGAGAGAATGCCTTTTCGGTGGCCCTCTCACCTTTAGGAGGTGGCTGAAGACGGTTTTGTTTAGAACTGCATTTAATTAGAGGAGCTCTAAACTGTGATTTTAAATTTTGGTTTTTATTTTTAATGGAATCTATTTTATGTCTTATTAATATTGCAAGCCTCTTTGAGCTCTGTGAGGAAGAAAGGCCGTTAATAAATATTTTAAAGAAACCTTCCCTTGACCACTCCATTGCTTTCTGCTGAGGTTGCCAGCCAATGCCAGCCACTGGGCCGGAGATAGGGGTGGGGACATGTGGCCGCCATTGATTCTTAGAGTGGCATGATGTCACTTCTGGATTTTCCCTGGAATTGGTGTCATGTGACATGGGAGATGTGATACTGGCCACCCGAAGAAGAGGTTGCCAGCAGGAGTCTCCAGTCTTAGCAGGAGACTTAACAAAACTTAACAAAACACTTTCCTTGGGAGGAAAGTGACGGCAAACCTAGACAGCATGATAAAAAGTAGAGACATCACCCTGCCATATAGTCAAAACAATGGTATTTCCAGTAGTGATATGTGGCTGCAAGGCCGAGAGCCGAAGAATAGCTGCTTTTGAATTATGGTGCTGGAGAAGACTCTTGAGAGTCCCTCAGTCAATCCTAAAGGAAATCAAACCTGACTGTTCCCTGGAAGGCCAGATCCTGAAGCTGAAGCTCAAATACTTTAGCCACCAAATGAGAAGGGAGCACTCACTGGAGAAGACCCTGGCTGAGGACAGACTGGCAATCTGAAGCGGAGGCAAAGTGGAGGGAACTGGAGCGGGGGAAAAAACCCACGGAGCTGGCCGTTCACACTGGCCAGAGCAATGCGGATCAGCGGCGATACGAAGCGTTCAGACTGCCACGGAGCGTTCAGACTGCCGCATAGCCAGCGCGTGCGACTCGCGCGCGCCGCTGCACCTTTTTTTTGTTTTCCTTTGATGTTTTTCGCATGTGCGCACATGCGCATATGCGCAAAACTTTTTGCCGGTGCGTTCACACTTCCTCCGGATGCCTCCCGCTTCTTCCAGTTCACACTGTTTGGAAGTGGGAGGCATGCGGAGGAAGGCCCCTGAACACCGGGAAAAACCGGTGTCCGGGTAAAGCGGAAGGAAAGCGACTGGGAGACGGGTAAGTACGCAACAGAGCCGACGGACAGATGCGCATGTCTGAACGTGCTCCTTTCCTCCGTTTGCGCAGCGTGCCTGCCCCGCTTTAGATTGCCAGTCTGTCCTCAGCCCCTGATACTGGGAAAGAGTGATGGTCAAAGAAGAAGGGGACGGCAAAGGATGAGATGGTTAGACAGTGTTACATATGCAGTGAACATGAAGTTGAGCAAACTCCAAGGGATGGCAGAAGACAGGAGAGCCTGGCGTGATGTGGTCCTTGGGGTCGCGAAGAATCGGACTCAACTGCGACTGAACAACAACAGCGAACATTTGTTACTAATAAATATATATATATTAGTCAAACTTTAGATTTTTTTGTTAATTATTTCCATCAATGATTATGCATTAAACTATTATGAATCCAAAAGAATACTTTTTTTGTGTGCAGAACATCAATTACATAAACTTTCAAAAATTTCCCATAGGGTTATAAGTCTTTTTGTTCTAACCATATGGGATATTTTAGAAAGAAAGTTATTGTTTATGTAATTGATATTCTGTATGCAAGAAAAATTCTGTTGGATTAATAATAGTTTAATACATCGTTAGTGATGGAAATGTAAACGAAAAAAAAATTAAAGTTTGACTAATATATGTTTTTCATTAGTAACAAATGTTCACACAGAGTTATAGTTTTCTTATTTTAACATTTAGAAGAAGAGGAGGAGGAGATTGGATTTATACCCTTCACTACCCAAGGGATTTATACCCTTCACTACCCAAGGGAGTCTCAGAGCGGCTTACAAACTCCTTTCCCTTCCCCTCCCCACAACAGACACCCTGTGAGGTAGGTGGGGCTGAGAGAGCTCTGACAGAAACGGCTCTTTTTCAAGGACAGCTCTGACAGAACTATGGCTTGCCCAAAGTCATCCAGCAGGTGCAAGTAGTGGGGAATCAAACCCGGTTCGCCCAGATTAGAGTCCGCATACTTAACCACTGTGGTCCTTTTGTTTCATCGCTTAGCAGGAGACCTAGCAATCTTACTTTCTGTTGTTTTTCTCTGTCCTCAGCCAGTAACACTGCTAAACCTTTCAACCAGAGTTTCATCTGTGAGTAAACCATTGTGCAAGTAAGGGAACATTGATGTGTGAGTGAGGTTCTTGTGCTGTCCTGTAGAAATGGGATGAAGTTCAGTATTGTAAGTGCAAGACACTGGGACAAAAAATCCCAACCAAGCATAGGCTAATGGGGAATTTGCTGCCAGAGGATGTAGTGATGGCCATAGGAATACACAGCTTTAAAGGGGGATTAGATAGATTCATGGAGGAGAAGTCTATCAGTGGCTACTAGCCATGGTGATGGAGAGGAACTTCCACATTCCTAGACACTAAACCTCTGAACACCAGAGCCAGGAGGCAACATCAGGGGAAGGCCTCAGTCTCTACGGCCTGTTGTTGGCCCTCCAGAGGAACTGGCTGGCCACTGTGTGAGACAGGATGCTGGTCTAGATGGACCATTGGTCTGATCCAGCAGGGTTCTTCTTGTATTCATAGGAAGTCCTCAGACTCTATGCCCTGTTGTCAGCCCTCCAGAGGGGCTGGTTGGCTCGGTGTGAGACAGGATGCTGGACTAGATGGACCATTGGTCTGATGCAGCAGGGATCTTCTTATATTCTTTCAAAGGCCTCGGCCTCTCTGCCCTGTTGTTGGCCCTCCAGAGGAACTGGTTGGCTACTGTGTGAGACAGGATGCTGGACTGGATGGACCACTGGTCTGATCCAGGAGGGCTCTTCTTATGTTCATAGGAAATCCTCGGCCTTTATGCCCTGTTGTTGGTGCTTCAGAGGAGCTGGTTGGCCGCTGTGTGAGACAGGATGCTGAGCTAGATGGACCCCTGGTCTGACCCAGCAGGGATCTTCTTATATTCTTGGGAAGGCCTCATCCTCTATGCCTTGTTGTTGGCCCTCCAGAGGAACTGGTTGGCTATTTTGTAAGACAGGATGCTGGACTAGATGGACCTGTGGTCAGATACCGCAGGGCTCTTCTTGTGTTCTTAAGAAGAAATCATGTGTCAAAGTAAGAAAAAGAAGAAGAAGAAGAAGAGATTGGATTTATATCCCGCCCTTCACTCACTTAAGAGTCTCAGAGTGGCTTACAAACTCCTTTTCCCTTCCCCTCCCCACAACAGACACCCTGTGAGGTAGGTGGGGCTGGGAGAGCTCTTTCCCAAGCTGTCCTTGAGGGAACAGCTGGTACAGAGCTATGGCTTGCCCAAGGTCATCCAGCCAGGTGCAAGTGGAGGAGTGGGGAATCAAACCCGGTTCTCCCAGATTAGAGTCCGCGCACTTAACCACTGCACCAAACTGGCTCTCAGTAAGCAACAAGCAAACTCCTCCTAACAAAGCAAACTCAAGTTCCCCTGTCCCCAACAAGAAATCTTAAGCAGTTTCTTTTAACTCCCCGAGAAGTATATTAGTCGAGATGGCATGTTACTCTCAAGGCATTCATCTCTTGATAATAAACTTCTAGAGTCCTTAATTTAGGCAAACACATGATGCTCTTTCTTTCCCCACAACTTCTCAAACTATTGAGTGGGTCAATTGCTTTACTTCCCGCCTCTGTAACTTCTACCTTTGCATAACCTTGTCAAAGTCACTAGAAAAATCTGCTCTAATCAAGTTGATTATCATGTGCAGTGTACCTCTGCATCTTGAGTTCCTTCTTCACAATGCCTCTCTCACCATCCGACTGGGATAGAAGGACTCAGGGACCTCCATTCCTACTCGTATCTGATGAAGGGAGCTTGGACTCCCGAAATTTATACCCTCCAATTCTTGCAGTTTTCCAGAGTACAACTGGGCTGAAATCTAGAAAACCCAGTCCTTCTTTGTTTGGACTTTATCCCAATGCTCCGGAAATTTTCTCCTAAGTGGAGACTCGCCAAGAAAAACTTGCTTAGCTGTGGAACGGAGTAGGTACAGAGGAGAGCGATGAAGATGATTGGGGGCTTGGAGCGATGAGGAAAATCTGAGGGACTTGGGAATGTTTAGTCTGGAGAAGAGGAGGTTGAAGGAGGCGGACATGATGGCTCTCTTGAAGTATCCGAAGGGCTGTCCCTTAGAGGAGGGCAGGGAGCTGGTTCTGTTGGCAGCAGAGGAGAGGACTCGCAAGAATGGGCTTAAGTTAAGGGTGGGAAGGTACCAGCTGGATATTAGGAAGAACTTTTTGACAGTCAGAGTTGTGCAACAGTGGAATCAGCTGCTTGGGGAGGTGGTGAGCTCCCCCTCCCTGGCCGTCTTTAAGCAGCAGCTGGACAAACCCTTGTCAGGGATGCTCTAGGCCAGGGGTGGGCAAACTGTGGCTCGGGAGCCGCATGCGGCTCTTTCACATATAATATGTGGCTCCTGGCAGGGCGGCTGGGGAAGCTAAATATCATTAGCAAACAAATATCATTGGACAAATTAATATCATTATCAATATCTGCTTTTACCCCTTTTGTTATTATTTTTGGCAGTCTCATTTAATGTTAATAAAAAGCAAACTTGCTTATTTTCCAATAAAAGCAGGTAATATTTGTTCATGTGGCTCTCAGACATCTGATGTTTATTCTATGCGGCTCTTACGTTAAGCAAGTTTGGCCACCCCTGCTCTAGGTGGCTCTTACGCTGAGCAAGTTTGCCCACCCCTGAGCTAGGCTGATCTCGCATTGAGCAGGAGGGTGGACTAGATGGCCTGTATGGCCCCAACCAACTCTGTGATTCTATTCTATTCTATTCTATTCTATTCTATTCTATTCTATTCTATTCTATTCTACCGTCCCATAGTCCTTTGGAGCTGTGCCACTCTGTTCTTCAGACAACTGAACAAAGAATACCTCTAATCTTCCAAGCCAACAACTTTTCTTTTCTTTTTGCTATCAAGATGCTGAGCCTCTTATCTCTGCAATGCCAGCTGACATTTTCTGGCTATCTGACTTCCTTCATCTCCAGAGATTTTCGAGTAATCGCACAAACTCAGGAATGCCACACTTTGGAAATCGACACCGGTGTCCTTTTGTTTTCACCCAACAGAGACCAGTGTTCCTGTGTGTGTCAACATCCCGAACAACTGAGAGTTGCAAAAGCTCTCTAACGGATCAGTGCGACACACTTTTTAGGAAAGGACTGCCTCATTACAACCTTGCAGTGATATGTAGCAGTACTAAACCATTCTGTGCTCCCAAACTGTAATATGCTTAACCAATTCTTTTGAGCCAAGCAGGGATAGACAGACAGACAGACAGGAGAGAGAGAGAGAGAGAGAGAGAGAGAGAGATCAGAGCCCACAAGAAAACAATTTAACTGTAATCATTCCAGCCTTTGACGGTATTTTTTCTCTCCAGCCCCAGTCCTTTTTACCTATCAATTCTTGGACTATTCCATTTTGACCACTTTAGTAAGGGCATAAGAAGAGCCCTGCTGGATCTGAGCAGTGGTCCATCTAGTCCAGCATCCTGTCTCACACAGTGGCCAACCAGTTCCTCTGGAGGGCCAACAAGAGGGCATAGAGGCCAAGGCCTTCATAAGAACATGAGAAGAGCCCTGCTGGATCAGATCAGTGGTCCATCTAGTCCAGCATCCCATCTCACACAGGGGCCAGCCAGTTCCACTGGAGGGCCAACAACAGGGCAGAGAGGCTGAGGCCTTCCTAAGAAAATAAGGAGAGCCCTGCTGGAGCAGACCAGTGGTCCATCTAGTTCAGCATCCTGTCTCCCACAGTGGCCAACCAGTTCCTCTGGATGGCTGACAGGGCAGAGAGGCTGAGGCCTTCCTAAGAACACCAGAAGAGCCCTGCTGGATCAGACCAGTGGTCCATCTAGTCCAGCATCCTGTCTCACTCAGTGGAAGAAGGCAGAGGAAGGCAATGGCCACCCCCCTCTGCTTCTCACTTGCCTTGAAAGCCCCTTGCTGGGATCACCATAGATTGCTTGTGACTTGGCGGCACTTCACACGCACATATGGATCCTGTACATGACACGCGTGTGCCCATGTTTACACTGAAGATTGTAGAGATGGTCTCGAAAGAATTCTCCGTGGTATGGGAAAGGAAAGTATGGTCCCGGTCACACGAGTGAGATAATCCGGGGCGGTGGGGAGTGAGGCTATTTACTCCGGAGTAATTTGACCTGCAGTTGTGCGATCACACAGTTCTGCGAAGCTGCGGGCACAGCCCACCACTGCATGATCAAATGCAATCGCGGGTGAGTTGGGGGCGTTGCCGTTTTCCCCCGATGTGCTTCAACGGGGGATCAATGAATAGCATCTCCAGCCTGAGGGCTTCCCATGGCAGTATGCGATGGTGCGCATACTGAGAAGGGGAAAAACAACAATGGCATGGCGTCGGGATAGCCTGATCAGACTATCCCCGACATCTTGAGTGCACACTGGAGCAATCACACGGGAAAAGTCCATCTTTGGCCCATAGGAAACCTGTTTGATACTGAACTTTCTGCGGGTCAAATTACTCCGGAGTAAATAGCCTCACTCCCCCTGGATTATCTCACTCGTGTGACCGGTATCTTTTAACTCCGCTTCTTCGGTGGAGAGAAATGGGTTGCCAACGAGTTGTGGGACGCTTGCCAAATGTTCTGGTGTGATCACGCCCTTAAAATCTGCATGGCATTCGTGCCTATTGCGTGGCTAATTCTGCGTGTGATCGGGGCCTGTGATAAACAAAGGATCCTGTCACGCACTGGGATGTGGTGCTGAAATTTGCATTATGGTATCACAACTTTCCCATAATTATTTGTCACATCTCAGCGTGCTCCTCTACCATTCATGGGGAGGTATTGTTATAAGAAAATCTCTTGATTAAAGAAATCATCGGTGATTAATTGTGTACGTTGTAATTGATTGCATCTCCATAAATTTGCATATGAATGAAACAATGATTCTGAAGGGAAGAATCTGCCTTGGCTTGCTTCCCACAGTAGAAAGAGGCATGAGGGAAACTGGGTACTGGTGACCAGTGTTCCCTCTAAGCAGAGTTAGTGTGAGCCAGCTCACAGTTTTTTAGCCTCCAGTTCACATACTTTCATCTTCACTCAGGAAGGATGGCTCCAGAGCAAACTGATTTATGCAGTCACCAAATCGCTCGCTCACAACTTTAATGCCGATAGCTCATAAAAGTAGAAGTTTTGCTCGCAAGACTCCATGGCTTCTTAGAGGGAGCATTTCCGGTGACTCCCTATAAAATGGAGGGAGGGTGGAGTAATGTAAAGTTTTGTATACCAGGCTAGCCCAATTTCATTGGAAATGAGGAGTTGGCCCTGCTTAATATTGGGATGGGAGATCTCCAAGGAATAGCTGAAGAATGTATTGTTGCCCTGGAAGGCACTTATGCGCTCTTATAGACATAAAGTCTATAAGTGTTAACAATAAAGTCTATAAGTGTTGCTGAATGTGTAAAAGGGACTGAGATGCAATATGACCAGATCACAATGCCAGCTGTACACATGTGCCAGCCAATGCCTGAGATGATGTGCCAGTGGTTCCCGAGGTTGCCAGCTCCCAGAGACTTCCCTAAACATAGATACACAGTAACAGCCACTCGCCATTGTGGTTTGAACATGTGCTTTCAGATGCCATTAGTGATGTTCTTCTTCCTCACACAGGCAACCCCCCCCAACGTTCCTTGCTACAGAGAAATAAAAGACTCTTTTCCCCCTTCCCATAGACAATGGACTTGGCTAGCCAGAAACCAGTTCTGCAGCTCAGAGTCATTAAGACCATCAGAGAAACAAAGGGTCTAGCTGATGAGTCATATCCGCCCTCCAGGCATCTCTGTCACAATCCAGGTAGAATGTAACATTGCCCAACCCCCTAAGCCCCTCTCCTCTTGTGGACAGGACTTTTGCAGTGGACCATCAAGGGGTGGTCCCAAGGGAGCTGTCCAGTCAAGCCCTCCCTAAAGCCCCCTAATAAAAGAGGACACCCAGCAATGTGTTCTTTCTCTAGCTTCTACTACCTCTTACCCTACCCTACCTTCACGGCTCTTGGTTGCGCAGCCAGAGTCTCCACGTGTCGTTACGGGTTCAGGACAAGTGCCCCTAATCCCCTCCTAGCCTTCCCTTTTTTTTCCCAGTGGGAACTCAACATCTCTCCGGACAGGTAATCATTGCCCTCAACAGATACCAACAATATTCCTGCTAATGCAACCGTCTCACTCTATCTTTATTTCTTAGGCTCTGTGTAAGTGAATGTGTGAATCTGTATTGTTTGCCTGAATAAGAATATTTCAGTAAAGAAACTACTTTATTACTGAAGCCAGCCTCCTTGTTTATTTCTGGTGCTTCTGGAAGAGGTGGGACTTCTGTATATGTTGGTGGTGATCCCTTTTGCCTATGGCCAATTAATTATTCCCCAATGTTGATAAGAAATCAAGGCAATTTGGCTAACAGTATCAATGGAAGGAGAAAGCTTGGCCACCATCCACGCTTTCCAAGATGCTTTGCCCAAGACTGAGTATCTTTTCTCTGAGCCCCAGGGAGAGCAAGGGGGGACGCAAACGTGGCACTCTCCTCCAATCTTCTGTGCCCATGAGATCCTTTAGCATCTGTCCAAGCAGAATGAAAATGCTTGCTATGTGATTCTAATGTTTAAGCTCAGATATCATCTGCCTTCTACTGAGTCAGACCGTTGGTCTATCCATTGGACAATAGTGGGCCATTCTGCATGTGGCATTCACTCCACATTTTATCAGCACTCAACCTGGTTCCCCTTTGCCTCAGAATATTTGTTTTCATTGCATTGTCTCAGATCCTGGTTTCTGCATTGGCTTGCTCTTGCATTGGTGTGCAGATTTTCCTGTGCCAGTACTTGCCTCAGAGGTCATTAGCCATCTGAGCCAAGTAATCCATGGCGAGATGATAAATACAGAGGGGGAATAGGGGCAGGGGAACTGACGGAGATCAATGAAGCTGTGTCAAGTTGTTCCCTTTGAATCGGAAGCGGAGGTAGGAGAAGGTGACAATCAAAACCAGGCTCAGATACCTTGGAACAGTGCCATACTGACTGCAAAGTCACCCTTAAACAGCCGTAAATCTAAGCAGAAGGTACCATAAAACTCAATGAACAAAGAAAGTGAAAGTGGCATGCAGAGAAGAAGAGGAGGAGGAGGATATTGGATTATACCCCACCCATCACTACTCGAAGGAATCTCAGAGCGGCTTACAATCCCTTTCCCTTCCCCTCCCCATAATAGGCACTTTGTGAGGTAGGTGGGGCTGAGAGAGCTCTCTCAGAAGTATCCTTGAAACAGCTCTGAAAGAACTTATGGCTGACCCAAGGTCACACCAGCAGCTGCATGTGGAGGAGTGGGACATCAAACCCGGTTTTCCGAGATTAGAGTTCGCCCTCATAACCATTACACCAAACTGGCTTTGTACACCAAACTGTAGGGGGAGATTAACCTTCCGACATGGCTGTGGAAAAACTGCAAGGAAACAGATGAGTGCAGAATTAGCCAGTGTCTACTCTGATTGGTAGTTGCTGTCCAAGGTCTTGGGTAGAGGTCTTCCATGTCACCTACCAAAAGATCACAGTTCCAGGGACTGAACCTGGAATGTGGAGACTTAGACCTCCTGTATGCAAAGCAGATGCTCTGGATCTTTTTGGTGTAGTGGTTAAGTGTGTGGATTCTAATATGGGAGAACTGGGTTTGATTCCCCACTCCTCCACTTGCAGCTGCTAGGTGACCTTGGGCAAGCCGAAGCTCTGTACCTGCTGTTCTCTCAAGGACAGTTGTCTTAGAGCTCTCTCAGCCCCATCTACCTCCCAGGGTTTCTGTTGTGGGGAGGGGAAGGGAAAGGCGTTTGTAAGCCGCTCTGAGACTCCCTTGGGTAGTGATGGACGGGGTATAAATCCAATCTCTTCTCTTCTTCTTCTCTGCCACCGAGCCACAACCCCTCCCCACCTGTATTAAATACTTGTGTTAAAAACAATTCCCCATTCCCCCCCATTGCTTGATTAATCAGAAGCATCTTTCTAATTGATGAAAGAGTTTTTTAAATGTTCATCGGAGTAATCAATTAAGAGTTACAGCCCTGTATTATTTACAAGGCAAGAGGGAGGGGGAAATAAGGTGGAATTGATGTGCTCCCCCCCACAAACCCATGGCTTTGCATCGCTAAAGCGAAGCAAAATTCATTCTCATCCTTGGTGTTCACTATGATTTTATAATACTGGTTCCTAACATCCTTCTTTCGAGATGGCTTTCCTGGAATGTTTGCACAAAGCCCAGTAATATGGTCAACCAATGCTCGGAATATTCAAGCCCAGAATATTTGCAGGTAGAAAACACCATCAAAGGTTGCCAGAACAATGTATTAAACAATTATAAAGTTGGTGGTTTCACGACAGCAACATACATGCATATTGGAACTATAAGGAGGCATAAGCTACAATATTTCCCCCTTTGAAGATAAGACATAAAGTCCATGTAGTCAGTGTGACTTGATAGGAGGGGTCCACAGAATTATTTTAAAGAAATGAACTCATAAAATCAGGGTGAGGGTATTTTTCAGGCATTTTTTTTTTAAAAAAAATCTGTTTTTCATATGTGTTTTTGTGGTTAGGCATTTGTGTAAATCTCTTTACAGTTCCACTGACGCAGCCGGCAAATTGAAGAAGTCGAAGGAAACGCATCTTCTAAAAATGGCTTTTTTTGTAGAATAAACCCAGCAGGAACTCATTAGCATAGTAGGCCACACCCAACAGCAGAAACTCATTAGCACATTAAGCCACACCCCTGACAGCAGTTCCCTCCCAGGCTGGGCTTCCCCAAGTGCCCCGTGGCTTGTGGGGTGCATGGGGAATCCAAGGGAAGGAAGGCAGTTTCTGGATCGGTTTCCCCAGGCACCCCACGGCTTGTGAGGCGCCTGGGGAACCTGAGGGGTGGTGGTGGAGGCTGTAGGCATAGCGAACTCAGAAGCCAGCTGGAACTCCGTTCCTCTGCGTTCCTGCCCCAAAATAGCCCTGCTTCGAAGTATCCAGAATGGGCGTCTTTGCAAAGGCTGTTTGGAAAATGTTATGACTGTGTGGACTCCTCCTATCAAGTCACCCTGACTACACTGACTTTATGTCTTATCTTCAAAGGAGGAAATATTGTCTCTTATGCCTTATTATAGTTACAGTACGCACGTATGTTGTTGTCGTGACACCACCCACTTTATAATGGTTTAACATATCGTTTTGGCAATCCATGATGGTGTTTTCTACATGTGGAATTCGTACATTTGTTCAGAATACTTGCTGGCAGAAATCTCTAGATCTCGTATAACTTCAGCTTGCGAGGAATAACGAAAAGAACAGGCAGCGGCCACTTTAATTGCAACGATTTTGGCAGGTTCAGGTGGGGTAGCCCTGTTGGTCTTGTAGGACAAGGGGGAAAAAAATGTGATTTCTGAATGTGATCTCTGACACTTGATATATATATATATATATTGACAGCTCTCACTGTGCCTTCAAAAGTTTAATCATAACAGATTCAGATCCTGGTATGTAACCGAGAAGCTTCTGGTTAGAGAAACTTAGAATATATTTTATAAGTGCACTTTTTGGGTAGGAAGTCATATTAAGCAAAAGTATTATTAAAAGCCCCTGTAGAAGGAATAAGGATGCATTAAGAAATGGAACGCTATCTAGAAGTTGCAAGGCCGCCAAGAGCGACGTTTAATGTGATTCAGAACCCCTTATCAACAAGCTCTCCCCTTCACAAGATAAACAAGTGAAATTGCTGACACCACTGAGAGATGTACTGGGTCAAATGATGCTTGTATGATGTTAACTGCCTGGTACCAATTAGAGACCTTTAATGTGTAAACCAGGGGTCATTTCGTAGAAAAAGAGGTGCAGGAGCTCATTAGCATAACTCATTTGCATATGCCACACCCCCTCACATACCGGAAGTGTGTCAGAAGGCAACACCCACCCCTCAGGCTCCACTCCACAGGTGGGTGTAACTGACCTGCTCTTCCTCCATTCCCTTCCCCATCCAATACTTGGTGCAATAAAAATAAGCGTCAAGAACACACCCCCATTCTCTTTCTGCTGCCTTGAAACCACCAGGTTTCAAGTAGACTTGAGATACCCAGGACATGTGCACCACCCATCCCTTCCCCTTCCCCTCCCCACAACAAGACACCCTGTGAGGTAGGTGGGGCTGAGAGAGGTCTTTTGAGAACTGCTCATGAGAGAACAGCTCTGAGAGAACTTGTGACTGGCCCAAGCTCACACCAGCAGCGGCATGTGGAGGAGTGTCGGAATCAAACCCGGTTCTCCCAGATTAGAGTCCAACTCCTGACCACTACACCAAACTGATGGGGTGGAAGCTGCTGAAGGGTTGGTGAAATTTCTCCAGTACTTATGTGCCATGTGCCCAGATAAAAAATGGTCTACTTAGAAAATGTATATGCCACCTTGAGCAAGTCTCTGGAAAAGCAGCACACAGTCATAAAAGGAACAATGATAAAATTATCAATATTAAAACAAAACATTAAAAACAATAAAGACCCTAGCAGGGCTTTCCCCGGGGCGCTGCACCTCTGCACTGCTCGGGGAAGCCAAGGAGGGGGCGGGGCTTGGTCATGTGCCCGCCCCCTGGGCTCCTCACTTCCGGAGCTGCGCTCCTGTGTGCTCCCACTCCAATGGACCCCTGGTGTAAACTATATGTGATGTCATTTGGGGTATAAGACTTTCTGCGTTTCCTGGTTATGGCAGAATACAGCTTTGGAATTGCTGGAACGCTAAGGCACTCATCAGCCCTGTATTCCCTGTTATGAATTCATTAAACAGATATCCATCTAACACGTTGGACTCAGACTGTGTGATTTCAATTTGGCCAAGGGGTCACGCAGGCACAGATTTGTGTATCAGTCCGGAGCAGCAGAACGAAGTTTGAGTCTGGTGGCACCTTTGAGACTGACAAAGTTTTAATTGTAGTATAAGCTTCCGTGTGTCAGATCTGTGAGGTAGGTGGGGCTGAGAGAGCTCTCTCAAGAATGGCCTTTGAGAGAACAGCTCAGAAAGAACTTGTAACTGACCCAAGGTCCCCCAGCTGACTGCATGTGGAGGAGTGGGGAATCGAACCCGGTTGTCCCAGATGAGAGTCTGCACTCCTAACCGCCACACCAAACTGGCTGAGTGCAAAAAAAGAAGAAGAAGAGGAAGATTAATGTCTCTCCATCATGATAAATTATGGTTAAATGAGATACCGTCAATTTACTGATGCGCTCATTTGTGAGTACACAGTGCCATCTGAAATGCTTCCAACTGGAAGCCTGTATTTTGGCATATTTAGCGAGACCCCAGCTGTGTTTCCCTTTGAAACACAGATCTGACGATGTGTGCTTGCACACGAAAGCTGTGAATAGAAGTTTCTTGGGCTTAAAGGTGCCACTGGACTCAGCCTGATGATTTTGGCAGCCATTAATTGTAAGGATATTCACCACTGAAAATCCGTTCCTGGCTACTGCGGCTCGGAAATCTGTTGTCCCAGTCCAGGGTTGCCCACTCCGGGATGGGAAGTAGCTGGAGATGTTGGGAATAGAGCTTGAGGACTGTGGGGTTTGGGGAGGGGAGCGGAAAGGAGGGACAGTTTGGTATAGTGGATAAGTATGCGGACTCTAATCTGGGAGAACTGCCTTTGATTCCCCACTCCCCCATTTGCAGTTGCTGGGTGACCTTGGGTCAGCCACTGTTTTCACAGAGCTGTTCTTCTGAGCAATTATCTCAGAGCTCTCTCAGCCCCACCTACCTCACAGGGTGTTTCTTGTGGGGAGAGGAAGGGAAGGAGATTGTAAGCTGCTCTGAGACTCCAAGAGAAGAGATTGGATTTATACCCCACCCTTCACTACCCAAGGGAGTCTCAGAGCGGCTTACAAGCCCCTTTCCCTTCCCCTCCCCACACAGAAACCCTGGGAGGTAGGTGGGGCTGAGAGAGCTCTGATAGAAACTGCTCTTTTTCAAGAACAGCTGTGCCAGAACTATGGCTTGCCCAAGGTCATCCAGCAGGTGCAAGTGGAGGAGTGGGGAATCAAACCCAGTTTTCCCAGATTAGAGTCTGTGCATTTAACCGCTACACCAAATACACCAAGTAAAGGACAGAGTATGAATCCAATCTCCTCCTCCTCCTCCTCCTCTACTTCTTCTTCCTCTTCTTTTTCCTCTTCTTCTTCTTCCTCCTCTTTGAATTCGGGGTATTATTCCATCGAGTCCCCTTCTCTCTCTATCCGGCTCACATTTAACAAAATGGCGGGTTTCCCCTGTCGATCGGAATCAGCTAGCCTCACAAAATGAGCGGTCTCGCGCCCGACACGCTTGGCAGCACGCAGGTCTCTCGACACCATTTCTGTTCCTTGTGTCACTTTCCATTTCCATCTCACAACCCTCTCAACAGGCACAGGGTGCCCACAGCTGTCTCCTCTGCACATCCGGCTGCCCCTCAAAGGGAAACACAGCTGGGGGCTCGCTAAATATGCCAAAACTCAGGCTTCTAGTTGGCAGCGTTTCAGATGGCACCGTGCAATCACAAAGAATCTCATCAGTAAATTGATGGTATCTCGTTTAACCATAATTTATCATGATGGAGAGACATTAATCTTTCTTTTACACCAAGCCCGTTTGGTCTAGTGGTTATAACTGCGGACTCTAATCTGGGACAACCGAGTTTGATTCCCCACTCCTCCACATGCCGTCAGCTGGATAATTTTGGGTCAGTCATAAGTTCTTTCTGAGCTGTTCTCTCAAAGGTAGCTCTTGAGAGAACTCTCTCAGCCCTCCTCCCTCACCGGGTGCCTGTTGTGGGGAAGGGAAGGGAAAGGAGTTTGTAAGCCGCTCTAAGACTCCGGGTAGTGAAGGGCGGAGTATAAATCCAATCTCCGCCTCCTCCTGTTGTTGTTGTTCTTCTTCTTCTTCTGTAACAGATTTGGCACCATTCCAAACCAAACAGCAAATTTCAGGAGGGGCAGCCATATTGGTCTGAAGCAAGAGAATAAAGTCCGAGTCCAGAGGGAGCTTTAAGATCGACAAAGTTTTATTCAGGTATAAGCTTTTGTGTGCACACGCATTCCGTCAGATACATTGAAATGGAAATGACCAGTCCTTACGTATAGGTAGAGGGTGAGCAGTAAATTATCATACAGCATAATGAAGATGTTTAACAGATTCAAGGACAAATCAGGAATAACAAGCTTAGTTTATATGGTCACCATTTGTTTGGGTTTAATTCTGGGGAGGAAACATAGTGAAGGAAATCAATATATCAAAATCAGGGACTGATGGGCAGATGTACCCTTCTTAATTGTGGAACAGCAAGTTGTTTGCATTACCTCATGAGCCCTTTGCGCTTGAGAGGAGGTATCTTTGTGCCACACTAATTAGCTCACACACGTTTTGTTTGGCCTATCAAAATAGAGCATAGTGAGATTGGAGTTGAGTTGAAATACACGAATGGTGGAGGTGCATTGGAAGAGATCCGACCAGACAATTGAAAACTGGCAGCGTGATGAAGATTTGGGGATTAATTCTGAATTTTGCACGATCCATGCAACCCAATTCCAACCCTGTTTTTGTTCAAGCATCAAATTCAGTACAACTTACCTCAATAAAAATGTCTTCCTCATGTGTGATATAGTAGTAGTGTGATGTTGTGTGATGTAGTAGGGAGCCAGTTTGGTGTAGTGGTTAAGTGCACGGACTCTAATCTGGGAGAACCGGGTTTGATTCCCCACTCCTCCACTTGCACCTGCTGGATGACCTTGGGCAAGCCATAGCTCTCTACCAGCTGTTCTCTCAAGGACAGCTTGGGAAAGAGCTCTCTCAGCCCCACCTACCTCACAGGGTGTCTGTTGTGGGGAGGGGAAGGGAAAAGGAGTTTGTAAGCCGCTCTGAGACTCCAAGTGAGTGAAGGGCGGGGTATAAATCCAATCTCTTCTTCTTCTTCTTCTAGTAAAGAGAGTTGGACTAGTATTTGGGAGATGTAGGTTCTAACCCTCATTTGTACCAAGGAAGCCCAGTTGGATCTTCTTCTACCTTTAGCCTCAGTACTAGACAACTGTATTCTACCCTCTTTGTTGGGAATTGACTAAACATTTTGAACATTTGTCCTGTTACATTACAACTAGGAACAATAAAAGGAA
Source organism: Lepidodactylus listeri (assembly GCA_029233225.1). Lineage (NCBI taxonomy): Eukaryota > Metazoa > Chordata > Lepidosauria > Squamata > Gekkonidae > Lepidodactylus > Lepidodactylus listeri. The sequence continues at coordinate 6,971,361 of JARCFY010000010.1, forward strand.
ACAAACTTAACCCTGAAAACTAGGGTCAGGAACCTAAACAGGTAAGTCAAACTGAGTAGAGGGCCAACAATTAAATAATGTGTGAAAATACTTGCATTTATTTATAAAGAATTAAAAAAAACATATAGGGGCCCAATCACACCTCATGTAAAAATTCCGAAATCATATATACTCAAGGGCCAATGGACTTGACCAGATGTGTTTTGGCTTGTTAAGGCCTTCTTCAGAGGTCAAACACAATGAGGAACAAATTGGCTTATATTGCAGTGCATAATACAATACAATTATTAGGCATTCTGTGCCTAGTAATTACACTCTGGAAGGAAGTCATTTTTTTTAAAAAAAAGTATAACATAGGCATTGTTTATTTATCCATTTTAATATATGTATTTAATTTCACATTTTATTTTTTACAGCAATTCCTTTTTGGTCCATTTTGTATCTATGTTGCATAATTATGTATTACGATATAAGCCAATTTGTTCCTCGTTGTGTTTGACCTCTGAAGAAGGCCCTAACAGGCCGAAACGCATCAGGTCGTCCATTGGCCCTTGCGTATATATGCTTTTGGAATTTTTACATAAGGTGTGATTGGGCCCTTATATATATATATATTTTTTTAAAAAAAAACTTTACAAATAAATACATGTATTTTCACGCATTATTTATACATTGAGTTTTAATTGTTGGCCCTCTACTCAGTTTGACTTACCTGTTATGTTTTGACTTCATATCCGTCCCACAATAATTTGCTCTTCGCATACCAGTTTGGTGTAGTGGTTAAGTGTGCCGACTCTAATCTGGGTTTGATTCCCCACTCCTCCACTTGCAGCTGTTGGATGACCTTGGGCAAGCCATAGTTCGGTCAGAGCTGTCTTTGAAAGAGTAGTTCCTGTCAGAGCTCTCTCAGCCCCACCTGCCTCACAAGGTGTCTGTTGTGGGGAGGGAAAGGAGTTTGTAAGCCACTCTAAGACTCCGAGTGACGGGCGGCGTATAAATCCAATCTCCTCTTCCTCCACCACTACTACTACTACTACTATTACTACTACTACTACTACTACTACCAGGGGTCCGTTGGAGTGGGAGTGCACAGGAGCGCAGCTCTGGGAGTGAGGAGCCCAGGGGGCGGGCACATGACCAAGCCCCGCCCCCTCCTCGGCTTCCCCGAGCAGTGCAGAGGCGCAGCGCCCTGGGGAAAGCCCTGCTAGGGTCTTTATTGTTTTTAATGTTTTGTTTTAATATTGATAATTTTATCATTGTTCCTTTTATGACTGTGTGCTGCTTTTCCAAAGACTTGCTCAAGGTGGCATATAAATTTTCTAAGTAGACCATTTTTTATCTGGGCACATGGCACATAAGTACTGGAGAAATTTCACCAACCCTTCAGCAGCTCCCACCCCATCAGTTTGGTGTAGTGGTCAGGAGTTGGACTCTGATCTGGGAGAACTGGGTTTGATTCCGACACTCCTCCACATGCAGCTGCTGGTGTGACCTTGGGCCAGTCACAAGTTCTCTCAGAGCTGTTCTCTCATGACCAGTTCTCAAAAGACCTCTCTCAGCCCCACCTACCTCACAGGGTGTCTTGTTGTGGGGAGGGGAAGGGAAAGGGATGGGTGGTGCATATGTCCTGGGTATCTCAAGTCTACTTGAAACCTGATGGTTTCAAGGGAGCAGGAAGAGAATGAGGGTGTGTTCTTTACACTTATTTTTATTGCACCAAGTATTGGATGGGGAAGGGAATGGAGGAAGAGCAGGTCAGTTTCACTCACCTGTGGAGTGGAGCCTGAGGGGTGGGTGTTGCCTTCTGACACACTTCCGGTATGTTAGGGGGTGTGGCATATGCAAATGAGTTATGCAAATGAGTTATGCTAATGAGCTCCTGCACCTCTTTTTCTATGAAATGACCCCTGACTACTACTACTATGAGACAGTCACCCCTCCCCTCCCCTGCTCCTCTTCTATTCCGTGCGGAATTTATTATTTCCCATGTGCCGGCTGGAATGGTCTATTTATGCGAACAAATGCATTGCTGTGTAAAGCCAACCTATCCCAGATTGCTTCCTACCATTTTACATATGTATATCTTCTCTTTTCTTTCCCCTGACTAATGCTGTTACGTGTCTTTCTCTCTTTATTGAATTTCGCCGTATTGATTCCATCCCAGGACCCTAAGGTAATTTTAAATTCTAAATGTCTCAGGTTTTTTTGGTTTTTTTTTTACAAAAGAATCCCATATTTGTTCACTTTTGCAGATCTGATGAGCGCGTTCTCATAGATCGGTTTTATTTATCTACCAGCCTTTTGTTTCTCCACTTCTTAGTAGCTGGGGGAAAAGACTGAATTGCTACACAACAGAAATGGCGGGGTAGTTTTATGGAAGAAACAAAGGGTTTCAGCCAGGGAGAGACAAAAATAATCTGGAGTTTTTCACCGACCAGTAGATTTCATTAATTGATTTTCTGCTCGTGGTTAGTTTCCCATTAAAATCTATTTGAAGCCAGAGTGCCTTTCGCTATTGAACTACTTAACTGGGGTGTTAAATTACTTTTTTAGGATTTGAGAAGAAAATAATAATGCTTACTTTTTGAATTCACGCTCTATCGTGTTGTGAGAAGAGCGTGTCCTTTTTCTGTGCATCTATGTCACAACGTATGACTGTAGGTCATAACATCCATACGTGGAAAGCTGTATATATCTCTGTGTGTATTACGTTACTGGGTTTCAAAGCTTCTGTTCATCCGTATAAAAACCCTGACATGGACAGACTAGGCTATCCTGATTTGGTCACATCTCCAAAGCTGAAGAGGGTCAGCCCTGATTAGTGGGGTAGAGCAGGTAGAGAAAGAAGTCCTTTACTCCCTTTCTCACAATACAAGAACTTGTGGGCACTCCATGGAACTGCTGAGCAGTCAGGCTAGAACAGATAAAAGGAAGGGCTTCTTCACCCAAAGAGTGAGTAACACGTGGAATTCACTACCAGAGGAGGTGGTGGCGGCTACAAACATGGACGGCTTCAAGAGGGAATTAGATAAACATATGGAGCAGAGGTCCATTAGTAGCTATTAGCCACAAGGTATAGATAGGAACTCTCAGTCTGGGGCAAGTGATGCTCTGGATTCTTGGTGCTGGGGGGTGGGCAACAGTGGGAGGGCTTCAAGTGTTCTGGCCCCACTGGTGGCCCTCCTGAGGGCACCTGGTGTTTTTGGCCACTGTGTGACAGAGTGTTGGACTGGATGGGCCATTGGCCTGATCCAACATTGGCTTCTCTTATCGTCTTATGTTCTTAATAGTTGGATGGAAGGCCACCAAGGAAGTCCAGGGTTGCTAAGCAGAGGAAGGCAATGGCAAACCCTCTGAACATCTCAAGTCTGGGAAACTCTACGGGGTCTCTATACATGGGCTGCAACTTGATGGCACTTTCTGCCTACAATTTGATTTGCCCTGACCTGGATAGCCCAGGATAGCCCAATCTTGTTAGGTCTCCAAAGCTAAATAGGGTCAGCCCCAGATTGTATTGGATGGGGGACCACCAAGGAAGACCAGAATTCCTACATAGTAGTAGTCAATGGAAAACCACCTTTGGAAGTCTCTTGTCTAGAAGAAGAAGAAGAAGAAGAGATTGGATTTATACCCCACCCTTCACTCACTTGGAGTCTCAGAGTGGCTTACAAACTCCTTTCCCTTCCCCTCCCCACAACAGACACCCTGTGAGGTGGGTGGGGCTGAGAGAGCTCTGAGACAACTGTCCTTGAGAGAGCAGCTGGTACAGAGCTATGGCTTGCCCAAGGTCATCCAGCAGGTGCAAGTGGAGGAGTGGGGAATCAAACCCGGTCCTCCCAGATTAGAGTCCGCGCACTTAACCACTACACCAAACTGGCTCTGCAGGACCACCGTAAGCCAGCTGCAACTTGACATACACAGAAAACGTCTAACATGATCATAAGAATAAACAAACCCGGGAAACCAAAAATGGAAAGCCAGAGAACACAATATGTTCTATTGCGCCTATTATGTTAGAAATAGATTTAAAAAAAAAATACAGTTGTGCTTTTATACCACGCAGCCTTGGAGCAGGAATCCTTCAATTATTCAAGCGTTCTAACGCCGAGACGTGCGCTTCGCAACGAGAAATCTACATTACGACCCCTCAGATGGCAAATCTAAAGGCAGACGAGAGGAGCGAAAGGCTGTGATTTCGAACAAAACAATGGGACAAAAGATCTTTGTCAAAAGGACAGAATGCTTTGGCAAATCCCCGTGATTTCCCACAGGAGAAGTTACAGAATGCTCCTCGTGCCAAAGGGACCCCGAAAGAAGACGATGGGATCTATACCCCATCCTTCGCTACCCAAAGGAGTCTCAGGGCGGCTTACAATCTCCTTTCCCTTCCCCGCCCCCACAACAGACACCCCGTGAGGTAGGTGGGGCTGGAGAGCCCTTTCGAGGACTGCCCTTGAGAGAACAGCTTTGAGAGAACTTGTGACTGACCCAAGGTTGCGCCAGCTGGCTTCATGTGGAGGAGTGGGGAATTGAACCTGGTTTTCCCAGTTTAGAGTCTGCGCTTCTAACCACTACACCAAAATGGCTCCAGACTGGCTCGAAATACAATTCCAGACTGTGTTTATTAGGACTGTGCACAGTGGATAGGATTTGTATGTATATTTGTGGGTGTGTGTGGGTGTGTGTGTGTGTGTGTATATTTATATATATATATATATATATATATATATATATATATATATATAAATTTCTCCAGGCCTGTCATTAAACCAGCTCTCATTTGAGAGATACTGTAACTTTCTACCCTGTTTCCCTGACCCAACCCTCCAATGGATAAATTACTGACTCGTAGCAGAACAATCCCGACCTGGACAGCCCAGACTAGCTTGATTTCATCACATCGCAAAAGGTAAGCGGGGTCAGCTCTGGTTCGTACTTGGATGGGAGACCACCAAGGAAGTCCAGGGTTGCTACGCAGAGGCATGCAATGGCAAACCACTTCGGAACATCTCTTGCCCGGAAAAGTCTACAGGGTCACCAAAAGTCAGCTGCAACTTGCGGGTACTTTCCGCCACCACTGACTTTTGCCCTGACTTGGATGGCTGGGCTGGCCTAATCTCATCAGATCTCAGAAGCTAAGCAGGGACAACTTTGGTTGGTGCTTGGATAGGAGACCACTAGGGAAGTCAAGGGTTCCTACACAGACACAGGCAATGGCAAACCACCTCTATTCGTCTCTTGCCTTGAAAACCCAATGGGATCTCCATAAACTGGCTGCAACTTGATGGCAAAATAACAAGAAGAAGAAGAGAAGAAGAGATTGGATTTATACCCCACCTTTCACTACCTGAAGGAGTCTCAGAGCGGCTTACATTCTCCTTTCCCTTCCCCTCCCCACAACAGGCACCCTGAGAGGGAGGTGGGGCTGAGAGAGCTCTTTTGAGAACGGTTCTTTGGAGAATAACTCTGAAAGAACTTGTAACTGACCCAAAGTCACACCAGCAGCTGCATGTGGAGCAGTGGGGAATCAAACAGCAGCAGCAGCAGAACTAACCAGCGGGCACAGCTCCCAAGCTGACCAAAAGTTTATTGCTGATGGATGGAAAACCATTTCTTAGTCTGTGGAAGTACAGACAGAGCTGACAAAAGTATGAAATTTTGAAGAAACGTCGTTGGTACACTTTCAGCGCTAGAAGAACGCATTCGTTTCATCTCCATCACCGGCAGCACAACCAGGGTTGAGTTAAGACTCCGCCACTTTCCAAGAGTAAAAGCTGGTAACATCCAAATAATGTGAACTCGTTTCCTAAAGAGATTCATGACAGCTATTGCTGAAGGTTTGACCTTCAGGATATACAATTTTAAAAACAATGGCAACATGATGCCAAAGTCTCCAGCTTTGGCATCATGCAATGCAAAATTATGGCTGTATTTACCGACTTGAATTTAATTAACACATGCTAATACAGGAGCTATAAATAAGAGATATGGGGGAAAGGCATTAATAGTTGCTTAATAAAACGGGTAGGTTTGGAAGTGAAAAGTAAAGAACCACGAGAAAGCCAATTAGAAATAAATCCAGGGTCTGTTTCCAGCAGAGACTTGGAATTATTCCAGTGCGGGATAGAAACTTTTCAGAGGGCTCAGCGTTTCTCTCTTAGCGTCTTCTAGGGCACTCTGCATCAGGAACCCCTTAGCATTTTTCACTGGTGTCAGATACCTCATTTCAATCCCACGCTGCCCCAAACGTAATGCAGTGCTCCCTCTAAGCTGTGGAGTCTTGTGTGCAAAAATTCTACTTTGTGAGCTACTGGCATTAAAGTGGTGAGCGAGCGATTGGACTGCTGCAGAAATGAGTTTGCTCTGGAGCCCTCCTTCCTGAGCCGAGACAAAAATGGGTGAGCCGGAGACTAAAAAACTGTGAGCCAGCTCACACTAACTCAGCTTAGAGGGAACACTGATTACGTGAGAGGCGTAGCACTGCAGAAGCAATATAGGTCCCCACTGCCATCATCTGTGCCCCCCAATCGTGTCCCTGTGGGTGAGTGAAGCCCACCCCCAAGAACACCACAGGACATGAGGATCCAAAGCACGTCCCCCCCACGGAAACCCATTTAGTATCTGTTTTAAAAACTTCCCATTAGAAACGTACCCTTTTAAGATGTTACTAGTCTCTGTTATTATTGTAAGGTGGAGGCAGGCAAAGGCAAAACACCGCTGAACATCTCTTACCTGAAAACCCTACGGGGTCCCCATAAATAACCTAACAGCATTTTCCACCACCTCCTTGCCCTGCCCTGGATGGCCCAGGCTAGCCCGATCTTGTCAGATCTCAGAAGCTCAGTAGGGTTGGCTCTGGTTAATGCTTGGATGGGAGGCCCTCAAGGAGTACCAGGGCGGTGAGGCAGGCAATGTCAAACCACCCCCGAACAATGTCTCTTCCCTTGAAGAAGAAGAAGAGAAGGAGAGATTGAATTTATACCCCGCCCTCCACTCCCCAAGGGAGTCTCAGAGTGGCTTACAAACTCCTTTCCCTTCCCCTCCCCACAACAGACACCCTGTGAGGTAGGTGGGGCTGAGAGAGCTCTGACAGAAACTGCTCTTTTTCAGGAACAGCTGTGCCAGAACTAGAAGAAGAAGAAGAGAAGAAGAGATTGGATTTATACCCCGCCCTTCACTCACTTGGAGTCTCAGAGCGGCTTACAAACTCCTTTCCCTCCCCCTCCCCACAACAGACACCCTGTGAGGTAGGTGGGGCTGAGAGAGCTCTTTCCCAAGCTGTCCTTGAGGGAACAGCTGGTACAGAGCTATGGCTTGCCCAAGGTCATCCAGCCAGGTGCAAGTGGAGGAGTGGGGAATCAAACCCGGTTCTCCCAGATTAGAGTCCGCGCATTTAACCACTGCACCAAACTGGCTCTCTACCTATAGGGCTGCCTTAAGTCATCTGTGACTCGACGGCACGTTACCTGAACGAGGTAGCAAATGTTTCAAACAATAAACGCATTTTAAAAACAAATATATATGCCACAGTTAAAGACAATTAGAGAGTCAAACATCAAAAAGGGGCCCCTGTGAAGCAGATTTTAAAATGCTTGGTTCTTGCTATCGAATGAATTAATTCATGCCACGGTCAAAGCCAGTTAGAAGATCTCAGAAGCTAAGCAGGGTCGGACCTGGCTAGTACTTGGATGGGAGCCCTCCGATGGAAGTCCGGGTTCACTATGGCACAATTCAGCTATCAGCTACCTCTGAACGCTTCTTGCCTTGAAAACCCCAAAAGGGGCTTTAAAGGTCACCGCCAGGACCTTGAATTGTGTCTAGAAACAAATTGGCAGCCAGTGTAGATGAATATAAGAACATAAATGAAGTCACATTGGATCAGGCCAGTGGCCCATCCAGTCGACACTCTGGGTCACACAGTGGCCAAAACCCAGGTGCCATCAGGAGGTCCACCAGCGGGGTCAGAACTCCAGAAACCATCTCACTGTTGCCCCCCCCCCAAGCACCAAAAACTCAGAGCATCACTGCCCCAGACATAAGGACATAAGAGAAGCCAATGTTGGATCAGGCCAATGGCCCATCCAGTCCAATACTCTGTGTCACACAGTAGCCAAAACCCACATGCCATCAGGAGGTCCACCAGTGGGGTCAGGACTCCAAAAACCATCTCACTGTTGCCCCCCAAGCACCAAGAACACAGAGCATCACTGCTCCAGACATAAGAGAGGCCAATGTCGGATCAGGCCAATGGCCCATCAAGTCCAACACTCTGTGTCACACAGTAGTCAAAGCCCACATGCCATCAGGTGGTCCACCAGTGGGGTCAGAACTCCAGAAAGCATCTCACTGTTGCCCCCCAAGCACTAAGAACAAAGAGCATCACTGCCCCAGACATAAGAACATAAGAGAAGCCATGTTGGATCAGGCCAATGGCCCATCCCGTCCAACACTCTGTGTCATTTTTATTGTTTATTCTTTGTCAGTGCTTAAGACGTCCTAAGTGCTTTCCAATTTTAGTTTCAAAGACCAAGCGAGGAATCTATTACTTTGCGTTAATGTACTTCAGTTGGACCATGGATGAAACGAAATAGCCAAAGCCGTGTTAACAAGAGCGCCCGGGCTAATGAATTAAACATGGGTTGGCTTCTGAGAATCATCTTTATGTTTGAAGCAATAAAGAAATACCATTTCCCTAAAGTCCGTCAAGGTGGCAGAATTTCTGAGGTTGGGGGAAGAGCGGTCATGATCAGCTAATTCTTGCAGGCCAGTAGGGAGACAAGACATATAAGAACATAAGAGAAGGCATGTTGGATCAGGCCAACAGCCCGTCCAGTCCAAGACTCTGTGTCACACAATGGCCAAAACCCAGGGGCCATCAGGAGGTCCACCAGCGGGGCCAGAACTCCAGAAGCCCTCCCACTGTTGCCTCCCATGCACCAAGAACACAGAGCATCACTGCCCCAGGCAAAGGGTTCCATTTCTAACTAATGGCTACCTTGTGGTCCACTGATGGTCCTCTGCTCCATATATTTATCCAAGACTGGAGTGATATCATCCCTATACAATAGGAATGCCATCGATTTTGTGGTGAATGCATTTGACAGTGGAACTCGCCGCATATGACTGTGACCATCAAACCCATGCTGATCACCAAACACATGCTGACCTATTTGGTTTGGCATGGAACTGCTCAGACACCTGCCCAACAGGTTTGCGTGTGTATGTTTTGTGCAGCTCAGAATTTGCACAAATGCTTCAACAGGGATTCAGATGGGTCGCCGTGTTGGTCCGAAGTAGCAGAACAAAGCTTTAAGACCAACAATGTTTTATTCAAGGGGTGGACTTTTGTGTGTATGCATATCTGCTCGGATACCTCTGAATCATCTCTTGCCTAAAAGACATGTCTAGCTCACCGCCTAGTGGTGCATAACTCTAAAGAGCTGGAACTTCTGGCTGCTAGGCAACCTTACGATCTCCTGACTATACTATACACAGTGCCATAAAATAACAGTTATTATGACTTCCTGTTTTACTGGAAATGATACGAGTGTGCCAGCATCATGCCAGCATGTCAGGCTGAACCCCCCCCCCTTTGTCCCTGGGGGTCGCCGGCTGTGACCTGGTAACCCTTGGTATGAACCTGGACAGAACATTTCATAAGGAACTTCCACCACAGAAAATGGGAACTTCCTTGCCAGCAGAGGATGAATTCTAGAAAAGTCTTCTCACCACTGAACATGAGTCTCCTGGTGAGAAAAACCAGGAAACATGTATCAAGCATGTATGAACCAGTAAAGGCAGAATCATGCATTCTAGAATAAGCCCGACAGAAGGCCCATAATGATGTTTGCCTTTGTTAATATGAAAACAGCATTGCTCGTAATTCGGGAGTTGTTATTTGGCTGCTAATAGCACCGTTACTGTACACCCCTTATAAAATCTAGGCAATTCATAGCTGTTTTTGAAGCTGACAAACAAGCTGATACATATTTTATACCTCCTCTGGATGCGCATACGTATAGACATCCTTCAGAGATGGAGGGGGGAGGGAGCGCACATGAACGAAAGCAAAGCTTTAAACATCTCGGTAGATGAAAAGAATGTTCTCGCCCGTTTTCATTGTTTGGCTTTCAAAAGAAATATCAAACATTTCTGATCTTTCTACGGCACATTCGGATTTGGCGCCCCCTTTACAGAAGACCTCAGTCCAGGAGTTTGAAATATAGACTGCGTTACAAAAGCCAACACCCTCAGAGCGGGTCTGCGGATAACACGGCTGTTATTAAGGAAGGAATGGAAGTTGGCAACTGCTTTCTCCTTGAAGGTTCCCCGAAACATCAGACGCACCTGAAGTGTCAATATGTGATTAATGCAGTCCCGAAACACCACAGCAATCAGTGCGTCTTGACAGGGTAGTGATAACCCTCCTGTTCTCTGCTGTACTCCAGTGAGTGAGGAGGGTGGGACTGAGAACAGCAGAACAGCAGAGCTCTTTTGTAGGGTAGGGGAAGAAAAGGGATGGAAACTGGCACGTGGGACCAGCTTTGTGAGGGGACGGCTGTGACAGTGTGAGCATTATGATGCTCAGGATATCGGCGGGGAAAAGAGATAATGACCCGCCCTCTCTCCCCTAAGGGCCAGGTCAACACATAAGAACATAAGAGAAGCCAATGTTGGATCAGGCCAGTGGCCCCTCCAGTCCAGCACTCTGTGTCACACAGTGGCCAAAAACACCAGGTGCCCTCAGGAGGTCCAGCAGTGGGGCCAGGACACTAGAAGACCTCCCACTGTTGCCCCCTCTCCCCCAAGCACCAAGAATACAGAGCATCACTTGCCCCACACCGAGAGTTCCTATCTATACTAATAGCCATGGATGGACCTCTGCTCCATATGCTTATCTAATTCCCTCTTGAAGCCGTCCATGCTTGTAGCCACCACCACCTCCTGTGGCAGTGAATTTCTATGCCAAACAAGGGAGGCTCAGTAGGCCGGCAGGGAAAAATAGCACCAAAGTAGGAGGTAAGAAAGTAGATGGGTCACAGTAAAAACCCACGAAGACTAGTGAATACTGTGACAATATGTGCTGAAGATATCAAGAAAATATATTTCACTGTAGTTTAAGCAGACAGTTGTCTTAAAAGAACAACGCCAAAGAACGGTATTTTTTTTAACCATACTAAGAAGAAGAAGAAGAGGAGATTGGATTTATATCCTGCCCTTCACTCACTTAAGAGTCTCAGAGCGGCTTACAAACTCCTTTTCCCTTCCCCTCCCCACAACAGACACCCCTGTGAGGAAGGTGGGGCTGAGAGAGCTCTTTCCCAAGCTGTCCTTGAGGGAACAGCTGGTCCAGAGCTATGGCTTGCCCAAGGTCATCCAGCCAGGTGCAAGTGGAGGAGTGGGGAATCAAACCCGGTTCTCCCAGATTAGAGTCCGTGCACTTAACCACTACACCAGACTGGCTCTCAAGTACAAACAAAACTTGCAACTCAAGTACAGTTAGGTTGCAATCATATGCACGATTAGCCCCAACGTAGGTGTGAATGCCAGGGGGATGAAAGGAGCGCAATCAGACAACAACATCCGGGAAGTGCCCCGCAGCCATCGGCAACCCATTTTGCTCCTCCGCACAAGCAGATTTAAAAGACACCTCAGAAAGTCCAGTAGCAAATGCGCTGCTACAGGCCACAGATGAACTTTCCCGCATCTGATCACTCCAGCATGCTCTCATGACATTGGGATGGTCTGATCCCAACTCTGTGCCATTGTTTTTTGCCCTTCTCAGTCCTCGCATCATCGCAAACTCCATAGGGAGCCCTCAGGGCTGAGGTGCGAATCATTGATCCCTTATTGAGGTGCATCGGAGGCAAACAGCAAAAGAAAAAAAACCCGGCTCACCTGCAGTTGCATCTGATCATGCAGTGGTGGGCTGTGCCCGCAACTTCCAAAGACCGTGTGATCGCACAACTGTGCGTCAACTTCCACCGGAGGAAATAGCCTCTCTTCCTCCCCGCTTCATCTCGTGCGCGTGACCACAACCTTAGGCACATAAGTGTTTGGATGCCAGCCAAGGTGTGCGATAGTACAAACTTCTCAATGGGAAAAGTCCAAAGACTTGCTTAAACATATAAAAAATGAAACGATTCATGTTGAACTCAAAAATTATTCAACGGAACTGGGCCCCTGGTAAATGGGTTGGGGACAGCGGCCTCACACACGAACACGTATGAAGCTGCCTTATACCGAATTGGAGCATTGGTCCATGAAGGTCAGTCTTGTCTGCTCAGACTGGCAGCTGCTCTCCTGGGTCTCAGGCGGAGGTCTTTCCCATCGTCTACTGCCTGGTTCTTTTTAACTGTCGATGCTGGAGACTGAACCTGGGAACCTGGGGGAGCCAGTTTGGTGTAGTGGTTAAGTGCACGGACTCTAATCTGGGAGATCTGGGTTTGATTCCCCACTCCATCACATGCAACTGCTGGATGACCTTGGGCAAGCCATAGTTCTGGCACAGCTGTTCTTGAAAAAGAGCAGTTTCGGTCAAGAGCTCTCTCAGCCCCACCTACCTCACAGGGTGTCTGTTGTGGGGAGGGGAAGGGAAAGGAGTTTGTAAGCTGCTCTGAGACTCCCTTGGGGAGTGAAGGGTGGGGTATAAATCCAACTTCTTCTTTTTCTTCTGCATGCCAAGCAGAGGCTCTTCCACTGAGCTAGGGATCCTCCCCTAGGAGCTGTGGCGAGCAGCGGCTTTATTGCTTCCCTTTCATTTCACTGCTGCTGGAGGGGAAGAGAGAGAGGGGAAAGCCCAAATAAATAGCACTTCTATCCCTCTGAAACTGGGACTATTATCATCAGAAAAGGAGAGGTTTCTTACCGAGATTTCAGCTCCAGAGAGAGAGAGAGAGAAAAGAGAGAGACTCTGGCCTGAAAGACCGCTTCAAAGTGATTCCACAGAGACAATTGCTTCAGGAGAAGGGCGGGATGAGTCATCCAAATGCAACACTTCAGAGGGGATTGATATGATATTTCAAGCGGTGGTGATCTTTCACACCGGCCACCGAGAAGTCCAGCAGTGTCTCAGATGGTCTAAATAACTGTGATGTATTCCCTGAAGGTCCTGGTGACTGTGGGCTCTTCAAAATCGTAAAAGTTTGTGGAGCCTTTTTTTGTTAAAAAAATCTTTCTGCTTTTTGAGACTTTTAAAGTGGCTATAACCACAATTTTGGCCTTTTTTTATGATTAGAAGGGAAAGGGACAGTTTCAGACATTTTTGCCCAGGGCAACATCCTTCTAGGAACACTTGCAGGTTGAGGATAGACACATCTGAAGGGTGAGGAAACCAGCGCCTCAAGGAAAGCCTCCTCAGCCCTTCCACATACTATCGCATCTTAGGGTTTCCCAACTCCTTTCTGAGCCTGCAGAGGCACCTTAGGGATTTTGAGGGGGAAGGGTGGGAAGCATCACTCCAACATGGCTGTCCCAGGAGGAGGAGCCAAGGCCAAAATGGCTTCCTTGGGAGGCTGAGCCAAATGGAATACCTCCCTCTTCACACTTCCTGAGATGAAGGAAATTTTGAAGGGGAAATGGAATCATAGGCTGCGATCATACACACAATTAGAGCCAACATAGGCGTGAATGCCAGGTGAATTTAAAGGGAGTGATCAGACAGCAACATGTGGGAAATGTCCTGTAGACGTCAGCAACCCATTCTGCTCTGCCGCAGAAGCGGAGTTAAAAGACACCGAGGAAAATCCGGTAGTAAACGGGTTGCTACGGGCCACAGACGGACTTTTCTGCGTCTGATCACTCCAACGCACTCTCATGGTGTCAAGATGGTCTGATCAGGTCATCCCGACTCCGTGCCGTTATTTTTTCCTCCTTCACAGTATGTGCAACATTGCAAATTCCATAGGTGCAGAGGTGCGATTCATCGATCCCCCATTTAAGCGCTTGGAGGGGAAGTGGCACAACCCCCCCCCCCCAACTCACCTGCAGTTGCATCTGATCACACATTGATGGACTGCGCCTGCAGCTTCAAAGGGAGGTGGGATCTTGCAACTGTGGGTCAAATCCCTCCAGAGGAAATAGCCTCACTTCACCACTACCCACCCCCATTTCTTCTGGCGTGTGTGACCACGAACCATTCAATGACTAAGGAAAGCCCAGATGCTTACCAGTCCTCCTCATTCTCCAGTTGAATGAGGGCAGCCAGTCAGAAGCCCTGCCTTACAATGGCCCCACCCACTTTCTGGAAAGCTTGGCAGACACCAAGGGAAGTACCAGTGGGCACTATGGTTCCTGTAGGTATCACGTTGGGGAACTCTGCTCTATCTTATCTGTGACATTTCCATTCCCCCGGTCCCCCAAAGAATGATAACTGGCAGAAACATTTCTCCCCTCCTTCGTTTTTATCCACGCAAGAACCCTGTGAGACAGAGGAGGCTGAGAGAGAGTAACCAACCCAGAGTCACCCAGTAAATGTCATAGGTATTCATTAGAACCCAAGAGGATCCATGTTGGAGCAGGGCAGTGACTCATCCAGTCCAACACTCCGTGTCACACAGTGGCCCAAATCCGAGTGCCATCAGAAGGTCCATAGTGGAAGAATAAGCCCTCCCCTTTGGCAACTCTCCTTAGGTATGATTCTGTGCTCCCAAATCCGTTGGCTCCCTCAGCTGCCAATCAGAAGGCCCTGGCTGCATTGGCTGGCTGCGTTGGCTGAGTCCTGCCCACAGAAGCGGCAGCCAGCATCACAGGCTCAGTGCGCAGGGAGCCAATGGATGGGACGGATGCTCCGGCAGGCGGAGGGTAAGCAGGCCTGCTGGGAGAAAGGGGGAGTGGAGCAAAAAGGCAGAAAAGTAAAGAAAACTGGGACCATACCGCCCGCCTCAGCCCACACCGGCCTCCCCTCATGGGGAAGGGGGGGCACAGGCCCCATTGTCCCACCTCAGCGCCCACCCTTCTCCCACTCCGGCATCGAGGCCTGTGGCCTTGAGGCCCTGCGGCCAGCCACCCCACTTCCACTGCCATTCTGCTTGGTATCTGGCGGCAGGGGTGGTGGTGGCACAGGAAGCACAATCCACCCAGCCCTCCATGGTGGTGCTGCGCCACACCCTCACTTGCCATCTGCCTGGCTGGGCATGCAGTGGTAGAGGGCATGGGGGAGGAGCCCTGCAGCAGTGCAGGGCCCAGTTCAGCCCAGTATCCAGGGCGAGCAACCTCTGGCAGATGGGGCCCACCAGACCCACTGTCCCACCCAGAGCGAGGCCTGCCCCCCCCCCCCATGGCAGCGGTTGCCTCAGCGCAGCTCTCCTCCAGCCATGGTCTGGCCTTGGCGGTCAGCCAGAGCTGCCGGGGGGGGGGGGATACGGGTGTCTGATGCAGGCCAGAGCACTCTCCCAGGCCCTCTTCCTAGAGTCTGTTGCATTTCTTTCCGCAACGGGCCTTATTCCTAGTCTGATAATAAAGCAATGCACATTTCTCAATTAAAAATCATTAAAAATAGCTGGCAAAAATCTCCTGGTTGATCTCAGCAACAGGTTTGCCAGCTCTGGGTTGGGAAATACCTGGAGAATCGAGGGGTGGAGGCTGAGGAGGGTGGGGTTTGGGGTGGGAGGGGCTTCAGTGGGGTACAAGGCCACACAGTCCATCTTCCGGTCTAGGTGAACTGATCTCTGTTGCCTGGAGATCAGACATAACAGCAGGAGATCTGCAGCTACCACCTGGAGGCTGGCAACCCTACTCAGTGAAGTGAGCCCACGGATATTTATGTAGCCTCAATAATGAACCAAAAATCTCTGTTTGGTGTAGGGGTTAGGAGCGCTGACTCTAATCTGGGAGATCCAGGTTTGATTTCCCCACCTCCACATCCAGCTGCTGGTGTGACCTTGGGTCAGTCACAAGTTCTTTCAGAGCTGTTCTCTCAGGAACAGTCCTCGAAAGAGCTCTTTCAGCCCCACCTACCTCACAGGGTGTCTGTTGTGGGGAGGGGGAGGGAAAGGAGATTGTAAGCTGCTCTGAGACTCCTTTGGGTAGTGAAGGGCGGGGTATAAATCCAATCTCTTCTTCTTCTTCTTCTTCATTCGGTAACTCCTGTGAAATTATTTAGTAAAGATGACAGTTGGATCTATTTGGTGCTTGGGACAGATCCAGCTAAACCCATTACTTCAAAGGCGTTCCTCAGTTATAAAGCAGTGCAAACAACAACTAAACCAACGGATTCGAGGACGTGCTTTAGATTTATACCACTAAGAGAAAAGCTGGAATGCAGACAATGAGATCTTTCTGGGGAGCATCATTCAAGCAAAATAAAATTGTCTCCCATCGCATTAAGAGCACGAGTAATTTCTAAGCATCTATGATTCTTCAAGTCTTAAGACTCTCTAAGACTAAGAAGGCGTACTTGGGAATAAATCCAGTTTATTTTAGTGGGACTTTGCCTCTAAGCATGCGGGTGTAGAATTGCTGTAATTTCTGAAAATTCAGTTACTGCTTCGGAATGGTTATGAAAAATAATGGTATCTTTATTAGGATTCCCTTTTTTAAAAAAGAAAAGAGAGACATCTGAAGTCAACTACACTAGAAGCTAGGGTTGCCAGCTCCGGGTTGAGAAATGCCTGGAGATTTGAGGGGTGGAGCCGGAGGAGAATGCCACCCACTTTCTAAAAACACTGAGTGGGTGCCATGCTGCCCGCAGACACCACACTGGGGACCCCCCAGCTTACTCAATGCCTTTAACCAGGGGTTCTTTCGTAGAAAAAGAGGTGCAGGAGCTCATTAGCATAACTCATTAGCATACCTCATTAGCATATGCCACGCCCCCTGACATCACCAGAAGTGTGTCAGAAACGGAATGTCAGTTTCAGCCCCATTATACCCTATGGGCCATTGAAATCAATGGCAAAAACTCATAGGGTATATGAGGGGCTGGAGGAAAGGGGGTTTGAGGGAGAGGCTCCAAACTTGCCGGGTAGCTGCTGGGGCCTCTCCTCGAAATACCCACCAAGTTTCAAGAAGATTGGACCAGGGGGTCCAATTCTATGGGCCCCCAAACAGGTTGTCTCATCCCCTCCATTGTTCTCTATGAAGGGAAAAAATGTTAACTTTTTTCCTCCTATAGAGAACAATGGAGGGAATGGGGGTGACCTGTTTGGGGTCCCGTAGAATTGGACCCCCTGGTCCAATCTTCTTGAAACTTGGTGGGTATTTCGAGAAGAGGCCCCAGCAGCTACCCTGCAAGTTTGGAGCCTCTCCCTCAAACCCCCTCCCCTCCAGTCGCTTTTAAAGTTGCAGCTGAATTTTGGCAGCAATTCGGCAGCGGGCTGAATCAGATTAGAGAATCTGATTCAGCCCGTGG
This sequence comes from Lepidodactylus listeri, assembly GCA_029233225.1. Taxonomy (NCBI): domain Eukaryota; kingdom Metazoa; phylum Chordata; class Lepidosauria; order Squamata; family Gekkonidae; genus Lepidodactylus; species Lepidodactylus listeri. Next base: position 6,988,711 of record JARCFY010000010.1, read on the forward strand.
CTGCCCTAGTGGCCACTCCTGAGCTGGCGGAGCTTTACTCCACCTCGCTCCGGCTTCAACGGACCCCTGCCTTTAACTACCTTGGGGCACAGCCAGCTCAGAGTGGGGGGCTTTGCACAAGAGGGCATTAGTAGAGAGTCTTTACACATCATCTGCTTAGCGCCATGTAATTCTCCTTTAAAAACACCTCTTGGCCCCGCCCCATCCCCTTGTAGCCACACCCTCTTAAAGTGACATAAACTGATATTTCTGATATTTTATTCTTTTCTTAGAACGGCAGAGATTTGGTCTGGATCTCTTCAGTCAGGGCTCATTTCGTAGCAGGAGCTCCTTTGCATATTAGGCCACACACCCCTAATGTAGCCAACCCTCCAAGAGCTTACAGAGCTCTTCTTACAGGGGCGACTGTAAGCTCTTGGAGGATTGGCTACATCGGGTGGGTGGCCTAATATGCAGAGGAGCTCCTGCTACAAAATGAGCCCTGTCTTCAGTTGATTGGTTCATGTGTTGGACTCCTGTGTCCTTAATACAGTCTTTAGTAAAACAGACCCTGGGTGTGACCATACAAGCAGTTTGGCCCAACAGCTACCCCACTCCCCCAGATCAAATGGATGTGAACGAATGCTCACATCTGGCTCCTGTACCCCGTCTGTTCCTACCTCATGCGAAAATGACTCCCACCGTGGATTAAATAGCCACCGGCAAATTCCAGTGGCTCCCTCAACAAGACACTTCCATAGCAGGGTTCTGGGCACGCTGTGGAAATGCAAGAAGGGTGTGATCTGGTGCATCCTTCCCCCCCCCCAAACCCCACTTTGACATGTACTTCAGCACCCCCATAGAATGTCGCCAGGAGCACGTGTGTGCTCATCTGCTTCTGCACACACACAGCGAGATGTAGGGGGAAACCAACTAACACAGACGCGGGTCCGTGGTTGCGGTGCGTTAGTGATGTGAACGACCAACCACAGGCCTATGGCACTATGACCAGGGCTATTTTGGGGCAGGAACGCACGGGAACAGAGTTCCGGCTGGCTCCTTAGCTGGCCACACCCAGCAGGAACTCATTAGCATAACAGGCCACACCCAACAGCAGAAACTCATTAGGATTGGCTACATTAGGGGCATGTGGCCTAACATGCAAATTAATTCCAGCTACCAAAAAAGCCCTGGGTTTTGACAACAAACAAGGTAAACAGAATAAGAAGCAAAAGGTGGGTGCGGCTGGATGACCACTCTTCCGGAACATGGGGGTGTGGCCTAATACGCTAATAAGCTGTGCTGTCAGTGGTGTGGCCTAATATGCTGATGAGTTTCTGCTGTTGGGTGTGGCCTGTTATGCTAACGAGTTCCTGCTGGGCTTTTTCTCCAAAAGAAAGCCCTGACTATGACACTGTCTTAGGGGGCACTGTGTGATTGACGCAAAGCGTCCCAAACGCAAGTGGCTTATTTAGAGCTGATATACTGCCGCAGCAAACTGCTTGTGTGACCACGCCCTCTGTTTCCCATATTCAAACTCCTCCCAGTCCAATTAAAGTATCAGAAGAAACAGGGTCTTAGCTCAAGAAGCTCAGGCCACAATACGTTTCAGTCTTTAAAGAGCTACGTTATTCTTTCCTTTTCGGTTCAACTCGTAAACAGTTTTATTTTTTTTCCTGAAAGCCTGTTAAGATAATTCCTAATGGGCCCCGGAGATCAATGCCAGAGAGTCTCCCCAATTTATTCTGAGGAAGCCAGAAAGACCAAAACACTTTTAAAAGAAAAGCTATAAAGCCAGGAAAAAAATAAAATAAGGCCCGAGGATGACACCAGTGTTACTTCAGCTGCTAAAGAAAATACCCCATCTGTTATCCAACTAAAAAAGAAACAGCAAAAAAGGCATTTCTTTTTAAAAACCAAGCTTCCCAGCTTGGAAAAGTATGGCAACACAAAACAATTTGTTTTAAGCAAACAAGGGAAAATATAATCCTCTCTTCCACCCAATTTGTTGGCAGGGTAGGATAGGGTCGGAATCCTATTTTTGTTTGTTTTCCGATTCTTTGCCCGTTGGAAACAAAAACTCTCCCACCATAATGGATTTTAGGGAGGAGACAGAGTAACCAGAAAGCCCATTTTCTTCTGAAACAAGATAAAAAGGATCAGCCGTCTGGCTTCTCTCTCGTCAGATAGGGATGTGCATGTGGATACTAACTACTGAGAGCCTGGACTAAAAATGCCCAATTTGTATTGTTGTCCTAATTAATCTGAATGGTAGTGGGGGGAAGGCATTCATATTTGGAAATATTTGAATCTTGCTATAGTTCTGGCACCTGGGTTTCCTAGACTGCAAGAAGGTCACAAGGAAGGAGGAAATGACTTAGTAGGCATGGAACTGACAGGGATGTTTTCCAATCAGCAGAGCAGCAGGCAGACTCTACCATCAAAATGGATTGTGTTGTAAGAAAAGTCTGTCTTTCCAATCCTGTACCAATCCTGTCTCGCTGGTGGGGTTCTGCTTTTTCTGATATATGTGTTCAGTGGCTTCTGTTTCCTTTTTACATTGTGTTGCATTTGCTGGGCATCCCTACAAGCATATTGCTTGTGGATGCTGGCAGATGAGCAGGCTGCCTGCAGACAGGAGGTAGGAATAAGCACAAATGCTATAGTAGATGAGGCACACACATACCAGGGATAGTCAAAGGTGACATTTGGATGAAGTAATAAAGGCAAAGATGTCAGGCATCTGAAATGAGAACAGAGAGGGGACTTGGGCAGTAATCTTTAGTATGAGAATAAGATGGTTGCATAGCGTGGCACTGTTTTAAGCTATGAAACACTAGTCTCTTATCTTTTAAAAAAGATAATGGAATATAAGAACATAAGAAGAGCCCTGCTGGATCAGACCAGTGGTCCATCTAGTCCAGTGTCCTGTCTCACACAATGGCCAGCCACTTCCTCTGGAGGGTCAACAACAGGGCAGAGAAGCTGAGGCCTTCCTTAGAACATCAGAAGAGCCCTGCTGGATCAGACCAGTGGTCCATCTAGTCCAGCATCCTGTCTCACCCAGTGGCCAGCCAGTTCCTCTGAACGGCCAACAACAGGGCATGGAGGCCAAGGCCTTCCTTAGAACATCAGAAGAGCCCTGCTGGGTCAGACCAGGGGTCCATCTAGTCCAGCCTCCTGTCTCATAACAGTGGCCAGCCACTTCCTCTGGAGGGCCAGCAACAGGGCAGGGAGGCCAGAATGCTAGACTAGATGGACCACTGGTCTGATCCAGCAGGGCTCTTCTGATGTTCTTAGGAAGACCTTGGGCTCTATGCCCTGTTATTGACCCTCCAGAGGAACTGGTTGGCCACTGTGTGAGACAGGATGATGGACTAGATGGACCATTGGTCTGATCCAGCAGGGCTCTTCAAATGTTGTTGGCCCTCTGAAGGAACTGGTTGGCCACTGTGTGAGACAGGATGCTGGACTAGATGGACCATTGGTCTGATCTAGCAGGGCTCTTCTTATATTTTTTATATTCTTATGTTCTTATTCAGCTCACCGATAACAGGAATGCCTCAGTCTGTCTAAAAAAAATGTGTGGAAGTATGAATTATGGATGACTGCATTTCTCATTTATATCTGTCGCATTCAAATGAATAATTCCTATTCATCATAATTCATCCTTTCTAATGTTAAGGCTAACGCACTAATGGGTAGTTACAAACATATGTTGTCAGGACCTTTTAAGGAAACGTGTTAATCGCGTTTGGATTAAAGCGCCGCATTAAAATTAATGAAAATTGTGGCATCTCCATTTGCATATGCAGATGAGGCCTAAAGCAAGCCTTCCCATACATACCGCAAAAGATTATGGTAATAAATTGTCATCTGAATTAATGAGTGGTTAACCCCACTTGAAAAGGTTATACGAAGTCCCAGTACACTTATGACTGAAATGTCTCATTCAAGCATGGGGATCTATTTAATGAAGAGTCTTCCTTTCATTAGCCGACAAAAATATAAACTCTATCAAAAGTTTTTGCTTTCCTGAACAAGACCTTATCTGACTTTGCTTAGAAACTATTGGCAAAGGTATGGGGTAGTGGTTGAAGTCAGGCCCAAAGTTAATCTGGGGCATTTTGGGGCTCTGCCCCTTCAAATGTGAGGCATGCCCCACAACAGCTGATGCCCCTCCCCCTTCCCCCTTGTGACATTAAATGGGTCTTCCAGCTGATTGGCAGAGCATGTGGCCCACTGATCAGCTGGAGGGCCTTTTAAATCTTGCACCACTCCTCCCCTTCCCCTCCTCCAAGATTTAAAGGACCCTCCAGCTGATCAGTGGGCCCTTTAAATCTTGAAGTAGGTGAGGGAGGGGGAGGCTTCTGGCTTCATGCCTTCCCTGAACTCCAAGCGGTGTTTTGGCCACTTGGAGTTCAGGTGCAACAGGGCCCCCCCCCCCCGAAAAACACAATTTAAAGGGAACCCTTCAAAAGGTGTTTTTCAAGTGGGGGCTGCCCATACCTGAGCTCCAAGCAGCAAAATTGATGCTTGGAGTTCAAAGAAGGCACGAGGCTGCCCCTCCCCCCTCCCCTGCTGCCCCACAAAATTTCCCCATGCCCCACCAAGACAAAGTTTCTGGCTACAGGGCTGGTTGAAGTTATCAGAGAAGGTTCTGAGAGACCCGGGTTCCAGACCCAGTTTGCCTTGGTGGGTGATTTTGTGTCAGTCGCACACTGTCAGCCTCACAGCATTGTCGTGAGGATAAAATGGAAGAAAAGGGGAAAATGTAACCCTTTTTGGGGGCCCTGGGGGGAGAAAAGTGGGGTATAAACAATGTCTGTAAATACAGAATAAATTAATAAACAGGGGAAATAAACGACCATATTTCCTTGAAAGGAAGGCGACTCTGAATGTAGGATGACCACCCCCAAAAATTCTATTTTGAATTTTTGTTTTTACCAGCAAGTCACAACTAACGTTTCAGCCCTCGTCTCCGCGTGGTGGAGAACAGGGGTCATTTTAAGCAGGAACGTGCAGAAATGCTGTTCCGGGAGTAACAAGCCCAGGAACGGGCATATATGGTGAGGCACTGTGGAGAAAAGCAAAGGCATACTAACTTGATCTTTATTTTCATGCTTGTTGTAGGGCAGCTTCCCTGTAAGAGCAAAGGAAACGCAAAGTGTCTGTATTCAAAGTGTAAAGCTGGCTTGCCAGCTCTGCGTTGGGAAATCCCTGGAGATTTTGGGGGTGGAGACTGAGTGGTGGGTGTTGCCTTCTGACACGCCACCGGTGATGTCAGGGGGTGTGGCATATGCAAACAAGTTATGCTAGAGTTATGCTAATGAGCTCCTGCACCTATTTTTTTATGAAATGACCTCTGGTGGAGAACATCCACGTCCTATGGGATTTACTATCAATCCGTAGGACATGTAAGGCAGAGATGTTTTGCCAGTCATTTGGCTGAGGGCAGTGATGGTCTGGCACTCTGATACCCCCACCCTTCCACATCCCCTCTACCCAGGGGGCTGGTGGGACCTGAAATTCATTCATTGGTGTTTTGAAGTATTTTAATGTTGTTCTTGATTTTCCTTATTTATTGTGTTTGTGTTTGTAACAGAAAAGGAAAGTCACTCCAAAGGGAAAAAAAATATCATCAATATACAGTCCAGGTGTTTCTGTGGGCACACTTCTTAGAACCCGACATTAGTCTTTGCCTTTTATCTGTATTATTAACATGAAACATTCTAACCACAGACAATGCATATTGATTTCACCTCTTCAAAAAAAAAACAACCTTGTAAACTGGAGTTTGTGTGTTTCAGTTTGGACCGGGGCATTTTCCGGCTCTGCATAGCCTCCCTCTCTAGATATTTCCAGTGGTTGGTGTTTATCCCCAAGCTGCTCCAGTTATCGAGTTATAGTCTTGTGCTGTTGGAAACATATGGCCAAGGCCTCAGCTGCCTCTTATCTTATTAAGTGTGACATAAACACCTTTGACGAAATGGAACCGTGAGGTCTCCCGAGTTCCAATTCTACCCTGCACTACCTCAGTTCATAGCAAAGATCTTTACCAGCAGAAAACAACACATTTTCTGTGAGACCCAGCGCAAGACAGCTATTTAGAGCTTCAAAATAATTAGGCATTGGGAAATCAGGGAGAAATACGTGTTATATTTCCCCCCAGAAGTTGTTGCCCATTCTTAAAGGCGCTGCCCCAGGGGGAAAAAGAGGGGGCAGAGGTTGAAAGTTTAGGACTTTGAAAAACGCACAGCTGCGGTACCCAGGGAACAATATAAATGATAAATTGCTACCATTTATGAATATTACACTTTTATACAGGGCAGTGGCGGTTGATGTCTTGCAGGTTCCTTCCACTAAAAAAAAAAGTGTTGTTTCACCTGCCTCAACTTTAATCCACCTGGCCGCATTCCTGAGATGTGACTTCAACCAGTCTCCTTTTTGAACAGCCTGGGGAAAGAATATTTCATAACTCATAAGTGGGGAAGTCACACATACAAGTTCAGGGCTGGGTTTCCCATTGTTTGGTCCCTTAGCTCTTGATGGGTTTTAGCTAAAACCCTGAACTGACCTGTAAGACAGGAGGCTGCATATGATGGACCACTGGTCTGATCCAGCAGGGCTCTTCTTATGTTCTTAGGAAGGCCTCGGCCTCTATGAGCTGATGTTGGCCCTCCACAGGAACTGTTACTGTTAAATTTTAGAATGTCGCCTAGGGTGACAGCTCGACGAGGGCGCCATTCTGGCTGGCCCCGTCCTCTCCTTGCCCCACACAGGAACCCTCCCTTGCTGGCTTCTTGCTCCATCCCTGGCAAGAGACTCCACTCTTTTGCAGCCCCCCCAGACAGAAAGAGAAGAAGGCGATGGGACAGGCGTGGGGAACAGCCCGGGATGAATGAAAGTGCTGCTCGCCCTCTGCCGCCCCTACCCCCATGGTCTCTTTGGAACTCCTTTTGCAGCCTGGTACAGGCTCCCTCCCCCTTCCCTTGAGCGATCCCACCCCCCACCCCCCATTGCATTTGCAGCTCACCCCCTTGGCTTGCCCACTGTGGCTCCAGCACCTGCCCCCATCCCATCCCCAAATGTATCCTTGCCTAGTGAGTGAGAAAACCTGGGGCTGTCACTGCTGCTGGGCCCCTGTGTGAAACAGGATGCTGGACTAGATGGACCACCAGTCTGATCCAGCAGGGCTCTTCTCATGTTCTGAGGAAGGCCTTGGCCTCTGTGCCCTGTTGTTGGCCCTCCAGAGGAACTCGTTGGCTATTGTGTGAGACACAGGATACTGGACTCGATGGACCACTGGTCTGATGCAGCAGGACTCTTTGTATGTTCTCAGGAAGGCCTCAGTCTCTATGTCCTGTTACTGGCCCTCCAGAGGAGCTGATTGGCCACTGTGTGAGACAGGATGCTGGACTAGATGGACCACTGGTCTGATCCAGGAGGGCTCTTCTTATGTTCTTTGGAAGGCCTCGGCCTCTGTGCCCTGTTGCTGGCCTTCTAGAAGAGTTGGTTGGCCACTGTGTGAGATGAGACAGGATGCTGGACTAGATGGATTATTGTTCTGATCCTGCAGGGCTCTTCTTATGTACTGGCAGGTGCCATGGTGTCCACATGAACCTTTCTGTAGAGCTTCCCATTCGGGGCATACACAGCTCTTTAGAACTGTACCACTGAAGACTATAGATGAAGTACTGCTTGTCTGAATGCTCCTGTCTGGGGTGAGAACTCGGTGAAAGCATTCCAGGGCCCAAGTCAACCTGGGTGGTCATGGGATGGAGTGAAACATGTGCTAACTAGCATTTTACATTTCACAATACTATCTCCAGACAACACTCTTTGAGCACAGTTGTGGTACTACGGATTCACCCTGAGTTTTTCTCCACCATCAACGCAACGGTCATCCCTGAGAACCAGGTGGCTCAATGTTCCTTGAGCTCAGGAGTGGTGATAAAAGAGGTTTTCTTTGCCTCCATCACCACTATAGTGAAGGCTCTGGAATGTACTCTAGTGACTCGCCTCCAGAACCAGAGGGCTTAATGTTCCTTGGTATGCAGGAGAGAAGTATCAATGGTGCGTGTATCACCTGTATGAATATAAGAACATAAGAGAAGCCAGTGTTGGATCAGGGCAATGGCCCATCCAGTCCAACACTCTGTCACACAGTGGTCAAAAACACCAGATGCCCTCAGGAGGTCCACCAGTGGGGCCGGGACACTAGAAGCCCTCCCACAGTTGCCCCCCCAAGCACCAAGAATACAGAGCATCATTTGCCCCAGACTCAGAGTTCCTATCTATACGTTGTGGCTAATAGCCACTGATGGGCCTCTGCTACGTATGTTTATCTAATTCCCTCTTGAAGTCATCCATGCTTGAGATCCTTGGCAGAAGAATGGGACAGAATGATCAAAATACATGTGTTTATCTTTTAAGGTGTCACAAGTTTCTTTACCATGTTTGCTTCAACAGATGGACAAAGCTTCTGACATCCAGCTACAGTTATGCATTTACTGAGCCAGTTTGGTGTAGTAGTTAAGTGAGCGGACTCTAATCTGGGAGAACCGGGTTTGATTCCCCACTCCTCCACTTGCACCTGCTGGATGACCTTGGGCAAGCCATAGTTCTGTCACAGCTGTTCTTGAAAAGGGACAGTCTGTCAGAGCTCTCTCAGCCCCACCTACCTCACAGAGTGTCTGTTGTGGGGAGGGGAAGGGAAAGGAGTTTGTAAGGCGCTCTGAGACTCCCTTGGGTAGTGGAGGGCGGGGTATAAATCCAGTCTCTTCTTTGTCTTCTTTATTTAAATAAATAAATGAATAAAGTAGTGATTAGCTAGCTTTCCCTGAGAGGGTTGTTCCATGATCGTGGGCCTGCCACCAAAAAGGCCCTCTCTCGGGTATCTTCTTTGATCGGTGGGACAGTCGGAAGGACCTCTCCCTGTAACTTTAATTCCTTGGCAGGGATGTATGGGAGAAGATGGTCCTTCAGATGTCCTGGTCCCAAGCCATGGAGTCCTTCAAAGCAATCTCATAATAATTAATAACTATTATATGGCAGTGTGTATAGTATAGTGAAGAGATCCTAAAATTGTCTGGCAACCAGAAGTTTGAGCTCTTTTAGCATGATGCACCATTAGGTGTCAAGCTAGACTTGTTTTTAAGGCAGGAGACATTTCAGAGGTGGTATTGCCATTGCCTGCCTCTGCGTCACACCCCTGGTATTCCTTGAAGGTCGCCCTTCCAAATACTAGCCAGGGGCAACCCTGCTTCTGAGATCTGATGGGATTGGGCTAGCCTGGCTATCCAGATCAGGGTTCAAAGCAAACTGAAAGGCCTTTAGGGAAGTTAGTTGTGATCTAGACCTATTGGAATCGATGGAATGACATAATAAGAATGCGACTAATGGGCACGATCTAACCAGCTTTTCTACTGGTGTGGGAGATCATGGGTTCTGCATGTTCAAAAGCCTCATAGTGCGGGGGCCGCAGGGAGGAGGGGAACTGGGCTCGACTGAGGAGAAAAGCCGGCCAGATCCAACCCAATTTAAGTCCCATTGTTTTCAACTCTGGTTTTTTTAATCAAGATGGAGCCAAACGTTTTTCACCAGCGTGTGCTGAAAATCTTAACACGAAACCGAGCTTTTCAATTTCGGTTTAGAAAACGAAGTCGCGACAGCGGAGGAAAGAAACGAGAAATAAAATAGCTCGATAAAACGTGAAGGTGGGAAAGATCCAGGTTTCTCTTTCTACCGGAGGAAGGTACGTTCTCAGCACTCTTTGGCCAAGGAGAGAGAGAGAAAAAAAAATGTTTCTGGGCATGAAACGATTAGTTCGACATAATTGTTCATATAATAGAAGTGCTTCCCCCGATCTGGCCTTCATTATCTTTCCACCCCGTTGGTTCTTTAACAGGAAATGAGAAGCATGTGGTCCCTGCAGAGGAGACCACCCTGTGGAGAGTGAGATTAACGATCCATTATGTAGATCACACTGTTAACACACAAGTGGAAGCTCCATAAATCAGCTTCTGGCAACCGCTTCAACCCCCCCCCCCCCCCCCCCCCCAGTTCAAATGGAATTAAAATGTCTCTAAACCGGGACACTGCTGTGCTTCCACCGTCGCAGCGAAATCAACCCGACGGACAGAATGCAAACAGAACGAGCCACCATCCTTTCCATACCGCCCAGCGTTGCAGAATGCTTTAAGCAGGTTTTTTTTTTCCTACCAAAAAAAAATTTAATTGGGGGAATAGAATTACTCATGCATTTTGTTGGGCCTCAAACATATACCTTCCCAAAAACTGAGGCGCGAAAAATAAATCTGATCGAACGGCATACATTCTGTGTGTTTGCAAAATAGAATCTGTTTACATCGCCGCAATTTGCCGACATGTTTCGACTTGCACCAAAGATGGGCCTCGCGGCCGGTGGGGGAGCCTCCGACGAACACTGCTGCCAATCAGAACTTGCCTTCTACTCATCGCTATCCTGTACCTTGTCTTCCATCACCCTGTTCGGTTGCAATGTGGAAGAGCTCATTATCCCTCGCTCAAAGGCTAACCTTCGCCAGCAGCCACTAATGGGATTTTGATTTGTTCGTGTTATTTAGCAAATTCAAAACACCATGTGGTATGACACAGCAAGTTTTGGCTCTCTCCTTTCATAAAAAAAAGCAGATCTGCCAAGATTTCAGCATTTCCTGCCTCCTCAAAGGGAAATGAAAGGCATTGTGGTATCCATGTGGATGAGAATCCCCAAATGATTATACAGTTGACATTCTTCAGACAGTCCTCTTAGCTCCGACCCCTTCTCCCATGGAGGGGCAGCTTAAGGCAGAAGCACCCCACAGTACATTGCCCTAAAACTGTAAGTGTAGGGTACTGCTTGGGCCAAAATGAATGCCTGTCAGGCAGTGGATTGGGAAATCTGTTTCAAAGTGTGAGTAAAGAGGTTGGCTGGCTACTTCCCCCTCCTTGCCCTGGAGATATGCATGGCTCAAAACAATAGGTCACCTGGGATCTATTGATACACTCAGAAATAATTTCATCAACACCCAAGCCCAGCTTCACCCCTTCACCCACTGATGAAGCACCATTCAAGCAACGCTTAGGTCTGTTCACCTTCCCCATCACCCTTCCTGTCCGGTGCTTGTAGGGGCATCCAACCTCTCCCACCTTTTTGCCTGCCTCCAGCAGAACTATCAGTTCATTGAGTCAACCAGCCTCAGGGTATATTTTGCCCTGCTTCTCCAGCAGTGTGTGTGTTCTTGGATCCTGCTCACACCCCCACTTGCATGAGGGTTTTCTCTCTTGCTTCCTGAAACGCTGGCCATTTCCTCTCTGACTTGCTGCTTCCATGGACCTCTTCAAGACTGGTAAATATCACCCATCCCTACAATGCTATCCCCTTTCCTCCCTGATCTTCCCAGTTATGTATGTGTTTGCCTGTGTGCACCCTTGTTTATCCTCCTTTGTTTTTGTTCCAATAAAATCCTCTCCCATAAATAACAGCCTGGTTCTTAATAAGAGTTCGCATAAGGACAATCCTTGTATGCATAGTTGGAGATCCCAGTTACCCACCTCTCGCCCCATCTTCAAGCTAATTCCCCCAAACTAAGTGGAGACTGCCTACTTTGGGTAGCATTCCCAGCCAATAGAAGCCCCATTCCTTATTGACAATGATGGTAAACTCTCCAATTTGAAATTATTAAGGTTCCAACTGTTCCTATTTGCCAGGAAAGGCCCTGTTTTTTCTGGTAGCAGTTTCTAGTAAATTAGTCTCTCTATTCTAGCTGTTGGGGCCATTCCTTTAGGCAGGGGTCATTTCGTAGAAAAAGAGGTGCAGGAGCTCATTAGCATAACTCATTTGCATAACTCATCTGCATATGCCACACCCCCTAACATACCGGAAGTGTGTCAGAGGGCAACACCCACCCCTCAGGCTCCACTCCACAGGTGAGTAAAACTGACCTGCTCTTCCTCCATTCCCTTCCCCATCCAATACTTTGTGCAATAAAAATAAGCGTAAAGAACACACCCTCATTCTCTTCCTGCTCCCTTGAAACCACCAGGTTTCAAGTAGACTTGAGATACCCAGGACATGTGCACCACCCATCCCTTCCCCTCCCCACAACAAGACACCCTGTGAGATAGGTGGGGCTGAGAGAGGTCTTTGGAGAACTGCTCATGAGAGAACAGCTCTGAGAGAACTTGTGACTGGCCCAAGGTCACACCAGCAGCTGCATGTGGAGGAGGAGTGGGGAATCAAACCCGGTTCTCCCAGATTAGAGTCCAACTCCTGACCACTACACCAAACTGATGGGGTGAAAGCTGCTGAAGGGTTGGTGAAATTTCTCCAGTACTTATGTGCCATGTGCCCAGATACAAAACGGTATACTTAGAAAATGTATATGCCACCTTGAGCAAGTCTCTGGAAAAGCAGCACACAGTCCTAAAAGGAACAATGATAAAATGATCAATATTAAAACAAAACATTAAAATCAATAAAGACCCTAGCAGGGCTTTCCCCGGGGCGCTGCGCCCCTGCACTGCTCAGGGAAGCTATCATGTGCTCACCCCATGGGCTCCTCACTCCCGGAGCTGCGCTCCTGTGCGCTCCCGCTCCAACGGACCCCTGCCTTTAGGGAAAAAATGGGTGGGTAGGGTTGCCAGGCTGAGGTCAGCAACTGGCGGGATGGTTGGGAGCAGGTTCATGGTGGGGTGCTGGCATCCCAAGCATGATACTATCACGTCCATGGAAAACCTGGAAGTGACAGCAGTAGCTCTAGGAATTGCTGGGAACTCTATGGTTTCCCCTGGAAATGACGTTGTCACCCTTGTGACTCTGGTGAGTTTTTTTTTCAAAATTCCCATGCTGCCATTGGGAGTAGTGGGATGGGGGTGATGGGACTTTGGGCTCAGGAATCCCCCACCCCAACTGAGGTCTTGGCAGGCCTGGAGGTTGTACATTTGGTGCCACTTTGGTGTAGTGGTTAAGAGCATGCACTCTAATCTGGGAGAACCAGGTTTGATCCCCCACTCCTACAGATGCAGCTGCTGGTGTGACCTTGGGTCAGTCACAAGTTCTTTTGGAGCTGTTCTCTCAGGAGCTCCTCTCAGCCCCACCGACCTCACAGGGTGTCTGTTGTGGGGACAGGAAGGGAAAGCGATTATAGGGGCGGGGCATAAATCCCACCTCTTCTCTTCTGCTTCTTCATACAGAGGAGCTGTTATAACTGGGGCTGTTTTCTTCCCACGTCTCTTGGTTAAAACCACACCGTTGGGAACCGCAGCTTGGCTTTCTAGGCACTTGTTGCCAGCACCCTGATCCCCACTGTCACCTGCTCAGCCACTTATAAAGGTGCTAAACAGGGTTGCCAATCTCCAGGTGGTTGCTGGAGATTTCAGCTGGTCTCCGGGTGAAAGAGATCAGTTCAGCTGGAGAAAATGCCCCCCCCCTGGAAGGTGGGGTCTATGGTATTATACCCCATTGAAGTCTCACCCCTCTTCAAACCCCACCCTCATCAGGCTCCACCCCACCCCCCCAAAAATCTTTAGATATTTCCCAACCTGGTGTGGGCAGCCCTAATATATGCCGCTGATATGGTTGAGTGTCAGTTTTTCTCAGGTAAATGCAATTACACTGGTTGTAAGATAAGGCATTGTTCCCCAGAGAGCACTGAGGTCAGGGCTGCAAAATCGCATGACTCTTCCTGGCCCCAGAGACGCCAAACTGGCCATTACCGGGGCCTTCTCAGTGGTGGCTCCGTACTGGCGGAATGAGCTCCCGGAAGACATCAAGGCTCTGCGGGACCTTTTACAGTTCCGCAGGGCCTGCAAAACGGTGCTCTTCCACCAGATCCTTCGATTAGGAGGTGCCACTGATGATTATATCTGAACTATCATGACCTGCATAAGAACATTTGGATGCTGGCTATATGGGATCATCATACAGCAATTGCCACCTTTATGCATCCGTGCTTTGTATTTATACTGTGATTATGCAATTTTAATGTAACTTATTGCACTGGATAGTGCATCTGTGTTTTACTGGATTTTAACTTGTTAATTTGTTGTATGCCACCTTGAGCCTGCTTGTGGGCAAGGCGGGAGTAAAATCAAAATAAACAAATAAATCAATAATAAAGCGTTCCATTCAATATTCTTAGGGTGTCTCGTGTTGTTGGGTTTTGCTTTTAAAGACCGCCTAGCATTATTTTACAAACGTGAGGCTAGGCAGGACTGGCTATTGCAGAGTCCAGCATGGTCGTGGTGTCGAAGAGCCTTCCTCGCTGACATAGAAACCTAGGGCTGGAAGGGACCCCAAGGGTCATCTACTCCAGCCCCCTGCACAATGCAGGAAATCCACAACTAACCTCCCCTCCCCTCCCTCAGTGACCCCTGCTCTGTGCCCCAAAGCAGGGGGAGGGTCCGTTGATGGGACTGCAGGAGAGTTTCCAAAATGCAAGACCCGGCGCTGTTTTTGTCTCTGAAAGGTTCAGTGGTATGGAATTACACTGTCATCCCTGGATGACTCTGGAGTCCAGTTCTAGAAATAAGTTCTTGCTGGTGGTCCCCGGCCTGAGAGATATCTGGCTGTCCCCGCCCTTCACTACCTGAAGAAGTCTCAGAGCAGTTTACAATCTCCTTTCCCTTCCCCTCCCCACAATAGACACCCTGTGAGGTAGGTGGGGCTGAGAGAGCTCTGACAGAAACTGCTCTTTTTCAAAGGCAGCTGTGCCAGAACGATGGCTTGCCCAAGGTCATCCAGCAGCTGCAAGTGGAGGAGTGGGGAATCAAACCCGGTTCTCCCAGATTAGAGTCCGCGCACTTAATCACTACACCAAACTGGCCCAGCAGGATCTAGTGCAATTCCGCAGGGCTCGTAAGGCAGAGATATTCCACCAGGGATTTGGTTGAGGACAGCAACGGTTTCCATCTCAACCTTGATCTATCCCTCAAAATCTTGTTAGCCTCAAAGGTGCTATTGGATGGATCCAGCTGTTTTAGTATTTTTTTTCTAGAAGAGTGTTCGTCGGATAGGGCCTTTCAGCGTACGTTGGATGAATCACACTCTTCATTTTTAGTGGCAGGAACAATGATCTCTTTTTTTCCCGCCCCTTTTGAGACAAAGTTTATATTTTCTCACTTCAAGATAACAATGTTTGGTTTTTCCTGTACAATAGATTCTATCGATTCCTACGCATCTGTCCGTTTCTTCTCTATGAGATGAACTTCCTTGTATGCATCACCCGGAGTGGGCTTTGTTCTCCCTTCGTCTGTAGTACCGGCTCCTTGACATGTTTTCATTAGTTTCTATTGACTCCCTCCCCCGTTCCCCCCGCATCTTCATTAATTGTCTGTTCTCCGATTCTCAGTATGGGCACCAGGTAAAATGCCCTTCGACGACGAATCACTGATGTTTTTTTTTGGGGGGGGGGGAATAGCACAGCCGTTTCATGGGATGAAGGTCGGTCTGACTTGGTAAGGAACTGGGAACTGCAAGTCTGCAGGGCGGCTTTCCTTGCTTAGACCCTGGCTGATTTTACATCTGACTTTCCCGCTGGAATCATTCCAGTTCCAAAAAAACCTGCCCACACCTCTGTGCGGTGTGAAACCGTGCTGCTACTGAAATGTCCATATCTGCTAATTGCCCTCCTGTGGTCAAGCTAGTATTATACTGCTTTATTCTGCTTTAAACAATTGCTGTTGATTAGTGCACTTAGACCCCCTGGAGTGAAATTTCACACCAGTGTGAAATCAGCACAGGAAAAGACAGCAGTCAAACTACTTTAGAGGGGAGGTGTAAAATCAGCCCCTGACACGTGAGCACCGGTTGAGAAATTTGGGTGGAAATCCCTTGCAAAAAGATATTGGCTGATGACAGACTGGCAAAATGAAGTGCAAGGGAAGTGGGGCAAAAAGACCTGGGCTGAGTTGTTGCGGGGCTTTCCGGTCACACTGTGTAGACTGATGTGGGACCATATCAGGGAGGAGGCGGAATGGAGCGTTCACACTGTGGGGTGGCCCCTGGCACCGCTGCCACAGTGGCGCACGACTTTGGTCTGTTTTGCCAACCTGCACGTAGGTGCATGGGCACATAGGGGCATAGGCACATGGGCGCAGCAGCCGGATCACCGGGTTCACATTACGGCGCCGCTTGAGGTGCGGCTTATTTGCGTCCACACTGCCAGGAAGCGGGATGAACACGCACCCAGACAGCTTGACACCGGTTTCCCCAGGTACCTTTTTAAAGCATGATGAAAGCACTTTAAGACGGGGTGAGTGGCTGTGTGAATGGGCTCTCTTAATCCACTTGCAGAGTGGGCCTGTATCGGGCCAAACTGCCAGTCTGAACTCGGCCATTGTGTGTGCCACCAAAGTACAGCTAACCTCTGGCAGCCCCCAACCCCACAAGGAGCTTTCAAGACAAATGAAAGGCAAAGATACTTTATTTTCTTCCAGAGTCTTCCTTGGTGGTAGAGAGCCAGTTTGGTGTGGTGGTTAAGAGCAGCGGGCTGTAATTTGGAGAACCAGGTTCGATTCCCCACTTCTCCACATGAAGCCAGCTGGGTGACCTTGGGCCAGTCACAGTTCTTTCAGAGCTCTCTCAGCCCTATTGGTCACTATTCAACTGGTATTAGGTCACCATTAATGCATGGTGGCAAAACCATTTTTTGTGTGTCTCATTTACAGTTGTAATTAGATCTGTATAAGAAGACAGAAGACTCTAGTGTAATTTTAGAGCGTGACAGATTATTCTGTCTATTTGTTTGCATAACTGCATTCACTGTATTTCCATTCTTGTCTGGTTGTCAACTTGCAGGTGGTGGCTGGAGATCTCTGATCACCAGGCAACAGAGATCAGTTCGCTTGGAGAAAATGGCTGCTTAAGAAGGGGAACTCCATGGCACCGTGTCCCGTTGAAGTCCAGCCAGTATTTCCCAGCCCAAAGCTAGCAACACTAACAAAACTCCTTGATTAAAAATAGCAAGTTAATAGTGTTATGCAAGTTAAGAACATACAAGAAGTGTAACATGAAGAAGAAGAAGAAGAGATTAGATTTATATCCAGGGGTCATTCCGTGGAAAAAGAGGTGCAGGAGCTCATTAGCATAACTCATTTGCATAACTCATTTGCATATGCCACACCCCCTAACATACCGGAAGTGTGTCAGAAGGCAACACCCACCCCTCCGGCTCTACTCCACAGGTGAGTGAAACTGACCTGCTCTTCCTCCAGTCCCTTCCCCATCCAATACTTTGTGCAATAAAAGTAAGCGTAAAGAACACACCCTCATTCTCTTCCTGCTCCCTTGAAACCACCAGGTTTCAAGTAGACTTGAGATACCCAGGACATGTGCACCACCCATCCCTTTCCCTTCCCCTCCCCACAACAAGACACCCTGTGAGGTAGGTGGAGCTGAGAGAGGTCTTTTGAGAACTGCTCATGAGAGAACAGCTCTGAGAGAACTTGTGACTGGCCCAAGGTCACACCAGCAGCTGCATGTGGAGGAGTGGGGAATCAAACCCGGTTCTCCCAGATTAGAATCCAACTCCTGACCACTACACCAAACTGATGGGGTGGAAGCTGCTGAAGGATTGGTAAAATTTCTCCAGTACTTATGTGCCATGTGCCCAGATAAAAAATGGTATACTTCGAAAATTTATATGCCACCTTGAGCAAGTCTCTGGAAAAGCAGCACACAGTCCTAAAAGGAACAATGATAAAATTATCAATATTAAAACAAAACATTAAAAACAATAAAGACCCTAGCAGGGCCTTCCCCGGGGCGCTGCGCCTCTGCACTGCTCGGGGAAGCCGAGGAGGGGGCGGGGCTTGGTCATGTGCCCGCCCCTTGGACTCCTCACTCCCGGAGCTGCGCTCCTGTGCGCTCCCCCTCCAACGGAGCCCTGTTTATATCCCGTTCTTCACTCACTTGGAGTCTCAGAGCAGCTTACAAACTCCTTTCCCTTCCTCTCCCCACAACAGGCACCCTGTGAGGTAGGTTGGGTGAGAGAGCTTTCACAAGCTGTCCTTGAGAGAACAGCTGGTACAGAGCTATGGCTTGCCCAAGGTCATCGAGCAGCTGCAAGTGGAGGAGTGGGGAATCAAACCCGGTTCCCAGATTAGAGTCCGCGTACTTAACCACTACACCAAACTGGCTCTACCACTGCACCACTACAAACCACTACACCAAGCTGGTCACAGACTGTCTTTGGTACGTTGAAACCCTCTGGGATTTCATTCCCTGTGGTTAGACCTTGGACTTTCTCTGTCTGGCTCTCTGAGACTGACTGGTGAGCCTATTCTAGATCTTTCCCAGTCTCTTCCAGACTCCTAGTCCTTCCCTTAACCCCCTCACAAGTCCCCTTGGAGGAGTGTGTGTTTTGCTTTGTGACTACTGAGGAGTTCTTCAGTTTCTCCTCTCAAGTCACTACCCTCTCTCTTTAGAGAGGACCTGTAAGAGCGTTCTCGAGCCCCAGTTTTCCTCCAACTTAAGCCTTGCTGTATCACTCTGCTTCAGCGGCTCCTTCTCTCTCCTTCTCTCTCCAGCTAATTCTCTCTAACTGTCCACCGTCGACCGTTAACTGTCACTTCCCTGAGGATTCCGAACAACTTGCCCCTACCACTCTCAGTCATGTGACCTAGCCGCTCTCTTGCTTCGCGTCTGTTTATCAACAATCCTTAGAGTCCTTCACAAGAAGCCATGTTGGATCAAGCCAATGGCCCATCCAGTCCAACACTCTGTCATATAGTGCCCCAAACCCAGGTGGCATCAGGAGTTTCACCAACGGGGGCAATTCTCCAGAAAACCTCCCACTTTTGCTTCCCAAGTACCAAGAATGGAGAGCATCACTGCCCCAGACTGTCTTCCATTGTTACCTTGTGGCTAACAGCCACTGATGGACCTCTGCTCCACATGTTTATCCAACCCCTTCTTGAAGCTGTCTATATGCTCATAGCCACCACCACTTCTTGTGGCAGTGAATTTCACTTGTTAATTATCCCTCGGGTGAAGAAGTTCTTGCTTTTTATCTGTTCTAAGTCTACTGCTCATTAATTTCAGTTATTGCCCATGAGTTCTTGTGAGAAAGGGAGAAAAGTACTTCTTTCTCTGCCCTCTCTGTCCCAGGCAAAATTTTGTAAACCTCCATCATGTTATCCCTCAGTCATCATTTCTCCAAGCTAATGAGCCCTAACCTCTTTAACCTTTCTTCACAGGGAAAGTGTTCCATCCCCTTAATCATTCCAGTTGCCCTTTTCTGCACTTTTCCCCCAATGCTATAATATCTTTTTTGAGGCGCAATGACCAGAACTGTACGCAATATTCCAAAGGAGGCCACACCATCGATTTATTCAGGGGCATTATGATAATGGCTGATTTGTTTTCAATCCCCTTCCTCAGAATCCCCAGCACAGTATTTGCCTCTTTTATTGCAGTTGCACACTGAGCTGACATTTTCAGTGAGTTATCTACCACGGCTCCAAGATCTCTCCCTTGATCAGTTAAGGCCAGTTCGGTCCCCATCAACGTATATTTATAGTTAGGATTTTGGGCTCCAATGTGCATTATGTTGCGCTTGCCCACGCTGAACCTCATTTGCCACAATGATGCTCACTCGCCCAGCCTTGATAGATCCCTCTGGAGCGCCTCACAGTCCTCCCTGCTTCTCACAGCCCTGAACAACAATGTAATGTCATCCACAAATCTAGCCAGCTCACTGCTTTACTCCCAACTCCAAAACATGAATGGAATTCTACTTCTAGTTTTAGTTAAGTCCCCTCCTGAGTAGATCCCTCCCATATCCTCCCTGAGGCACCCAGAAAGTACATAATGCTTCTTTTCTTCCCAGGTTTCTCTCTCATCTGTAATGAGGAGAGATTATGCTCAAAGTTGGGAGTGATCATTCGTTCCCCTAAAAAAATGCATCTAATACAAAGCATGTCCCCTTATCTGATGATCTTTAGTACTTTCCCGCCAGACGATTTATTTGAGCTAAACCAGAGAACAAGCAATCTTGTTACTTGGTTATAAAAATGAAATATGTGACTCTGATCTATTACCTTGATATCCGGATTTCTCCCCCCCCCCCCCCCGAATAGATTAGAATTTTTTGACGCGCCTTATTTTATCTCGTTCTGTGAACACCAATTATGTCAGTTTGCCAGTTGCACAAGTAAAATTAATTTGAGATTAACTGCGGATTCCAGGGAAGGCCCAGACTAACACAGATACATAAAAATAATTGTTTATTGATTCCCGGCATTGATTTCAATATGCAAAGCAGCTGCCTTAAATCATCAACGGCTTTGTGAGGCCGCTGGTCCATTTTCAAGGTCTACATTCTCCCAGCGTCTCTTACACAGTAGGTAAAGTTCAGAAAAGCTGTTTATTAAAACATGGTCAGCCCCAGGTTGCCAGTCTCTTGGTGGTGGCTGGAGATGTCTGTCACGGGCTGGGATGGCAGTCAAAGGAAGTCCAGAAAAGCCAAGGTCAGGAGCCAAGAAGACAGTGCAACGTCCAAAGCCAAGCGGAGGTCAGGAGCCAGAAACACAGAGCCAAATCCGAAACCGCTAACCAGAAGTGTAGTCCAAAGCCGAGCCGGAGTCAGGAGCCAGGAACACCGAGCCAGGTCCAGAGTCAGGGGGTATGAAGGTCTAGGTGCAAGAGCCGAGGTGGATGCAAGCAGCATGAAGCTGACTTGTTGCTCCCACAAAGAATACTGCCCAGAGTGTGGAGTTAAATGCTGTTGCCAATTAGCCAGCTGCATGATCGCCCATGCTCCTGTTAAAACTCTGGGCTAGCTGAGCGCCTCCCTTGTAGCCTAGCCTCTCTTTGCTTTGTTGCTAAGTTTTGCCGGAGTCATTCTCTTAATCAAGTCACACGTGGGGGTGAGTCAGGAGGACTTTCAGCTTGCAGTTCTTCCTTCTTACTGAGCCAGGTACGAAGACTGCTGTTACAGGCACTTGCCAGCTATCCTCCTCTGCTGCTTCAGAAAGGCCAGCTGTGGTTTCTGCAGGCTCAGTCAGCTAATCCTCATCCATGCCCATGACAATGTCCTGGAATTACCACTGGTTTTCAGGTTACAGAGATCAGTTCCCCTGGAGAAAACGGCTGCTTTGGAGGGTGGAGATTGTGGCATTAGACCATACTGAGGTTTTCCCCCTCCCCAAACCTCCCCCTCTCCAGGCTCCACCCCCACCCTAAATCTCCAGGTATTGTCCAATCCTGAACGGTCAACCCTGCGTAGCCCTAACTAAAACATAACACACAGTGTGATTCTAAGCAGAGTTACATTGTTTGATTCCATGGAGCTCAATGGGCTTAGGAAGTTTTAACTGCTTTGGATTGCACTCAGGTCGGTAACCATATTGGTCTGAAGAGACAGAACAAAGAAGAAGAAGAAGGAGAGGTTGGATTTATACCCCGCCCTTCACTTGGAGTTTCAGAGTGGTTCGCAATCTCCTTTCCCTTCTCCTCCTCACAACGGACACCCTGTGAGGTAGGTGGGGCTGAGAGTGCTCTTTCAAGGACAGCCCTTGAGAGAACAGCTCTGAGAGAACTTGTGACTGACCCAAGGTCACACCAGCAGCTGCAGCTGGAGGCATGGGGAATCAAACCCAGTTCTCCGAGTTTAGAGTCCGCTCTGCTAACCATTACACCAAACTGGCTTTGAGTCCAGTGGCATCTTTAAAACCAACAAAATTTAATTCTGGGAATAAGCTTTTGTGTGCATGTACCTTATACCCAGAATTAAACTTTGCAGGTCTTAAAGGAGCCACCGAACTCAAACTTTGTTGGGTTGGGTACAGCCCCGAAAATCTACAACAACTAATGTGTTGGGATGCACTGTTTGTCATCATTGATGCTACCGTTCCCCACATAAGACCGCGGACAGTCCCTCTCCCCCACGGGCTCGTGTTTGACAATCCTGTGCACATTTACTCAGGAACAAGTCCTGCTGGTTTCAGCTGAGCTCAGTTCTCAGTAATGGTTCAGGAAAGCCCTCATAGCTTACGTCACGGGTCCCTGTGGGCACCTTTGGAATTCTAACATAGCATGGCGGGCCCAGCCGCAAAATGGCTGCCGCAAAATGGCCGCCACGTGAGGTTGGGCCAGCCACAAAAACAAAATGGCTGCCACAGCTTGCCATCTGCTACACAGTGAAGATCCTTGTGCAGTGGTGGCAGCTGCCACCATAGCATTATTAAAAATCTGAGCAGCCAATCAAATCCCCAGTGTCCAATCAGAAGCCTTACCTGGCTTTGCCCATTTTTCTAAAAATGCTGGGCAGGCATCAGCGAAGGTGTTGGCAGGTTTATGTCTCTCTGGTAGGACTGCTGGCTCCGGTTTGGGAAATACCTGGAGATTTTGGAGGTGGAGACTGAGGAGAGTGTGGCTTGGGGAAGGGAGGGACTTCAGAGAGGCCTAATGCCACAGAGCCCACCTTCCAAAGTGGCCATTTTCTCCTGGTGCACTGATCTCTGTCAGCTAGGATTGCCAGGTCTTACCTGGCTGCTGGTGTGGGGTCATTCGTCTTCTGCGGAAGGTCTTTGGGAAAACCATAGTGTTTTCCCTCGAATGACAGACTGTCCTCCTGCAACGTGCCCTGCGTGATGACATCACCTCCGGGTGACATCATCGCAATGGGCACATTGGCCCGAACGTGGCACTTTGGGGGTGGGGTCCCCCCCACCAGCTGGATTGGGGCTGGGGGATTGGGGGCCCTAAAAGGGGACACCCCCACACCCCCAGGGGAATGGGGCAATCCTAAAATCAGTTGCCATCCCAGGAGATCTCCAGCCGGCAGGGGGGTCCTTCTTCTTCTTCGGTGGAAGATCTTTGAAAAAAACATAAGAGTTTTTCCTTGAATCATAGAGTGTCCTCCTGCAACTCGCCCTGCATGATGACGTCACCTCGTAACAGGCACATTAGCCTGAACGTGGCACTTTGCGGGTGCGGTTCCCCCTGTCGGCTGAATCTGGGCGGCGGATCGGGGGCCCTAAAAGTGGGCAACTCCCCCCGGGGGGTGGGGTGGGGAATGGGGCAATCCTAAAATCAATTGCAATCCCAGGAGATCTCCAGCCACCACCTGGAGGCTGACAACCCTAGTACCTGTGGCTCTTCCCGCATCCTCTTCCGATGGCTGACAGCCTTCATTCTAACTGTTCGAGCCACACAATTGATTTATTCATCTCTTTCTCCACCCTCGATATGAAGCAAAATTGATTTTCCCAGCTTTCGG
This sequence comes from Lepidodactylus listeri, assembly GCA_029233225.1. Classification (NCBI taxonomy): domain Eukaryota; kingdom Metazoa; phylum Chordata; class Lepidosauria; order Squamata; family Gekkonidae; genus Lepidodactylus; species Lepidodactylus listeri. The sequence goes on from JARCFY010000010.1 coordinate 7,011,936, forward strand.
CCCCGGAAGCTTGCAAAAAGGGATGGTAGTAAACAGAGAATTAGGAACCCCAGAATTGCTGAGGAAAGGCTAACTGACTGTGATGGAAATGCTCTCAGGTTGACTGACCTTCAGCGCCTGGCGTGTATAGATTATCAGCCATTGGCGCTAAAGCAACAGGCCATGAACGGTGTCCGATTCTTTGGAGGTTAAATAGTGTAGATAATCATAATTATTCTGGGTGCCAGGGTCAAAAGAGCGGTTCATCACTTTCCTTCTGCCCTGTTTGAAGAATCTTTTAAAGTACTAAGTGATAGATCATCCCTGTCAGGATGTTATACGGGAATTAAATGAAGCACGCTGGCCCAGCAATTTCTGACAGCGCCTCTTCTGTCCCTGTCTCTGTCCCTGTCGTTCATGCGGTGTCCTTTTACGCAGATGAGGAACTTCAGGACTCCAGCTCAGTTAATTTGGTTGTCCTTTTTAATATATTGGCCATATTCTGCCTAAGGGGTACAAAAAACATCCCTCCCTCTTTCCCACCCTCTCTCCCCATCTATTTGCCCTTCCTTCCTTCCTCTCTCTCCATCTATTTGTCCTTCCTTCCTTCCTTCCTTCCTTCCTTCCTTCCTTCCTTCCTTCCTTCCTTCCTTCCTTCCTTCCTTCCTTCCTCTCTCTCCATTTGTCCTTCCTTCCTTCCTTCCTTCCTTCCTTCCTTCCTTCCTTCCTTCCTTCCTTCCTTCCTTCCTTCCTTCCTTCCTTCCTTCCTTCCTTCCTCTCTCTCCATTTGTCCTTCCTTCCTTCCTTCCTCTCTCTCCATTTGTCCTTCCTTCCTTCCTTCCTTCCTTCCTTCCTTCCTTCCTTCCTTCCTCTCTCTCCATTTGTCCTTCCTTCCTTCCTCTCTCTCCATTTGTCCTTCCTTCCTTCCTTCCTTCCTTCCTTCCTTCCTTCCTTCCTTCCTTCCTTCCTTCCTTCCTCTCTCTCCATTTGTCCTTCCTTCCTTCCTTCCTTCCTTCCTCTCTCTCCATTTGTCCTTCCTCCCTCCCTCCCTCCCTCCCTTCCTTCCCACTGCACCAAACTGGCTCTTTGGAAGGTGCACTCTATGGCCTTACACCCCACGGAGGTCCCTGTCCTCCCCAGGCTCCATCTCCAAATTTCAGGAGTTTCCCAACCTAGGTCTGGCAACCCTAACCCCCAACATCCCTCACCAGAGGCTAGGGAGGACCTGGCATCCCAATAGGACCCACATATTTGAAGGTATGTTTCTTCCAGGATGAACCTGGTCTCTCCAATCCTACCAGACTTTCCTCCTGAGTGTCTCTTCCCTCAGTTCCACTGCAACCTAATCAGTGTAATTTTGGCCTGCAGCTCCTCCAGCCCTTTGGAGTAGAGGAGAAGGAGAAGGAGGAGGAGGAGAAGGAGAAGAGAAAGAAGAAGAAGAAAAAGTCTCAGAGTGGCTTACAATCTCCTTTCCCTTCCCCTCTCCCCTCTCTTGAGAGCCAGTTCGGTGTAGTGGTTAAGTGCGCAGACTCTAATCTGGGAGAACCGGGTTTAAATCCCCACTCCTCCACTTTGCACCTGACTGGATGACCTTGGGCAAGCCGTAGCTCTGTACCAGCTGTTCCCTCACGGACAGCTTGGGAAAAAGCTCTCTCAGCCCCACCTACCTCACAGGGTGTCTGTTGTGGGGAGGGGAAGGGAAAAGGAGTTTGTAAGCCCCTCTGAGACTCCAAGTGAGTGAAGGGCGGGATATAAATCCAATCTCCTCTTCTTCTTCTCCACAACAGACACCCTGTGAGGTAGGTGGGGCTAAGAGAGCTGTCTTGAGAACTGTTCCTGAGAGAATAGCTCTGAAAGAACCTGTAACTGACCCAGGGTCATCCCAGCAGCTGCATGTGGAGGAGGAGTGGGGAATCAAACCTGCTTCTCCCAGATTAGAGTCCGCACACTTAACCACTACACCAAACTGGTCAGGGGGGTTCTCACATTGGTCCATGCACAAAGAATATGTAAGGATGTCCTATTTGAAAGAGCTTTTAGAAGGGGGTTGTCTGATGGCCATCTGAAGTAGGACCTGCCATTAGTTGTCTATACAGTTGTCATAAGTGTTTATTTTTTAAAAAAAATTGTAAGATTCCAGGGTACAGTGGTGATCGCGAGGTCTCTTGAGTCACTATTGAAGGCAGGGAAAGTTACCAGTATTTAATCAGTTTCTCTTGATTTCATTTACAGTTCACCTTTAAAATAAATCCATACACATCAGTTATATACATACCTGATATATTGTTATCGATGCATTGCAAAAAAAACTGCTTGGAAAACGGGATATTATGAAGAGCCTTTTTTTCCTCTACTGGCATGGCCTCCAACGTAAGAAGACTGAGCCAGAAGTACAGTTGCCAGCTCCAGGTAGAGAAATACCTGGAGATTTTGAAAGTGGAGTTTGGGAAGGGCGTGGTTTGCTGAGGGGAGGGACCTCAGCAGGGTATAATGCCACAGAGTCCACCCTCTAGAGCAGCCGTTTTCTCCAGGGGAACCAATCCCTGTCACCTGGAGATCGGTTGTAATAACCAGGGGATCTCCAGGCCCCACCTGGAGACTGGCAACCGTACCCTGAAGACATTGGAGAAGTCACTGAGCTTTACCTCAGGCATCGACACAACTAGAAATCTCAAACTTCTGTGATGTACTTGAGGTGGTTCCCCCTCAGTCTGCAGTGCTGGGACGGAGGCGGATGCACACACACAATATGTCCTGTATGATCGAGCCGGGCCATTCAGAGCGGAGGCCCTTTGATTTATTTTGATAGCATGAAAAGCACAAAAAGGCTCGGGCCCACCCATTTCTCGCAGATCACGGCCCGGTCTCCAGCGCGGCCTCCAGAAAGAAACATATCACGACGTGTCAACGGCGAATTCTCCTCTTGAAAATAATATTTTTTAATTAGCAACGCGACTGACGAGATGGCAGCTGGCGAGTACTGTTTTGCTGCTACGGACATCCTTTCTGACACCCACAGCGTGGAGCCGCCGTGCCAAGCGGAATGCCAGGCTACCGCGCAATGCCAATCGCTCCGAGGCTGACATTTCCAAAGCGTGGCGGAAGTCAACAGGAGGCTTAGAAAAGACGAGTTCGCTTTGCACTTTCCAAGGGCAAGCATTGTGGCACGCCACGGGATGCGAGACCGTGATTATAGGAGAAGCCAAGGAGAACTTAGCTGTACGACGGCCTTTGAAATACGGTTTTAGCATCTCAGATTAATGTGCAGTTCTGGGCGGATGCTCTTTATGGCTACCGGGCGGGGGGGGGGGGCTGGGAATAGGTTTGCCAGGTCTTATCTGGCTGCCGCTGGTGGGGGGGGGCGGGGTCCAGTCCTGCTCTGGGAGTCTTCTGGCACACGTGTCGCCAGAGGTGATGTCATTGCACTGGGCATGTCAGGCGGGGTGCTCTAGGATTTGGGCAAAAAATAGTCTATGGTCACCATAGAGTTTTTGCCCAAATGCTAGAGCATCCTCCACCCAACATGCCCAGTGGAATGACATCATCTCCAGATGGCCAATGGCAGATTGGGGCTCCCAAAAGCAGGGGAAACCCTGCCCAATGGGGTGGGGGGGCAGTGTTCCCTCTAAGCTGAGTTAATGTGAGCTAGCTCACAGTTTTTTAGCCACCAGCTCACACATTCCTGTCTTAGGTGAGGAAGGATGGCTCTAGAGCAAACTTTTGCAGTAGCCAGATCACTCGCTCACAACCTTAATGCCAGTTGCTCAAAAAGTAGAAGTCTTGATCACAAGACTCCACAGCTTACAGGGAGCGTTGGATGGGAAAAGCCAGTCCTGCTTCCTCACTGAGGCGGTGGGTGGAGATCTCCTGGGATTACAACTGATCTCCAGGAAGTAGAGATTAGTTCACCTGGATAAAAATGACCACTCTGGGAAGTGGGCTCTATGGTATTATACCTCACGGAAGTCCCTCCCTCCCGAAACCCCGCCCTCTTCAGCCTCCAAAATCTCCAGCTTCCAGAGCTGGCAACCCTGTTTCTCACTGTGTGAGCTCTGGGTTCGGAAATACCTGGAGATTTGAGGACAGAGACTGGGGGCATGGGGTTTAGGGAGGTGAGGGAACTCAGTAGGCTATGAGGCCATGCCGTTGTTGCCTCACAAGGCGCTTATTGTGCTCTTATGGACTTGGGAGTTCATAAGTGGTAAAAAGAGACTGTGTTAACACGTGTCCCAAAAGGGACTGAACCGTGTGGTGACCCAAAGTGATGCCAGCTAAACACACGCCAGCAGGAGGTGCTGCTTTTCCTGGGATGTTGTGCCAGTGGTTCCCGAGGTCGCCCATTCTAAGAGATACCCCTAGACACAGGAAACACCCCGAACAGCCACCCACCATTGTTGTGCCAAGCAGGGGATTCCAGACACCATTAAGGAAGTCCCTCTTCATCACGCAGGCAAACCTCCCCCACCCACCCACCAAAAGTGTTTCTGCAACAAAGGCACAAAAGCCATCTTTGTCCACCTCCAGTTAATAGAGAACTTTGCCCTGAGAATCTGGAGTCACCCGCTCCGCCTCCTGAGGTAGCCATTTTGTGGCAGCACCCACCCCGCTGTGTCAGAAGTTCAGTGGTGCCTGTAGGTTGAAAAAGATTGGGGACCCGCTGTGTCAGAAGTTCAGTGGTGCCTGTAGGTTGAAAAAGATTGGGGACCCGGACCTGGGGCTGCCATGTTCCAATGCACAGAGGCCTTGTCAAACTCAGAGGAATGATTCTAACTAGGAAAGGATTACCCAGAAACAAGTTCTGGGAGAAAATTAGCTCCTGTACTCCTGTCCTTCTGCCCAACCTCCCGTCTTTTCGGAAAAGGTTTAGCGCACTGGATCTCCCGGTGGTTCGTTAAGTTTTCAAACCTCCTCTCCACGTTGGCCCTTTACCAAGGCAACCCTGCCAAGTCCCTTCTGGCCATGATGTCCCATGTTTGTTGCAGCTACCCCAATTAGCCTGTGACAGCTTTCCCCACTCCTGTAGTTTTTTCTTCTTCTTCCAGGGCTGTAGTACTCACTAGCGGACTAGGTCAACAAAAGCTGTCACCCTGTTACGAGCTCTTAACCGTTTTGCCAATAGGAATAAATGAATCTGACACAATTCTGGAGGTTGCGCAGGTAACTGGGAGAGACCTGCAATCGGGTGGAGAAGGAGGCCTGAGCCCAAACGGAGAGGAAAGAGGCTTGCTGAGAAATGACAGCCACAAAATCTATCAGATTTAACACTTGTATTGCATTGTCAGTTACTTCCTATTTCAGCGGCTGCGCAGACAGCTTTCAAGAGGGGATTAGCCAGATCCATGGAGGACAGGTCTACTAGTGGCTACTAGTCATAGTGACTAAAGGGAACCTTTGCATTCAGAGGCAGTCAGTCTCTGAATACCAGAGCCAGGAGACAACATCAGGGGAAGGCCTCGGCCTCTCTGCCCTGTTGTTGGCCGTCCAGAGGAACTGGCTGGCCACTGTGTGAGATGGGATGCTGGACTAGATGGACCACTGGTCTGATCCAACAGGGCTCTTCTTATGTTCTTGGGAGGGCCTCGGTCTCTCTGCCCTGTTGTTGGCCCTCCAGAGGAACTGGCTGGCCACTGTGTGAGACAGGATGCTGGACCAGATGGAGCACTGGTCTGATCCAGCAGGGCTCTTCTGATGAAGAAGAAGAAGAAGAAGAAGAGATTGGATTTATACCCCGCCCTCCACTCCCCAAGGGAGTCTCAGAGCGGTTTACAAACTTCTTTCCCTTCCCCTCCCCACAACAGACACCCTGTGAGGTAGGTGGGGCTGAGAGAGCTCTTTCCCAAGCTGTCCTTGAGAGAACAGCTGGTACAGAGCTATGGCTTGCCCAAGGTCATCCAGCCAGATGCAAGTGGAGGAGTGGGGAATCAAACCTGGTTCTCCCAGATTAGAGTCCGCGCACTTAACCACTACACCAAACTGGCTCTCAGTCTTCTTAGGAAGACTGATGTTCTTAGGAAGGCCTCAGCTTTTCAGCCCTGTTGTTGGCCCTCCAGAGGAACTGGTTAACGACCAGGGTTCCAAGACCCCTGATAGAAATGAGGATCTCCTGACACCAGGCCCTATCCTCAGTAGGGTTCCCAGTCCCCTGGTGGGGGCGGGAACCCCCCCCCCCGCCGCCGCCGCCACTTTCATGGGCTATTGCTGGGGAAATCCCAGCCCCCAACTGACCTTCCTGGGAGACTTCCAGTAAAACTGGAAATGCAGGCCCCAATGGGATGGCTTCCTCCAAACACAAACTCAGATTAGACCAGCCACTTAATGATGGCCTTGATCTGGACAGCCTAGGCTTCCTGGATCATGTCAGATCTCAGAAGCAAAGAACAGTCAGCCCTGGCTAGTATTTTGATGGGAGACCACTGAGAACCTCCATCAAGGCTCCATCAAGAGGAACATCAAGGGTTTCTACTTGGGTTGCCAGGTCCCCCTGGCCACAACTAGGGAAAGGGAGATAGCCAGGGTTGCCTGATCCAGGTTGGGAAACACCTGGAGATTTGGGGATGGAGCCTAGAGATGGTGGGGACCTCAGTGGGGTGCAATGCCATAGAGTCCACCTTCCAAAGCAGCCATCTTCTCCAGGGGAACGGATCTCTGTAGTCTGGAGATGAACTGTAATTCCAGGGGATCCCCAGGTCCCACCGAGAGGCTGGCATCTCTGTGCTGTAAGGTAGTTTATGAACTTCATTCTAGGGTTGCCAGCCTCCAGGTGGGGCCTGGGGATCTCCCGCTTTTACAACTGATCTCCAGCTGACAAGAGATCAGCTCCCCTGGAGAAAATGGCTGCCTTGAAGGGTGGACTCTATGGCATTGTACCATGCTGAGGCCCCTCCCCAAACCCCGCCCTCTCCTGGCTCCACCCCCAAAGTCCCCAGGTATTTCCCAACCTGGACTTGGCAACCCTACTTCATTCACAGATGAAGTAGCAAGTCTGATTCCAACCTAGTAGCCCAGAATGAAAGCTCAGCCGCTCGGTTAATTTCAGGTGCCAGCTCTCTAAACGGCCGAGGCACCACAATAATCGATTCATTTTAGAAGGTTCTATGATTTCTTGGGCTAAATGCTTAGGTCACAGCATAGAACTTGAGAGCTGGTTAAAGATTTGGAAAAACAACTTAAAAATCACAAGAGCCTCCTCCTATAAGGAAAATCTTTATAAGATGTTTTACCAATGGCATTTATCCCCGGAAAAGCTTTCGAAATTTCCCCCTGCCATATCAAAAAATTGCTGGAAGTGTAAAAAAAATATTGGCGCCTTTTTTCATTCATGGTGGACCTGACAAAAAGCGAACAAATTCTGGCGGATGGTTCAAAGGACTATACAGGAGATTATTAATGGTAAGATACCTTTTAAAGCACAAATATTTCTGTTAAATATGTTACCAGAAACATTTTTGAAAACCGACAGCCTGCTAATCTTACATGATGTGACGGCGGCAAGACTGATATACGCTAAATATTGGAAATTAGACAAAACCCCAAATAGAGATATCTTTATTAAAAAAAATACTTGAAGTAGCCGAAATGGACAAATTGACTTCCATATTGAAAGGGAAAGAAGACTCAGAGTTTGAATTAACATGGAATAAACTCTATAAGTGGATGGAAAAATAAGTAAATAATGTATAGTTAATTATATATAATAGTAAAATAGTAGTAAGATTTGTCTAGGTTTGAATATATGTTGTTGTTTCTTTGCTCCTATTCCTTTTTTTTTCTTCCATAATTTTGAATTTCTCAAAGGCAGATTTGCTAATCGATATTGCTTTATTCTCCAGTTTTGTATCAATGGGTGCTCTTCATTAAGCATTTTGAAATAAGCCGATGCTATTATGGAAACTATAAAAATTACAAATAAACTACTAAAAAAAAAAAAATCGATTCATTTTTACATTGCCGGGCTCACCATTTCGTTTCATCTGCAAAACCTCCCTGCTACAGCATTGTCTTTGTTTCCTGTTTATGGTCGCGTTCCCGGAGATAGCACCCCATTAAGCTATACACCTGCAGTGGTTCTCTAAGAAGAACATTTTATCACCGATTACTAATGTCCTTTGCATGTAGAACTGCTTTTTGGTGCAGGAGGACAAATTGGCACTGGAGAATTTATACAGGGCTAGAAAGCAAAGGCGCTTGGGGCTGGGTTGTGCGATTGCCCCCCTCCCCAACTTGACAACTTAAAAATCCGTCAGCGAAATTGATGAACATCAGTGACAAGGCACCCCACTGCACTGACGTGTTTGCGAGATTTATAGGCTGCCCCATCCACAACGGACAACAAATAAAAATCCCAACAAGAAAGCAAAATGGCTGTCATAGGAGGTGGAGCCAAACACAAAATGGTGACCGTAGGAGGTAGAGCCAATCACAAAATGTCTGCCACAAAAGGTCAGAGAGCAGGGTTATGCATAACTCAAATAGTAACTCGTCAACATTTCAGACATAAGCTCTGTTTAACTGGATACCTTTTAAAATGAATATATTGTTTTAAAGTTTTTTTTCTTTTGTACACACAGCTTAAGAACATAAGAGAAGCCAGTGTTGGATCAGGCCAGCGGCCCATCCAATCCAACACTCTGTGTCACACAGTGGCCAAAAACACCAGGTGCCCTCAGAAGGTCCACCAGTGGGGCCAGGACACTAGAAGACCTCCCACTGTTGCCCCCTCTCCCCCAAGCACCAAGAATACAGAGCATCACTTGCCCCAGACCGAGAGTTCCTATCTATACCTTGTGGCTAACAGCCACTGATGGACTTTTGCTCCTTCAGTCTTTCAGTCACTCTGTAAATAACGTTGTGTTGTCGGCTCGGGTTTAGCAGGCTTGGTGTCAGGTCCATCCACAAGCTCTGTTCCTTTGCCTTCTGCTTTTCAGATGTACAAAGTGGCTATAAATAAACCTATCAGCCATGCAATTTGGCCAGGGCGGGAGTTTCACATGGTGTGTCCCGCAGACCAATAAAGAAAACATGGACTTTTGCAGAGACGGAAGAACTACTCTTCTACCCCTGTCTTTCTCAGTTCTTGTTCCAGCAGTGAATGTGGTGGGGAAAATCCCCTGTTCTCGCCACTTCATAATTTACCAGGGATTAAATATTGTGGGGTTTTCAAATAAACCATCCATTTTATTTGCCCTGACGGTGCCAAGGAAACCTGGCTGGCTCTCTCCTCTGCAAAACAAATTGCATTCAAAGCGATCAGATTAATGACGCTTATAAATAAATAAGAATCTTCAATTTACTGTTAATAGAAGACCAGCTGGCATCCCATCCTCAAGCCGGAGGGACAGGAGGAGTTGACAGAGATTGGTGATCGGCCCCTGCGCCATTTGTCATTTCCCTCCGCTGCTCCTGCATTTCGGCTGCAGCCGGGAAGCATAGATCTCCTCCCCAATATTCGTTATCACGCTCGCCTCACAGAGAAAGAAGTAATTAAAGTTTCATATGCAACATTTAGACTATCTATGTCTCTCTGGAGGCCACTCAAAGGAAATTAGGCAAGAATGAAGCAAGTTCCACCCCCCACCCCCCAAAAAAAAGAGAAGAGAGAAAGAGCATTTGATAGCCAATTCTAATCTTGTCAAGTTTGTGAGGAAAATTGAAAAGGAAGCTCTTGGGGTACGCGTCATGGGCTACCGATGAGTTTCTGTTTAATTAAAACAGGACAACGTGGAAAATGTTGTGGAGCTGTTCGGTTAAAAAAACCCACAGTTTAGGTTGGTTTGCTTTGAGAGGTAACAGGGTTTATACTGATAGCTCAACGACCATATGCATTTATCAATAACCAAAATTCACTTCCAGAAAATTAGATGTCCCCGAGTAAGTGAGGCATAACTAGTTCCGATTAAGTGGACTTGTATTTTATTTACTCTCTTTGTATCCCACCTTTCTCCCCAATGGGGATCCAAAGCAGCTGACATCATTCTCCTCTCCTCCACTTTATCCTCACAACAACCCTGAGAGGTATTCGAGGCTGAGAAAATGTGACTGGCCCAAAGTCACCCAGTGAACTTTCGTGGTAGGGTGGGGATTCAAACCAGATCCTAGTCTGACACTCTAACTACACCACTCTGGCTCTCTATCGGAGAAGGCCTCAGCCTCTATGCCATGTTGGCCCTCCAGAGGAACTGGTTGGCCACTGTGTGAGACAGGGTGCTGGACTAGATGGACCACTGGTCTGATCCAGCAGGGCTCTTCTTATGTTCTTAGGAAGGTCTTGGCCTCTATTCTGTGTTGTTGGACCTCCAGATGAACTGATTGGCCCCTGTGTGAGACAGGATGCTGGACTAGATGGACCACTGATCTGATCCAGCAGGGCTCTTCTGATGTTCTTAGGAAGGCCTCGGCCTCTCTACCCTGTTGTTGGCCCTCCATAGGAACTAGGGTTGCAAGACCCACAGTCCAGTCAGGGGATCCCCTGATCTTTGGGGCTCCAATCTACCGCCAGGCAGCTGGCTGACAGGGAAAGCCCCACACTGAAGAGGCTCATCGCGCATCGATGTGGTTGGTGTGATGATGTCACACAGAAGTGATGTCTTCACCCCAGGGACTTCACATGTCGATGCTCTAGCATTCTGGCCAAAAACTCTATGGTAATCATAGAACATGAGAAGAGCCCTGCTGGATCAGTCCATCTAGTCCAGCATCCTGTCTTGCACAGTGGCTAGCCAGTTCCTCTGGAGGACCAACAACAGGGCATAGAGGTCAAGGCCTTCCTAAAAACATCAGAAGAGCCCTGCTGGATCAGACCAGTGGTCCATCTAATCCAGCATCCTGTCTCACACAGTGGCCAACCAGTTCCTCTGGAGGGCCAACAACAGGGCAGAGAGGCCCAGGCCTTCCTAAGAACACCAGAAGAGCCCTGCTGGATCAGACCAGTGGTCCATCCAGTCCAGCATCCTGCCTCACACAGTGGCCAACCAGTTCCTCTGGAGGGCCAACAACAGGCCATAAAGGTTGAAGCCTTCTCTTGATGTTGCCACCTGGCACTGGAATTCAGAGATTTACTGCCTTTGAGCATGGATGTTCCCTCATTGCTAGTACCCCCTGATAGACCTATCGCCCCTGAATCTATCTAATCCTCTTTTTAAGCCATCTATGCCTGTGGCCATCACCACATCCTCTGGCAGCCAACATTTTAATTCCTCACTGTGTTTCAGGAGTACTTCTCTTTGTCCATTCTGAATCTATGACCCATCAGCTTCTCAGCATTAACACACAAAAAGCTTACTCACTGATTTGTGACATTTTGGATTAGTCTTAACAAAAGTTATCAAATAGCTGGTGATTTAGATTTCTTGTCGTGGACCAATGTGGCTGTCTACATTTTTGTTTTTTTTATAAATATTTTTTCATGTTTTCCAACCAGAAAGCCATGTTAGTTTCGGTTGATTCATTTGAAAGACCCAGTATACAGAATTAACATCATAATTTTTGAGTGACAAGTTTCAAGAAGAATGATCTGCAATAAAAGAAACCCAAATGACATATCTTGTCTATGGAGTCACAGAAATATCCAGGGCTGCAATTCACATACTTCTTTTTTTTTTTAAATAAAATTTAAAAAAATGAACAAAAAGAACTTCTGTTCCACATATTGCACCCCCACCGGTCCTCTAAAATCTGTAATAAAAAATATTCAAATGCCTTTTATTTCCTGTATTTATCTAATGGGGTATTAATGTGTGCGTTTTTGTGTATTTAAATAAAGCTGGGGATTACCCTCTTTAGAAAATAAATTGTTTATTTTTAATATTCATAACACGAAATAATAATTTTCCCCCTACTGCAGCAGTTATTGCTTTTAGATCATGTTTTTTAAACAGGTAGGATAATTGTATCCATTGCTATCCAATCAGATCTAGGTAAGAATGCATTATTGAAACAAGTAATATGATTGTAAACGGTTCCTTTTGATTTTTTTTTCATAACGAGCATGACATTAAAATACTGTATCTCATTACTCGGATCTCCCTAAATACAAAAATATGAATATTGCAGTCATATATTTAAAGATGCTCTAATGTTCCCAAACTAACATCACAATTGCTTTTCATAATCTCGGCACATTTCCGCTGTTTAAAAGCCATCTTTCATGGTAACGGTGACTAAATAATCTCTAGGAAATATTCAGCAATTTGATACATGAAACCAATTATCCTCCCCAAACGATTCACTCTTCCTTTTATCTGTCTACCGAGTCCACCGAGTGGATCCTAACAACGCTCTCTTCCTAGTCCGCTTTTGTTGTCTGTTGTGTGCCTGCGTTTCGACAGTTTTCCCTCCCTCCGTTAAAACAGGGCAAGGAAGAAAAAGGCCATCGTGTAGGCTCATGCCGATTTATTTTAATATAGTAGGAGGAAAGCAATTGAGAGCTGCTGAAACACCGACAGGGGTTAGAGGCCCCCATCCCGATGCCGAGCCTTTAAGAAATGCAACGTTCTGTTGAGCGGAAAACTGATGCTACAATTCAGATGCAATTCAATAAGAGGTGGTTGGCTGCCAATTTGAAATGGATGGCACTCAAAATGGGGGGTGGGGTGGAATGTGGTTTCAAAAGCCGCTATACTAATAAGCCCCCTATGATTGGCAATCGTTTCCATAAGCTTTCATTTTGGAATCACGTGTTCTTCCTTCGTTGCTGAGATACTATTGGATGTTACCTAGTCTCCAGTCCTCTAGCACCTTAAAGACCAACAAGATTTGGGGAGGGGAATGAGCTGTCGCGAGTCAAAGCTCCTTGTTGGCTACCAGCGGGATACTTCAGGGTGGGGATACGGGGGGCCTGTATGACCCAGAATGGACAATAGGTAGCTCTAGGAATTGCTGGAAACTCTATGGCAGCAGTCAGCAGGAAGCCTGGCAATCTTATCTCAATCCCTTCTGCTTTCTTTACACGTAACTAGCCAGGGCTTCCTCTGTTGGCTTCCTCTTGCATAATTTTTTCCCAATGACTGGGAATTCTCAAGTGGTTGGATTCTGCTGTGAGAATATAATAGCCTACATAACAGGAGTGTTCTCTCTCTCTCTCTCTCTGGATGGGAACCCCCTTGGGCAAGGGTGCAGTCCCTGAGAATGTAACTGGCATTATATAGGGAACAAAGGTATAGAAAGGGAAAGGTAACCCTACTGAGAGCAGTGGAAACAAACAAAAAAATAGACAAAAGTTGTGAAAAATGATTTAGAGCAAACTTTTTTAAAATATGAAAGGGAACAGAAAAGGTACTAGTTTGGTAGAAATCCCCAGTACTGGCAGAGTAGCTTCTTGAACAGTGGGTAATAGTGTTAATGGCAGGAAGGCAGCATGGTATAGGCCGATCTTGTCAGATCTCGGAAGCTAAGCAGGATGGGTACTTGGATGGGAGCCCACCAAGGAAGACTCTACAGAGGAAGGCAAGGGCCAACCACCTCTGCTTCTCAGATCTTGGAAGCTAAGCAGGATGGGTACTTGGATGGGAGCCCACCAAGGAAGACTCTACAGAGGAAGGCAAGGGCCAACCACCTCTGCTTCTCAGATCTCGGAAGCTAAGCAGGATGGGTACTTGGATGGGAGCCCACCAAGGAAGACTCTGCAGCGGAAGACAAGGGCCAGCCACCTCTGCTTCTCACTTGCCTTGAACGCCCCTTGCCGGGGGTCGCCAGAAGTTGGCTGCAGCTTGACTGTGCTTCACACACAAACATATTTATCTGCAAATATATGACTTCTCTTGCCATGGCTATTGGCTGCAAAACAAACAAGCGTATTTCCCCCCTAATGGACATTTATTAGATATTTATTTGAGAGCTTCTGAGGCCCAGGAAATGCAATTTTTTAAATAAAATTCACTTCTGCATCGCCTGACTTGACACAAGCGGTGAAATTAATATGTAAGCTTTTGCTCGGTCGCAGGATCTCCGAGGCATTTCAGTCTGGAAATGGCAGAGAAGAAGACATGAGGAGAATCCGTGAGGGGGCTAAGTCACATTGAATACCACAGAGGTTTCTGCTACATGTAGCCCAGAGCTCCCCAATGCACACCGGACACGCCAAGAGAAGATGTGGGCAGAAGGTGGACATACTTTTGAGAGATATGGCTGGTTGTGGTCCTGAAGTCCTTCTAGAGCTGCCAGCCTTTAGGTGGGGCCTGGAGATCTCCCACTTTTACGACATCTCCAAACAAAGGAGATCAATTGTCCTGGAGAAAATGGTTGCTGTGGACAGTAAGTTCTATGGCATTGTATCATACTGAGATTTCTCCCCTCCATAAACCTCACCGTCCCCAGGCTCCACCACCCAAATCTCCAGGTAATTCCAAACCTAGAGCTGGCAACGCTAAATCATAGAATCATAGAATCACAAGATGGGGCACCTGCGATACTCGCGGGGGGAGTACCCTAGTCCTCCTGGCCCCCCCTCCCTGGGGCAAGTGGTGGTGAGCCTTGCTCTCCTCCACCCCCCTTCCCAGAGGCAAGCGGCAGTGGCAGAAAGCCCCGCTGCTCCTCCAACCCCCCCGAGTCAAGCGGCAGCGGCGAGCCCCACTCTCCTCCACCCCCCTCGCCTAGGCAAGTGGCAGTGGTGGCGAGCCCTGCTGCTCCTCCAACCCCACCCCCCCGAGTCAAGCAGCAGTGGCAGCAAACCCCACCGCTCCTCCAAACCCCCCCCCATGAGTCAAGCGGTGGCAAGCCCCGCTGCTCCTCCACCCCCCTCCCCAGGGCAAGTGGCGGGGGTGAGCCCCGCCGCTCCTCCAGCCACCCCCCATCGACGACAGTGAGCCCTGAGCAGCTCACAGTCGCCAGACCCACTGAGCCTCCCCCACAACGGCCAGAGCATTCCCTGCGCATGCGCAGTGGACGCTCTTACTTTTGGGGGGATTTAAATGTCCCCCCCAAAATTTTTTAAACTTTTTGGATTTTTCTGCAGATGTGGGGACTGCCCCACGTCTGCAGAACAACCTCCCTGCCCCCTCAGGTGTCCCCCCGCACGGATTTAGGTATCCGCACGCAGGGGGCACCTTCGCTATTAGATATATAGATAGAGTTGGAAGGGACTGCCAGGACCATCTAGTCCAACCCCCTGCACAAGGCACGAAATTTACAAATACCTCCCCCTCCACACTCATAGTGAGCCCTGTTCCATACCTAGAAGATGACAAAAAAATCTTCCAGGATCCCTGGCCAAACCGTCCTGAAGAAAAATTGCTTCCTGACCCCAAAGTGGCGATCGGCATTTCCCTGGATGTGAAGGGAAGGGACCACCAGAACTAAGCACTGAGGCAACCCTTCCTGCCTTCCCTCTAGTGGTCTGCCCAAGTTCACAGAATCTGCATTGCTGTCAGATGGCCATCTAGCCTCTGTCTGAAAACCTCCCAAGGAGGAGAGCCCACCACCTCCTGAGAAAGTCTGTTCCACTGAGGAACCGCTCTAACTGGCAGGAAGTTCTTCCTAATGTTTAGCTGAAAACTCTTCTGATTTAATTTCAACCCATTAGTTCTGGTCCAACCTTCTGGGGCAAGTACTTCTAGAGTTGCCAGCCTTTAGGTGGAGCCTGGAGATCTCCCACTTTTACAATGTCTCCAAACATTGTGCAGGGGGTTGGACTAGATGACCCTGGAGGTCCGTTCTAACTCTATGATTCTATCAAATATCCTAGAGAAAATGGCTGCTTTGGACAGTGAGCTTTATGGCACTGTACCATACTGCGGTCCCTCCCCTCCCTAAACCCCACCCTCCCTAGGCTCCACCCCCCAAATCTCCAGGTAATCCAAACCCAAAGCTGGCAAATGCTAAATCCTTCCCTCATGTTTCCTCTTACTGGCAAGCATCTCCAGAAGCCGTGGCCCATAGCTGGTGGCCTGCATTTGGGTTGGTGGCTCGTAATTTGGTTGGTTGGCCACCACTTCCTTTGTTCGGCCCCATCTGTGATGGCTCCAGGTTTCCACATGTATATATTCAGAAATGATTTTGTTATGTCCGCTGATCACCACTAGGCACCAGCGAGACTCAACCCAACCTTGTCTCCTGTGAACAATAGGGGCCAAGGATTCTGAACTTATGACAGGACACCAATAGAAACTTTGGCGGGAAGTTTAAACCCACCAATGGGACCAGGAGGTGGAGTTCAGGAGTTGTATAAGGTTGGCCCTTTTTTTCGGCCAGGGTTTATCTTTGTTCCTGACATTATCCTAATAAAGATCTGAGCTGAATCACTATGCCTAGAACTCAGTATTTTATAGATTCAGATGTCATCACTGTCGGCTAGTTCCTTGATCCTTTTTTTTTTTTTGAGAAATACGGTCAAAACTTAAAAACAACAACAACCCTCCCCCCAAAAGATGATAAAAAAATTCTTGGTCTTTGTCAAAACATGGCTCACAAATGCTGTGAAGACTTTGATCTGCCTCAGACTAGAATTTGAGGTCTTAGTAATAATAATATATATATTTTTTTTACCATTTCCACTTCCTCAACAGTGCTCCTTCCATACAGAAAAAGGCACATGAGGCATGCTGTTATAAAGATAGCTGGACAATGAAGAAAGCTGACTGGAAGAAAGTTGATTCCTTCAAAATATGGTGTTGGGGGAGAGTTTTACAGATGCTGAGGAGAGGACTGCCGAAAAAGACAAAGAAATGGGTCACCCAGTGAGCTTCTGTGGCAGAGTGGGGATTTGAACCTGAGTCTCCCAGAGAGTAGTCTGTCCCTTCAATCACTGCACCACACTGGCTCGGATACAAAGACTCTAGGGCTGACGTCTAGGGCCCCACTCACCAAGCTACCTCCCCAAAAAGCTATAGTTTTGCATTCGAAGTACCCATTGGGAATACTTATGAGACCATTGAGGCCTGAGTGTAAAATTAACCTAATTTAAATGAGAAAATGCTTCCAACAGGGATGCCATCTTCCCGATGTGGCCAGGAGTTCCCCCACAGTGACCGAGATCAGGTCCCCTAGAGGAAATGACAGCTGCAGAAAGTAGATTCTACAGAAATCTATCTCCACTGAGCTCCTTCCCTTCCTGAAGGGCTCCACCCCTAAATCTCCAGAAATCCCCCAAGATGGAGTTGGCAACCCCAACTCACACATAATGTTGCCATTTTCCAGGTGGGACCTGAAGATCTTCCATTATTACAACTTACAGGGGTCCGTTGGAGCGGGAGCGCACAGGAGCGCAGCTCCAGGAGTGAGAAGCCCAGGGGGCGGGCACATGTCCAAGCCCCGCCCCCTCCTCGGCTTCCCCGAGCAGTGCAGAGGCGCAGCGCCCCACGGAAAGCCCTGCTAGGGTCTTTATTGTTTTTAATGTTTTGTTTTAATATTGATAATTTTATCATTGTTCCTTTTATGACTGTGTGCTGCTTTTCCAGAGACTTGCTCAAGGTGGCATATAAATTTTCTAAGTATACCATTTTTTATCTGGGCACATGGCACATAAGTACTGGAGAAATTTCACCAACCCTTCAGCAGCTTCCACCCCATCAGTTTGGTGCAGTGGTCAGGAGTTGGACTCTAATCTGGGAGAACCGGGTTTGATTCCCCATGCAGCTGCTGGTGTGACCTTGGGCCAGTCACAAGTTCTCTCAGAGCTGTTCTCTCATGAGCAGTTCTCAAAAGACCTCTCTCAGCCCCACCTACCTCACAGGGTGTCTTGTTGTGGGGAGGGGAAGGGGAAGGGATGGGTGGTGCACATGTCCTGGGTATCTCAAGTCTACTTGAAATCTGGTGGTTTCAAGGGAGCAGGAAGAGAATGAGGGTGTGTTCTTTACGCTTATTTTTATTGCACGAAGTATTGGATGGGGAAGGGAATAGAGGAAGAGCAGGTCAGTTTCACTCACCTGTGGAGTGGAGCCTGAGGGGTGGGTGTTGCCTTCTGACACACTTCCGGTATGTTAGGGGGTGTGGCATATGCAAATGAGTTATGCAAATGAGTTGTGCTAATGAGCTCCTGCACCTCTTTTTCTACGAAATGACCCCTGACAACTTATCTCTAGACAAGAAGGATCAGTTCCTCCGGAGAAAATGGCTGCTTTGGAGGGTGGAGACTATGACATTTTTATTTATTTATTTATTTATTTATTTTTCACATTTTTATCCCGCCTTTCCAGACAACTGGCTCAAGGCGGCTACCAGCAATAAAATACCATCAAACGGTTTACAAATTTAAAATATAAAACAGCCTCAGAATTAAAACAACATAAACTCAGCAAATACTGGTGGCAATCAGAGCTCTCATGGTGAAGACGGCACCAAAAGGTTCGTCCTGTGGGTCCAGGGCGATGGTATCCTAAATTCCCCCGGTGGTGGCTCCTAGTCAAAAGCCTGGTGGAAGAGCTCCATCTTGCAGGCCCTGCAGAACTGTAATAAGTCCTGCAGGGCCCTGATGTCGTCTGGGAGCTCGTTCCACCAGTATAGGGCCACCACCGAGAAAGCCCTGGCCCTAGTGCTGGCCAGCCGAATGTCTTTTGGACCAGGGAGAGTCAAACGATGTTGTGAGCTTGACCTCAGTGCCCTCTGGGGCACATATGGGAAAGGTGGTCCCTCAAGTAGGCAGGCCTCTGACGATATCGGGCTTTAAAGGTCAGCACCAGCACCTTGAACCGGATCCGGTATGCTACAGGCAACCAGTGCAGCGACCTCAGCACAGGCCGGATGTGGTCCCACGTGGAGAGACCCATCAACAGCCTGGCTGCGGCATTCTGCACCAGCTGCAGCTTCCGGATCTGAGACAAGGGCAGCCCCATGTAGAAAGTGTTACAGTGGTCTAGTCTCCTAGGTGACCATAGCATGGATCACTGTAGCTAGGTCATCACGTTCGAGGAAGGGAACCAGCTGCCTAACCAGCTGTAGGTGGTAAAAGGCCGCCTTGGCAGTGGCTGCTGCCTGGGCCTCCATTGTTAGGGAAGCATCCAGGAGCACTCCCAGGCTCCTGACCCTCAGCGCTGGCACCAGTGGCGCCCCACCGAAGGTCAGTAATGAGATCCCTACCCCCGACTCGTTCCGACTCAAGCACAGGACCTCCATCTTCATTGGATTCAATTTCAGTCGACTCAATCTGAGCCAGTCCGCTATGTCTTGCAGCACCCCCTGAAGTCCCTCCCCTCCCCAAATCCCACCCTGCCCTGGCTCCACCCCCAAAATCTCCAGAAATTTCCCAAGCTGGAGTTAGCAACCCTACAGAGTAATTAAGAAGGCTTTCATGGTCAAGAACTTTAATTGTCTAATGAAAGGTGTTCTAGAGTGGATTATAACTGGACCAGTGCTTCTGTCATCATTCGCTATTCAGTCATGGATGCCTAGCACAAAATCTCGATGGGCCATCTCACGTTGCCACATGGGGTACCAGCTCTGGGGTGGGAAATACCTGGAGATTTTGGGGGTGGAGCAAGTGGAAGGGGGGTTGGGGTGGGGAAGAGGAGGAGGAGGAGGGGAAGAAGAAGAATAAGAAGTTGTTTTTGGAGAGTCTCAAAGCCACTGACAATCGCCTTCCCTGCCTCTCCCCACAACAGGCCCCTTGTGAGGCAGGTGGGGCTGAGAGAGTCCTGAGAGAACTGTGACTGGCCCAAGGTCACCCAGCAGGCCCCATGTGTCTCAAAGTGACTGACAATCACCTTCCCTTCCTCTCCCCACAACAGGCCCCTTGTGAGGCAGGTGGGGCTGAGAGAGTCCTGAGAGAACTGTGACTGGCCCAAGGTCACCCAGCAGGCCCCATGTGTCTCAAAGTGACTGACAATCACCTTCCCTTCCTCTCCCCACAACAGGCCCCTTGTGAGGCAGGTGGGGCTGAGAGAGTCCTGAGAGAACTGGGGCTGGCCCAAGGTCACCCAGCAGGCCTCGTGTGTCTCAAAGCGACTGACAATTGCCTTCCCTTCCTCTCCCCACAACAGGCCCCTTGTGAGGCAGGTGGGGCTGAGAGAGAGTCCTGAGAGAACCGTGACTGGCCCCAGGTCACCCAGCAGGCCTCAAGTGTCTCAAAGTGGCTGACAATCGCCTTTCCTAACTCTCCCCACAAGAGGCACCTTGTGAGGCAAGTGGGGCTGAGAGAGTCCTGAGGGAACTGGGACCGGTCCAGGGTCACCCAGCTGGGCTCATGTAGAAAAGGAGTGGGGAATCAGACCTGGTTCTCCAGATTACAGTCGGCCACTCATAACCACTACTCCGCACAGCTGAACCAATCCCTGCCACCTGGAGATCAGCTGTAATCCCAGGAGATCTCCAGCCACCACCTGAAGGTTGGCATCCCACGTTCCATGGAACTGGCAGATCACACAGTTCTTGGCCCAGGGCACCTCTCTGCTGCCGTCGGTCCTCGTCGCCGAGAGTGAAGCTTCAAAAGAACTACTGCAAAGGGCAAGTGTGTGTTGTTTGCGATCATTCACCAAACTGTAATTACCAGGCCACTGAGCGGCATTTAAAATTAGAAGCTGGTGCATAATTTAAGGGCTGACCTGTTATCTGAGCCAGTAATGGAGTGGCGGAGACTGCAGTGCCAAGTGCTCTTACTTCGAAGTAAATCCCTTTAAAATCAATTGAACGTCCCTCCAAGGAAACAGCTTGGGCTCGGGCCGTTACAATGCTAACACTGTGGTTTTGCTACCCTTGAAACCCTCTGTCGAGAACTTTGGAGGTTTTCATATGTTGCTGACCTTGTTGGAGAAATCTGCCTAACAGTTCCGGGAAGAAGATGAAACAATCTTCAAATGACTTCTGACACGAGGAACTATCTGTCCCTTCAGTGTGTCTGAACTGACTTTGCTACCTCCCTCCTGCTGGGTGAGTTAAGGAGATAAGAACAGAAGAAAAGCCCTGCTGGATCAGACCAGTGGTCCATCTAGTCCAGCAACCTGTATCTCACACAGCGGCCAGCCAGTTCCTCTGGGAGGCCAACAGCAGGGCAGAGAGGCCGAGGCCTTCCTAAAAACATAAGAAGAGACCTGTTGGATCAGACCAGTGGTCCATCTAGTCCAGCAACCTGTATCTCACACAGCGGCCAGCCAGTTCCTCTGGGAGGCCAACAGCAGGGCAGAGAGGCCGAGGCCTTCCTAAAAACATAAGAAGAGACCTGTTGGATCAGACCAGTGGTCCATATAATCCAGCATGCTGACTCACACAGTGGCCAACTAGTTCCTCTGGAGAGCCAGTCAGGAGATCCCCTGATCTTTGGGGCTCCAATCTGCCGCCAGGCAGCTGGCTGACAGGGAAAGCCGCACACTGAAGAGGCTCATCGCGCATCGATGTGGTTGGTGTGATGATGTCACACAGAAGTGATGTCTTCACCCCAGGGACTTCATATGTCGATGCTCTAGCATTCTGGCCAAAAACTCTATGGTAATCATAGAACATGAGAAGAGCCCTGCTGGATCAGTCCATCTAGTCCAGCATCCTGTCTCACACAGTGGCTAGCCAGTTCCTCTGGAGGACCAACAACAGGGCAGAGAGGCCAAGGCCTTCCTAAAAACATCAGAAGAGCCCTGCTGGATGGGACCACTGGTCCATCTAGTCCAGCCTCCTGTCTCACACAGTGGCCAACCAGTTCCTCTGGAGAGCCAACAACAGGGCATAGATGGCAAGGCCTTCAGATGAACATAAGGGGGAAGGGAAGAGTTTGTAAGCTGCTCTGAGACTCCAAGTGAGTGAAGAATGGGCTATAAATCCAATCTCTTCTCTTCTTCTTCTGCTCCAAAAGGACAGAGGTCCGTGTCCAAAGTTCATCATTGATCACTTTCCTCGACAGTTGCAGAGATGAGGACAGCGTCCCCCTCGCTGCTGTAATATTAATCACCCCACCGTGGGAAAGCGATGCCAAACCACTGTGTTCTCCTTTGCCGACACGCCATTAGATCAATGGGAAAAACAAACACGGCAAACATTGCGCATCGAGCGTTGTTCAGCGCCGTCCTGAATAGCAATGGCTTTCTCCACCCTGGGGGATGGCAGGAAAGTGAATTAGCCGTGCTGCGGAAGACGGCATAACTTTGGAGACTCCTTCTCCAACGACGACTATCATTTTGTAACGTACAGATGGTTTGTGATGTCCCTGAATAGGATAAGCTTCAAGCCGCAAGAGAGAATGTGTTCACATCATGCAAAAACAAACAAACAAAGAAACATGACATTTGCCTTTCTAAGAGCAAACTGGCTGGAGGGGAAAAAGCTGACCCCTCGTACAAACGGCTGTTGAATAATATTGCAACTGATCTCCGGAATATTTAGCCCCCTTTTCAGATAACCAAAACAGATGAAAACAGATAAACAAAGATAAAACTTTTTTTTATTAAACAAAGATTTCTTAACATTAAAAAGCAAGAACTTAGGGAACGCGCAACCAGCAGATGCTACCCATGCAGGCTGGGGATTTTCGACACAGGCTGTACTGCAAAATATCTGTTTAGTTTAACAGCCCAGATCATCACAGAGCATACAGGTTTGCACGTTTTAATGTTCTGCCATCGGAGGTGTTGTTAGGGAGGTACCGCCAGATACCCTATGTAGACAGACTTTGTCCTTGCTGTCTAAAAGATCTAGAATCCACTACGCGCACCATTCTTCATTGCCCCTTTTATTGGGACATCCGATCCCATTTTATTACTCCATTTCTAGAGGGTAAGAGCTGGCATTTGGACGACACAATTGTTCACTTTCTTCTGTGCAATTCTACTTGCAAAATACTGGAGGCTGTTGCTGAATTTTTATATTATATTGCAATTGCGCCCTAAGTGAGGAAAGGCAGGGGTTTGCAGATCATTCGGCTGTGAAGGCACCAGAGGGGGTGCTGACCCAGGTGTCCCGCATATCATCTGTCAGCAGAGTAGGAAGGTGGCTAGAGATCTTCTGGAATCACAACTCCAGGCGGCAGAGATCAGTTCATCCAAAGAAAACGGCAGCTCTGGAAGGCGGACTGTAGGACAAGGGTGTCAAAAATATGGCCGGGGGGCCGGAACTGACCCACCCAAGGCTTGTATCCAACCAGTGAGCAACTGCTGTGGGGGAGGAAAGATTCCTTAAAGTCTATTTTGGATTAGTATTCATTCTTCCTCCAACAGAGGTCCAGATATCCTCCTGTTTCAGGGTTTTCCTCAGGGAGTTCAACAGATATTTCCAAACACAGGGACTGATTTCACACAAGCTGCTGCTCCGCCCCTGCTCCCCCCCCCCCCCCCCCCCCGATTGCAAGCATAAATTTCCCACTATGTTCTCCACGGCAAATTTTGACCCACAGCTTTGCCTGATTTCCCCGGCGTCTTCGCAATCCTGTTTTTTTTTTCTTCTTAGGATCTAGAAGACACGGAGGAGATTGGGCAAAGCTGTGGGTCAAAATGCGGCCATGCAGCACATAGTGGGAAATTGATGTGTGCGATCGGGGGGGGGGGAGGAAGCGCGAGGGTGGAGCAACTGCTTGTGGGAAATCAATCAAGGCTGCAAAATACCAAGATATTCATCCAAATTTCACCAATGAACGCTGCAAAAAGTCTCTCTCAATGAGCTCAAGGCTTCCTCCAAAGTGAAAAGCATGTTTTCTACAATTAAGAAGGAATGGTATTAATATAGGGGTTGTGCAATATCATTTTTTGTTATAAAAAGATACTTAAATTATTGGATCTATGATTCTTTCTATGCGATAATTTTTATGTGATCTTTAATAGCTGGGTGAGTAATTTGTAAAAGATATAGTAGAAAAAATAGATTTTTTTTAAAAAAATACAAAAATGAATATATATATAACACTTACTTGAGATATTTGTTTGTGATCATCTGTAAGCACAGTATTTGTTGACTTTTGGTTTTTCCTACTTATCGTGGGTTACCAGAGACAGATAAATAGACAGACAGACACACATACACACATATGGCCTAATGTCTACCTCTGGATATTTGGGATTCACACAGTGTTTCTGCCTTTGCA
The DNA here is from genome assembly GCA_029233225.1 of Lepidodactylus listeri. Taxonomy (NCBI): domain Eukaryota; kingdom Metazoa; phylum Chordata; class Lepidosauria; order Squamata; family Gekkonidae; genus Lepidodactylus; species Lepidodactylus listeri. Next base: position 7,035,835 of record JARCFY010000010.1, read on the forward strand.
TTAATTTATTTTGAATGACTGAATGAGTTAGCATATGTAATGAGATAAGAAACCAATATCCCTGTTGAGTCCTGGGGAGGTTTTTGTTCCAAGTGTTGTAATAACTTGTAATTCAGCAATTTCTCTTTCCATTTTGTTCCTGAAGTTCCTTTGTGATTCTCCAGTGATACAAAGAAAGAGTAGGGAAGTGCTCAGTACAGTGAAGTCTGGTCACGTAGCCAGTAAAAGTTGGCCATCAGGGGCAACTTGAGAAACAGCGCTCACGGTCATGGCACCCAAACGTTGGAACTCCTTCCCCAGAGAAATTGGTCTGTCTTCCTCTATTATTGTCTTCCATCAGCGGGTGAAGACTATCCCATTTTGTTTGGCTTTCCCATGCAAACTCTTTTTAGCCCCCCGCCCCGTTTGTGTGTGTTTATGTGTCTGTATTGTATTTTGTTTGTTTTAAAGATCCGATATCTAATGTGTTGACTTTCTGTTTTGTTTTAAATATTGTGTGTATGTGTGTGTGTTTGTATTTTGAATGTGTTTTAATGTCAGGAATCTTTTAATCCTTTGCTTTAATTTTTGGTGCCTTGGGGACCCGAATTTGGGTGGAAAGGTGGCAGAGAAAATTTTCAAATAAATAAAGATAGTCAAGGTATTGTCATCATTTACCATGTGATCTCTGAAAGGCTGGAGTCAGCCTCGGAAAGAAAAGGCGAGGGAGGCAGGGAGAGAACAGCCCTGCTGGTGCCCTGACCTGGATAGCCCAGACAGGCCTGATCTCATCAGATCTCAGAAGCTAACAGGACCGACCCTGGCCAGTACTTGGAAGGGAGACCTCCAAGGAATACCAGGGCTGGGACGCAGAGGCAGGCTAATCAAGCCACCTTTCCAAAAAAAATGTCCAAGCTCCCAGTAGAGGTCACCAGAAGTTAACCATAACTTCCAGACAAGCATGTGTCCACACAGACACATGCACACACAAAGAACAGCCCTGCTGGATCAGACCAATAGTCCATCTAGTACAGCATCCCATCTCACACAGTGGCCTCAACCAGTTTCTCTGGAGGGCCAACAACTGGGCAGAGAGGCTGAGGCCTTCCTCTGATGTTGCCTCCTGGCTCTGGGATTTGGAGGATTAGTGCCTCCGAATGTGGAGGTTCCCCTCAGCCACCATGGCTTACAGCCATTGGTACACTTCTCTTCCATGAATCTATCTAATCCCTTTGTGAGCTGTTTGTTTACGTGGCCATCACTACGTTCTCTGGCAACCAATTCCACATTTTCATCACCCTGTGTGTCCTGTCTGTCCGGAATCTACTGCCCATCAGTTTCACTGGATGCCCTCGAGTACTCTTTTTTTTTTTTTTGGGAAGAGGGAGGGGAAAAAAGATATTTTGGCCACTCTCTCCACCCTGTGCATAACTTTATAAACATCTATAATATCATAAAGAAAGAAAGAAAGAAAGAAAGAAAGAAAGAAAGAAAGAAAGAAAGAAAGAAAGAAAGAGAGGGAGGGAGGGAGGGAGGGAGGGAGGGAGGGAGGGAGGGAGGGAAAGAAAGGGAGGGAGGAAGGGAGGGAGGGAGGAAGGGAGGGAAAGAGGACGAAGAGATGGGGAGGGAGTGCGGGGGGGGGGAGTGCGAGGGAGGGGGGAAGGAAGGAAGGAAGGAACATCAACTAGGAGACAAATGTCAGCAAAATGAATTTTAAAAATCAAATGTACTAAGGGATTGGGGGCAAATATTTGAAACACACATGCAAAAACGCAACATACGACACAAACAAAATGGGAACAGGTGAACATTGGATCCAGCCCTGTTTTCCCCAAAGTTCCAAGAGTTGTCTTTATTCTGCCTCTCCACTTGTCATGGCGATGTTTGTTCAGATGAATCCAGTAGACCGTGAAAGTGTGTGTTCTGTGTCTTTTCATGCAGAACCGGCATTATCCATATGTTCCCACTACGAAAAACTGTCGTTAAGATGCTTTTGAGGTACCGATATTCCATAAGGTCTGTTGTTATTCTTTCTCTATTCAGTTACCGTTCAGATGGTCAGGGGAGAGGGGTGTGGAACATAAAAAGGACCTGTCAGAAATTAGTTTTAACACTAGTCTTGAAATGCAAACTTTTTTGACTCTCAAAACAGCACGTGTGTCCCTTCTTGTTCTTTAAGGCTTTATTATTGTTATTTTTTTTAAAAAAAACACCCACATTATTTGCATTAATCAATTAAGCTACCGTTAGAAATAACATATGGATCTTTTCTCTTCTGCACAGCACAGCATAGAGAGCCAGTTTGGTGCAGTGGTTAAGAGCGCAGGCTCTAATTTGGGAGGACGGGGTTTGATTCTCCACTCTTTCTCCACATGCAGCTGCTGGTGTGACCTTGGGTCAGTCACAAGTTATCTCAGAGCTGTTCTGGAAAAAGCAGTTTCTGTCAGAGCTCTCTCAGCTCCACCTACAGGGCATCTGTTGTAGGAAGGGGAAGGGACTCTGAGCCACCCTGTGAGCCACTCTAAGAATACTGCTGAAAATGTAATATGATGACGTTTGCTTATCATACGGCTGCAAACCCCTATATGACTTACTTCCGTTTTGGAAGGAAGTATTATATAGGGATTTGCAACCATATTATAAGCAAAATATGAGCAAGTAACAACTAAAACCCATTTCTTTCTGTCTTTTTTTGTTAGATTTGTTGTTGTGATCCGCTCTGAGCCCACCTTTCAGGCCCATGAGCGGGGCTTGTCTGACTTGCTCTCTCCTCCTCCTCTCCTGAGTTGGGAAAGGGAATGGAAGGAAGCAGCGTTCACTAATCAGATTAAGCTTCCTTAAATCAATTACTGAATCTAATTTAATTAGTTGTGTTAATTTAATTATCCCACACCCTGACGTTGCCTGGAAAATACTGTCTATGGGACTGGGAAGGCCCCGGCCTCTCTGCCCTGTTGTTGGCCACTGTGTGAGACAGGATGCTGGACAAAATGAACCACTGATCTGATCCAGCAGGGCCCTTTTTCTGTTCTCAGGAAGGCCTCAGCCTCTCTGCCCTGTCGTTGGTCTTCCAGAGGAACAGGTTGGCCACTGTGTGAGACAGGATGCTGGACTAGATGGACCACTGGTCTGATCCAGCAGGGCTCTTCTTATGTTCTCAGAAAGGCCTCGGCCTCTATGACCTGCTGTTGGCCCTCCAGAGGAACTGGTTGGCCACTGTGTGAGACAGGAGACTGCACTTAGATGGACCACTGGTCTGATCCAGCAGGGCTCCTCTGATGTTCTTAGGAAGGCCTCGGCCTCTCTGCCCTGCTGTTGGCCCTCCAGAGGAACTGGTTGGCCACTGTGTGAGACAGGATGCTGGACTAGATGGACCACTGGTCTGATCCAGCAGGGCCCTTTTTCTGTTCTCAGGAAGGCCTCGGCCTCTCTGCCCTGTTGCTGGCCCTCCAGAGGAACTGGCTGGCCCCTGTGTGAGACAGGATGCTGGTCTAGATGGACCCCTGGTCTGATCCAGCAGGGCTCTTCTGATGTTCTTAGGAAGGCCTCGGCCTCTCTGACCTGTCGTTGGCCCTCCAGAGGAACTGGTTGGCCACTGTGTGAGACAGGATACTGGACTTGATGGACCACCGGTCTGATTCAGCAGGGCTCATCTTATGTTCTCAGAAAGGCCTCAGCCACTCTGCCCTGTTGTTGGCACTCCAAAGGGACTGGCTGGCCACTGTGTGAGATGGGATGCTGGACTAGAGGGACCACTGGTCTGATCCAGCAGGGCTCTTCTGATGTTCTTAACTGACAAGGCATTTAAAATCCAGTGGAAAACAGTTACCTTTAAACCTCCAAAAACACACCTACATCCCCATGTAGCTCAGAGACCTTCTGGAGTGAACAAAACAAACATGGGGGCTCTGGGGGTGGGGTCGGGATTGGAGTTCAAACTTCCAACTCTGGGCAGGACCCCATTGACACCAGGGCCATCTGTCATGAGCTTGGGAATGCCTCCTTATTGGAGGTGCCCATGTCATGTTTATCACCAAGCTATCTCCACCAAGTTTGGCAACTGGCTCCTTTCTTGTTGCGCCCTGACCTAGCCACAGTAATCCATGTGACTATCACCTCCAGGCTGGACTACTGTAACTCACTCTGCACTGGCCTGCCCTTGAGACTGACCCAGAAAGTCCAGCTGATCCAGAACGTGGTGGCACAATTCCTGACAGGAATACCACGGATGGCGCATACTTGACCTGTGCTGCGCCAGCTACACTGGCTTCCAGTGGAGTGCCGAGTCAAGTTCATGGAGTTGTTAGTGACCTTTACGGACTTGAGCAGTTTGGGAGCAATGTATCTACGGGACTGTCTCCTCCGGTATGTCCCCAGGAGAGCCTTGTGCTCTACTGACAGCAATCTGCTGGTGATCTCTGGACTAGGGATGTCCAGCCGTCCTCAACGAGCGGCAGGGCCTTTTCAGTCCTGGCCCCAACTTGGTGGAACTCTCTGCCGAATCACATCAGGGCTCTGTGGGATCCTATGCAATCCCCCAGGGCCTGTAAGACAGAGATGTTCTGCCAGGCTTTTTGTTGAGGGCAGCAATGGTTTTTCCTTGCCTGGCTCCCTCCCTCCCTCCCCCCCAAAAATTGCTGTTATGAGTTTCCTCTTCCTCTGCCCAGGAACTGGCCCAGCAGTCCAGAGCTGGGGTAGAAATTTCTGGGACGCCATCATCATAGACTCTAATTGGATCTTTAGTTTTATTAAATTGTTCTGTAGAATTTCAGCATTTTATATATTTTTATGGCATTATACATCACCCAGAGCCCAGAGATAAATAAATCAATTACCCCATTTGTTCTGGAAAGCCTGTATAGATGATGCTCCTTTCCCCTCCAAGAAGCCGGAATTCTGAAGTCTGCGAGTGTCAGAAAAGCCATTCCAGATAGCACTACCAACTTCATCTCCCAACAAGACAGGCTGCTTCCCAGAGGAAGATCATACTGGACTTCATTATTCAATATGAGGTATCGTCTGTGTTTAGCTCCATGAACACCGCAGTCCCACACTAAATATTCCTCCCACACTAAATAGTCCTGCACTGTTCCCTCACTCAATAGTCCAACGTCGTTTCCACTGTTTAGTGAGGGAATATTGAGTGTCGGATTATTTAGGGAGATTTATGTGCGCATGTTCCCGAAGGGGAACAGTGGGATTATTTAGTGAGGGGATATTTAGTGTGGGATTATTTAGGGAGATGTATGTTTGTGTGTAAATGTTTAAGGAGATGCAAGCCACAAAACGTTGATGGTTGAGACCCACTGTTGTTCCCTGAGCTGCGCAACCGAAAGGCGTCTGAACATTCTAGGACTGCCTTGAGAGCACGGAAGCCTGTTACATAACTGAAAACACCACTAAATCTATTTAAAATAAGTATCTCCAAGGTGCCAGAACAGGGGAAAAAGCATAGTCCTGCCTGCTTCTGTGTGTCGCATCAGCTAATGGACAGACTGAAACTGGCGGAGAGATTTCAGCCGCGGAGAATTTCGTGAGCCTGCCTAGTGACGAATAGTGGCCCCTTCTCCTCTCCGGCACAACTGGAGTTCTAAGCAATGCAAATGAACATCACCCTTACTCCGCCGCATTCCTCAGAGCTGAAATCCTCAGCCTTCTTATGCTCATCTGGGAAGCCCGCCCATCTGCTTCTTAATTATCCTTTATTTTCCCCTTGTGGTTTTCCAATCGGAGCCAAGCCACTTCTCGGAATTCCTTGAAAACTTGGCGGTTCAGCTCTTTATTTTTTTACATTTTCATTAAGACTTCTTTCTCTCCTCCCCCCCCCCCCAAGTTTCTTATCCACTTTCCTGTTAAAACTGAAGAAATTGTATTGGGCAACTTAATAGGGATTTACATCGGGATTAATTAAATGGGTCCTGGTTTGGAGGAATATAAAGTCAGTGGACCGAATCCAATGGGGTTTCCAGGTCCTCCCTGGCCACCATTGAGGGATGCGGTGGGCAGGGTTGCCAGATCTTGGACGGGAAACTCCTGGAGATTTGGGGACAGAGCCTGGGAAAGGCAGGGACTGCAGTGGGTTACAATGCCACAGAGTCTACCCTGCAAAACATCCCTTTTCTCCAGGGGAACTGATCTCCGCAGTCTGGAGAGCCAGTTTGGTGTAGTGGTTAAGTGTGCGGATTCTAATCTGGGAGAACCGGGTTTGATTCCTCACTCCTCCACTTGCAGCTGCTGGATGACCTTGGGCAAGCCATAGCTCTGTCAGAGCTGTTCTTGAAAAAGAGCAGTTTCTGTCAGAGTTCTCTCAGCCCCACCTACCTCACAGGGTGTCTGTTGTGGGGAGGGGAAGGGAAAGGAGTTTGTAAGCCGCTCTGAGATTCCCTTGGGTAGTGAAGGGCGGGGTATAAATCCAATCTCTTCTTCTTCTTCTCTTCTGTCAACCTGGGAGTTCCCCAGGTCCCCATCTGGAGGCTGGCATCATGGGAATCCAGCCATGAATGCACAAAACCCCAGTTTTTTCTGGCATTCCTATCCATTCCAGTATCCCCTTTCAGCCAGGGATCACAAGCAATGCTCCTTCTAAGCTGTGGGGTCTTGTGAGCAAAAAATCCACTTTGTGAGCTACTGGCATGAAAGTTGTGGGCAAGGAATTTGGGGGCTGCATACATTAGTTTGCTCCGGAGCCCTCCTTGCTGAGCTAAGACACAAATGTGTGAGCTGGAGGCTAAAAACCTATGAGCTAGCTCATACTAACTCAGCTTAGAGGGAACACTGGCAAGACCCATGCAGAAGAATAGGTTGGAAAGCAGGGGGATTTAGTGGATGCAGTCACTATTTCTGTGTCTTCTGAAAGCACAGCTCCATCAATGGAGGAGAGAGGATGGGGAGAGTTCACCCCTTTCATTGCCTCGATGCAATATTCCAGCCCATGTTATTCTTCTGCCCAGGTCCTGCAGACCCAGGAAAGACCTTCCCAAAGGTGGGAAGGGGTTGTTGGAATGAAGAGGAACTCAGGAAAGTTTCACATATTTTCCATGCTGGCTAGAGATCAAGGCTATCTGTGTGGCTTGGAGGTTTTTTAATAGGGTTGCCAGGTCTTCGTTGGGAAATTTCTGGAGATTTTGGGGTGGAGCCTGGGGAGGACAGGGTTTGGGGCAGGGAAAAACCCCAGGGAGAGATAACGCCATAGAGACTACCCTCAAAAGCAGCCATTTTCTCCAGGGAAACTGATCTCTGTCATCTGGAGACCAGGAGATGTCCAGCTACTGGGGATAGGCATGAACCGGCTGACGAACTGCAGTTGGTCATGAAATCTGGCTGGTTCGTGGTTCGCCAAGCAATGTTCACAGACGTGAAAAACCACCATGAACTTCCATGAATTTTGATGCAGTTCGTGGTGGTTCGTGGTGGTCCGTGAAGAGCAGAAAGCATGCTTTTTATGGAAAGATGAATCCTCATGAACTGCATCAAAATGCGTGGCAGTTCGTGGCAGTTCTTCAGTTTACAAACCTCGCTTTGCAAACCATGAACCGCCCAAAATTCACAACAAGTGTTAGTTAATCAGCTGGCTTGGTTTAAATGGCTCCGAGCCCTTTAAACCAATGCTTTCTGCCCTCCCGTGAAAGGCACAGGACGCAGAAGGCAGTGGTTTCCAAAAAACTGACTGGTGGGGACTGGAGCTTTTTAAACCAAACAGGTCAGCTGGACTGGAGCTTTTAGAACCAAACAGCTCAGCTGTCTGGAAACCCCAGCTTTCTGCTCCCCACAAAAAGCTCCTTTGCTTTTTTCTCTGCAACCCAAGCAATACTTTGAGGTGCGGTGAGAGGAAAGGCAATCAGCTGCGCTTCTGATAACCCCCCCCCACACACAGACACACAGACACACACACTATCGCATAGACTAAAGTGGCTGCCTTTTAGTAAGTGTGGTAGGCAACAAAGTTTCAGGACTGGGAGATCAGAAGAACTGGACTCCCAGTCAGCTAGATGTTGGCTCCTGATGTCCACCCTGCTAGGTACTGAGCAAAATGTCTGCAGCAAGAAGATCAGATGCTGACTCTTAGCAGCTCTGTCATCCGTTGGATGTCAACTTCTGATGGCTTCAAGTAGTACATTTTACGGCCAATTTAGTGTAGTGGTTAGGAGTGTGGGCTCTAATCTGGACACTCCTCCACATGAAGCTGCTGGTGTGACCTTGGGTCAGTTAGAAGTTCTTTCAGAGCTGTTCTCTCAGGGGCAGTCCTTGAAAGAGCTCTCTCAGCCCCACCTACCTCACAGGGTGTCTGTTGTGGGGAGGGGAAGGGAAAGGAGATTGTAAGCTGCTCTGAGACTCCTTCGGGTAGTGAAGGGTGGGGTATAAATCTTCTTCTCTTTCCCCTGAAAAGTCACATGAACAAGCTGACAACAGCCAAACAGCTCGTCAGTCAACTGGCCCGCCTGCTCACCTCTGGTGAACAGGAAATCAGCCAAACTGGCAGGTGTTCGAGCATCTAGGTGGGGCCCGGAGATCTTCCTAAATCATGTCTAAATGCTTTGGTTTTCCCTGCCTGTACAGCCTCTACAGAGATGAGCAGGGCCCCCTAGAGTTGGATTTGACTGGCTTTCGAGCAAGGGAAACCTTTACCTTTACCTTTTCTTGTATTGGATTGATTACTATGTCTGTATTTTAACTGTTGTGACCCACCCTGAGCCCGCTTGCAGCAGGTGGGATATAAATCCAATAAAATAAATAAATCCTTAGAAACACTGCGACAGAGAGCCAGTTTGGTGTGGTGGTTAAGTGCGTGGACTCTAATCTGGGAGAACCAGGTTTAGATTCCCCACTCCTCCGCTTGCACCTGCTGGATGACCTTGGGCAAGCTATAGCTCTGTACCAGCTGTTCTCTCAAGGACAGTTGTCTCAGAGCTCTCTCAGTCCCACCTACCTCACAGGGTGTCTGTTGTGGGGAGGGGAAGGGAAAGGAGTTTGTAAGCTGCTCTGAGACTATAAGTGAAGGGTGGGGTATAAATCCAATCTCTTCTTCTTCTTCTTCTTCTTCTTCAGAGTTGGTCATTCAAATTGCTCTACCACTTTAGACAGCCTAAAGGACACTTCCTTCATTGACATGATCCATTCTCCCCCCCCCCCATACATCCTATGCTGTAGCACTATAATGTGAGGTAAGAATGAATGAATACTCTCAAGGCAAGGACATCGGTGCTGTTCCATCGGGCATCAATTAGGCCATCTGGATTTTAAAAAAAGAAGAGTTAATTCAGATGTTGTTAAATCACACTTCCGAATCCCTTCCCTTGTAACTCTTTGAAAGGAACTGTGGATGATGGATGGCCTCGCCTGAGGATTAATAGAATGCCTTATAGATAGTCTTATAGTGCCGGTGACTTGATCAATCATGGGGGCCCAGATATTGCAATGATGAGCGTGGAATAAATATCTAGCAAGATAATAGATCAGAGGGAGCTTGTATGGCAATCTCTCTTATGTGAGATGCCTAAAAATGACGCGGGCAGGCATCATCTGGGTGCGGGAAGCGCCATTGAGTTGTGGCCAACTTCTGGCGTCCTCATAGGGTTTTCAAGGCGAGAGATGAGCAGAGGTGGTTTGCTGTTGCCTGCCACTGTGTAGCAACCCTGGAATTCCTTGGTGGTCTCCCATCCAAGTACTAGCTAGGGCTGATGCTGCTTAGTGTCTGAGATCTGATGAGGTCAGGCGAGCCTGGGCCATCCAGGTCGGGGCGGGCAGGCATAGCCTTGTGTTTAATTTCTCTGCATATCTGCTCAAGTTTATGATACCATCAGCACGCATGCACTGCAAGGAACATGTTCTTCAAGTGAAGAACATGTATCCATCTTGGGAATGGATGGCCCATAGGTGGCCAGATGGGCCTGACAACCCTAGGAGAGCATGACCGTGATGATTCTCCTGGTCCTCTAAATGGATGGTTGCCAGTCCCCAGGTGGGAATGGGGGATCCCCTGTGTTTTGCGATGCCTCAGGGTCAGGACTGGGAGCAGTGTTATGGCAGGGTCAAGACGAGCATCCAGTATTGCATCTTAGACATAGGTTTACACCACAGGAGCACTGTTATGCTGTTGAAGAGCAGGAGGTGCTGCTGGTTAGATGGTGGCCAGTGGGGGAAGCTACACTCCCAACAGCTAAGGCCCCACGTGATGTCCTCAGCATGAGGACATCACAAGGAAGTGATGTCATCCCACCAGGGACTTCATGCAGCAACACTATGGTTTGAGCCCAATTTTACATGATGTCCCCAGCATGATGACGTCCCTTCTGCACGATGTCATCATGTCGGGGACGTCCCACATGGTGCTGCCCCCCCCACTCCCAGAAATCTCCATCCCACCCCCTGCCGGCACACGGTAGGGACCTGCCAACCCTATCTAAACAGCTTTCAATACCATTGATCATGGTATCCTACTGGGCTGCTGTTCAAGGTTGAGACTGGGAGAATGCTAGGCTGGGAGAAAACATATTGTGGTGGTTTGGGTCTTACGTTGAAGGTAGGTTTCAGGAACTGGTACTTGGTGGGGGGTTTGGTCTTATGTTGACGGTAGGTTTCAGGAACTGGTACTTGGTGTTGTTTAGCTCCTTGACTTCTGGGCTTCTGCAAGGGTCCATCTGTCTCCCAAGTCTTCTAACATCTCCATGACACCCCTCAGTGAGGTCCTCTAGATATCTCAGCTGCGCTGTGTCCATTATGAGGAAACTGATTGGGGGTCCAAAGGCAGTTTGGGGATGGATGAGGACTAGTAAACTGGAGCTTCCTCCCAACAAGACAGAGGAGCTACTGGTGGGTGCCCGTGGAAGGGCTGACCTGGTTATTGAGGTGTCTCCTGTCCTGGATGGAGTTGTGCTCCTCCTAAAAGAAGAAGAGGAGGAGGAGATTGGATTTATACCCCGCCCTTCACTACCCAAAGGAGTCTCAGAGTGGCTTACAATCTCTTTTCCCTTCCCCTCCCCACAACAGACACCCTGAGGTAGGTGGGGCTGAGAGAGCTCTGACAGAAACTGCTCTTTTTCAAGAGCTATGGCTTGCCCAAGGTCATCCAGCAGCTGCAAGTGGATGAGTGGGGAATCAAACCTGGTTCTCCCAGATTCGAGTCTGTTCCTGTTCTCTGGTCAAGCACTGCTAAGCTCTTACAAGTCGCTTTAGCTATGTCACCCATTGACAGTAGGCAGGGCTCATTTCGTAGCAGGAGCTCCTTTGCATATTAGGCCACACACCCCTGATGCAGCCAATCCTCCAAGAGCTGACAGTAGCCCCTGTAAGAAGAGCTCTGTAAGCTCTTGGAGGATTGGCTACCTTAGGGGGTGTGGCCTAATATGCAAAGGAGCTCCTGCTACGGAATGAGCACTGACAGTAGGTAATTGAATAAATTCTCTTCTGCTCTACATTATTGTTGGGCTGAGTATATCGCAACGCGAGCTTTATCCTCTCCGACAACACTCAACAACAGCAGACGCTCGTCATCCACGTCATTTCATTCGATGTTTGTGTTCATTCAGGAGCAGTCCCAGGGCCTAGTTAACCCTCCCCCTCCCCCTCCCCCAACCCAGCCTTCCTCTTCCCCCTATTCTGCCGTGTATCATTCCCGGACCATCACTTCTATTATTAAAAATGTTCTCTCTCCAAAGTAATCTCTCCAGTCTAGGCAGTGCTTTCCCCGGACTATTTCGGGCAACTCACAATAAGGTGTCGGTGATGATTAAGCACTGTGTACATCGGTAGCAGCACTTCTTTGAACAAATGGATCACGGGGACTGACAGAACAAAAAAAAACCCCGCAATGTTTTCTAAATATGATGACTAAATAAAGCGAAGCGGCCGATCTCCCAGAGAAGGCTTATGAGTCCCATAGGGCCGTCCGCAGCCACAGCCATATTCATCATCCATTCTTTCGTCTCCTGTTCATTATTTCCTCCCCATCCTTTTAGGGTGTCCTTCATACCTTTTGAAGATCATGCGGTTACTTCCTGTTGTGTGGCTGGGAGCTCCGACGTGACTGACGTTATCTTTCTAACCAGGGAACATTGAGTAATGGAGACAATATAATCCAATGCAAAGATCATTACTATGTGGGTGGGCAGGACTCGGGAGGGGTGTCCGTTCGGAGATGAGAGTTAAAGCAACTGAGGGGTGACGTGACAGAGGTTTACAAAATAATGCATGGGATAGAGAAGGTAGAGAAGGAAGGACTTTTCTGCCTTTCTCATAAGACAAGAACTTGTGGGCACTCAATAGATAGGAACTCTCAGTCTGGGGCAAGTGATGCACTGTATTTTTGGTGCTTGGGGGGAGGCAACAGTGAGAGGGCTTTTAGTGTCCTGGCCCCACCGGTGGACCTCCTGAGGACACCTGGTGTTTTTGGCCACTGTGTGACACAGAGTGTTGGACTGGATGGGCCATTGGCCTGATCCAACATTGGCTTCCCTTATGTTCTTTATGTTCTTAATGAAATTGCTGAGCAGTCAGTTTAGAACAGATAAAAGGAAGGACTTCTTCACCCAAAGAGTAATTAGCATGTGGAATTCCCTGACACAGGAAGTGGTGTCAGCTACAAGCAGAGACAGCTTCAAGAGGGGATTGGATGAACATATGGAGCAGAGGTCCATCAGTGGCCCCTAGCCACAAGGTATAGATGGAACATTCTGTCTGGGGCAGTGATGGTCTGCATTCTTGGCGCTTGGGGGGTGACAGAAGGAGAACTTCTGGAGTTGTGGCCCCACTGGTGGACCTACTGATGGCCCCTGGGTTTTGGCCACTGAGTGTTGGACTGGATGGGCCACTGGCCTGTTCCAACATGGCTTCTCTCTTATGATTGGGACAGGGATGCTCTGTCTTCTTGGTGCTTGGGGGGGGGGGCAACAGGGCCATAGCTGAGTACTGTCAAGTTGCAGTGGACTTATGTTGACCCCTCGTGGGGTTTTCGAGGCAAGAGACATTCAGAGGCGGTTTGCCGTTGCCTGCCTCTGTGTAGCAACCCCAGACTTCCTTGGTGGTCTCCCATCCAAGCACTAACCAGGACTGTCCCTACTTTGCTGACCAGATCAGGCCAGCCTGGGGCATCCAAGTCAAAGCATCCAGGTCCGAGGTGGTACCATCCATTTTATCATCTTTGGCATCTACAATATCGCTCTGTTGTATGTGCCAACCCAGCCTTTTCAAATGGCTCTTGGAGTGCACAAGCACGGACAGCCTTTTCTTGCCTTTGAATGACGGCTCCTTTGGATGAACCCTGTTTTTCTTCTTACGGCACACAAAAGGGAACAAGAAATTAAGGGTGTGTCGTCTCCACTGTGGTGGAGTGGAGTTTGGTCTCCAGTTTGGTTAAGTGCGCGGACTCTAATCTGGGAGAACCGGGTTTGATTCCCCACTCCTCCACTTGCACCTGGCTGGATGACCTTGGGCAAGCCATAGCTCTGTACCAGCTGTTCTCTCAAGGACAGTTGTCTCAGAGCTCTCTCAGCCCCACCTACCTCACAGGGTGCCTGTTGTGGGGAGGGGAAGGGAAAGGAGTTTGTAAGCCGCTCTGAGACTCCCTTGGGGAGTGAAGGGCGGGGTATAAATCCAATCTCTTCTCTTCTCTTCTTCTTCTTCTTCCTGGTACAATTCTGAAAGGCCCGAACCTACAAAGCATGGCGGAGGCCATCCTGCGTCAGCATTTTTGCTTCATGGCCCTTTGCAGTTTGTCTTGACAGCAGAAGTGTCTCTGGCACTGCTGTGAAGCAGTGAACCGGCGTTTTTTTGCTGAGCATCGCTTACAGCTGGGACATGAAAGGGTCTGCCACGTTTCATTAGACAATGGGGGGTTACTGGGAATGTTTTCTTTGTTGCCCGCCCAGGCAAGCAAACAATGGGTCACATCTATCTGTTTTCCTGGTGCGCACCCAGTTGTCTCATGGTTTTGGGGTTTTTTTTGTGGGTGTTAAATGGGCACACTGGTAGGCCGGTGTAAAACGGGTAGAGTCTGAAGTTCTGAAGATACGTGGGGGAGGGCTTCCATTGTGGCGGTTGTTTTGTCCTAACTTGGATCGGGGGGGGGGAGGGGAAATCAAGCTTTTAATGTCCTGACATCTGGGACGCGGATGCGCTCATCTCCAAAAAGCGAATGTTTCCAGTTAATAGTTCCAAAGTTCCTCTGAATAGTTCCAAATAATAGTTTCCCGTTAATAGGCCCGTCCATTGTCAGAGAGACATTTTCACAGAGGGGGCTTAAAATGGCCTCCGAGAGTCTCTTGCATTGTTTATGTCAACATCTGCTGGTTCAATGGGGGGGGGGGGAGGAGGAGAGAGGAACAACAATCTGCCCGGTGTGCAGTTTGAGGTTGCATACACGCTCCACAGAAAAAAGTCACTTCAAGCCTCGTTTGTGAAAACACCCTGAGGACTGCGATCTTTGCTAGAGATTGTCTTGCAGTTATTCCTGCCCTCACCCGGGCGGTCCAGGCTGCCCCGGTCTCATCAGATCTCAGAAGCTAAGCAGGGTCAGCTAGGGTTGCCAAGTCCGGGTTGGAAAATACCTGGGGACTTTGGGGGTGGAGCCAGGAGAAGGTGGGGTTTGGGGAGGGGAGGGGCCTCAGCGTGGTACAATGCCATAGAGCCCACCCTCCAAAGCAGCCATTTTCTCCAGAGGAGCTGATCTCTGTCAGCGGGGGATCAGTTGTAAAAGCAAGAGATCCCCAGGCCCCACCTGGAGGCTGGCAACCCTAGGGTCAGCCCTGGTGAGTACTTGGATGGGAGACCACCAAGGAAGTCCAGGGTTGCTTCATAGAAGCAGTCAATGACAAACCACATAAGAACGTAAGAGAAACCAGTGTTGGATCAGGCCAGTGGCCCATCCAGTCCAACACTCTGTGTCACACAGCGGCCAAAAACACCAGGTGCCCTCAGGAGGTCCAGCAGTGGGGCCAGGACACTAGAAGCCCTCCCACTGTTGCTCCCCACCCCCCAAGCACCCAGAATACAGAGCATCATTTATCCAGAACTGGCTCAACAATGGATAACATCCCGCTTAGAACAGGAATGTGAAAGGGGGCCGTTGTCTCTCGCCCGTACTTACGTAGCTCTTCCGAATTTGTTGTTAGCTAGGCAAGCCAAGGCAAAAGGCAGAATGCTGCGCAGCGTGTGAACTCCACTTTGCACTTAAACAATAGATGTCGCAAATTTTCACAGCCCAGCAGGGTAGAAGCCTACCGCTCAAGCTGAGTTAAATCCGGAATGTATTAGCACAAACCACAAACTATAATCATTAGAAGTTTGCACGATTGTACAGCCAATCATATATTATCCCCCATGGTGCCTGATTAAGTAGCCGAGATTGAGCACGCTGCTAGAACTTATTTTTGTTCTTCAACACCCATCATATCCGTTCCTCCCATTATGCCAATTAGCGGTAATTATCTAATTACATTCCACAAAAGTCTTGCACAGAAGAGAACCGAGCTGCTTGGGACCCATTACCCCCCCCCCCCTTTTAACATGTTTATTACCCTTTTTTAATTTCTGACCACACAGGGGGAAGGAGAAAAGAGTGTCTTCAAGCAGCCTTAAAATATATCCGGCAAGAGTTAGTGCAGGAAGCAGCGTTGGAACTGAAAGGAGTTGAGGGGAAAGAGAAGGCCTGGACATCTCTCTAAATTACAATTGATCTTCAGATTACAGAGGGATGATCTTTCAAGTAGAGGACAGATAACCACCTCTTTAATGGCCAAGGAATGGAGCTACAGGTTTCTTATATAGGACTATGCAAACTGGGTATAAACCAAGGTTGACCTATAAAGTCTGTTAGTGGCGACCAGGGGTCCTTTCGAGCAGGAGCTCGGGGGAGCGCAGCTCCGGGAGTTGGTGCCAGCCCCCCCACCCCCCGCGGGGGAATGCCTGCTTGTGTCCTGGCTGCAGCAAAATGACCCCGTCCCCTGGAAAGGTCCTTGTTCCTCCGACCAGCCTTCTGAAGGCTTCAGCCACCACTGAAGCTATCCTCCCAGAATAGTGATATTTCTGAGGCTTGGATTAGTAGCTGTCCCCTCTCTGCCAGCTTCTTTCTTTCTTTCTTTCTTTCTTTCTTTCTTTCTTTCTTTCTTTCTTTCTTTCTTTCTTTCTTTCTTTCTTTCCTTCTTTCCTTCCTTCCTTCCTTCCTTCCTTCCTTCCTTCCTTCCTTCCTTCCTTCTCTTTCTTTCTCTCTCTCTCTCTCTCCTTTCTTTCTTGCCTTCTGACATACTTCTGGTGATGTCAGGGGTGTGGCATTTGCAAATAAGTTATGCTAATGAGTTATGCTAATGAGCTCCGGCACCTCTTTTTCTACAAAATGACCCCTGGTGGCGACACATCTGGGGCTAGCTGTGACCTAAATCTGTCCCAAATCTTCAAGGAAGCTGAGAGAGAGATGAGCTTGCCTCTAATTACTGCCTTAAATGCCTCCCAAACCATCTCCTTTGACACTCCACAATCTGCATTGAAATGAAAATATTCTTTGATTGATTTTTTAATTTCACTACAAAATAAATCATTTTGTAAAAGAAAAAAATATATATATATCCAGCAAAAGATGGCTTTTGCCGAAAAGGATATTAGCTTTTATTTTGGGTTCAGCTGCAGTATAGCAGGTGATGGGAGACGATTAAGGCTCCTTAGCTCTTCCATAGGATCCACAAATGGTTAAGTGCAGCAGGTTTCCATTTGCAAAATGTTTGTCTTGTTCACAAAGTTGTCAAGCTCTTCACCTGTCTCCTACTTAATACAAGCAAATAGGGTTGCCAGCCTCCAGGTGGTAGCTGGCGATCTCCCGCTATTACAACTGATCTCCAGGTGACAGATCAGTTCACCTGGAGAAGATGGCCGCTGTGGAAGGTGGACACCAGGGGTCATTTCGTAGAAAAAGAGGTGCAGGAGCTCATTAGCATAACTCATTTGCATAACTCATTTGCATACACCACACCCCCTAACATACCGGAAGTGTGTCAGAAGGCGACACCCACCCCTCAGGCTCCACTCCACAGGTGAGTGAAACTGACCTGTCTTCCTCCATTCCCTTCCCCATCCAATACTTTGTGCAATAAAAATAAGCATAAAGAACACACCCTCATTTTCTTCCTGCTCCCTTGAAACCACCAAGTAGACTTGAGATACCCAGGACATGTGTACCACCCATCCCTTCCCCTCCCCACAACAAGTCACCCTGTGAGGTAGGTGGGGCTGAGAGAGGTCTTTTGAGAACTGCTCATGAGAGAACAGCTCTGAGAGAACTTGTGACTGGCCCAAGGTCACACCAGCAGCTGCATGTGGAGGAGTGGGGAATCAAACCCGGTTCTCCCAGATTAGAGTCCACCTCCTGACCACTACACCAAACTGATGGGGTGGAAGCTGCTGAAGGGTTGGTGAAATTTCTCCAGTACTTATGTGCCATGTGCCCAGATAAAAAATGGTATACTTAGAAAATTTATATGCCACCTTGAGCAAGTCTCTGGAAAAGCAGCACACAGTCATAAAAGGAACAATGATAAAATGATCAATATTAAAACGAAACATTAAAAACAATAAAGACCCTAGCAGGGCTTTCCCCGGGGCGCTGCGCCTCTGCACTGCTCGGGGAAGCCGAGGAGGGGGCGGGGCTTGGTCATGTGCCCGCCCCCTGGGCTCCTCACTCCCGGAGCTGCGCTCCTGTGCGCTCCCGCTCCAACGGACCCCTGGTGGACGCTATGGCATTATACCCCATTGAAGTCTCTCCTTTCCCTAAACCTTACCTTCCTTAGGCTCTGCCCCCAAAATCTGCAGGTATTTCCCAACCCAGAGCTGGCGGCCTTACATATGCACTGAAACAGTCAGATAACATTGCCAATATAATAACAGTCTTGGCTGTTATGGCCCTAGGATTGGGAGCTCTACCAGCCTAATGATAGGCTGGTGTTAAAGGAGTGGTTAGATTAATAAAAGATCGATACGAGAGCTCTATTTCACAGTTTGGGCGATTATGCTCTCCGTCAGCGGAGGAGAAAGAGACTGATTTTGATTGATTCATTAGACCTTTGTGTGATGAAAGGCGAGTCACCCCACAGTAAGCATCGACTCGCTCAAAGCTCTGAACTTAACAAAGGCAGGGGAATTTCACAGTTGTTATTTTCGCATCGGATTGTGGCTGAGTGATCCGAGGCTCCCCAAAGCTGCCTCCCAGGTAACACCGCTATCCTTCTGCTTAGGGGATTACAGAGGCTATTTACGACTAGGTTACAGAACCCAAGTGAACAGGTAGGGATAATTACGGAGGGTGAAGGTCCACGGGTCCGAAATCGAGAGCATGAAGGATCCAGAACTGGGAAGGCGGGAACAGATGGCTGGATTTTAGATACCAGGGAACCAAAAGAGATTGGGGGGGAAACCCGAATAGGATAAATTCTAATGGGTTACAACATGTTAAATTAACAAAGCTATAATGCAGGGGTGGGCAAACGGCGGCCCGGGGGCCACATGCGGCCCGCCACAGAGTTTTTTGCGGCCCGCCAAGACAGTTGGCCACTGTCAGCACCTGAGGAGCTGCAGCTTGAACTTACTGACAAGCAGTCTGATCACACTGTGAAAGAAATGTTTAATGCTGTGACATTAGTTGGCTTTTACAAATCTTTGTCTGCTGAAAAGTTTCCATGTATGAAGAAATTTGCTGGGAAAATGTTCTCTATATTTGGGTCTACATCTATTTGCGAGCAAAGTTTTTCTTGCATGAAGATCAACAAGAGTAAATATAGACATTAACAGACATTTGACAGACATTAACTTGCAGGCTGTGATGAGAATCTCAACAAGCCATCTCACTCCTGATTTCAAAAAAATTGTAGAAAAGCGTGATAGGGTACATTTGTCGCATTAAACTGATTCTAAAATTCAATGTGCTTGCAGCTATAGATGATATGAAATTAGCACAATAAATAAATTGAATAAAACTACCACTATTTTATTTAAGTTATATGTATGGATTTTGATGATACAATTTATACCTTTTCTGAAATGCAAAGTTAACTAATGAATGCAATCATTTTAAAAGGTGTGGCCCTCCGCTAACTTCCGCTCCCACAAAGCAGCCCCCGAGCCAAAACAATTGCCCACCCCTGCTATAATGCATTGGTGGTGCAAAGTGCCGTCAAGCCATGGCTGACTTTTAGCAACTCCAAGAGGTTTTCGAGGCAAGATACGTTCCGAGGTGGTTTGTCATTGCCGATGCTCCCTCTAAGCTGTGGAGTCTTGTGAGCAAAGATTGTATTTTGAGAGCTACTGGCATTAAAGTTGTGAGCGAGCGATTTGGCTACTGCATACATTAGTTCACTCTGGAGCCATCCTTCCTGAGTTAAAACAAAAATGTGTGAGCCGGAGGATAAAAAAAAACCTGTGAGCTAGCTCACACTAACTCAGCTTAGAGGGAACACTGGTCGTTGCCTGCCTGCCTCCTGGTATTCCTCGGAGGTCACCCATCCAAATGCTAGCCGGGGCCTGTCCCTGCTTAGCTTCCGAGGTCTGACAAGATTGGGCTAGCCTGAGCTATCCAGGTCAGGGCCCTGTAATGCCCTCAAAGTAATAAATAATACAAAATCCCTCTAAGCTGTGTGAGTGTGAGCTAGCTCACAGTTTTTTAGCCTCTGGATCACACACTTTTGTCTCGGCTCAGGATGGATGGCTCCAGAGCGAACTAATTTACGCAGCAACCAAATCGCTCGCTCACAACTTTAATGCCAGTAGCTCACAGAGTAGAATTTTTGCTCACAAGACTCCACAGTTTAGAAAGAATATTGCCCTTCACTACCCGAAGGAGTCTCAGAGCGGCTTCCAAACTCCTTTCCCTTCCCTTCCCCTCCCCACAACAGACGCCCTGTGAGGGAGGTGGGGCTGAGAGAGCTCTTTTGAGAACTGCTCATGAGAGAACAGCTCTGAGAGAACTTGTAACTGACCCAAGGTCACCCCAGCAGCTGTACATGGAGGAGTGGGGAATCAAACCTGGTTCTCCCAGATTAGAGTCCACGCTCCTAACCACTACACCAAACTGACCAGCAGAGATCTATGTGGGCAGACAGGATTTCCAGGCACCAGGAAAGAAGAAGAAGAAGAAGAAGAGATTGGATTTATACCCCGCCCTCCACTCCCCAAGGGAGTCTCAGAGCGGCTTACAAACTCCTTTTCCCTTCTCCTCCCCACAACAGACACCCTGTGAGGTAGGTGGGGCTGAGAGAGCTCTTTCCCAAGTTGTCCTTGAGGGAACAGCTGGTACAGAGCTATGGCTTGCCCAAGGTCATCCAGCCAGGTGCAAGTGGAGGAGTGGGGAATCAAACCCGGTTCTCCCAGATTAGAGTCTGCGCACTTAACCACTACACCAAACTGGCTCTCCAGTGTCAGAGGGTACATTGGTGCCCATGGGGCACCATGTTGGGGACCCCTGCTGTACTGCATGGTTAGAAAACCATACAGTGGCAGAACTCACCGAACAGCCACAAACAGGCTGACGAACAGGCGAACCAATCATTGAAAACTCAGAACCTTGTTCGCCACTGGCGAACGGGACATGAGCCGAACGGGAAAATTTTTGAGCATCCTGACGGAGGACTGGTAAAGGGTGATAGACTGAAAATATCATCAGTTTAGCTTGGAGAAGCAACTCTCACATGGCATATTGAAGCTTGATAGATCTTTATTTGCACAATGCAGTGCTGGGAGCTTCACAGCGTCGCGGCCATCTTTCAGAATCAAACAGTGACATTAATCTTTGTTTGGTATTTAACTTAAGATGGCCTCGAATCAGCAAGAGGCCTTTGGGGCAGTAAGACTGATCCCTACTTTGCCAATAATTGGCCTTTGGTCTCGAAAGCGGCAGCATTTATTCATGCTCGGTAGCTAAAGCACAGTTAATGAGGATAATTGTGTTGACACTACCCAAGTTTAGGCCATTAATTATACCCCATTACTACATCACACAATTGGTAGACAATAGCTTCCTATACGCTATAAATGAAGAACGGGAATTAGCAGTGTTGGGACTCAGGAAATTAGGGTTGTTGATGACGACAAATATAATGCTCTGCATAGATAGAACTCTCACACTTTTTTGCAAACCTTACAACAGTCTTTCAAGGTAGGTCACATTATTGATTTGATTTATTTAATCTTATCTCGCCCTCCCAGCCAAGGCCGGCTCAGGGCGGCTTACAGAACAAGGTTAAAAATCGAACAATACATATAAAAACATACATATAACTACGATGTTAAAATCCAAACACAGTAATAAAGTGCTGGCATAAGTTCTTCACTATCAGTTATTTTGGGGGGTTGGCTCGGGCAGTGATTAAAGGGACCAGTGGGTCAGGGGCAATGTTCCCTCTAAACTGTGGAGTCTTGTGAGCAAAAATTCTGTTTTGTGAGCTACTGGCATTAAAGTTGTGAGCGAGGGATTTGGCTCCTGCATGAATTAGTTTGCTCTGGAGCCATCCTTCCTGAGCCGAGACAAAAATGTATGAGCTAGAGGCTAAAAAACTGTGAGCTAGCTCACACTAACTCAGCTTAGAGGGAACACTGGTCAGGGGTCTACCACCATTATCTCCATATTGGTTCTGGTACTAACCTTTAAAGTCCTAAATGGTCTGGGACTGGTGTATCAGACTCAATAGTCCAATATTCAGTCACACAGTGGCCAAAAACACCAGGTGCCCTCAGGGGGTCCAGCAGTGGGGCCAGGACACTAGAAGCCCTCCCACTGATGCCCCCCCTCAAGCACCAAGAATACAGAGCATCACTTGCCCCAGACCGAGAGTTCCTATCTATACCTTGTGGCTAACAGCCACTGATGGACCTCTGCTCCATATCTTTACCCAGTTCCCTCTTGAAGCCATCCATGCTTATGGCTGCCACCATCTCCATGTGTTCACTCTTTGGGTGAAGAAGTACTTCCTTTTATCCGTTCTAACCCGACTGCTCAGCAATTTCATGGAGTGCCCACGAGTTCCTGTATTGTGAGAAAGGGAGAAAAGTACTTTATCATGCATGGGGTGGCTGCATAAGTTCCTCTGCTGAAACAGATATCAGGAAAAGTGCAAATTACTAGACTGGTTAAGACGGTTGCTCAGCCGCCTTGTCAGTAGAAGTTGGATTTTGTCAAACTATATGTCATGTTAGGTTGAAGTGTGCTTTCAGCGTGGTGGATCTTTCTGCCCCTGCTAAAGATGACACCTGCTAACAGCAGCCTGGATCCTTGATTAAATGGCTCATTATCCCACACGATCTGCTGATCATGACTTAACAAGCCATACCATTAAGGAAGCAGAGGGACATCTTCTTCCATCGCCATGGCAACTGAGGCCCTTTCCAAATGTCTTCAGCTCTGGCCAAACAGCTGGCTCTTTCACCAATGGGTCAGTCGCTAACTTGGCCACTTCATCTGTCACAATTCCTCAGTTCCTCATCACAATGGATGAAAGGAAGTCCTTCTTCACCCAAAGAGCAATTAACACATGGAATTCACTGCCACAGGAGGTGGCGGCGGCTACAAGCATGGATGGCTTCAAGAGGGGATTGGATAAACATCTGGAGCAGAGGTCCATTGGTGGCTATTAGCCCCAAGGTATAGATAAGATCTCTCAGTCTGGGGCAAGTGATGCTCTGTATTCTTGGTGCTTGGGGAGGGGGGGACAACAGTGGGATGGCTTCTAGTGTCCTGGCCCCACTGCTGGACCTCCTGATGGCACCTGGTGTTTTTAGCCACTGTGTGACACAGAGGCTGAGGACAGACTGGCAATCTGCCCCGGGATAGGTCCGCATGGGAAGCGGGGGGAGGGAGCCTGTTCAGACATGCACAGCTGTCCCTCGGCTCCCTTCCGCACTTACCTGCTTTGAAGTCGGTTTTCTTGCGCTTTAGAAGGACACCGGGAGAAACCGGTGTTCGGAGGCCGTCTTGCGCTTGCCTCCCGCTTCCAGGCAGTGTGAACCGGAAGAAGGCGGGAGGCAAGCGGAGGCAGCAGTGCGAACGCAGCATTTTGCCAGTTTGTGCATGAGCGCTCATGCACAAATGCGCACATGAGCGCATGCGCACATGCGCAAATTGCCAAAACAGCCCTATTATGAGCTGCAGAGGCCGGCCCACCTGGGGCCACTCCGCAGCAGTCTGAACTCTCTGTAACGGCATCCTTGCGCAATACCCGGGTCAATGTGGACAGCCAGCCCTGGGGGATTTTCCCCCCACAGCTTTTGCCTCCGGATTCATCCCACTCCAGGTTGCCAGTCTGTCCTCAGCCAGAGTGTTGGACTGGATGGGCCATTGGCCTGATCCAACATTGGCTTCTCGTATGCTCTTATGTACCATCAAAGTCGATGTGGACCAATATTATCCCTGGGGCCTCCACTGTGTCCAGAGGCTGGCCAACTAATGCTATTGAGGAAGGAGGAGGAGGAAGCGGAGAAGGAGGAAGTTTCTTATACTCTGCTTTTCTTTATCTTAAAGACCCTCAAACTGGTCTGCAATTGCCTTTCCCTTCTTCTCCCCACAACAGGTGCCTTGTGAGGCAGGTGGGGCTGAGAGAGTCCTGAGAGAATCGTGACTGGCCCGAGGTCACCCAGCAGGCCTCATGTGCCTCAAAGCGGCTGACAATCACCTTCCCTTCCTCTCCCCAAAACAGGCACCTTGTGAGGCAGGTGGGGCTGAGAGAGTCCTGAGAGAACTGGGACTGCTCCAAGGTCATCCAACAGGCTTCAGGTGGAGGAGAAATGGGGAATCAAACCCTGTTCTTCAGATGAGAATCCACTACACCACACTGATTCTGAGAGCTAGATTGGTCACCTCAACCCCTGGTTGCGAGTACAGATTTACAAATCTCGAGAAAAGACTCTCTCTCTCTCTCTCTATATATATATATATATATATATCCATATTCACACACACACACACACACACAGAGGGGTCATTTGGAGCTGGAGCAAGGCGGAGCAGCACTTTGCCAGCCCAGGCGTGGGCACTAGGGCAGCCACAGGCCGAATCAGATTCTCTGATCTGATTTGGCCGACTGCCGAATTGCTGCTGAAATTTGGTGGTGGCTTAAAAAGCAGCTCTAGGGGAGGGGCTTTGAGGGAGAGGTTCCAAACTCACGTAGTAGCTGCCGGAGCCTCTCCCCCAAATACCCACCAAATTCCAAAAAGATTGGACCAGGGGGTCCAATTCTATGGGCTTGGACCAGGGGGTCCAATTCTACGAGTGCCCATGAGTTCTTGTATTGTGAGAAAGGGAGGAACATACTTCTTTCTCTACGTGCTCTGTCCCATGCCTGATCTTAAGAACATAAGAAGATAAGAGAAGCCAATGTTGGAATAGGCCAGTGGCCCATCCAGTCCAACACTCTGCCACACAGTGGCCAAAAACAGCAGCGGCCCTCAAGAGGTCCACCAGTGGGGGCAGGAAGCCCTCCCTCTGTTCCTCCCCTACTTCAAGCACCAAGAATACAGAGCATCACTTGCCCCAGACTGAGAGTTCCTATATATACCTTGTGGCTGATAGCCCCTGGTGGACCTCTGCTTCAGATGTTAATCTAATTCCCTCTTGAAGCCGTGAATGCTTGTAGCTGCCACCACCTCCTGCGGCAGTGAATTCCATGTGTTTACTTCCCACAATTAGAAAAGATACCTTTTCACATTTATCCCCCATTGTGGCATATTTATAACTTTGCTGTCCTTCCCCCCTAATTAAATCAAAGCAACTGTTGACCGATAACCTTAGTTATTTAGTTTTGACTTTGCATATCTTAAAGGATCTGCGTCATGTTGCATGTGAATTTGCTATTCAGCATCTGTCTCTAAGTCTGAACTCTACCTTCCCTTCCAATGTATTTGGAAAAGTGTGCATGCACACGAAAGCTCATACCTTGAATAAAACTTTGTTGGTCTTAAAGGTCCCCTTGGAGTCTACATTTGTCAGGCATCAAATATGTTAGCTGAGGTTAAGAAGACGAACCATCAGGTGCTCTCTGAGACGATTGCCCTAAGCATTGGGAGCACAGCGCATTACAACATCTACAGTTCGTCCACATGTTTGACACACCAACAGACTCAAAGCCAGGGGTCATTTCGTAGAAAAAGAGGTGCAGGAGCTCATTAGCATAACTCATTAGCATAACTCATTTGCATATACCATACTCCCTAACATATCGAAAGTGTGTCAGAAGGCCACACCCACCCCTCAGGCTCCACTCCTCAGGTGAATGAAACTGACCTGCTCTTCCTCCGTTCCCTTCCCCATCCAATACTTTGTGCAATAAAAATAAGTGTACAGAACACACCCCCATTCTCTTCCTGCTCCCTTGAAACCACCAGGTTTCAAGTAGACTTGATATACCCAGGACATGTGCACCACCCATCCCTTCCCCTTCCCCTCCCCGCAACAAGACACCCTGTGAGGTAGGTGGGGCTGAGAGAGGTCTTTTGAGAACTGCTCATGAGAGAACAGCTGTGAGAGAACTTGTGACTGGCCCAAGGTCACACCAGCAGCTGCATGGGGAGGAGTGGGGAATCAAACCCAGTTCTCCCAGATTAGCGTCCAACTCCTGACCACTACACCAAACTGATGGGGTGGAAGCTGCTGAAGGGTTGGTGAAATTTCTCCAGTACTTATGTGCCATGTGCCCAGATAAAAAATGGTATACTTCGAAAATTTATATGCCACCTTGAGCAAGTCTCTGGAAAAGCAGCACACAGTCATAAAAGGAACAATGATAAAATTATCAATATTAAAACAAAACATTAAAATCAATAAAGACCCTAGCAGGGCTTTCCCCGGGGCGCTGCGCCTCTGCACTGCTCGGGGAAGCCGAGGAGGGGGCGGGGCTTGGTCATGTGCCCGCCCCCTGGGCTCCTCACTCCCGGAGCTGTGCTCCTGTGCGCTCCCGCTCCAACGGACCCCTGCTCAAAGCCCCTTCGAGAGGTGGTGGCCAAATGCCACAACAAGTTGCCATCCAAATGCGCTTGGAGTAGAACATCAGAGCTACTGTGAGAACATATTTCCAAAGACAAAACAGAGCGCCGTGAGAAGATAGCGGTGTCACCATGAGCCGTGACAGCTGAATTTCAGGTGTGTTCTCGAAAGATCTCCACCTGGGTATGTTTGTTTGTTTAGCTATCTGTTTGGAGGCTGGTAATTTCTCCCCGAGATGCTGCTCTTGTCAGAAAAGAGACAACGCTCCGGTTTAAATGTGCAAACAGACTGTGACACTCCGAGATTTCATTGGAGCGCGCCAGTCTTTCCTGTGCGGATTTTATGCATGCACAACATTTGAGCTGGCAACTAATAAAACTGACAGAGCAGCCTGAGAAGCGAATGTTAGACACTCAAAAATAAAAGCAAGCCAGTCGTGAGACTCAGTGTAGCCTAGGGAATCCCCGAGACCAAGAAAAACAAGGGGGTCATGATGAAGGAATTTGCTCTTTCCCTTATGGATCTCTCCAAGATAGGTTGTCAGGTTCCCACCGCCGCTACCACCGGTGGGGGATGAGGGAGTAGGGTTGCCAGCTCCAGGTTGGGACCCTCTGCTGAACTGGCAGAGAATGACCAAGAGAGAGATCTTGGAGTCGTAGTGGATAACTCAATGAAAATGTCGAGACAGTGTGTGACTGCAATGAAAAAGGCCAACGCTATGCTGGGGGTTATTAGGAAGGGAATTGAAAACAGATCAGCCAGTATCATAATGCCCCTGTTTAAATCGATGGTGCGACCTCATTTGGAGTACTGTGTACAGTTCTGGTCGCCACAACTCAAGAAAGATATTATAGCGTTGGGAAAAGTGCAGAAAAGAGCAACTAGAAGGAGAAAAGGGTTGGAACACTTTTCCTATGAAGGAAGGTTGAAGCGCTTGGGGCTCTTTAGCTTGGAGAAACGATGGCTGAGGGGTGACATGATCAAGGTTTATAAGATTATGCATGGGATAGAGCAGGTAGAGAAAGAAGTACTTTTCTCCCTTTCTCACAATACAAGAACTCGTGGGCACTCCATGAAATTGCTGAGGAGTCGGGTTAGAACAGATAGAAGGAAGTCCTTCTGCACCCAAAGAGTGATCAACACATAGAATTCAGTGCCACTGGAGGTGGTGGTGGCTACAAGCATGGACGGCTTCAAGAGGGAATTGGGTAAAGATATGGAGCAGAGGTCCATCAATGGCTATTAGCCACAAAGTATTGATAGGAACTCTCAGTCTGGGGCAAGGGATGCTCTGTATTCTTGGTGCTTGGGGGTGGGGGCAACAGTGGGAGGGCTTCCTGCCCCCACTGGTGGACCTCTTGAGGGTCCCTGGTGTTTTTGGCCACTGTGTGGCAGAGTGTTGGACTGGATGGGCCATTGGCCTGATCCAACATTGGCTTCTCTTATCTTCTTATGTTCTTAAGATCAGGCATGGGACAGAGCACGTAGAGAAAGAGGTATGTTCCTCCCTTTCTCACAGTACAAGAACTCATGGGCACTCCCTGAAATTGCTGAGCAGTCAGGTTAGAACGGAAAAAAGGAAGTCCTTCTTCTCCCAAAGAGTGATTCACACATGGAATTCACTGCCACGAGAGGCCCCCAGGACCTTCCATTGGTCTGCATTGTTTTCCAACATCTATATCCATCAGCACATGGCTTCCAGACTGTGTGCTTCTGTCCTGATGCCAGCTCACAGTCCACCCCTAACCCCATTGGGAGAGCCAGTTTGGTGTAGTGGTTAAGTGTGTGGACTCTAATCTGGGAGAACCGGGTTTGATTCCCCACTCCTCCACTTGCACCTGCGGGATGACCTTGGGCAAGCCATAGCTCTGTACCAGCTGTTCCCTCAAGGACAGCTCTGGAAAGAGCTCTCTCAGCCCCACCTACCTCACAGGGTTTCTGTTGTGGGGAGGGGAAGGGAAAAGGAGTTTATAAGCTGCTCTGAGACTCCAAGTGAAGGGCGGGGTATAAATCCAATCTCCTCCTCCTCTTCTTCTTCTTCTTCTCTTCCTCCTCCTTCTGTCCATAATCCTTTCATCATGGACCTCTGCACATCTGGACAGGTAGTATCATCCCATAACTGACCCGCTCTATTCCCTATCAACCATCTCTGCCTCCTTAGTTCTTCTGTATTGTGTGTGTGAATGCTTGATTTTATGTTTGTATGTTTAAGAATCCTTCAGTAAAGAAATCACTGCTTTAGTGATCTAGCCTCTATGTCTGTTTCTGTGGCTTGGATAAAGTGGGACTCTGGCATGTCTGGGTCCTGATCCTGTAGACATGCCCAGGGGTCATTTCGTAGAAAAAGAGGTGCAGGAGCTCATTAGCATAACTCATTTGCATAACTCATTTCCATATGCCACACCCCCTAACATACCGGAAGTGTGTCAGAAGGCGACACCCACCCCTCAGGCTCCACTCCACAGGTGAGTGAAACTGACCTGCTCTTCCTCCATTTCTTTCCCCATCCAATACTTTGTGCAATAAAAATAAGCGTAAAGAACACACCCCCATTCTCTTTCTGCTCCCTTGAAACCACCAGGTTTCAAGTAGACTTGAGATACCCAGGACATTTGCACCACCCATCCCTTCCCCTCCCCACAACAAGACACCCTGAGAGAGGTCTTTTGAGAACTGCTCATGAGAGAACAGCTCTGAGAGAACTTGTGACTGGCCCAAGGTCACACCAGCAGCTGCAGGTGGAGGAGGGGGGGATCAAACCCCGTTCTCCCAGATTAGAGTCCAACTCCTGACCACTACACCAAACTGATGGGGTGGGAGCTGCTGAAGGGTTGGTGAAATTTCTCCGGTACTTATGTGCCATGTGCCCAGATAAAAAATGGTATACTTAGAAAATTTATATGCCACCTTGAGCAAGTCTCTGGAAAAGCAGCACACAGTCATAAAAGGAACAATGATAAAATTATCAATATTAAAACAAAACATTAAAAACAATAAAGACCCTAGCAGGGCTTTCCCTGGGGCGCTGCGCCTCTGCACTGCTCGGGGAAGCCGAGGAGGGGGCGGGGCTTGGTCATGTGCCCGCCCCCTGGGCTCCTCACTCCCGGAGCTGCGCTCCTGTGCACTCCTGCTCCAACGGACCCCTGGTCATGCCAATTGCACATTAATATCATAACTCCCCAACCTTTTATTTAAAAAAAATATATAGCAATTAGCTAACAGTCCCCCAACCTGTGGACTAGGGAAACAGAGCCCGATTCCTAGCGACTTGGAACATACTTGTAAACTTTGTGTCATTTTGAATCTTGCCAGAGCTAGGTTGAGCTCCATCACTAAAGAAAAGCGGCTTGATGACGCCCCAAGAAACGGGAAAGCAACCTAGGAGTGCCATCACCGCTCCTTTGGTTCGCACGACAGCTAGTCTTGTGCTCACACCGTCTTTTGCACGCTCTCTTCTGGAACCTCTTCTCTGCACCATGAGCTGGTGACCACATCAATCTGAAGAGGGACTTTTACTTTTGAAGAGTACTGGACTCGGGAGACCAGGAACAGTGAAATCATGAAGCCTTTATTGAGTGATTCAGCATGCCCAGTAGATGGTTAGAACAAGCATGCTTCCAGGGCTCCAGGGCCCTCATTATATGCTGGCTGGAGCCACACCTCTGGCCGCACCCAAAAGACATGATAGGGGCTTTACATATGCACATGTTTGTCATAGGTTCCCTGGAGGAGCCTTTGGCCACATTGGCTCCCCAGGGAGAACCTAGGTCCCACATTGGTGGAGGCTTTCAATCCGGACGTCTATTGTTCCTCCAGATTCAAGCTCCCCTCTCTGCCTGACCATGTGCTGTGGCCATGCGGCGGGCGCCATTACCTGGGAGCACATGGCAGGCTGGTTGCTACACAACTTTCAAGGACTATTAGGTCAATATTCAGCTGGTGCAGTTGTCATTTATGCACGGTGGCAAAACCATTTGTTGTGTGCATTATTTTGGTTGTAAGTAGAACGGTATAGGGAGCAGTGGCTCAAGTGGTTAAGACGCTGAGATGCTGCCTGGAAGGTCGGTAGTTCGGCAGTTCGAGACCCGAGTGCTGCGTGACGGAGTGAGCTCCCGTCTCCGGCCCCAGCTCCTGCCAACCTAGCAGTTTGAAAGCAAGAAATTGCAAGTAGAGAAATAGGTACCGCTTCGGTGGGAAGGGAACAGTGTTCCGTGCGCCTCGGCATCTAGTCATGCCGACCACATGACCACGGAAACATTTTTTGGACAGCGCTGGCTCTTTGGCTTGGAAACGGAGATGAGCTCCGCATCCCTAGAGTCGTATTCGACTGGCTTTCGAGCAAGGGAAACCTTTACCTCTACCTCTACCTAGAACTGTATAAGAAGTCAGTAGCCTCTAGTGTGATCTGTACAGCGTGACAGATTGTTCTGTCTATTTGGGGTGGCTACTGTTTAATGGGGGTGGCCAGTCCAATTTCTTTGAAAATTTGCGAGCTGCTTTGTCAGACCAGACTAAGAAGTTGGACGATTGAACGTATTATGGATTAATTATGTTTGGTTGCGGTACCTGTCCCTGAGAAAGACCCTGTGGAAATGGGGTTTTTACCGATGCCCGGTGAAGAAGAAGAAGAGATTGGATTTATATCCCGCCCTTCACTCACTTGGAGTCTCAGAGCGGCTTACAAACTCCTTTCCCTTTTCCTCCCCACAACAGACACCCTGTGAGGTAGGTGGGGCTGAGAGAGCTCTTTCCCAAGCTGTCTTTGAGAGAACAGCTGGCACAGAGCTATGGCTTGCCCAAGGTCATCCAGCCAGGTGCAAGTGGAGGAGTGGGGAATCAAACCCGGTTCTCCCAGATTAGAGTCTGCACACTTAACCACTACACCAAACTGGCTTTCAACAGGATCGCTTTGGCTCCATCTGCATCGGGCTTTATTGCTTTACTGGGAAGGACTGCTTCAGAGAGGAATTACGTTAGAACTTTGAGGTGGCTTCAAAAATTGGGCCGATTCTGCACGAGGGATTTGCCTCTGGTTCCCGGCAGGTTGAATTGTGCCGGGTCTGATAACTGGTTTTTGCATTAGTGCATCAGCCGCGCATCCAGCTGTCTCCTGCTTCGCAGTCCGAGCCTCTTAGCAGGTTTCCTCAGAAGTCAGCTCCTCTGAATTAAGCGAGGAACACTTCGTTGTGGGGACGCCAAAGAGAGACTCCTCACCTCGTTCTTTTTCATTTTGCTAATTAAAGCATTTGTCCATGCTTTGGCCACGCCCTCCTTCCTTTAACTGCATTGCCCCTCCCCTCCACCCCCTCCCTACTTTTTCTCCCTTTTTAAAGTGCATGCATGGTCTCATTACAACTGTTATGTACTGACCATGCGGTCGCCATGTGCTCCAGTAATGGCGACCGCCATGTGGCCAGAGCACATGGCCAAGAAACTACCTGAGCTTCAGCCAGGTAGAACAAAGGCCAGGTGGATTCGAACCGGCCACCAATCATGTACCTAGGTTTCTCCCAGGGAACCTATGAGATGTAAATAGACTGATAACAGCCTATCAGGCCAGTTGGGCGAGGTCAGGGGATTATCCCTGACCAGCATAAAAGGAGGGCTCGGAGCCCTGGGATGCATGCTTCATCCGGACCAGCAATAAAGATCTAGCTGTTTCGCTGTTCCATGGACTCCCGACCAATGTTCCCTCTAAGCTGTGGAGTCTTGCGAGCAAAAATCCTACTTTGTGAGTTACTAGCATTCAAGTTGTGAGGGAGCGATTTGGCTGCTGCAGAAATTAATCTGCTCTGGAGCCATCCCTTCCAGAGCGAAGACAAAAATGTGTGAGCCAGAGGCTTAAAAACTGTGAGCTAGCTCACACTAACTCAGCTTAGAGGGAACATTGCTCCCGACTCCAATACTTTTCAACAACACAACCAACAGGCATGGGGAATGGGGTGGGTGGTGATGGCCGTACACACTGGATGCAAAACACGAGGGGGCAGGAACTGGGAGGGAAGTTTTGCCACGAATCCATGGATTCCATACCTTATGCTAGAGTCTAAGCAAAGGTCTCCCTTGTTTGAGAGCTAGTTGAATCCGATTCCAGGGGGCGGTGCTCATCTCCATTTCCAAGCCGAAGAGCCAGCGCTGTCCGAAGACTTCTCCATGGTCATGTGGTCGGCATGACTGAACACCGAGGCGCATGGAACGCTGTTTCCTTCCCACCGAAGCTGTGCCTATTTATCTACTTGCAATTTCTTGCTTTCGAACTGCTAGGTTGGCAGGAGCTGGGGCCGGAGACGGGAGCTCACTCTGTCACGTGGCCCTCAGGTCTCGCATTGCCAAACTGCTGGCCTTCCAGTCTGCAGTTCAGCGTCTTAACCTCTGAACCACCACAGCTCCCATATAAATTGGGATTAAGCCACATTAAAATAGAAAGGTAATTAATGTGGACTGTTACATGCTATCCCCCGAGCTGTTGCTAAAGAAAGAAATATGTGATAGGGGATTTGAGGTAGGAAACAGAATGGTGTGAATTACCAAAATAAACTGGTGTTTTTTTAAAAAAAAACAGCAACAAACCAACCGCAGTAATATTTTTGTTTGTTTGGCTTTTACAAGTAATCACCAGGGGAAATCCTTAAATGAGCTCATACAAGATTAAATGGGAACAATCCTAAATCATTTTAAAAAGCTATTTTAAAAAAAAATAGTTGGTGCGTATATGTATATATTGCTGCTACTGCCGCAGTCTCTTCAGACAGAACGAAACCATTTCTGCATAATATCTTCTTTTTTTTATATAAATTTTTATTGATTTTTCCCTATAACTACAACTATAACGCTACAATCTAAGCTACATATACCTTATACAGAGAGTACTTTATCATTTGCTTAATACTACCTTATTACATAATATAATTATGAAGTATTTAAAACCTTGGATAAATTTCAATTACTTGTTACTGCTACTATAAAAAATATCAAAACTATTTGGCAGGTACGCCCACCTAGAGAAATACGGTTAATTAAACAATTTATAATACATAAGTGCAATGCTTAATAAAACAGTTTAATCACTATTTCTTCTTTCGTCCTCTTCTTGTCTTAACAGTCACAACTATTTTTGGAGCTGCAGCTCCTTTTTCCGAGTCAGACACTTCTTCTTCACTCTTTGAGCTATCAAATCCATACATGCTTTCTTGCGAGGCCAGTGAACCATCTGAGTCTCTCCCAGTTTTCTGCTCTTTGCTTTTTTCCAGTAATTTTTTCGCTTGTTGAACAGAGTCAATCTTATACTTCTTATCTTTGATGCTGAAGCATAGTCCTTCTGGAGTATTCCAACGATACATGATAGACTCAGACTGGAGCCAAGATGTCAATTTTCCATAGGCTTTCCTTCTTTTCCTTATTTCAAATGGGATATCCTTCATCACTTCTACTTCTTCTCCCAGGATCTTCAGAGCTGCTTTGTTTGTGGTCCTAAGCACCACGTCTCTTGTAGATTTTTTGGAGAACCTTATCATAATTTCACCAGGCAGGCTTTTCTTTTTAGTATAATCTGGATAGGTTCTGTAAACCATATCCATATCGCTTTTTATATCCGCTGCTTTCATGCCTGTCACTGGTTCAAGTGCTTCACTTAGCAAATTTTTAAGGTCTTCTCCTGTGTTTTCTGGCACATTCTGAAGTCTTAGGAAAAAATTCGATCTATCCATTTGTAATTTCAAAAGCTGATCGTGGTGGAAGGCCTTTTCCTTCTCTGCCTTTTGTAGTCTTGCGTCTTGGTTTTTTACTGAAGTTTTTACTTCCAGAAGTTCTCGCTGCAGCTTCTCTGTGGATTTATTCGACTCATTTAGTTCTAGCTGCATTTTGTCCATCTTAACGTTGAGAGCTGTCATTTGGTCCACTAGAGGTCGCAATAACGAGGAGAACACCGCACTCATCTCCGTGGTATCAACCTTTGAACTCGGAGCTGTACTTCCTAGTTTGGGGGAAGGTTTTGGTTTCCCCGTCATTGTTGAGGCTACGCTCTTTGTTTATAGATAGATAAGATGAACAAAAGGAGCAAATTTTCAAACAGCACTTATGTCCTTCTAAAGTTTATATCTCCAAGTGAGCGATGCTGCCATCTAGCAAGGCAGATGGGCTTTTATTCCTGCAGTAACGCCACGTAAAGAGTCTCGTAAGTACGCTAGTCCCGGAGAGGGGGGTGGGTGGGTTTCACTCCTCCCGCCGTCTTCCCGCTGTGTTCTGCTTTTCTTACTTCAGACTCACGTTTTCTCCATGCGTAACTGTCAGTTCCAGCCTCATTGCTTCGCACTCTCTGCTGCTTCTCGGATTTGCGCTTTCAGCCATACGGCTCCCACGGCGGGGGAACCTATGGGGGTGATGAAAAGGGATCTCTATCCCCGGTCGCCACCGTAGGGAGAGATCCCCTTCGGGCCACCCCAGGCAGAGCCCCCTCACTGGGGTCTCTGGGGGCTTGGCACCAGTCCAGAGCCCCTTCTTCCCGCCGGGTACGGATCGCGCTCCCCGCAGATGCAGAGGAGCACGTCAGCCATGCTCGCAAGTCTTGCCGGAAGTCCATTTCTGCATAATATCTAATTGACGTAATGTAGCTGTAAACCAATTAAGATTGATTCCAGGTAATCAATATTCCAAAACAGCTCATGAATGCCAGCACCTTTAAGACTGGCCATGAAAGCAGAGTTGGTTTTCTAAATGAAAAGCTTTGGATTTATGTTTCAAGGTATCGGTCAAGGCAGGGCTGTAGGCAAGGTAGAACTCACGAAGCTGCCTTATACTGAACCAGTCCATCGGTCCATGAAGGTCAGTCTTGTCTACAGAGACTGGTAGTGGCTCTTCAGGTTCTCAGGCTGAGGTCTTTCACATCTCCTATGGCCAGATACTTTTAACTGGAGATGCTGGGGATTGAACCGGTGACAGTGTGCGACTGCAATTTTAAAAAAGGCCAACGCTATGCTAGGGATTATTAGGAAGGGGATTGAAAACAGTTCAGCCCGTATTATAATGCCCCTGTATAAATCGATGGTGCGACCTCATTTGGAGTACTGTGTACAGTTCTGGTCGCCACACCTCAGAAAGGATATTATAGCATTGGAAAAAGTGCAGAAAAGGGCAACTAGAATGAGAAAAGGGTTGGAACACTTTCCCTATGAAGAGAGGTTGAAGCGCTTGGGGCTCTTTAGCTTGGAGAAACGAGGGCTGAGGGGTGACATGATCGAGGTTTATAAGATTATGCATGAGATAGAGCAGGTCGAGAAAGAAGTCTCCTTTTCTCACAAGACAAGAACTCATGGGCACTCCATGAAATTGCTGAGTAGTCGGGTTAGAACAGATAAAAGGAAGTACTTCTTCACCCAAAGAGTGATTAACACGTGGAATTCACTGCCACAGGAGGTGGTGGCGGCTACAAGCATGGACGGCATCAAGAGGGAATTAGATAAAAATATGGAGCAGAGGTCCATCAGTGGCTATTAGCCACAAGGTATAGATAGGAACTCTCAGTCTGGAGCAAGTAATGCTCTGTATTCTTGGTGCTTGACGGGGGGGGGGGGGGGGGCAACAGTGGGAGGGCCTCTAGTGTCCTGGCCCCACTGGTGGACCTCCTGAGGGCACCTGGTATTTTTGGCCACTGTGTGACACAGAGTGTTGGACTGGATGAACCATTGGCCTGCTCCAACACTGGTTTCTCTTACGTTCTTATGTTACCTTCTGCATGCTACACAGATGCTTTACCACTGAGCCACGGCCCCTCCCTGAATGTACATTGCTTAAAAACAAATACAAAGCTGCTGAATTAGATTATTATTATGGTTATGCTGAATTAGACCATTGGTCCATCAAGGTCAGTATTTGTCTCCTCAGACTGGCAGAGGCTCTTCAGGTTCTCAGGCTGAGGTCTTTCACATCTCCTATGGCCAGGTCCTTTTGAAACTGGAGATGCCGGGGATTGAACTGGGGACCTTCTGCATGCCAAGCAGGTGCTCTACCACTGAATCACGGGCTGTCCCCAACACATGACACTGCCTTATACTGAATAAGACCATCAATCTATCAAGGTTCGTGTTGTCCACACAGACTGGGAGTGGCTCTCCAATGGCTCAGGTTGACGTCTTTCACATCACCTCCTACCTGGTCCTTTTTAAATGGGGACACCAGGGATTGAACCTAGGACCTTCTGCGTGTCAAGCAGCTGGAGCTGCCTTATACTGAATCAGACTATTAGGTCCAACACAGTCAGTATTGACTCCTCAGACTGGCTCTCCAGGGTCTCAGGCTGAAGTCTTTCCGCATCCCCTCCTGCCTGGTCCTTTTAACTGGAGGTGCCGGGGATTGAACCTGGGACCTTCTGCATGCCAAGCTAATGCTCTATCACTGAGCCAAAGTCACTATTGCTGAGAGACAGTTTTGTGTCGTGGTTCGGAGTGCGGACCCTAATCTGGGAGAGCCGGGTTTGATCCCCCACTCCTCCACATGCAACTGCTGGTGTGACCTTGGGTCAGTCACAAGTTCTCTCAGAGCTGTCCTCTCACGAGCAGTCATCGAGAGCTCTCTCAGCCCCACCTCCCTCACAGGGTGTCTGTTGTGGGGAGGGGGAGGGAA
The DNA here is from genome assembly GCA_029233225.1 of Lepidodactylus listeri. Classification (NCBI taxonomy): domain Eukaryota; kingdom Metazoa; phylum Chordata; class Lepidosauria; order Squamata; family Gekkonidae; genus Lepidodactylus; species Lepidodactylus listeri. The sequence goes on from JARCFY010000010.1 coordinate 7,072,370, forward strand.
AGGAGATTGTAAGATGCTCTGAGACTTCTTTGGGTAGTGGAGGGTGGGGTATAAACCCAACCTCTTCAAGTGTCCTCTCTCCCTCTGTTGTGTATCAAGATCGCAGTCACCATATGCTCACATAATGGCAACCAACATGTGGACATCGCACATGGCCTGAATCTACCTGAGCTTCGGCCAGGTAGAACAATAGCTGGTCGGATCCTAAACGACCACCAATCATGAGCCTCAGTTTCCCCCCAAGGACCTATGCACTGTAACCACTATCTTAAAGTTTTGGGTGAGGTCGGGGGATCATCTCTGACCAGCATAAAAGAGGGCTCCGAGCCTGGGGTTTGTCGTGCTTGTTCCTGACCTACAATAAACTTGATCATGCTGAAACTCACTCCACCGGCCTCCGGACTCCAGCACTTAGCACTCCCTCTCTTCTCCCCAAAGAAGGTACTGTCTGGATTACTACAGCAAACTATTTCAGAATTTCTGGAGAAAAAAAAAACATGATGTGACAGGTTTTACTCGCAGAAGGAGAACTTGTTTCTCGAAATAGGTTTCTGATAAATTACGAAAGGATCAGCGGCGGCTGGCTTCCCCCTCCGAAGCAGGAGTGTTCCAAATTCCATCAATTTGACCCGCTCGGCTCTGCCCACCCCTGATTCCCCCTGGCTTGATAGATTTTTCAAGATCACCCTCACCTTTCTGATGCATCAATCAGGCTCCTGAAAAGAGTCAACCCTTTCACTGCCGTGCTAAAAGAGCCCCGGCCCGGCCCTGAACACAGAAAGAAGGGCCGTTTTGTCTAGATCGCTTGAGATCACAAGACCCACGGGAAGAATCTGGACGAATTCGAAAGTGTTGGGGGAGGGATGGAAAAGAGGATTTCTTGTTTGAAGCTTTTCAGCCTTTGGCACCCCTAATACTTTTTCACACTTAAGAAATCTTGTAAAGGTTCCCTCTTTAGCCGTGAGGGGGTCAAGGGAGAACACAAGAGGATCATTAAAGCATTGGCCTTTGAAATTGCACTTTACCCTTTTTAATCAATCATCACACCAAATTCATGACCATAGTGGCTGAAAGGGGGGATTGAAAGAAGGAGGAGGTGGAGGAGATTGGATTTATACCCAACCCTTTACTACTCGAAGGAGTCTTAAAGGGGCATACAGTCTCCTTTCCCTTCCCCTCCCCACAACAGACAACCTGTGAGGTAAGTGGGGCTGAGAGAGCTCTCTCGAGGACTGCTCCTGAGAGGACAGCTCTGAGAGAACTTGTGACTGACCCAAGGTCACGCCAGCAGCTGCATGTGGAAGAGTGGGGAATCAAACCCGGTTCTCCCAGATTAGAGTCCGCGCTCCTCACCACGACACCAAACTGGCTCTCTAGCCACGAGGGAAAATGCACATCTCTCACAAAAATGTGCAAACACTCACACTTACACACACACACTCTCACATATACACTCTGGCATAGGATGTTTGGTGTAGTGGTTAAGTGCGCGGACTCTAATCTGGGAGAACCGGGTTTGATTCCCCACTCCTCCACTTGCACCTGCTGGATGACCTTGGGCAAGCCATAGCTCTGTACCAGCTGTTCTCTCAAGGACAGCTTGGGAAAGAGCTCTCTCAGCCCCGCCTACCTCACAGGGTGTCTGTTGTGGGGAGGGGAAGGGAAAGGAGTTTGTAAGCCGCTCTGAGACTCCCTTGGGGAGTGGAGGGTGGGGTATAAATCCAATCTCTTCTTCTTCTTCTTCTTCTGCTTTTAAAAGAAAGATGCTCCTCTTAAGGAGGTACAGCGAGATAATTTTAGACACTGAACTGATTGGTCTTATGGCGGCTCCCATTTATTCTATTTGTTCCTTTCATGACCCCGATGGTCCAGATCTCATCAGATCTCAGGAGCAAAGCCGGGTCAACCCTGGTTACTTCTTGGCTGGGGGACCAATTGGCTCACCAACCTCCAAGGCAGTGGCTGGAGAGCTCCCACTATCACAGCCAATCTCCTTGCAGCAGAGATCAGTTTTCCTGGAGAAAGTAGAGGATTAGATACCTGGTTGGAGATTCTGGAGGTGGAGGGACTGGTTTGGGGTGGGATAAATACCACAGAGTCTGCCTTCCGAAGCATCCGTTTTCTCCAGGGGAACAGACCTCCATCGTCTGGAGATCAGTTGTAATTCCAGGAGATCTCCAGGCCCCACCTTGAGTTTGGCAACCCTACCCAAACGGCATCTCTGCCAGCACCATAGATTAGGCAAAGCCTTCTGTACTTAAAGGTAATGGCTCTTATTTGACAAGGCATTGACAGATGGAAGCACTTGGGCTTCATCGCAGGTTTCTATCAACATCTGTGGGTTCTGGGGAAATGGTTGATGTTCCCCGAGATGTGGCCACACTACCTATGATATCAGCCTTGAAAAAGCTCCGCTTGATGCAGATGTCTTGCCGTTTTTACAAGAGGTAAAGGAGCAATTTGCTGAGCAATTGCAAAAGCTAAGATATCTGTAAAGAATATCGAGATCAAGGTTGAATTAGGGGGTAAGGAATGGGTTCCAACTCATGTCTTAGTTAAACGAGCCAGTGATGATTCACCCAATTCAAGTTCCAGGAAAATCCTTAAAGCCAGTATAGTGTACGTACTGATTTGCATAGATCAGAGGAGTTAGCACCTTTAAGACTAACAAACTTTATGGTAGCGTAAGCTTTCGAGAAACACAACTCTCTGATAGAGTCTTTGCGCTCTCTCTCTTTCTCTCTCTTTCTTATTTTCTCAGAATGGACAAAAGGAAATAAGTCTTCACACAGAGAGTGATTAAAATGTGTCACTCACTGCCAGAAGATGTAATGGCCGCCTTGTTCTCTCTGCCCTGTTGTTGGCCCTCCGGAGGAACTGGTTGGCCACTGTGTGAGACAGGATGCTGGACTGGATGGACCCTCACTGGTCTGATCCAGCAGGGCTCTTCTGATGTTCCTAGGAAGGCCTCGGCCCTTCTATGCCCTGTTGTTGGCCCTCCAGAGGAAGTGGTTGGCCATTGTGTGAGACGGGATGCTGGACTAGATGTACTACTGGTCTGACCCAGCGGGGCTCTTCTTGTGTTCTTAGGAAGGCCTCGGCCTCTCTGCCCTGTTGCTGGCCCTCCAGAGGAACTGGTTGGCCCCTGTGTGAGACAGGATGCTGGTCTAGATGGACCACTGGTCTGATCCAGCAGGGCTCTTCTGATGTTCTTATGAAGGCCTCGGCCTCTCTGCCCTGTTGTTGGCCCTCCAGAGGAACTGGTTGGCCCCTGTGTGAGACAGGATGCTGGACTAGATGGACCACTGGACTGATACAGCAGGGCTCTTCTGATGTTCTTAGGAAGGCCTCGGCCTCTGTGCCCTGTTGTTGGCCCTCCAGAGGAACTGGCTGGCCACTGTGTGATGCTGGACTTAGATGGACCACTGGTCTGATCCAGCAGGGCTCTTCTGGTGTTCTTAGGAAGGCCTCGGCCTCTCTGCCCTGTTGTTGGCCCTCCAGAGGAACTGGTTGGCCCCTGTGTGAGACAGGATGCTGGACTAGATGGACCACTGGACTGATCCAGCAGGGCTCTTCTGATGTTCTTAGGAAGGCCTCGGCCTCTGTGCCCTGTTGTTGGTCCTCCAGAGGAACTGGTTGGCCCCTGTGTGAGACAGGATGCTGGACTAGATGGACCACTGGACTGATCCAGCAGGGCTCTTCTGATGTTCTTAGGAAGGCCTCGGCCTCTGTGCCCTGTTGTTGGCCCTCCAGAGGAACTGGCTGGCCACTGTGTGATGCTGGACTTAGATGGACCACTGGACTGATCCAGCAGGGCTCTTCTTGTGTTCTTAGGAAGGCCTCGGCCTCTCTGCCCTGTTGCTGGCCCTCCAGAGGAACTGGTTGGCCCCTGTGTGAGACAGGATGCTGGACTAGATGGACCACTGGACTGATCCAGCAGGGCTCTTCTGATGTTCTTAGGAAGGCCTCGGCCTCTGTGCCCTGTTGTTGGTCCTCCAGAGGAACTGGTTGGCCCCTGTGTGAGACAGGATGCTGGACTAGATGGACCACTGGACTGATCCAGCAGGGCTCTTCTGATGTTCTTAGGAAGGCCTCGGCCTCTGTGCCCTGTTGTTGGCCCTCCAGAGGAACTGGCTGGCCACTGTGTGATGCTGGACTTAGATGGACCACTGGACTGATCCAGCAGGGCTCTTCTTGTGTTCTTAGGAAGGCCTCAGCCTCTCTGCCCTGTTGCTGGCCCTCCAGAGGAACTGGTTGGCCCCTGTGTGAGACAGGATGCTGGACTAGATGGACCCCTGGTCTGATCCAGCAGGGCTCTTCTGATGTTCTTATGAAGGCCTCGGCCTCTCTGCCCTGTTGTTGGCCCTCCAGAGGAACTGGTTGGCCCCTGTGTGAGACAGGATGCTGGACTAGATGGACCACTGGACTGATCCAGCAGGGCTCTTCTGATGTTCTTAGGAAGGCCTCGGCCTCTGTGCCCTGTTGTTGGCCCTCCAGAGGAACTGGCTGGCCACTGTGTGATGCTGGACTTAGATGGACCACTGGACTGATCCAGCAGGGCTCTTCTTGTGTTCTTAGGAAGGCCTCGGCCTCTCTGCCCTGTTGCTGGCCCTCCAGAGGAACTGGTTGGCCCCTGTGTGAGACAGGATGCTGGACTAGATGGACCCCTGGTCTGATCCAGCAGGGCTCTTCTGATGTTCTTATGAAGGCCTCGGCCTCTCTGCCCTGTTGTTGGCCCTCCAGAGGAACTGGTTGGCCCCTGTGTGAGACAGGATGCTGGACTAGATGGACCACTGGTCTGATCCAGCAGGGCTCTTCTGATGTTCTTATGAAGGCCTCGGCCTCTCTGCCCTGTTGTTGGCCCTCCAGAGGAACTGGTTGGCCCCTGTGTGAGACAGGATGCTGGACTAGATGGACCACTGGACTGATCCAGCAGGGCTCTTCTGATGTTCTTATGAAGGCCTTGGCCTCTGTGCCCTGTTGTTGGCCCTCCAGAGGAACTGGTTGGCCCCTGTTTGAGACAGGATGCTGGACTAGATGGACCCCTGGTCTGATCCAGCAGGGCTCTTCTGATGTTCTTATGAAGGCCTCGGCCTCTCTGCCCTGTTGTTGGCCCTCCAGAGGAACTGGTTGGCCCCTGTGTGAGACAGGATGCTGGACTTAGATGGACCACTGGTCTGATCCAGCAGGGCTCTTCTGATGTTCTTATGAAGGCCTCGGCCTCTCTGCCCTGTTGTTGGCCCTCCAGAGGAACTGGTTGGCCCCTGTGTGAGACAGGATGCTGGACTAGATGGACCACTGGACTGATCCAGCAGGGCTCTTCTGATGTTCTTAGGAAGGCCTCGGCCTCTGTGCCCTGTTGTTGGCCCTCCAGAGGAACTGGCTGGCCACTGTGTGATGCTGGACTTAGATGGACCACTGGACTGATCCAGCAGGGCTCTTCTTGTGTTCTTAGGAAGGCCTCGGCCTCTCTGCCCTGTTGTTGGCCCTCCAGAGGAACTGGCTGGCCACTGTGTGATGCTGGACTTAGATGGACCACTGGTCTGATCCAGCAGGGCTCTTCTTTTGTTCTTATGTTCAAACCAGCATCTAAAATGTGGCTATTGCGGACATTCACATGGGAATGCTAACAATCCCAGCAGCTATGCTGAGCAGATGTTGAAAAATTCTGGGAGACATCACTCATCCTGAGCTTCGTTGAATGATGACCGGCAGTATTTCTTTGCCTGAAGGTCAAAATGGTGAAGTTGGGAGTCAGTTTGGTGTGGGAGTCAGTTTGGTGTAGTGGTTAAGTGCGCGGACTCCAATCTGGGAGAACCGGGTTTGATTCCCCACTCCTCCACTTGCATCTGGCTGGATGACCTTGGGCAATTCATAGCTCTCTACCAGCTGTTCTCTCAAGGACAGCTTGGGAAAGAGCTCTCTCAGTCCCACCTACCTCCCAGGTAAGGTTGCCAAGTCTTCGGAACTCACCGGCGGGGGGGGAGTCCTCCTCCAACTGGGAGTTCCTCCTGGCGCGTGCGCAAAGCGTGCATGCCCAGCGACGTCACCAGAAGTGACGTCATTACGTTGTCCTCGCTGGACGACTTCGGGGGGGGGGGCATTTGGCCGGCGGATCGGGAACCCCTTTAGTGGGGGATCCCCCGCCCCCCGGGCTGACTTGGCAGCCCTACTCCCAGGGTTTCTGTTGTGGGGAGGGTAAGGGAAAGGAGGTTGTAAGCCGCTCTGAGACGCCAAGTGAGTGAAGGGCGGGGTAGAAATCCAATCTCTTCTTCTTCTCTTCTCTTCTAACATATCTGTTTGGGGGGCATGCATCTAAGAATATATAGAACATTTTATATGTCATAATTTTAGATATTAACAAAAAGTGGGACCCGCGATACTCACAGCAGGGGGCTATTCCCCACAGCTCCCAGCCTGCAGAAGCAGGAGGATCTCCACAGGAGGAGGATGCGGCAGCAGGTGAGCACACTAGGCAGGCCCGCCAAGGCTTCTCCCGCCCCCCCTACCCAGCGGTAGTGGCGGCAAGACAGTTGCCAGGGCGTTCTCTGTACATGTGCAGCAAACACTTTTTTTAACTTTGGGGGGGGGATTTAACATCCCTCGTATCATTTTTAAACTTTTCAGATTTTTCTGCACATCTGGCTATTAGTATATAGATGAGGCCACTGGGAATATAACTGGTTCCCTTTCCAAGTGAGCATCAGCCTTGCATTACTCTGTTTACAAACCTTTCCTTTAAACAAGTCCCCCACAGAATGGCAAGGCAGCTAGCTGAAGTGGATGCGGCTGCCTTTTCAACACTCAGAAGGCAAAAGGCTCTTTTTCCAGCACATTAGAGAGCTTATTGTTAAAGCAGATGCAATTGAATGCGAACAAATAAAAATGTCAGGGGGGGAAAAAAATCTATTTTCTTCTGTTGATCAACTATTAGCCACAGCATCAAACCACTTAAATACTGGAGGAAGGAACATATTGTTAATGTTAACATGGGCAGTCAAGAGCCTTCAGGTTATGCGATTCAGAAATATTAATGATAGCAGAAAGGAGCCGAACTAATCTTCCCGAATATTTCTGCAGTGCGCATCTTTAAGTTTCCATTTGTTGAGTAATACGTTGTGAGGGCAGCCGGGGGTAGAGGGGGGACAGTTACAATCCTTTATTGCAAAATCGATACAAAATTACTACTGCAAAAAGCAAGATCTCTATCCACCAGGGCAGTGAGCTTTGATTGATTTTAATTGGTCGGTTAATCAAACCAACTCCCGTGATTCATCTGTGGATGGCAAGTTTTCAGGGCTGAGGCTGAAAGGGAATAACATCTGAAGAACCCTGCTGGATCAGACCAGTGGTCCATCTAGCTCAGCATCCTGTCTCACACAGTAGCTGACCAGTTCCTCTTGAGGGCCAGCAACAGAAGCCAAGGCCTTCCTGAGAAAATGAGAAGAGCCCTGCTGGATCAGACCAGTGGTCCATCTAGCCCAGCATCCTGTCTCACACAGTGGCCAGCCAGTTCCTCTGGACAGCCAACAACATGGCAGAGAGCCCGAAGCCTTCCCAAGAATCTAAGAAAAGTTCCGCTAGATCAGACCAGTGGTCCATCTATTCCAGCATCCTGTCTCACACAGTGGCCAGCCAGTTCCTCTAGAGGGCCAACAACAGGGCAGAGAGGCCAAGACCTTCCTAAGAACATCAGAAGACCCCTGCTGGATCAGACCAGTGGTCCATCTAGTCCAGCATCCTGTCTCACACAGTGGCTGACCAGTTCCTCTTGAGGGCCAGCAAGAGAAGCCAAGGCCTTCCTGAGAAAATGAGAAGAGCCCTGCTGGATCAGACCAGTGGTCCATCTAGTCCAGCATCCTGTCTCACACAGTGGCCAACCAGTTCCTCTGGAGGGCCAACGACAGGGCAGAGGATAAGACCTTCCTCCAATCCTGAGAGAACAGCACTGAGAGAACTGTGGCTTGCCCAAGGTCACCCAGCAGCTACACATGGAAGATTGGGGTTTCAAACCCGGTTCTCTCAGATGAGAGTCCATGCTCCCAGCCACTACACCAAACTGGGTCTTGAAGAAAGCTGGCAGGAAGAAAGCTGATTCCTTTGGAACGTGGTGTTGGAGGCACGTTTCACCGATACTGTGAAGACAAATACGCAGATTCTAGACCAAAACAAGCCTGAACTCTCCCTAGAAGCTAAAATGACTAAACGGAGGCTATTGTACATGGGTCGCATTATGAGAAGGCAAGATGCACCAGAAAAGACAATCATGCTAGGAGAAGTTGAGGGCGGCAGGAAAAGAGAAAGACCCAGCCAGAGAGAAAGGAAGCCATGAATCTCCATTTGCAAGACTGGAGTGAGGCTGTTAAGAATAGGCCATTTTGTAGAACTTGAATTCATAGGGTCTCCATAAGTTGGAAGCAACCTGATGTCACGTACTTAACACACACACACACACGCACAAGTTTGTTTAGAATTGCACTGTTAGATGCTTGATTTTGGCAGTTTCACATCCGCTCTTCGAAACGACGGGTTTTTTTGCAAGGCGTGGGAATTCAGCGGTTGCGCCGTTAATTGAATGGCCGCATTATTCGATCCCACCTTTCCATTACTTGCCGTGATATCCCTCATTCTGTTATTTTCATAACTTAACAGTGTGAGCTCAATTAAATATTTGTTTAACGGGTATTCGGCACAACAAGACCCTCTTGCGTTCCGTTTTCAACACTGTCAATTAACGGGGCTTACGACTCAGGCAAAGGGAAGGGCGCGGAGAAGGAACGATGCAATTAATTTGAGTCACTCTGTAAATAAAGAGCTTTTTTAAAAAAAAAAATTGTTTCCCGCATAAAGGCATGTTGGGATGGTTTAAATGAACTGCTAATAATGTACATGCAAGGAACGACTCGTTCTAAAGGCACTGTCGATTTCTATAACGGTAATTAAAAAGGAACTGACAAGACGGTGCTATTTTCATATGATTTCCATAAAAACAATAAACAACTGGATTTTAAACTCTCTCCCCCCCCCCCCCCCCCGGGTGTATCATTTCAGTTGTAAAGCCCTGGGAAATACAGTAGTGCAATTCAGCATTTAAATGGCTGTGCTGGCAGAGGAGGAGGAAGAAGAAGAAGAGATTGGATTTATACCCTGCCCTCCACTCCCCAAGGGAGTCTCAGAGCGGCCTGCAAACTCCTTTTCCCTTCCCCTCCCCACAACAGACACCCTGTGAGGTAGGCGGGGACTGAGAGAACTCTTTCCCAAGCTGTCCTTGAGAGAACAGCTGGTACAGAGCCATGGCTTGCCCAAGGTCATCCTTGGAGGAGGAGAAGGAGGAGAAGAAGAAGAAGGAAAAGAAGAAGAGGAAGAGGAGGAGGTGAAGGAGGAGAAGAGGAGGAGAAGGAGGAGGTGATTGGATTTATACTCTGCCCTTCCCAATCTCCTCTCCCTTCCCCTCCCCACAACAGACACCCTGTGAGGTAGGTGGGGCTGAGAGTTCTTTCAAGGACTGCCCTTGAGAGAACAGCTCTGAGAGAACTTGTTGCTGACCCAAGGCCACGCCAGCAGATGCACATGGAGGAGTGGGGAATCAAACCTGGTTCTCCCAGATTAGAGTCCGTGCGCCTAACCACTATGCCTAGCTGGCTCTCATTCTGAATTCTGGAGAAAAGCTTCAGAGAGTGCAACACCTCGAAGAGCTGGGTTCCAGTCCAACCACACCTTTGAGACGAACAAGATTTTGGGAGGGCGGGGGTACGAGCTTTCAAGTGCCAAAACTCCTTTGGTCAGAAGAAAATTGTGGGTCTCCTTGCAAAAATAATGGGGCTGTTTATCCCTATGGTTTACCTCTCAGTGTTCTGGAAAGGCCTGTGGTACTTCTCGCTTTTGGGTCCCCTGGAAAGAATTAGAGATAGCTGGCACATTTTAGTCTGGCAGAGATGTGTCAAAGAAGAGGGGGGAGGAGGAGGAGGAGGATTTGCAGAACTTGTCAAATACCAAAAAAATATGAATGTGTCAGAATTTCAGGACCCCTTTGACCATGAGAACCAGGCCAAACGGCCCTCCGTCTACTGACCCTGGTGATGGGGCCCGTTCCCTTGGAATTACTTGAAATGGGCATGCCTCAAATCAACCTAATCTAAACGAAGCCCTGATGTGGAGGACCCAGGCTAGCTCAATCGCGTCAGATCTTGGAAGCTAAACTGGGGTGGCCGTGGTTAGCACCTGGAAGACCACCAACGTAGTCCAGGGTTGTTATGCAGAGGCAGGCCATGGCCAACCATAGAATCAAAGAATCATTGAGTTGGAAAGGATCTCCATGGCCATCTAGTCCAATCTGCTGCACAATGCAGGAAATCCACATATACCTCCCTCCTCACGCCCCCAGTGACCCCTGTTCCATGCTAAGAAGAAGAAGAAGAAGAAGAAGAAGAAGAAGAGGAGGAGGAGATTGGATTTATACCCCGCCCTCCACTCCCCAAGGGAGTCTCAGAGTGGCTTACTAACTCCTTTCCCTTCCCCTCCCCACAACAGACACCCTGTGAGGTAGGTGGGTCTGAGAGAGCTCTGAGACAACTGTCCTTGAGGGAACAGCTGGTACAGAGCTATGGCTTGCCCAAGGTCATCCAGCCAGGTGCAAGTGGAGGAGTGGGGAATCAAACCCGGTTCTCCCAGATTAGAGTCCGCGCACTTCACCACTACACCAAACTGGCTCTCGACGGCAAGAAGAAGATGGCAAGAAGATGGCAAGAAGAAGATGGCAAGAAACCTCCAGGATCTCCAGCCCAACTGGCCTGAAGAAAAAATTGCTTCGGGACCCCAAAGTGGCAATCAGCATTTCCCTGGGCATGTAAGGAAGGGCCAGGAGAACTGAGCACTGAGGCAGTCCTTTCTGCCCTCCCTCTCATGATCTGCCCAGGTTCACAGAATCAACACTGCTGTCAGATGGCCTTCTAGCCTCCGTTTCAAATACCTCCAAAGAAGGTGAGCCCACCACCTCCCGAGGAAGCCTGTCCCCCTGAGGAACCACTCCAACTCTCCTCAGACTGTCTTCATAGGAGCGTTTTTCCCTTTATGAAATCATTTGCTGGAGTCAATGCCAAGGCATCGGCGCCCCGCAAAAGGACTCTGCCTTTTGAATAAGGTCTCCCTCTCTCTTTTTAACCCTGGCATGCAGAGCTTTGTTTGCTGTACAAAGACAGAGATTAGAAACCCAAGGCGCGACCACGAACGGGACCCGTCATCCATTATGGATTTCCATTCAATCCTTACTTCAAATGGCCTGGCGATGAAACGGGCCTGATCCAAAGTGTCCTTGCAGGGGACAGTGGAGGTTGATATATGCAGAATTAGATGAAACACAGGCTCTTACGGGCCAGCAAGAACTTGAGAACCTAAGCAGAGCCCTGCTGGACCAGACCAATAGTCCATCTAGTCTAGCATCCTGTCTCACATAGAAGAAGAGGAGGAGGAGGAGATTGGATTTATACCCTGCCCTTCACTACCTGAAGGAGTCCCAGAGCGGCTTACAAACTCCTTTCCCTTCCTCTCCCCACAACAGACACCCTGTGAGGTAGATGGGGCTGAGAGAGCTCTCTTGAGGACTGCCCTTGGGAGAACAGCTCTGACAGAACTATGGCTTGCCCAAGGTCATCCAGCCAGGTGCAAGTGGAGGAGTGGGGAATCAACCCTGGTTCTCCCAGATTATTGTCCACGCACTTAACCACTACACCAAACTGGCCAACCAGTGGCCAACCAGTTCCTCTGAAGGACCAACAATACGGCAGAGGGGCCAAGACCTTCCCCTGATGTTGCCTCCTGGCTCTGGGATTCAGAGGATTAGCACCTCCGAATGCAGAGGTTCCCCTCTGTCATCATGGCTAGTAGCCACTGATAGACATCCTCCATGAATCTTTCTCATCCCCTTTGAAAGTTGTTTATTCCTGTGGCCATCCCTACATCCTCTGACAGCAAATTCCACGTTTGAATCACTCTCTGTGTAAAGTAGTATTTCCTTTTGCCATACTGAACCCACTGCCTGTTGGCTTCACTGAATACCTTCAAGTTGCACTGGATGTCCTCGAGTTTTTGCCCAAATACCAAATACCCGTGTGTGCCCATGTTGCCAGCAATGTGATGATGTCACTTCTGGTACACACTGGAAATGACATCATCGTCTTGCCTATGTCTCGCTTTCCTGCCCAGTAAGTCACCTCACCGGCCAGTTTTGGCAGGAGACCTCCCCCTCACCTTGCTGGCCATTTCCAACACTAGGCAGCCAGACAGCAGGAGAAAAAAAGAGGGGATGGTTGGTTGGTCACCAGCGATGGGATGATGTCAGTTCAAGTCACACTAAAAGTGACATCAGCACATGCAGTGTATTACTGTTATGTCACCTGTGAGGAGGGGCCCATAACCCCTGAATTCCCTACCGGTTGTGTTGGTGACCCTAGCAACACTCTAGGAAATTCCTCTAATCTCTATGGTCTTTACCATAGAGATTGGGGAAATAAGTAGCATGTAGGGTTGCCAAGTCTTACCTAAGTTTTAGTGGGGGAGTCCCGGGCCCCGTCCTGGAGATCTTCGGCATGCGCGCAAAGCACGCACACCGCGATGACATTGCCTCGAAGTGACATCATTGTGTCAGACACATTGGGGGCGGGACCACTAGCATTCAAGGGGAAACCATAGAGTTTTCCATCGAATGATTGAGTGTCCCCCGCAACGTGCCTGGCTTGATGATGTCACCTCCGGGTGACGTCATCACACCAGACACGTTTTCGCGATCCTGGCATTTTGGAGGTGGGGTTCCCCCCGGCGGCCTGATCCCATTGGACCAATTGCGCAGGGGTTTCCCCGCCCCCCAGGAGGACCTGGCAACCCTAGCAGAGTGTCATGGGGGCTGTGATGTCACTTCTCAATGATTACCTCCCCAGGCTCTGCCCCATACCCCAAGCTCCCAGGACTGATCGACACAGGTCTGGCAACCCCATAACTGAGGCAGAGAAAACTTCTTCTAGCACCAGAACACAGTGAAATCTAGAAAGGGAGAAGGTGTGGGTTAGCCATCTTCTCCAGTGAGAAATGGACCCATACAAATACAAGTGGGACCATACAAATACGCGATCTTTCCTCTACAGTTCTCAGGGATTGTACCCCTCATCTAAGGAATCCTTCCCGCCAGATTGTAGGGAGAGGGATGCCGCCTTCCCATACACATTGCGCTTTCCTGACCCCAAATTTGTTCACAGGGCTGCAGATTGCCTCCTGAGAGCCAGTTTGGTGTAGTGGTTAAATTTGCAGACCCTAATCTGGGAGAACCGGGCTTGATTCCCCCACTCCTTCTTCACATGCAGCTGCTGGTGTGACCTTGGGCCAGTCACAAGTTCTCCCAGAGCTGTTCTCTCAAGGACAGTTCATGGGAGAGCCCTCTTGGCCCCACCGACCTCACAGACGATGCTCCCTCTAAGCTGCGGAGTCTTGTGAGCAGACAGACACACTCCAAGCCCATGTCCCAATATAGTCACTCACTCTTACTCTCAAACACTCTGTATTCCAGTAATATAGTCTCGACTTGAGAGGTCTTGGGCATCTTTTAAAGAGCATCATCAAATGGGCTCTATAGAGAAAGGGAGTTTCTGGACTTAGGCTGATTTTACACCTCCCCTCTAAAGTAGTTTGACTGCTGTCTTTTCCTGTGCTGATTTCACAGTGGTGTGAAATTTCACTCCAGGGGGTCTAAGTGCACTAAGAAACCACAATTGTTTAAAGCAGAATAAAGCGGTATTATACCAGCTTGACCACAGGAGGGCAATTAGTAGATGTGGACATTTCAGTGGCAGCACGGTTTCACACCGCACAGAGGTGTGGGCAGGTTTTTTTGGAACTAGTATGATTCCAGCGGGAAAGTCAGATGTAAAATCAGCCTTAGATGAGATGGTTAAAACAATTCCACTACTTGCTGGTTTCCAATTGATCACTGTCTATTTTTTACAAGGAAGCTGAAGGCGAGGAGCCACATGGAGGAACGTCTGCCCTGAAATATAATCTGATGGGGAAAGGCACTAGAAAGTGTCGTCGGAAATATGGGGCTCGCCTGAGGTTGCCTCTTTGCCGTTTCCCTCAGGTTTCCTTGGTCTTAGAATAATGCTGTCTAGGGTCGCCAGCACAGCACAGGCCCATAGCCAGGATTTTTAAAATAGGGGTGCCTTTTAAAAACTCAGGGGGTGCTGAAATTCACAGCCTCCCCCCCACTTCTCCCTCAAAACATTTACAAGTTCCCTTTAAATGCTTTGGGGGAGAAGTGGGGGCTCCACGCCTGGACTCCAAGCTGTGAATTTGCAGCTTGGAATGTGGGCACATGTGTGGCCTCCCCCTGTTTCTCCCCCAAAGTCAGGGGGCCTTGGGAGGAAGTCAGGGGGCCAGGCCCCGGGAGGCCCCACCATAGCTATGGGCCTGGTTGCCATGCCCCTCCTGGCAACTGGCGAGGGATGGTGGGGGACTTATCTGGAGAAAAGAAAAGCCCAGACCTTGTCGCCAACGTCACACAGGAAAAATGATGTCATCACACCAGAGAGGTCCAGACAACACTCTGGTATCTGGGCAAAATCTCTGTGGTAGAACTGGCTTCTACCATAGAGTTTTTGCCCGGATACCAGAGCGTTTTCTGGATGTCACTGGGGTAATGACGTCACTCCCTGTGTGGCACCGACAACGAAGCCTGGGCCTTCCTCTTTCTCCAGGCAAGTCCTTGCCCCAGACAGTGATCGGTGGCTGGGGGACAGGGACAGGCAGAGCGGGACCCCCGCCTCCGGCAGGGGTCCGGCAACCCTAGCCCTACCTCTCTTGTCCTCCCCTAGCCCTACCTTTGCGCTTCTGAAGCCAAAGCAGATATACAGGGTTGTCTAATGCTGGATTCGCTGTTGCTTCACTTGGCTAATTAGAATAACAAATCTTCGCCGCAGCCCTCTTTGGAGCCATTCTTATCAACATAAACTAATTAAAACAACACAACTAGGGGCAACTCATTAAACATCAGCTATATTTTCTGTATAATTATAAACCTAAAGGGGGGAGGAAAAAAAACCCAGAAGCTCCCCAGAGGAACTGTTGCCTCTTCCACCACTTTCATGAAACATGGGTGTGTTAGATGTTGGCTACATTTCTCTGCTTGCCTCTCAGCCAGGATGGTTAGTCAGAGGACCTTCACCCTCAGAATGACCCTTCAAGCAGACCTTCTGGATCGGACATCGGTCAGTAGGATTGCTAGACTTCATCTGGTAACCAACAGGGAAGTTGGGGAGCAAGGACATGGGGTATGACATTGGCAGTCTTGCTGATGTCACTATGTGACTCCCGGGGACAACCCAGAAGTGACATTGAGTAGCTCTAGAATGGCTGGAAACTCTACGACAAAAGCATTGAGTTCCTGGAGGTCCCTAGCACTGAACAATCCCCAGGGGTCATTTCGTAGAAAAAGAGGTGCAGGAGCTCATTAGCATAACTCATTTGCATAACTCACTTGCATACGCCACACCCCCTAACATACCGGAAGTGTGTCAGAAGGCAACACCCACCCCTCAGGCTCCACTCCACAGGTGAGTGAAACTGACCTGCTCTTCCTCCGTTCCCTTCCCCATCCAATACTTTGTGCAAGAAAAATAAGCATAAAGAACACACCCTCATTCTCTTCCTGCTCCCTTGAAACCACCAGGTTTCAAGTAGACTTGAGATACCCAGGACATGTGCACCACCCATCCCTTCCCCTTCCCCTCCCCACAACAAGACACCCTGTGAGGTAGGTGGGGCTGAGAGAGGTCTTTTGAGAACTGCTCATGAGAGAATAGCTCTGAGAGAACTTGTGACTGGCCCAAGGTCGCACCAGCAGCTGCATGTGGAGGAGTAGGGAATCAAACCCGGTTCTCCCAGATTAGAGTCCAACTCCTGACCACTACACCAATCTGAGGGGGGGGAAGCTACAGAAGGGTTGGTGAAATTTCTCCAGTACTTATGTGCCATGTGTCCAGATAAAAAATGGTATACTTAGAAAGTCTATATGCCACCTTGAGCAAGTCTCTGGAAAAGCAGCACACAGTCATAAAAGGAACAATGATAAAATTATCAATATTAAAACAAAACATTAAAAACAATAAAGACCCTAGCAGGGCTTTCCCTGGGGCACTGCGCCTCTGCACTGCTCGGGGAAGCCGAGGAGGGGGCGGGGCTTGGTCATGTGCCCGCCCCCTGGGCTTCTCACTCCTGGAGCTGCGCTCCTGTGCGCTCCGGCTCCAACGGACCCCTGGTAATATGTGATATATTATTCGTGTTGGCAACGCTCCCATTGATACATGCCACCACTGTAGACTTCAATATGTGTGGACCTACCTTCTGTATCATCTTCTTCCCAATCCACCTTCAAAAATTACCCTTCTTTGCAGTACCAGGGGGGCTTCATCTGCCTCAAGGGATGGGAGGACCCCATCAGGGACATGAGTAAGCGCCGGTTCCCCTTGATGTAACAATCAGAGACGGATTTCGTTTCATTTCATTTTTAAAAGCCCAGAAAGAAAGAACAGAAAGACATACGCTTTGATACTTTGCTAGACTTCAACTTTCCTCTCTGTGTTAATACAGAAAATAAGGTCCCTACACGTTTTTGAAGCACATTTAATGATTTATTTACTGCAAGACCTTTGCTCTAATTGGCTCTTTTGTGTCCTGCTTTTCTTACAAGTTTCTCCCAGAGGAAGATTTTTCCTTGACCGTTCTCAGCTGGCCTCAGTTCTGTTGCTGCAAAGGTCTGTTTTTGTAGGGCTCGGTTTCGTAACCAATAGCCTTCCCAGTCTTGTCCAATGGACTCTTTGCAAGTGTTAGGATGGGAACTTAAGAGGAGAAAGGAAAAGGCCTCGGCCTTGTTGCCGGCATCACACAGGAAGTGATGTCAGCACCCCAGCAACGTCTGGGCGATGCTCTGGTATTTGGACAAAAAGTTCTGACAGACCTGTTCTCTCAAGGGCAGTTCTTGAGAGAGCTCTCTCAGCCCCACCTGCCTCACAGGATATCTGTTGTGGGGAAGGGAAGGGAAAGGAGATCGTAAGCTGCTCTGAGACTCTGGATGAAGGGCGGAGTATAAAGAAGAAGAAGAAGAGATTGGATTTATATCCTGCCCTTCACTCACTTGGAGTCTCAGAGTGGCTTACAAACTCCTTTCCCTTCCCCTCCCCACAACAGACACCCTGTGAGGTAGGTGGGGCTGAGAGAGCTCTGACAGAAACAGCTCTTTTTCAAGGACAGCTGTGCCAGAACTATGGCTTGCCCAAGGTCATCCAGCAGCTGCAAGTGGAGGAGTGGAGAATCAAACCCGGTTCTCCCAGATTAGAGTCCGCGCCCTTAACCACGACACCAAACTGGCTCTCCAATCTCCTCCTCCTCTTCTTCTAAAACTGGCTTATACCACAGAATTTTTGCCCAAATACCAGAGCACAGCCCAGATGTTGCTGGTGTGATGGCATCAGTTTCTGTGCAATGCCAGCAATGAGATCTGGGCCTTTCTCCTTTCTCCCGGTAAATTTCCTCCCACCAGCCAGCTGATTGGAGGGTGGGGGGTGGGACTGAGGGCAGAGGACTCCTGCCTCCATTGGGGGGGGGGGTCTGAGCCCTAGGGCTGCCAAGTCTGCCCGGGGGGCGGGGGATCCCCCGCTACAGGGGTCCCCAATCCGCCGGCCCAATTCGGCTGGTGGGGGAACCCCACCCCTGAAGTCGTCCCCAGAGTGATGATGTCACCGGAAGTGACATCATCACGTTGTGCACGTTGCCGGGGCGACACTCTAGCAACCGCCCCAAAAACTCCTTTGAAGGGTGGACTCTATGGCATTGTACCATGCTGAGGTCCCCCCTTCCCAAACCCTGCCCTCTCCTGGCTCCACCCCCAAAGTCCCCAGGTATTTTCCAACCTGGACTTGGCAACCCTAGGAGGGAGGGAGGGAGGAAGAGGTGGAAAGTGAGGGAGAAACAAAGAAAGCAAATTGATGGGGGAGGGGGAAGAAAGGAAGAGAGAGACAAAGAAAGGAAGGAAAAGGGAGAAAAAGAGAAAGAAAGGTGGAAAGAAAGCAAATAGATGGGGCAGGGAGGAAGGGGGAAGAGAGCGTGAAACAAAGAAAGCAAATAGATGGGGAGAAAGGGGGAAAGAGAGAGAGAGAAAGAGCAAATAGCTGGGGAGGGAGGGGATCTGATTCAGGCTAGCTTTCTTCGTGCATTCACACAGTACCTACAGTGTTCTGACTGGCTAACATTTTCTTCATAGAATCATCAAATCACACAGAGTTGGAAGGGTCCACAGAGGCCATCTAGTCCAACCCCCTGCTCAGTGCAGAATCAGCCTAGAGCATCCCTGACAAGTACTGATCCAGTCACTGCTTGAAGACTGCCAGGGAGGGGGAGGAACAGCTCCCTGCCCTCCTCCAAGTGACATCGTGACATCATGTCCCCCCTCAGCCTCCTCTTCTCCAGACGGAAACTTCCCAAGTCCCTCAGCCTTTCCTCACGGGGCTTCGTGGTCTCCAGGCCTCCCATCCTCCTTGTCGCTCTCCTCTGCGCCCACTCCATTCAGTCCGCATCCTTTTTGAAGCGAGGCCTCCAGAACTAAACATGATACTCCATGTGCGGCCTGACAAATGCAGTGTACAGCAGGACTGTGACATCTCGTGATTTGGATGCTATGCCTCCGTTGATACACTCCAATATCGCATTGGCCTTTTTAAAGACTGGCCTTCAGAACTTGTCAGCTGCCAAGCTGAAACATATGATGGACCAGCAGGCACTAAAGGCTGCCAGCTCCAGGTTGGGAAATACATGAACATTTTTGGGGTGGAGTTTGGGGAGGGCGGGGTTTGGAGAGGGGAGGGGCATCAGTGGGGTATAATGCCATTGACCCACCTTCCAAAGCAGCCATTTTATCCAGGTGAACTGATCTCTGTCACCTGGAGATCAGTTGTAATCCCAGGAGATCTCCAGCCACCACCTGGAGGTTGGCGACCCTAGCAGGTGCTCAATACAGATGCCGGCTCTGCTGCTTCCCTGGGACTGCAGAAACGATGGGTGGTGAGAGGGACTACCTATCAAGACGGAGGTGTCTCAGTCAGTGTTCCTTCCAAGCTGAGCTGGTGTGAGCTAGCTCACCGTTTTTTAGCCTCCAGCTCGCCCATTTTTGTCGTAGCTCAGGAAGGATGGCTTCAGAGCAAGCTAATATGTGCAGCAGCCAAAGCGCTGGCTCACAACTTTAACGCCAGAGGTTCACAAAGTAGAAATGTTGCTCACAGGACTCCACAGCTTAGAGGGAGCATTGGTCCCAAGTCAGTTCGGATATTGGATGTGTAGGCACAGAACGCTATGTCATGCCTTCAGGCCCTGAGATGGAGAGAAATTGCTGCCCTTTGTTCAAAGACATGCCCAAAGTGAGAATTAAGTCACTTTGAACTTTGTTTTGCCATGCAATTATGTTGTGTCATGCACAAATGGGATAATTGTTCGCACAAGTGGCACTTTCACACCCATCCTCCAACCCTCATTAGCGAAGCATAATTACCCCAACTTTGAATGGCTAATTAAGCAAGTGTTGCACGTAGACATGGTGTGCTGTGACTTCCGCACACCTAATTGTATGTACCAGACTCTGACGCATTTATGTACAATATGACATGCGGTAGGTATAGGCACTAAATAGAGAGGAGCCCTGTAATTATTAGTGAAAGGCTGGAATTACATTTTAAAGTTCTTGTGCTTGTTCGGCACATAAGAGTGTGGGGGGTTTTGTTAGAAAATTGTACCAGATTGTGGAGCATTATAGATTTTTAACTAGGAGAAAAAAAAACACATATTTCTATAGATCCCATTCCACTGATATTGGTTGGCCTCCCATTTACCTGTCTTACCAGTTGTTGTTCCCAGTTTCCCACCCCTGAGAAACAAGGAGTGAAATGGCCTCCATATAGCGACACTCTAGGAATTTCCTATACTCTCTATGGTATGGACTGTAGAGACTAGGTGAGGGAGAGACATAGAGACTAGGAGAGGGAGTCTAGGCTATCACCCAGAAGTAGGTATCGCATTCTCCCCAAGCTCTACCCTCCTGAGGTGGTAAAGGTAAAGGTTTCCCTTGCTTGAAAGCCAGTCGAATCCGACTCTAGGGTTGCGGTGCTCATCTCCATTTCCAAGCCAAAGAGACAGAACTGTCCGAAGATGTCTCCGTGGTTATGTGGCCAGCATGACTAAACGCCGAGGCGCACGAAACGCCGTTACCTTCCCACCAAAGCGGTACCTTTGGTGTAGTGGTTTGTTTGGTGTAGAGCCAGTTTGGTGTAGTGGTTAAGTGCGCGGACTCTAATCTGGGAGAACTGGGTTTGATTCCCCACTCCTCCACTTGCACCTGGCTGGATGACCTTGGGCAAGCCATAGCTCTGTACCAGCTGTTCCCTCAAGGACAGCTTGGGAAAGAGCTCTCTCAGCCCCACCTACCTCACAGGGTGTCTGTGGGGAGGGGAAGGGAAAGGAGTTTGTAAGCCGCTCTGAGACTCCAAGTGAGTGAAGGGCGGGGTATAAATCCAATCTCTTCTTCTTCTACCTATTTATCCACTTGCAATTTCTTGCTTCTGAACTGCTCGGTTGGCAGGAGCTGGGGCCAGAGATGGGAGCTCACTCCGTCACACAGCACTTGGGTCTCAAACTACTGACCTTCTGCTCTGCAGTTCACTATCTTAACCTCTGAGCCACCATGGTGACCCTCCTGACGTAACCACTTTCCAAATCTCCCAGCATTTGCCAAGGTAGTTGGCAATTCTAGCCATTTCCTTTTACTGTTTGGGTTGCTGTGATGGGGGAAAGGATTCCCTTACTCTGTTCTAAAACCTGGACAAATCAAATATTAATAAAATTGACAAACTTGCTTTCACATGCCCACTCAGATGTGGGAAATTCCTAAAAAATTGGAGTGGTGCCTGGGAAGGGAGCTCAGAAGAGATGGGGTATCATAGAATCCCCCCTCTGAAGCCACCATGCCCTCTGGGGAACTGATCTCCAAAGATCTTAACCACTTGAACCACCATAGCCCCTTGCAGTATTGGCATGCTGTGATCTTTTCTGCTCTTTTTTTTTACAATTCTCTATGAGCATCCAGACTCTTTTGGGAGTCTGTCAATGTAAGAAGGCGGGCTTAGATGGTTTGCATGTCTTTTTAGACTATTGGTACTGTGATTTAATGAAGACAATCAAATAAGAATCTTTATGATTGCCTGAATGATGGCAACAAATTCCTCTTATGGCGATGGGTGTGCATGCCTTTACAGAATTCAGTGAAATGGGGCTTACTGAGGGTGCGTTCATACATCTCTTTTGAGCTGTGCCAGGAATGAGTGCCTGATAAATTTAATGTGCACGTCCAGATTGCAACATCTGGGAATTGTGCTGCTTCCGTGAGTAGCCTGTCGATCCCTGTCAGGAATCCGTACTTAAAAGATAGTAGTGAAAGTCGGATCTAAAGCTAGCCGACAGGCCAATGGTGGACTTTCCACCATCAGGTCATACCTCCAGTGTGCAATCAACCCGTAGGGATGGTCTCCAGGCCATCCCAAACAGCTGCCATTTAAAAAAAAACCCTTAGCAATGTGCGCATAACCGCTTAAACATGTGATGTCCCCAGCAATCTGAACATTTTAATGTTTCTGACAGTCCCCTGAACTTTATCAACTTTATAAACTAAAAGGGTACCTAGAGGAAGGTACCGCTGGTGGCGCTTTTATTATTTTAGCCCATGCATGCATGGAAAAACAAGTATATGGTGAGGCACATATGCGCATACACAGACAGGGTTTTTTTAAAAAAAAAAAGCCAACCACATGGCTCCTTACGGTGGATGCCATCTACACAATCCACCACAGGAGTCACGCACGGTAAAGCGCTTCACCGATGAGCTGTCTGGTCGTGCAACACTGGATCAAAAAGATCTAGCTCAAATTACAGCCGGGTCAATGGTGGGATTAGCTGCCCATCTGAACACACCCTGAGATAACATTTCTAGCAGAAAATGTGCCTTCCCGTCTTGATCCCAGTCACCTTCGCAATAACCTTTCGAAGAAGGTTGTTACTCCTCGTACATTATTGAAATATTTATATCCCGCCTTTCTCCAGGGAGTCCAGGTGATTAACGAAGTGCCAACGGGCAAAAAAATTCAATAAGCAAGGGGGAAAAAAATCAGTAATGACATGAACACAGCCAGCAGAAGAGCTACAAGAATATATCCACTGCAGCTCTCAAACAATTTCAGCAGAGCCATACAATCTGGCATTAGAAGGACACGTGCTTAAGCAAGTTCAGGTTTGTCTCATCTCACAGTCCCATATGGCAATCACAGAGCTCATCCCTCACCCAGTTCGCAAGATCTCCTACCATGTTATCCTGCCCAGAAAAGTCATCTTCCCAGTTATGCAGGGAGAGCGGCATAGAAATCAAATAATAAATAAATAAATAGTACCACTTCAGCTTTCTTATTGGAGGGGAAGGGCTGGGGCTCGGTAGTAGACCATCTGCTTGGCATGCCAAAGGTCCCAGGTTCATCTCCAGGGTCTCGGGCAGCTGGTGATGTGAAAGACCTCTGCCTGAGACCCTGGAGAGCCCCTGCCAGTCCGAGTAGACAATACTGACCTTGATGGACTGATGCTTTGATTCAGTAGAAGGAAGCTTCCTGCGTGTGTGTTAACTCAAAAGTTTTTCTGTAAGAGACAAATAGTTTTGGAGTGTAGCCATTTAGGTCTGCAACACAGCAGCTAAATTCCAGTCAAGCATGGACAGCTTCAAGAGGGAATTAGATAAACATACGGAGCAGAGATCCATCAGCGGCTATTAGCCACAAGGTATAGATAGGAACTCTCGGTCTGGGGCAAGTGATGCTCTGTATTCTTGGTGCTTGGGGGAGAGGGTGCAACAGTGGGAGGGCTTCTAGTGTCCTGGCCCCACTGCTGGACCTCCTGAGGGCACCTGGTGTTTTTGGCCACTGTGTGACAGAGTGTTGGACTGGATGGGCCATTGTCCTGATTCAACATTGGCTTCTCTTACGTTCTCTTATGTTCAGAGGTAGTTCACCATTGCTTGCCTTTGCATAGCAACCCTGGAGTTCCACGGTGGTCTCCCATTGTAAAGTACTGGGTTGTGAGACGCGTTGGGTGATTAAAGCCAATAGTTTATTGAAAGGTCGAAATAAAGTGTATCAAACCGGACTCGCAGATCCGCTTATATTCCCCTTCTTGACCGCACCCATGCACACACCCAACACCCGTGATTGGTTACTTACAACGCCCCTGCCACCTATAGGTCTACCCAGGGGTCCTTTTGAGCAGGAGCTCGGGGAAGCGCAGCTCCGGGAGTTGGTGCAAGCCCCCCCCCCCCCGTGGGGGAATGCCTGCTTGTGTCATGGCTGCAGCAAAAGGACCCCGTCCCCTGGAAAGGTCCTTGTTCCTCCAACCAGCCTTCTGAAGGCTTCAGCCACCACTGAAGCTATCCTCTCAGAATAGTGGTATTTCTGAGGCTTGGATTAGTAGCTGTCCCTTCTCTGCCAGCTTGTTTGTTTTTGTTTCTTTCTTTCTTTTTTTCTTCCTTCCTTCCTTCCTTCTCTCTCTCTCTCTCTCTTTCTTTCTTTCTTTCTCTCTCTCTCTCTCCTTTCTTTCTTGCCTTCTGACATACCTCTGGTGATGTCAGGGGGTGTGGCATTTGCAAATAAGTTATGCTAATGAGTTATGCTAATGAGCTCCTGCACCTCTTTTTCTACGAAATGACCCCTGGGTCTACCTACAGAAGTGGGCTTCCCCATTGGTTCCTAACTACGATCCTCTGGGTCTGTTATCTTAGGAGTGAAGCTTGACGGCTTCTCCTGGCCACGTGCGTGGCCAACCGCGTGTGTGGCTTAGTAGCTGGGACGTAACACCCATCCAAGTACTTTCTGAGGGCTGACAAGATCAGGCTAGCCCGGGCTATCCAGGTCCGGACAGTAGCCCTTTAGAGCCAAACAAGATTTTCAGAGTATGAACTTTTGAGAATCAATCAGTATCTGATGAAGGGAGCTTTGACTCCTGACAGCTCATACCCTGAAAATCCTGTTGGTCTCTAAGTTCCGACCGGATTCACATCTAGCTGTAAAATGCACATTTCAAACCATTTGGCATGCCCTTCAGGGAAGTAGAGAATTCCCGACTCCTGTGATGGTAAAGCTTCTTCCTCCCAGGTTCCCACCGGCCAAACCTCTTCTACCGCTGGTTCCTAGAGGAAGACCCCCATCAAATTTTGTTCTTCGTCAAAATTTGGTAGGTATTCTAAATACTATGGCTTTTAATAATTTTTCTCCCCTGGACTTAGCAAGTATGAACAATACCACTTCCAGGAAATCGCTTTTCTAGAAGTATAACATTAAATGAAATTGGACCATTGATACCTTGATGAAAGGTAGTAGTGGTGGTAGTGGCGATAGTGGCGGTAGTAGTAGTAGTAGTAGTAGTAGTAGTAGTAGTAGTAGTAGAAGAAGAAGAAGAAGAAGAAGAAGAAGACTTGGATTTATACCCTGCCCTTCACTTGGAGTCTTAAAGCAGTTTACAGTCTCCATCCCATCCTCTCCCCACAACTGACACCCTGTGAGGGAGGTGGAGCTAAGAGAGCTCTGAGAGAACTG
This sequence comes from Lepidodactylus listeri, assembly GCA_029233225.1. Classification (NCBI taxonomy): domain Eukaryota; kingdom Metazoa; phylum Chordata; class Lepidosauria; order Squamata; family Gekkonidae; genus Lepidodactylus; species Lepidodactylus listeri. The sequence continues at coordinate 7,097,074 of JARCFY010000010.1, forward strand.
CTTTTGAGGGAACAGCTCAGAGAGAACCGGGACTGGCCCAAGGTCACCCAGCTGGCTTCGTGTGGAGGAGTGGGGAATCAAACCTGGTTCTCCAGATTAGAGTCTGCCGCTCTTAACCATTACACCGAACTGGCACACTTACTGAGAATTTCATTCTAATAAAAAGTTACATCGAGAAACATATGTCCCCAATGAAATCAGTGCCAATTAATAAAGAATCAATTAAAGAACTGGAACCTATATATAACTGTAAGAAAGAAAACACAGTTATTGACAAAAGGAATGACCTGTTCGTACACCCAAGAAAGGCAGATGATGGTTGGAGTAATCTGCAGGGTTGCCAGCATTGCCTTAGTCAGTGTTGGGGTCTATGCCTGGGGAGGCTAGTCTTTGGAAGGATGTGACATCACTTCCAGATGACACTCTAGGAATTTCCCCTAATCTCAAAAGAACATAGAGACCTGGGGAAATTCCTAAGAGTGTCACTTATGGAGACCATTTTTCAGTCATTTCCCCCTTCCTGCTCCTTTTTCAGGGGTGGGGGATTGGAACTGAGAGTGGGGGGAGAGCCAGTTTGGTGTCGTGGTTAAGTGCGCGGACTCTAATCTGGGAGAACCGGGTTTGATTCCCCACTCCTCCACTTGCACCTGGCTGGATGACCTTGGGCAAGCCATAGCTCTGTACCAGCTGTTCCCTCAAGGACAGCTTGGGAAAGAGCTCTCTCAGCCCCACCTACCTCACAGGGTGTCTGTTGTGGGGAGGGGAAGGGAAAAGGAGTTTGTAAGCCGCTCTGAGACTCCCTTGGGGAGTGGAGGGCGGGGTATAAATCCAATCTCTTCTTCTTCTTCTCATCGGCCCCCGTAGTTTTGGGGAGTGGCTAAAAGGGGGTGCAATTCAGCACTGACGTGGGCCATATTCTTACGCTGAAAACTTCGTTACGATTACAGCCTGTCGATTCTTATTTCTTACTGTTCCCAAGTCTAGCAGAAATTACTTGAAGTGTGCTTGTACTGTGAAACACGGACACACACACACTGTCTACAAATAAGCATGCACTCAGAATCAATAACACAAAACCACCTTGTATCTGTGTGTGCTGCAAGTAATCACAATGGCACACAAGGCAATGCCAGTATTGTTCTACACAGTTTGTCCAGCTTACTCTAGAGTCAAAGTAAAGGTTTCCCTTTGCTCGAGAGCTAGTTGAATCTGACTCGAGGGGGCGGTGCTCATCTCCGTTTCCAAGCTGAAGAGCCAGTGCTGTCCAAAGACTTCTCCGTGGTCATGTGGCCGGCATGACTAGACACCAAGGCGCATGGAATGCTGTTCCCTTCCCACCAAAGCGGTACCTATTTACCTACTTGCATTTTTTTACTTTCGAACTGCTAGGTGGGCAGGAGCTGGGGCCAGAGACGGGAGCTCACTTCGTCGTGCGGCACTCAGGTCTCGAACTGCTGAACTACAGCCTTCCGGTCTGCAAGCTCGGTGTCTTAAGCTCTGAGCCCCCGCAGCCCAACACTAGAGTCTACACTGGAATAAGTTGTCATCGGACTATACTGACAATCACTGGTATACTCAGAAGCAGAGACTGAATTCTTAGGTTGCCTCCACATACACTGAATAATTAGGTGTGCCAGTCCTCAGATGGGGTGGGCAAATCCCTGATTTTAAGGGTCCCCCAGATGTTGGCCAAATGGCTGGTGGGGGTAAGCACTGCCTCAACAGTCATCCGCACCCCTCCTTGAAAAGAGCAGGCACCTGTATTCCCCCCCCAACCATTTAAAGGGAACCTCCCCCGGCTCCACCCCCCAAATCTCCAGGTTTTTCCCAACCCAGAGCTGGCAACCCTATAAATAAGATTATTCTGATTTGTAATGGTTTCCTCAGATAAAAAAGGAACTCATCCCCCCCCCTTATCCGTTCAAATTCTTTTAGGAATTAAATCTTTCGCAGGCTGACAAAGAGGCCTGCGTGTGCAGAAGGGTTTGTTTTCTCCTTCGACGGAGCCGGGTGGAGGAACGAAACCTCAGCGCTGACGGTGATTCTCCAGGCATTCCCGCCACAAGGGAACTGAGCAGCTTGAGTGTATCCTGACAGCTTTGTTGTGTTTTCCTCTGTTCTTTGCGAAAACGAGAGAGCTCTGCGAAACACAAATTGAAAATGAGGCACCCGTCAACAGCATTGTGTTTCCTAACAAACAGGAGCAAGAAAACATTGTCAGCATGTGCGTCCGGAATTAGCTAATCAAACTCAAAATGTGTATCTCCTTTATTTGGTTTTATGTATACATATATCTAATGCATATATCCATGTATTTGGTTCCCTTACTGACTGGCTGCCCTATATATGCTCTCCAGAAAATGTTGGACAGTTGTTCATTGATCTACCTTGGAAATCCATGCTTCGTAGTATTGATGCGACTTAATCAGTTCCTACTGAGGAAGAGAATCTGAAACGAAGTTTGAAATCCGGAATCTTCATTCTGCTGAACATTACATTTTTGTACTCTGTTGTTATAACCTTTGATGTATTACTTATTGCATTATACTATCCTTACCTGTTGGATATTCTTTAAACACTTAATTGTTGCCTGTTATTTATGACTTACCTGTTGAATATTTGTATAACCAGATAGATAGATAGATAGATAGACAGACAGACAGACAAACAGACAGGCAGGCAGGCAGGTAGTTATTGAACAACTACATAATTATTCTCGGATTATTCTTTGTGTTATCTACACAGTTCTCCCTCTGATTGTACATATATTTAATACATGTAGTGTGTGTGTGTGTGTGTGTGTGTGTGTGTGTGTGTGTGTGTGAAGAACCATCAAGTAGCTTCTGACTTATGTCCACCCTATGAATTCATGTCCTCCAAAAAGTCCTATCATCAACAGCCTTGCTCAAGTCTTGCCAACGGAAGGCCGTGGCTTCCTCAATTGAGTCCCTCCATCTCATGTTGGGTCTTCCTCTTTTCCTGCTGCCTTCAACTTTTCCTAGCATTATTGTCCTTTCTAGTGACTCTTGTCTTCATCATGTGATGAAAGTATGATCGCCTCAGTTTAGTCATTTTAGCTTCTAGGGAAAGTTTAGGCTTGATTTGATTTAGAACCCACTTATTTGCCTTTCTGGCAGCCCGTGGTCTCTGTAAAACTCCCCCCCGACACCACATTTCAAAAGAATCCACTTCCTCCCTGTCAGCTTGTTCCATTGTCCAGCTTTCGCACCCATATATAGGAATGGGGAATACCATGGCCTGAATTACTTAATCTTGGTTGCCAGTGATGCATCCTTAAACTTATACTTAAGAATCCTTTCTACTTCCCTCATGGCTACCCTTCCCAACCTCAATTTCCTGATTTCTTGGTTGTAGTCTCCCTTTTAGTTGATGATGGAGTCAGGAGCCAGGAAATCTGATTTATATTTATTTATTTATTTATTTATCACATTTTTATCCCGCCTTTCCAGACAACTGGCTCAAGGTGGCTTGCAGCAATAAAATACCATAAATTGTTTAGTTTAAAACAGAAAATAAGTATATCACAAATTAAAACAACATATACCCAACTTAGACTGATGGAGATCTGAGTTCAGTGGTGAAAGCAGCAGCAAGGGATTTGGCCCACTGCACCAGGGCAATGTTATCCTAATTCCCCTGGTGGCGGTCCCTAATCGAAAGCCTGGCGGAAGAGCTCCGTCTTGCAGGCCCTGCGGAACTGTAACAAGTCCCACAGGGCCCTGATGTTCTCCAGGAGCTCATTCCACCTTGAACAGTGTCTTCATTGTCAACCTTAAAATTGTGTTCTGTCTGTCTGTCTGTCTGTCTGTCTGTCTGTCTGTCATCTAGCTATCATCTATCATCTATATGATCATAGTGTTGGAAGGGACCTCAGGGGTCATCTCGTGCAACCCCCTGCACAATGTAGGAAATTTGCAAATACCTCCCCCCACATGACCCCAGGGACCAGAACATGACAAAAAAACCCCATCCAGGATCCCTGGCTAAACTGGCCTGGAGAAAAATGGCTTCCTGACCCCAAAGTGGCAATCAGCATTTCCCTGGGCATGTAAGAAAGGGCCACCCATATATAATACACTTAATCGCCTTTGTGAAAAATGATGGTTGGTAATCTGTGGAAATCGTTGAAAATGACCAGCGCTTTGGTTAGTCACTGTCAGCTTTTCATAGCTGCACAAGAAAAGAGCAGGGAGGCAGGGAGGGAGGGGGACAGAGAAAGAGAGAAAACAGAGAGACACAGAGAGAGATACTCCCCAAATCTAACCGACAGGAGTACCTTCCAGCCAGAAGCGCTAACATATGTTCCCACTGAGGAGAATTGTCCTGAGACACGTTTCTGAGCATACCGTTTCTACTTTCGGCCAATGATTGCAGTGTCTGAGTGATTTTAGGAAGGTTTTCTGGGTCTGTTCAAGCGGAAGGTCTGGCTTGCCTGCTATTCTGTCCTCTATTCTGGTGTTCTGCCTGCCTGCCTGCACAGAAGGAATGAACGTTTTGCTTGCACTCTGTGCATCTGCAGGGAACGCTCTATTGCTTTTGGGGGGGGGGGGATTTAAATATCCCCCGTATAGGTTTTTTTTTTTAAGTTTTCAGATTTTTCTGCACACCTGGGGAGTCCCCAAGGTGTGTAAGGAAATCTCTCTGCCCCCAAGTGCCCCTGATGTGCAGATTTAGATATCCACATGCACAGGGAACACTTGGCTATTAGTATATAGATACCGCGTCCTGTGTGGAATCCAGCAGGTTGTCTAACAAGGGCTAGGTTTACCTCATTAGCGAGGGACCAAGTGCCAATTACCCTTGAACGTCCACATTAATGCTTCAGTTGACATTGGGTGGTGGCCCGGGCGCTCGAGGATACATCCCAGGTAGGAGTGAGCCCCCAGAATTAAATCCTCCCCTCGTTAAAATGGAGGGCCTCTCCACAGAGACGAGAGCCACACAGGCGATTGTTTACATGCCGGCACTCTGAATAGACGCGGATGTCCCCTTTGCCATTAATATGCATTAGTTGCTCTCAGCCATTCTCTCAGAGTGCATCAGAGGTCTGCGTTCATTAACATGCTAATTGGGCAGTCCCTCCCAGTGGAGTTTCCAAGACTAATAGTAAACAGAACCAGTGAGCTTCACCGCTTTGCATTGCGCAGTGGCAGTAGACATTCTTTGGCGGTGGACTAGGTGTCTCCCACTTTTGATTAGCCTGGGGGGAGCAGATTCTAGCTACGTTTTTGAACCGTGCGCATGAATTATATGCCTGCCAAAGAACCAGTTCAAACCTGTGTCTATTTTCCAAACAATTCTATGCCACCTTCAGTGTTCCCTCTAAGCTGAGTTAGTGTGGGCTAGCTCACAGGTTTTAAGCCTCCAATTCACACGTTTTTGTCTTAGCCCAGGAAAGATGGCTCCCAAGTGCAGTGGCCAGATCGCTCGCTCACAACGTTAAGGCCAGTTGCTCACAAAGTAGAATTTTATGCCAGGACGTTAATGCCAGTAGCTCACAAGACTCCACAGCTTAGAGGGAGCACTGGCCACCTTTCTGTCAAGACTGGCTGTTATAAACACAATTGCAGGACGAATTCTGCTTCACGGGTAGGGTTGCCAGCAGAAGGGTTGGGAGCTGGGGGCATGGGGGTGGCTGACAATGGTTGGAGATTCTACAAGAAAACCATAGAGTTTTTGGTGATTCCTAGAGCTACACATTGTCACTTCTGGATTGGATCTGGAAGTGATATACTGGCCCAGAGGGGACAAGCAGTGAGAGGCCTAGCAAGCTTATTTTCTGGTAACATCAATGTATAAGAGACCTAGGGTTGCCAGGTTCCTCTTGACCACCAGCAAAGGATAGGAGAGGTAGGGTTGCCAGATCCAAATTGGGAAACTCCTGGAGATTTGGGGCTGTGGCCTTAGGAGGACAGGGACCTCAGTGGGGTACATCGCCATAGAGTCCACCTTCCAAAGCATCCATTTTCTCCAGGGAAACTGATATCTGTAGTCTGGAGATAAGTTGTAATTCCAGGGGATCTCCAGGTCCCACCTGGAGGCTGGCATCCATATCCGGTGACAGGGTCACTTCTCACATTACTGCCATCCTATCAAGATTATGCCAGCATTTGCAAGTGGTCTCTTCTTCCCATGTGGTTCCAGGACAACTTTGACATGTTGTAGCAGCTCTCACACTGCCAACCGTAACATGTTAATCAGCCCAAGGTGCTAGAGCTATTCTAGAGCTATTGCAAAGAACAGTCAAACTGTATCCCGGTATAACGGCCATTTGTTCTCATATCTGCCACCTCATCAGTATCTCTCACAGAGGCATTGTTCTATGTGCCTGTACTTGAAGAAGGAGAAGGGGAAGGAGAAGGGGAAGGAGGAGGAGGAGGAGGAGGAGAAGAAGAAGGGGAAGGAGGAGGAGGAGGAGAGGAAGAAGAAGAAGAAGGGGAAGGAGGAGAAGGAGAAGAAGAAGAAGAAAGGGAAGGAGGAGGAGGAGAAGAAGAAGGGGAAGGAGGAGGAGGAGAAGAAGGGGAAGGAGGAGGAGGAGGAGAGGAAGAAGAAGGAGAAGGGGAAGGAGGAGGAGGAGAAGAAGAAGAAGAAGGGGAAGGAGGAGGAGGAGAAGAAGGAGGAGGAGGAGGAGAAGGAGGAGAAGAAGGGGAAGGAGGAGCAGGAGAAGAAGAAGAAGGGGAAGGAGGAGGAGGAGGAGAAGGGGAAGGAGGAGGAGGAGAAGAAGAAGGGGAAGGAGGAGGAGGAGGAGGAGAACGAGAAGAGATTGGATTTTTAGCCTGCCCTTCACTCCAAGTCTCAGAGCAGCTTACAAACTCCTTTCCCTTCTTCTCCCCACAGCAGACACCCTGTGAGGTAGGTGGGGCTGAGAGAGCTCTGAGACAACTGTCCTTGAGAGAACAGCTCTGACAGGACCATGGCTTGCCTAAGGTCATCCAGCAGCTGCAAGTGGAGGAGTGGAGAATCAGTCCTGGTTCTCCCAGATTAGAGTCCACACACTTAACCACTACACCAAACTGGCTCTTCAGAAGTAAGGAGGGAGGTTATTAAAAATAGGCTAGGTGGTCTTGTTCATGATGCCTTGACGTCATGATTCTCTCCCTCTTGCTATTCACCTAGATCGTATCCAGAAAAGATTAGGCAAAAACAAAAAAACAAAAAATCACCAGGCTTTCGGTTGACCTCACGCCCCCTCTTTTCTGTGCTGCCTTAATGTTCTTCCCGTGTTGTAACACCATGTTTAATTCTCTTTGCTGCACTGATTTCTTGGGCTTCCTTCAGCTTTAGTTTATTTGAGCCGCTGTTTACCACAATAAGTTGATTTACGCGTTTATTTCATTCAACAGGTGTTTGCAGAACTGAACAGATTGGATGATCAACTCACATCTGACAGGCAGTTTCAAACACAGGAAATTCAACTGTCGAACACATTTGTGGGAAGATTTGTAGCATCCTATGAGAGCAGGCTGTTTCAAACATCTATCTGAGCTGAGTTCTGGAAGGCAGCAGGAGAGAGCTGCAGGAGGGGTGAGTGTTTTTCTTTTTCTTATTTGCTTTCAGCTGAGGAGGTTTAGCTGAGGGTACTGTGTGTGGAAGTGTGTGAGTGAGTTTTGAGTTGTTGCAGAGTGCTGGCTGCTTGAGATAAGGGTGTGAAAGGGCCATTGTTTAACTGCTAATTGAGTCCCTGGGGGAGGCTTCTATTTAAGGCTCCACCTGGCCAGAGGCAAGAACTGAAGGGCAAGAATGAAAGGGTAGGGCTCTTGGCCTGTGGCTCTGAGCCTAGGGACTCTTAGACTAGGGGCCTGTGAGAAGCCAAGGAAGAGCCAGAACACCAGGGCCCTAGGCTCTTTGGGGTCCCAGCAAGGTAAGCAGACTTCTACAAGGAGAATACAAAGGGTTTAAAAGGGGGATTATATAAAATTATTTTTAAAGCAATTATGAAGCCAGAATGCCAGCAGGGGGTTGGGGGCTATCCAGTGTTTTGCATGGTGTGTCACATGTATGATTATCTGCCCACATTTAATTTTAGAATCAGTTTAATGAGAGAAATGTACCCTATCACACTTTTCTACAGTTTTTTTTTAAATCAGGAGTGAGATCGCTTGTTGAGATTCTCATCACAGCCTGCAAGTTAATGTCTGTCAAAGAGCATCTATATTTACTCTTGTTGATCTTCATGCAAGAAAAACTTTGCTCACCAATATATGCAGACCCAAATATAGAGGACATTTTCGCAGCAAATTTCTTCATACATGGAAATTTTTTCAGCAGGCAAAGATTTGTAAAAGTCAACTAATGTCACAGCATTAAACCTTTCTTTCACAGTGTGATCTGACTGCATGTCAATAAGTTCAAGCGGCAGCTCCTCAGGTGCTGTATCAATATCAGCAGTGATGGGATAAGAGAGCAAATTGAATTTAGGCTCAATTTTCTTGAAGTCCTGAAATCTTCTTGGCGGGCCGTAAAAAGCTCTGTGGCGGGCCGCATGTGGCCCCCGGGCCACCATTTGCCCACCCCTGCTATAGATGATATGAAATTAGCACAATAAATAAATTGAATAAAACTACCACTATTTTATTTAATGTATATTTGTTGATTTTTATGATACAATGTATACCTTTTCTGAAATGCAGAGTTAACTAATGAATGCAATCATTTTAAAAGGTGCGGCCCTCCGCTAACCTCCGCTCACCTCCGCTCCCACAAAGTGGCCCCCGAGCCAAAGCAATTGCCCACCCTGGCCTATGCCATGCCATCTTCCCTCCCATCCCCCTCCACACATTCATAACATATAGGTAGAGGAAGCTGAAGCCCTCTATGTGTAGGCCTCAAGGACACTAATCTTATGTGCAGAGACTGTAGTGGGTTCCCAGAACAATGGACATGCAAATGTACCCTTCAACTTTCCTACCTGAAGATCACATTATTATCAGCTTTAATACTGCAAAGCTTTTTTGAGAAAATAAGACTTCAAAATCGAGAGGAAGGTAGTTTTTACACTCCAAGATCCTTTTCATCTTAAAGGATATGTTTGATGTCTGACACGTAGATATTTCAGAAATATCCTCCGAGAAATCTTCGCTCTAATATTCATGCTATTTCCCAGCTCCATTCCCATTGTGGAGAGTGCAATTTCAACTTGATATGTAAAATTGATCTTAAACAGCCAAGCCTGACATTCATTGCTATTTCATTTTTTTTATACATCTATAAAAAAAAAATCTAGATTCCAAGCAACCCATAGCAGTCATTTGGTAGCGACGCAGCACTTGGTGATAATCAGCATTATCACTCAGCGTAGTCAATATGCAGAAATATTCGATTCCGAGAGGGCTGCTACCAGAAATCCACTTGAGATGTCCTTCAAGCTGCAAGAAGAGAGATTCAAGGGGATACGAAATAGAGAACTAAGACGATGGGGTCTGACTTTGATCCTTGCGTCGTGTGATGGAGTAATTTACTCGCTAGATAGATCTCGCAGTGTAAGGGGAAAGAATAGGGGGAGAAGGAAGCGGTAATGTGTCACCTTATCTAAATAAGGTACCTGTCATTCCTGAAATACTGTTTAAACTATGATAGATTTCCTGAGTGGAGAAAAAGAGATTTTTGCCCTGTGAAAGCAGGTCCTTTTTAAATAGAAAAGGGTAATGATAACGCCATGTTTCCAAGATGGAGATGAAGAGGATACTTGGTTTTACTATAGAGTTTCCAGCGATTCCTTCAGCTACTGCTGTAGGCCCCACTGCTGGACCTCCTGACGGCATCTGGTGTTTTTGGCCACTGTATGACCCAGAGTGTTGGACTGGATGGGCCACTGGCCTGAGCCAACATTGGCTTCTCTTATGGTCTTACCTACTGGCACTTTCAGGTTGTATCCAGAAGTGATATCATGGCATGGCCTATGTTATATGCACCCCACCCGTCCTCACCACCCAACACTCCCGCTAGTTTCTGGGCTTGGTCTGGAAATCATATCCCCAACTCTCCTACACACAAGGCTTGCTTTCCACTCTAGAGGCTGGAAGATTCCATTGGCCCTGTACAGCTCGCCACATCAACCTCATCAGGGAACAGTGGGCAATCCAGGGAGAAGGATATCCTAGGAGCTCCCCGCACTGTGACCCGAAGCCCAGGATGAGCGGAGAGGACAGCCAGATCACCCGCTACAGAGGGAGATCTCCCACCCTGGACACCCATTTCCCACTGCTGCTTAAGAGGGCAGCAAAGACAAATTAGTACCAGGGGGGGATTCAGCACTGCACAGGTGCCGCAATGTCAATTCAAGCACAAATCAGAAGCGATGTCATTGTGTCTGTGCGACTATTTAGGACTCCCTCAAAACTCGATGGTTAAGCCATAGTATTCTTTAATGAACCTTAGAACACCAAATTAATATGATGATGTTGCTTCCTGTTCACACCAGAAGTGGCATAGTGGCGCTGATGTGACATCAACAAAGTAGGTACCGCCCCCTGCAATTTTCCCACCAGGTGCCAGTCCTGGGCTGGCTCCCTAGAAAAGGAGGAGGGGCAAGACACAATGAACCTTCCCCTCTCCCTTTCTGATGACATGCCAGCCCCTGGGAGGAGGAATGTGAGGCCGCAAGGAGAAAGATTTCCCGGAAGACCGGAGTCCAGGACTCGCAGAGCCCCAAATGAAATAAGCAGTTGAGATAGATGGATAAAATTAATACGGCCCTACCAGTCTGCAACCCTTATGGTTGCTTCAGAATGGAGGGCCTCCTTTGCCAACATGGAAGGTAAAGGTAAAGGTTTCCCTTGCTTGAAAGCCAGTCAGATCCAACTCTAGGGATGCAGTGCTCATCTTCAGTTTCCAAGCCGAAGAGCCAGCGCTGGCCGAAGATGTCTCCGTGGTCATGTGGCTGGCATGACTAAATGCCGAGGTGCATGGAACGCTGTCACCTTCCCACCAAAGCGGTACCTATTTATCTACTTGCAATATCTTGCTTTCCAACTGCTAGGTTGGCAGGAGCTGGGGCCAGAAACGGGAGCTCACTCCGTCACATGGCACCCGGGTCTTGAACTGCTGAACTACCGGCCTTCTGCTCTGCAGCTCAGCATCTTAACCTCTGAGTCACTGCAGCCCCTGAGAAGGGCACTTTTTAAAGACAAAAAGACTGGATTCAGATCCCTTTCTCACAAGTAGAAGGATGCTTCCCATGTATATTCATGTGTGAGCGAATTTTTTTCTTATTCAATTTCCCACTTTTTCAGGATCTCGGTGGGCGGGGGGAGTTCAGTGGGATTTCTGCAGACTGTTGTTCAATTAATATACATTTTTTTCAGCGTTAAGTCATTAGATAATTGACTGATACAGTTAACGTATTTTTCGGACCATACGACGCACCTGACCATAATACGCGGGGGGGAGGCTCGCGCCTTCTGCACTGGTTAGCAGTGGCCTCACGCAAGCCGGCGGCAGCGGCAAGAACAGGAGCCGGCGGTGGCGGCTTCGCGCGAGCCAGCAGTGGCGGCTTCGCGGCAGCAACAGACAACAGCAACAGCAACACGAAATTTTTAAAGTCACTCCCCCGCCCCAACGTGTAGTCTTCGCTCCATAAGACGCACACACTTCCCCCCCACTTTTTTGGGGAGAAAAAGTGCATCTTATGGTCCGAAAAATATGGTAATCAACCTTCCGATCTGCAGTTCAGCGTCTTAACCATTTGAGCCACCGCAACCCCTGAAGAAGAAGAAAAAGTGGCCACTGACTGGGAATTATTTTTTTTGGGGGGGGGGATATTGGTGTGGTCTCTTTCATAGTTTGCACAGCGTTTCCATCAGTAAACGCGCCGGTCGCCAAGCATGGAAGAGACTGGCAGTGGAGACCAGCCTGATTTTGTCCGCCTCCGCCTGGCTTCTCAGCAGGGAAAGTAGTTCTGTGCCTTTGAAACGGGATGACCGTCCCCATTCTTGGCAGTGTGTACTGGTGCTGAAATGTGCTCTTCTGGTGCTCTCTGAAACTGGCTCGGTTTTGTTGCCAAGCTTCAAATAAAGTCTTCTAAATATGTGGTACAGAGTCGTTTCCGAAGTCCTGAGAGCCGAAGGGAATTCACAGAACATGTTTTCCTACCTCCTACTACAACCCACTGATTCCCCCTCCCTGAAATTCTGTTCCTGGGGAACACAGGGAGTGATCCAAATGTGGAATTTGCTGCCAGAGGATGTAGTGATGTCCACAGGAATAAGCAGGAATTAAAAGGAGATTAGATAGATTCATGGAGGATGCATCTCTCAGTGACTAGTAGGCTACTAGCCATGGTGACTGAGGGGAACCTCCACATTCAGAGGCACCGGTCCTCTGAATCCCAGAGCCAGGAGGCAACATCAGGGAAAAGTGTCCGCCTCTCTGCCCTGTTGTTGGCCATTCAGAGGAACTGGTTGGCCCCTGTGTGAGACAGGATGCTGGACTAGATGGACCACTGGTCTGACCCAGCAGGGCTCTTTTTATGTTCTTAGGAAGGCCTCGGCCTCTGTGCCCTATTGTTGGCCCTCCAGAAGAACTGGTTGGCCACTGTGTGAGTCGGGATGCTGGACTTGATGGACCAAAGGTCTGATCCAGCAGGGATTTTCTGAAGTTCTTAAGAAGGCCTCAGTCTCTCTGCCCTGTTGTTGGCCCTTTAGAAGAACTGATTGGCCACTATGTGAGACAGGATGCTGGACTAGATGGACCACTGGTCTGATCCAGCAGGGCTCTTCTGATGTTCTTAGGAAGGCCCTGGCTGTGCCCTGTTGTTGGCCTTCCAGAGGAACAGGTTGGCCACTGTGTAAGAAAGGATGCTGGACTAGATGGCCCAGTGGTCTGATCCAGGAGGGCTCTTCTTATGTTCTTAGGAAGGTCTCGGCCTCCCTGCCCTGTTGTTGGCCCTCCAGAGGAACTGGTTGGCCCCTGTGTGAGATGGGATGCTAAACTAGATGGACCACTGGTCTGATCCAGCAGGGCTCTTCTTATGTTCTTAGGAAGGCCTCGACCTCCATGCCCTGTTGTTGGCCCTCCAGAGGAACTGGCTGGCCCCTGTGTGAGATGGGATGCTGAACTAGATGGACCACTCGTCTGATCCAGCAGGGCTCTTCTTATGTTCTTGTGACTGCTATAAACAGAAGAGAGTGGTTAGGATCTGCAGTGGGAGGGGGAATTGGCTAAAATCACACACACACACACACACACACACACACACACACACACATCCAGGGGAGGTGCCTTCACCAGCAGGGTAGCACTGAACCAGTTTGTTTAGGTCATTAGAGAGTAGTTATTATTTATATCGGTTTCTGGGATGAAAATAAGCAGCTATCAAATGGAAATAGTGGGAACGGTGTATTTTGCTTTCATTATCCGGCTCGCTATTTCCCACCGTTCGATGAAAGCATCCCTGAAATCACAGCATATGAAAAAGTCAATAGGATGTTTCTGAGCTCTGGATCTCCTCGACGCGTCTGTCTTCGGGAGGTGTGGTGAGGGGTCCGTCTTGGGTTGCCAGCTCTGGGCTGGGGAACACCTGGAGATTTGGGGGCCGGAGCCCAAGGAAGGCAGGGTTTGGGGAGGGGCGGGACTTCACAGCCACCACGGCCACACTCTAAAGCGTCCATTTTCGCAAGGCAAATGGATCTCTGTCGCCTGGAGATCAGTCCTAATCACAGGAGATCTCAAGCCATCACCTGGAGGTTGGCAGCCCTAGGTCCAGCATATGTGTTGAACTGCACCTCGGATGGGAATGCTGCAGTACTGGCTTTTCAGTGGCTGAAGTTCTATACAGCACTTCCCAGCAACTGAACCGTCTCCTTTTCAAAGGAAGTTCTTCTAGGGCTGCGGCTCTCGTTCAACTGCTGAGGAGCTTATTATAATATCTTTATTCGAATGCACTCAAAAACACAGGTAATATCACTGTTTTTTTAAAAAAAAATGGAACATATGGGTAAGAGGGAAAGACTCTAGAGTTGTTATACCTAGTTGGGAGGGACCTCCAGGGTCATCTAGTCCAACCCCCTGCACAATGCAGGGAATTCTCCAATACCTCCCCCTCCACACACACCCAGTGATCCCTGTTCCATGCCCAGAAGATGACAAAAAATCTCCAGGTTCTTCAGCCAAACCTGCCTGGAGAAAAATGGCTTCCTGTCCCCAAGATGGCGACCAGCATTTCCCTGGGCGTGTAAGAAAGGGCCACAAGAACTACACACATCAACACAATCCTTCCTGCCCTCCCTTCTCATGATCTGCCCAAGTTCACAGAATCTGCATGGCTGACAGATGGCCATCTAGCCTCTGCTTGAAAACCTCCAAAGGAGGGAAGCCCACCAACCTCTCGAGGAACCCTGTTCCACTGAGGAACCACTCTAACAGTCAGGGAGTTCTTCCTAAGGTTTAGCCGAAAACTCTTCTGATTTAGTTTCAACCCGTTGGTTCTGGTCCGGCCTTCTGAGGCAACAGAAAACAACTCTGAACCATCCTCTATACGACAGCCCTTCAAGTACTTGAAGATGGTGATCAGACCCAGGGCTGGTGCTACCATTAGGCCAAGTAAGGCGACCGCCTAGGGCGCAGATCTGAGAGGGGTGCAGAACAGACAATCAGTGCCCTTCCAACTGGCCACAGGCTCTCACACTCACTCACTGACCAGCCCTGGCTCTCCCGCACTTTTACTCTGGGCAGTTGCAGGGGCTGCAGCAGCAGCTCCCGCTCACTCGCACTCTTCAGCCATGAGCCCCAGGAAGGGCAAGACCAGACAAGGAACCACTGAATGCACCCAGCTTGGGGGAAGAAGTGAGGCGGGGACTCCCTAGCAGCCGGGGAGGGAGAAATGAGTGACCTTCCTGGCCCTGGAGCTAAATGAGGGCAGTTAGAGGGTGAAGGCGGCCCAGAGGCCAAACGCTTGCCTCCCCCCATACAAGCCTGTGGAATCCGAGGGCAACGCTGCAGGGGCTTGGAAATTGGCAATGTCAAGTTTTTGCTTTTAATTTTCCCTAGAATTCATCTGTTTTTGAAAATTGGTAAGCGGGGGGGGGGGGGGGCACAAGTAGTTAGCCTTGCCGAGGGCGCCAAAAAGCCTAGCACCAGCCCTGATCAGACCCCCTCTCAGTTGTCTCCTCTCCAAGCTATGCATACCCACTTCTCTATATACAGGGAAATCTGGAAAGGACTGAAGGCATTAGCATGGAGAAAGAGGAAGCAGTCCCCAGATCTCAAGTCTGTTATCACAGATGATCTCTTGAGCAGCTCATCTTCCTTGTTCCTTCCCCTTCCAAACGCTTATGGATAATTAGCCACTAGAGAGCTAACCGAGATTACGAAACCCTAGTGCTGGCCAGAGGCCCTTCTCTCTCTCTCTCTCTGGAGTATGTCTTCAAACCCCTCCATCTTTCTTTGCCTACAGGGAGCCTTCATAGGGCTCCGTGAACAGAACCAGCCCACTTTCCTTGGGGCCATTGCAACCTGCAGCTTGATGTGGGACATTCAGACCCGGCATGGGTTTTGTGAGATGGTTCCAAAGGCCAGTCCATCTACAAACATGATTTCCCCCAGGCCAGTGAAAGAGATGGGCTTGCAGAACCTGGTCTCCAATGGTGCATCATTTTCTAACAACCTTCATAGGCCAGACATAAGAACATAAGAGAAGCCAACATTGGATCAGGCCAGTGGCCGATCCAGTCCAACACTCTGTGTCATGCAATGGCCAAAAACACCAGGTGCCCTCAGGAGGTCCAGCAGTGGGGCCAGGACACTAGAAGCCCTCCCACTGATTGCCCCCCCCCCCAAAGCACCAAGAATCCAGAGCATCCCTTGCCCCAGACCGAGAGTTCCTATCTATACTTTGTGGCTAATAGCCACTGATGGACTAATGCATCTCAAAGTGGAAGAGAGGCGTTGGTCAGGCCACACCTGGAGTGTTATGTGCAGTTCTGAAGGCCTCACTTCAAAAAGGAGGTGGACAGAATGGAGCGGGTGCAGAGGAGAGCGACAAGGATGATCGGGGGCCTGGAGACCAAGAAGCCCTGCGATGAAAGGCCGAGGGACTTCTTGGGAATGTTCAGTCAGAAGAAGAAGAAGAGATTGGATTTATACCCCACCCTCCACTCCCCAAGGGAGTCTCAGAGCGGCTTACAAACTCCTTTCCCCTCCCCACAACAGACACCCTGTGAGGTAGGTGGGGCTGAGAGAGCTCTTTCCCAAGCTGTCCTTGAGGGAACAGCTGGTACAGAGCTATGGCTTGCCCAAGGTCATCCAGCCAGGTGAAAGTGGAGGAGTGGGGAATCAAACCCGGTTCTCCCAGATTAGAGTCCACGCACTTAACCACGACACCAAACTGGTAGAGGAGGCTGAGGGGGGACAGGATGGCTCTGTTGAAGTATTTGAAGGGCTGTCACTCAGAGGAGGGCAGGGAGCTGTTCCGGTTGGCAGCAGAGGAGAGGACTCCCAATAATGGGTTTAAATGAAGGGCGGGAAGGTACCGGCTGGATCTTAGGGAAAACTTTTTGGCAGTTAAGAGTTGTGCAAGAGTGGAATCGGCTGCCTGGGAAGGTTGTGAGCTCCCCCTCACTGGCAGTCTTGAAGCAGCAGCTGGACCAACACTTGTCAGGGATGCTCTAGGGATGCTCTAGGGATGCATTGAGCCGGGAGCTGGACTAGATGGCCTGTAGGGCCCCTTCCAACTCTATGATTCTATGATTATCTCAAGAAGAAAATACAGGCGCCCAAAATTTAATAGCGCCAGTGAGATGCTTTTGTGTTTAAAATATATACATATGAAGTATTGTGGACAAAAACAATTATGTTTGGAATCAAACTTTAAAGGACTGTGTCAGCCCTTGTTAGATAATCTCGGGGCATTGTTTATTCCAAACCTGGGACACTGGCCATGCCCCAGATGTGGGAGGGCAATTGTCGTAAGACCCCAGCGGGAATTACCTGTGCATAACAAGGTCAGGAATTTCTTCCTTGGCTGCGGAACAGTTAATACATAGCAACATGATTCCACCCCCCCCCCCCCCAGTACATATTGAATATCTAACATATGGTGCAGATATTTATTCCATCAAGCCCACAATGAAAGGAGGCGGATGAGAGCAGATGGACATAAATAAGCATACAGCAATGAGAAAATATTTGTCTTTAACATACCATTCCTTGGCCTTCCCCCCCCCCCCCCCCCACTGAGCCTGGCTGAAAAATAGAAAAAGCAATAGCTTGAGAGGTACATTTTCAATCATCTTGAAATGCCCTTTTACCCTGGTAATTTACTTCCAGACAGCGCACGCATTTTAAATGAATACTTTGCTAACATAAAAAAAGGGGGGGGAAGTGGTTAAAAAACCAAAATGCACACATCGTGTTCCAAAGATAAATGAGGAGAGAGAGAAAAACAGAGGTCGTTTAAATTATATATAACAGATCTATAACTCATGGGTGGGGATCACTCTGACAATGAAATAATGGCAGGGAAGCTGGGCAAGTGACAGGTGGAGCACTCCCAGGTCGACAAAGCCATGCCACCGATACAGGAAACGGTTTTCTGGGAGGGACGTCGGCGCAAGCCAGGGGTTTGCCAACGCCATCACTGCACCACAAAAAGAGCCAGGAGAATGGAGGATTCTGAAGTGAGCTGCCCTAGATGTGTAGGCATCCCCAGGCAGATCTACTCGGAAGGAAATCCCATTCAGTTCAATAGGGCTTACTCCCAGGAAAACCATCTGAGGTTGATTGCAGAGGGCGGTTGTGCTGGCCTGCAGTAGATCTAAGTCCAAGAGTATCTACGAAACCGTAAGATTTCCAGGCTCTGACGAAGGGAGCTTTGACTTTTGAACATTCGTATCTCGGAAATCTTGTTGGTTTCTAAGATGCTCCTGGACTCAAATCTAACTGTTCCTCTGAGGGCGGAGGCCATTATATCTCAGCACCCCAATTGCTCCAGGACTTCAAGATGAACACATGAATGGCATCTTTCAGGCTGCGGTCAGACGTGCCTTTAGATCCAACTCAGCTGCAAATGCCTGACGGATCTAAAGTGCTTGGTCAGACAGCAACATCTGTGAAAGGTCCCGCCATCGTTGGCACCCTGTGGAGTAAAAACACCTGGAAAACCCCAGTCCTAATGCTGGTCAACAGGCAACAGGCAGAGTTTCCCTCGTCTGATCACTCAAGCACACTCTCAGGCTGCGGCCACACGGCCCCTTTAAATCCGGGAGGGCTCCCGGATTTAAAGGGGCTACATTTTTCTACCGCGGGTTGGGATGTCTACACATCTCAACCCCTGTGGCAGCGGCAGAAACGGTGGCGGCGGTGGAAACGGCGGCGGTGGGAACAGCGGCGGCAGCCGCAGAAGAGGCGGCCGCAGCAGCGGCAGAAGCAGCGGTGGCGGCCAAGGCCCCGCCAGCCGCCTGGTGAGTTTGGGGTTTTTTTCCCCCCCTTTTACACTTGGGTGCTTGAGTGGCCAAGCTCCCAGGTGTAAAAGGGGGGGGGGGGAATGGCCAGCGGGACTATCTGGACAGCCCTGCTCTCACAATGCTTGTGAGAGAGGGCTGTCCAGATACCTCAAATGCGGGTTCCTCCTGAAACACCCGGGAAAACTGTTGTTTTTCCCGGGGTCAGAAAATGCGGGAGGAACCCGCATTTGAGCCCGCTTCAGCACGGGACTTGGTGCGGGCTGTGTGGTCGGCCCCTTTAAATGCGGGAGGAAATAGCCCTTCCTCCCGCATTTAAGGCCCGTGTGACCGCAGCCTCAGGCTGCTGGGATGGTTAACATAATAAGAACATCAGAGAAGCCAATGTTGGATCAAGCCAGTGGCCCATCCAGTCCAACACTCTGTCACCCAGTGGCCAAAAACACCAGGTGCCCTCAGAAGGTCCAGCAGTGGGGGCAGGACACTAGAAGCCCTCCCACTGTTGCCCTGTTGGTTTCTGAGGAGCTACTGCTTAGGTCCAGAATTAAACTTTGCTGGTCTTAAAGGTGCCACCAGACTCGAACTTTGTTCTGTCGCTTCGGAACATCATGGCTACACACCTGGATCTGTTCTTCTGAGGATGGAGGCCATTATATCTCAGCACCCCATTGCTCCAGGACTTCCAGAGTAACACGTGAATTGCATCTTACATTGTAGTTTCAGGTTAGTTGACTGTGCTGGTCTGAGCAGAAGAGCAAAATTCGGGTCCAGTAGAAACTACAAGACCAACAAAATTTTCGGGAGGTAAGGTTTTGCATGCCAAAACAACCTTCATGATTAGTTCTCAAAAATTGTTATTGGTCTCTATGGTGCTTCTCAAATCCAACTCATTGTACGACGAATTCACCTGAATCCTAAAAAGGTATTCATGTGCAAGCATAACAAGAATGTGGAGAAGGACGTGCATTCCCATGTGTGTCCCTCAAAGGCAGTTGAGCACTGTTTGCCAGCTGTCTTGGACAAACAATTGAAAGCACAGCTGGTTTTATACGGCTGGTCGTTGAAACGACTGGAATACTTTGTACTGATGATTGCGTGTGTGTGTGTGCAGTGCTGTCAACTCACAACTGACTTATGGCAACCCCAGCAAGGGTCTTTCAAGGCAAATGAGAAGCAGAGGTGGTTGGCCATTGCCTTCCTCTGCAGAGTCTTCTTTGGTGGGCTCCCATCCGAGTACCAATCCCGCTTCGCTTCTGAGAAGCAGAGGTGATTGGCCATTGCCTTCCTCTGCAGAGTCTTCCTTGGTGGCCTCCCATCCGAGTACCAATCCTGCTTCGCTTCTGAGATCTGAGAATCAGAGGTGGTTTGCCATTGCCTTCCTCTGCAGAGTCTTCTTTGGTGGGCTCCCATCGGAGTACCAATCCTGCTTCGCTTCTGAGATCTGAGAAGCAGAGGTGGTTTGCCATTGCCTTCTTCTGCAGAGTCTTCCTTGGTGGCCTCCCATCCGAGTACCAATCCTGCTTAGCTTCCAAGATCTGAGAATCAGAGGTGGTTGGCCCTTGCTTTCCTCTGCAGAGTCTTCCTTGGTGGCCTCCCATCCAAGTACCGACCCTGCTTAGCTTCCGAGATCTAACAAAACTGAGATATCCCATGCTGCCTTCCCTCCCCAGTAATAATAATACTGCAAAGAAAATGTTAAACGATGTCCTGATGCAGTCTGGTGCCTTGAATTGCATTAGCACTCTGAAAGACTCCAAAAAAAGAGAGGTGTGAATGTGAACCTTATGTGAACCTTATCAAGAAGGTCGCTTAGACAACTCAGTGAATGCCCGCAGAAACTGTCTCTGGGTTATATAACAAATTTTGAAAACCAACTTTTTGGGTACAGATTTGGAAACAATTATACACGTGATCTCTTCCATTCCTAGTTTCCCCTTGGGATGCTTCCTAAATGGTCAGGTTGGACCCAGCAATCTGCTCAAGTGAGGAGTGCCAATCATTCACACCTCCCCTCCCCTCCCAGCATTCCTGACCCAGAGGAAATTGATTCATGGATTCACGGGGAAATTGCTGAGCAGTTGGGTTAGAACAGATAAAAGGAAGGACTTCTTCACCCAAAGAGTGATGAACACGTGGAATTCACTGCCACAGGAGGTGGTGGCGGCTCCAAGCATGGACAGCTTCAAGAGGGAATTGGATAACCATCTGGAGCAGAGGTCGATCAGTGGCTATTAGCCACGAAGTATAGATAGGAACTCTCAGTCTGGGGCAAGTGATGCTCTGTATTCTTGGTGCTTGGGGGGGGGGCAACAGCAGGAGGGCTTCTAGTGTCCTGGCCCCACTCCTGGACCTCCTGAGGGCACCTGGTGTTTTTGGCCACTGTGTGACAGAGTGTTAGACTGGATGGGCCACTGGCCTGATCCAACATTGGCTTCTCTTATGTTCTTAACGGATTTTAGAAAGTCTCCAAAACTGGGCTTAAGGAGCATCAAAATACAGTGGAGCTCTGGAACAATAGATGTCAGGGTCACAAGCTAGATGTCATGTTAGTTTTCTATAAGCAAGGATTTCGTTCAGGAGAGAGAAAGGGACATTCACTCATGTTCTCCCTCCCCCTAGTTACAGTCTAAAATGGAGTAAGGCACATAAAGCCATACCACGCATAGTTCTCTCAAGGGACTCTTATCCTCTTTTCTACATTTTAAAGGTAAACACTTTCTTTTTTTTTTTCTTTTGTAACCCCAAAGGACTCTCCCCCCCTTCAGCTGTATTCTTTCCATGTCATGGTTCATGCTTTTAAAGTACATTAGATGGTGCAATCCTTTGCAATGTTATAGACTTGTTTCTGGGTCACTTTATCCCATCATTGAAGAGGCTCCTGGAATGTGTTTTTTTTGTTCACTGTACACCACTCTTTGGATGCGTTCCAGGAATATTTTGTAACAGGTCAGGCAAGCTGTAAACATGAAGAGCCAAATCTTTCCTGACCTGTTTGCGATGTATATTTCTTTTTCTTTTTCTTTTTTTTTAAATCTACCGGGGTCAAGAAGAAATGGAAAAGCATTTGTTGTATCGTCTTGTAAAAAGTCAAAGCGGAATGCAACCGGATCGTTCAACGACAAATCAATACGCCCGCTCTGAATTGGCATTATGTTTCAAGCATGTACATTGAAGAAATCTCGGCTGATTAACTGTATCAGTCAATTATCTAATGACTTAACGCTGAAAAAAATGTATATTAATTGAACAAGAGTCTGCAGAAATCCCACTGAACTCCCCCCGCCCACCGAGATCCCGAAAAAGTGGGAAATTGAATAAGAAAAAAAAATGGTTCTCTCTCACATGAATATACATGGGGAGCATTCTTCTACTTGTGAGAAAGGGATCTGAATCCAGTCTTTTTGTCTTTAGCGAGTCTTTAGCGAGTGTCCTTCTCAGGGGCTGCAGTGGTTCAGAGGTTAAGACCCTGAGCTGCGGACTGGAAGGTCGGTAGTTCGGCAGTTCGAGACCCGAGTTCTGCATGACGGAGTGAGCTCCCGTCTCTGGCCCCAGCTCCTGCCACCCTAGCAGTTCGAAAGTAAGAAATTGCAAGTAGATTCGGTGGGACGGTAACATCGTTCCATGCGCCTCAGCATTTAGGGGGCAACAGTGGGAGGGTTTCTAGTGTCCTGGCCCCACTGGTGGACCTCCTGATGACACCTGGTATTTCTGACCACTGTGTGACAGAGTGTTGGACTGGACAGGCCATTGGCCTGATCCAACATTGGCTTCTCTTATGTTCTTATGAACGTGTGCTATATGCCATCAAGTTGCTTCTGACTTCTGGTGACCCTATGAATTAATGACCTCCAAAACATCCTGTTGTTGACTGCCTTGCTCAGGTCTCGCAAACTTAGGCCCAATTTACACCTCCCCTCTGAAGTAGTTTGACTGCTGTCTTTTCCTACGCTCATTTCATGCTGGTTTCAAATTTCACTCCCTGGGTCTGAAGAGTACGAAGCAACAGGATCTGTTTAAAGTAGTATAATGCTAGCTTGACCACAGGAGGGCAATTAACTAATGTAAACAGTAATTTTTAAACTAGAACAAGTACGGTTTGAAACTAGAAACAGGTATAGACGGGGTTTTTTGAAACTAGAATGATTCCAGTGGGAAAGTCAGATGTAGATTTGACCTTAGGGTCTCAGCTTCCTTTATCGAGTCAGTCCACTTCAAAAATAAATAAGTAAAAATAATGTCGGGTCTTCCTCTTTTCCTATAGCTGTCTACTTTTCCTACCATTATTGTCTTTTCTAGTGAATCTTGTCTTCTCATGATGTGGCCAAAGTACAATAGCCTCCATTTAAGTCATTTTTAAGCTTCTTCTCATGCTGCAGAAAGATGAATGCAAATGCAACACCTGAACTGTGCGTGTATCAATGTGTGCCTAGCTGAGCAAGATCAGATACATACTGACTGGCCAACTTCCGGAACACTCTGTGTTAATTTCCTATGCAATCGATGCAAAAAAAAAAAAAAAAAACGTGTCAGGAATTAAAACACACCATGCTAATACCATTCTCGCCCATGCTAATACCATTCTCGCCCACACAAGTAACCACTCTTACAGAGTTGCAGTCTGATTTTGTTCAGGAGAAGAGTTCCTATTAGGAGAAAAGTTCTGCTCCCTCCCAGTTCTTCTTGCACTAGTTCCGCCCCCAAATTTGCAGGGAGTTTGTTTAAATTGTTTATTTTTAAGTTCTTTGCTCTGTTTAAAAGGAATTTAGAAACATTATTCCCTACCTACAGTCTGGAGTAGCAAAGTCTTTTCTATTGTTCTGAATTGTACCATCTTTTTCAGCAGAATGTAGAAGAAGAAGAAGAAGAAGAAGAAGAGATTGGATTTATACCCCGCCCTCCACTCCCCAAGGGAGTCTCAGAGTGGCTTACAGACTCCTTTTCCCTTCCCCTCCCCACAACAGACACCCTGTGAGGTAGGTGGGGCTGAGAGAGCTCTTACGGGAACAGCTGGTACAGAGCTATGGCTTGCCCAAGGTCATCCAGCCAGGTGCAAGTGGAGGAGTGGGGAATCAAACCCGGTTCTCCCAGATTAGAGTCCGCGCACTTAACCACTACACCAGACTGGCTCTCTGTAAAGACTGGATTAATGCAAATTAGAATGCCCTTAATTTCTGTGTGCCCAGGCTGCAACGGTTTGTGGAGCAGCAGAAGCTGGGTTATGTCACACAAAATACCAGAATCATTCCTTCCTCATCCCTTCGAAATGTTGCAGATTTCGCAGTGGTTCCTTCTGTGCTCAGGGAAATACCCACAAAAGCATTGACTTCATTAATATCCCTGGGGACCAGCCCAAAGCAACTTGCAACATTCTCAAGTCCTCCATTTTATCTTCACAGCAACCTTGTGAGGTAGGTTCAGCAGAGAGGGTGCGGCTTGCCCAAGGTTACCCAGCGAGCTTCCGGGACAGAGTGGGGATTTGAATCTGGGCCTGCCAGATCCTAGCCCGATACTCTAACCCAGGGGTCCTCAAAGCAGGGTGCCCACTGACCCCTTTTCTCCTGCACACCAAGTATTTTTAGGAAGTGGGTGGGCCTAAGGCTTCTGATTGGCCACTGGAGGTTTGATTGGCTGTGCAGATTTTTAAACACGTTGCTTTGGTGACAAGGATCTGCACTGGATGGCTGAAGGTAAGCTGCGGCAGCCATTTTGTGGCTGGCTTCGCCTCCTCCGGCAGCCATTTTGTGGCAGCCATCTGGTTACTGGGCCCACTAAGCCCTGTCAGAATTCCAAATGGGCCCACAGGCTCAAAAAAGGTTGGATTTGGGGGGGGGGGGTATTAAGTGTAAATGAAGAGCTAAAGAGATCATTCACCTTCAGAGAGGAATACGTCATCTAAAAAGTTCACAGAGGTCTCTCTAACGCAGTTCCCAATGCTGCATTTAAAGAGAATTGATAGGAAGATTAATAGAAAAGTACAGCTTTTCTAATGGGTCTTTCTCATGCTATTAGCAGAGACTTATATGTCAGTACTGAGACCATTCCGGTTCTTGCAGAAAGGGGTGTTACATATGAAACGAATCCAGATGTAATTTAACTTCTAAGGGGGAGGGGGGGGGGGGAGAAAACCCTGTTCATTTCTTCCTTTATTAAGGGCTGCCTACAAGACTTTTCTATAAGGCCGCGGGCTGTGTTAGAATGCACGTCGGCCTGGTGTATTTTTATTCCTGACACTTACTTTGGCTCCAGATTCACAGGAAATTAAAAAAAGGAAAAATGCAAGCGCCGAAGAGCCAGGGTAATTTATTACCGCCTCCCACAAAATGTCAGCGTGCCAAAGAGCATCAGGACCCTGGCAACACGGATCAGCTCAAGATGGAGGGAAGGCCGCGCTTCGAAATAACAATAACGTAGCCGGCGTTTCGGAACAAACAGACCAAACTGGCACTCCAGGCTTGCGCTCAGTTGGGCTGTTCGCGGCACAGTCCTCGTCGGAGTTGGGCCTTTCAAGCGCCACTGACTGCAAGGGATTCAGAAGGGTGTAACTCCATTTTGGATTACACTGTTATTGTGTACTGGATTCGATGTTTGGAAAGCCCGGACAACCACGTAGTGATCAGCATAGATGTATTGAGTACACAAGCATGCAATACTGGCTGAGAGGGCCAACTATATACAACTCCTAAGACCAGGGGTCATTTCATAGAAAAAGAGGTGCAGGAGCTCATTAGCATGCCTATTAGCATAACTCATTAGCATAACTGGCCAAATGTCAGTTTCAGCCCTATTATACCGTATGGGCCATTGAAGTCAAGGGCAAAAACTCATAGGGTATATGAGGGGCTGGAGGAGAGAGGATTTGAGGGAGAGGCTCCAAACTTGCAGGATAGCTTCTGGGATCTCTCCCCGAAATACTCACCAAGTTTCAAGAATATTGGGCCATGGGGTCCAATTCTATGGGGCCTCAGACAGGTTGCCCCATCCCCTCCATTGTTCTCTGTGGTGGGGGAAAACGTTACTTTTTTCCCACCATAGAGAACAATGGAGGGAATGGGGGCAACCTGTTTGGAGGCCCGTAGAATTGGACCCCCTGGTCCAATCTTCTTGAAACTTAGTGGGTATTTTGGGGAGAGGTCCCAGAAGCTACCCTGCAAGTTTGGAGTCTCTCCCTCAAACTCCCTCCCATAAAGCTGCATTTAAATCCACCACCAAATTTCGGCGGCAATTCGGCAGCAGGCTGAATCAGATCAGAGAATCTGATTCGGCCCGTGGCTGCCCTAGTGCCCACTCCTGAGCTGACAGAGCAGCGCTCCGCCTCGCTCCGGCCCCAAAGGATCCCTGCCTAAGACACACCCAAATATCCTATTGGCAGGCTTGAATTTCCCGCCAGAGTTCTTATTGGAGGGCTAGTGGTGGTCTATGATCTTTGACCTCTATTGTCTCTCTGAGTCAAGCTCGGACTGTCTGCCACTGGCACCCAGTGGCGGTCAGCAGACATAAAAAATGTTGAATCCTATAGGGCTGCCAGCTTCGAGTTGGGAAATACCTGGAGATTTGGGGGGGGGGGAGCCTGAAGAAAAGCGGGTTTGGGAAAGGGAGGGACCTCAGCAGGGTAGAACGCTATAGAGTCCACCTTCCAAAGAGGCCATTTTCTCTGGGTGAACCAATCTCTATTGCCTGGAGATCAGTTGTCATCCCAGGAGATCTCCAGCCATCAGTTGGGGGATGGCAACCCGATGGCAATCTGGCTCCTAAGCAGTGTTCCCTCTGAGCTGAGTTAGTGTGAGCTAGCTCACAGTTTTTTAGCCTCCGGCTCACATGTTTTTGTCTTAGCTCAGGAAGGATGGCTCCAGAGCAATGCTCCCTCGAAGCTGTGGAGTCTTGTGGGCACAAATTCTGCTTTGTAAGCTACTGGCATTAAAGTTGCGAGCGAGCTATTTGGCTGCGGCATAAATTAGTCTGCTCTGGAGCCATCCTTCCTGAGCTAAGACAAGAATGTGTGAGCTGGAGGCTAAAAAACTGTGAGCTAGCTCACACTAACTCAGCTTAGAGGGAACACTGCTTAGGAGCCAGATTGCCATCGGGTTGCCATCCTCCAACTGATGGCTGGAGATCTCCTGGGATGACAACTGATCTCCAGGCAATAGAGATTGGTTCACCCAGAGAAAATGGCTTCTTTGGAGCCATATGTCAGCTGTGACTTGACAGCACTTCCCACCACTATCACCTCGGACTTTTTAGTGGTAGCCCTTTGCACTTCATCTTTTTTCAAGGTGTGGGCGGTATGTTGCAATTCTGTTACACCGGAAGCGCTATGTCCTCACTTTCTCCAACAGCTAGAACTGCAATCTGTACAATTGGCAGTGTAAGAACACCAGAAGAGCCCTGCTGGATCAGACCAATGGTCCATCTAGTCCACCATCCTGTCTCAAACAGGCCAACCAGTTCCTCTCTCTTCTTCTTCTTCTTCTTCTTCTTCTAACAGGCCAACCAGTTCCTCTGGAAGGCCAACATGAGGCACAGAGGCTGAGGCTTTCGTAAGAACACCAGAAGAGCCCTGCTGGATCAGGCTAGTGGTCCATCTAGTCCAGCCTCCTGTCTCACACAGGGGCCAGCCATTTCCTCTGGAGGGCCAACAACAGGGCAGAGAGGCCGAGGCCTTCCTAAGAACACCAGAAGAGCCCTGCTGGATCAGACCAGTGGTCCATCTAGTCCACCATCCTGTCTCAAACAGGCCAACCAGTTCCTCTCTCTTCTTCTTCTTCTTCTTCTTCTTCTTCTAACAGGCCAACCAGTTCCTCTGGAAGGCCAACATGAGGCACAGAGGCTGAGGCTTTCGTAAGAACACCAGAAGAGCCCTGCTGGATCAGGCTAGTGGTCCATCTAGTCCAGCCTCCTGTCTCACACAGGGGCCAGCCATTTCCTCTGGAGGGCCAACAACAGGGCAGAGAGGCCGAGGCCTTCCTAAGAACACCAGAAGAGCCCTGTTGGATCAGACCAATGGTCCATCTAGTCCACCATCCTGTCTCAAACAGGCCAACCAGTTCCTCTCTCTTCTTCTTCTTCTTCTTCTTCTTCTAACAGGCCAACCAGTTCCTCTGGAAGGCCAACATGAGGCACAGAGGCTGAGGCTTTCGTAAGAACACCAGAAGAGCCCTGCTGGATCAGACCAGTGGTCCATCTAGTCCAGCATCCTGTCTCACACAGTGGCCAACCAGCTCCTCTGGAGGGCCAACAAGAGGGCAGAGCGGCCGAGGCTTTCCCCAATGTTACCTTCTGCTCTGGGATTCAGAGGATTAGTGCCTCTGAATGGGGAGGTTCCCCTCAGTCACCATGACTAGAAGCCATTGATAAACTTCTCCTCCCTGAATCTATCTACTCCCCTTTGAAAGCTGTTAATTCTTGTGGCCATTGCTATATCCTCTGGCAGCAAATTCCACATTTTAATCACTCTCTGTGAAAAGTAGTTTTTCCACTTTTGTTTGCCTTGAACCTCTAGTATTTTGGGAGAGAGAGGGGAAAAATCACTTTGTCACTTTGTCAACTCTCTCTACCCCATCCATAATTTTATAAACTGAAAAGTCCCGGACTCTTCAGTCTTTCCTCCTAGGGAAGGTGCTCCAACCCCCCTAAACCATCTTGATTGCCCTCCTCTGTGCTTGTTTCCACCTCTGCAATGTCCTTTTTGAGACATGATGACCAGAACTATACACAATATTCTTGATTACTTTATGAATGTTTCCTAGAACTGAGAAATGCACTTTGTTGTTAATTATCTTCATTAATTACCCCTCTATCTACCATCTCTGTAGCTTTCTGATTTTCTTGCCTCCATGTTGCTTGTTCGCTTTTGGTGTAAAATAATCTGCAAGTCTCTTTTGGGCTGGCTGGAAGACATCTTCATTTCTCACATCTATGAGCGTTTCAGAATGATCTTAAGCTTCTTCTCCTGTGTAATACAAGAGCAATATTCTTCTCTGGTCTAAGCAATAAAACCAAGGATCAGAAATAATTGTTTGCTAGTCTGTGTCCTTTTTACTCCTTTTCCTCGGAACTAGTACACGCCATCTTGAAAATGTAAGAATACTAGCCGGTCAAACAGTAATATTAGACTTGGAAAGGTCACGTTTTGAGTTCATAACCCTTCTGTTCCATTGTAAAAAACAAGGCAGTCTTGTTCTACATACACTTTTGTGTTTGTGGGGTAACCCCCTCCCCCCGTTATATGGGAGCCAGTTTGGTGTCGTGGTTAAGTGCGCAGACTCTAATCTGGGAGAACCGGGTTTGATTCCCCACTCCTCCACTTGCACCTGGCTGGATGACCTTGGGCAAGCCATAGCTCTGTACCAACTGTTCCCTCAAGGACAGCTTGGAAAAGAGCTCTCTCAGCCCCACCTACCTCACAGGGTGTCTGTTGTGGGGAGGGGAAGGGAAAGGAGTTTGTAAGCCGCTCTGAGAGTCCAAGTGAGTGAAGTTGATCCCCCTGTTAGCCGCAACACCGGGCCTCTGTTTAATTTATGATGGGGGAATTTAGCTAAGAGGCCATATCTTAATAGGTGCAGGCAAGAGATTGTCCTCCAACTATCCTAGAGTCAGAACCCTCTTGGAGCAGCACAGGTGACAGACAGGAAATATCTTTATGAAATTTATTAAGAAAATATCTCTAATAAATTCAGCTAATTTAATAAAAAAAATTCCACACACACACACACATGCTGAGGACAGACTGGCAAAATGAAGCGCAAGGGAAATGGGGCAAAAAGACCCGGGGGGAGTTGTTGCGGCGCTTTCCATTCACACTGCGTAGACTGATTCAGGACCATACCGGGGAGGAGGCGGAACAGAGCGTTTGCCTTGTGGGGTGGCTCCTGGCACCGGCACCGCAGCGCCACATGGCTTTGGTCCATTTTGCCAATGTGCGCATAGGCACATGGGTGCGTGTGTGCATAGGTGCATGGCCACAACAGCCGGATCAGCGGGTTGACATTACCAGCGCCACTTGCTGTGTAGTTTATTTGCATCCACACTGCCAGGAAGCGGGATGAACGCGCACCCAGATGGCCTGACACCGGTTTCACCAGGTGTCTTTTTAAAGCGCGATGAAAGCGCTTCAGGACCAGGTGAGTGCGACATGGCAACGCCAGGCAGCTGCAGCTGTCTGAACGGGCTCTCTTAATCCACTTGCAAAGCGGGCGTATATCGGGCCAAATTGCCAGACTGTCCTCGGCCACACACACAAGAGCTAAGAAATAGAGGGTTGAAGCGATCTTAAAGAGATCAGGGACAAGAGGTTGAGGCATTGAGGGGGTATAGCTACCTGTCCAGAGGGGTACCAGAGATCACACACCTGTTTATACCAAGGTCCAGTACAGTAGGAAGACTCCAGAGTAAATTAAATAGATTTTATTGAAGAGTTTCCCTAATTACAAAATCACTAAGCATTTAAGAAAGAGCACACAATTCAGAAATAAGGAAGCAGAGGTGATGATAGCCAACAGAAGGGTCAGTTATGGGGGTTATAGCTACTTGTCCAGATGTGCAGACATCCAGGGAAAAGGGTGAACTGCCAGTTGGTATCCTGGAGCAGACACACATTCTGAAACCATGTGCTTTGGAGGATGTAGACACTGGAAGACAATGTGGACCAATAGGAGACCGTGAGGGGCTTGTCTCAGGTAAAGACAAAGGATTACTTGGACCAATGAGGGGTCCCAGGGCATGTGACCCAAGGAGGAGCAAAACCTAAGTTTGACCAATGAAGTCCCCAAGGGGCAGAGTGTGGATTCACAATAGTGTTGATTAGATTAGCCAGGTGCTGGATGGCTCTATTGGAGTTGCCTGAATTGGTGTGATGACCACTGATGGTCCTGCCAAGGCAGGTTAAATAGGTTCCCAGGTTTAGACAAAAGGTGGGAAATGGGTCCCTGATCAGCATCATGAAGGATCGTTAATAATTTGAATGTTTGATTGGTTTATCTCGGTATCTCAGTATCTTGGACTTTCCGGGGTGTCTTTTAACCCCACTTCTGTGGCAGAGCAAAATGGGTTGCCGATGGGTGTGAGGTGCTTCCCAGATATTGTTGTCTGATTGTACTCCCTTAATCCGCCTGGCATTCACACCTATGTTGGGGCGAATTGTACGTGTGATCACAGCCAATGTTGATGAACCAATGGGTTTATTTGTGTGTACGGGTTCATTTGTGTGTACTATTTGGTGTGTACTATTGGGAGCCAGTTTGGTGTAGTGGTTAAGTGCGCGGACTCTAATCTGGGAGAACCGGGTTTGATTCCCCACTCCTCCACTTGCACCTGGCTGGATGGCCTTGGGCAAGCCATATCTCTGTACCAGCTGTTCTCTCAAGGACAGCTTGAGAAAAAGCTCTCTCAGCCCCACCTACCTCACAGGGTGTCTGTTGTGGGGAGGGGAAGGGAAAGGCGTTTGTAAGCCCCTCTGAGACTCCAAGTGAGTGAAGGGCGGGGTATAAATCTAATCTCTTCTTCTTCTTCTATTTAGTTTACATTTGGAAACGATGGTTCCTTTTCTGGACTGGTGTACAAATTTCAAAGAATTCTACTTTCCCTCATTCTTGTTTTTTTTTTTTAAATGAGATGTAGGATATAACTTGAGAGTACAGCAGGTAGAAGCGGCAGTCACTGAACAATTTCTAGACCTTCGTCTTATTAAATTCGCAGCCACGCATATGTACAAACATCTATCAGAATGCACCGGCGATGGTTAAAAAGAAAGAAAGAAAGAAATAATCCTGGCTCATGTTGAACAATATAGGACTTAAATCTTTTTTCAGCCAAGCTGGGTGGAAAGCTTTTTATACTTTGATAAACCACCCCATTTAGAGGTTAAATAGGTACTTGTAACTCCACTTGAATGAATGAGACGTAAAAGCCATTTCTTCCTCCTTTTCGGATATATAACAAGCGTGGCACGGGTTCAGTTCTCTTGAAATAAATGAAATGATACGATCCGTATAATATAATTTCAGAAGTGTAAAAACCCACTGGTCTGTCAGCTAATGCAAAGAGCGGAGGGGGGGGGGGGGGAGGACTCGCAGCGAGGAGACCAGGGGCCAAAGGGAACCTCGCTCATTCCCCTTGAAGAGAGACCATTCTAATTAAAAGAGGCGCCAGTAAAAATTGGGAGGAGAAAAATTGAAAACCGTATTATCAATAAAGCAGGCTAATTCATGTGTACCTGGACAATGTAATGCAGTCTGATTGCCTCGCACAGTGTAATTTCCATGTGGGTTTTTTAATCATTGAAAGTCTCTTCTAATAGCCTTGAATATCGCTTTACTGTTTGCTAAGAAAAGAACATTGTCTTGGTGGCATGTATTAACTCGAGAGAGTACCTATTCAGGTTAAAATGAGCAAGGGTCTTCTGGGTGTACCAGCAAGAGAAGGATGCCAGCCTCCAGGTGGGACCTGGGGATCTCTCAAAAATGAAGCTCATCTCCAGACCAATGCTTCCTCTAAGCCGTGGGGTCTCGTGAGCAAAAATTCTACTTTCTGAGCTACTGGCAGAAGAAGAAGAGGAGGAGGAGGAGGAGGAAGAGATAGGATGTATACCCCACCCTTCACTTGGAGTCTCAGAGCAGCTTACAAACTCCTTCCCCTCCCCACAACAGACACCCTGTGAGGTAGGTGGGGCTGAGAGAGCTCTTTCCCAAGCTGTCCTTGAGAGAACAGCTGGTACAGAGCTATGGCTTGCCCAAGGTCATCCAGCCAGGTGTAAGTGGAGGAGTGGGGAATCAAACCAGGTTCTCCCAGGTTAGTGTCCGCGCACTTAACCACTACACCAAAAGTTGTGAGCAAGTGATTTGGCTGCTGTACAGATTAGTTTGCTTTGGAGCCATCCTTCCTGAGCGAAGACAAAACATATGTGAGCCGGAGGCTAAAAAACAGTGAGCTCGCTCACACTAACTCCGCTTAGAGTTCCAGACCACACAGACCAGCTCTCTGTAGAGTATGGATGCTTTGGAGAGTGGACTCTGTGACATGATACCCTGCCCTGTCTTCCAAAGGCTCCACCCCCAAATCTCCAGGAATTTCCCAACCCGGAGCTGGCAAGTCAACTCCTCACCCCCCCGCTGGTGCCCCCTATGTATAGGTCTCCCAGCTTCTGTACTGAAAGCTCTACCTCCAGAATATGGATTTGGGCAGTACTTGGATGAAAGTACCTGATGGTATTCAGTTGTTACAGCTATATGGATAAGGATTCTCCTACAGCACTAACAGGCAGCTCTCCTAAAGCGTTAACTCTCAGATTGTCAGGCAAGTTTGAATGCCTTTTATTAAGTAGGATGGCCACCTGCTTAGAGGGGAAAAAAATGCCCTGTCCCTTGAACAGAGTCTTAATGGGATGCTATTTAACTGATGGTACGATTACATCTCTGTGGTGGAGGAGGGGAAGAGGAAGAAGAGGAGGAGAGGAAGAAGCAGAGGAGGAGGAGATGAGGAGGAAGAAGAAGAAGAGGAGGAGAAAGAGGAGGAGGAGATTGGATTTATACCCCTGCCCTTCACTCGGAGTCTCAGAGTGGCTTACAGACTCCTTTCCCTTCCCCTCCCCACAACAGACCTACCCTGTGAGGTAGGCGGGGCTAATAGAGCTCTGACAGAAACTTGTTCTTTTCAAGAACACCTCTAAGAAAACTTGTAACTGACCCAAGGTCACACCAGCAGCTGCGAGTGGAGGCGTGGGGAATTAAAACTGCTTCTCCCAGATTAGAGTCCGTGCACTGAACCACTACACCAAACTGGTTCTGCCAGGTGTTTGGTTGAGGACAGCAGTGGCTTATATCATGGCTGGCACCCGCATGGATCTCTGTCCCCTGAAAGATTTAAACCCCCCCCCCTACCTACGAGGCACCCACAGGCTGGTAATGGTAGGGAACCACAAAATTTCGCCACTTGGTTTTAATTCATGAATCATATGTTTTTGATCATGGCCTTTACGGTTTCCCCTGTTCTCTAAATCTCTACATTGCCAGAGCCCCACAATCATGGGGATCAGATGATTAAAAAATGTAAATAAATAAATAAACACAAAAACAAATAAATGCCATGAAAACAGTTCAGCTGCCCAATCCTCTATTGAAGGGACAGGACATTTTCCTCTCCAGGCCTGTAAGGTAAAGGTAAAGGTTTCCCTGGCTTGAAAGCCAGTCAAATCCAACTCTACAGTTGCGGTGCTCATCTCCGTTTCCAAGCCGAAGAGCCAGCGCTGTCTGAAGATGTTTCCGTGGTCATGTGGCCGACATGACTAGACGCCGAAGTGCATGGAACCTTCCCACTGAAGTGGTACCGATTTATCGACTTGCAATTTCTTGCTTTCAAACTGCTAGGTTGGCAGGAGCTGGGGCCAGAGACGGGAGCTCACTCCATCACGCGGCACTCGGGTCTCGAACTGCTGAACTACCAGCCTTCCAGTCTGCAATTCAGTGTCTTAACCACTGACCCACCACGGCAAAAGCTATTTAATATTTCTAGGCAGAGCTGTTTAATAACTCAGAGGTCTCTCCCCTCCAAACACTGACAGAGTCCATACTTGTATCGTTTTAATAATGCTATTGCATGTTTTCCCAGTGAAGGCAACAACATGGGGAGCTTCCATCAGAGGACTTCCGAAATCCATAGCTGTGTCGCTGTAGCAATTCAATAGCACCAGTTACTCCCATCCAGCTGCTGCTCAAATCCGTAACTGGAGAGCCGTAACAATTCGATAGCATCAGTTACTTCCAGACAAGTCCTGCTCAAATCCATACCGATACTCCTGTAATGATTCAATAGCATCCGGTACTTCCATCCAAGTACTGCTCAAATCCATATCTGTACAGGTGTAACAAATTCAGTCACATCAGGTACTCTCAGATCACCTCCAGAGAAGTAAGCAAAGCACCTATGTGGTCAGGGGCTCCGGGAAATTCATCTGTCTGGTGTTCCTCTCTACACAGTTTGGTGTAGTGGTTAGGAGAGCGGACTCTAATTTGGAAGACCAGGTTTTATTCCCCACTCCGCCACGTGCAGCCGCTGGGTGACCTTCAGGAAACTGCAGTTCTTTCAGAGCTGCTCTCTCAAAAGCAGTTCTCTCAAAGCTCTGTCAGCCCCAACTACCTCACAGGGTGTCTGTTGTGGGGAGAGGAAGGGAAGAGGATTGTAAGCCACTCTGAGACTCCGAGTGAATGGCAGGATATAATTCCAATCTTCTTCTCCTCCTCCTCCTCTTCCCCTTCTGAGAGCCAGTTTGGTGTAGTGGTTAAGTGTGCGGACTCTAATCTAGGAGAACTGGGTTTGATTCCCCACTCCTCCACTTGCACCTGGCTGGATGACCTTGGGCAAGCCATAGCTCTGTACCAGCTGTTCCCTCAAGGACAGCTTGGGAAAGAGCTCTCTCAGCCCCACGTACCTCACAGGGTGTCTGTTGTGAGGAGGAAAAGGGCAAGGAGTTTGTAAGCCGCTCTGAGACTCCCTTGGGGAGTGGAGGGTGGGGTATAAATCCAATCTCTTCTTCTCTTCTTCTTCCTTTGACATAGACATAGGAACAATCTAGAATGTCTCCATGGGTATTGGAGGGCCCCCAATTAGGTAAGTGTAACTGCTTTGATTTAGCGTCTTTTCAGCTTGATTGCCGGAGCTCTCGTGACCTGTATAGAGTTTGTTTTCTTATGGATCGCATCATTCTCATACACAATTTAATCTTAAACGCAAGTGGGGAAAAACATGAAGAAATGGCAGGAGATTTTTTTTTTTCAGGGTTCCCTTGGTTAACAACTGAAGAGAAAAGATAAATGTTTGTTAAAAGACATTCTAATCGCTCATCTCATTGCAAAGGTAAGTAAAACTGCTCAGTGCTTTAATGTGTGATGAGCAGTAGCCAAAATAATAATAATATAATTGTCCCGATTTCGGGACTTGGCGGGGTGTCGGCGGCCCCACCGACCCCTCAGCTGCCCCTCTGAGGGTCCTGATACCACCCCCAGAACTCACCGTGGAGCAGGAGAGCCAAGAGGAGATGACCCACAGCGGCAGACGCCGGGGCGCCAGGCGGGAGGAAGAGCAGAGGCCTGCCCAAGCTCCACGGCCAGCAGCAGATGCCACAGCGGGCGCCGCCGGGGAGGGCACCCCCACTCCAGTGCAGGGTTCCGAGGCCAACAGCAGCACACAGGGAGGGGGGGACTTCCCCCGGCCAACCCCGGGGGGCGGGGGGGCGGACCTGGGGACCTGGGGTGGATGCGGCCGGCGGTGGCACCACCATGCCCCGACTACAGGAAGAATGGGGGAGGGGGGTGTGAGGCACACCAGCGCACCAGCGCACCCGGGCTCAATGCCCGGGGCTGGTGGGGGAAGACAGGATGAGCCCAGAAGCCCGAGAGAGGCCTCGGTGTCGAGGCATAAGAAGGAGGGCGGGGCCAGGCACGGGGGGGGGGGAAGAGAAGAGGAAGTTGGGAGGGAGTGAGGATAAAAGCAAGCCAGCTGAGTGGGGCCGGGGAGGAGAAACCTGGAGGTGACATTGGCCAGAGGCACACAGAGAGAGAGTGCATGAGAGACTCACCCCAGGGGCGCTGCTGAGGAGGGTGTGGTGACTTAACCCCCCCCCCCCGGGCGCCATATTTGAGGCTCCGACTGCTGGGAGCAGGGGGCAGACGAAGTGGCGGCATGAGGTGCGGCTGCCGAGTCCAGCGATAGCGACCCGGGATCCAGTGACTCGTGTGACAATAATAATAGTAATGATTATGATAATTTGCAGTCAGACATCGGACTTAACTGTGCAACTGAAGAACAACAACAACAACAAAATGCTCTTTACATTTTGAACCCTGTGAGTTACATTTAACTAGCAGCACAACATCTCCTCAATAGCAGAAACTGAAAAATCTACAGAAACCCATCTTTCTCTGTTTTATATCTGTACAGCTCTCTCTCTTAAGGTAAATGTATTTTAAAATACTTGGAAGACTCCATCTGTTTCAAATCACAAATGCTTTATAAACTTTATTTGTTTAAAGTGGGATGAACAAAATGTGGACCTTTTCATGTTTCGGCTTTTGCGATACTCCTTGGACGAATTCGGTTTGGAAGTTTCACAGTCAGTCTCCTGAAAAGTCAGCTTGCTGGTTTGAATGCTGTCATTTCTAGTTGCTTATTTAATTTGCAGTCGATTGCTTCATTTGCAAGTTCTAGATGTGTTTGCACATGGGCTTTCTATCTTTAAGGCTGTGCACGTTGTTGCTATTCCGCATTTATCTTTTACTTATGGCCTCATTGCAGCGAAAGCTGCACAGACGATTATGCTGCATGCATTTTGCCAGCTTATGGGCTTAAGAACAAAAGTCTGAACTGTATAACATGAAGGGAGATGTCTCAAGAATACACATGGACACCGGAAGCAGCCTTATCTACTCAGACTGGCAGTGGATCTCCAGGGTCTCCAGCAGAAGACTTTCCCATCACCTTCAGCCTGGTCCTTTATCTGGGGATTCCAGGGATAGAACCTGGGACAATCAGCATGACAAGCAGGTGCTCTACCACTGAGCTACAGTGCCTCTCCCAATGGAAGGGTTGGATCCAATTTTCTATGAGCATAATAGAAATTCCTCTGTCTTTCCCTCACCTACTGTAACTGAGTAACCTCCTCAGCCTCTATGCCCTGTTGTAGGCCCTCCAGAGGAACTGGTTGGCCACTGTGTGCTGGACTGGATGGACCACTGGTCTGATCCAGCAGGGCTCTTCTTATGTTCTTAGGAAGACCTTAGCCTCTATGCCCTGTTGTTGGCCCTCCAGAGGAACTGGCTGGCCACTGTGTGAGACAGGATGCTGGACTAGATGGACCACTGGTCTGATCCAGCAGGGCTCTTCTTATGTTCTTAGGAAGGCCTCAGCCTCTCTCTGCCCTGTTGTTGGCCCTCTGAGATGCAGAGGTGTTTTGCCATCGCCTTCCTCTGCAGAGTCTTCTTTGGTGAACTCCCTTCCAATTACCAACCCTCCTCAGCTTCCGTGATCTGAGAAGCAGAGGTGTTTTGCCATTGCTTTCCTCTGCAGAGTCTTCCTTGGTGGTTTCCCTTCCAAGTACCAACCCTGCTTAGCTTCCAAAATCAGATGAGATTGGACTACAACTTGCTGTCTTCCCTCCGCAGTAATAGGAATATATATCTAAGTGCTCTCAAGGCACAACCAATATATGGTGACCCCAGCAAGGAGCTGTCAAGGCAACTGAGAAGCAGAGGTGGTTGGCCATGCCCTTCCTCTGCAAAGTCATCCTTGGTGGTCTCCCTTCCAAATACTGACCCTTCTTAGTTTCTGATATCTGACAAGACTGGGATATACTTTGCCTCCTCATTAATAGGACTGTTCATGTAAGTGTTGTCAAGTAGCAACCCACTTATGGCGGCCCCAGCAAGGGGCTTTCAAGGCCAGTGAGAAGCAGAGGCGGTTGGACATTGCCTTCCTCTGCAGCGTCTGCCTTGGTGGCCCCCCATCCAAGTACCAACCCTGCTTAGCTTCCGAGACCTGAGAAGCAGAGTTGGTTCGCCATTGCCTTCCTCTTCAGAGTCTTCCTTGGTGGTCCCTCAGCCAAGTTCCTATCCTGCTTAACTTCTAAGATTGGAGAAGCAGAGGTGGTTCACTATTGCCTTCCTCTGCAGAGCCTTTCTTGGTGGCCCCCCATCCAAGTACCGACCCTGCTTAGCTTCCAAGACCTGAGAAGCAGAGTTGGTTCGCTATTGCCTTCCTCTTCAGAGTCTTCCTTGGTGGTCCCTCAGCCAAGTTCCTATCCTGCTTAACTTCTAAGATTGGAGAAGCAGAGGTGGTTCACTATTGCCTTCCTCTGCAGAGCCTTTCTTGGTGGCCCCCCATCCAAGTACCGACCCTGCTTAGCTTCCAAGACCTGAGAAGCAGAGTTGGTTCGCCATTGCCTTCCTCTTCAGAGTCTTCCTTGGTGGTCCCTCAGCCAAGTTCCTATCCTGCTTAACTTCTAAGATTGGAGAAGCAGAGGTGGTTCACTATTGCCTTCCTCTGCAGAGCCTTTCTTGGTGGCCCCCCATCCAAGTACCGACCCTGCTTAGCTTCCAAGACCTGAGAAGCAGAGTTGGTTCGCTATTGCCTTCCTCTTCAGAGTCTTCCTTGGTGGTCCCTCAGCCAAGTTCCTATCCTGCTTAACTTCTAAGATTGGAGAAGCAGAGGTGGTTCACTATTGCCTTCCTCTGCAGAGCCTTTCTTGGTGGCCCCCCATCCAAGTACCGACCCTGCTTAGCTTCCAAGACCTGAGAAGCAGAGTTGGTTCGCCATTGCCTTCCTCTTCAGAGTCTTCCTTGGTGGTCCCTCAGCCAAGTTCCTATCCTGCTTAACTTCTAAGATTGGAGAAGCAGAGGTGGTTCACTATTGCCTTCCTCTGCAGAGCCTTTCTTGGTGGCCCCCCATCCAAGTACCAACTCTGCTTAGCTTCTGACATCTGGCGAGACTGGGCAAGACCATGCGGCCTTCCCTCTGTATTCTGGTTTGGCTAGTGAAAAAGAAAATCTGAGAGTTATTTTAGGAACCAGCATGTGTGCAGTCTGCCGCCACTTTCCTTGACATGCTCTCATCTCATCTCCTCACCCCGCCCCTCATTCTGATTTGCATCTGTGCATCAATAAAACACCTCCCCCCCAAAAAAAAGCCCGTCTTCTTGTGATCTATTTGCAACTGCTTCAGCGTACGGAGCCAGAAATGCCAGGATCTTGTTCCATGTGCAGCGTTTTTTTCCAGCATAGCCAATCAATCTGTCCCTGACTGAGCATAATCTGGGCAATCGATACCGTTTCCTGAATGAAGAACCTCACACACAATATGCCATGACTCTGTTTATTTATTTATTTATTTTGAATTCTGTCTTTTGAGAGTTTTTTTGCATTTCTGCCTTCTGGGTTTTCCCCCCTCACTTAACAGGTACTGGCACAAGTTTATACTGGTGATCCCCAATAATCTCTGAGCATTAACAGACGACATGGCATCCATATTAATTGAAGGCTCCTCTCGCTGACATGAGAGAAAGACTTTGAATATGAAGGAATGGCACTCATTCTTTGGATGCTTACATGGCCAGCCTCATGGCCCTGCATATAAATGAAGCATTAAGAAAAAATCTGTCCAATACCCATTATCCTCTGCTGTACGTCGAAGGGGGAGAAGCGCTTCGGCATAATCGCCTAAGTACGAGACAATCTGGTTTCGCACAAAGCAGTAGCCATGACTGGGCACGGAGATGGGTGTTTGGAAAGTTACCAGAAAGTTAGCTTGTAGAGTTTTTTTTTAAATAACAAATCCAGACAGCTTGCGTCACTAGCAGATTACTGGAACCAACTCCGTGGTTGCAGTCACACACACGAGATAAAGGGGGGGGGGGAGGCTATTTCCTCCTGCAGAAGTCAACCCACAGTTGCATGATCACAGTCTTTTGAAGCGGGTGCAGTCCTCCACTGTGTGATCAGACACGACTGCAGGGGGGGGGTGTGCAGCTTGTTTCTGATGTGCTTAAATGAGGGGTCGATGATTCGCACCTCCGCCCTGAGGGCTCCCTACGGAGTGTGCGATGATGCGCATAATGAGAAGGGGGGGAAACAACGGCACAGTCAGGATGGCCTGATCAGACCATCCCAATGCCATGAGAATGTGCTGGAGTGATCAGACAGGGGAAAGTCCATCTGTAACCCATCGCAACCTGTTTGCTACTGGACTTTCCCCAGTGCCTGTTTACTCCGCTTCTGCGTTGGAGCAACATGGGTTGCTCCTGGCTGCAGGACGCTTCCCAGATGTTTGTGTCTGATCACACATGTTAAATCCACCCAGCGTTCGCGCCTATGTCAGGGCTAATTGGGCGTGTGATCACAGCCTATAGTTTGAAAGTTTTGACTTTCCCTACATTCCCCACAAAAGTATCACCATTTCTTTCAGCCCAATAATGTTACCTACCTGATAAGGTTGATAAGAAATCCTTTTTTTTTCTGTTCTGGTGTAGTAAACAACCATTAGTGGTTGATAAGAATGTTGACAAATCTGCTGTAAAAAGAGCTTTCTTCTTCTTCTTGCTGTTATTATTATTATTAGTATATTATTATTGTTGTTGTTATTATTATTATTATTATTTTAAAATATGAAAATATAAGATCAAGTGAAATTGATAAATAAAATAGATTTTAAAATAGAACAGAAGGTAAAATACTTCAGTATTACCTTGACAAATATGAATTGTATGTTGTTTAAAAATAGTTATGTCAAAACCCAGAATGAAATTAAGAAAGACATGTTGAGATGGGATAATGTACAACTGTCACTTTGGGGTAGAATATCTGTGATGAATGTTTTACCTAGAGACAGTTAGGAGTGCAGCCTCTAATCTGGGAGAACTGGGTTTGATTCCCCACTCCTCCACAGGCAGCTGCTGGAGTGACTTTGGGTCAGTCACAAGTTCTCTCAGTGCTGTTCTCTCAAGGGCAGTCCTTGGAAGAGCTCTCTCAGCCCCACCTACCTCACAGGATGTCTGTTGTGGGGAGGGAAAGGGATTGTAAGCCTCTCTGAGACTCTTTCAGGTAGTGAAGGGTGGGGTACATATCCAATCTCTTCATCTTCTTCTAAAATGTTATTCTTGTTGCAGACAATTCTCATTTTGACAACAAATGGACCATTTAAACAATGGCAGAAAGAGAGATCTAGATTTGTATGGCAAGGGGGGAAAAAAACAAGAGTTAAATATAAGCTATTACAAGATGCAAAAGAAAGCAACAGCTTGGGTTTGCCGGATTTGAAATTGTATTTTGTTGCCTCCTGCTTAGTATGAATGAAAGACTGGATTTTGCTAAAAAGCAAAAGATTAATAGAGTTAGAAGACATGATCTGAGATTTGGATGGCATGGATATCTGATGTATGACAAAGCTGAAGCTAATGCAGAATTCAATGATCATTATGTTAGATTTTGAGAGTATGGAATAAGTATAAATCTAGGTTCTGCCCGAAAATACCATTGTGGTTATCAGCAGAATAAGCACATTTTAGAAAAGAAACAACAGGTTCACACAAATAGTTAACATATCATGATGGGTTAGAATCGTGACAAAGTGAATACAAATTAAAATCTTGAGAAGACTTAATAATTGAAGGCCATCTCATCCAATATGCCCCCAGAAGAATGCTGAGATCAGCTGCTAATAACTTGCTGGTGATCCCCGGCCCTAGGGAGGTCCAGTTGTCCTTGACTAGGGCCAGGGCCTTTTCGGTCCTGGCCCTGACCTGGTGGAATTCTCTGTCAAATAGCATCAGGGCCCTGCAAGATCTCATGCAATTCCACAGGGCCTGCAAGGCAGAGATGTTCCGCCAGGCTTTTAGTTGAAGGCAGCAAAGGTTAAGACTGGCAACCTTCTTTTCTTCCTATGCCCCCCTCGTCCTCTTCTCTGCCCTGCTGCACAGACAGCACTGCAGCCAGCAAAAGGGGCTGCTATCACCATCTGGATTGGTAGTTTTATTATGGTGATATTGTGTATTGTGATAACTTATCTATGCTGATTCTATTTTATTTGTTTTTAAGGCTGTAAATCGCCCAGAGCCAGCTTGCAGGGTTGGACGATCCATAAATCTCATAAATAATAATAATAATACTTGCCACTGGTTTACGTATTTACAAATCTTGGAAAGGTTCAAAGCTGATAAAAGGTATCGTGATTTTGAGCAATCAAACTCTGAATTTGAAATAGAATTATGTACAAAGGATGAGCATGTTATTGATAACATGTATAAACTCTCATTGAAATTTGAAACTGAGGAGGAACAAGTTGAAGAATGGATAGTAAAATGGACAAAAAAAACTTTGGGCATGGCACACATATTAAACAATGGGAATGTATATAGACAAAGGGGTTGAATTTTACCTTAAGTTCTAATCTAAAGGAGAACTTTTATAAGATGATACATTGTTGGTATATGTCTCCAGATAATTGTGTAGAACATACGAAGGTACTTCAAATTTATGTTGGAAATATAATCTTCATGAAGGGACATTTTATCATAAGTGCTGGACCTGGAAGAAAGCCAAAAAAATTGGACACCAATAAAAATATTAATAAAGAAGATTTTAAAGACTAATACACAATGGAAACCAGAGTCCTTTTTGTTAGGACTAATGGACAATTGGTTGAAAAGAAGCCATGGAACTGTATTTCTATATATGACTATGGCAGCAAGAATATTATATGTACAGAAATGGAAGTGTCTGACAATACCTACAACAGAAGAATGGCTGGAGAAGACATTGGACCTTGCAGCAATGGCTAAACTTACTGTGTTGGTTGCAGAAAAGACAATCAGTTTATTACAGACTGGAAACCCCTTAAAAACTTTTTGCAGG
Organism: Lepidodactylus listeri; assembly: GCA_029233225.1. Classification (NCBI taxonomy): domain Eukaryota; kingdom Metazoa; phylum Chordata; class Lepidosauria; order Squamata; family Gekkonidae; genus Lepidodactylus; species Lepidodactylus listeri. The sequence continues at coordinate 7,139,873 of JARCFY010000010.1, forward strand.
AGAAAGATAATAAGGACTTGATAATTTGTGGTTTTGATTATTAAGATACAAAATAGAGGGTTCTTTATCCTATATGTAGAGCAAGGAAAAGCTTTGTAACCAAACATATCTTTGTTGCAGAAAAAATCGGAAGCCTTCTGTTTTATGTATGCTGTTTCTTTTCCTTTCTTTTATTTCCTCAATAAAAACTGAATCTGAAACACTTTCTGTCTTTGCTTATCAAACATTGTTTGGAGGACTGTCTAAACTAAATATCTAATAGTTTGCTGCTAACTACTGTGTGAAAAGAAGCAATAAAGGAAGATCATGACAGGTTATGATTAGCAAAAAAAGAGAACTTCATTCCCACAATAATTGAACTATAATAATAATTTCAGAGATCTTTGAGAAGCATTTTCATTGCAAAAAAATGTTACTGAAATAAAGACCGTTTGGAATTCAAGGGAGATCACAGGAAAGAGAACAACCAACACAATATCCTTCTAGTAATGTAGCAGTGCCCTGACCTGGATGGCCCAAGCTAGCTTGATCACATCAGAACTTGTGAACCTAAGCAGGGTCAGCCCAGGTTAGTATTTGGATGGGAGACCACCAAGGAAGTCCAAGGTTGCTATGCAGAGGCAGGCAATGGCAAACCACCTCTGTTCATTTCTTTCCTTGATAAACCTGATCAGGGGTGCATCCAGATGGGCAGCTAATCCCGCCATTGGCCCAGCTCTAATTTGATCCTGATCTTTTTTATCCAGTGTTGCACGACCAGACAGCTCCCCCCTGAATCGCCTCACCACACGTGGACTGCACGGTAGATTGCTTAGATGGTGTCCACCTGAAGGAGCCACACGGTTGGGTTTTTTAAAAAATTCTGTTTGAACATTCATACATGCGCCTCACCATGTACTTGTTTTTCCCATGCCTGCATGCACTTGAATGGTAAAAGCACCACCAGTAGTAACTTCCTCTAGGTACCATTTCAGTTAACAAAGATCATTAATTTCATGGGCCATTCAGAAACATAAAATTGTCCAAAACATTTGAGCAGCTCCTTGCCCTCCTCCAAATGACAGCCTTTCAAATATTTACAGAGAGCAATCATGTCCTTCCTCAACCTCTTCTCCAGTTCCTCAACCTCTTCTCCGGTTAAGTGCGCGGACTCTAATCTAGGAGAACCGGGTTTGATTCCCCACTCCTCCACTTGCACCTGGCTGGATGACCTTGGGCAAGCCATAGCTCTGTACCAGCTGTTCTCACAAGGACAGTTGTATCAGAGCTCTCTCAGCCCCAGCTACCTCACAGGGTGTCTGTTGTGGGGAGGGGAAGGGAAAAGGAGTTTGTAAGCCGTTCTGAGACTCCCTTGGGGAGTGGAGGGCGGGGTATAAATCCGAACTCTTCTTCTTCTTCCAAATGAAACATTCCCAAGGCCCTCAGCCTTTCCTTGTAAGGCTCAGTCTCCAGACCCCTGATCATCCTCATCGCTCTCCTCTGCCCCCTCTTGATTTTGTCCACATCCTTTTTTGAAATGAGGCCTCCAGAACTGCACACAGTACTTAAGGTGCAGTCTGACCAAGGCAGTATACAGAGGGGCTATGACTTCCTGCGATTTCGATGCTACGGTCCTTTTAATACAGCCAAGACTGAGTTTGCCTCTCTCTTTTTTTGCCACCGCATCACACTGACTGCTCATATTAAGTTTACAGTCCACTCTTACCCCCAAGATCTCTTTCGCATACACTACTTTTTTCTACATGCGAAGTTTCCTGGAAGTGTAACAGATGGAGGATTGTAGAGCAATTCCCTCCACTTTTAAGTTACGATGCATGTTTACAAGCTTGGGTCGCTCAGGAGAACAGGGCCTTATTTCAAATAAAGTTCTTTTATCCCCATCATGGGATCCTTCTTTGACCCGTCCAGCCTTATCAGCGTATCTAAAAACCCAGCCCGGAATGTCTCCTGCTAGACTTCTTTCGGCCCTTTCGCTTGAATATTCCACTCAGAAGTCGAGAAAGTTCTACAGGGAAGGTGAACACTGCATTGCAGAGAGCATAAAAACCTTTAATGGCACCCATTATGTATAGTTATGAAGCAATTTGAGATCCGTGGAGATGAAAGGTGCCACGGAAGTGTAAGGTGAAGCGATATTATCTCAAGATTTCTTACATTTTTAATATCACCTGACTTCCTTCTGCCTCAAAGGACCCCAGAGCATTTTATGAACTCCCCTCTGTTCAAGGGCAATGATTAAGTGGATTATCTGCCCACAAGCCCGAGACAGATGACGGGTGATTAGTAGGCCTCGGCTTACCCAGCCTGAGGAACAAAACTGCTCTCACAGTATGAGTAGGCCTCAACCACACAGACATGGACACAGAGTACCATCGAAGGAATCCGTTTTCCCTTGTGGGATCCCACACTACGAGAGAGTCCTGTGAGGATTTGTTTGTGCCCACCAATGCTCCCTTGAAGCTTCACAGTGTGGTGAGCCAAAATTTTGCCACACGGGCAGAAAAAAAAGAGCTTTTAAAATCTGTTAAAATACATACAAAATGTTTAAAAGACATACAAAGCATGGAAACATTGTTTGGAAGAAGGGAACGTTGAAGGAATGTTGAACAAAAGGGGGGGGAGTCTTCACCCTGTGGCCTGTGGAGGAGTGGGGAATCAAACCTAGTCCACCCACTGGTGGAAGATGGCAAGGGAAGGGGGTGGATGAATCGCCCTGGGGAGAGAGTTTCAGAGCTTTGGTGCCACAACCAAGAAGGCCCTCACCCAGGTTATCACTCACCAGATCTCAGAAGGTAGGGTAGGGTTGCAAGTTTTACCTTCATAACAGCGGGGGAGTCCCAGTCCCTCTCTGGGAGTCCCACATGCACGCTCTGCAATGACATCACCCAGAAGTGACATCATCATACTGGGCACGTTGCCGGGACGACACTCTGATAATTGCCCTAAAACTCTATGGTATCATAGAGTTTCCAGGATGATTGGTAGAGTGTCACCCGGCAATGTGCCCAGCGTGATGACATCACTTCCGGGTGACATCATCATGCTGGGCACATTGGCTTGATCGGGCCACTTCGGGGAGTGGGGTTCTCCCTGCCAGCCAGATCCCAACCAGTGGATTAGGGACCCATTTAGCGGGGGAATCCTAAGGCGGGGGCACCCGAAGCAGGGCCTTCAAAGATGGTTGTAGTGGTTGGGCAGGTTTAGATAGTCCTTCATAAGTTGGTCAAAAACCATACGGAATAAACAGCTTTCAAAGGGGGTTGGCTAGATTCATGGAGGACAAGTCTATCAATGGCTACTAGCTATGATGGCTGAGGGGAACCTCCGTATTCAGAGGCACTAAGCCTCTGAATCTCAGAGCCTGGAGGCAACATCAGGGGATGGCCTCAGTCTCTCTGCCCTGTTGTTGGCCCTCCAGAGGAACTGGTTGAGACCACTGTGTGAGACAGGATGCTGGACTAGATGGACCATTGGTCTGATCCAGCAGGGCTCTTTCGATATTCTTATCAGGGGAAGGCCTCAGCCTCTATGCCCTGTTGTTGTCCATCCAGAGGAACTGGTTGGCCACTGAGTGAGACAGGATGCTGGACTAGATGGACCATTGGTCTGATCTAGCAGGGCTTTTCTTATGTTCTTAGGAAGGCCTCAGCCTCTCTGCCCTGTTGTTGGCCCTCCAGAGGAACTGGTTGGCCACTGTGTGAGACTGGATGCTGGACTAGATGGACCACTGGTCTGATCCAGCAGGGCTCTTCTGATGTTCTTAGGAAGGCCTCAGCCTCTCTGCCCTGTTGTTGGCCCTCCAGAGGAACTGGTTGGCCACTGTGTGAGACTGGATGCTGGACTAGATGGACCACTGGTCTGATCCAGCAGGGCTCTTCTGATGTTCTTAGGAAGGCCTCGGCCTCTATGCCCTGTTGTTGTCCATCCAGAGGAACTGGTTGGCCACTGAGTGAGACAGGATGCTGGACTAGATGGACCATTGGTCTGATCCAGCAGGGCTTTTCTTATGTTCTTTCTGCTCAGACAAGTGCAGGATCCAATCCAGTGAAGATCTGCAAAGCTTTTCACAAAACCGATCCATGATACTGAACATTCTGGTCTGAGATGCTATCAGTTTGTTGAAATACTCTAAACATTTATGTTTAGACAGGGCTTTTTTTGTAGAAAAAAATCCAGCAGGTACTCATTAGCATAATAGGCCACACCCAACAGCAGAAACTCATTAGCATATTAGGCCACACCACTGACAGCACAGCTTATTAGCATATTAAGCCTCACCCCCATGTTACCAGAAGAGGGGTCATCCAGCCACACCCACCTTTTGCTTCCTATTCTGTTTACCTTGTTTGTTGTCAAAACCCAGGGCTTTTTTGGTAATAAAACATTGTCACAGATGAGTCTCTGGTGGCCAAAACTGCATCCCCGATAGCTTCTTCCTCTTTTCCTTGTTAATGTTCACTAGCGATGTACAACAAATGTACCTAATTTCCAGTCAGTATAGGGTTAATCTGTTTACCTTCAGTGCTGTTGTTTAGTCTGACCTGGAAGGAAACTTGGCAGACAGCCAATGCAAGAAAAGCCTGTGAATGTAAAGGACTATTGATTGATTAATGTAGGTGATTTCCTTCTAGGGGTCAAGAAGAAGCAGATTCTTCATTGTTGTTGTGTGACCATGTGTCTCTAGCAGTAGCAAGCAAGATGTAGCTAAGATATGTTTCTTTGGCTGAGGACAGACTGGCAATCTAAAGCGGAGGCAAAGCGGAGGGAACTGGAGCGGGGGAAAAAACCCACGGAGCTGGCCGTTCACACTGGCCAGAGCAATGCGGATCAGCGGCGATACGGAGCGTTCAGACTGCCACGGAGCGTTCAGACTGCCGCATAGCCAGCGTGCGCGGCTCGCGCGCGCCGCTGCACTTTTTTTGCACTTTTTGCACTTTTTTTTTTGCACTTTTTGCCGGTGCATTCACACTTCCTCCGGATGCCTCCCGCTTCTTCCAGTTCACACTGTTTGGAAGCGGGAGGCATGCGGAGGAAGGCCCCTGAACACCGGGAAAAACCGGTGTCCTGTTAAAGCGGAAGGAAAGCGACTGGGAGACGGGTAAGTACGCAACGGAGCCGACGGACAGATGTGCATGTCTGAACGTGCTCCTTTCCTCCGTTTGCGAACCGTGCCTGCCCCGCTTTAGATTGCCAGTCTGTCCTCAGCCTTTGTCTGTAGCTTTCCTGTGTACCCTTTACCTTTAGAAATAAAGCTTTTTTAAACAGAAAGAAATGTCTCCTCTCCAGTGAAGCAGAGATCCATTGCAAACTCTGAGTATTTAAGTCTTTTGACTATTTTCCTCCAACATATTGCAGGAGATCTCCAGCCACTACCTGGAGGCTGGCAACCCACAAACCTTGTGAAAAGTCATTGCAACCGCAGATTATTGACCACATCGTGTTGAGTATCTCCACCAGTACACCATCCCGGGGCATTGCGTTTCCACAAGACCCAGTGTGCGATCCTATCTTCTTGTTGCCTTGTACCACAGACCGTCAGGAAACTATGTCAAGCTGTCTTACATAACCAGATTACAGACCCACCCGTCTGTTCTCATCTCATTCTCCATCGAGGAAAGCAAAAAAGGCGATTCATCTCAAGAAAAGCATATGTTCCGAGGCAACAGGAGGCTATCAAATTGCATCAATAGCGAAAGTGGAACATTATCTTTCCCACCCTGGCCTGTAAAAAAATGATCAATCATAACTCGCTTCCCTTGGGCATATTTTCTCCCCCTTTTACAAACAGCTGCTAATTCTTCAGCCCAGGTTATGAAGAATCGACGCGACGAGAGCATGATTTATCGCAGTTTCAAACTGAAATTATTTCCTACTCGTCTCAGATTGGAACACTTAAAAATGGCAGCTGTTGGTAGATCCGGCGTTCCTCTCTCTTCCGTCTCCCGCCTCCCTCCCTCCCCATTTCCACCTCTTTTCCTAAAGTGCCTACTCCAGAGAGAGCAAAGAGAATTATGGCATTTATATTAACCACGTGAACAGAGGCTCCCAAAGTTTCTTCTCTTGCGGGAAGTGTAGGAAAAGGATGGCTCATCGGATATTGAGGCCATCTCTAATTAGAGATCAAAACCCGACTTCAGAACATTTCATCAAAAACGTAAACAGCTAATCAGTACCAGTCCAATGGCTTTGTTTTGTAATTAACCCCATGCAAAGAAACCTTGAAGTCAGATGACGGCTTGGTCCCCCGCCTCAGCTTTCCCCATCTAACCAATAGCTTCAAGCTGCGGTTCCCTTTGAACTGCTTTCCCGGGGGGGGGGGGGGACACACACATTTCCAGTGGCCTAAATGTTACATTTACATTTATTATTCTTCACCGCTGATAGCATGCAACGCGGGGAGGATTAACAAAATGATCTCTGACGTCAGTAATAAGGAAACAAAGTTAGAACGTTGGTAATGAATATTCCGGAAGAAGAAGAATAGAATCGTGGCACTGACTTAATTTTAATCTTCCCCAACCAAGAAGGCCATATGATATATTTTGTTTGTCTCTCTGAAGATGAATTTCAATCCTAGCCAGTTTGGGGTAGTGGTTAGGGGTGCAGGCTCTAATCTCGGAGAACCAGGTTTGATTCCCCACTCCTCCACTTGCACCTGCTGGAGCGACCTTGGGTCAGTCACAAGTTCTCTCAGAGCTGCTCTCTCCAGGGCAGTTCTTCAGAGAGCTCTCTCAGCCCCACCTGCCTCACAGGGTGTCTGTTGTGGGGAGGGGAAGGGAAAGGGGTTGTAAATGACTCTGAGACTCCTTCGGGTAGTGAATGGCAGGGTATAAATCCAATCTCTTCTTCTTCTTCTTCTAGAATGTTATTCTTCTTGCTTAATTCATAAATTGGAATTGACTTGACAGCACTTAGCACACACATTGTTTACTTGATTAAGTTTGATGTCGTGGTTAAGTGCGTGGACTGTAATCTGACAGAACCAGGTTTGACCCCCCCCCACTCCTCCACTTGCACCTGCTGGATGACCTTGGGCAAGCCATAGTTCTGTCAGAGCTGTTCTCTCAAGGACAGATCTGGAAAGAGCTCTCTCAGCCCCGCCTACCTCACAGGGTGTCTGTTGTGGAGAAGGGAAGGGACAGGAAAATATAAACCACTCTGAGACTCCTTTGGGTAGTGAAAGGCAGGGTACAAATCCAATCTCTTCTCTCTTCTTCTTCTACATAACCAATAGACACTTATGGCCTTAATAGGATAGATACATGTTCCATGCCTGGCTTGAATGCAGGTTCTTTGAGAATATAAGGGACCACAATATTAAGCCTTTAATCAAACAACCACCCCCCTACACTCTGGAAACCCTGGCTCTTTTGCTCAGTGATAGGATCCTAAGTTTACTCTAGCAGCGGCAAAATTTGTCTCAGTCCTCTTAGCCCTTCCATCAAAAAAAGAGAAGCAAGTATCTTCTGCTACTCAAGATCTGTGAATCAACAAGCTAAGGGGATAAAAGGAAAAGACAAGTATACATTTGACGTTGCCCAGAAATGCTTTGTACACTTTGTTTGTTTATTTTTGCCATCCCGTTTCAGCCTATTTATGGCAACGCCGTAGAGTTCACGAGGCGAGATTCAGAGTTGGTTTGCCATCGCCTTCCTTGGCGGTCTCCTGTGCAACTACTAACCAGGCCAACCCTGCTTCATTCCCAAGATCTGCCGAGATCGCACTAGCCTGCACTACACAGGTTAACAGTCATTCAAAGGAAAACAGGTAGCCCAGGTAAGATATTTCTTGGTCATACGTTGTGGTGATTGTCCCCATAGGCGTAGACTACGGGGGGGCTCGAGCCTCCCCCGAAATTTCCCAGGGGAAACTGCCTTCCCCGGGAAAACGTAGCGCCTGCCACCGTGCCTCCCGGGGCCCTTCCAAGGCCGGCAGCTACTGCTGCCAGTGCCTCTCCCCCCCCCCCCCCGCCTGGCCACTCTTCCATCCTTCCCTCTCCCTCCCTCTTTTCCCGGCAAAGGGAGAGGGAAGGAGTGGGGGGGAGAGAGAGGCTCTGGCTGCAGCGGCTGGCGGGCCCCGGAAGGGCCCGGGGAGGTGCAGAGGTTTCCCGGCGGGGGGGGGGGGACATCGCCCCAGCAAGCAAGCGCGCACTAAAGAGCCCCCGCCCCCGGAATTTACAAAACTCTATGCCCCTGATTGTCCCTAGTGGGGAAACATGACATTTCCAGTGTTTGTAGATACATTGCACTGCCCACTGTTTTAAATTGTTTTATTGTATTGTTTTATACTGTTATTTATTAACCTTTGACTTATTTCAAGGTTGTATTCTGTTGGTTGAAATGAGCCACCTTGAGCTCACTTTCGGGAAGGGCAGGATATAAATAAAATGAATGAATGAATGAATGAATGAATGAACGAACGAACGAACGAACGAACGAACGAACGAATGAATGGCAGGTGCCCCAAAAAGGGCAGGTGGAAAAGCAGAGCTGTGTGAAATGACTGCAGTGCTTCAGAGACGGCTCATTAACGGAAGGAAATTCACTGTATGAACCCCCCGTCCCTGTATTGCTTTACTCGAAATCAGCTCAACAATAAATAACATTCAGTTTAGAACAGTAATATGAAAGGGGTTCGGGTCACCTTTCAAAGAAACCTGCTTGAGATGGCTTACAAGGAAAACATGATCAAAACACCAAGGGAGAAAATTTGTTCAAATTAACAGATGACCAACCTAGCATTTAAAAAAAAGCAAGCCAGAGTGCAAATCCAGCATAAAACATCCAACAGTTTTAAAGGAGTCTCAAGACAGAGGCCTGAGCGGACTGTGAAGGTAAAGGTTTCCCTTGCTCGAAAGCCAGTCGAATATGATTCTAGGGATGTGGTGCCCATCTCTGTTTCCAAGCCGAAGAGCCAGCGCTGTCCAAAGACATCTCCGTGGTCATGTGGCCAGCACGACTAGACGCCAAGTCACATGGAATGCTGTTCCCTTCCCACCAAAGCGGTACCTATTTATCTCCTTGCAATGTCTTGCTTTCAAACTGCTAGGCTGGCAGGAGCTGGGGCCAGAGACGGGAGCTCACTCTGTCACGCAGCGCTCGGGTTCTCGAACAGCGAGACAAAACACTTGTTTCTGAAATAAGCATTCCTAGATCCAAATGTTTCCCCCCTCTGGTCTGCCTGTATTGATTCAAATCATCATTTCAATCACATGAAGCAATAATTTTGCTACATGCAGTGACAGAAACCATGCAGTCAGGGAAGGGGGAAAGAAACCAGAGCAAATGAGATTAAGTGTGCCGGATTTGGGACAGCTTGAGCCATAAGTAGCAAATTTGAGGTGCCATTGAAAATTGGCAGACTGTCAGTTATGTAAATTATACCTTTGCCCAGGGATGCCAACCTCCCTGTGGGACCTGGAGAGCTCCTGGAATTACAAATGATCTCCAGACAACAGAGATCAGTTTATCTGGAGAAAATGAAAAGAGCTGCTTTGGACGGTGGACGCTCTGGTATTGCACTTGCTGAGAACACCCCCTCTAAACAGGGATGCCAAATCCTCTCCTGCTGCCAGCAGGGGGATTTGGGGGTGTTTTGGGGGTGGGGACATCATCAATGTGATGACATCACTTCCAGAAGTGACATCATTGCGTGGGTGACGTTGGGGCGATGCTCTGCTTTTGGGGCAAAACTCTATGGTAACAATGGCTACAAACCATAGAGTTCTGCACAAAAAGTAGAGCGTCACCCCTGACGTTGCTGATGTGATGATGTCACGCCAGTGTGCCCCACTGAGGTCCCTGTCTTCTCCAGGCTCCACCCCCCAAATCTCCAGGAGTTCCCCAACCTGGATCTGGTAACCGTACCCCTCACCCTGCCAGTGGCTAGATGGGAACTGGGGACCATAAACCCTGCCCTTCCTGGGCTCCATGCCCCACATTTCCAGGAATTTCCCAAACCAGAGCTGGCAACCCTATGTTTGCCACAGGAAGGATGCGATGTTTTAAAACGGCCTGGCATAGTGGCCTTCATAGCCATCGCGCCATAAAAGAGAATGACTGTAGTTCTAGATAGCCAGTTTGGTGTAGTGGTTAGGAGTGTGGACTCTAATCCGGGAGAACCGGGTTTGATTCCCCATCCCTCCCCATGCAGCTGCTGGTGTGACCGTGGGTCAGTTACCAGTTCTCTTGGAGCTGTTCTCTCAAGAGCAGTCCTCAAAAGAGCTCTCTCAGCCCCACCTACCTCACACAGGGTGTCTATTGCAGGGAGGGAAAGGGATTGTAAGCCACTCTGAGACTCCTTCGAGTAGTGACGGGCGGGGTACAATCCAATCTCTTCTCTTCGAGATATGCACAAAAAAAAGCACTGTGCGAAGAACATTGAGGGAGGGGGGAGAAAAATCGTGCCTGTCTCCAACTGTCACTCAAGCTTTAGAGCAGGACATAGCGGTCTCCAGCAACTATGAAGTGATACGGCAGTTCTTTCGCAACAGAAAGTATGTGCACGGGGCTCTATTCCTTGCTCGTTTCTCCTTACAAAAACACGGCGGCCGAGTGCTGAAGTGTTTTTCTCCAACTTTAAACAATGAAACCCACGTTTCTGATATGAAGGGCTAAAAATGATTCAGTCGCACTCTCAACAGGAGCCATGCGCAGAACGGGCTATCGATCTCTGTGGCGCGTTATATTTACAGCGCCTGTGATCAATACGCTATTTCTGATCCAGTCCTCCTACAGTTTCTACGGTTAGGATATTTTCGAGGGAGGTTATCCAGCACATGACAGACTTATAAAAATTTCAGCGTGAAATACTGCCAGCAACCGAAATACCCAGGCCGGTACAGTTTCGACCGATTATAAATTGAGCAAATTACAGTAGGCAATCTTGGGCTAGGAACTCAGTCGAAAGACTGTGAAACGCATTATCTCCCATAATGTGTTTACCACCCAGGACAAGACCCATGGGAATTCATGCCCAAAGGCATTCGAGAACGTGAGGCTACCAGAGAATATGTTATTTGCCCAACAAGGGCCATGAAGGATAACCCTACAGAGAACATCTCATCATGCCTAGCAGACCTCCCACAACTGGCATTTCTTCCCTGTATCTGAACGAGGAAAGCACATGGTTAAACAAATGCGGCTGCCCCCGTCACATCTTCGTTTGTCCCCAAGAGTGTGGTAAAAGGCAATGGAAAGCAGGGTTTATATACATGTTCCTCATTATTTCCTATTGCCCTAATCCAATCAACTTGCAGCAACTGATAGGTTTCCTGTCTCTGTGACTAGGGGGTTATTTGTTTTGTGCATATATTAGCAGGCCGAAAACGTCTCCAGGGGGATCGTATCACCCTAGTTTTCAAGAGAAGCCTCAAGTTTTAGGCTGATTTTACATCTGACTTTCCCGCTGGAATCATTCTAGTTCCAAAAAAACCTGCCCACACCTCTGTGCGGTGTGAAACCGTGCTGCTACTGAAATGTCCACATCTACTAATTGCCCTCCTGTGGTCAAGCTAGTATTCAACCGGCTTTATTCTGCTTTAAACAATTGTGGTTTCTTAGTGCACTTAGACCCCCTGGAGTGAAATTTCACACCACTGTGAAATCAGCACAGGAAAAGACAGCAGTCAAACTACTTTAGAGGGGAGGTGTAAAATCAGCCTTAAAGTATCCCAAAACCTATCGCGTACACGTACAGCATGCTTTTCACATAGGGGTGAGCAGGGCTTTTTTTTGTAGAAAAAGCCCAGCAGAAACTCATTAGCATAATAGGTCACACCCAACAGCTGACACTCATTAGCATATTAGGCCACATCCCTGACAGCGCAGCTTATTAGCGTTTTAGGCGGGGGGCTGGGAAAGCACAGGGCAGGCATGGAAGGTTGCCTCTCCCCCCCCCCGAGCTTCTCCGCCCCACTTCAGCATCGCCTTTCTAGTCTCCTAACCACCCCCCCCCCCCCGAGTTCCCTGTCTGCCCTTTTCCAACTGCGACATGTCAGCTTGAGAAAGGAAGGCAGAGAGAGGCTTTTCCTTGTCAATTTCACTCTCAGCTGACTGGGGGAGTGAAATTGACAAGGAAATCCGGAGGGGCTAGAGGGCATTTTAACATGCCACCTTTTCCTCTTGTGTGTAATGTGGGAAGGGCAGCGTGCTTTGTAGGCCCGCATGCCAGAGGTTTTGGTTGTAGGCATGGCCAACTCCGGAGCCGGCCGGAACTCCGTTCCTGTGCATTCCTGCCCCAAAATAGCCCTGGGGGTGAGTGCTTTCGAACAACTGTCTGATTTTTATTTATTTATTTGCCATCAAGTTGTAGGCGACTTACAGTAACCCCATAAGGGTTTTCAAGGCAAGAGATGTTTCAGCGGTGGTTTCCCCTTGCCTGCCTCTGCATGGCAACCCCGGACTTCCTTGGCGGTCTCCCATCCAAGTACTAACCAGGGTAGACACTTAAAGACTAACAAAATTTGTGGCAGGGTATGAGCTTTTGTGAGTCACTGCTCGCTTTTTCAGATACCCGAAGAAGTGAGCTGTGACTCACGAAAGCTCCTCCCCCGCCACAAATGTTGTTAGTCTTTAAGGTGCTCCTGGACTCTTGCTCCTTTCTACAGCCACTGACAGACTAACATGGCTACCCATCTGGATCTATCTCTAGGGCTGACCCTGTTTAGCTTCTGAGCTCTGGCAAGATTGGACCAGCCTGGGCCATCCAAGTCAGTAAATTATGCAAGTACAACTCCTGAAGAAGGACTGTACCACCCATTTCACAGCTGTGAGACAATCATAGGCCTTAATCAGTGGAGTGATGAACACATGGAATTCACTGCCACAGGAGGTGGTGGCGGCTACAAGCATGGACGGCTTCAAGCGGGGATTGGATAAAAATATTGAGCAGAGGTCCATCAGTGGCTCTTAGCCACAAAGTATAGATAGGAACTCTCAGTCTGGGGCAAGTGATGCTCTGTACTCTTGGTGCTTTGGGGGGGGGGCAACAGTAGGAGGGCTTCTGGAGTCCTGGCCCCACTGGTGGACCTCCTGAGGGCACCTGGTGTTTTTGGCTGCTGTGTGACACAGAGTGTTGGATTGGATGGACCGCTGGCCTGATCCAACATTGGCTTCTCTTATGTTCTTATGAGGGGACTGATTTGGCTCATGTTCTATAATAGTACTATGCTTCTTGCAAAGGCTCCAAAACAAAATTTCCCCTGAAGCTTTAGGAAATATATATGGGAGCTAGTGCATTTTACCCTCACAACACTTTTGTGGAAGCCAAAAAATATCACAGCACAGTCTCCATGATGCCTGTTATTAGGAACCAGGGTCGCCAACCTCCAGATGGTGGCTGAAGATCACCCGGGATTACAACGGCTCTCCAGGTTACAGAGATCAGTTCACTTGGAGAAAATGGCCCCTTTGGAAGGTGGACTGTATGGCATTATACCCTACTGAAGTCCCACCCCAAACACCATTGTCCTCACATTCCACCCCCAGAATCTCCAGGTATTTCCCAAACCAGAGCTGGTAACACTATTGGGAACACCCAAATGAAGAAGAAGAAGAAGAAGAGATTAGATTTATACCCCGCCCTTCACTCACTTGGAGTCTCAGAGCGGCTTACAAACTCCTTTCCCCTCCCCTCCCCACAACAGACACCCTGTGAGGTCGGTGGGGCTGAGAGAGCTTTTTCCCAAGCTGTCCTTGAGGGAACAGCTGGTACAGAGCTATGGCTTGCCCAAGGTCATCCAGCCAGGTGCAAGTGGAGGAGTGGGGACTCAAACCCGGTTCTCCCAGATTAGAGTCCACGCACTTAACCACTACACCAAACTGGCTCTCTCTTAAATGAGTTAGGTTTGTACTGGAGAGCATGACTGAACCAAGATCATCTGGTGATCTTCGTGGCTCAGTATGGACTTGAATGTATGTATCCCTAGTCTAAGTCTAGTATAGGGATGGGCACCAACCAAACCCTGTTCATGGTCCTTGGACTGACGTTTGTGACGGGTCTGCTATAATGAGCTTCCACAGACTTTTAAATCAGTTCACGGCAGTTAATGGTGGTTTCTGAATAGAGCAGAACACAGGGGTTTAAAGGGACTCTGAGTCCCTTTAAACCCCTGCTTTCTGTTCCCTGTGAAAGCCGCAAAAAACAGCTGAGCAAGGGGAGTCCCTCCCCACTGCTCAGCTGTTTTTCGGGGTTTCTTGTGCAAAGGGACTGCACAAGAAATCCAAAACAGCTGAGTGGCAGAGAGTTTTCTGCAAAACCCATTTAAAGGGACCTTTAATGGGGTTTGCAGGGCCATGAACCATGAACTGGTTTAGTCTGCAAACGAACCTCCCAGTTTAGTTCGCAAATGAACTTCCCACTTTGGTTCATAGTTTGATTCGTGGTTCGGCCATGAACCACGAATTGACATGAACCCAATTTTTCCAGTTCTTGCCCATCCCTAGTCTAGTATTTGATCTGTTATACCATACTACTTCTCAAATAGGGTTGCCAACCTCCAGGTGGGTAACAACCAAAAGAGAATCACAGAAAGAAGATCAAGCAAGGCGACCCGGGCCACCATGAAAAATTATCTATGAAAAACGTCAAACATTTAACAAACTTCAGATAATGTTCCGATGGATGTTAGTTTCAATCTTCAAAGGTCTCAATAACGGAGTCCTTTGTACATAGAAAATAACATCCATCGTAACACGATTTGTCAGTAACCATCTTATGAAAGATGATTTATAATAAGACTTCACAAGTGTTATAACTCATTGGCATTGAGCACTCGATTGGATTAGTCTTTTAGATCTGAGCCCGCCTAATTTGTGTGGTTCTGGAATGTTTTTTTGAGGCTGCGATCATACGCGCAATTAGACCCAACATAGGTGTGAATGCCGGGTGGATTTGAAGGGTGTGATCAGACAACATCTGGAAAGTGTCCCACAGCCATCGGCAATCCATTCTGCTCCACCACAGAAGCGGAGTTAAAAGGCACCAGGGAAAATCTAGCTCTAATGGGTTCTGACAGGCCACAGATGGACTTTCCCATGTCTGATCACTCCAGCGTGCTCTCATGGCATCGGGATGGTCTGATCCATGCCATTGTTCCCCCCCCCCCGCCTTCACAGTATGCACATCATCACAAACTCCATAGGGAGCCCTCGGTGCGGAGGTGTGATTCATCGATCCCTTGTTTAAGCACATGGGGGAAAACAGGACAACCCCCCCCCCGACTCAACCACAGTTGTATCTCATCACACACTGACAGACTGTGTCTGCAGCTTCGAAGGGAGGTGTGATCATGCAACTGTGGGTCAAATTCCTCCGGAGGGAATAGCCTCGCTTCCCCCCCCCCATTTTTTCTAGCACGTGTGACCGCAACCTGAAATTTCGAATATGATATCGATATGCATGGAATGAATTGTTTATATGAATCTGTTTACATGAGTAGATACTGAAGTATGTTGAATGTTTGGCTTTTTTCATCATTAACTTTTCACGGTTGCCTCGTCGCCTCACTTAACCTCCAGGCGGGGCCTGGAGATCTCCCGCTTTTACAATGGATCTCCAGACTACATAGATCTGGATGGGGGACTGTCTGGCATTCCATACAGCCAGTTTGGTGTTGTGGTTAGGAGTGCGGACTCTAATCTGGGAGAACCGGGTTTGATTCCCCACTCCTCCACTTGCACCTGCTGGATGACCTTGGGCAAGCCATAGTTCTGGCAGAGCTGTTCTCTCAAGGACAGCTTGGGAAAGAGCTCTCTCAGCCCCACCCACCTCACAGGGTGTCTGTTGTGGGGAGGGGAAGGGAAAGGAGTTTGTAAGCAGCTCTGCGACTCCCTTGGGTTGTGAAGGGTGGGGTATAAATCCAATCTCTTCTTCTTCTTCCACCTGGCTGAGGCCCCTCCCCTCCCCAAACCCCACCCTCCCCAGGCTCCACCCATAAATCTCCAGGTATTTCCCAACTCAGAGCTGGCCAGCCTAACTCTATGCAATTCTACCCTGCTAAGGTCCCTCTCCTCCCCAAACCCCGCCCTCCCCAGGCTCCACCCCAAAATCTCCACCCCTATTCTTAAATGTGATACGATCTACACTTCTCTTGAAAAATACAGCCAGTTCTTTAAGAGCACAAATCCCCCCGCAGCCATAGTTTGGAGTGGCCTTTAGAACACATCGGATTTATGCAACGATAACCAATGAGTTTGCAAGTCAATTAGTTATATAAAGTGGTCCAAACTCCTATCCCTCGGGGAGGGTGTTTATTTCTTTAAGGGATGCTTTACTCTCCTTCCAAACCTGGTGCTTCAGGCAAGGACAAACGTAGCAGCGATTGGAGAAACTCGAAGTCTCCTGAGAGTTGCCGCTGAAGTCCAGAAATTAGAACTTAACAAGAAGAGTATATTGCTACCTACGGCCATTGTAGGAACCAATACAGCATACCTGAATGCTGCCCATCCAATATAGAGAAAGACAGCCATGAACAGTGACTGGGATCTGTGCGCTGAATTTCCGCAGTACGTGAAAAGCGCTGCAAGGATGCAAGTAAATAAAGGGAGCAAGAGGAGGTTTATTGAAGATCTCTCTCAAGGCTGAGCCCCCCCCCAAAAAAAATTGATTTTGGAAGCCAAAGTAGCACGCGGATATAAATGCATTGAATTTTATGTTACCGTATTTTTCGCTCCATAACACGCACCTGATCATAAGACGCACCTTGTTTTTAGAGGAGGAAAACAGGAAAAAATGAAACAGAAAGAAAGAAAGAGAGAGAGAGAGAGAGAGATAAAGGAAGGAAGGAGGAGGAGAGAGAGAGAGAAAGAGAAAGGAAGAAAGAAAGGTGGGGACAGAGAGAGAGACAGAAAGACAGACGGACAGACAGAAAAAAGGAAAGGAAAGGAAAGGAAAGGAAAGGAAAGGAAAGGAAAGGAAAGGAAGGAAGGAAGGAAGGAAGGAAGGAAGGAAGGAAGGAAGGAAGGAAGGAAGGAAGGAAGGAAGGAAGGAAGGAAGATAGAGAAAGGAAAGAAGAGAGACGTCGGCATGCCATGCAAAGCCAGGCCTTTCTGTGCAAAGTACCTACGGAGCTTAATCTGTGGGCGGGGCTTTCTGCTGCTGGCTGTCTTAAAGGGGAAAAGCACTTAAAGGGAAAAAGTACTTAGCCTGGTGGGGGTTTTCCTGCCGTTTCCCTTTTAAGTCTTAACAGCTCAGGCCCAGCAGGGAGGGGCGGGGAAGGCTGGGATGCCAGCCTGAATGGCGTTCCCCTGCGTTCCTGCTGAAGAAAGAGCCCTGTTACAGGTAAGAAAAGCTCCATATTTGCTCCATAAGACGCACACACTTCCCCCACCACCACTTTTTTGGGGAGGAAAAGTGCGTCTTATGGAGCGAAAAATATGGTATTTTGCTGAAGTTCATGGATAACTATATTGTATTTTTTTAAAACAAAACAGTACTGTAACCAGTCGGTTTTTTTAAAAAAAATAAAAGAACTTTAAAGCAAAACACTCTCTAAAATTCTAAACATCTGATTGGTGCCTCACACTGAGCCATAAATTACTTTTTCCCCCCCCGGAGAGCCAGGTTGATGTAGTGGTTAAGTGCATGGACTCTAATCTGGGAGAACCGGATTTGATTCCCCACTCCTCCACTTGCAGCTGCTGGATGACCTTGGGGCAAGTCATAGTTCTGGCACAGCTGTTCTTGAAAAAGAGCAGTTCTTGAAAGAGCTCTCTCAGCCCCACCTACCGCACAGGGTATTTGTTGTGGGGAGGGGAAGGGAAAGGAGTTTGTAAGCCACTCTGAGATGCCAAGCGAAGGGCAGGGTATAAATCCAATATCTTCTTCTTCTTCATAAGTAAGTTGCAGCTTGCAAGCCCATACAAAGCCATGCTGTTCAGTTGCTGCAAAAATAACAGGGAATCTTGCGGCACCCTAAAGAATAACACATTTTTATTCCAGCAAATGATTTAATGGATTACAGCCAACTTCATCAGATACTGGCAGTGGGTCCTCAGTCCTCACTCTACAGGTACTGTGTTTATGTGTCCAAATACAGGCGGTGCACACAAATTATGAAAGAAAAGGAACTGTGGAAACAACAGAATCAAAGGACCACGCAACACAGGAGGGACAGGGAGAGCCATAATGATGCAAATGCAATCAAGAAAAGTATAGAGACTATTTGCAACATCAGTAATTGATGCCAACGCACTGCCACAGGAGGTGGTGGCAGCTACAAGCATGGACGGCTTCAAGAGGGAACTGGAGAAACATATGGAGCAGAGGTCCATCAGTGGCTATTAGCCGCAAGGTATAGATAGGAACTCTCAGTCTGGGGCGAGTGATGCTCTGCATTCTTGGTGCTTGAGGGGGGGGCAAGAGTGGGAGGGCTTCTGGTGTCCTGGCCCCACTACTGAACCTCCTGAGGGCACCTGGTGTTTTTGGCCACTGTGTGACAGAATGTTGGACTGGATGGGCCACTGGCCTGATCCAACCTTGGCTTCTCTTATGTTCTCATGTTCTCAATCTCCCTAGTTTTGCTATATGAGTTAAGAGTTATAATGACTGAGGAATACCACCCTTGGGAGATGGTATCAGACTTCTTGATGCATTCCAACTCAGTGGATTTGTGCTGGTGTCTCCCTTTGAACCTCTTTTTATTGGAGAATGGTGATTTCTAGATCAACAGGAGACCGCAATGTACCCCTCCCCTGGTGCTTTTTAAATGCTGCCCTTTTTAATGTCAAGTTTGTATCTAGGAATTCCTTTGCATAGCATGTTTGTTCGGTGTGGATAGCGGAAGGGCATAGTTGACACAGGATGGTATATCCAACATAGGTAGATTCACACTTATGTCCTGACTGGGCCAGGCTAGCCCAATCTCATCAGATCTCAGAAGATAACTAGGAATGACCCCAGTCAGGCCTTGGAAGAGAAACCACTAACGAAGTCCAGGGTTGCTACGCAGAGGCAGGCAACGACAAATCACCTCTGCCTCATCTGTTGCCTGGAAAACCCTATTGGTTTCCTAGACATCAACTGTGAGTTGACTACACTTTCCACCTCCACCACAGCTGATGTTAGTGGGGTGGATTCAGTTTGGTTTGGGTTAAGTCTATCCCCCCCTCTTTTTTCATAAGAACATAAGAGAAGCCAGTGTTGGATCAGGCCAATGGCCCATCCAGTCCAACACTCTGTCTCACAGTGGCCAAAAACACCAGGTGCCCTCAGGAGGTCCACCAGTGAGGCCAGGACACTAGAAGCCCTCCCACTGTTGCCCCCCCCCCAAGCACCAAGAATACAGAGCATCACTTGCCCCAGACTGAGAGTTCCTATCTATACCTTGTGGCTAATAGCCACTGATGGACCTCGGCTCCATATGTTTATCTAATTCCCTCTTGAAGCCGTCCATGCTTGTAGCCGCCACCACCTCCAGTGGTAATGAATTCCATGCATTAATCACTCTTTGGGTGAAGAAGGACTTCATTTTCAGTGAGATGGATTCAACCATCTTCTAAGTTGTCTTCTTTCACACTGAGTGGCTTTTCCTTCAAGTGGTGCTTCCATAGTGCTGTAGGGAGACGAAGAGCCAGTGTGGGGCAATGGTTCAAGTGCTGGACTACCACTGGGGAGTTCTAGGTCCAGATGTTTGTTCAGCTATGTAGTCTGTGGCTATTAACCACAAGGTATAGATAGGAACTCTCAGTCTGGGGCAAGTGATACTCTGTATTCTTGGTGCTTGGGGGGGCAAGAGTGAGAGGGCTTCTAGTGCCCTGGCCCCACTGGTGGGCCTCCTGATGGCACCTGGTATTTTTGGCCTCTGTGGGACACTTAGTGTTGGACTGGATGGGTCATTGGCCTGATCCCCCATTGCCTTCTGTTATGTTCTTATGTTCTACTGACTTGACCAAGATGGCCCATGCAAAATCTCCAAAACTAAGCAGGGTCAGCCCTGGTTCGTACTTGGATGAGAGACCACCAAGGAAATTTAGGGTTCAGCAGAGACAGAGAATGACAAACTACCTCTGTTCACCTCTTGCCTTGAAAGCCCTGTGAGGTCATCATAGGTTGGCTGTGACTCAATGGCACTTTCCACCACCACCATAAAGCCTGATAAGTGTTGTTGGACATTACACTGACCTTAGGAGCTCACTGCCAAAAGCTCTCATGGTGGGCAAGGACTGAGATGGGTTAAAGAAAAGGATTGAACAAATGTATGGATGCTTTGTCCACAAATAGCTCTTAGCCATGACTCCAAATGGGTTTGGAGACAGAGGGCCTCTGATTGTCAGAAGTTCAAGAGATCTTCTCAGGTAAGGTTGTCACCAAGCCCTTCTTGTGGACTTTGTTGACTGGCCACTGTCAAAAACAGGATGCTGGACTAGAAGAACCGTTGCTCCGATCCAGTGCCATATACCATCCTGAGCTCCTTAGAGGAGGAGTGTAGTCCAAATGTAACAGCCACATGAGGAAAGCCAATAAAACTTACTGGTGTTATGTTATCAGAAGTGCAAAGGCCTTAAGGGCCTAATAGAAACGAAGTATGGAACACAGTTGCTCTTTAGAAGAAAGCACACACATTTAACAGCTATGACAGTGATTATTTTAACCTTCAAGTTGTAATTGCCGTGAAATGTTAGCTTAGTATCAGTCGGCAAATAGGAGGCGAAAGATCATAGACGACTATGTGACCGGCTTAACAGAGATTCTTTGCAAACGGTGCAAGACTCTGGATTCGTGATACTCGATGGGGGCATACAGCTTTCCCTCCAGGGGCAATCTATAAACCTTGGGGCCATTTTGTACATGGGGGCAAATGGGTGGCTTTCAGAATTTGGGATTTCAGTCAGCCCCTTCTTCCCACACCCAATGGCCTCTGACGGGCAGGAGAGGAGAGATGTTTTATACCTTGCTTGGTGATCCCAACTGCATCCCACCATGTTATCACTATTTTTGCTGTATTTGAGCTCCTGAATAACTGTAACATGAAACAGATCCTTGGAGTCTCTTTTGCTACCCTGATGGACTGTTAGGGTTACCAGGACCCTCCTGGCAACTAGCAGGGGATGGGGAAACGTATCAGGAGCAGGAGGGAGGTCCAGCTGACATTGCCGCAACGTGCCTCTGTTACTCCCCACGTGACTCGGAAGTGACATCATTATGTCGGGGACATCGAGGCGACCCTCTGGTATTTGAGCAAAAACTCTGTAGTAAATTTGGCTTCTACCACAGGGTTTTTGCCCAAATGCCAGAGCGTCACCCCAACGTGATGAGGTCACTTACGGGTCATGTGGACAGTGATGTAGACCTGTCACTGCATGTCAACTTTTTGGAGGCGAGTTCCCCCCGCCAGCTAGCTGATTGTCAGCGAGGCAGTGGGGCAGTGAAAGAGGAGAGCGCAAAAGTTGGCTTGAAACTCAACATCAAAAATACTAAGATCATGGCCTCCGGCCCCATCACTCCTTGGCAAATAGAAGGGGAAGTCACGGAAGCAGTAGCAGACTTCACCTTCCTGGGATCCAAGATCACTGCAGACGGTGACTGCAGCAGGAAATTAAAAGACGCCTGCTCCTGGGGAGGAAAGCGATGGCAAACCTAGACAGCATAAAAAAAAAGTAGAGACATCACCCTGCCAACAAAAGTCCGTGTGGTCAAAGCAATGGTATTCCCAGTAGTAATGTATGGCTGTGAGAGCTGGAGCATAAGGAAGGCCGAGCGCTGAAGAATAGATTCTTTTGCATTATGGTGCTGGAGAAGACTCTTGAGAGTCCCTTGTACTGCAAGGAGATTGAATCAGTCAATCCTAAAAGAAATCAACCCTGACTGTTCCCTGGAAGGCCGGATCCTGAAGCTGAAGCTCAAACGTTTAAAGAATCAAACTGGCCCAAAGTGTTCACAATCACTATCAATGATAAGTAACGAAGGAAGTAGCACGACCCGATAACTTTATTTCCAAGGTGCTTGGCTGGTGTCCACGTTAAGGCAAAGGTAAAGGTTTCCCTTGCTCGAAACGTTTCAAACGTTTGATTCTTTAGCATTTCAGGACTCTTATGTTTGTAGTGGTGTCTCCTTTTTGGATTTGTATAAGTTGTTGGTGATATTTTCTACATGTTAATATTTATGGTCATCATTTACCTTCCACGCTTGGTTGTGGTTTCATTACACAGTTGTCTTTTTGTTGGTGATTCTATACTGCGTATTTCCCTTGTTTGTGGTGGTTACACCAGTAACAGAGCAGAGGTGTACGCAGAGGATAACGATCTCGCTGATCTATGGGGCTAGAAGACGCAGACTGCCAGTCTCCCTACCGTCTGCACGAAAGGTTCGTTTTTATGCCCGCCTGTGCCATTTTCTATGCCTCTGAAGCATGGCCGCTGCAGCCATCCAAATGTTAAACTCATTGAAATTAATTCCCTCTCACAGTTGCTGCTCAGCATTTGCTTTGCATGCAGAAGGTCCCAGGTTCAGTCTCCGGCATCTCCCGTTCGAAGATTGCAGGTAGCAGGTGCGAGGAAAGACCTTTCCCGGTCCGGATCCCCGGAGAGCTGGCGCCAGTCGAAATAGATAACATGCTGGTTTCGTCTGAAGGTAGCTTCATGCTGGTTCTCGGGAGAAGCGGCATGTCGATACGATAAAATAAAGTTTTAAGGATGAACCAGAGAAAGGATTCTTTTATATTATTATTGCAGGACCACAGAGACTGTTCCAGTGACATCCAATCATTCTTTAAGTTAAGGGGCTCGGAAGACCTAGACCCAATCTAACAATGCAGGTATAAAAACTGTCCGTTGTAGGACAAAGAATCACAATGTTTCCCCTGATGCCACAGGATGCTGTGATGTCCACAGGAATGATCAGCTTTAAAAGGGAATTAGATAGATTCATGGAGGATCAGGCCCATAGCTACAGTGGTGTTTTGGGGGGCTCCACCCCCTTTCTTGAAGCCACAGTCCCACAAGAATTCCTCCTGTACCTGCTTTTTCCCAATCATTTTAAAACATTATTTTAAGGCATGTGCTCCTTTAAGCTGTAGTTGGCTAATTCCCGCACTGGGCAAGGGGGTTGGAGGAGGTGACCTCTAGGAGCCCTTCTAACTCTGTCAAGAAACTGGTCTCCATTAAGAGAGTTTTTTTTTCTGTCTAAGGTTTAGCTTTCTTGACTACAGAAGTCATCACCCCCACCTGCCGGCTTGTTCTCAGAATTATTGCTTCGGCTGGCAGAAGTGATTAACTTGCAGCGGCTGAGAACTGTCATCTCAAGCGGTTTATAGCTTGCAATGTAGAGATTGATTCTGGCAACAGCTTTCTATTGGCTACATGGCTCTTCCTTCTGCACTGAGAATTTTGGCCCAACCAGAAAAAAAAATTGCTTCACAAGCCACGAAATCCTGGCTACAGGCCTGCGGAGGAACAATCTATTATTGGTTACTAGTCATGATGACTGAGGAGACTAGGGTTCCCAAGTGACTTAGAGTTGGTCCTGTTCCGGGACATTTGCGTGCGTGCTTTGTGTGCCTGTGGTGCAATAATGTCACTCGGAAGTGACATCATCACATTGGGCACCTCAATGGTCAACGCTCCAGTAATCAGCCTGGAAACTCTATGGTACCATAGAGTTTCCAGGCTGATTGCTAGAGCGTCAGTTGGCGATGTGCCCAACGCGATGACATCACCTCCGAGTGACGTCATTATGTCAGGCACGTCAGCCCGAATCCAGCACTTTGCTGGGGGGGTCCTTACAGCGGGGAACCCCTCCCCCCTGGGGATCTGGCAGGCCTAGAGGAGAACCTCCACATTCAGAGGCACTAATCCTCTGGATCCCAGAGCCAGGAGGCCACATCAGGGGAAGGTCTTGGCCTCTATGCTCTGTTGTTGGCCATCAAGAGGAGCTGGTTGGCCACTGTGTGAGACAGGATGGTGGACTGGATGGACCACTAGTCTGATCCAGCAGGGCTCTTCTAATGTTCTTCTCAGGGGAAGGCCTCGGCCTCTCTGCCCTGTTGTTGGCCCTCCAGAGGAACTGGTTGGCCACTGTGTGAGACAGGATGCTGGACTAGATGGACCACTGGTCTGATCCAGCAGGGCTCTTCTTACATTCTTAGGAAGGCCTCGGCCTCTGTGCCCTGTTGTTGGCCCTCCAGAGGAACTGGTTGGCCACTGTGTGAGACAGGATGCTGGACTAGATGGACCCCTGGTCTGATCCAGCAGGGCTCTTCTGATGTTCTTCTCAGGGGAAGGCCTCAGCCTCTATGCCCTGTTGTTGGCCATCAAGAGGAGCTGGTTGGTCACTGTGTGAGACAGGATGCTGGACTGGATGGACCACTGGTCTGATCCAGCAGGGCTCTTCTGATGTCCTTATGATGCCTTCACATTTTTGTTTTTGTTTTTTAGATATATCCCTTGCAGTGGAACAGTGGAAGAGATGTTGAATGGTATTATATAGCCTGGCCTCATCCAGAACTTGGAAGCTAAGTAGGGTTGGTACTTGGATGGGAAAGCCCTTTCCTGGGGTCACCGTAGGTCAGCTGCGTCCTGACAGCATTTTAGACACAAAGAACAGCGGACGGAATCAAAACCCTGGTTTCCTAAGGGTAAGCATTATTCCGTTAGATATTTGATTATCTATTTGATTTGGAGATATCATCCTGGCAATACCCCAGTTTTATCGAGGACCGAAACTGAAAGATGGTAGAACATGGCACATATAATTGTTTCCAAGAAAAGAAGCTTGATTAGAATGATGAGAGTCAGGCACCTGTTGTTTGGAATGGCCTGAAGAGGAGGAGGAGGAGGAGATTGGATTTATACCCTGCCCTTCACTACCCAAAGGAGTCTCAGAGCTGGTCTCAATAGACTTGAAGGGAGGTGACCGCAGCAAAGCCTCCAACCAATCCACCAAAACGAATCTAATCTAATATGCTTCAGGGCAGCCACGTTGGCTCTGCAGTAGAAGAGCCAGATTCGAGTCCAGCAGCCCCTTAGAGACCAACACGTTCTCGGGGGTATGAGCTTTCAAGAGTCGAAGCTCCCTGACGAAAGCGCCTGTTGGACTTCAAGGGGTGGCTGGACTCGAAATCCAGCTCATCTGATTTGTTCTCAGTCCCCTCCAGTTTGGTGCCGTGGTTAAGTGCGCGGACTCTGATCTGGGAGGAGTGAGTCTGATTCCCCACTCCTCCACTTGCAGCTGCTGGATGACCTTGGGCAGGCCTGTCAGAGCTCTCTCCGCCCCACCTACCTCACCGGCAATGTTCCCTCTAAGCTGTGGAGTCTCGTGAGCAAAAATTCTACTTGGTGAGCTACTAGCATTAAAGTTGCGGATGAGCGATTTGGCTACTGCACAAATGAGTTTGCTCTGGAGCCATCCTTCCTGAGCGGAGACAAAAATCTGTGAGCCGAAGGCTAAAAAAACTGTGAGCTAGCTCACACTAACTCAGCTTAGAGGGAACACTGCTCACAGGGTGTCTGTTGTGGGGAGGGGGAGGGAAAGGAGCTTGTAAGCCGCTCTGAGACTCCAAGTGAGTGAAGGGCGGGGTATAAATCCAATCTCTTCTTCTTCTTCTTCTTCTTCTTCTTCTTCAACAACCTTTCTACTTGGAAGTCTTCCTTGTATTCAGCTTAATTTCCCCCCCCCCCCCAGTTTCAGCCTGAGACCATTATTTGTTGCTTGTCCAAAGTGAGGAAGGATAACAACGGCGCCCTGCTCTCCTGAAGGCATCTATTTGAAGAGTATTGTCAGGTTTCCTCTCATGCAGAGATAATAGCTTTTCAAGGACTTGGGGGTAGTATTAGCAAGCTGTCTTTGCCCACAGTACAGGCGGTTCACTGTTTGTGTCCCGCCATGGTTGTGTGTCGTTAGAGCCCGTTTCCTTCTCAAAAGTCAAATGTTGTCAGCAGAAACACAAGGAGCTGTGCTGCACGAGGCACCTATAGGCATTTTCCTGTGATTGTAGGGCAGGCAGCAATTGACTGAACATTGCTATGGGCATGTAGCCACATAGGAATTCAACCATCGGTGGTGTTTGGATGTACAGTAAGGAGATCTTTGTCACACATTCTCACCTGGGCAGAAATCCGGGGAAGCAGGAAACGGGTCATGCTCTCTTTATCACGCGAAAACTCCACCATCAGAACTTCCCACTTTATGTCTTCTGTTGCCCCAGAAGGTCGGACCAGAACCAAGGGGCTGAAATTGAATCAGAAGAGTTTTCGGCTAAACATTAGGATGAACCGCTTCCTGACGGCGCGGTTCCTCAACGGAACGGGCTTCCATGGGAGGTGGTGGGCTCTCCTTCTTGGGAGGTTCTCAAACCGAGGCTAGACGGCCATCTGACAGGAATGCAGATTCGGTGAGCTTGGGCAGATCACGAGAGGGAGGGCAGGGAGGGTTGCCTCAGCGCTTAGTTCTTGTGGCCCTTTCTTACACCGCCAGGCAAATGCCGACCCCCGCTTTGGGGTCAGGAAGCAATTATTCTCCAGGCCAGTTTGGCCAGGGATCCTGGAGGTTTTTTTACCATCATCTGGACATGGATCAGGGGGTGTGGAGGGGGAGGTATTTGTGAATTCCCTGCCTTGTGCAAGGGGTTGGACTAGATGACCCTGGAGGTCCCTTCTAACTCTATGATTCTATGAAATTTCAGCAACCATCACACATCTTGCTTCTCTGCGTCCCTTTCCTGCTCCCCAAGCATGAACAACAGAGGTTTACTCCAGCAGTGGTTGAACAACTGTTCCCAGCAGTTGTATGTTTTATACTTTCAGTCTATGATCATCATAAACAACTTATGGAGTGTTCTTTTTTGAGAATGTGGCACGGAGGGGCTGACAGGGACAGATGCCCTTTAAGAGCCAGGGGTGGGGAGTTCGACAGGAGACCACTTGCCCAGCAACTTGGGTCTGGCCTGAAGGATATCAGCTACGGAGGGCTGGTTGCTAGGGCTGATGCTGCACTGTCCAGAGAAGGTGTGCCAATTTGGCAAAGTGGCTAGGAGCTCGGACTCTGATCCGGAAGAACCAGGTTTGAGTCCCCACTCTTCCACATGCAGCTGCTGGTATGACCTTGGGCCAGTTACAAGTTCTCCCAGAGCTGTTCTTGGTTGCCAGCGAGACATCCTTAGGAGCCAGTTTGGTGTAGTGGCTAGGAGCACCGACTCTAATCTGGGAGAACTGGGTTTGATGCCCCACTCCTCCACATGCGGCTGCTAGTGCGACCTTGGGTCAGTGACAAGTTCTCTCAGAGCTGTTCTCTCACGAGTAGTCCTCAAAAGAGCTCTCTCAGCCCCACCTACCTCACAGGGTGTCTGTTGTGGCGAGAGGAAGGGAAGGAGATTGTAAGCCACTCTGAGACTCCTTCGGGTAGTGGAGGGTGGGGTATAAATCCAATCTCCTCCCCCTTCCCTCCTCCTCCTTTCTTTGGAGGAATTAGCAAGTATGTGGGGATGAGGACTCTGGGCTGAGTCCACAGCTGTGGGCCCTACAGTGGGGCGGATTTAAGGATAAATGTAGAGAGGAGTTGGGTGGTGCGAGGTGTGAGTACAAGGCGTGAAGGAAGCATGGTTGACATGAGCAAGGGAGAGCTAAGTAGGCAGCTGGGGAAGGGAGTGGCATGAACTATCCTAAAGCTCTCAGCTGTTGCGAGACCTGAATAAAGAAGTTAGCAACTGGAACTGGCTCAGCATGAACGATTGCATGGTAATGGCAAATGTGCCCTCTAATCTGTGGAGTCTTGTGAGCAAAAATTCTCCTTTGTGAGCTCCCGGCATTAAAGTTGGGAGCGAGCGATTTGGCTGGTGCATCAATCAGTCTGCTCTGGAGCCATCCTTCCTGAGCCAAGACACACATGTGTGCACCGGAGGCTAAAAAACGGAGAGCTAGCTCACACTAACTCGTCTTAGAGGGAACACTGGTGGGCATCCGACCAAGCCCCATTTTGCTGAGGCTGCCTGCGACCGGACATCAGGTAGCCCAGCTGGGCAACCCTAAGCCTACAAAGAAATATCTTAAAATAAATAGGTTGATTAGAAACAATGGCGCTTTTATTTTAAAAAAATCGAAAAGGAGGTGAGAACAAATGAGATGACTAATTTCCGGCACTTGTCATGATTCAACACGCTTGTCTGCCCAAGATTCGCAAAGAAGGACGGAAAGAAAAGTTCATTCTGTGGGTACCGAATTGTTCAACAGATGGGTTCCTGTTTTCCACGAAGCCATCATTTATTTGGGGGCTGTCTTTGAAAAATGAAAGTCCACCATCCTCTCCGTGACGCGTGCACAACAACACAGACTCTGTGCTCAGACTTATCCCAAACACAAGAGGTTCTCCTAAGTACAAAAAATGGATGGCAACCAAGAGGACGAAGGGGGAGATATTCAAATAACTCCCAATCCCTTCCTCGAAATCTTATGAATAGCTCTTTCATTTTGATGACAGTAAACGACAGACAGGTGAATTCTTTGACATGGTGGATAATGACAAATAATTATTGCTTTCTTCTCGGAGAAATTTCCAGCGAAGCATTGAAGAGGCAGGCAGAGAAGCGACAGCCATAAGTAGCTAGTGGACAAGGAATATTTCTGAGGTAGTACACAAGTATTCCGATATGATATCGACTCAAGAATCTTGAATCCCTGTGGGGGGGGGGGGGGGGAATGTGACATTGCACCGCAGGCATCTATGTAAGAAAAATGTCACCTTTTCAACAAGGATTGCTAGCTCCAGGTTGGAAAATACCTGGAGATTTTGGGGGTGGAGACTGAGGAGGGTAGGGTTTGGGAAAAGGGAGGGACTTCAATTGGGTATAATGCCATAGAGTCCGCCTTCCAAAGGGGGGATTTTCTCCAGGGGAGCTGATCTCTGTTGCCTGGAAATCATTTGGAATTCTGGGAGATCTCCTAGGTTTGCCAAACCCCCAATGGTGGCAGGGTTTTCCCCACTTTCCACCCCCCCAATCTGCCACTGGCCAGCTGGCCAGTGTGGGGGCCCTGCTTGAAGAACCCCATCGCACCCGAAGTGACTCAACCAGGCATGTTCATTTTGTTTTTAGTTTTTTGATCGACCAATAAATTCTGCTTCAACCTGCAGGTAGTTTGGAATGCTTCTGGGTGTGTAAAATCCTTTCCAAGTACACCCAGCTTGGCTGGAAACATTTCTTCCTGGCGTGTTAATTGTTTATTTCCAGAAGGTTTTTTTTTTCCCCAGCATGACTATTAATTAATTGATTCTTTTAAAACATTTATTAGCCGCCTTTCCATCTGGCAAAACTCATAAGAACATAAGAGAAGCCAACGTTGGATCAGTCAGGCCAGTGGCCCATCCAGTCCAAACACCAAAAATACCAGGTGCCCTCAGGAGGTCCAGCAGTGGGGCCAGGACACTAGAAGCCCTCCCACTGTTGCCCCCCCCAAGCACCAAGAATACAGAGCATCACTTGCCCCAGACTGAGAGTTTCTATGTGGCTAATAGCCACTGATGTGGCTAATAGCCACTGATGGACCTCTGCTCCATATGTTTATCTAGTTCCCTCTGGAAGCCGTCCATGCTTGTAGCTGCCACCAACTCCCGTGGCAGTGAATTCCATGTGTTAATCACTCTTTGGGTGAAGAAGTACTTCCTTTTATCCATTCTAACCCGACTGCTCAGCAACTTCATCGAGTGCCCATGAGTTCTTGTCTTATGAGAAAGGGCGAAATGGACTTCTTTCTCTATCGGCTCTATCCCATGCATCATCTTGTAAACCTCGATCATGTCACCCCGTCAGCCGTCGTTTCTCCAAGCTAAAGAGCCCCAAGCGCTTCAACCTTTCTTCGTAGGGAAAGTGTCCCGACCCTTTTATCATTCTACTTGCCCTATTCTGCACTTTTCCCAATGCTACAATATCTTTTTTGAGGTGTGGCGACCAGAACTGTACACAGTGCTCCAAATGAGGTCGCACCATCGATTTAGACAGGGGCATTATGATACCGGCTGATTTGTTTTCAAAAAAGGCAGCTTACACTACAAATTTTAAAAAAAATTTAAAAAAAAAATTCATAGAAGACCATAATTTAAAATCTCAGTTAGGAGATTTTTTAAGCCCATGGATTTAGAAATGTGTCAGTCGGTTTAAATTGGCAGGGTTAATCTCCCTGTCCTCAATGAGGACTTGCAGTCAATAAAAACTACAAATGGAGCCCTAAATAAAACTGTCTTCAGCTGCCTCCTAAAGATCATAAGTGAGGAGGTAAGGAAGGGCACATTTCCCTGAGGTGGCTGTATAATTTTGGGGGCTGCCACCGAAAAGGCCTCCTCACACATGCCCACCGGATATGCTTCTTCAATTGTCTGGAGGGCCTCTTCCTGTAATCTGGACAGAAACATATGGGCAGGAACATACGGGAGATGACAGTCCTTCAGATAAACCTGATTAATTGTACTTATTTAAATATTTATCCCCCAGCCTTTCCTCTTGGCTCAAATGGTGTGTACGCAACTGACCTGCAGACTGATGCAGTATAGTCCACTTACGGCACTATTTCAGTTTTCCTTCTTCCTTTTTCTTCACATGTCGACAAGTACTCAAGCGCTGGTTGGGAGCAGTGTTCCCTCTAAGCTGAATTAGTGTGAGCTTGCTCACCATTTTTTAGCCTCTGGCTCACACATTTTTTGCCTTAGCTCAGGAAGGATGGTTCCAGAGCAAACTAATTTTATGCAGTAGCCAAATCGCTCGCCCACAGCTTTAATGCCAGTAGCTCACAAAATAGAATTTTTGCTCACAAGAATCCACAGCTTAGAGGGAGCATTGGCTGGGAGATGGCCAGAGACGGACGATTATCTAGAGACTTTTCAGCTCTCTGCCCACTTACCCTGGTCGCGCAACGTAGCCGAGCATTACTGATTCTTCTGTAAATAAACTTACAATCTTGTTTACAGACCAGGCATTCCTGATGAACCTCTACTGATAAAATAAATATTGAATTACAGACTACAGAAGCCAAGCAGACAACAAATAAAAGATTAATGTCATTTCTCCCCTTTGGAGGTGAAGGATATGATTCCAGTCATAAAGCATCAAGTACATTCTGAATGTGAGCATCCTTTGAAGTTTGAATACATAAGATGGATTTTTTTTTTACTGTACCGTTTCATATTATTGTTCCCTTTTATTTGTTAGCTGTATACCTTTCTTTTGCCCATGATTTCTTTAGCATTTGTCGGTTAAACTATTCCAACTGTCAGAGGTCCAGCGCTTTTAGCTGCAGTTTCAGGTATGCCTTTGGCTTTGCCACTCAGAATGCTGTCATGGAACGACAGGGGTAACCCTTGCCCACCGATGCCCAGCTGATCACTGGGTGGAAACTGGTAAAGGTAAAGGTTTCCCTTGCTCGAAAGCCAGTCAAATATGACTCTAGGGATGTGGTGCTCATCTCTGTTTCCAAGCCGAAGAGCCAGCGCTGTCTGAAGACTTATCCATGGCCATGTGGCCGGCATGACTAGATGCTAAGGCACACAGAACACTGTTGCCTTCCCACCAAAGCGGTACCTATTTATCTACTCCCAATTTCTTGCTTTCGAACTGCTAGGTTGGCAGGAGCTGGGGCCAGAGACGGGAGCTCACTCCATCACGCGGCACTCGGGTCTCGAACTGCTGAACTACTGACCTTCTGGTCGGTACTGCAGCCCTTGCGTGGAAACTAGGGGTGTGCAAAAAACAATGCCGGTATTTTTTGGCTTCAGGTAAATCAGATCCAAACAATATCTGTAAATGCCAAATTTCCCCAGTCCAATACCGGCAAAGTGTTCGGATTGGGGAAATATTCAATATTGCCGAATATATTCAGGTCTGATATATACCACCAGAGGGAAAGAAAGCATGTTAAACTTCTTTCCCTCTGATAGCCCCTACAGATTTCCCTGTCAATTTCACTCCCCGCCTGTCAGCTGTGAGTGAAATTGGCAAGGGAAAGCCTGGGCTCTCCACCTTCCCTTCTCTAGCTGCGCAATGAAACAAACCAAAAGAAACTGTACAATTGACAAAACTTCTATATAACTTCAAAAAAAATTACATATTCTTCAAGAAGAAGAGATGAAAAGTAAGGAAGTTATGGGCAGACAAAGATTGCTAATGCCCGTTGTGTCAATTGCTCTGATTAATTTCATACTCAAGAATTCTGGAGACATCCTGATCTTACGGTCTACGTTCAGATGAAGTTTCCCTCGAAACAAAGATCCATTCCGGAGACTTTCGTCAACTGATTGTTTCTATGGACCATTTTTTCTAATAATAATTATGCACTATCTCTTTAATATTTGAATTCTAGAATTTTGATTGAATGTAGCATTTTTTGTACAGTTTCTTTTGGTTCTTTTCATTGCACTCTTTGGACTGTGACTCTACTTGATTTTTCCCTTCTCTAGCTGGCATGGGGTAGCTGGAGAAGGGCAGGCAGGGAGCGCAGGGGTGTTTAAAATGCCTTTCTTTCCCTCCCTGATCTTGGGAAGGGAAAGAAAGGCATTTAAACACAACAGCTGACTGGCAGCTCAGCCTGTTAGGTTTAAATAAGACCTTGTTTTTGGTATAGCAAAATGAACCCCAAAAGAAACCGAATAATATCGGCTTTTGGGGGTTCAGCTATACCAGTAGCCAAACACAGATCTCAAGTCACTTCCGATTTATGGCAATCCTATGAATTAATGTCCTCCAAAAAGTTCTATTCTTAACAGTCTTGCTCAGGTCTTACCAACTGGGGGCTGTGACTTCCTTAATGGAGTCCATCCAGCTCACGTCCGGTCTTCCTCTTCTCTTGCTGCCTTCAGCTTTTCCTAGCATGACTGCTTTCCCCAATGACCCTTTGGTGAAGTTTGGTTTGGTGTAGTGGTTAGGGGCAGAGACTGGGGGAACCAGGTTTGATTCCCCACTCCTCCACTTCCAGGTTGTGAGAGCCCACAGAGTCAGTCAACAACAAGTGTCCTTACTCAGGAAGGCTTTATTGAAGAAAGGTCTCACTAGTCATCTGCACTTTTTGTGTTAGTAATGGCAGGCAGGTGTGGGGACAGGAAAGTTATACAGAATTCAAAAGGTTTCCCTAAGATGACACATCTTAGGGAAAGGATTAAAAGGCACTCAGAATACTGGCTTTTTGTTCCCAAAGTATAAGCAGGAAAGATATACAGCCAGACCTAAAAAGATACAGCAGCTGGCAGTACAGCCCTCCAAGGTCAGAGAAGCAGGTGAGGCGATAAGTGCGCCAAGAGAACAGGGCAGGTAAAACATTCCACAGAAATGAGGCTCACCATGGTCAGGGACCACCTCCCACCCAGGGGATGGCAGCATTAGCTGACACAAGTGCTGGATGACCTTGGGCAAGCCACAGTTCCGTCACAGCTATACTTGAAAAAGAGCAGTTTCTGTCTGAACTCTCTCAGCCCCACCTACCTCACAGGGTGTCTGTTGTGGGGAGGGGAAGGGAAAGGAGACTGTAAGCCACTCTGAGACTCTGAGTGAAGGGCAGGATATAAATCCAATCTCCTCCTCCTCCTCCTTCTAATGTGACTAAAACACAATCACCTCCATTTGGTCACTTTAGCTCCTGGGGAGAGTTCAGACTTAATTTGACCTAAAATTCCCATATTTGTCTTTTTGGTGGTCCAAGGTATCCATAAAACTCCCCTCCAACACCACATTTCAAAGTAGGGATGCCAGCCTTCGGGTGGGACCTGGGGACCCCCCCGGAATGGCAGCTCATCTCCAGGCTACAGAGATCAGTTGCCCTGGAGAAAAAGGGATGCTTTGGAGGGTGGACTCTGTGGCACCGTACCCACACTGAGGTCCCTGGCCTCCCCAGGCTCCATCCCCAAATCTCCAGGAGTTTCCCAACCTGGATCTGGCGACCCTACCCCTCCCACCCCCCCACGAGTGGCCAAAGAGGACCTGGCAATCCAACGTTAAAGGAATCAACTTTCTTCCTGTCAGTTTCCTTACTCTACGTAATCCATCTCAAATCTCAGTGAGAAAGACGGGGTTGACAGACACCCCCCCCTCCCAGTCACTGGCAGGGGATGGGGAGTCGGATTCCTTGACTGAGTCCACCCATCCCATGTTGGGTCTTCCTCTTTTCCTGCTACCTTCAACTTTTCCTAGCATTCTTGTCTTTTTCCAGGGACTCTTGTCTTCTTATAATGTGACCGAAGTACAGTAGCCTCAGACCGATTTCCCACAAGTCGCTGCTCCACCCTCAGTGTTTCCCCTGAGTGTATGCATCAATTTCCTGCTATTTGCTGCCCATATTTTGACCCGCAGCTTCACCCAATTTCCCCCGCGTCTTGTCGATCCTGTTTTTTGAGGATCAACAAGATGCGGGGGAAATCAGGTGAAGCCATGGGTCAAAATGTGGCTGTGCAGTGAATAGTGGGAAATTGACACATACAATCAGGGGAAAGGGAAGGGTGAGGGTGGAGCAGCGGCTTGTGGGAAACTGGTCTCAGTTTAGCCATTTTAGCTTCTAGGGAGAGTTAAGGCTTGATTTGATGGAGAACTCTCTCCTTTGTCTTTTGGGCCGTTCACAGTTTTCCGTAAAACTCTCCTTCAACACCACATTTCAACAAAATCCACTTTCTTCCTGTCAGCTTTCTTAATCGTCCAACTTTCCCACCCATATGCTGGTAACACTTTTTACATTTACGTTAACTACATGATAAACAGTTTTACCTCAATTTGTTGACTGATTCGTTTTATTTAGATGTTACAGTCACAGTTATAAAACTGTTTCTCACACAGATACACAGTTTGGAAGGCGCCGTTTCTTCCTTGGGAGGCAATTCTGAGGCAAGACCTTAGCCTTATCTTTTCGTTTCTTCTATGGAAGAAAAGCCCTGTTGCCATTTATAGAATAAGCCAAGGTCTACTGACAGGCAGACCTCCCAGAATTTGGCAAGTACTTCGCCGCTTATCTGAATTATGCTAGAAAAATGCATTGCTTCGAAACCTTGGACAGAAATCACACAAGGTGTTCTCGCAAGAGATTTCTAGATTATTTTGTTTTTAGTCACTCAGCTAGCACAATTTGGCACTCTGTGTGAGTTTGTGTGTGTGTGCGTGTGTTCAGGCTACATCAGAAATGTTGAGGCATAAAAGCAAAGACATTTTCTCTTTTAGAACAATGATAAATCTTGCTCTTTTTTCCCCAGTGTTGAGAAAAAAAGCTCAGGCAAGCTCTTTAGCGCACCTGAGGACACCAGCATTTTTTTTATGCAGGTGGAGAAACGTACCTGAAAATGGGGAGTGGGGGGGTATCTGTACACTGTTGAGTAACATATAGAGGCTCAAGTCTGAGGAGCTCTTTAAAGATTACTCGTTTAGGAAAACAGAAAGCAAATCCACAGAGGCAAAAAATAAAAACCCACACAAAGGCTGCGATCATACGCACAGTTAGACCCAACATAGGTGTGAATGCTGGGTGGATTTAAAGGGAGACAGCACCTTGCAGCTGTCGGCAACCCATTCTGCTCTTCCGCAGCAGTGGAGTTAAAGGACACCGGGGGAACTCTGGTAGTAAATGGGTTGCGATGGGCCACAGGTGGACTTTCCTGTATCTGGTCCCCCCAGCACAGTCTCAGGGCATAGGGATGGTCTGATCAGGCCATCCCGACTCTGTGCCATTGTTTTCCCCCCTTCGCAGTTTGCACATCGTTGCAAACTCCATAGGGAGCCCCCAGTGCAGATATGCGATTCATCGATCCCTTGCAATGAAAAAGGCCAGTGCTACGCTGGGGGATATTAGGAAGGGAACTGAAAACAAATCAGCCAGTCTCATAATGCCCCTGTAGAAATCAATGGTGCGGCCTCATTTGGAGTACTGTGTACAGTTCTGGTCCCCACACCTCAGAAAGGATATTCCAGCATTGGGAAAAGTGCAGAGGAGGGCAACTAGAATGAGAAAAGGGTTGGAACACTTTCCCGATGAGGAAAGGTTGAAGCGCTTGGGGCTCTTTAGCTTGGCGAAATGACGGCCGAGGGGTGACATGATCGAGGTTTACAAGATGATGCATGGGACAGAGCAGGTAGAGAAAGAAGTCCTTTTCTCCCTTTCTCACAATACAAGAACTCGTGGGCACTCCATGAAACTGCTGAGCAGTCGGGTCAGAACGGATAAAAGGAAGTCCTTCTTCACCCAAAGAGTGATTAACACGTGGAATTCACTGCCACAGGAGGTGGCGGCGGCTACAAGCATGGACGTTGTCCTCTCACTTACTGCTCATGGCCTTCCACGGAGACACACCTCTCTGCAGGTCTCTCCTATAGAGGCAGTGCTCTCATATTCCCACACGTGTGATACCAGACAAGCTGTGGCCCTTTGTGATACGGAAAGTATTCTTTAGGTTAGTCTCCTCCCTCTCTCCTTTCAACTGCTACTTGAATGTGAACTGGATCTACTTCAATAAATGGACGTTTACCTTTTTTGCAATATACTTCTTGGGGGACTTATATAGCGCGCTCAGGCCGCAGACAGACTTAAGTTCTGCCGTGCCTCCGCGACGTGGCAGAACAAGGCAGGGGGAATTGCCCCCACCGCGCGGCGTTCGCACACCGCCGCAAGGAAGCTGCCTGCAACGTCCAGACTGCGGGCGACTTCCAGCGTCGGCGTCTGAATGCCACGCGGCTCCCCCAGCCCAGCGCGCATTCACACCCGCCGGAAGTGGATGGAACGCGCGTCGCAGCAGCCGGGACACGACTTTGAAGTGGTGCCCGGCTGCTGCGGGAGGAGTGCGGTGCCGGATGCGTTGCATCCGGGCCGCCTCCTCTGGGCAGATGTGGCACTCTGAACGGCCGCTCTGCTTCCGCTTTTAAAGCGGCGGCAGAGCGGGCCAGACTGCCAGTCTGTCCTCGGCCTCAGGATCGCACTTCTATGACTGGGGGAAAACTCTGCTATTTTAACTAAACATCCCAAGAGAATCCTAGCTTACTCTTAAAGAAGAGGGGGATGGAAAAAGGGATAGGCCGGAATTTAGGTAACCACTGGAGTACTCCTAAACTGGTCTAGTCAGAATCCCACTCTGATCTACCCAACAGGGTTGACTCCCAGAAAAGTGTTTGCAAGATCGCTCTGACCGATTTCCCACAAGCGCTGCCCCAGTGTCATTCCTCCGTTTGCCCTGATTGCCTGCTTG
Source organism: Lepidodactylus listeri (assembly GCA_029233225.1). NCBI lineage: Eukaryota > Metazoa > Chordata > Lepidosauria > Squamata > Gekkonidae > Lepidodactylus > Lepidodactylus listeri. The sequence continues at coordinate 7,176,992 of JARCFY010000010.1, forward strand.
AATTTCCCACTATTTGGCGCGGGGCGTATTTTGACCTGGGGCTTCACGCGATTTTCCCCACGGCTTCAGTGATTCTGTTTTTTTGAGGATCACTGAAGCCGCAGAGGAAATCAGAGGAAGAAAAAGAAGAAGAGATTGGATTTATACCCCGCCCTCCACTCCCCAAGGGAGTCTCAGAGCGGCTTACAAACTCCTTTTCCCCTCCCCACAACAGACACCCTGTGAGGTAGGTGGGGCTGAGAGAACTCTTTCCCAAGCTGTCCTTGAGGGAACAGCTGGTACAGAGCTATGGCTTGCCCAAGGTCATCCAGCCAGGTGCAAGTGGAGGAGTGGGGAATCAAACCCGGTTCTCCCAGATTAGAGTCCGCGCACTTAACCACTACACCAGACTGGCTCTCATTTGATCGCATGATGCCCCGGGTCAAAATGCACCCCGTAGCAAATAGTGGGAAATTCAAGCAGGCCATCGGGGCAAACGGAGGCACGACACTGGGGCAGCGCTTGTGGGAAATCGGTCACTGCATAATTTGGAATGACGACTCTTCCTTTTCCCTTTTCCTTCCAAAGAGTGCCTTTTCTCACCCATGAAGTCTCAGAGTACTCAGTATTTATATATTCCCCCATGGCACAAAATTGCTGAAATAGTCAATAAGGCATGAGAATCGGCAAGCTGGGTTTCCTGTTTACTCTTACGTAGGCAGGCCTTCTGTTTTTGCGTGTGCATGTATAAACACACCCAAGTAGCCTGGAGAATTAAAAAAAAAAAGTCCAAATTCATCGGAGAGGTAATGGGTTTGTCAAGCTCTGTTAGGAATTTGTGCGCCATCGCTCGCATCCTGTCTAACTGGGTTACGGGTTATGAACACAGATCTATGTGTTTCGCTGCACAGGAGTCGCCGAAAACATCGGAACCTGCAATGATTTTCGAATTATTACCCTATAATCTTTTTTTTTAAAGAAATCGATAAAGCCTAACATTACCGGTTGATGAGACTCTAATGGAGGCACATCAGGAGAATGTTGTGAGTTCTCCACTTCTTTTTGGCACATCACTGTCAGTCTCTCTTGACTATTGAGTGAAAAATCACTCCCGGCGGCAACTGCTGGGGAGTGGACTGGAGAAGACAGGCACGAATGGTCCATCTAGTCCAGAGGAACTGGTTGGCTAACGTGTGACACAAGATGCTGGACAAGATGGACCACTGGCCTGAACCAGCAGGACTCTTCTTTTGTTCTTAGGAAGGTCTCAGCCTCTCTGCTTTGTTGTTGGCCATCCAGAGGAACTGGCTGGCCACTGTGTGAGACAGGAGGCTGGACTAGATGGACCACTGGTCTGATCCAGCAGGGCTCTTCTTATGTTCTTAAGAAGGCCTCAGCCTCTATACCCATTGTTTGCCCTCCAGAGGAATTGGTTGGCCACTGGGTGAGACCGGATGCTGGACTAAATGGACCCCTGGTCTGATCCAGCAGGGCTCCTCTTCTGTTCTTAGAAAGGCCTCGGCCTCTCTGCCCTGTTGCTGGCCCTCCGGAGGAATTGGCTGGCCACTGTGTGAGACAGGAGGCTGGACTAGATGGACCTCTGGTCTGATCCAGCAGGGCTCTTCTTATGTTCTTAGGAAGGCCTCGGCCTCTCTGCCCTGTTGTTGGCCCTCCAGAGGAACTGGCTGGCCACTGGGTGAGACAGGATGCTAGACTAGATGGACTACTGGTCTGATCCGGCTGGGCTTTTCTTATGTTCTTACAAAAGCCTCTCTGCTTTGTTGTTGGCCATCCAGAGGAACTGGTTGGCCACTGTGTGAGGCAGGATGCTGGACTAGATGGACCCCTGGTCTGATCCAGCAGGGCTTCTATTCTTAGGAAGGCCTCAGCCTCTCTGCCCTGTTGTTGGTCCTCCAGAGGAACTGGTTGGCCACTGTGTGAGACAGGAGGCTGGACTAGATGGACCACTGGTCTGATCCAGCAGGGCTCTTCTTATGTTCTTAAGAAGGCCTCAGCCTCTATACCCATTGTTTGCCCTCCAGAGGAACTGGTTGGCCACTGGGTGAGACCGGATGCTGGACTAAATGGACCCCTGGTCTGATCCAGCAGGGCTCCTCTTCTGTTCTTAGAAAGGCCTCGGCCTCTCTGCCCTGTTGCTGGCCCTCCGGAGGAACTGGCTGGCCACTGTGTGAGACAGGAGGCTGGACTAGATGGACCTCTGGTCTGATCCAGCAGCGCTCTTCTTATGTTCTTAGGAAGGCCTCAGCCTCTCTGCCCTGTTGTTGGCCCTCCAGAGGAACTGGTTGGCCCCTGTGTGGGACAGGATGCTGGAATAGATGGACCCTCACTGGTCTGATCCAGCAGGGCTCTTCTGATATTCTTAAATTCTTACCACGTGCTCACACAACCAAGACTGCTCTGGGTGCTTTTATGGACATTGGCTATGGAACGGTATTATGCCCGTGATCCCAGTCTGAGTAGACAATACTTACCTCAATGGACCAAGGGTCTGATTCAGTACAACCAGAAGAGCACCCAGAGTCTGGTTCAGTATAAGGTGAATGTGTTCACATGTTTACACAGCTGTCCCAAGGTCACCCACCATGCCAGGATTCAAACCTGGGTCTGACACTTCAGTCACTACTCCTGCTACGCCATGTTCTTGATATCTTCTCTTCTGAAGACTTTCCATTAAATGACTCTCAACTGAAACCCCATGCTGAAATGAATGCATGGATGAGGAGAACCTCTAAATGTTCATGCTCTCATGGGACAGCATGCAATCTGTAACATTGTGTCTCTCCCTTTCCCCTTGTTTCCCCAGCACTTGAATGTGTAAATGACCTATGGATGGTCTGTGGCTCAGTGGAAGAGCCTCTGCTTGGCATGCAAAAGGTCTCAGGTCCAATCCCCAGCATCTTCAGTTGAAAGGATCAAGTAATAGGTGATGTGAAAGACCCCAGCCTGAGACCCTGGAGAGCCACTGTCAGTCTGATTAGACAATACTGACCTTGATGGACCAAAGGTCTGACTCCATATAAGGCAGCTTCATGTGTTCATGTGTTTGGGGAGGGGCTATGGCTCAGTGGTAGAGCATCTCCTTGGCCTGTTGAAGGTCCCAGATTCAATCCCCAACACCTCCAGTTAAAGGATTTGGCAGTAGGTGATATGAAAGACCTCTACATGAGATTATGGAGGGCCACCACCAGTCGGACCTTGAGGGACCTCAATTGACCAATGGCCTGATGGAATATGAGGCAGGTTCACGTGTCCATGTGTTCTACTGCATTTCTGAGGATTCTAGCCTTAAACTTTTCATTAGATTTTGGGCTGTACTTTGGTTTTCATAGAATGAGCCCACATGCAATCTGGTGAGCATTTTTCTCCTCTCCTCTTGTGTACACTCCCCAGTCCAAAGTAGCCTGGGAAATCAATAACATCAATGTTTCATCGGAATGAAAAATGCGGGAGATATGCTGTAATTGTGCTTTTGTGTAATGCACTTTGGGTTGTGGTCCTTCCGAAAGCACGGGGTTTTTTTCTTTCTCCCCCGCCTCCCCACCACCACCCCATTTCTGTAGACGGCATCGCATGGTAATGGCGATAGCGTGATAGGGAATTAATTGAGAGAACATTTCAACTCTGCCATAATTTTATCGTACATCCCTCCGCCTGCCATTAGCAGGAATCCAGAATCCCCGTGGGTGCTTTGAGCTCATCTCTCTTTGAGCAGAACATGCCGTCTAGAGGTCAGGGTGTTAGCCCCTTCCATCAGGCGGGTGTCAAATCACTGTCAAAAAGAAATTACTGGTGTACTCGTTTCTTCTTCTTCTACCTCCTTGCCTTGCACCATGGCATAGGAGATGATTTGTAGTTAGCCATCGGGGACAGGAGAGTGCTAAGGGCCATCTGAGGCTCCTTCCTCAGAGGTACTTAGTGGGATCGTTACGTGTTAACTCGCATCCGTGCAGCTGCGTCAGTGATGGAGTGCCCATTATAAGCATTAAAGCAGCATAAGAAATCTTGGGTTTTGAGTAATCACAACAGCATCTCTGGCTTACCACAACACCAGATCTTGTCAAAAAGGAGAGGGGCGAGGAAAGCTGGCTCGGATGCAACAAAACCGTTCGTCGAAGAAGACAGCGAAACTGCTGTATTGACACTGATATCGCAGACCAAGGGTGCATTCAGATGGGCAGCTAATCCCGCCAATGGCCCGGCTCTAATTTGATCCCAGTCTTTTTTATCCACTGTTGCACGACCAGACAGATCCCCTGTGAATTGCCTTGTCACAAGCAGACTCCATGATGGATTGTCTAGACAGCATCCACTTGAAGGAGCCACATGATCAGGGTTTTTTTTAAAAAAAAATTCTGTCTGCACATGCGCATATATGCCTCACCATCTTCTTTCCCTCCCCACGCATGTGTGGACTTGAATGTTAAAAGCACCACTAGTAGTACCTTTCTAGATACCATTTCAATTAACAAAGTTCATAAGTCTCACGGGCCCTTCAGAAACATGAAATTGTCTGGAACGTTTGAGTGGAGCTCTGCGGCCGTCTCAGGTTTACGCATTTATGCGCATACCACTAAGGATTTTTTAGCTGATTGTGAGCTGGAATGACCAGATGGGGGAAAGTCCGCCATTGGCCCATCGGCAAGCTTTAGACCAGACTTTCAGCAGTATCTTTTAAGTACGGCTCCCTGGCAGGGATCCACGGGCTGTACACAGCAGCGGCACATTTCTCAGATGTAGCCGTCTGGACATGCCCTTTAAATCTGGCAGGCACTCGTGCCTGCGTTGGATCTGAGATTGTGACCCAAAATTGACTCAAGCTGCTTTCTCAAATATCCCTGTTCAGTAACAGTGTAGTTGTGTTATTAGGGATGTGCATTCGGTTCGTTCGAACCAAATGTACCCCCGAAAAGGGCCCATTCGGCCTCCTTTCGGGCAACCGTGGGCCGAATCAACCACTACGTTTCAAGAAGATTGGACCGGGGGTCCAATTCTACGGGCCCCGAAAAAGGTTGCCCCCATTCCCTCCATTGTTCTCTATGGTGGGAAAAAAGTAACTTTTTTTTCCACCATAGAGAACAATGCAGGGGATGGGGCAAACCGTTTGGGGGCTGTAGAATTAGATCCCCTGATCCAATCTCCTTGAAACTTGATGGGTATTTGGGGGAGAGGCTCCAGCAGCTACTCTGTGAGTTTGGAGCCTCTCCCTCAAACCTCCTCCCCTCCAGCCCCTCATATAACCTATAAGTTTTTGCTGTTGACTTCAAAGGCCCATAGGGTATAATGCCCTGATGCCTAGCGACGCTTTCCCTGGTGTCTTCCAAATGTTCTTAGAAAATAGGTGGGGCTTTTGTCCAGCAAGGCTTCTGAGAAGCTGTCAGAGATCTGCTTGCCTGTGCAGATTATTTAGAAATGTTGCTTTGGCAGCAGCTGCTCCCCCCACACAAGGATCTTTACTATGTGACCGAAGGGAAATTGCAGCAGCCATTTTGTGGCTGGCTCCACTGCTCATTGGCAGCCATTTTGTGGCTGGCTCCACTTCCTGCTAGCAGCTATTTTGTAGCTGGCTCCGCCTCCCGTTGGCAACCATTTTATAGCAGGCTCCACCTTGGCATCCATTTTGGGGCTGGCTCCATCTTCTGTTTGCAGCCATTTTATAGCAGGCTCCACCTTGGCATCCATTTTGTGGCTGGCTCCACCTCCTACTGGTAGCCATTTTGTTTCTGGCTCCACCTTCTGTTGGCAGCCATTTTGTGGCTGGCTCCACCTCCTACTGGCAGCCATTTTGTGGGTGTGCCTCCCCTGTCATGTCAATATGCCAAAATCCCCTGCGGGCTCAAAAAGTTTGGAGACCCCTAGCTTATGCTCTGGAAAATGTGGGCTTTGACGGTGCTACTGGACCCAGATTTTGTTCTACTCCAGAATAACTCAGCCACCCACCGGCAACTGACTAGCCCTTTGGTTTTATGGAAATGGTCAAAACGCATCAATTCGGGCACCCAGCACCACACCCTAGTTAACCAGCCTGAGCTGGATTTATACACCAGCTGTGACGGGACTCTGTTGCCAATATTGTGTCGCCCTGCAATGTAGCATTCCCTGTGCAACCAGGCCTTTTTAATGCCAGCAACTGACACTGAATATTAATGACAAGGGCTTGTGCATTAGTATAGCGTGCACATGTCTAATAAAACCTGCAGGATCCAGCAACGACGGAATAAATATTGACCTACGACATGAAATGTCGTAATGCATGAGCTCAGTGGCACACCCCATCTTTCTTTCATTATTAAGCACCGCTTTCCTTCTAGGAAGATTTCTCTCCAAGGAAGGTCAGCTAGAAATGCTTTTATTTCCCATGTTCTTAATTTGCAGCGCATTTATTAGATTTTTCACGTTGTTCCTTTCCATTTGTTCTATCCTCTGTCAACTTATTGTCGCACCGTTTCCCTGGAGGGGGGAAAGCAAACTTCATATCCATCCTTACAGAGCGTAATATGAATGTAAGAGTCACTGTGTTCCATTCAGCAAGCAGGGCATACCACGAACGACAGTGAAAAATCTAACTGGAGGAAAAAGCAGGGTTCGCCATATTTCTGTAGCATCGTGCCTTTAGGAAGGAGGAGTATTTTCAAACTAGGATTGGCTTAAATCACTGGACTGAGGACTTTTGGTAATACCAAGGGATTGTTACGTAGAATAAATATGTCCCTTTTCATCCCCCCATTTTTCTCTTGTTCATCTTGTGCAATGACTTGTTCATCAGATGTGATTGGTCACCTGACTCAGAGGGTCACAGCCAGTCTCCTGGTTAAGTCCAGGAAAGTTTAGGGGAGGGGTGGCCCAACTTGCTTAACATAAGAGCCACATAGAATAAACGTCAGATGTTTGAAAGCAGCAAGACATGAACAAATGTTACACACGGTTTTTATTGAGAAAGATGCAAATTCGCTTGTTATGAACATTAAATGAGATTGCCAAAAATAAAAACAAATGGGGTTAAAAGCAGATATTGATAATTATATTTATTTATCCAACGATATTTGTAGGCTGGGGGAGAGGGATTTGAGAATGCATTTAAAGTTAAATTTGCTTTCTTTCTCTGCTCCCCCCCAAACCTCAACCCTACCACGGGAGGGGAACGCTGGCCTGGGAAGGGAAGACCAATCGGGGAAGCATGCCTTCCCTTTGCTTCTCCGGCTGCCCTGCCGGGAGCCACAAAATATGTGTGAAAGAGCCGCATGCGGTTCCCGAGCCACAGTTTGGCCACCTCTGGTTTAGGGTCACCGTGCAGAGCCTGGCAACTGGTGAGAGGGTTGGGGGTGGTGACAGGGTGTGGGTCAGCATGATGATGTCACTTCTTTGGAAAACCCAAAAGCAACCATGGTAGCTCTAGGAATCACCAGAAACTCTATGATAAAAAGCCAGAAGTAACATCATTATGCTCATGATGATGGAGAGGGGTTTTTTTTAAATCCAGAGGTCAGGGCTGGGGATCCCCTGCCCCAACTGGGGGTAGGGATGCCAGCCTCCAGGTGGGACCTGGAGGATCCCCCAGGATTATAGCTCACCTTCAGAATACAGAGATCAGTTTCCCTGGAGAAAATGAATGTGGAGGAAGAGGAGGAGGAGGAAAAAGAGGAAGAGGAGTTAGTTTTTATACTCTGCTTTTCTCCATTGTAAGGAGCCTCAAAGTGGCTGAGAATTGCCTTCCCTTCCTCTCCCCACAACAGGCACCTTGTGAGGCAGGTGGGGCTGAGAGAGTCCTGAGAGAACCGTGACTGGCCCAAGGTCACCCAGCAGGCCTCATGTGTCTCAAAGCGGCTGACAATCTCCTTCCCTTCCTCTCCCCACAACAGACACCTTGGGCACGATCATACGCACACATTTGCAATTGGAGAGGGACAATGCACAGGCGCTTCAAAGCAGCGGGATCAGACAAGCACATCTGGGAAGCGTAGTGCAGCCATTAGGAAAACGTTGCAAAGTCCTGTTGAATGGTTTGCTGCAGTTCACAACCGGAGTTTCCCTGTTCCGCCAGGGCGGAAGTGTGGCGTCGCAGATAGCATAATCACACGTTATCCCGACGCCACACAGGTTTGTTGTCCCTCTTCTCCGTGTGTGCATCATCGAAGGCCCCCTTAGGGGGAGACAAGATTTATCGATCCTCCCCCCCCTTGAGGTGAATACTCGATTCTTCTCCTGCCCGCCCCTCCGTCTAAGCAAATCAGCGATTCCCCCTTCCCCTGTTGAAGCACTTTATCAATCCCCTGTTTAAGCGCCTCGGAAACCCACCACACACAAAAAAACAGCCCCCCCCCCGGTTGTGTGTGCTCACGCAACTGCTGCACAAATTGCTGCAGCGCAAATTTGCGTCGATTCCTGTCCGGCTTATCTCGCCCGTGTGGCCGCGACCCTTGTGTGGCAGGTGGGGCTGAGAGAGTCCTGAGAGAACTATGACTGGCCCAAGGTCACCCGGCAGGCCTCATGTGTCTCAAAGCGGCTGACAATCGCCTTCCCTTCCTCTCCCCACAACAGGCACCTTGTGAGGCAGGTGGGGCTGAGAGAGTCCTGAGAGAACCGTGACTGGCCCAAGGTCACCCAGCAGGCCTCATGTGTTTCAAAGCGGCTGACAATCACCTTCCCCTCCTCTCCCCACAACAGGCACCTTGTGAGGCAGGGTGGGGGCTGAGAGAGTCCTGAGAGAACCGTGACTGGCCCAAGGTCACCTAGCAGGGGAGTCAAACCCAGTTCTCCAGATTAGAGTCCACCACTCTTAATCACTACCCCACATTGGACAGTGGGGTCTATGGCATTGTCCTCCCCAGGCTCCAGCTCCAAATTTCCAGGCGTTTCCAAACCTGGATCTGGCGACCCTAACTGGAGGCACAGCTAGGGTTGCCATCTCTGAGTTGGGAAATACCTGGATATTTGGGGGGGTGGAGCCAGGGGAAGGCAGGGTTTGGAGAGGGGGAGGACTTCAATGGGGTATAATGCCATAGAGTCCACCCTCCAAAGCAGCCATTTTCTCCACAGGAACTGCTCTTGCTCATCTGGAGATCAGTTGTAAGAGCAGGGGATCTCCAGGTGCTAACTGGAAGCTGGCAACCCTAGGCATGGCAGGCCTGCTGGCCACAGTCAACCGAAAAAACATGGAGCTAGGATTGCCAACCTCCAGGTGGGGCCTGGAGATCTCCCGGAATTACAACTGTGACTGTGTTGACTGTGTTGAAAAGTGGACTCTATGTAGGGTTGCCAAGTGACTTACTGGCTGTAGCGGGGGAGTGATGGTCCAATTCTGGGACATTCTAGAGTTTTCAGGGTGATTGCTAGAGCAGTGCCCGGTGACGTGCCCAGCGTGATGATGTCACTTCCGGGCGACGTCATCACACTGGGTACGTCGGCCCAATCTGGTCACTTGGGGGGGGGTCCCCCGCCAGCTGGATCCAGACTGGCAGATTGGGGGCCCTTTTAGCGGGGGAACCTCTGCCCTCCCGGGGGACTGGGCAGCCCAAACTCTATGACATGATACCCCACGGAGATCCCTCCCCTCCCCTCCTCCCCAAACCCCACCCTTCCTAGTCTCCACACACACCAAAGCCACCATTTCGTTTTGAGGAACTGATCTCTCTAGTCGGCAGATGAATGCAGGGAGAACCACAGGCCCCACTGGGAGGCCGGCAAACTCTATGCCACTGACAAAACAGCACAAAAGGGAATGACAGAGAACAGGCCTTGTGTCTCTGCAGAAAAGACCCGTGTGGGAAACGAATAAGGCTGTGGTGTTTTATTAACGAATCGATTAATCCGTTTTACAGCTTTTGATTGATGAAGGAGATATTGATGATTAATCAGACCTCTGGCTATTTTTTTTTAATCTATTAGAATGTCGAAACTTATTGCATTTGTTGTGAAGGGGGGGGGGGGAAGGGGAGGGGAATCAGCTCCAAACATGGCTGATTATTAGAGTAATCTTCACTGTGTGACTGAAGGTAAGCTGCAGCAGCCATTTAGTGGCTGACTCCGCCTCCTGGGGCAGCCATTTTGTGGCCCTGGGTCATTCAGTATTGTACATGTGATATCTGGTATTCAGTATTTGTAATTAATTGCTATCAGACCAATTGCTGTTTCTGCTAAATCTGCAGTATGATCTCAGCTGGGTTTAAAATGTAATGTTATTAGCTAGTATTTTAATCTTTGGAAGTTTTATTAATGATTTTAACTACGAGTGTATTTTCTTTGTCATTTTGTAATCTGTCGGAATGGTATCATTTGCTATGCCTTTTGAGCTAATGCAGTATCCCATTTGACGATGATGACTTTTTAATGTTAATTATTTCTAATGTGTGTGTCGACTGAGATCATTATTATCGGCAGTCACTGTTGTGGAAGAGGCGCTTCCTCCTTCCTTGCACATGGCTGGGGATGGCATGTCTGTTTTCAGATGTTTTAGCTGGAGGCAGGAAAGATGCATTTCAAATTGTAGGGTATAGTGAAATGAATCTCCGAGAGCGGTTTCTTATCACCAGCAAAGCATGCAGGGCCCATCCTCGAAGCAGGGATGCTCTGCCGAGTGGCATATGCTGAACATGGTTGCCAGCTGATAATATTATCAATTGTTATGCCATTTGGTGGATTTGGGGAACCCCATGATTTTTTTTAACCATTTATTTATATCCAAGCACACATAAAAGAGCATTGGTAACCAAACTGAAACGTAAGTCTAAAAAGACAAGTACAGTTAAACAGTAAAGTGAGGAGGTATACAACTTCCTTTAGGTTCGCGCTACTACAAAATAGAAAGGTAACACTATGTCAACATGTCATCAGTTCAAACATTAAGTCAGAAATATAACAGGTTTTGGTAATATTTGTTTGACGGTAAAAAACCGTCTGATGATAAGTATTCTTCTACTATTGGGAACCAAACTGCCTGGAAAAACCTCAGATTACTATTAGTGTTAATGGCAATGTTTTGTGTAGAAATTTTCCCTAGTAAGAAATGTTCCCAGATCATGTTTTTCCAAGTGTTTAGGGTTGGTGGAGACTTATCCTTCCATCTTTGGGCTATCGTTATCCTTGCTATGGCCAATAAGGTAGCAATTGTCACTGCTTGTGTTTTGTGTTCCTCAGGATCGGACCAAGCGTCAATCAGGAGAACTTCTGGCAAGTCAGGTAAGAGAATTCCAGTGATTTTATTGATTTGTGCGATGATTTGTAGCCAAAATGCATGAATGATTGGGCATAGCCACCAACAATGAAGGAAGTCTCCTACCATGCCGCATTGTTTCCAGCAATACTTGTTATATGTTGGATTTATTCTGTGCAGTCTAGCCGGAGTCATATACCAGCGATGAATTAGTTTGAACAAGTTGAATCTGATAGAGAAGATTTTGGAGGTCAGGTTCGGAGAGATCCAGATGGTGGGGAACCCCATGATTTTTCACCCCTTCCTCTCTCTCTTTTTTAATACAATATATTTAATTGAGATTTCATTGCCAAAACAAGTTTTTTAAATTATTTATTTATTTATTTATTTATTTATTATTTGCATTTGCACCCCGCCTTTCCAGGCAAGCTGGCTCAAGGCGGCTTCCAGCAGTTAAAATACCATAAAAACAATGGTTTACGATTTTAAAAGACATAACAAAGTTACAAATAAAACAACAGATACTGGCGGCAAACAGAGTCACACGATGATAAGTGGTGGTAGAGGCTCAGCCAGCAAGTTCCAGGGCAATGTTGTCCTTAATCCCGTCGGTGGCGGCTCCTGATCGAAAGCCTGGCGGAAGAGCTCCATCTTGCAGGCCCTGTGGAACTGTCATCCGGGAGCTCGTTTCACCAGTATGGTATACCAAACTCGTTCAACCAGTACAGTACACCAAACGTTAACTGGGTGTCCCGTCCCGCGGGTCCGGGACTTATGGCCACCCCCAAGACCAGCACTTACCCCAACTAAACAGCCACCCGCGCCGGAAAGGGCCGCCCCGAACCTGGCGGGCCCCGTCGAGGTCCCCGGTGCGCCAGAAGTGCTCGCGACGTGAGACACCACGGGAGGTCCGGTGACGCGGAGCCCCGCCGCCCGGGCCAGAGCAGGGCCACGCAGCCCACGGCATCCCCACCTCATTGGGGCATGGCCCGATCACGGCACTGACGGTGCGGAGCCCGGCGGAGAAGGAGGAGAGGCGCCGAGACCCGAGGCGTGGTGCGAAGACGTCCCCCAGAAGGAAGAGCCAGCAGCCCCAGCCCCGGGGACGGCGAAGCCGCAGCAGGGAGGGGCACGGGGCTTCCGTCGAGGCGGTCCAGCATCTCCAGCTATAACCGGGGGCGGGGCCAAGGGGGAGGTCAGGGTGGAAATGGGCAAGGGGAGCTCTGGGAGAGTGCTGAGGGAATAAAAGCAGGAGGAACTGGATGGGCCAGGGAGGAGAAGCCAGGGAGTCTTAAGTTTAGCGGACACCAGAGAGAGGGAACCGCTATTTATAAACTTGGCCCCTGGAGGCAGTAAGGGTGTCTAGGGTATTTGTTTAACCCGGCCCCTGTGCCATATCTGAGGCCTAATCTCTCCACATTTCCAGCACAGCACTCCCCGGGGACCCCCCCCCCCCCCCGTCGGGTGAGGACCACGGCTACAGGGGGCGTGGGCCAGGGGCCGGAGGCGGAGCCTGACACTGGGTATAACTTTACATATGAGAAATAACAGTAAACCAGATTTGTGAATTATATAGATAAGATGCTACCAACCACTAAGTAAACATAGTAAATTTATAAAGTTGTCAATGCCTAATGCAGCCGTGAGTCAAATATAACAAAATTTAGTTGTCTTATAATCCTAAGACTAGTAACCCCCAGCACTACCGTTGCCACAAGTCATCCATTACATTGGGAATACCTTGTTGCTTGGAAAGATATTCCAAAATCAGAAACCATGTAGAGACAAAAGTGTTTGAGTAGGACACTTATCAAACTGCATAAGATTGTTCAAAAATTTAGCTATGATATATAAATCCCACATCTTGTTATGCCATTGAGAAAGAGTGGGTGCTATTGTCGTTTTCCATTGTGTGGCAATGACAGTTTTGGCCACAAAAAGCAATATTGTGGTTCTTTCAATGATGGAGAAACTGTCATAATCAGCAGCCCAACTGTTCAAAAAGAAATTTTCTGATGTAGGAGCAATCCTCTTTTTAGGTTCTTTGAATATCATGCCTGTTGTCTCATGGATATGATTTATTTCTTTGTTTGCTTTGTTCTTCCAAGGGTAGGATTGCCAACAACCAGGTGCCACCTGGAGATATTTTGCTGTTACAATGGATCTCCTGATGACCAAGATTAGTTCCTCTGGAGAAAATAGCCATGTTGGAAGGTGGATTCTATGGCATTATATTCCAGTAATGTCCCTCCCCTTCCCAAACCCAGCCCTACCCAGGCTCCACCCCCAAAATCTCTAGGCATTTCCAAACCCAAAACTGGCAACCATATCCAAGGATGGCATATGTTCTCCCCACCCTGTGTTCTCACAGCAGCCTTGTGAGGTAAATTAAGTGTCATAAGTCAGCCAGGGCTCAGCAATAATGAGGATTCATCAGGAGAAGAAGAACCAATTTGGTGTAGTGGTTAGGAACGCAGATTCCAATCTGGGAGAACTGGGTTTGATTCCCCACTCCTTCACATGCAGCTGCTGGTGTGACCTTGGGTCAGTCACAAGTTCCCTCAGAGCTGTTCTCTCAAGGGCAGTTCTCAAGAGAGCTCTTTCAGTCCCACCTACGTCACAGGATGTCTGTTGTGGGGAGGGGAAAGGAAAGGAGATTGTAGAGTCTTAGACTCTGGGTAGTGAAGGGTGGGGTATAAATCCAATCTCTTCTTCTCTTTTCTAACCAACCTTGAGTCAGCAGAAGCTGACCAGCAGGTAACTGAGCTGGCGGCTTGTCAGAATTCACAGCATCAGAATTCATAGCCAACAGTTGGTGCAGAGCCAGCAACACCCTCTGGGTGCCCTGGTTCAGCAGGTAAAACTCAGTTGGCCATTCCCAGCCCACCAGTATCATCTACACCTTTAGAGCACCACAGATGAAGGCTGAGAACAGAGCTACAGACAAGATGGTTAATCTCAAGAGGCCAGTTTTGTTTGCAGTTCCTTGGGTTCAACTTTGCTTATGACGTATCTCGAAAGAGCTTTCCATAGTTGTAATACTACAACAGAAGAAGTCCCTAAACAGCATCATCTAATTCAGCAGTCCAAGAAGAAAATGTTGCAAGAACCAATTGTGATGGCCCTGTGCCTCCACCTCCAAGAAGCAAGTGACTAGAGAGTTACAGCTAGATAGGCAGATACTAAGCATCTCCCTGTTTACTCTTCTGTCACTGGTTCCTTTGAAATATGGATTGCTACTCATAGGGAAACAACTTCCTTCCATCTCCTATCTGTCGCTTCCCGCATGCACACAAAGAGGGAGGACACAATTCTCCACCTTTGGCACCGTGGATGCTGAGTGCCTCTCTGCACCTGTGTCCATCCCTAGCTAGAATCTTTCACTGACTCTAAGCTGCACAATTCAGTATGTATTTCCTAAATAAAGTACTTATTTTCTTTCAAAATGATAAGTGGCTCTATGTAACTTTGTAGTCTTACGAGCATGCACTGAACGAAGGAGCTCTGCTGCACTCTGAGCCTTTCGTGCACTCTGCAAAATTTAGCAAGGGATGATGAAGAAGAAGAGATTGGACTTATACCCTACCCTACCCTTCTCTACCTGAAGGAGTTTCAGAGCGGCTTACAATCTCCTTTCCCTTCCCCTCCCCGCAACAGACACCCTCTGAGGTAGGTGGGGCTGAGAGAGTTCTTTTGAGGACTGCCCTTGAGAGGACAGTTCTGAGAGAACTTGTGACTGACCCAAGGTCACACCAGCAGCTGCATGTGGAGGAGTGAGAAATCAAACCTGGTTCTCCTAGATTAGAAACCGCACTCCTAACCACAACACCAAACTGGCTCTCTAACATACCGGCTCTCCCAACAGTCTCTCAATCTGGACTAATATAGCAGCTCTCCCAGTAGGAAAAAAAACCCCACCCAGATGTTGCAGTGAGTTTTCATCTATATGTACCAGGCAACATAACTTAAAAACCTCCAATTGACTTCAAAAAAACTTTTTAGCACACCAAAATATTAGCTCGGTTGCACACCTACAATCTTTACAGAAAACTTCACGAGCTTATTATTACATCCATCTTGCCTTTTCTCCCTTTCTTCTGTATAAAACCTAATGTCTCTTGAAATGCGTAAGATAGATGAATGACTCCAAAATCATTTGAAAGAGCACATCTCAAGCTTGAATTGATATAGAATCCTATATAATTCAAGACGTACTGGAGCCAAAATAAGTTGTGATATTTCGAAAAATGCAATATCCCAGCCAAAGCAATAATATTTTTTTTCACAGCATGGTTTTATACACTGATTGTCTTAATAAAACATTTAAAGTACACTTTTATGAATGTGTTGAAGTACAGAACATAATCCGAGCTGTAATTTCTTCCAACAAAATCCGTAAGTGTTGTATATCTCGGTATCTTCTTTTTCCAAAATGCTTCTATAGAACAGTATCTCAGTAGGTGTGTCTAGAACACCTAGTCCAGGGGTCCTCGGCAGAGTGCTAGTGGGCATCACAGCACCTCCAGTACCTTTTCTGATGCCCGCCACGTGTTTTAGAAAGTGGGCACGCCCAGCAAGACTTCTGATCAGCTGTTGGAGATCTAATGTTTTAAATACATTGTTTTGGTAGCAACTGCCCCCGCAACACAAGGATTCTCAGTGTGTACCTGAGGGTAAGCTGTGGCAGCCATCTTTGTGGATGGCGCCACCTCCTGCAGCAAACCTTTTTGGCAGCCATTTTGTGGATGCGCCCACTCTATCAGAATTCCAAAGGTGCCCACAGGCTGAAAAAGGTCGGGGACCCCTGACCTGCTCACTACATTTTCAGGATAACAAAACAGGTGTTTATTACAGTCATAATACTTTTTTCAGAAACTAGAAGAAACTAGAAAGAGAAGTCTAGGGGTGGTGTCATGTGCCAGTCCATAAAACATTAAGGGGGCAGCTGCTGTGAGCCACTGTTCACCCCCAGTCAAAGATTCTCCCTGGCCCTCTCATGTCCCTTTGACTCTTTCTTCCTTTCTCCTCTTTCCTCCCTTCTCTGTTCTGGGAGATCCGAGTTCAAATCCCCACCCGTGCCATGGAAGCTCAGTGGGTGAACTGGAGCAGATTACAGTCTCAGCCTGGCCTACCTTCCAGGGTTGCTGTGAGGATAGAATGGAGGAGAGGAGAACAATGAAAGCTGGTTTGGGTTCCCCCTGGGGGAAAAGGCGGGATGTAAAGAAAGCCAATACATTTAAATAAAACATCCTCTTTCTGAGTTTGATTACAAGAGGACTTCTTTTACACAGGTGTTACAGCTGTATGAAATGGTTCAGAAAGATGCTTTGGGAAAGAGATAGGAACTGTATACTATCCTATTGTGTGTGGTATGTACATCTGCTGCCATAGGGTATGGTCCTGGTATGAAGTTTCTACATTGTTCAATGTGTCGTGTTAAGGTTTGCGTTTTGTTTCATGTCTGCTTTCGGATTTCTGCTTGGTTTCAGGTTCCTGCAATCCAAATCCTATTGCATTGATTATCCATCCATCTACCTACCTACTTACCTATGTACCATCTATCTATCATCTACCTATTTATTTACTTACTTGTTTAAAAACATTTATTAAAATCATTTTCCACCCAATTCAGGCTCTCCAAATCAGTGACAGAAATTAACAAAATGGCTGAGAATAAGACGCTAAATATAGTTGGTATTATATTACATGCACATATAATACACAGAACACAAGTATTATTTACAATACACAATCAAGAAGTAAGTACTAACTATACAGTTGTAACCTAACTAATTATGTTCTCATTAGTTCTAAGAGCAGAAAGCTTCACCATTTAAAAGGCATCTTCAGTATAAAACAAGTAAGTGCTAACTATACAACTAATAACTAACTACCAATTGGAGCTAGGCCAATTGACCCCCTAAGCACAGCCCAACCATTCTGCCCCTTGCCCCTTCCATTGCTTAACCAACAAGACATTAAGGTCCGATCTGTATCGGTATTTCCTACCCTTGTGCCAATGATCTCACAAATTTCTGTCTGCTTTTCATGCCGCATCCACTCTCCTATTGTTTCATGCCAGCATCGGCAGTCTGCATCATTTTACTGCCATTAGTGGTGACTCTGAAATCACTACGGGGTCTCACCGCCTTATCTAGATTTGGTTTTAAGGTGCGACAATTGCTCCTCCCCACCCACGAGCCGCTGTGAGCAAAAAGCAGACAACTGGAGCCGAATTCCCCCCTCCCTGTCTTTTCTAAGGAGATACACAATCTGTCACAAAGGAAATGAGTTAGCTGAAAATCCAGTCGTCTGCATCTAAAAGCGATCATATTAGGGGTTGGGGGGTTGGAAGCATACCCACCCCTTATTTCGTGCGCTCTCACGAAACTACTTGTGTCCTGATGCAGACAGAGGAGAGCTTTATACTGAGCCAAATGGGAAGCCAGCGCCACAGCAGCATGGAACAGCTTTAGATAGCAAAAGCAGATTGGGCCTAAGACTCAATAAGTGTTGAAGGTGAAATAAAGAGATTAAAAATTCAATTTTTTTTCTAGGCCAGACCCCACAACTATGTGAATATAAACTTCTTTAAAAATTAGGTTGTCAGTTGACTAAAGTGGAGAGTGGCAGTGAAAGAGTTAAAGGCACGATAGCTCGGGGGGACTCTGTGGTGCCCCCCCTGCCCTTAGTGCCCTAAGCATGTGCTGATTTGCTTAACGGTTAATCCAGGGCTGACTGTCACGAAAGTTCGGAGACACCCGAAAATTTTATCAAGACTTGTTGAATCTTCTTATAATGCAGCAGCAGAGAGCTTTATCTCCTGTGGAATTCCCAGCACAACTGTATTATGCAGACTTTACCACCCTTGAGTATCCAAAGTATAAAGAGAGATTCTACTGTATTCAAACCATGCATTGGAATGTATAATTCTGCATCACATTTTTTTTTTTCTGAATAGATTATCTCTCATTATCCACCCAGTCTTCAGGACTGCAGTTTTGCAAAGTCTCCCGGAAGGAGTAGGGAAAGGAATACATGAGATTCCTGCTGCTACATCTTGCCGCCCATGGGAAGGATAAAACAGTGATCCTCAACATGCCACCTGTGGATGCTGTGGCACACACTTATGTGTTTCCTGGTGCCCCGTGGCATCAGTTCCCTAAAGCAAAGAGCCAGACTTCTTTTTTAGTCTTCTCTGGAGTCCGAGATGGTTCAGACATACCCAGGATGCGTCTGTGGGAGACAGCTTCCTTCATCATAGGAGGATGCGTGGCCTGGAACCATTCGGCATTTTGTGACTGGCCCCGCCTTCTACGGTAGCCATTTTGTGATGGCACCCACTAAGAACTCTCTGCCACATAACACCAATGCCCTGCAAGACATTTTACAGTCCCGGGGGGCATGCAAGGCAGAGATGTTCCACCAGGTGTTGGGTTGAGGACAGCAACGGTTTAGTCTCGGCACTCCGGTTTTCCCATCTCCCCATCCCCACCCATTTCCCACGAGATAGCAGCACCACAAGGATTTTAACGCCATCTGTAAGCAATTAATCAGATGATTGTTTTATCGCCTTATGTGTTGTTGTTGTTGTTGTTAGCCAGTTTGGTGTAGTGGTTAAGTGTGTGGACTCTAATCTGGGAGAACCGGGTTTGATTCCCCACTCCTCCACTTGCACCTAATGGATGACCTCGGGCAAGCCATAGCTCTGTACCAGCTGTTCTTGAAAAACAGCAGTTTCTGTCAGAGCTCTCTCTTTTCTACTGCCATGATAAAATCAAATAGTATTATACTTCCTTAAGAGCCAGCTTGGTGTAGTGGTTAGGAGCATGGACTCTAATCTGAAAGAACCGGGTTTGATTCCCCACTCTTCCACATGCAGCTGCTGGTGTGACCTTGGGTCAGCCACAAGTTCTCTCAGAGCTGTTCTCTCAGGAGCAGTTCTTGAAAGAGCTCTCTCAGACCCACCTACCTTACAGGGTGTCTGTTGAGGGGAGGGGAAGGGAAAGGAGATTGTAAGCCACTCCGAGATTCCTTTGGGTAGTGAAGTGAGAGGTATACATCCAATTTCTTCTCTCTTCTCAAGTTTTTTTTAAAGAAATGTATCTTTCGTAATTTATTATTTTTGTTTCATTTATATTTTTATATCAGGTTTGCAATGTGTAATTCACACCAGTTGCAGCCACACACACATGCCCTTTAAATATCTCCATGGAGCAGTTAGACAGCAAGGATAAGGAGAGCCCAAATCACATGCAAAACATGTGCGAAAAGTGAGTTATGTAATCTAATCTAATGAGATTACTGTTGCTAAAATGGTAGTTTCTGTTATGGTAAAATGTTAGTTAATGTTGTGATGTTATGCATGAGAAATTTGAAAAGATATAATGACGTAATACTTTCATCATTTAATTTTTTCTTTCTTCTATCTGAAAACCAATATATTTTTTTAAAGTGAGTTATTGTGCTGCACTGCACTATTAAAAAGGAATTCAGTGAAGCAATCTTTTGAACAGCCATGAATGGGTCGCTGAACAAACAGTCCACTGAAAAACCGGCTCCCTGTTTGCGACTGGCGAACAGGAAGGAAGCCAAACTGGCAGGAGTTCACTTATCTCTGCTGCTTTGCTTAGATCCAGTTCCATGGCATTGTCATATTATCTACGTGGACAAACTACATAGCTGGAAGATGGAGCGATCCATAGCCAATGAACACGATGAATTATTCGTTCTTGTTTTGAAAGGCATTCCTCTTTCTTTTTGTAATATTCTGCACTCTTCCAAAGTCAAGAATTGGGCCATTTCACTGTGCAATTTTTTAAAAAAGAATACTTCACAAGTAGGACTGTCCCGACGACGGGACTCCCAGGGAGCCAGGAGGACTGGCAACCCCCTCCCTCGTCACTCCCCCACCAACAAACATCCTCTCCCCACTCACCCAGCCAGCGTGGAGTGTGGCGGGGCCGACAGGGAAGAGCCGAGGGGGAACAGCAGAGAGGCAGCAGCAGCCAGGAGGGAGAGCCCGCAGCTTGCTCCGTGCTCCGTGGCTAGGCTGGCCAGAGGGGAAGGAAGGGGGAGGAGCACTGAGACAGGATGCTGGGGCCTCTCCAGAGGCTCGGCGTCTTGAGTTCAGAAGGGGGGAGAAGTCTAGAAGGGAGGAGGGGTCAGGAAGGGGATGTTGGGAGGGGGGAGGGATAAAAGAGGGCAGCCAGAAGGGGCCGAGGAGGATGCCCTGACGTGAGACTGATGGATGGTTCCAGAGAGAGAGTGAAACCCAAGTCTGCGCAGGAGGGACTAGGAGAGGGTGTGGTGACGTAACCCCTCCCTCCCTTGTCCTTGCAACTGAGGCCCTGGCTGCCCCACGGGGTTCGAGTTGACAGTGGCGGAAGGCGGCGCCACTCTGGACTCGAGCGACAGCGAGGCGGGTTCTAGCGACTCAGTTGACAGGACTCACAGGAGAGGTTAAATCCCATCTTCCCCTCCTGGACCATGCTCCACCACCACCCCTTTTCTGACCCCTTTCCGCAACCCTAAAAACTAATGCTCTACCCTTGGGTGTTTTTGATCCACAAAGTGGAGCCATCGTGGGAATGATACATAAGATGATCGACATACAATGCTCTGGGCTGTTTCTTAGGATACGCAGGCAGTTCCCCTGGAGAAAGGGTGGATTTGGAAGGTGGACGCTATGGAATTCTACCATGCTGAGGTTCCTCCCCTCCCCAAATGACACCCTTTCCATGCTCTACCCCTCAAACATCCAGGAATTTGCTTGCCCAGAGCTGCCAAGCCTTGCCACAATGCATATTTCGGATTTGGAATGAAAGTCAAGAGCCGCCATTTGTGAAATGATCTCTGTCCCTGTGCTCTTCTGATTTCGACTTCATATATGGCAATTCTTACAGTGCAATTCTTAGCAGAGTTATTCTTCTAAATCCAGTTAAGTCAGTGGAGTTAGAATGGTGCACCACTGTGCGGGGAGACCTCCATCCTGGAGCCCCCATTGCCTCAGCTACTGGTTAGAGCAGCAGGGGGGAAAATAGGGGGAAGGGCAAAACCGTATTATGCTGATACTGTGATGTCACTTCTGCCACAAATCTAGAGGCAACACCACCCTAAAGGAATCCTGGGGTGTCATCCTGAAGTGGTGAAGTTGCGTTCACGTTTGCAACTTCCACTCTTGCACAACTTTGATGGTCAGTTTTGGTGCAAACGTGTAATTTTTGACCAGACTCTGTAAGCGGCTCGAACCCGGGCAACCCAGCCACGGAATATGCCATGATGATCCCTCGCCCACAGCCATGTGGCCTGTGTAGAGTATCCATCAAGGCAGTCTGCCCTCGTCATCCGTGGCTGCAAGGCCACAGTGATAAACCTGACAGCCCCTTCTGCCCGCCAGGGTTGCTGATAGGTGCTTACCAAGCCACAACAAATTTCCCTTAAACCAAACTAAGCCTTACCATAAAGTGACGGACCTAACAGCCGGCTTGGTGAGCCAGTTTGGTGTTGTGGTTAAGGGCGCGGACTGTAATCTGGGAGAACCGGGTTTGATTCCCCACTCCTCCACTTGCACCTGGCTGGATGACCTTGGGTCAGTCACAGTTCACTCAGAACTGTTCTTGAAAAAGAGCCGTTTCTGTCAGAGCTCTCGCAGCCCCACCTACCTCACAGGGTAGAGGTTGTGGGGAGGGGAAGGGACAGGAGATTGTAAGCCGCTCTGAGACTCCTTTGGGTAGTGAAGGGCAGAGTATAAATTCAATCTCCTCCTCCTCCTCTTCTTCTTCCAGCTCAACCCTTGCAAATTCCTCAATCCACTGACCACAGTGCAGGGTAGGCAAAAAACACCCCTCATCCCTAGCCAATCAGATCAAAGGTAAAAAAATCCCTACCCGGCCCCCCTATCAAAAGGGGTGACCAGCCTCAAGCTTGCACTACTAACAGGGTGGGCGGGTGGGCCGAGCACGAGGTGAAGCCTGCCTACTCCAAAGTGGGGCCAGCCGTTAAAACGGCCCTGGCCCCGCCGCCTAGGAGGCAAAGTCGTCTCCCCTGCAGGACGCTGTCAGCATCTGCGGGTGAATCGGATTCGAGTCGCGTCTGAAGAACTGAGCGGTGACTCAGGAAAGCTCCTCCCCTGCCACAAATCTGTATTAGTCTTTAAGGTGCCCCTAAAGTCTTGCTCTTTCCTATTGTGCCGCAGTGTGACCCCGCTGACAGAAACTAGCGGTGTGGTGGTGCCGAAGGCTTCAAGGTGGGAGAGAAGGGGAGAGACTAGGAGCACTTCGGAGACAAACATTTAGATTCTGAGGGATACAGCAGCTCTGGATACCTTCACACAGCAGGGTTGCCAGGTAACAAACTGAACACTGAGTGAAGGTGTGTGAGAGCTTTCAGCGATGGCATGATGTCTCTTCCAGGGAAACCCCAGAACGGACCTCAGTTCTTTTCAGGAACCACTGGAAACGCTATTGTTTTACCAGAGAGCTTCCAGGGTTTCCTGAATTGGTGTGATGTCACTTCTGGGGCTTCCCTAGAAGTGTACGGCGGCTAACCTCCAGGCAGTTCTCAAACACGAATGAACACCGCGAATGCAATTTACAAGTGTTATATCAAAGCCCTTAGATGAAATATTTTGAAATACCATGAGAGTGTATATTCTCAGCACGTTATCGAATCATCAGAGTTTTCTTATAACAGCTCCGAAAGTATTTAGGACGAAGTCAAAAGCTCCAAAGCCAGAGTTACACATAGATTTAACATGGAGAAGGTACACTCTTGAGAGTCCCCTGGACTTCAAGGAAATCAAATCAGTCAACCCTAAAAGAAATCAACCCTGACTGTTCCCTGGAAGGCCAGATCCTGAAGCTGTAGCTGAAATACTTTGGCCACCCAATGAGAAGGGAGCACTCCCTGGAGAAGACCCTGATGCTGGGAAAGACTGAAGGACAAAGAAGAAGGGGACGGCAAAGGATGAGATGGTTAGACAGCGTTATCAAAGCCATGACCATGAAATTGAAGAAGAAGAAGAAGAAGAAGAAGAGATTGGATTTATACCCCGCCCTCCACTCCCCAAGGGAGTCTCAGAGCGGCTTACAAACTCCTTTTCCCTTCCCCTCCCCACAACAGACACCCTGTGAGGTAGGTGGGGCTGAGAGAGCTCTTTCCCAAGCTGTCCTTGAGGGAACAGCTGGTACAGAGCTATGGCTTGCCCAAGGTCATCCAGCCAGGTGCAAGTGGAGGAGTGGGGAATCAAACCCGGTTCTCCCAGATTAGAGTCCGCGCACTTAACCACTACACCAAACTGGCTCTCTTGAGCAAACTCTGGAGGACAGCGGAAGACAGGAGGGCCTGGCGTGATGTGGTGCATGTGGTCGCGAAGAGTCAGACTCGACTGTGCGACTGAACAACAACAACATTAACATTGAGAATATACACTCTTGTGGTATTTCAGAATATTTCATCTAAAGGCATTGATACCAGACTTGTAAATTGCATTCACCGTGTTCATTCGTGTTTGATAACTTGCACACCGTGTTTTCCCCTTGTTTTGTCTTAACCTCCAGGTGGTGGCTGGGGATCTCCTGGTAGGGTTGCCAAGTCTTACCAAAGTAATAGCGGGGGAGTGCTGGGCCCTCTCTGGGAGTCCCTTCATGCACGCAAAGCGCGTCCATGCCGTGATGACCTCACCCAGAAGTGATGTCATCATGGTGTGCACGTCACCAGGCAAAGCTCTGGTAATCGCCCTAAAACTCCATGGTACCATAGAGTTTTCAGGGTGATTGCTAGAGATTGCTAGAGGGTGATTGCTAGAGCGGAGAGCCAGTTTGGTGTAGTGGTTAAGTGTGCAGACTCTAATCTGGGAGAACCGGGTTTGATTCCCCACTCCTCCACTTGCACCTGGCTGGATGACCTTGGGCAAGCCATAGCTCTGTACCAGCTGTTCCCTCAAGGACAGCTTGGGAAAGAGCTCTCTGAGCCCCACCTACCTCACAGGGTGTCTGTTGTGGGGAGGGGAAGGGAAAAGGAGTTTGTAAGCCGCTCTGAGACTCCCTTGGGGAGTGGAGGGTGGGGTATAAATCCAATCTCTTCTTCTTCTTCTTCTTCTTCATCGCCCGGGGACGTGCACAGTGTGATGACATCACTTCTGGGTGACGTCATCATGCCGGGCACGTCGGCCTGATCTGGCCACTTCGGGGGTGGGGTTCCCCCCACTGGCCGGATCTGGACTGGCGGATTGGGGACCCTTTTAGCGGGAGAATCCCTGCCCCCCGGGGGGACTAGTCAGCCCCATCTCCTGCGGTTACAACTGATCCCCAAGTGACAGAGATCGGTTCCCCTGGAGAAAATGGCCACTTTGGAAGGTTGACGCTATGGCATTATACCACTTTGAAGTTCCTTTCCTCCCCAAACCCCGTTCTCCTCAGGCTTCACCCCAAAATATCCAAGTATTTTGGCACCCTGAGCTGGCAACCCCACAAAAGTGTCCTCTTACCATAGGCCCTACCACTGTTTTTAATTTAGTTTTCTCCCTCTGCCCCTCCAAGCGGTGGCTGGAAACAAGAGTTGGGGGGGGGGGTGAGTGTTTTCCAGCACCCCCCCTCCCCCAGGGAACTAGCAATGGTCTCATGCAGGTCCATGTGAAGAAGAGAGAGATTTACGTACCAACAGTCTTTTAGTATGTACTATCCAAGCCAAAGAATTAATTCCTGTATCACTCTGTACCAGCATTGTTAAATACATTAAAAAAAAAAACTTTAAAAGAGAGAGAGAGAGATTTCCTAAATTCATTTTTGTAGTGTTTGTGCTCGTTGTTATGTGTTTTACTCTGCAACTGTGTTTTATGCTGGAGTCAACATCTGGAACCGCACAGATGGCCGCGTATTCAAAGGAGGAACTTCAGAATCACACCATACTGCATAACTTTATGTATGCATAAACATCGTTTATTTGATTTCAAATGTTTTGTTTTTAATTGCCTCTAATTCTCCTTGATACGAGTCCTTGAGAGCAATCTGCAGAGGAGACCCAATAGTAAGGATTACAACTGCAAACTTACAGTATTCAGCTTAACCAACCTGCCTGCTATTTGGTACTCCTATCCAGGGGTCATTTTGTAGAAAAAGAGGTGGAGGAGCTCATTAGCATATCTATTAGTATAACTCATTAGCATAACCGGCCGAATGTCAGTTTCAGCCCTATTATACCCTATGGGCCACTGAAGTCAATGGCAAAAACTCATAGGGTATATGAGGGGCTGGAGGGGAGGAGGTTTGAGGGAGAGGCTCCAAACTTGCAGGGTACCTTCTGGGACCTCTCCCCAAAATACCCACCAAGTTTCAAGAAGATTGGACCACGGGGTCCAATTCTACGGGCCCCAAAATAGGTTGCCCCCATTCCCTCCATTGTTCTCTATGGTGGGGGAAAAGGAATGTCAGTTTCAGCCCTATTATACCCTATGGGCCACTGAAGTCAATGGCAAAAACTCATAGGGTATATGAGGGGCTGGAGGGGAGGAGGTTTGAGGGAGAGGCTCCAAACTTGCAGGGTACCTTCTGGGACCTCTCCCCAAAATACCCACCAAGTTTCAAGAAGATTGGACCATGGGGTCCAATTCTACGGGCCCCAAAATAGGTTGCCCCCATTCCCTCCATTGTTCTCTATGGTGGGGGAAAAGGAATGTCAGTTTCAGCCCTATTATACCCTATGGGCCACTGAAGTCAATGGCAAAAACTCATAGGGTATATGAGGGGCTGGAGGGGAGGAGGTTTGAGGGAGAGGCTCCAAACTTGCAGGGTACCTTCTGGAACCTCTCCCCAAAATACCCACCAAGTTTCAAGAAGATTGGACCATGGGGTCCAATTCTACGGGCCCCAAAATAGGTTGCCCCCATTCCCTCCATTGTTCTCTATGGTGGGGAAAAAGGAATGTCAGTTTCAGCCCTATTATACCGTATGGGCCACTGAAGTCAATGGCAAAAACTCATAGGGTATATGAGGGGCTGGAGGGGAGGAGGTTTGAGGGAGAGGCTCCAAACTTGCAGGGTACCTTCTGGGACCTCTCCCCAAAATACCCACCAAGTTTCAAGAAGATTGGACCATGGGGTCCAATTCTACGGGCCCCAAAATAGGTTGCCCCCATTCCCTCCATTGTTCTCTATGGTGGGGAAAAAGGAATGTCAGTTTCAGCCCTATTATACCCTATGGGCCACTGAAGTCAATGGCAAAAACTCATAGGGTATATGAGGGGCTGGAGGGGAGGAGGTTTGAGGGAGAGGCTCCAAACTTGCAGGGTACCTTCTGGAACCTCTCCCCAAAATACCCACCAAGTTTCAAGAAGATTGGACCATGGGGTCCAATTCTACGGGCCCCAAAATAGGTTGCCCCCATTCCCTCCATTGTTCTCTATGGTGGGGAAAAAGGAATGTCAGTTTCAGCC
Organism: Lepidodactylus listeri; assembly: GCA_029233225.1. NCBI lineage: Eukaryota > Metazoa > Chordata > Lepidosauria > Squamata > Gekkonidae > Lepidodactylus > Lepidodactylus listeri. The sequence goes on from JARCFY010000010.1 coordinate 7,203,570, forward strand.
CTATTATACCCTATGGGCCACTGAAGTCAATGGCAAAAACTCATAGGGTATATGAGGGGCTGGAGGGGAGGAGGTTTGAGGGAGAGGCTCCAAACTTGCAGGGTACCTTCTGGGACCTCTCCCCAAAATACCCACCAAGTTTCAAGAAGATTGGATCATGGGGTCCAATTCTACGGGCCCCAAAATAGGTTGCCCCCATTCCCTCCATTGTTCTCTATGGTGGGGAAAAAGGAATGTCAGTTTCAGCCCTATTATACCCTATGGGCCATTGAAGTCAATGGCAAAAACTCATAGGGTATATGAGGGGCTGGAGGAGAGTGGGTTTGAGGGAGAAGCTCCAAACTTGCAGGGTATCTTCTGGGACCTCTCCCTGAAATACGCACCACGTTTCAAGAAGATTGGACCACGGGGTCCAATTCTACGGGCCCCAAAACAGGTTGCCCCCATTCCCACCATAGAGAACAATGGAGGGGATGGGGCAATCTGTTTGGAGGCCCGTAGAATTGGACCCCCCTGGTCCGATCTTCTTGAAACTTGGTGGGTATTTGGGGGAGAGGTCCCAGCAGCTACCCTGCAAGTGTGGAGCCTCTCCCTCAAACCCCCTCTCCTCCAGCCGCTTTTAAACCGCCGCCAAATTCCCACGGCAATTCGGCAGTGGGCCGAATCAGATCAGAGAATTTGATTCGGCCCGCGGCTGCCCAACTGCCCACTCCTGGGCTGGAGCTCCTACCAATGCCCTGGTTGACCTTTGGAATGAGAAAATGGTCTAGGTAGGAAAAAGGATTACTCCCAGACACTTTCTCTCGGGCATTAGTGTCCCATCAGCCCTTGGTTTTAGTATTTCCCTTTGTCCGTCCTGAATCTACTGCACATCATTGGACGCCCTCGAGTTCGAGTATTTTAGGGGAGGGAGAAGAAAGAGTTCTCTCTGTCAACTCTCTTTTTTTAATTTTTAAGATTCATTACAAAAAAACCCCACAACGCATTGCTACAGAATGTAGTAATTACAACAAGAAATAATTACATTAGGGAGTGATCAAGGCAAACAATGTCCTTTACCGTTATAATCTATTTTTTTTTAAAAATGCCACAATTCAGTCCTGCAAGGACAGAAAATAATACACAATTGTCTAATTAGAGACAGCTGTATTATCTTAGCACATTAAAATCCCTTGATATTTATACGCCACAATTCAAAATATATAAGAAGAAGAAGAAAGAAGAGATTGGATTTATACCCCGCCCTTCACTACCTGAAGAGGTCTCAGAGCGGTTTACAATCTCCTTTCCCTTCCCCTCCCCACAACAGACACCCTGTGAAGTAGGTGAGACTGAGAGAGCTCTTTGCAGAACTGTCCTTGAGAGAATAGCTGGTACGGAGCTATGGCTTGCCCAAGGTCATCCAGCAGCTGCAAGTGGAGGAGTGGGGAATCAAACCCATTTCTCCCAGATTAGAGTCCGCTCACTTAACCACTACCGTGCACTTAACCACTAGAAAGGATTTACCCCTGAAGTTACTTAAACTAAGTTAAGGCTTCATTCAGATGGGCAGCTAATCCCGTCATTGGCCCAGCTCTAATTTGATCCTGGGGTTTAGTGCCTCTGAATGTGGAGGTTCCCCTTAGTCAGCCATTGATAGACTTCTCCTCCATGAATCTATCTGATCCCCTTTTAAAGCTGTTCATTCCTGTGGCCATCACGACCTCCTCTGGCAGTGAATTCCGCATTTGAATCCCGCTCTGTGTCAAGTAGTATTTCCTTCTGACCCATCAGCTTCGCTGGATGCCCTCCAGTTCTAGTATTTTGGGAGGGGGATGGTTGGTCAGCTATTGAGGGAAAGGACTGTGGGACCTGTATTGTGAAGCTCTTCAGTTTTGTTGCTAAAGATCACAAGCTTCCTCCCCCAGAAATACAATTCCCAGAATTCCTGAAAAGGAAAAAGAACCTCTGTGAAACTGTCTGTCCCACTGGTGTGCTCTGAATGTGAACTAGAAGGATTAAGGGAATTCTGCAGCACTGTAAAAATGGTTTTTTTTTTCCCCTCTCCCCTCTGATGTTGCTAATTGGCATTTAATCCACCAGTCGCAACAAGAGACAGATATACTGCACTGGCGTGATTAAATATTACTTTTTGACAAACCCACAATATGTACCGAGTAAGTGAACATCTGTATTTTTTTTCCAGTAAATCTACAAGGAAGATAATGCATATTTAATAATAATAATTTTAAAAACCTTGTTGGAGAAGAAGACAAAGCGTTTCTTGGCCCATTTTAACACTCTGGAGGTTCAGAAAAAATGCTGGCGAGACAGTTGGGGAGATGACCACAAATACCGTGTAGCGAGCACAAGATTTCATGTTCTTTCCGGGAGGGGGGAAAAACACTGAAAGAGCCAGTTCGTTTGAACTGGATTCAACGTCCAGGGAGAAGGATTCCCACGCGGCCAAACAAATGTGTGTATTTCAAAGTCAAATGTATTTCTCATTTCCACCAAATAGGATACAACGGTCGTATTTCCCGCACCCGTCGGTTGAACGGGCAACATAACAAGGCAATGCGGCGAACAGATTGTTGGACTTAAATTGGAGAGACCCCAAGCTCGTGTCTCTGCTCAGCCGTAAACCTCATTGGGGGACTGTCAGCAAGTCACCGCCCTGGATTCTGGAAGGTTACGGTGAGGGCAAAAAGGGAGGGCAGAGAGAAATGGTCGACTGGGGCCAGGGTACTACACAGAGAGGCCTGGGCTCCTCAGAAGAAGGGCTAGATTTTTTTAATGCAATAAATAAATAGGGAGAAAAAAACACTAAATAAACATTTTTAAAAGATTAAAACGTTAAAAGCTGGTGCCGGCATTGCTTTCTAATGATGTACATTCAGTACGATGGTTTTAAGGCCCAACTGGGGGGAGGGGGAGGAGGAGAAAGACGAAGACGAAGAAGAAGAGGAGGAGGAGGAGGAGGAGATTGGATTTATACCCCGCCCTCCACTCCCCAAGGGAGTCTCAGAGCGGCTTACAAACTCCTTTCCCTTCCCCTCCCCACAACAGACACCCTGTGAGGTAGATGAGGCTGAGAGAGCTCTGAGATAACTGTCCTTGAGGGAACAGCTGGTACAGAGCTATGGCTTGCCCAAGGTCACCCAGCAGGTGCAAGTGGAGGAGTGGGGAATCAAACCCGCTTCTCCCAGATTAGAGTCCGCGCCCTTAACCACTGTACCAAACTGGCTCTCCCACACCAGATTGGAAACCCTATGGGCAGCCTTAGGTAAAGAAGTTTTTGTTCATTAGGACTTGCCGTCTTTGTAGGCCAGGGACTTGGTTTGTTGATTCATATCCCAGTTCTTGATTGATTTATGTATTTTTGCCCCGTGTGTTTGCTGTGTTTGATTTGTCTTTTGCTTAATGGTTGTTTGCTTCTCTGCCTTTTATCTCTCCTTATTTGTATTGGCAGTTTTGTCCTTAATTGTGTTGTTTATTTTTAAATGGTCAACGGGTGATTGGTTTAAGGCGGTTGTTGCTTGTTGGATTATGGCGCTTGGTTTCTGAAGTTTCAGATCAGGGTTCTCCGATGTGGTGCTCGTGGGCGCCACGGTGCCCACCAGTATTTCCCTTTGAGAGCCAGTTTGGTGTAGTGGTTAAGTGCGCGGACTCTAATCTGGGAGAACCGGGTTTGATTCCCCACTCCTCCACTTGCACCTGGCTGGATGACCTTGGGCAAGCCATAGCTCTGTACCAGCTGTTCCCTCAAGGACAGCTTGGGAAAGAGCTCTCTCAGCCCCACCTACCTCACAGGGTGTCTGTTGTGGGGAGGGGAAGGGAAAAGGAGTTTGTAAGCTGCTCTGAGACTCCCTTGGGGAGTGGAGGGTGGGATATAAATCCAATCTCTTCTTCTTCTTCTCTTCTCCTGCCAAGTTTTTCAGAAAGCGGGTGGGGCCATTGTAAGGCAGGGCATGTTTCTGGGGTAGTTTCATTCAAATGAAAGGATTTGCAGGTGGAGGATGAGATGGCCTCGTAAGCTAATGAGCCAGTTTGGTGTAGTGGTTAAGTGCGCGGACTCTAATCTGGGAGAACCGGGTTTGATTCCCCACTCCTCCACATGCAGCTGCTGGTGTTACCTTGGGTCAGTCTAGGGTTGCCAAGACTCCCCGGGGTGGCAGGGAAACCCCCACTTGATTGGCCCACTTCCCATCAGCCTGGATTGGGCCACCGAGGGAAACCCCACCCCCAAATTGCTGGGCTGCAGAGATGTGCCTGACGTGATGACATCATCCAGAGGTGACAGCATCGTGTCAGGCATGTTTTTTTTTGGGGGGGGACACTCTATCATTCGAGGGAAAACTCTATGGTTTCCCCTCGAATGATAGAGGTCCCATCCCCAACATGCCCGATGTGATGACATCACTTCTGGGTGACGTGATCGCGATGCACACACTTCGCGTGCGTTGCCAGAAGACTCCCAAAGAGGACTGGGACTCCCCCCGATAAAACATAAGTAGGACTTGGCAACCCTAGGTCAGTCACAAGTTCTCTCTGAGCTGTTCTCTCAAGGGCAGTTCTCAAAGGAGCTCTCTCAGCCCCACCGACCTCACAGGGCGTCTGTTGTGGGGAGGGGAAGGGAAAGGAGATTGTAAGCCGCTCTGAGACTGCTTCGGGTAGTGAAGGGTATAAATCCCTTGGGTAGTGAAGGGTATAAATCCAATCTCCTCCTCCTCCTCTTCATGAGTTGCTATAGTAACATTGGCAATGTTGTCATCTTTAAAAAAGTTAAAAATGAATTTAAGAAAATAGCCTCCTAGGTTTCTTTAGGTTTATTTCCATTGGCTAATGTTACCCTGCTCAGCAGTCGGCCTTGCTTTCCCATGGGTCCAAGCATGCACAGTTAGCAGTTTCCCCTGCACAGATAATCAAATGCTGTAAGAAAACATTAAAGGTTCTTTTACTGAATGAAACCTGACATTTACTGTCTTTTCTACGTTGAACTGGTTTTCAACCAGCGTTAGGACCATTTGTCAGGAACTAATTATGTCGCTTTTCTCCCCTTCTGCATCCAAAAGGTAGAAAACTCCCCCCCCCCCCCCGAGGGTATCTATCCCTTCCGGTTCCCAATTAGACTAGTACAGAACAGAAGTGGTCCTAGATAAGAAGGAAGGCCTGTTCCATTAGGAATAGTACAGCAGGGACAAAATCCCAGAATAATATGATTGAAGTTGCATTAACTGAGATACAATCTCTTGGAAATAGTTCTTTGACTGAACAAGAAACAGGCATATGATTAGCGGGCTTTGCATACTGTGTATTTGGGTGGGTGGGTGTGATGGGTGAAGGACCTGGAAATCATGGGCTCTTGATTGTGCAGAGATTGCCCAATGGGCATGCAGCTGTACATATTTAGAATGTAGTGGGGTTGTCAGGTACAGCCTGGCAACCAATGGGAGACCAGAGGATGGGCACGTAGGAGCTGACCGTCAGGACTTTGGTATGACATCATGCCTCTCTGGGAATCGCCTGAAATTCATTAGCAAAATAATACAGTTTTCAGTGCTTACTAGGGAAGTCTAATGCCACTGTTGGAGAAACCCCGGAAGTGACACCATGCCTCTCTAGGAATCACCTGAAATTTGTTGGTAAAACGATAGAGTTTTCCGTGATTCCTAGAGAGGACGAATGTCGCTGTTGGAAAAAGCCTGGAAGTGGCATCATTCCTCTCTAGGGATTGCTGAAAATTCTATGGCTTCCCTACAGAGTTTCTGGCAATCCCTCAAGAGGTGTGACATCACTTCTGGGGTTTTCCTGGAAGTGACATCATGGCATAGATTTAGGGTTGCCAGGTCCCTCCTGGCCACCAGCAGGAGATGGAGGAAATAGGGTTGCCGGATCCAGGTTGGGAAACTCCTAAACTCCTGTCACTTCCCGGTGACACCATCATGCCAGGGACATCATCTGCTACTTCTCGCCCACCCCTGGAACGCCCCCCAAATCCCCCTGCCGAGACAGCGAGGGGACCTGTCAACCCTACACTGATCAGCTGGATGGTGTCATGTTCACCGACCCCCAACACCAGATTTTCCAAATATTGTTTGAGCCACCAAAGCGACCCCATTATCCAATGGCTTGCACAAATGCGCGCGGGCGTCCATTTTTAGATGCGTGCCGTACACCAGTGTTCCCTCTAAGCTGAGTTAGCGTGAGCTAGCCCACAGTTTTTCAGCCTCCGGCTCGCGCATTTTTGTCTTCGCTCAGGAAGGAGGGCTCCAAAGGAAACTAATTTATGCAGCGGCTGTCATGCCTGCCCCTGATTCAGACACCATGCCTGACCTGGAGCCAGATGTGGAGGCAGACGGGCAGCCTCAGGAAGACTTGGCTCCTTTAATGGGGAATACTGAGAGTGACACAGAGTCAGTTCTCCAGGAGGAGCCACCTGATCAGGCTTTGCCCGGACAGAGCTCATCCCCGGCTGAATCCCCTCCACCTGTCAGCAGACTGCGTGCCAAATGCAGGCAGCTGTTAAAAGAACGACGGAGTTCAGCGCGTCTACAGAGATACAGAGACCTGAGCCCAGAGTACTGACTGAATCCCAGCCAGAGCTAATGAGCTCCTAAAAAGATAACGAGGCAGCTCAAATATAAGGAGCTGCTGAACGCCGGATGCTTTGTGCTGGCAAAGATTCTCTGTTGTTGACAGGAATTTTGGCACCCTCCTGATCTCGTGAACTAATCTGGCATCTTGAACCTTGGAACCATGTACCTGGACTTGGATTGGATTGTGGATTTGGACTTGGCATTTTGGACCTACGCTTGACTTCCCGGCTTCTGACTCCCAGCTCTTCTTTGTGACTACGGCTTTGCTTCGCCCTTCGGCTAATCTAAAGGTGATTTATGTGGCTTGACTCGGACTGTTTAGACTACGCTTGTCCCTGACCCCTTGCTTGCAAAGAACTACTGCCTGCACACAGGGCTATTGTGAAATCTGATTCCACCGAGAGGTCCTGTCGTGACAGCGGCCAAATCGCTCGCTCACAACTTTAATGCCAGCAGCTCACAAAGCAGAATTTTTGCTCAGAAGACTCCACAGCTTAGAGGGAGCATTGCCGGACACATAAGCTTTTTTTCCCCCCTGGAACGAAACAGTACCCCATTTCCCTCACAAGGGCTCATCCACAGTAAAACAATGTAATTTAAGTGATCTGTCCTTCATTATTACTCAAGACTCATTAATTTCCTTTACAATAGAAAATAATAATGGAAATGCATATCTCAGAACTGTCTACCAGCTTGCCCAGACCGGGTTCTTGTTTCTTTCATTTGCATGTCACCACAGTAATCTTCTTCTAATTGAAATTCATTTTATTTTTCCCCAAGTTGCTCGAGACAAAAGATAACCTTTCCCATTCTGCAAACTGAATTGGATTAAAAACTCAGAACGAGACGGACTTTTTCTTGTCTCGTAAGGTTTATCTCACTGTTTTGTATAATCACGCTTATTGGAACACTCGATCTCCTGTATTAACAGAGCTTCCCACCAGAAACCTGAGGACGTTTAGGGTTCTTCTTCTGATGCACGGAAAGCAAATACTTCTCAGGAGCAGGACGGCATAGTTGTTTGGCGTTGCAGCTTTTCTTTAGAGTGAGTCATTAGTTAAGTCAGCCACAATTTTCACAGGCTCAGACCTGAAGAGAGATGGCGCAGGCAATTACTGCGTATGGCAGATTCTCTTTCCTTTTTTAGACCTGTTTTTTAAACAAAGGTTTCTGCTAGTATTTAAATGAACAAAAGGGCACAAGATGGTGTTTTCATTAACGGTTTGAATACAATGCATTTTGAGCGCTGAATACTGGCATGCCGATAGACAGAGGGGAAGTAAGTTCCCTGTAACAAAAAGACAAAACAGAGCCTTTATGTTTTCAAAGGCAGGCTTCCAGAGGTCCAAAGAATAAGGATTTAGCTGCCATTGCTGAATTCCTCTTTCTCAAGACTCAAGCACAAAGCCGGCCCTTTACTAGAGATGCTCAAGTACTCTCTAGTTCCGCTCACATTCTGTTCTCCAGGTGTGAGCAGGACATCAATTTTCCATAGGGCAGTTTGACTGCGATCAGCTCAAGCCAGCTGGGCATATTACTTTCCATGTATTCAAACAATAAGGTTTCCCTTGCTCGAAAGCTAATCGAATCCGACTCTAGGGGGCGGTGCTCATCTCCCTTCTCAAGCCAAAGAGCCAGCGCTGTTCAAAGAAGTTTCCGTGGTCATGACTAAACACCGAGGCGCATGGAACACTGTTACCTTCCCACCAATGTGGTACTTATTGATCTGCTCACAATTTCTTGCTTTCAAAATGCTAGTTTGTCAGGAGCTGGGGCCAGAGATGGGAGCTCACTTCATCACAAGGCACTCGAGTCTCAAATTGCCGAACTACCAGCCTTCTGGTCTGCAGCTCAGTGTCTTAACCTCTAAGCCACCGCTGCCTTTCAAACAGTAAAGAGCAGTGCAACTGGCAGCTTTTCATGTATTTGGCATTCGTACACTAGCAGTGGGTAAGGTTGTGAGATTTAGAAATTTAGCCAGTTTGGTGTAGTGGTTAAATGTGGACTCTAATCTGGGAGAACCGGGTTTGATTCCCCACTCCTCTACTTGCACCTGCTGGATGACCTTGGGCAAGCCATAGTTCTGGCACAGCTTTTCTTGAATGTTTTCTGTCAGAGCTCTCTCAGCTCCACCTACCTCACAGGGTGTCTGTTGTGGGGAGGGGAAGGGAAAGGAGATTGTAAGCTGCTCTGAAACTCCTTTGGGTAGTGAAGGGCAGGGTATAAATCCAATCTCTTCTTCTTCTTCTAAAAGAACTGGTGGGAGGGTTGTGAGGGGGATGTGCCAGGAGACAAATTACAGAGAAAAATAAGGCCTCATCCTACTTATAGGAAGTTCTGACCAAAGAATTCCTTCCAATTCCTAGAGCTTCCCAACCACATGACCACAGAAACATCTTTGCATAATGCTGGCTCTTCGACTTGGAAACGGAGATAAACACCACATCCCTGGAGTCGTATTCGACTGGCTTTCGAGCAAGGGAAACCTTTACCTTTACCTATGGCCAATGAACCATGGGAAGCATAATGAGCAATTGGTAATACTGTTTGAGCCAGTCTTGGTTCGGGTTCAGACGAATTTCACTTTACCAAAACGGAGCCAGCTCTACTGTTTACATCTCTTGCTTCTTGAAAATCAGACCTGTGGCTTAAGAGGACTGCAGTAGGGAGAGCTCTTTGGTGTGAGCTCCAGGGAAAACAGCTCTCCTCTGCTCATTGCCGAAGACTCCCCTTTCCCCCAATATATGTCCAAGTTCCGACTTCTGCCACCATTCTAGCCAGTACTAACTGCATTTTGAGTTGGTTTAACGACGCTGATCCCCCCCCATAGCTCACGATCATCAAGCTAACATAATTGAAATAATTTTAATTATTTGATTTTTCTGATAATCATAAGAACATAGGAACATAGGAAAAGCCAATGTTGGATCAGGCCAGTGGCCTATCCAGTCCAACACTCTGTGTCACACAGTGGCCAAAAACACCAGGTGCCCTCAGGAGGTCCACCAGTGGGGCCAGGACACTAGAAGCCCTCCCACTGTTGCCCCCCCAAGCACCAAGAATACAAAGCATCACTTGCCCCAGACTGAGAGTTCCTAGCTATACCTTGTGGCTAATAGCCACTGATGGACCTCTGTTCCAGATGTTTATCTAATTCCCTCTTGAAGCCATCCATGCTTGTAGCCGCCACCACCTCCTGTGGCAGTGAATTCCACGTGTTAATCACTGTTTTGGTGAAGAAGTCCTTCCTTTGATCCATTCTAACCCAACGGCTCAGCAATTTCATGGAGTGCCCATGAGTTCTTGTCTTGTGAGAAATGGAGAAAAGTACTTCTTTCTCTACCTGCTCTATCCCATGCATAATCTTATAAACCTCAATCATGTCAGCCCTCAGCCGTCATTTCTCCAAGCTAAAGAACCCCAAGCTTCAACATTTCTTCATAGGGAAAGTGTTCTAACCCTTTTATCACTCTTCTTGCCCTTTTCTACACTTCCGCCAATGCTATAATATCTTTTCTGAGGTGTGGCGACCAGAACTGTACACAGTACTCCAAATGAGGTCGCACCATCGATTTAGACAGGGGCATTATGATAGTGGCTGATTTGTTTTCAGTTCCCTTCCTAATACCCCTAGCATAGCGTTGGCCTTTTTCACTGCAGTCGCACACTGTCTCGACATTTTCATTGAGCTATCCACTATAACTCCAAGATCTCTCTCTTGGTCAGCCTCCGCCAGTTCGGACCCCATCAACGTGTATTTATAGTTAGGTTTTTTGGCTCCAATGTGCATCACTTTGCACTTGGCCACATTGAGCCCCATTTGCCACGTTGATGCCCACTCGCCCATCCTCAACAGATCCCTTTGGAATCCTCTAATGGTGCACATTTAAGTAGGGTTGCCCAGTCCCCATTGGCCACCAAAGGTTTGAGGGGGGTAGGGTTGCTAGATCCAGGCTGGGAAACTCCTGGAGATTTGGGGGTGGAGCCTGGGGAGGACAGGGACCTCAGTGGGGTACAATGCCATGGAGTCCACCCCCCAAAGCATCCATTTTCTCCAGGGGAACTGATCTCTGTAGTCTGGAAATGAGCTGTAATTCTAGGGGATCCCCAGGCCACATCTGGAGGATGGTACCCCCCACTGGAGCCTGGCATCCCTACATTTTAAGGTATTTAACACACTGGATTTTGGTACGGATCATTATGTAACCATGCCAGATTTTCAGAAAGCGGCAGGGGTCATTTCGTAGAAAAAGAGGTGCAGGAGCTCATTAGCATAACTCATTTGCATATGCCACACCCCCTAACATACTGGAAGTGTGTCAGAAGGCAACACCCACCCCTCAGGCTCCACTCCACAGGTGAGCGAAACTGACCTGCTCTTCCTCCATTCCCTTCCCCATCCAATACTTTGTGCAATAAAAATAAGCGTAAAGAACACACCCTCATTCTCTTCCTGCTCCCTTGAAACCACCAGGTTTCAAATAGACTTGAGAGACCCAGGACATGTGCACCACCCATCCCTTCCCCTTCCCACAACAAGACACCCTGTGAGGTCAGTGGGGCTGAGAGAGGTCTTTTGAGAACTGCTCATGAGAGAACAGCTCTGAGAGAACTTGTGACTGGCCCAAGGTCACACCAGCAGCTGCATATGGAGGAGTGGGGAATCAACAAAACATTAAAAACAATAAAGACCCTAGCAGGGCTTTCCCCAGGGTGCTGCGCCTCTGCACTGCTCGGGGAAGCCGAGGAGGGGTGGGGCTTGGTCATGTGCCCGCCCCCTGGGCTCCTCACTCCCAGAGCTGCACTCCTGTGCGCTCCTGCTCCAACGGACCCCTGGAAAGAGGAAATCTAAATTGGGGAGAAGGGGAGCACATCTTAAGCTTACGTTTAAGATGATTTGTATGTGCAATTATCCACTCAGCACATGCAAACAATTGGGCAATCTGAACTTCTGTCTGCTTCAACAGACGCTATTGTGCCCACCGTTTTTACAAAGGACAGCTGCAGTTTCCAAAGAAGGGGAAGAGGCAAAAGCCACCGAGTAAGCATACAAAATTTTTTAAAAGCCTCCAGATCCATGCATAATGCGGTTTAATAACATCTTCTTCCTTAATTTAATGCTGCCGTGCGCCCATCATGTTCCACTGCTTGCACTAAGAAGTGATAGAATTATAAGGGCTCTTATGAATATTATCTTTGCATTAAAGCTTTTCCTTTCTCTTATCAGTTTGCAATGCAAAATGCCAGAAGAATGCATTATACCAAGCGCGGGACCCCGTTTTGAAACGGTCACCAACAGTTTAGATTCAGAAGAATTGTTTTCCTCAAAATACTTATTGTTTTTCTTAATTGTGATTTACAAAATTTTGCAAGGAGGATGGAGCTGCTATGTTTATAACCTTCAAAGAAGAGGAAGAAGGAGAAGAAAACAGTGAAGGAGGAGGAGGAGGAGGAGGAGGAGATTGGATTTATATCCCGCCCTTCACTCGGAGTCTCAGAGCGGCTTACAATCTCCTTTCCTTCTTTCCCCCACAGCAGACACCCTGTGAGGTAGGCGGGGCTGAGAGAGCTCTTCCAAGGACTGCTCATGAGAGAACAGCTCTGAAAGAACTGGGACTGAAAGTTAGAGCTGGGTGTTTTCTGCCTATTGATAGCATCACAGCCCCAAACTTTGAATGACCACTCGCAGGGGCTTCACATAGATATTAAATTGCATGGGGGATGAGATCGAACCCTGTTGGAACCTCACAGGTCAGTGGCCATGGGGTGGAGTAGGAAATCCCCCCCACCCCAGCACCACCTTTAGAGTGAGGAGAAAGCAACTTAGTTGGCTTCCCTGTTGCCACTCTAGCATCCCAAGCCACACGGTTATCAGGGCCCCTTGACCTTGGGAATAAACTTTCCAAGGGCCGGAAAGGACTGTTGGGGAGAAGGGAACATGGAACATATAAGAACATAAGAGAAGACAATGTTGGATCGGGCCAGTGGCCCATCCAGTCCATTTGTCACACAGTGGCCAAAACACCAGGTGCCCTCAGGAGGTCCACCAGTGAAGCCAGGACACCAGAAGCCCTCCCACTGCTGTCCCCCTTCTGTAATCCTTCTTGTTTCCTACTCCCTGGATCCAACCCATTGTCTGCCTCCCTTCATTTCTTGAAAGACATGTGGGATTTTAAAAGTCACAAAGAGAACTGAAATGGTTTGAAAACACGGTTTGTGGTTTTCAGGGAGTGCTCTGAGCAACTACAGAGCTCTACTATATATGCATATATATTCTTTTAATTTCCCCCGAAGCACCCTTCCAGTCCTAGTTACGAAATGGTCTTACAAGCAGCAATAAACAACCTGATAGCGCCGTCATTATGGCTACAATAAAATGGCATTTTCCGACAAGTACCTGTAATCAACTTTTAGACCTTCAATCACCTCCAAAGGGCTTCAGAATTGGAAAAGCTCCGTAAGGATCACCAAAGGGAAGTCAACTGAAAGTTCAGTCTTCATTGCATGAGAAGATTCTTTTTTTAAAAAAAATACAGTATATAGGTTACTACTTTGCACAGAGAGTGATAAAAATGTGGAATTCACTGTCAGAGGAGCTAGTGATGGCCACAGGAATAAACAGCTTTCAAGGGGGATTAGGTAGATTCATGGAGGATAAATCCATCAACAGCTACTAGCCATGGTGACTGTGGGGAACCTCCATATTTAGAGACACTAAACCTCTGAATCCCAGAACCAGGAGGCAACATCTGGGAAAGGCTTCTATGCACTATTGTTCTTATGGAAAGATATGTCCTATTGTTCTTATGTTCTTGTAGATAGATTCATAGCGGATAAGTCTATCGATGGCTATGGTTACTAGTCATGGTGACCGAGGGGAACCTCCACATTCAGTGGCACTAATCCTTTGAATCCCAGAGCCAGGAAACAACATTAGGGGAAGGCTTTGGCTTCTTTGCCCTGTTGTTGGCCCTCCGGAGGAACCGGTTGGCCAGTATGTGAGACAGTATGCTGGACTAGATGGACCAGCAGTCTGACCCAGCAGAGTTTGTTTATTTATTCTTAGGAAGGCCACAGCCTCTATGCCCTGTTGGCTGTCCAGAGGAACTGGTTAACCATTGTGTGAGTCAGGATGTTGGTGGGTCCATGTCGTGCCTCTTTCATGCCTCTCTCAGGCAAGCATCTCACATCCCCCATTCCGCCCCGGAGCCTCTTTCATGCCTCTTGGAGTGGCTGGTAAGTTTATAATAGGTTGCTGTCCACCAGTGTTCCCTCCAAGCTGAGTTAGCGTGAGCTAGCTCACAGGTTTTTAGCCTCTGGCTCACCCATTTTTGTCTCCGCTCAGGAAGGATGGCTCCAGAGCAAACTAATTTATGCAGTAGCCAAATCGCTCGCTCGCAATTTTAATGCTAGTGGCTCACGAAGTAGAATTTTTGCTCACAAGACTCCTCCACGGCTTAGAGGGAACATTGCTGTCCACCCGTCCAGTCCTGTTGCTTTATCCGTCTTCATGTTCTCTATCGTTTGAGAGATTTCTTGAATTGTTATTGTTTTGATTTAATATTTCTCTATGTTCTGATGCGAACTTCGCAATCTTTTAAATATTCGCTCAGGCTTCCTTCTGAAACAAACTTCTTTTCGTATGATCCCGAGAGAACACCGATAAATGGCTCCTGTATTTCTGTTGCTGCGTGTGGAATTTAAAGCCCTACATGGTCAGGGGCCTGCCTACTTGAGGGACCGCCTTCCCCCATATGTGCCCCAGTGAGAACCATTCCAGAGACTTCCGTTAACCGCGTCTTTGTTGGACCACATTTCATGTATTTTTGTATATTAGTTTACGATACAATACACAGCCTTTATTGGCATACACTGCAGAGACATCAGTAAAGAAACAATAGCAAACAGCTAGCAGCAAACCAAACAATAGCCGAGATGACTAGATGGAACTAATCAGCGAGGATTAAGCCTTATACTCCCTTACCCTTACCTTCCAAACATAAGCTAAAAATGCAGCTACAGACAGAGTAATTACCGAGAACTTGTCGGACAGTAAAATTTTTATGTCACTGTCGGACAAGTTCCTTGAGGGGGGTAGGTGGGGGCCAATCAAATAGCTGCGCATAGTGGAGTAATGGGGGCAGCGTAGAAGGATATGGGCCACTGAGTCAGGTTCACTAGAAAGACAACTACAGGTTCTGTCCCTATAAGGGATGCCCCTATATCTGCCTGACACAACAGCTGAGGGAAAAAGATTGAATCTTGCTAACATGAAAAGTATATTAGTTATGCGCTTTATAGATACCTGTAATACACTTTAAATTTTGTTGATTAGCGTCATTGTGCGGTTTTCTTCAGTCCTCTTTTCCACGCCTTTTACCATCGGACTGCACCCTGAATGTCGCCACCGTTTGCACTGTTTTTATCAGCATGCTGCTGTATGCGTAACTTTTGGTTTTAATACTGTATTTATTGGTTTTATATTTTAATATCTGTATGCCACCTTGAGCCAATTCGTCCAGCAAGGTGGGATATAAACAGAAACAATAAATAAATAAATTTGCCCTCCTTTCTTTACACCTGTTATTACTCTTTTTTTCCGCTTTCCTTCCTTAGACCACACACAAGGTATCTGCCAGGTTTATTAGTACATTCAATAAAATCGTTTTTATATATCATTTCCCCCCCTGTACCTCTTCTACTTCTAACGTATTTACCGTATTTTTCGCTTCATAAGACACACTTTTCCTCCCCAAAAAAGTGGGGGGGAAAGTGTGTGCGTCTTATGGAGCGAATATGGAGCTTTTCTTACCTGTAACAGGGCTCTTTCTTCAGCAGGAACGCAGGGGAACGCCATTCAGGCTGGCATCCCAGCCTTCCCCGCCCCTCCCTGCTGGGCCTGAGCTGTTAAGACTTCAAAGGGAAACGGCAGGAAAACCCCCACCAGGCTAAGTACTCTTTCCCTTTAAGTGCTTTCCCCCTTTAAGACAGCCAGCAGCAGAAAGCCCCGCCCACAGATTAAGCTCCCTGGCTACTTTGCACAGAAAGGCCTGCCTTTGCATGGCATGCCGACCTCTCTCTTCTTCCCTTTCTCTATCTTTCTTCCTTCCTTCCTTCCTTTCCTTTTTTCTGTCTGTCTGTCTGTCTTTCTGTCTCTCTCTCTGTCCCCACCTTTCTTTCTTTCTTCCTTTCTCGCTCTCGCTCCTCCTCCTTCCTTCCTTTATCTCTCTCTCTCTCTCTCTTTCTTTCTGTTTCATTTTTTCCTCCTCTAAAAGCAAGGTGTGTCTTATGATCAGGTGCGTCTTATGGAGCGAAAAATACGGTAATTGTTTTTAATTGTTTAATCTCTGCTAGTGGTTTTTTTTTATTGTGATTTTTTTTTTGTTCTTTCCAGTCCTCCTGATCCACTGGTGGAAAACCCTTTCCTTTGAGTGAGGGCAGCCAAGAACAAGCCCTGCCTTATACTTTCTGAAAAGCTCAGGGGGCACCAAGGGGAGTATTGGCACGCATCATGGCACCCACGGACACCACTCTGGGGAACCCTGTTAAATGGGATCCTGATGTTCATGTTCAGAACTCTGATGTGCAGTATCGTTCCCCTAAGCTTCTGTATCCTCAGTGTGAAGTCCCTTAAATAAGGGCTTCTCCTGAGTTTCAGCTTGGGTGCTAACTTACGCTGGGATAAAGATGGGTCTAGGCACTTGAGTAGAAGTCACAAAAGGATGCCTCTAGGGCTGCCGGGTCTCCTGTCAGCAGCCCTACTTGCCCACCACCACTCCAAGCAGTGAAAGGAGAAAAATAAAGGGGGGGGGAGCAGGGGCATCTGCACCGCTACGTCACTTCCGGAGGAAACCCGGAAGTGATGTAGGATAACTCTAGGAATAATCAGAAACTCAAGGGCAAAACCATAGAGTTTCCAGTGATTCCTAGAACTACCTATGTCACTTCCATGTTTTATTTGGAAGTAACACAGAGACATCTCTGCCCCAACCTTCCTGCCAGTTGCCTGGCAACCCTAGATAACTCTTTGTAGCTCTGGTCATGCTGTCTCTGGGTTAATCATTCCAAACGGGTGGCCATGGTAGCGGCAGCAAAATAAAATTGGAGTCGCACGGCACTGTAGAGATTAAGAGAATCTATTCCAGCAAAAGTTTCTTGTGATTCAGAGCTCACTTCGTCAGACACCCTTTGGTAAAAACCTTGTACAATATTTACTCCAGTGCAAAATTAGGTTATTTCCCAGTTATGCCATCAAGAACAAACCAAATCATCTTACATACGCATACAAATTACAGTTATGTCCAGTAAAAAGTAATGTTCTTGCTGTAAGACTTTTTTGGGGGGGGGGTGCTCATCTTAAATTCAGGGTCTCCTTCCTTTTGAGTAAATCTAGTCTCTGATGAAGCAAGCTCTGCCTTGTGAAAACCGGTGCTGAAATAAATTCTCTCATAATCCCTTTAAAGAGGTCTACTTTTTGGGATATTTGGTCATTATAGCAGAGTTTTGCCCAGTCATAGAAGCATGATCCTGAGTGTAGTGAATAAATCTCCCAAGAAGTATATTGCAAAAAACTTTAAACTTACGCTTATTCAAGTAGATCATGTTCAGGTTTTCAGTCAGAAGAAGAGAAAAAAGACTATTCTAAAGAGTAGTTTCCCTATCACAGATGGCTGGCTTGTGTGTGGAAGTATGAGGGCACTGTCTCTACATAAAAGACCTGCAGTGACATGCATCTCCATGGAAGGCCATGTAGAGAGAGGGAGAGGACAAAGGGAAAGAGAGAGGAGGGGTCAGAGGGCAGCTCCCAGGTTAAGACAAAGGCTGTGACCACACAAGTGCTTGGCGCGATATGGTGCTGTTTCTAACTGAACCGGGTGAAAGTATTGCGGGGCATATCCGCCACACTGCACATCCTGCTGCAGGCTACCTACGGAGACAGCCCGTGGTAAAGCATGCACATTATTTTAGTGCATCGGCCACAAAGCGCGTCACCAGAAATTCCCAAACTTCATGCACGCGCATCGTTCAGACAGCCAAATCTGTTCTGCACGCGCTCCCTCGTATTCACACATCCAGCCATGCGCGAGGAATACGCGGGGAAACAGAAACACCACTTCGGAGGCGGTGGCTTTTTAACCCGGCTCCAAGTCATCCTCTGATGGGGTGAGTATGCCCGGGGAATGTCTAACAGCTGTGGTTGTGCGAACAGGCCCATTTAATCCATTTGTGAAAGGTGCCTATATCGGGCCAAACTGACAGTCTGAACACAACCAAAGGGTGGCATTCCATTCAAAGAGACAACACCTAGACACACTTCAAGTGATGTGGTGCCCCCCCCCCAATGTCCAGGCATGCTCAGTCGCTCACTCCAACACTACTCAGAATCCTGTTTAGGGCTTTTCCATGGGGCCTAATCCCTGGGAAGTGTTCTCTAAGGTGTTTCTGGACCACAAGCAAGGCATCTCAATGCATTCCTTTATGTTAATGTGTCCTGACAAGCGAGCATAATAATGAAAAGAGCGTATGTTCTATTTCCAGATTTCCCCAGACCACCCAGGCCAAATCTTTAAAAAGCACAGAATTAGAACAAAATTTGAGTCCCGTGGCACCAACAGAGTTTAATTCTGGGTATAAGCTTTTGTGTGCATGCACGGGTCTTCAGAGACATTGAGACAGAAGTCATCGACCGTTACATGTAGGTAATGGGTGAAGAGGGTGTGGCCAGGAAGGGCCAATTAGAGTCAAGATGCAGAAGTAATTGAGTGGTAAACATAGATAAAACTGAATGAAGGCACTTGGTAAGACCGGTGAATAACGGCCAATTAGCAGACAACATAACAAATGTCACGGGCTGGGTGCCGGTAGGTCAGGAGTTAAGCTGGAGTCCAGGACAGTCCGAGGTCAAGCCCAATCAGGAACGAGTTATCAAGTCCAAAACACTAAGCCAAAAGCAGAGTCAGTCCAAGCCAGGGTCAGAGAGGGAAACTCATGAGCAAACCAGTCCAAGGAGTCAACAAAAGCCGAAATCAAACAGAGCCGGAGTCACAAGCCAGAGGATTCAGAATCAGGTTAGCTATTGCAAGCCGAGCGGGTGCAGAGCTTAGCCGAAATGACTTGTTGCTAGCACGAGTTGGTAGTCTCTGTGCTGTGCCTAAATACCCAGCCACTTCCTGTGCTTGTTAGCAGCTGGCAGTGAGGTCCCGGCTCCTTCTAAAACTCAGGACTTAGTGATCGGCAGCCACGCATGCGTGCCTCTTTTCTCCGAGCAGCTAAGTCTTGCCTGTATCAGGACCAGAGACATTCCACCCGAGGAGGTGAATCAGGTCGGCTTGAGCTTGGCTGTGGCTCAGCTGCTGCTGGTGCTGGGGTAACACCCTGAGAGGTGCTTGCTTGAGCCTCATCTGGTTCAGGTGGAGGCTCCTCTGGAGCTGGGAGCTGATCCTCCACCTCACTTAGGCCCGCAGGAGGCAGGTCCTCAGAGGTACTCACGACAATAAAGAAGTTTTAGAACAGATGTGAGAACTAAGAACATAAGAGAACCCAATGTTGGATCAGGCCAATGGCCCATCCAGTCCAACACTCTGTGTCACACAGTAGCCAAAAACACCAGGTGCCCTCAGGAGGTCCAGCAGTGGGGCCAGGACACTTGAAGCCCTCTCACTGCTGCCCCCCCAAGCACCAAGAATGCAGAACATCACTTGCTCCAGACTGAGAGTTCCTGTCTATACCTTGTGGCTAAGAGCCACGGATGGACCTCTGCTTCAGATGTTTAACCAGTTCCCTCTTGAAGCCATCCATGCTTGCAGCTGCCACCACCTCCTGTGGCAGTGAATTCCATGTGTTAATCACTCTTTGGGTGAAGAAGTACTTCCTTTTATCTGTTCTAACCCGACTAATCTGTTCTAACCCAACTGTTCTAACTGAATGATGTTAGCCTGTGTAGTGAGATAAGAATCCAATATCTCTGTTAAGCCCTGGGCGGTTCTATTGTCCCAAGAGTTGTAGTAACTTATAACTCAGCAATTTCCTGTTCTAGCCTGTTTCTGAAGTTCCTTTGCAATAAAACAGCTACTTTAACATCCCCCACTGACTGTTCTGGAAGTTTGAGGTGTTCTACAGGTTTCTCGGTTTGTGATTCTTGGTTTCAGATTTGTGTCTATTTATCCTTTTGCATAGGGTTTGACCTGTTTGCCCTGCGTAGGTCCTGGTCACACAAGTGAGATAATCCAGGGGGCAAGTGAGGCTATTTGCTCTGGAGTAATTTGACCTGCAGTTGCGTGATCACACAGTTCTGCGAAGCTGTGGGCACAGCCCGTCACTGTGTGATCAGGTGCAATTGCGGGTGAGTCGAGGGGGGTGCCATTTTTTTTCCTGAAGCATTTAAACGGGGGATTGATTAATCGCATCTCCGCCCTGAGGGCTTCCTATGGCAGTATGCGATGATGCGCATACCGAGAAGGGGGGGGGACAGCATGGCATCGGGATAGCCTGATCAGACTATTCCCGACACCAAGAGTGCGCACTGGAACTATCATGTGCAGAAAGTCCGTATGTGGCCCGTAGCAAACCTGTTTGATACTGGACTTTCCCTAGGTTCTTTTAACTCTGCTTCTTCAGTGGAGAGAAACAGGTTGCCGATGGGTGTGGGACGCTTGCCAGATGTTCTGGTATGATTGCGCCCTTAAAATCCGCATGGTATTTGTGCCTATCGCATGGCTACTTCTGTGTGTGACTGGAACGAAAGGGCATTGCTGGCATTTAATGGCATATACAGTGTTAGACAGGGGCGTAGACTTTTGAAAATCCGGGGGGGGGGGCTCCTTAGCGCGCACGCAAAGCGTGTGCGCTCGCTGGAGCGATGTTCTGCCCCCCCAGAAACCGCCCCGTCTCCCCGGGCCCTTTCGAGGCCTGCCAGCTGCTGCTGCCAGTGCCTCTCTCTCTTTCCCCCCGCCACCCCTTCCCTCTCCCTCTCCAGCAGCAGCGGCCGGGCCTCGGAAGGACCCAGGGAGGCACAGCGGCAGGCGCTTCGTTTTCCCGGGGGTGGCTGAGCCCCCACCCCGGGAAATTTCGGGGGTGGCTCAAGCCCTCGAGCCCCCCCGTACTCTACGCCTATGGTGTTAGAAGATGAACAAGTGATAAGCCTGAGATGGTGTAGTTGATGTTGTTA
The DNA here is from genome assembly GCA_029233225.1 of Lepidodactylus listeri. Lineage (NCBI taxonomy): Eukaryota > Metazoa > Chordata > Lepidosauria > Squamata > Gekkonidae > Lepidodactylus > Lepidodactylus listeri. Next base: position 7,224,315 of record JARCFY010000010.1, read on the forward strand.
GGTCCAGTGATTGTCTTATCCGGGTGTGTATGGCAGCAAAGTTGGCATTTAAGTTTCTTGCAAGCTCTGGTACCCGTGTCTATGTTCAAATTAGATGTTGTATTATTGTGGGTGAGAAGTTGTGTGACTGGGCTGTTTGGCAAAAAGTTGCCAGTTCTGAGTTGGGAGATATCTGGAGATTTGTGAGGTTGAACCTGGAGAAGGTGTGGTTCGGGGAGAGAAAGGACCTCGACAGGGTACAGCGCCAGAGAGTCCACCCTCCAAAGCAGCCATTTTCTCCAGGGAACTGATCTCTGTTATCTGGAGATCAGTTGAACTAGCGGGAGATCTCCAGGCCCCACTTGGAGGTTGCGACCCCTAAAACATGCAGCGGAATCAAGCGACAGAATTCCGAACTTTTGGAGTGGATTGTGCCTTCCATCCCTGTAAATAAGAGATACAACCAGCAGGGGGACGAGAGACACTCAGCCAACCTTGTACCCTGCTGTGCTCATTTCCTTCTTGGCGGGAAGTTTCTTTGGGTACGGAGGGGAGCATTTAAAAACTGTTTGATTCACAATATTCGTATCTTTCCCCTAAATGCGAGAGAGTTCCCACGGCAGCTCACGGCGATCCTAAGAAATACAATGCCGGCCTAGATAAATAGGAACTAATAAAACCCTGCAGTTCGCAACAGAACAGTAGCGACCGCCGCCAAATCAATCTGAGCTGACTGAAAAGCAGCAGAGAGCAAATTCAAACACCAACAAAAGCCTGCGGGGGGTGGGGGGGGAGAATCTAAAAATGTCTACCTGGAACTTAAAGTTCAACAGAGCTGGCAAGGGGTGAATATAGGGACGCCAGCCTCCAGGTGAACTTGGGGACCCCCTGGAATTACAGCTCATCTCCACCCTACAGACATCAGTTCCCCTGGAGAAAAGGGATGCTTTGGAGAGTGGACTCTATGGGCTTGTACCCCCACTGAGGTCCCTGTCCTCCCCAGGCTCCACCCCCAAATCTCCAGGTGTTTCCCAACCCACAGCTGGCAACCCTAACGCCCACATGGCAACATCCGTCCATCCATGCCATCCATCCATCCTGTAGAATTATGGCTGAGGACAGACTGGCAGTCTCGGCCGCTCTGCCTCCGCTTCAAAAGCGGAGGCAGAGCGGCTGTTCAGACGGCTGCATCTGCCCCAAGGAGGAGGCCCAGATGCATTGCGTCTGGCGCCACGCTCCTCCGGCGGCAGCCGAGCACCACTTCAAAGTGGTGCTCCAGCTGCTGCAGCACACGTTCCACCCGCCGGAGCGAGTGTGAACGCGCGCCGGGAGGGGGAGCCGCGCGGCGTCCGCGCGCTGCCGTAGGAAGCCGCCCGCAGTCTGAACGCTGCGGGCTGCTTCCTTCTGGCGGCATGCGAACGCCGTGCCGCAGGGGAAATCCCCCCCCCGCCTTAGTCTGCCGCGCCGCGGAGGCGCAGCAGACTACCAGTCTGTCTTCAGCCTATAGCTCATCTCCAAACTATAGAGGTCAGTTCCCCTGGAGAAAACGGATGCTTTGGTGGGTGGATTTGATGGCATTGCGCCCCACTGAGGTCCCTGTCCTCCTCCCCAGGCTCCACCCCAAAAATCTCCAGGAGTTTCCCAAACTGGAGCTGGCAACCCTACCCCCCCCACCCCACCAGTGGTCGGGGGATGGATGGACAGGGATCTGGCAACATTATTAGTCCCCCTGGAGAAGATGGCTGCTTTGGAGGGTGGAGTTTATGGCCTTGTACCCCACTGAGGTCGCTGCACTCCCCAGGCTCCACCCCCAAACCTCCAAGAATTTCCCAAACAAATAAATAATCATTTCGGGAAATAACATCAACATTGTATTCAAAAACCGTCTCTCTCAAAATTCTACAGTATTTCAGGGCAAGGCTGTGTATTGTATGATGCTGGAAACAATTAAAAAAAAAATGTTAATCCTCTGTTGCCTCAGACAGTGTTTATTCATTTTGAGTCCCCGACTCTCTACGCGGTGATTTCCTTGTGGGATCGCAACTGCTCTCTGTTTTTTAAAAAAAGGAAAAGAAAAAAGAATTGCAGCGCTCCGCTTGTCAGAATCAGCACCAAGTGTCACTAATTATTAACTGTTCATAGCGAGGAACCGACTGTGGTAGACAATAAGCTTTCCATTCACACCACTAATTGTGTGAAGAACTCATTTCGGCAGCGGAATGTCACATCTGTGAAGGAGTGAAATTGCACTCATGGAAACAGAATAAAGACAGTTACCACTCTTGGAGTCATCCGGGAAAGAGTAAAAGAGGGGGGGGATAAGGAAAGGTTTGACCATCACAATGGCTTCTTCTCGTTCACTGAAACACGGGAGCTGGTTTCAGTGCAGGGAGCTCCCTCCGACTGGAACCTTCTAGAAATGTCCTACTATATCAGGAAGGGAATTGAAAACAAATCAGCCAGTATCATAATGCCCCTGTATAAATCGAAGATGTGACCTCATTTGGAGTACTCTGTACAGTTCTGGTCGCCACACCTCCAAAAAGATATAATAGCATTGGGGAAAGTGCAGGAAAGGGCAAGCAGAATGATAAAAGGGTTGGAACACTTTCCCTATGAAGACAGGTTGAAGCGCTTGGGGCTCTTTAGCTTGGAGAAACGACAACTGAGGGGTGACATGATTGAGGTTTACAAGATTACGCCTAGGATAGAGCAGGTAGAGAAAGGAGTCCTTTTCTCCCTTTCTCACAAGACAAGAACTCGTGGGCACTCCATGAAATTGCTGAGCACTTGGGTTAGAAGGGATAAAAGGAAGTCCTTCTTCACCCAGAGTGATGAACACATGGAATTCACTGCCACAGGAGGTGGTGGTGGCTACAAGCAAGGACAACTTCAAGAGGGAGTTAGATAAACATACAGAGCAGAGGTCCATCAGTGGCTATTAGCCACAAGATATAGATAGGAAGTCTCGGTTTGGGGCAAGTGAGGCTCCATATTCTTGGTGCTTTGGGGGGGGCAACAGTGGGAAGTCTTCTAGTGTCCTGGCCCCACTGGTGGACCTTCTGAGGGCCCCTGGTGTTTTTGGCCACTGTGTGACAGAGTGTTGGACTGGATGGGCCACTGACCTGATCCAACATGGGCTTCTCTTATGTGCTTATGTTCCATCATGGTATAACTCAGAAGGGATGATACACCAGTTTTCCCAGGACTGAAGGAATGCTTTTCAGGGATTTGTGGTTTTTTAAAGATGCAGATTGGCTTTCAATAAAACTCCAAAATGTGTCACAGGATGAGATCTAGTATCTAGCCATCTGAAATTCGTCATTGTATTCCAGCATATATTCTTTCTTTCTTTCTTTCTTTCTTTCTTTCTTTCTTTCTTTCTTTCTTTCTTTCTTTCCTTCCTTCCTTCCTTCCTTCCTTCCTTCCTTCCTTCCTTCCTTCCTTCCTTCCTTCCTTCCTTCCTTCCTTCCTTCCCTTCCCTTCCCTTCCCTTCCCTTCCCTTCCCTTCCCTTCCCTCCTTCCTTCCTTCCTTCCTTCCTTCCTTCCTTCCTTCCTTCCTTCCTTCCTTCCTTCTTTTCCCAGGGAGGGGTTCCATTCCTTTAGGTCTTCTGTCACCTCCGTGTTATTGCTCAGTAATTACTATCTGTACCAACTTGGATCAATAATACCAATGGGGGGGGGGGAATTAAAAGCTGTGCCAAAACAGGGTACAGTAGTATATCATTGATGTACACTACAGTCATGTGCAAAGAAGTAAATAGCAATCTTTTGAACGGAGAGGTTTTGTAAATGATTCCAGCCTCGGGGCAACAGTAACTTACGTACTGACAATCTACCGCATGCGAATTTTATACTCTTATTTACTTTGCCCTTAAAAGAGGGAAGCGGCGTTACCGTGGCAACTGTCACATCAAATGGAATTGGGAGAGGAGAGATACAGACTTCTTAAAGGAAAGGTACAAGCCAATATATACAGTGTGCTTTCCAGGATTTCTTTTTTTAAAAAAAAATTGTGAAAGGGGAAAATGAAATCCAGTGCTTGAACATTTATTGGATGGTTTTCTCTTTCCCTCGCTCAAATCAAAACCCAGCTGCAACCGGCTACCGATGCCGGCTTTCAGAGGTGACCGACCTCTCCGGGGATGACATTGTAACCAGACTTGGACCATCCTCAGCCTGGTTTATGGGTATTTACCAGGGGGAGAGAACCCCCATCTAGCTCTTGAAGGTACCATCCCAACCCCAATCCAATTTACCTTCTGCTATGCTATAACCACCAAAGGAGATTTCTGCTGAACTTCCATAAATAGGATTCCTAACATCCAGTTACGGCCTGTGTCAGAGTCCCACGGAATCAGTCCCCATAACATTACTTACCCAGAAGTGGTTTATTGAGAACGAAGAAGGTCATCTGTGCACGCTCTCTGCCAGTAATGGCGCGGACCCCTCAAAGATGGACAGTTACACAGTATTCAAGGCAAAATCCCGCCAAGGAGCCCCAGTCGCAATATACCAGCAAAGCCCCTAAAGTGACAGTTCTGTGTTCCCAAGGGAAGAAGCAGCACCAGACGTCGAAGTCAGAGCTAAGCAGCAAGCGATCAGGCAGCTGCAGCAAAACCAAAACTCAACATTCCTCCTGAGCGATGTAGGCAGGAGAGCGATGGTTACTCCTCTCCAGGAAAGATGGCAGCATTAGCTGACAGCCTGTAGAATTACGGGTGATCCCCAGAAAACGGAGATCAGTTCTCCAGGAGAAAACATCTGCCTTGTAGGGTGGGCGACATGGAATTGTACCCCGCTGAGGTTCCTCCTTTCCCCAAACCTTTCCCTCTGCAGACTCCATCCCCACAATCTCCAGGTATTTCCCAACCCAGAGTTGGCAACCCAAATTATGAATATGTAGAGTGTCAGCTTCCATTATAAACACAAAAACAAAGGAAATCACAGAGTACGAACCAATGCCAAAATGAAGAAGAAGAAGAAGAAGAAGAAGAAGAGATTGGATTTATACCCCGCCCTTCACTCACTTGGAGTCTCAGAGCGGCTTACAAACTCCTTTCCCTTCCCCTCCCCACAACAGACACCCTGTGAGGTAGGTGGGGCTGAGAGAGCTCTGAGACAACTGTCCTTGATACAACAGCTGGTATAGAACTATGGCTTGCCCAAGGTCATCCAGCAGCTGCAAGTGGAGGAGTGGGGAATCAAACCCGGTTCTCCCAGATTAGAGTCCGCTGCTCTTAACCACTACACTAAACTGGCTCTCTACATATGAAGAAGAAGAAGAAGAAGAAGAAGAAGAGATTGGATTTATACCCCGCCCTTCACTCACTTGGAGTCTTAGAGCAGCTTACAAACTCCTTTCCCTTCCCCTCCCCACAACAGACACCCTGTGAGGTAGGTGGGGCTGAGAGAGCTCTGAGACAACTGTCCTTGAGAGAACAGCTGGCACAGAGCTATGGCTTGAACAATCCTGTGCTATTAAGCACTGGGCACTTTACAATGAAGCCGAGTGATCTAATAAAAAATACATGTGTCTGATTTATGTAATTTATATTTTTCTGTTGTTTCACTTGCAGAATACAATAGGCCAAAGTCGTGACGTGTTCAAACACGCATTGTAAATGGCATCTCCAGTCAGCGTCCGAAAAATTCAAGAAGGTGTTATTCCAGTATCACAGTCCAAATGTAGACGTACTAAAATGATGTTGCACGTTGCTAAAACGACATGATTTCCGGCATTTTCTTATTTACGTTTTGCAATCTTCGTCGGGTTACTAAACGGCTGCCCACGTAAGGCCACTGCCCCAGTCAGCTGCTTCAACACGGACAAAAAGCCTCAAAGTAATTCTCTCTCTGAGAAGACATCCTTATGGTCTTTCAGGCTGGCAACCACAGTAAGCCTCTCAGCATGAGCAAAAAGCACTTTCTCTAGTAAAACAAGTATAGTCCATTCCCACTTGTTATAATATCCAGAAATCCATGCCATGTGTTATTGTAGTTCCAGGTTACCAGAATATGGAGGAATTCCTGGCCAGATTTTAATGATGGTTTTCAGCAAACTGTTGGGGCAGACTGCCACGTAGATGTGTGTCAGGCCTAGAGTTGCCAAACTCCAGGCGGTGGCTGGAGATCTCCCAGAATTCTATCTGCTCTCCGGACAACAGAGCTCAGTCCCCCTGGAAACAATGGCTGCTTTGGAGGGTGGACTCTATGACATTATAGCCCACTGAGGTCCCACCCCTCCCCAAACCTCACCCACCCACCCCAAATCTCTAGGAATTTGATTCCTCGCTCCTCTACATGCAGTCAGCTGGGTGACCTTGGGTCAGTCACGGTTCTCTCAGAGCTGTTCTCTCAAGAGCAGTTCTTGAGAGAGCTCTCTCAGCCCCACCTACCTCATAGGGTGTCTGCGGGGGGGGGGGGGGGACATAAGAACATAAGAGAAGCCAATGTTGGATCAGGCCAGTGGCCCATCCAGTCCAACACTCTGTCACACAGTGGCCAAAAATACCAAGTGCCTTCAGAAGGTCCAGCAGTGGGGCCAGGACACTAGAAGTCCTCCCTGGAGGGCCAACAACGGGGCACCGAGACCGAGACCTTCATTAGAACATCGAAAGAGTCCTGCTGGTTCAGACCAGTGAGGATCTATCTAGTCCAGCCTCTTGTCTCCCACAGTGGCCAACTAGTTCCTCTGGAGGGCCAACAACAGGCAAAGGGAAGGAGATTATAAGCTGCTCTGAGACTTCAAGTGAAGGGTGGGGTATAAATCCAACTCTTCTTCTTCTGGAAACACTGTGTGAGAATTCCAAGACACAGAGCCGCTTTATTTGTATCACCTGCAGCCTGTCTTGCCTGCTTTCCAATGAAGCTTGAAATAGGGATTTTTCTTTCTTTCTCCAGCAAAAGGCCATTCCCTAATTGTGGTTTTCAGGGCTACCTCTGAGAACGACCCTCAATATGGCAGTTTCACAGTTCTTAGGCAAAAGGTCAGCCTCCAGAGGACATGCTGCCCAAACTGAAATCTCGTTACTCACAAATTAAATTATCCCTCGGAAACCAAACAGGAAAAACTGTCCTCCTTGCTGCTTCTAGAATCAAGATGCTCTCTTTGAAGAGGAAACCGTGGGCATTTGTTTATGAAAACTGAACAAATCTGAGAGATGTTTTGGGCATGAAAGACATTAAAGTCTTGTCGAGAATGAAGCCAAGAGTAAAAGTTGGCTCTGTTTTCCTGCGACGCTCCAGAGCTTCAGTCTCAAGCTCTTCCGTTTTGGATGGTCACGTGCCTTATATCTTGTCAACGCATATCTTTTCTGATCATTTTGCAAATCATAATTACCACAATTTCATCACTTCCCTCAGAGAGCATTTCCCTCCCATGTCTCTTGAGAGCCGGTTTGGTGTAGTGGTTAGGAGCATCTGAGAGAGCAGGGGATCCTCCACATGCAGCTGCAGGTGTGACCTTGGGCCAGTCATAAGTTCTCTCAGAGCTGTTCTCTCACAAGCAGTCCTTGAAAGAGCTCTTTCAGCCCAACCTACCCCACAGGGTGTCTGTTAAGAACATAAAAACATAAGAGAAGCCAGTGTTGGATCAGGCCAGTAGCCCATCCAGTCTAACACTCTGTCACACAGTGGCCAAAAACACCAGGTGCCCTCAGGAGGTCCAGTAGTGGGGGCAGGACACTAGAAGCCCTCCCACTGTTGCCCCCCCAAGCACCAAGAATACAGTGCATCACTTGCCCCAGACTGAGAGTACCTATCTATACTTTGTGGCTAACAGCCACTGATGGACCTCTTCTCCATATGTTTATCTAATTCCTTCTTGAAGCTGTCCATGCTTGTAGCCGCCACCACCTCCTGTGGCAGTGAATTCCACGTGTTAATCACTCTTTGGGTGAAGAAGGACTTCCTTTTATCTGTTCTAACCCGACTGCTCAGCAATTTCAGGGAGTGCCCACGAGTTCTTGTCTTGTGCGAAAGGGAGAAAAGGACTTCTTTCTCTACCTGCTCTATCCCATGCATAATCTTATAAACCTCGATCATGTCACTCCTCAGCCATCGTTTCTCCAAGCTAAAGAGCCACAAGCGCACTGCTCTTCCCCATTTCTGCCTCTCTCTCTTTAGGTTGATGCTCCCTCCTTGTTCTGTTTTCTTTCTCTCCTTCTCCAAAGACAAAAGAGGGCAAGCCCTCCAACTCAGGCAAACTTTTAAAAAGCCAGAGAGACCATAAGAAGGAATCAGTAAATATAAACGACTAGGGGATTCTTTGCTCCCAAATGTGTCAGTCTTGCACGTGTGGGCCTTTCTTTTTGCAGAATCATGGAGGGAGGGAGGGAGGGAGGGAGGGAGGGAGGGAGGGAGGGGTTGGGTCTGCAGTTAAAAGATTTGGGAGGGATATAATCATGTGTGAGTCAACGCCAAAGTATCTGATGAAGGGAGCTTTGACAATCAAGCTCGTACCCCCCCCCCAATCTTGCCAGTCTTTAAGGTTCTACTGGACTTGAATCTAGTTCTTTTTAATATTTTATTGCTCGCATTCAGCCTTGCTTCCAAAGAACATGGATAGAGAAGGCAAAGAAAGAAGGACTTCTCTCCCTTTCTCACAATACAAGAACTCATGGGAACTCAACGAAATTATGAAGCAAGAGGCTTAGAACACATAAAAGGAAGTCCTTTTTCGCCCAAAGAGTCACAAACACATGGAATTCACAAGCATAGACAGCTTCAAGAGGGGATTGGAGAAACATCTGGAGCAGAGGTCCACCACTGGCTATTAGCCACAAGGTCTAGATAGAATACTCTGTCTGGGTCAGTGATGCTCTGTATTCTGGATGATTGCGGGGGGGGCAACAGTGGGAGGGCTTCTAGTGTCCTGGCCCCACTGGTGGACCTCCTGATGGCCCCTGGTTTTTGGCCACTGTGTGACAGAGAATGTTGGACTGGATGGGCCACTGGCCTGAAACAACATGGTTTCTCTCTTATGCTCTTATGTCTGGAGCAGTGGTGCTCTGTATTCTAGGTGCTTGGGGGGGCAACAGTGGGAGGTCTTCTGTATAAATCGATGGTGCAACCTCATTTGGAGTACTGCGTACAGTTCTAGTTGCCACACCTCAAGAAAGATATTATAACATTGGAAAAAGTGCAGAAAAGGGCAACTAAAATGATAAAAGGGTTGGAACACTTTCCCTATGAAGAAAGGTTGAAGCGCTTGGGGCTCTTTAGCTTGGAGAAACGACAACTGAGGGGTGACATGATCGAGGTTTATAAGATGATGCCTGGGATAGAGCAGGTAGAGAAAGAAGTCCTTTTCTCCCTTTCTCACAATACAAGAACTCGTGGGCACTCCATGAAATTGCTGAGCAGTCGGGTTAGAACAGATAAAAGGAAGTACTTCTTCACCCAAAGAGTGATTCACATGTGGAATTCACTGCCACAGGAGGTGGTGGTGGCTACAAGCATGGACGGCTTCAAAAAGGAACTGGATAAACATATGGAGCCGAAGTCCATCAGTGGCTATTAGCCACAAAGTATAGATAGGAGCTCTCAGTCTGGGGCAAGTGATGCTCTGTAATCTTGATGTTTGGGCTCCCAGAGAACATCAGAGAACACCAAATGAGCTTCCAGAGAACATCAGGGCCCTGCGGGACCTTTTGCAGTTCCGCAGGGCCTGCAAAGCGGAGCTCTTCCGCCAGGCTTTTGGGGCCCCCACCGGAGGGAATGGCCCTTAGTAGATGGCGCAATGAACCATCTCCAGAACATCTACGGTGGAAGCCTCCTGGATGGGCTTAAGTTAGTGGCTAGTATTCGGTGCTGGATGTTTGTCGCCATCTGTGATTTGATTGTTTGTAGTATTTTAAAATGAGTCAATTTTATGCTGTATTTGTATTCAGCTTTGTATTTAAATGATTTTATGCTGTTAGCCGCCTAGAGCCAGTTCGCTGGCTAGGCGGGATATAAATCAAAATAAATAAATTAATAAATGGGGGGGCAAGAGTGGGAGGGCTTCTAGTGACCTGGCCGCACTGCTGGACCTCCTGAGGGCTCCTGGTGTTTTTGGCCACTCTGTGACAGAATGTTGAACTGGATGGGCCACTGGCCTGATCCAACATGGCTTCTCTCACGTTCTTAATGGTGCTTGCATGCTGAAATGCCCCCCCCCCTTTTTTATGATGAACGGCTCTGAACTTTCTTTTCTTTGACATTAAGTTCGATAAGTTTGCCTGCACTCAGTCATCTCGGTTTTTAGCAAGCAGCTCAGCAGGCCTTGATCTTTGTGTAATGCCTCAACCGATAAACAAAAGCAGAGGGAAATTGGATTGCATTCTTTCAATAGGTCCAAATGTGCCGTTCCACTTAAGACTTATAAGGGCCACCACATGTAATCAAAAAGGAGATTAAAAACAGCGAAAGAGATGTTACTGTACAAGAACACCTCAGGAGTCCCGACGCTTGAATTCGTTTAATCAGAATTCATAGAAAGTTACTGGAGGGAGAAAAAGAGCATTAATCAGTGTGGTGTAAGATATGGAAGTTTAGTCCCAGTTAGTTCTGTGAACAGCCACCTGTTTAAGCTCTGACCTGTAGAGGCTTGATAAGAACATTTTCCATGCCTTAAATCACATTCTTGCTCTTTCTCTTAAAAGCCCCACTCCCGTGTATCTTCACAACAACCCCGTGAGGTAAGTTAAGCTGAAAGTTTTATTTATGCGTGTTCTATTTATCTGTAGCCTATCTTGCTGTATATTGTGTACTGTCAGTAGGATCCTCTTATATAGTTTATTATGATCGCCAGTTTGGTGTAGTGCAGGGGTGGGCAAACTTGCTCAGCGTAAGAGCCACCTAGAACAGGGGTGGCCAAACGTTCTTAACGTAAGAGCCGCACAGAATAAACGTCAGATGTTTGAGAGCCACAAGACACGAGCAAATATCGCACACAGGTTTTTACTGGAAAATAGGCAAGTTTGCTTTTTATTACCATTAAATGAGATGGCCAAAAATAACAACAAAGGGGGGGGGGAGACAGATATTGATAATGATATTTATTTGTCCAATGATAGTTATTTGTTTGCTAATGATATTTGTGTGTCTAAGAGAGAGAGAGAGGTGGAAAGAAAGAATGAAAGAGGTAGAAAGAAAGAGAGAAAAACTAAGAAGAAGAAGAAGAAGAAGAGATTGGATTTACATCCCACCCTTCCCTCACTTGGAGTCTCAGAGTGGCTTACAAACTCCTTTCCCTCCCCCTCCCCACAACAGACACCCTGTGATGTAGGTGGGGCTGAGAGAGCTCTGACAGAAACTGCTCTTTTTCAAGGACAGCTGTGCCAGGACTATGGCTTGCCCAAGGTCATCCAGCAGCTGCAAGTGGAGGAGTGGGGAATCAAACCTGGTTCTCCCAGGTTAGAGTCCGCACACTTAACCACTACACCAAACTGGCTCTCAGAAAGAAAGCAAATAGATGGGGGAGGGGTGAAGGCAGGCAGGCAGGTGAGAGAGTGGGGGGGAGCGCAAATAGATGGAAAGCCTGCCGGGAGCCGCACAATATGTGTGAAAGAGCTGCATGTGGCTCCTGAGCCACAGTTTGGCCACCCCTGGTATAGTGGTTAAGAGCGCGGACTCTAATCTGGAAGAACCGGGTTTGATTCCCCACTCCTCCACATGCAGCTGCTGGTGTGATCTTGGGTCAGTCACATTTCCCTCAGAGCTGTTCTCTCAAGGGCAGGTCACAAGAGAGCTCTCTCATCCCCACCTACCTCACAGGGTGTTTGTTGTGGGGAGGGGAAGGGAAAGGAGATCGTGAGCTGCTCTGAGACTCCTTCAGGTAGCGAAGGACGGGGTATAAATCCAATCCTCTCCCCCCTCCTCCTCCTCCTCTTCTTCTTCCTCCTCCTCCTCTTCATTTCATCACAGGTCCAATGGTCTGATTCAGTATGAGGCAGTTTCTTATGTCCATCTGTTTACTTGGAAACAAGCCCCACTTGGCTGAAAGTAACCCCCCCCCCCCTTAAATACATAGAAAAGCTGCAGCCTCCGTTGAAACCATCTTTAGCTTGGAGAAATGACGGCTGAGGGGTGACATGATTGAGGTTTATAAGATGATGCATGGGATAGAGCAGGTAGAGAAAGAAGTCCTTTTCGCCCTTTTTCACAATACAAGAACTCATGGGCACCCCATGAAATTGCTGAGCAGTCGGGTTAGAACGGATAAAAGGAAGTCTTTCTTCACCCAAAGAGTGATTAACACATGGAATTCACTGCCACAGGAGGTGGTGGCAGCTACAAGCATGAATGGCTTCAAAAGGGAATTGGATAAACATCTGGAGCAGAGGTCCATCAGTGGCTATTAGCCACAAGGTATAGATAGGAACTCTCAGTTTGGGGCAAGTGATGCTCTGTATTCTTGGTGTTTGGGGGGGGGGGGCAACAGTGGGAGGGCTTCTAGTGTCTTGGCCCCACTGGTGGACCTCCTGAGGGCACCTGGTGTTTTTGGCCACTGTTGTGACAGAGTGTTGGACTGGATGGTCCACTGGCCTGATCCAAAACTGGCTTCTCTGATGTTCTTATGTTCTTATCTTTGACTCTGCTACTGTTTTGTTTGTGAAACAAAAGAACTGACAGGAGGAAAGGGAAGGAACCCTCCCCAACCTATTTGGCTTGATCCAGGAGGGGAAGAAAAAAGGAGACTCAATATGTCAGCGACTCCTTTGTAACTGGCGTCTGGGAGACCCTCGCCAGCTCACCTGTGGCTAATTTCAGTCTCAGCAAGAATCAGAGAACTCTGGGTAATTTGCTCCTTGGCAGCCGAGCCTGGCAGAAGCAGGGCAGGAGCAAATCCGGTTCCCGTACTTAACAAAAACAAACCAGATGCTACTCGAGAGCTACAAACACAAGAGATGTGGTTTTAGTGTATGGCTCTTTTTAACATAGGCGATATTATGGTTTTTATGGTTGATAAAGGAGCTGCGGTGGTTCTGAGGTTAAGACGCTGAACTGCAGACTGGTAGATCAGTAGTTAGGCAGTTCGAGACCTGAGTGCTGCATGATGGAGTGAGCTCCCGTCTCTGGCCCCAGCTCCTGCCAACCTAGCAGTTCGAAAGCAAGAAATTGCAAGCAGATAAATAGGTACCAGTTTGGTGGGAAGGTAACAGTGTTCCGTGTGCCTCGGCGTTTAGTCATGCCGGCCACATGACCACAGATAAGTCTTCGGACAGCGCTGGCTCTTCGGCTTGGAAATGGAGATGAGAACATAAGAAGAACCCTGCTGGATTGGACCAGTGGTCCATCTGGTCCAGCAACCTGTCTCACACAGTGGCCAACCAGTTCCTCTGGAGAGCCAACAAACAAGGCAGAGAGGCCGAGGCCTTCCTAAGAACATCAGAAAAGCCCTGTTGGATCAGACCAGTGGTCCATCTACTCCAGCATCCTGTCTCACACGCTAGCCAGCTAGTTCCTCTGGAGGGCCAACAAACAAGGCAGAGAGGCCGAGGCCTTCCTAAGAACATCAGAAGAGCCCTGCTGGATCAGACCAGTGGTCCATCTAGTCCAGCATCCTGTCTCACACACAAGCCAGTTCCTCTGAAGCAGTGTTTTTCAACCTTTTTCGAGCTAAGGCACATTTCTTTCATTGAAAAAATCCCGCGGCACACCTGACAATATCTCACGGCACAGTGGTTGAAAAACACTGAAATACAAGATAAATGGGTCATTAGTTGCCTCAGCTCAAGTATTAACTATGACAGTATGACAAATACACGTAATAGCCACTCAACTTGAAATCGTACGTTACAGATCCAAAGTGTAATGGCTCCTTCCCATAACACTGACCTCAGTTTCAGAAGAAATATAATGTGGATGTATTTTAATACTGCGATTCTGCTAAAGTTTTTCAAGTAGAGAGTTTAAACTCTTACTCTTATGTGAACGGCATTCCGCTGACCATAAGTGATTTGAAGAGAAGCACAGTACACCCATTCTTCGCTGAGGGACAGTTACTGATTTGAACCCTACCCTGACAGAAACAGCTAGCTGTTACCATCAAACATATTCATGTTTACTGGAATGTCTTGGTGCAAATCACCCTACCTCAGGCCGGCCACAGAGCGTGCGAGCGGAATCAGCGAGACCGCTCCACTGTTCTTTCTCACATGCGCAAATGCATCCCGGAAGGTCAGCCCGGAAGGCACATTTCTTTCATTGAAAAAATCCTGCGGCACACCTGACAATATCTCACGGCACACCAGTGTGCCACGGCACAGTGGTTGAAAAACACAGCTCTGGAGGGCCAACAACAGGGCAGAGAGGCCGAGGCCTTCCTAAGAACATCAGAAGAGCCCTGCTGGATCAGACCAGGGGTCCATCCAGTCCAGCATCCTGTCTCACTCAGTGGCCAACCAGCTCCTCTGGAGGGCCAACAACAGGGCAGAGAGGCTGAGGCCTTCCTAAGAACATCAGAAGAGCCCTGCTGGATCAGACCAGTGGTCCATCTAGTCCAGCATCCTGTCTCACTCAGTGGCCAACCAGCTCCTCTGGAGGGCCAACAACAGGGCAGAGAGGCTGAGGCCTTCCCCTGAGAAGAACATAAGAAGAGCCCTGCTGGGTCAGACCAGTGGTCCATCTAGTCCAGCGTCCTGTCTCACACAGTGGCCAGCCAGTTCCTCTGGAGGGCCAACAACAGGGCAGAGAGGCCGAGGCCTTCCTAAGAACATCAGAAGAGCCCTGCTGGATCAGACCAGTGGTCCATCTAGTCCAGCATCCTGTCTCACTCAGTGGCCAACCAGCTCCTCTGGAGGGCCAACAACAGGGCAGAGAGGCTGAGGCCTTCCTAAGAACATCAGAAGAGCCCTGCTGGATCAGACCAGTGGTCCATCTAGTCCAGCATCCTGTCTCACACAGTGGCCAACCAGTTCCTCTGGAGGGCCAACAACAGGGCAGAGAGGCCGAGGCCTATGTTGCCTCCTGGCTCTGGGACTCAGAGGATTCGTACCTTTGAATGTGGAGGTTACCCCCTGTCACCAGGGCCTAGGAGCCACTGATAGACCGTTTTAAAACAAAACAGGGCAACAAAGTCCTTTTTCTGAACTGAGCTTATAAGTCCCTAGAAGTTTACGCTGCTTATCTGGGTTGTGTAAATTGATTTAAATTAACCAGTGATAATGATATTCCGTTAACCAGCAGCAAATGATTTTGGCACCTCCTGGAACTCAGCTTTGACCCAGAAGTCGAGCTCTGAAATAAGCGTGGACTGCTTATCTTGCTTCACGGCATGGGAATGAAGGAGTGGAGAGAGATGGATGGATAATGCTTTACACCCGAGCAATTGAGAGCCGAGCAAATTACAAGAGAAGATGTCAAACTGGTAGCGTTGCTAATAACAGGGACCTCTTTCCCCGCAACTCTTTTTCTTGTTCGTGAACTACGAGGTGAAATTAATCGTTGGCAATACTATTTTGTGAGATTAAGTTGGTTGTATTTGCATATAAGCACTGGCTCTAGACTCCCACTTCTCACTGGTAACCATAGCTACTTTATTAATTACTGTTAAACCCAAGCAAATGTTCTGAATCCCTGTTGTGGACATTCTTGACAATTTTTTTGCTTATCTGTTCCTTTCTTGTTTTTGTTTAGAACTGCCACATTGTAGCGTGAGAGCAGCCACGCGGGAGGAAACCAACAGCCCACCGAAATTAGATATAATTGGGCGGTGGCCCTGGGTGGCCAAACTCAAGGTGGGACCTGGAGATCTCCTGATATCACAACTGATTTCCGGACTACAGAGATCAGTCGCCCTGGAGAGAATGGGGGCATTGGAGGGTGGACTCGGTGGCATTCGACCCCATTGAGGTCACTCCCCTCCCCAAACCCTGCCCTCCTATGATTCCAACTCCAAAATCTCTAGGTTTTTTCCTAATGCAGAGTTTTTCCTAATGCAACCAACCTAATGCAGAATTCCTCTCTGAATTGGTATTGAAAAGGTTACTGCTTCTGAACATGGAGGTTCCATTTAGCCATCACAGCTAACAGCCATTTATAGGCCGAGAAGGAGGAGGAGGAGATTGGATTTATACCCTGCCCTTCACTACCCGAAGGAGTCTCAGAGCGGCTTACGATCTCCTTCCATTCCAGTGTCTTTGGGAAAGTGTGCGTGCCCACGAAAGCTCCTTTCCCTTCCCCTCCCCACCATAGACACCCTGTGGGGGAGGTGGGGCTGAGAGAGCTCTTTTGAGAACTGCCCTTGAGAGAACAGCTCCGAGAGAACTTGCGACTGACCCAAAGTCTCATCAGCAGCTGCATGTGGCATAATGGGGAATCGAATCTGGTTCTCCCAGATTGGTGTCTGTGCTCCTAACTACTGTACCAAACTGGCTCTCTTAGGGCTGTTAACTCTGGTTTGGGAAATTCCTGGAGATTTGGGAGGGGAGCCTATGGGGGTGCAGTTTGGAGAGGGAAGTTACTTCAGTGAGGCATGATTCCATCGAGTCAACCGTCCAAAGCAACCATTTTCTCCAGCAAAACAGATGTCTTGTCATCTGGAGGTCAGCTGTGATTCCAGGAGCTTTCCGGACCCCAGCTAGAGATTGGCAACCGTATCTGCCCTCCGTGAATTGGTCTATCCCTTTTTCATAAGGCCCCTGAATGACTAGCTGGTCACACCACACTCTGTTTTCGTGAGTCCCACAAGTTACTCTTTGAGCCGGGAGAAATATTTCCTTGCGTTTGTCCCGAATCTCTTGCCCTTTGGAAATCTGAGATCTATATTTCTCTCTCTCTTAGTCTTCGGCTGAATGACTTCTATTTGTTTTCTTATGTGTGCGCCTATTTGCATTTATTTCTGTTATTACATTTGTCTCTGCAAGTTTCTGTCGGAAACACATTTCTGGCTGTGACAGCATTGGCTTTCGCTCAGTTGGAAAGGAGTTCTCCAGGTTTGTATCTCAAACCCAAGGAATCCGCCCTGCCAGATTTCAGATAATTAGGCTCGGTGGTGGGCGGGAAGTCTGGTCAAGTCACTGCTGACTTATGGACCGATTTCCCACAGCCGCTCTTCCCTTTGTCCCGATCGTGAGTGTCAATTTCCCACTATTTGCTGCTCGGCGTCATTTTGCCCTGCAGCTTCGCCCAGTTTCCCCCGCATCTACTCAATCCTCACAAAACAGGACTGAGTAGGCGTGGGGGAAATTGGGCGAAGCCGTGGGGCAAAATGTGGCTGTGCAGCAAAGAGTGGGAAATTGACACTTACAACTGGGGCAAAGGGAAGAGCAGGGACGGAGCAGCGGCTGTGGGAAATCGGTCTTGGTGTCCCCACAGATTTTTCAAGGCAAGAGACAATCAGAGGTAGTTTGCCACTGCCTGCCTCTGCATAGCGACCCTGGACTTCCATGGTGTTGTCTCATCCAAATACTAACCAGGGCTGACCCAGTTTACTGTCTGAGGTTTATTTATTTATTGGATTTATTCATTGCCAAATCTTTGCTGAAACAAAAGTCTGGCAGAACATCTCTGCCTTTCAGGCCCTCCAGAATGGCATAAGGTCCTGCAGGGCTCTGATGGTATTTGGCAGAGAGTTCCACCAGGTTGGGGCCAGGACCAAAAAGACCCTGGCCCAGGTCGAGCACAGCCAGATATCCTTAGGGAGATCTGATGAGATCTGTCTAGTCTGGGCCATCCAGGGCAGGGTGAAATTAAGGTTTAGTAATCTTATAAAAGGGGGCCGCAGTGGCTCAGGTGGTTAAGATGCTGAACTGCAGACCGGAAAGTCAGTTGTTCAGCAGTTCGAGACCCGAGTGCCGCATGACAGAGTGAGCTCCCATCTTGGCCCCAGCTCCTGCCAACCTAGCAGTTCGAAAGCAAGAAATGGCAAGTAGATAAATAGGTACCGCTTCGGTGGGAAGGTAACAGCGTTCCGTACGCCTCGGCGTCTAGTCACGCCGGCCACATGACCTTGGAGACGTCTTTGGACAGCGCTGGCTCTTCGGTTTGGAAACGAAGATGAGCACTGCATCCCTAGAGTCGTATTCGACTGGCTTTCGAGCAAGGGAAAACCTTTACCTTACCTAATCTTATAAAAATGATCTGCACCATCGAGAACGGTGGTCCCCAAACTTTTTCAGCCTGTGGACGCCTTTGGAATTCTCACGCAGGGTGGTGGGCACCACCACAAAATGGCTGCCACAGGAGTCGCGGCCAACCGTTAAAATGTCAGGCAGGGAACTTCTGTATGACTGTAATAGCAGCAACTCTTCAACATTTCAGGGGAAAGCTCTGTTTAACAGGATGCCTCTTAGTGTGCACAGCCAATCAGAAGACCTGCTGGGTCAGAGCCCCACCCACTTTCTAAAAGCACTGTGGGCACTGTGTTGGAGACCCCTGTCTCACCTCAAGTCATCAGCATGGCCCCTTGAACGTCTGCCTTGGCCTGGTTCATGTATCAGAGTTGTAATAGTCAGCTAAAGTTGCCAACCAGCCTCCAGGTGGGGCCTGTAGATTTCTTGAAATTCCAGCTCATCTCCAGTGACTATGGAGAAAATGACTGCTCTGGAAGTTACGCTCTAGGGCATTATAGTCCTCTGAGAGCCAGGATCGTAGCTATGGTGGGGCTTTTGGGGGCTCTGCCCCCTTTCTTAAACGCACAGCCCTGCAAGAATTTCTCCTGTAAATGCTCCCCCCCCCCATTTTTTTTTAAAAATGCATGCACTCCTTTAAGCAGAGTGTGGTGCTGTAGTTGACTAATTCCTGCACTGAGCAAGGGGTTAGAGTAGGTGACCTCTAGGATCCCTGAGCAAGGGGTTAGAGTAGGTGACCTCTAGGATCCCTTCTAACTCTGTGTCAAGAAACTAGTCTCCTTTAAGAGAGGAGTTTTTTTTTCTGCCTAAGTGTTAGCTTCCTTAACTACAGAAGTCATCACCCCCACCTGCCAGCTTGTTATCAGAATGGTTGCTTAGGCTGGCAGAAGTTATTAACTTGCAGCAACTGAGAACTGTCAGCTCAAGTGGTTGGCAGCTTGCCATTTAGAGGTCTATCCAGGCAGCAGTTTTCTCTTGGCTAAACGGCTTTTCTTTCTGCACTGAGAACTTCAGCCCCACCAGAAAAAAATTGACCCACAAGCCACCAAATCATGGCTACAGGCCTGTTGAGGGCCCTCCATCTCCACCCTGAAATCTCCAGGGATTTCCCAAACCAGATTTGGCAGCCCTATAAGGGAGCTAGCTTCCTGGCAACAGATTTCCCATAAAGATCTTAAGAGAAGAAGAAGAAGAAGAAGAGATTGGATTTATACCCCGCCCTCCACTCCCCAAGGGAGTCTCAGAGTGGCTTACAAACTCCTTTTCCCTTCCCTTCCCCTCCCCTCCCCACATAGGGCTGCCAAGTCCAACTTGGGAAATATCTGGGGACTTTGGGGGTGGAGCCAGGAGACTTTGGGGGTGGAGCCAGGAGAAAGGAAGTGACATCATTTTGTGATGTCACATCCTGTGATGTTGCTTCCACATGCTGACACATGAACTCATGACGTTTCCTAATACTGAATCAGGCCATTGGTCCATCAAGGTCAGTATTGACTACTCAGACTGGTAGTGGCTCTCCAGGGTCTCAGGCTGAGATCTTTAATGTCACCTATTACCTGATCCTTTTTTAGCTGAAGAGGCTGATACCTCCTGCATGTCAAGCAGATGCTCTAGCACTGAGCAACGGCCCTACTGAATCCTTCCTCATCTCGGCAGAATATGAAGCACTAAGTGCTACACAAGTGCTAAATATGATTTTCATATCATAAGAACAGGAGAGAAGCCACAGTGGATCGGCCCATCCAGTACAGCCCATCCAGTACAACACTCTGTGTCACAACAGTAGCCAAAAATACCAGGTGCCCTCAGGAGGTCCAGCAGCGGGGCCAGAACTCCAGAAGCCCTCCCACTGTTGCCCCCCAAGCACCAAGAATTCAGAGCCTCACTGCCCCAGACAAAGGGTTCCATTTAGACCTTGTGGCTAATAATAGCCACTGATAGACCTCTGCTGGATGGGGACAGAGAGAGACAGACAGACAGACAGAAAAAAGAAAGAAAGAGGGAGAGAGAGAGAAGGGAAAAAAACTGGCAGAGGCACTTACTTCCATTTAGACCTTGTGGCTATAATAGCCACTGATAGACCTCTGCTGGATGGGGACAGAGAGAGAGAGAGAGACAGACAGACAGACAGACAGAAAAAAGAAAGAGGGAGAGAGAATGAAAAGAGCTGGAAGAGAAACTCACCTTGCCAGCCACATGCAAAAGCAGCTCCTTCAGTCCCTCCTTAATCTCTGGGCGGGGCTCTCTTGCTGTGGAAGAAGCTCTCTTGCTGACTTCTTAAAGGGGAAATGTCTGGCGAGGCTTTTTACTGCAGGGCAGGCTCTCTGCAGACATTTCCCTTTTAAGGCAGCCATTTTGTCCCCCCGGTGGCCAACTTTGGAAAAGCGGGAGATAAGCTCTAAAAATCAGTGTTTCCCCCGCCCTACCGGGGGACTTGGCAGCCCTATCCCCACAACAGACATCCTGTGAGGTAGGTGGGGCTGAGAGAGCTCTATTCCCAAACTGACCTTGAGGGAACAGCTGGTACAGAGCTATGGCTTGCCCAAGGTCATCCAGCCAGGTGCAAGTGGAGGAGTGGGGAATCAAACCCGGTTCTCCCAGATTAGAGTCCGCACACTTAACCACTACACCAAACTGGCTTTCGAGCAAGGGAAGACCAAAAGAGGAGATGTTGGTCTTTAATTGTAGCTAGGGTCACCAGGTCCTCGATGGCCATCGGGGGATAGGGTGGACAGATCCAGGTTCAGAAGTTCCTACAGATTTGGGGATGGATCCCAGATGGATCTGAAGAGGGGAAGGAAACTTTGGTCTTTGATCAGAGCGTGCAGAAATTCATTCACTTCTGCCTTCTCCAAAGAAAGCGGCTTTATCCTTGTCGAGAAAATCGTCACGTCAATAAGTCTGAGAAAACTCAGGCATAATGAAACTAAGTCTCTGCCATTCCCATCTTGCCCAGAAACATCATTGATTAATAATTCACTCCTGGATTCTTCAGAGGTGCCTGCTAGACAACAAACGGAAGACCTGCCTCTGGACCGGCTGGCTTGTGTTGTCTTTTGAACGCCTCTGCTGTCTCCTGAGGTGCGAGCCCCGATTGTACCTCGAGGGAAGGCCGCGCTGAGATAATTTAGCTGTCAAAGGAACCTCACAAAGTGGTAGCGTGTAGGTGTGTGCCGTGATAATTAAGAATTTGCATACTTGACTGCAGACACCATTAAAGTACGCGCGTGCTCGGTCGCCAACTGCTTTACATAATGGTTGCGGAGGGTGGGTGCGAAAGGAAGCCCTAGCAACAGGGCCCTCTGCACCAGAAGTGATGGAAGACATTAATAAACGTTGTCACAGCGGGGCGTCCTCCGTGCAGAATCCGCTGACAAATGCCGGTGCCGCTGCAAACAACACGGCGCCGCATTGTTTTGTCCATTGGGGGTTGGCCTGCCAATTTTCTATCATTTATTTGGAACTGTCCGCGCTGGGTGATTTTGACGGAAGGTCATCAAGAAGAAGAAGAAGAAGAGAAGAAGAGAAGAAGAAGAGATTGGATTTATATCCCGCCCTTCACTCACTTAAGAGTCTCAGAGCGGCTTACAAACTCCTTTCCCCTCCCCTCCCCACAACAGACACCCTGTGAGGTAGGTGGGGCTGAGAGAACTCTTTCCCAAGCTGTCCTTGAGGGAACAGCTGGTACAGAGCTATGGCTTGCCCCATACAGAGCTATGGCTTGCCCCATCAAATGGGGACGTTGCTTCAACCATCCATTCGCTGTGTTTTCCTGATGGGTGTTCTTGCCTCCTTGAGAGGACTTTGTTGTGCTGAACCAGTGGCGTCCTGAGAAATCCCTTATGGTTGGCTTTGAGTGTCTGGTACAGTTTCTCCCTTTCATCTCTGCCCCAAACCTTTTTTTTGCATGAATGAAGTTTTGGAAGTTCTGTTTGTGGACAGGGCTGTGAGGCTTTTCTCACAGAAATGGGCCAAGCAACCATCGTCCAGATAACTAGTTGTAAATCATTCACACGCAGATAGGGGTGCCGGGTTCTTCCTGGCAAATGGCAGGGGATGGGGGAGGACTTACCTGGGAAAAGAGTGTGGCCCCAGGCCACCTTGCTGTTGTCGCACAGGAAGTGTCGTCATCACATCAGTGACTTCCAGGCAATGCTCTGGTATTTGAGCAAAAGCTCTATGGTAAAACCAGCTTATATATACCCATATAGGCCCCAGAGGCTACTGAGGTCTGGCACCCAGAACCGCCTGACTTGCCCCGGTCCAAAAGAGGCCCGGCTATCTTGTACCAGGGCCAGGGCTTTCTCGGTGGCCGCTCCTTACTGGTGGAATGAGCTCCCGGATAACATCAGGGCGGGATTTGTTGCAGTTCTGCAGGGCCTGTAAGACGGAGCTCTTCCGCCAGGCTTTCAAATAGGAGCCACCACCGGGGAGAAGGCTGATTATACCATCTCCTGGCCCTGTTGATCGCTCCCTGCTGCCTTTACCCACCGGAGTGCTAGAAAGCTGCCA
Source organism: Lepidodactylus listeri (assembly GCA_029233225.1). Classification (NCBI taxonomy): domain Eukaryota; kingdom Metazoa; phylum Chordata; class Lepidosauria; order Squamata; family Gekkonidae; genus Lepidodactylus; species Lepidodactylus listeri. The sequence continues at coordinate 7,246,865 of JARCFY010000010.1, forward strand.
TCTTGAGGAGTTAATGTAGCTTGTTCTTCAATGTTTTAAATGTTTTAAATGCTTATGTTGTTAATTTCTTAAATGTTTTATATGTTGTTGTTAGCCGCCTTGAGCCGGTTGAATTACTGGCAGGGCGGGATATAAATGAAACAAACAAATAAATAAATAAAATAAATTATACCAAATAATTTTTGCCCCCAAACCAGATTGTAGCCTAGAAGTTGCTGGCGTGATGACATCACTTCCTGTGTGATACTGACATGTTGGTCTAGGCCTTCCTCTTTCTACTGGTAAGTCCACCCCTACTGGCCAGCTGATTGTTGTCTGGGGAGGCAGGGCCTGGGGGCAGGGGACCCCACCTCCACAGGGGGGTCTAGCAGCCCTACATGTGGACTCTGATAGATGAAAAATTGAATGGGGGCGATCAGTAGAAGCTAGCATTGCCCTAGGATTACCAAATTCAACTTACAGTTTAGCGGGGGGGGGGAGTCCCTGCTAAACTGCAGAGACGTGCCTGTCGTGATGACGTCACCCGGAAGTGATGTCATTGCGTTGGGCATGTTGGGGCAGTACTTCTATAATAAAGTGTCCCCCCGAAACATGGCCAACGTGATGACATCACCTCTGGGTGACATCATCATGCCCGGCACGTCTCCACAGCCCGGCAATTTGGGGTGGGGTTCCCCCGGCGACCCAATCTGGGCAGGTGGAGAGTGGGCCAATCAAGCGGGGGTTTCCCTGCCCCCCCCGGGGGGGGACTTGGGAACCCTACATTGCCCTGAGCACCAATCCCCCTCCCTTGAGAAACTGAGGAGTGGAGGCAGGGGAGGGAATGGCATCTGTAGCGACACTCTGGAAATTTCCCCTTCTGTCTATACTCTACCATAGAGATGAGGAGAAACCCCTAGAATGTCACCAGAAGTAGTTTCACATCCTCTTAAAATCCCAAGCACTGCCCTCCCCAAATCTCCCAGCATTTGCCAAGTCTGGCAACACTAGCAGAAGCTCTGTCACACTTGGGGCTGGTTGGTGGGTATTTCCCTCCAACCACTTGGAGACCCTGACAACAGGCGGCTGTCCTCACCGTGTGGACCTCCATTCCCTACTGGAGGGGGCATGGCTCAGCGGTAGAGCAAATCCCCACAAGTCCAATCTGGGAGTGAAGAACAAGATTCAAGTCCAGTAGCACCTTAAAGGTTTCCAGGGCATAAGCTTTCAGGAGTCAAATCTCCCTTCATCGAATACCTTTGTCGGATATCCGGAAAAGGAAGCTTTGACTCTCAGAAGCTCCCAGGATCCTATGAATCTTGTTGATCTTTTGGCTGCTACTGGATTCAAACCTCACTCTTCTACAGCGGACCAATATGGCTTCCCACTTGAACCTAGGCAGGGAACTGTCACTTGCCCAAGGCGCCTCAAAGCTAAGTGAGGATTTGAACCTGGGTTCCTAATATCCAAGCATAATATCTGAGCTACTAAGGAGCTCTGGCTCGGTGGCAGAGCATCTGCTTGGCACGCAGAAGGTCCTAGGTTCAACCCCTCACATCTCCAGGTAAAAAGGACCCGGCCGCAGGTGATGGGAAAGACCTCAACCTGAGATCCTGGAGAGCTGCTGCTGGTCTGAGGAGACAAGACGGATCTTGATGGACCTGGACCAAGGGTCTGATTCAGTATCAGGCACCTTCGTGTGTAATTTTCCAGGCAACTGGACAGATATCTTGACCATGGCCCTTCCCTGTCAGGGCTCTGGCATTTTCAGTCCACCGCAGAGTCAGTGGCAGGTCAGCCCTTTTTTCCCTCTAAGGGCCTTGGTCTCCTCAGCTTTTGAAATGGGTTAACTAATCAGAGGTCCTTTTGTAGAAAAAGAGTTGCAGGAGGTCATTAGCATAACTTATTTGCATATGCCACACCCTCTGACATCACCAGAAGCGTGTGAGAAGGCAACACCCACCGCTCAGGCTCCACCCCCAAAATCTCCAGGTCTTTTCCAACTCAGAGCTGGCAACCCAGCTTGACACTTTGACTAAAGACACTTGAGGTTTCCTTTGCTCTTGCAGGGAAGTGACCCTACAACTGTGAGACTTCTGAATCTAACCAATAAGCCAGACCTTTGGTGAAGCAAAGTTCCTTTACTCTTAATGATGGTTCAGGTACTTCATGTTTGTTAGAGATACTTGGTTACATACAGCAAGGATTAATATACCCCCCACCTTCAGGTACAAGCAGGCAGAGAGCCAATAGAAATGGTTACAAAAAAGTGCGAAAGTTTCTGGGCCGTTTGGTTCCCACCAAAAAGGCGCTAAAGCACTAAAATTCCCCCTATGTTCCCCAGTGACCTCTAAGTGTAGATTGCAGCCCCGCCACCTGGCTAGAATAACAGTTCCACAGTTCTCCAAGGTTACAAAAGCAGATAAAACACTCAAGTATCCAGAGAGGAAAAAGGGAGGTGACAATACAAGATAGTTGGGCTGGTTTATGACGCGATGGAATGCAGCAAGCCACCCTCCCGGGGAGAGAAAGATACATTAAGCAGGACAGACCATAAACCCCAAGGCAAACTGTTAATTACAGATGGAGACATCAGATAGCAATAACAAATGGCAGAGGCTGACGGAAGCAGACTCTGACGACAACAAGCATGAAAATACAGATCAACTTAGTATGCTTTAGCTTTTTTCCACTGCGCATCACCATATGTGCCCGCTCCTGGGCTTGTTACTCCCGAAACGGCATTCCTGCGCATTCCTGCTTGAAATGACCGCTGTATTTAGACAAAGGGATGGTGAAGCCTCCCCCTTCTTTTCCCCTTCTCCAGGTAGTGAGCAGAGAGTCTGGGGTGTTAGGTGGTGGTCACACACATGAGATGCAGTGTGGGGGGGTTGGGAGAGGCTATTTCCTCCGGTAGAAGTTGACCCACAGTTGCATGATCACATGGACTTTGGAAGCTGCAGGCACAGCCTGCCACTGTGTGATCAGATGCAACCACGGGTGAGCGGGGTTTCTTTGGTTTTTTTGCCATTTGTTTCTGATGTGCTTAAACGAGGCATCGATGATTTGCACCTCAGCTCTAAGGGCTCCCTATGGAGTGTGCAATGATGCACATACTGAGAAGGGCAAAAAAAACAATAGCACGGAATCGGGATGGCCTGATCAGACCATCCTGATGCCATGAGAGCGCACTGGAGTGATCAGACGTGGGAAAGTCCATCTGTGGTCCATAGTAACCCATTTGCTACAGGACTTTCTGAGGTGTTATTTAACTCCTCTTCTGCCATGGAGCAAAATGGGTTGCTGATAACTGCGGGGTGCTTCCCAGATGTTGTCGTCTGATCTCATTCCTTTAATCCGCCCGGCATTCGCACCTGTGTCGGGGCGAACTGTACATGTGATTGCCACCATAAATTCTAGAGAGGCTGAGGCAGTAGATTCCTGGAGATCTCCAGGAAGTGCATTGTTTCTCTGGTCAGTGGGAGGAGTCATGGAACTGATAAAACGTTCTTGCTTGCCCCAGGAAATAGCTTTTGTTCTTGGGGATGCTTCAGTGAGGAGAACTCGGCGTGCTGGCTTGCAAGCAGGCAGACACTGACAATGGGGTCGGCCTGGACATCTGAAAGGAGCCTGAAGGTACTGGGGACTTTGTAGAGATCTACAACAGATAAGCTCGAACAACCTGTCCTATTTTAACAGCTTTTAGGGCATGTTCAGAGAGACCCCCCCAGGGACCCCTGATGTTAAAAATGTGAGTGAATGTCTACCCAACAGCTTCAAGAATGAAAACGGTTCATTTTCTGATTCCCGGAGCCCTCACCTAGAGTTTGGGATACTAACACTCACTTCAGTCATTCGGGAGGATGAAAAGGTATTTTTGAGGCCAAGCAAAGATCAAACTTCCCCTAATCTATTGAGCGGGCCCCGTTACCGTGGGAACAGGCTTGGACTTTAATCCCATTCATATTTCCTTTGGAGAGATTCCACAGGTGTGATCTACTCAGGGTCAGTGTCTCAAAACAGGGAACGAGTTTTCCACCCAACTAGATTATCTGTAATGGACCCATGTCATAGAGATGCCAGCCTCCAGGTGGGACCTGGGGATCCCCTGGAATTACAGCTCATCTCCAGGCTACAGAAATGAGTTCTCCCTGGAGAGCAGGGATGCTTGGGAGGGTGGAATCTGTGGGGTTGCTCCCTACTGAGGTCCCTGAATTCCCCCCAGGCTCCATCCCCAAATCTCCAAGAATCATAGAATCAAAGAGTTGGAAGGGACCTCCATGGGTCATCTAGTCCAACCCCCTGCACAAGGCAGGAAATTCACAAATATCTCCCCCTCCACACACACCCCAATGACTACTGTTCCATGCCCAGAAGATGACAAAAAGACCTCCAAGATCCCCAGCCAAACTGGCTTGGAGGACATTTGCTTCCTGACCCCAAAGCGGTGATCAGGCTATCCCTGAGCATGTAAAAAAAGGGCCTTTATTTAAACTAATGTGGTATGCGTAAAGCTATGTTGCGATCTGATTTCCTTCTGATAATTATGTGTCCTCCTCCACATGTTTTCCGATCTTCCTTTGCACTAACGAACCTTCAGACGCACATATACAAAAATCAAAGCTTCACAGTTGAGGGTGTTCCTCTTTAACTTTCTTATTTAACAGCGCACAGAAGCCTTTGGCTTGCTGCGGTCTTTCATGTGCCTCTACTTGTGAGGAACTCCGATGCCTTTAATCTTTAACTCTCCTTCTGTGCAGTTTTTCTTTTCCCCCGTGACTCAGATTTATCCACTTCAGTCCGCTGAACTCCGATCTTCTGGTATTTTCTTTTCATTGTTCCGCCTTTGATACTGTTATTGACTGACTTGTGGGGGGGGGGGGGGGGTTCGAAGGCAGAATCATTATTTCGGCCTTGGATGAATGAAAACAGAAGGATGTTGCAGCTACTAGTACCTTAAATAGTTGAAACCTGAGTTTTATAACATTTTTTTAATCGACGTGCTCTTTCTTATTTCCCCCCTTTTCCAACTTTTCCAGTTACTGATGAAAGAAGCCATACGATACTTTGTAAAATCTATCCCCCCCTTTCTTTCAGGAACGTTAGCACACACCCCATGCCATTTCTATACATCTGTTTTCCAGGTTTTTTATGACCTAATGGTGTTCCATATATTTTCACGGGGTTTTCTTTCTTTTTCTTTTATGGGTCTTCCTTTATAGTTCTTTTTATGGCATGGTGGAACCGGGTCTTTCATTTAGACTTTCACTAAGAACCACTCTCCCCCCCCCCACCCCCGGACCAAGCTCACTTTAAATGTCGCAGAAATATATTGTCCTCTTCAAAATGACAAAATACTTGTTCGGAGCAAAGCACATTTCTCATTTCCTTAATTAACTTTTTATTGAAGCTTTAATGCCTGTTCATTTCATCAACCGTGGCTCCAGTCGGAAAAGTGACTGTAAAGAATGAGCATCGTGGGATCCTGTGTTTATTGTCTTTCAATGATTTCCAGATCAAACGTTCCCAGATCTGTAGTAAAGAAATGATTCCTATATATATATATATATATATATATATATATATATATATATATATATATGAGGCAGGCCTGCAAACTCTGTCCTGTCTAAATCAAACTGGCTACTTGAAAACAAAAATCTCATTGTCTTTCTGAAGAAGTGAACAGTGACTCACGGAAGCTCCTACCCTGTCACAAATGTTGTTATTCTTTAAGGTGCTCCTGGACTCTTGCTCTTATCTACTGAAGAAGGGAGTGGTGACTCAGGAAAGCTCCTCCCCTGCCACAAATTGTGTTGGTCTTTAAGGTGAGTGAACCCCGCCCCCAAAGAGCCCTGCCATGACTGATGTGCCCAGTGTGATGATGTCACCCTGAGGTGATGTCATTGCGCCGGGCACGTCGTCTGGGGAACACTCTAGCATTTGGCTAAAAACTCTATGGTGACCATAGAGTTTCTGGGCAAATGCTAGAGTGTCCCCCACATGACGTGCCCAGGGCAATGACATCCCTTCGGGGTGAAAGAATATCCAGGGGAGCGGGCTGGAGCCCCACCCCACCCAACCGGCAGGAGGTAAGGACTTGGCAACCCTACCCCACCTTGTGGAAAGTCCATCCCGAGGAGGGTAGCAAGGCCTCTCCTAGCAAACGATGCAAAACTGAATTATTCAAGAGGGCTTTTTACACGGGCAACAGAACAGCATGGTAGAAAAAGATTCACCAAGTTACTAGTACTGTCTGTGTATAGCACTGTGTATCGAGCCCTTGTGATGGAGTGGTTAAGAGCCAAAGACTCTAATCTGGAGAATCGGGTTTGATTCCCGCTTCCTTCTCCACATGAAGCTTGCTGGGTAGCCTTGGGCCAGTCCCGGTTCTCTCAGAACTCTCTCAGCCCCACATACCTCACAAGGCGCTGGTTGTGGGGAGAGGAAGGGAAGGTGATTGTAAGAACATAAGAAGAGCTCTGCTGGATGAGAACAGTGGTCCATCGATAGTCCGACATCCTGTCTCTCACAGTGGCCAAACAGCTCCTCTGGACACGCAGCGACAGACTGTACAGGCTGAGGCCTTCTCCTGATGCTGCCTCCTGGCTCTGGGATTCAGAGGCTTAGTGCCTCTGAACATTGAGGTTCCCCTCAGCTATCATGGCTAGGAGCCACTGATAAACTCATCCTCCATGGATCTTTCTAATCCCCTTTGAAAGCTGTATCTTCCTGTGGCCATCACTACATCCCCTGACAGCAAACCCCACATTTTAATCACTCTCTGTGTAAAGTAGAATTTCATTTTATCTGTCCTATAAGCTGAGACTGCTTAAGGTAGACAAAATATAAAAACCAACTGTGTTCCTCCTCCTCCTCCTCCTCCTCCTCCTCCAGTTTGGTGTAGTGGTTAAGTGCACGGACTCTAATCTGGGAGAACCGGGTTTGATTCCTCACTCCTCCACTTGCACCTGCTGGATGACCTTGGGCAAGCCATAGCTCTGTCAGAGCTGTTCTCTCAAGGACAGGTCTGGAAAGAGCTCTCTCAGCCCCACCTACCTCACAGGGTGTCTGTTGTGGGGAGGGGAAGGGAAAGGAATTTGTAAGCCGCTCTGAGACTCTGAGTGAAGGGTGGGGTATAAATCCAGTCTCCTCCTCCTCCTCCTCCTCCTCTTCTTCTTCTTCTTCTGTTTGCTGTAAACTGGATCCCGCCATGTAATCTTGCCTCACTTAACATGTCATGTTAATACTTTTGATTTGCTTCAGTAGCCTATAGGACTGACACCACCCCCCACTTCTAGCTTCTACTATCCAGACAGGTCAGCCAGAATAATAAATAAGCTAAATACTATCGGGTTATGTCCAGAAAATCTTCTGGAAATGGGTCTGAGTAAAGTGAAATCTTTGGTGCATCAGTGCTTGGTTGACATTGACGTCCAAACTATTGGTGCGCTTTTACCCAAGACGTATAGTAACCTACAATCTTGGCCTGGATTTGCAGCAGCACCATAGCTCTCTAACGTCACATATGGAAAGTATAGGTGGCCATTTTCTAGAGTGCGTTTTGATGCTTTCCCTTCTAACTTACTGCAAGGAAGGTATCTCCGTTGGCCTCTGCATCAAAGATCTGGTCTATGCACAGATAAAGAAGTCGAAACGATCACTCACATTCTTTTACACCGTAAACTTTATGCCGGAGAGCGACAACAGTTAATTTTTCCTTCACTCGCCCAATTTAAACCCTTGGACATTTATTTGAAATTTGCAGCTACTGTGCTGTCGAAATATTTCTTGAAAGACACCAAGAAGTCAGGAACCCTGGTAGTAGCAAAATGTCGTTTTTTAGTATTAATAAGTGAAAGTTTTTAACAAAAAGCACAGACTGACGATAGTTTTAGAGAGAATAATTTTGGATAGGATTTAGAATCGGGGAAATATGATTACAATGTTAATGGGTGTCTGTGGCTTGTGACTGTGCTATTTTATGCTTGTATTGCTGGTCAATTGGCCATAATAAACCTGGTATGGATTTGCTTCAGTTCTGGGTTTCGTTTGGTTTTTTAGATTTCTGGTTGGTTCTACAACCCGTATCCTAATTCATTGTTTATTCAACGTCTGCACTCACCCTGTCCTGAAGCGCTTTCATCCCGCGTTAAAAAGGTACCCGGTGAAACCGGTGTCAAGCCATCTGGGTGCGCGTTCATCCCGCTTCCTGGCAGTGTGGACGCAAATAAGCCGCACATCAAGCGGTGTCAGTAATGTGAACCCGCTGATCCGGCTGCTGCACCCAGGTGCCTATGCACAGGTCGGCAAAATGGACCAAAGCCACGTGCCACTGTGGCACCGCCACCAGGGGGTGCCCCACAGTGTGAACACTCCATTCCACCTCCTCCCCGGTATGGTCCCGCATCAGTCTACACAGTGCGAATGAAAAGCCCCGTGCCAACTCAGCCCGGGTCTTTTTGCCCCACTTCCCTTGCGCTTCATTTTGCCAGTCTGTCCTCAGCTACAGATCACCGCCAGTTTCCTTCCCTGGGAGCTTTTCTGAGTGCCTCATCTTCTCCCTCCATTCTCCGTCATTCATTGTTGTGTCCCTCTTACAATACATCTGCAAAGCTATACATTACTTTATCTTGCAGCTCCATTAAACTTCATTATACATGCCGTCTTGTCATAATACCTACTTATTATAATGGCAATAAAAAAAGGTTTGTGTTTTAATTAAACTGGAGTATGTTTTAATCTGACTAACTGCAAACGAAAAGGGGGGGGGGGGGACTATCCAGAAAGACTGACATAAAAACATCAAGAATTAATTAATTACCAATTTGCTTTGCCAGTGCATGAGAGAAGCTTCCAGGTTTTTTTTGTTTTGTTTTGTTTTATTTTGACTTTAATCTATTGGGGGACAGGATGATTCTGAAACATGGAAATTAATTCTGGGCTGCTAGAATTACGAACGGCTGTATTTTTTTTAAAGTTCCCTAGCTTCAATCTGGGAGAACCGGGTTTGATCCCCCACTCCTCCACTTGCACCTGGCTGGATGACCTTGGGCAAGCCATAGCTCTGTACCAGCTGTTCTCTCAAGGACAGTTGTCTCAGAGCTCTCTCAGCCCCACCTACCTCACAGGGTGCCTGTTGTGGGGAGGGGAAGGGAAAGGAGTTAGTAAGCCGCTCTGAGATTCCGAGTGAGTGAAGGGCGGGATATAAATCCAATCTCTTCTCTTCTTCTTCTTCTTCTTCAAAGAAGAGATGATGCAACAGCGGAGGAGTTCTCAGGGTTGGTGAGGTATTCTCGTCCATATCTTGGAATATTCCGTCGTTAGTCCTTGGCCAAGTCAACTTCATCTAGCTTCCTCCACCATCTAAGCCCTCCTCTAGTCTTGTTGAACCAGTGGGCTGTTTGGAAGTTTTGGCAATGGAGAGTGGATGGGTGCCATCTTTAAATGGTTGCCATGGAGACCAGGGCCAATCACAAAATGGGGCTAGGGCTTATCACAACATGGCTGTCATGGGGTACTTGGACCAATCTCAGAATGCTACAATAGAGGAACTGTTTGAGAATGGGTGCTTTCTGTGGTGGGAAGAAGAAGAGGAGGAGGAGGAGGAGGAGGGGAGGAGGAAGGAGGAGGAAGGGGAAGAGGAAGGAGAGGAGAGGAGGAGGAGATCGGATTTATACCCCACCCTTCACTCCCCGATGGAGTCTCAGAGCGGCTTACAATCTCCTTCCCTTCCCCTCCCCCCTACAGACACCCTGGGAGGTAGGTAGGGCTGAGAGAGCTCTCTCGAGAACTGCCCTCGAGAGAACAGCTCCGAAAGAACTTATGATTAACCCAAGGTCACACCAGCAGCTGCATGTGGAGGAATGGGGAATCAAACCCAGATCTCCCCAGTTATGGTCTGTGCTCTTAACCACTACACCAAACTGGCTCCTCCTGCTCCAGCGAGGTGGAAGAAAGCCAAAACTGGCACTTTGCTTTAGGAAAGAAGTCAGGAAACACCAGGAAACCCATAAGCAGGCACCATGAAGGTCCATGAGAACAATGCTGGGGAACCACCGATCTGCGCCCTTCCGAAGCCAGGTCATGCCTAGCCACATTTTGGCAGAGAAGTATTATATCAATCAGTTACTGCTTCGATCACTGGATGAGAGATTTCTGATCAGGAACTCCTCCCCAGAGCAGCCCTTTGTCTGTTCCTGTGGAACCTTCCGGCACAATGATCCCTTGTCTTCAGAGCAGTGGAGAAGAAAAGAAAACCAGGATGAATCCCTGCTGCTGCTAGAAACTGGCATGCAAAACACAGAGGTGAACTAATGGAGGCAAAGCGCATCAGCTGAACCCCGCTGTCAAAATATGAGTCGAGAAGATGCTCTTTGCTGTGACTCCTCAATGCTCAGGCTTTCCTGCGAAGGGCAACGGCACCTGCTTAAGAGGAGCTTACTGGAAAACTGGAACACCATCCGTCACCTCTTGACACCGCGTCCTGGACATCCCTCCCCTCCCCCACCTGGAACGCAGAGGAAAACTGCTGTTTCGTTCAGTCCCTCCTTCACCTGAGCAAGGCTGCGGTGACACGGGCCCTTTAAATCCAAAAGCCCTCCCGGATTTAAAGGGGCCGCATTTTTCTACAGCGGGTTGGGATGTCTACACATCCCAACCCCTGCAGCAGCAGAAGCGGTGGCCGCGGAAGCGGCGGCTGCGGCAGAAGCAGCGGTGGCGAAAGCTGTGGCAGCCGCATTAGAGGTGGCCACGGCAGCCACGGCAGCAGAGGCGGTGGCCATGGAAGCGGTGGCAGCCGCAGAAGCGGCAGAGGTGGCAGCAGAGGTGGTGGCGGCCGCGGAAGCGGCGGCAAAGGTAAGTTTGGGGGTTCCCCCCCCCTTTTACACTTGGGCGCTTGACTGCCCAAGCGCCCAAGTGCCCAAATGTAAAAGCGGGGGGGGATGGCCGACGGAACCATCTGGACAGCCCCGCTCTTGCAATGATTGCGAGAGAGGGCTGGCCAGATGGCTAAAATGTGGGTTCCTCCCGCAACACCCAGGAAAACTGTTGATTTTCCCGGGGTTGGAAAATGCGGGAGCAACCCACATTTAAGCCCGCTTCGGCGCGGGACTTTCTGCGGCCGTTGTGGACGGCCCCTTTAAATGCGGGAGGAAATAGCCCTTCCTCCCGCAGTTAAGGGCCATGTGACCGCGGTGCAGGAGAGCTTGTCCTGTTTTTGTGGATTAATCATCTGTTCCTCACAATGGACAAAGGGCAGGTGGACATGCCGATGACTGCGGGGAATTCCATTTTCTGGCTTGTGGCTGGAGGGGAAAGAAGGGGAGGGTGACCGATGTCAAGGCCAGGATCCCCAGTTCAAACAAGCAGACAAACAAAACTAGTTTGCTTCCACTCTCACCGCACCATGTTCATAAGAACATAAGGGAACACAAGAGAAGCCAGTGGCCCATCCAATCCAACACTCTGACACACAGTGGCCAAAACACCAGGTGCCCTCAGGAGGTCCAGCAGTGGGGCCAGGACACCAGAAACCATCTCACTGTTATCCCTCCTCTCAAGCACCAAGAAGACAGAGCATCACTCACCCCAGACTGAGAGGTCCTATCATGGTGTTGCTCCCCTTGCCTTTCAAAAAGCACTGATAAGATAAGTCAGTTGGTAGAGCACCGTTTGACTGTTTTGCTTGTAAACGATGCCAGCCCAACCGAGAGTACAGGACTCTCCCTGGGATTTAAAGATCCCCGGGCAAATTCTGGAAAGCCATCTTGGTAGGGCTGCCAGATCCCCTCGAGATGCCAGTAGGGGGTGGGGGATGCTCTGGTGACCAGAAGTGTTGATCTTAACCTGCCGACATTACCAGAAGTGACATCGTGCAGTGTGACGCAGACACATTGGAGGCAACCCTCTGGTTTTGGGGGTAAAACTCTATGGCAAAATTGTCCTCAAACCATAGAGTTTTGCCCGAAAACCAGAGCATCACCCCCCCCCACCCCCGTCAATGATGTGCCTACATCACTTCTGGATGATGTAGGCACATCGCATATGCTCTGGGGGAGGGGGGATTTCCATCCACTGGCAAGCTGGCCTTCAATGGGCAGGAGCCCACAAAAGTGGGGCATTCCCCACTCCAGCCACCCACAAATTCTTGGAACAGCATGCTTTATAGTGCATTCCCATGGGCACCTCTTTCCCTTCCATTTGAGTGCATGGAGCATCAAGCTTGCCAGCTCCCCTTGTCCACCAGCAGGGGATTTTGGGGGGGGGGGAGGGTTGCCCGATCCAGGTTAGGAAAGTTCTGGAAATTTGGAGATGGAGCCTGGGAAGGACAACAGAGGAAGAGGAGGAGGCGGAGGAAGAGGAGGAGGAGGAGGAGAATTTATACTCCACCCTTTATTCAGAGTCTCAGAGCAGCTTACAGTCTCCTTCCCTTCCTCTCCCCACAACAGACACCCTCTTAAGAGAGCCAGTTCGGAGTAGTGGTTAAGTACACAGACTCTAATCTGGGAGAACCGGGTTTGATTCCCCACTCCTCCACTTGCACCTGGCGGATGACCTTGGGCAAGCCATAGCTCTGTACCAGCTGTTCTCTCAAGGACAGTTGTCTCAGCGCTCTCTCCGCCCCACCTACCCCCACAGGGTGTCTGTTGTGGGGAAGGGAAGGGAAAGGAGTTTGTAAACCACTTTGAGACCCCCTTGGGTAGTGAAGGGCGGGGTATAAATCCAATCTCTTCTTTTTCTTCTTCTTCTTCTTAATCACTGCAATGGGATACAGTGATGAGATCGGGCTAGCCTGGGCGATCCAAGTCAGGGCCAAAGACATATAGAAGTGGTTTCCCGTTGCCTTCCTCTGCACAGCAACCCTGGACTTCCTTGGTGGTCTCCCATCCACATACTAACCTGGGAGGCTGACCCTGCTTAGCTTTTGAGATCCGATGAGATTGGGCTAGCCTGGGCCATGCCGGTCAAGGTCCACCAAAGCTAGATGACTCCTTTTAAAGTAAAGACACTCCAGGGGGCAGGGTTACCAGTTCCAGATTGGGAAAGTGCTGGAGATTTGGGGAGAGGGGTACAATGGCACAGAGTCCACCTTCCAAAGCATCCGTTTTCTCCAGGGCAACTGATCTCTGCAGTCTGGAGACGAGCTGTAATTCCGGAGGATCCCCAAGTCTCACCTGGAGGCTGGCTTCCTTAGTCGATGCTCTAAATGAAAACCACACTGCGGGATCCCACTTACAACGAGCTGCCCTCAGCAGTACGGCCCAAAGTCCCTGATCATTTATCCCCGTAATTTTGTGAACCGTTTTGTACAGCGCAGCCCCGTTCCCTCTAGTCCGCTGCCGAGGAGAGTACTCTCCACCGAGCGGAATATGGTCCTCTACATGAATCTCCTCATTCCAAAGGTTTGGAAACAATCCCCGAGAGAACGTCAGTCTTTTCAAACGGCCACTGAAGTCGAACGATCCCCCGAACATCTATCAATAAAGCCTCGCTCCTTTCTAAGTGGACTATTTATCTCTCGATTTGACTTTTAAAGTGGATTGGAACTTTCCAGCGAGAGAAAAAAGGGCACCTGGAAACCCCACAGACTCTTTTATAACATTGCGAGGAAGGGAAAGGGAATTGCAATAAGCTATCCTGCCAGAGGGACTGATTTACAATACGTGGCACAGAGAGAGAGAGAGAGAGAGAACAGTTACAGTTTCTCTGCTCAAGTTAGGTCAAATCTACATCCGACTTTCCCACTGAAATCATTCTAGTTTCAAAAAAACCCTTCTATACCTGTTTCTAGTTTCAAACCATACTTGTTCTAGTTTAAAAATTACTGTCTGCATTTGTTAATTGCCCTCCTGTGGTCAAGCTAGCATTATACTTATTTTAAAAAGATCTTGTTGCTTAGTACTCTTCAGATCCAGGGAGTGAAATTTGAAACTAGCGCGAAATGAGGGTAGGAAAAGACAGCAGTCAAACTACTTCAGAGGGGAGGTGCAAATTGGACCTTACTCAACAGGCTGAATCCGGAATGATTTCGACGCTTCAGTCTCTGATTTGGTCGCCAGGCAAATGTGGTATGACACCCAGGCTGCGATCACATGCACAATTAGCCCTGTAAGGAGTGTGATCAGACAACAACATCTGGGAAGCGCCCCGCAGCCATCGGCAACCCGGATTGCTCCACCGCAGAAGCGGAGTTAAAAGACACCTTGGAAAGTCCGGTAGCAAATGGGTTGCTATGGGCCTCAGCAGACTTTCCCACATCTGATTGCTCCAGCGCGCTCTCATGGCATCAGGATGGTCTGATCAAGCCATCCCAACTCCATGCCATTGTGTTTTTCCCCCTTCTCAGTATGCACATCATCACACACTACATAGGGAGCCCTCAGGGCGGAAGTGCGAATCATCGATCCCCTGTTTAAGCGCCTTGGAAACAAACGGCAAAAAAAAATAAAAGCCCGACTCAGCTGCGGTTGCATCTGATCACACAGTGGTGGGCTGTGCTTCAGAAGACTGTGTGATCACACAATTGTGGGTCAACTTCCGCTGGAGGAAATAGCCTCTCTTCCCCCCCCCCCCCCAATGCTCTTTATCGCACGCGTGCGACCACAACCAAGGAGGGGAAAACAAACTAGACTCTGTTAATAAGAATTTTATTTTCAGAACACAAAGGAAACATAGACGAAAAGAGACAAAACAGACAAGACGAATATACATAAAACAGACAGAAGATAATATACCTAGAAATATCTCCAAAATTATTTCTTATATTCTCTAGTTATCGGTTTTTGTATTAAGTACATATAGTAACCTAATAAGGTAAAATAGTCCAAGGAGTATACAGATCTTTTAGAATAGCTGAGTGACTCAAGTTGTTTTAAGACAGTAAGTAGCTCAGTTCAATTCAGTTCGTATAGTCTTCTAGACTCAATGGCTGGAATCAAGAACCACAAGGCTCATTTCGTAGCAGGAGCTCCTCTGCATATTAGGCCACACACCCCTGATGTAGCCAATCCTCCAAGAGCTTACAGTCGCCCCTGTAAGAAGAGCTCTGTAAGCTCTTGGAGGATTGGCTACATCAGGGGTGTGTGGCCTAATATGCAGAGGAGCTCCTGCTACAAAAATGAGCCCTGCACAAGGGTAAGAAAGAAGCTTGTTAAAGGGCCAATATTAAAAACCTAGTGTATACTTCTTATATATAACAATACATGTATGTATTAGAAAGATAGTTAAAAACATATAAGGCCCCAGTGAAAGCCTCGTTACAAAGTGCAAGAGACCCGAACACAAGGGCCATTATGAGTGCCCCAACTGCTACTTGTTGAAGTCACTCCAGCTCCGATTAGATAATCACATCGGTATTTTTCTGGATCAGAACTGGAAGATGTTCTAATTCAATAGCTGTGCTTTTGGCACCTAGGTTTGCCAGGTCTTACCCAGCTGCCGGCGGGGGGTTCTTCTTCCCCTTCGGGAGACCTTTAGTGCATGTGTGCCCGTCATGATGATGTCACCCGGAAGTGATGTCATCACGCAGGGCACATTGTGGGTGGGGCCTCTATAGTTCAAGGAAAAAACCATAGAGCTTTTCCTCAAATGATAGAGCGTCCTCCCACAATGTGCCCTGTGCGATGACACCACTTCTGGGCATGTTGGCCTGAACACAACACTTTGGGGGGAGGGATCCCCTGCCGACCAGATCCAGGGTGGTGGATTGGGGGCCCTAAAAGTGGGCAAATGCCCACCCCCCTGCGGGAATGGCAAGCCTATTGGCACCAGACACATGACCAGTGTTCCCTCTAAGCTGAGTTAGTGTGAGCTAGCTCACCGTTTTTTAGCCTCCGGCTCACACATTTCTGCCTTACCTTAGGAAGGATGGCTCCAGAGCAGTGTTCCCTCTAAGCTGAGTTAGTGTGAGCTAGCTCACAGTTTTGTACCCTCTGGCTCACTCATTTTTGTCTTCGCTCAGGAAGGAGGGCTCCAGAGCAAACTAATTTATGCAGTAGCCAAATTGCTCGCCCACAACTTTAATGCCAGGAGCTTACAAAGTAGAGTTCCTGCTCACGAGACTCCACAGCTTAGAGGGAGCATTGCTCCAGAGCAAACTCAGTTATGCAGCAGCCAAATCACTCGCTCACAACTTTAATGCCAGTAGTTCACAGAGTAGAATTTTTGCTCACAAGACTCCACAGCTCAGAGGGAGCTCTGCACATGACTCTCATCTTATGAGGCCTCATAAACATCCTTGTCTTGTGCCCATTAACCTTGCGGCTGAACTTTCCTTTTCTTGGTCCAGTATCAACGTATTGATTGTTAATTCACTGTAACGTAACATCGTTAACAAGTGTCTATCTGCACCTCAGATAGTGTAGTGGTGTAGTGGTTAAGTGTACGGACTCTAATCTGGGAGAACCGGGTTGGATCCCCCACTCCTCCTCTTGCACCTGCTGGATGACCTTGGGCAAGCCATAGTTCTGTCAGAGCTGTCCGTGAAAAAGAGCAGTTTCTGTCAGAGCTCTCTCAGCCCCACCTGCCTCCCAGGGTGTCTGTTGTGGGGAGGGGAAGGGAAAGGAGTTTGTAAGCCGCTCTGAGACTCCAAGTGAAGGGCGGGATATAAATCCAGTCTCTTCTTCTTCTTCTTCTTCTTCTTCTTCTTCTCAAACTGTTTGACCTCTGAAGACGGCCCCCAAGGGGCAGAAACACATCAGGTCACTGGCATTGGCTCAGTCAGGTCACTGGCATTGGCTCTTGAGGCTTTCATTAGGCCTTTATATGTTTTTAACTGTCTAATAAATGCATGTATTTTGTGTGTGTGTGTGTGTGTGTGTGTATAGGCTTTTAATACTGGCCCTTTATCAGGCTTTTTCCTCACCAGGCAAATCCCCCATATATTATTTTGTGGCTCCGGGGGTTGCGATTCTTGAGATGGTGACATTCATCAAGATCCAGGGACTCTGAAGCCACGAACCCAAAGTCCCTCCAAGTTACACAAATAGACTTCAGCAGGACTGCAGAGCTGGACAGATGATTGATGGCAAACAGCAAGCCCGCTTTCTCCGGGGGAGGGGGAAACGTTTCTTGAAAGCACTCTGGTCTCACACAGAGGGAAACAATGAGCGTAGGAATAGCGGCAGAGGACAGACTGGCAGAATGAAGCGCAAGGGAAGCGGGGCAAAAAGACCCCGGGCCAAGTTGCCGCGGGGCTTTCCGGTCACACTCCACCAACTAATGCGGCACCATACCAGAGAGGAGGTGGAATGGAGTGGTCGCACTACCGTAGGCGCATGGGTGCATAGGTGCAGTGGCAATCGGGGCAGGATCTTGTGGCGCCCGCCCCCACCCCGCCCTTTTCCAGGATGCTCCCCACACAGCTGCCATTTTGACACTGTCTCCCAGGAGGCTGTGGGCTAGAAGCTTTAACTCCGTGAGCCGGAAGCGTCCCCGCGGGCGGTTGTGCGCTCAAGCGCATAGTCCGCATGGGCGGTTATGTGCCTCCTTGCCGGATCAGCGGGTTCACATTACCGGCACCGCTTGATTGTGGCTTATTTGCGTCCACACTTCCAGGAAGCGGGATCAACGCGCACTCAAACGGCTTGCCCCAGCTTTCATCTGGTCCTTTTTAAAAGCGGGATCAAAACGCTCCAGGACAGGGTGAACGCCAGACAGGATTCCCCACTCCTCCACATGCAGCTGCTGGCGTGACCTTGGGTCAGTCACAAGTTCTCTCAGAGCTGTTCTGTCAAGAGCAGTTCTCAAAAGAGCTCTCTCAGCCTTACCTACCTCACAGGGGGAGTCTGTTGTGGGGAGGGGAAGGGAAAGGAGTTTGTAAGCCCCTCTGAGGCTCCTTTGGGTAGTGAAGGGTGGGGTATTAATCCAATCTCCTCCTCCTCCTCTTCTTCTTCTTCTTCTTTTTCATCATCATCTTAGAGCTTTCACTGGATGAAAGGAAAAGAAAATTAGAAACAAAACAAAGGTGTCAGAATGCACCCCCAGAATGACTTCAGGCCAAAACAAAATGAAATTCTAGGTTGGTAACATGTGTGTGTGTCTTTGTGTCTGTCTGTCTGTCTGTCTATCGTCCGTCCATCCGTCCGTCTGTCTGTCTGTCTGTCTGTCTGTCTGTCTATCTATCTATCTATCTATCTATCATCTATCTATCTATCTATCTATCTATCTATCTATCTATCTATCATCTATCTATCTATCTATCTTAAATTGCTAAATATCTTAATATTCAATGTTTGTTTGGTCTCTACTATCTTTGTTTCTTGGTTTCTGCCTTGGTTTCTACTGTCTACCTCCTAGCTCTTGCAGCTAGCAAACAGTTACAGAACACAGCTGGGCTTTACCCACCCACTCTGGCTTCTGTTCATTCCATTCTTCTAGAAAATGGCATACTTTGCCAAGGGAATTGATAAGCGCTATCAAGAAAGCACCACAAGGAGAACCATGTAAACTACTTTAATTCCTCACTGGGGGAAAGGGCAGGGTATAAATGAAGTCAATAAATATATATCCCTAGAGTTAAAAAATTTTCCGAGGTCCCCCTCTGTCAAGACATCCACAGAGAGTTTTCCAGCTCCGACAGTATTCGTATCCTCTCATGTTTATGTTTTTGGCGACTAAAGGACACCCTAATTTTTTATCTTTAGGTAACTTTTTAGATAAGGTTGAGCTACCCTGACAAATGGGTTGCGTCAGCCCTAATCACAGCCCAGCCGGAGGAGAAATCTTGTTCGAGCCAATTGTCTCCGGGAAAGATCTCTCGCGCATTAGTAATATGTCTGATGCATTAGGCATAGCTCAGAAATAAGTGTTATTTTGAAAAGTTTAACCAAAAAATAAAGGAAAAGTAAGAAGAAGGGAAGAAATCGGAGGAAGTATTCTTTTCTTCTTCTTTTTTTTTCCTTCGAAAAAAAAAAACCTTCCAGTGTTCCAAAACCAATCTACTCTTGCACTCATTTTCTAAAAAGCTTTTTACTCATCGTTGTTCTAATTAGGTGAAAATTGAAGGCCCCGCTCTTTAGTCGTGTTATTAAGTTATAATGGAACAAAAGAGGTAACTGTGGGTAACTGTGAAGTCATTACCGACTCAAAAAAGTGTTCCCATAAAAGGCCTCTGAGTTCTTGGGTCGGGGAGATTTTGTTCTCCGGGTTGTGTTTTGTGATCTAATAAGCGCCCGGCCAAATGGATAAATGAGATCACATAAATAGAAACCAATAAGGAAGGTGGCTTTGGCATTTGGTGGGGATGGCAAAAAGAACTGTATAATGCCTCCTGGGACTCCATAATCATATCCGAATTAAGTCAGCTTGGTGTTCCTCTTGAAGACCCAGCCCTAACCAATGAACCTCATATTTAAACTAATCAAACAATGACTCTTAGACATTGATCTGCAAAAGCTGAACCCTACTCAACCTCATATCTGTTCACCTGCCATGCTCAACCCCTCCAACCATTCAGGCAAGATGTCCCAATATTTTTTTATAATCGCAATATCCCTCTTCATCGTAGAGCTTTCCTTCTGCCCAGGGTTAACACATTTCCCTCTAGAATACCGTTATGTATTGACCATGCGGTTGCCATGTGCTCATGTAATGGCGACCGCCATGTGGCCAGAGCACATGGCCAAGAAACTACCTGAGCTTCAGCCAGGTAGAACAAAGGCCGGGTGGATCCAAACCGGCCACCAATCATGTACCTAGGTTTCTCCCAGGGAACCTATGAGATGTAAATAGACTGATAACAGCCTATCAGGCCAGTTGGGCGAGGTCAGGGGATTATCCCTGACCAGCATAAAAGGAGGGCTTCGAGCCCTGGGTTGTATGCTTCATCCGGACCAGCAATAAAGATCTAGCTGTTTCACTATTCCATGGACTCCCGACTCCAATACTTATCAAATACTTTATGGCAGATACCATCAAATCCCAAGACAAGAACGGGTGTGCCCCTGTGGTCTTAGCTCCCAGGACACAATTGAGCACATACTTGTTGAATGCCCCCTGTATGAGCTACCTCATGGAAAATTCCTTCTAACTTGGCTTCATCCTAAAAGTTATTTGAGTAATAAGTCAAAATGTCAACTTCTCTTGAGTGATTTGACCCCTGAGATCACTAATGATGTTGCCGAATTTCTTACAGAAGTTCTGAAGGTGCAAAATTTTAGTCCTACTTTGATTGTACTTGAGTTATATGGAATCTTAGGTTTTAATTTTACGGTAAAATGTTTTACTTACCTCACGGCTGATGATATGCCAGTAAAGGTCTATGACTGAATGAATGGTGGGGATGACATGCAGACTGGAATGGGGGAGGGGGTCTAAATGCCACCAACTATGATCTCTGGTTGGCACGGACTCGTATCGATGAATGGGCATTGCATGGGCATTCACACATGAGACTGTCTGATACTGAATCAGACCTGTGGACCACCCGAGTCAGGATGGTCTACTCAGGTCGCGTTAAGAGAGCTCTTTTGAGCTGCACCAGGCCCGGTGAAGGGCACGCAGGCCTGGTGAAGGGCACGCAGACAGCAACATCTGGGAAACGTGCCGCTTCCGTGATCAGCCCGTCGATCCCCATCGGGGAGCCGTACTTAAAAGATAGTGGTGAAAGTCCAGTCCTAAGCTTGCCGATGGGCCAATGGCGGACTTTCCCCCATCTGGTCATTCCACCAGCGCATAATCAGCCTATAGGGATAGTCTCCAGACCATCCCAAATGGCCGCCATTTTTAAAAAGTCTTAGCGATGCGCACATAACTGCTTAAACATGCAACGTCCGCAGAGCTCCGCTCAAACGATCCGGACAATTTAATGTTTCTGAAGGTCCCGTGGTATTTATGCACTTTGTTAACTGAAATGGTACCTAGAGGAAGGTACCACTGGTGGTTCTTTCACCATTTAAGTCTGCGCATGCACAGAGAAACAAGTACACGGTGAGGCATATATGCCCATGCGCAAACAGGATTTTTTAAAAAACAGCCAACCGCACGGCTCCTTAAGGTGGATGCCGTCTAGACAATCCACCGCGGAGTCATGCGCGGTAAAGCAATTTACAGGGGAGTTGTTTGGTCGTGCAACACTGGATCAAAAAGATCTAGATCAAATTAGAGCTGGGCCAATGGCGGGATTAGCTGCCTGTCTGAACACACCCTCAGACTGGCAGTTTGTTCCACTTTCTGTTTCTCATAAAATATACACACTGTCAATGTTCTTTGTCAGTAAATCAGTATTATACCCAATACATATGTGTGAAAATGGCACTAAAACACTAAAACCAGGGGTCCGTTGGAGCGGAAGCGCACAGGAGCGCAGCTCCGGGAGTGAGGAGCCCAGGGGGCGGGCACATGACCAAGCCCCACCCCCTCCTCGGCTTCCCCGAGCAGTGAAGAGGCGCAGCACCCCGGGGAAAGCCCTGCTAGGGTCTTTATTGTTTTTAATGTTTTGTTTTAATATTTTAATATTGATAATTTTATCATTGTTCCTTTTATGACTGCATGCTGCTTTTCCAGAGACTTGCTCAAGGTGGCATATAAATGTTCTAAGTATACCATTTTTTATCTGGGCACATGGCACATAAGTACTGGAGAAATTTCACCAGCCCTTCAGCAGCTTCCACCCCATCAGTTTGGTGTAGTGGTCAGGAGTTGGACTCTAATCTGGGAGAACCGGGTTTGATTCCCCACTCCTCCACATGCAGCTGCTGGTGTGCCCTTGGGTCAGTCACAAGTTCTCTCAGAGCTGTTCTCTCATGAGCAGTTCTCAAAAGACCTCTCTCAGCCCCACCTACCTCACAGGGTGTCTTGTTGTGGGGAGGGGAAGGGAAAGGGATGGGTGGTGCACATGTCCTGGGTATCTCAAGTCGACTTGAAACCTGGTGGTTTCAAGGGAGCAGGAAGAGAATGAGGGTGTGTTCTTTGCGCTTATTTTTATTGCACGAAGTATTGGATGGGGAAGGGAATGGAGGAAGAGCAGGTCAGTTTCACTCACCTGTGGAGTGGAGCCTGAGGGATGGGTGTTGCCTTCTGACACACTTCCGGTATGTTAGGGGGTGTGGCATATGCAAATGAGTTATGCTAATGAGTTATGCTAATGAGCTCCTGCACCTCTTTTTCTTCGAAATGACCCCTGACTAAAACTGTAGGGTTGCCAGCTCTGGGTTGGGACATACCTGGAGATTTGGAGGGGGTGGAGCCTGGGGAGGACAGGGGCCTCAGTGGAATACAGTGCCAGAGAGTCCACCCTCCAAAGCATCCATTTTCTCCATGGGACATTATCTCTGTGGTCTGGAGATGAGCAGTAATTCCAGGGGATCTCCAGGTCCCACCTGGAGGCTGGCATCCCTAGGCAGCACCCTCTGGGTGATTTGATACCTCCTGATTTGCCTGACTCAACTAGGCCCGGCTGCTCGCTACTCTTCAACAGCAGCCACCCTATAACCCAGGTTCAGGTACCCATCTTGAGTTGGAAACTGGGTGATTTTAGACCAGTCACATACTTTCAACCTAACCAACCTCACAGGGCTGGTTGTGCAGATAACAAGGAGGAGAGAATAATGTAAGCGGCTTTGGTGCCCACTGTGGGGAAAGATTGTAATTTTCCTAGGTAGGTAGAGCCTGTGAGGGAGGGGGGTGGAGACGGAAAGCTGAAGACAGAGAGGGAGATAAAGGTAGGTTGGCTGTTGGGTGGGAAGGAAATAGGGTTGCCAACTCCAGGTGGGGAAATTCCTGGACATTTGAGGGGTGGAGCCTGGGGAGGGTTGGATTTGAGGAGAGGAGGAACTTCAGACTTGTATAATGGCATAGACTCCACCCTCCAAACCAGCCATTTTCTCCATGAGAACTTCCATTGCCAGCTTCCAGGTGAGGGCTGGAGATCGCCCAGAATTACAACTGTGGTCCAGGTGCCAGAGACTGGTGGGGGGTGGGGGAGTAGGGTTGCCAGCTCAAGGTTCAGAAATTCCTGGAGATTTGGGGGCGGAGCCTGGGGAGGACAGGGACCTCAGTGGGGGACAATTCCACAGAGTCCCCCCTCCAAAGCAGCCATCTTCTCCAGGGGGACTGATCTCTGTAGCCTGGAGATAAGCTGTAATTCTGGGGGGTTCCCCAGGCCCAACCTGGAGGATGGCATGGCCATGGTTGCCAACTTTAGGTTAGAAAATACCCAGAGAATTGGGTGTGGAACCTGAGGAGGGTGGGGTTTAGAGAGGACAGGGTCCTCAGTGGGGTACAATGGCATGGAGTCTACCTTCCAAAGCAGCCATTTTCTCTAGGTGGGACTGATCTCTGTCTCCTGGAGATCAGTTGTAATCTCAGCCTGCTGCTGAAATTTTGCAGCATTTCGGTGGCTGCCCCAAAAGCAGCTGCTGGTGGGGTGGGGAGGCACAGGGAGATATTTAAATCCCTCCCCGCGCCCTCCTGTGCCTTCCCTAGCTTGACTGCCTTGGCGGGAAAGCTAGAAAGGGTGGGGGGCTCTGCCGGGCTTCTCTGGCATGCCCGCTTCAGCAGTTGCACCAGAGAAGCCCCGGGGAGACATTTAAATTCCTCCGCGTGCCCTCCCTAGCTTGCCTGCCTTGGCTGGCAAGCTAGGAGGGGGGGGGGCTTTAAATGCCTTCGCGCACAACTGAATGTGATTCAGCCAGCTGAATGCCACCCCAATCGGCATGCATTGCCAAAAGTTGCATTTGGGGGTCATTTGACCGGCCAGATCGGGCCGATTTTTTTTTTTTTTTTGCACACCCCTAGTTGGCAACTCTTTGGGTAATGTGGTTAAACAGTGCAGGGAAAATGTACAAAACCAACCAACAAAAGTAGAGAACCAGCCCAAGAATATCAATGATTTTTTTCAACAAAATAGAGGAAATCTGCTCACGCCCCAGACCACAGACACGGTCTCAGGGGCACATCATTAAAAACAACGAACCGGTATCGTTTGCCAAGAAACGGGATTTGCTCTTTCCGCCTTAACTTTCCCTATCATTTGTGGCCCCCTGTCCGCCTGTCTGAAGACACGAAGACCCCACGCAAGATAATGTGGCAGAACATGAAGGGAACACACTGATAAGAGCGTCACATGGTAACCTGGAGAAAGCGAGGCCCAACGTGAAACAAGAAACGAGGGATCATAAGGACAGATTTGATTTTGTCATGAAGAGTTCCTTGAAGTTCCTCATTAATCTTCGAGACAAATCTGACACTGTACGGCACCGCCACAGAATTATAAAATGTTGCCTGGGCAAAGAACCAGGAGAATGTTGAGCAATTCAAAATGTCTTCTGTGGTACCATGAATTGATAGGGCATTGTTTATCTACTTAAATCATTTCTACGCTGCCTTTTCTAGTTTTCTATAGAGTTCATTTGACAGGTTTCAGTTTTTAACATCTTTGGGGTGTATAATTTGGATGGGTCAGCCTTTGTTGTTTATATAAATAGAGCGTTTGAACCTAGTAGAAGCCAATTGGATATTATACTCAGGGCTCATTTCATAGCAGGATCTCCTTTGCATATTAGGCCACACACCCCTAATGTAGCCAATCCTCCAAGAGCTTACGGAGCTCTTCTTACAGGGGCTACTGTAAGCTCTTGGAGGATTGGCTCCATCAGGGAGGTGTGGCCTAATATGCAAAGGAGCTCCTGCTACGAAATGAGCCCTGATTGTACTATATATGGCTCTCCTTGAGTTCCCCCCCCCCCCGAATGATACTAGGAATGTTCCTGTGGTAAGCTTCCTTCTTGCTTTTGTTTCCTAATATATCATGTATTTGAGTATTTTGAGTATTTTGACTGTGAACTGGCTGTATGAAATGTATTGATTAAGCACTTTTTGTATGTTTTATTCTTAGAAAATGTTGCTACCATTGGACTAACTTGACCTTTTGGGAATGTACATTTCCTGTATGAATATTATGTAGGTATATCATAGGATAGAATTTGTACACATATGTTTTAATAATTGTATTAACATTGCATAAAAATTGAATATTGTTATGAAATTTAAAAATATTGTAGATTTTCTTGGGGCGCGATCATACGCACCCATTTGCGACACAAGAAAGACGATTCCCCGCCGGTTCAAAGTGGCGCGATCACACAAGCACATCTGGGAAGCGTCCTGCAGCTGGTGTCAAACTGTCGCAAACCGCTTTGAGCCGGCGGGGAATTGGCTTATTTAGCTACCAGTGAAAAGGCAGTCTCAAATGGTTTGTGACGGCCCAGAACTGGCCTTTCCCTGTGTGATCACGCCAGCTCAAACAAGAGGCGTTGGGGAGCAGGCTTTTTGGTTTCCCCCCCCCCTCGTCCCGGTATGCGCATCATCGGACGACCCCGTGAGTGGAGAGGCAAGTCATCGATCCCTTGTAGAAGTGAATAAGTGCACTGAAAACGGCCAGAAAAAAAAAAAACACAACTCGCTCGCGGCTGCGTGTGATCACGCAGCAGCAGTTCGCCCTCACAGGACCATGGACCTGTGTGATCCTGCAAAAGCAGTGCAAATTGCACCGGCACAAATTTGTGTCGATTCCCATCCAGCTTATCTCGCTCATGTGGACGGGGCCTTGCAATCCTATCATAATTTAATTTAATGTATTTTAAATAGTTTTGCATTCGTCATGGTCCCAGCCTGACGAAGACTTCCAGAAACGAAAATGACCACCGGATACTTTGTTGTTACTTATTTGGACCTTTATTGTTAAATAGACATTAGACAAACATTTTGAATTGAAATCCTTATCATATCAATCTTTAGTATATCAAATTTATGTTAGTGCTCAAACAGCTATACTGTTTTTTAATTTGTGCCTTTTCACCCAGTCAGAATCCCAAGTGTGGCAAATCAGAAAACATGAAAACATGAAAACGATTAAAACAACCAGAGCCGAGCTTCCTTAGTTTCCAAGATCTGACAACATTGGGCTATCCTGGGTCATCCGGGTCAGAACTTTTCTAGTTACTATAGCCAAACAAAGGCCCCAATCACACACAGAATTAGCCGTGTGATAGGCACAGATGCCATGCGGATTTTAAGGGTGCAATCACACCAGAACATCTGGCAAGCATCCCACACCCATCGGCAACCCGTTTTTCTCTGCCGAAGAAGCGGAGTTAAAAGATACTAGGGAAAGTCCAGTATCAAACAGGTTTGCTACGGGCCACAGACGGACTTTCCCCATGTGATTGCTTCAGTGTGCACTCATGGCATTGGGGATAGTCTGATTCTATCACCACAGCCGAATATTTTTCAGGCCAGGGATTTCTCTCCTGAGTGTAATGCTCTTCAGGGGGGTATATATATTAAAAAAAAATCATCAAACATCTTTTTATTAACTCACTTTAGAAGATTAATTTAGTCTCTACGGTGGTTTTCGCTCCCCTTTCATCTCTTTTGACATTTGCCTTTCCCACACAGCAGGCACCACAGGCCCAGGAAAGTGTTTCAGCTCCATGGGATCTCGATAGGGGAGGGGTTACATTCCCTCACAAATTAATTCGTTTTCAAAGCGTTCTGCCGAAAAGGTAGCATGTGGACGCGACCCATTCTGGAGGAAAGCAGTGGTTTTGCAGAAACCCCTAAAGATGCCGACGCCCCCTCCCCGCCCATTTAAAAAAAAGGAAACCTGATTAATGAGAAGAAGGGAAACAGAGAAACGGTTGCATGTCTTACAGCAACTGAATTACTAAGAAGTGTGTTTGTTCTACTGTTCCGGGGATCAGGCGGGAAAAGGAACTTGTCAATCTGATTTGTTCAGGTGGAGAGAGTTCAACCTGGCTTGTCATTTTGTCAAGATTTGCCTGTTATTCCCCACCCTCCCAGAGTTACGGGTGTTTCGTTTTCTTTTTTATATCAAAATCAGTCAAGCCGCGTACTCTGCACAGAAGAACCCTTTCTGCAGACTAAATAGAAAAAAAGGCAAATGACATTATAGCACTGGCAGGCAATGCCAGACTGGGGGGTGGGGATGGGGGGAAACAAAGCGGTCAGCCCGGAGCCAAAGAGTTTCTTCTGCCAGTTGTCTGCTTCTCCCAAGGAAGCTTTTCACGGGTTTGAGCAGCCCCTGGCAGGACCTGGGGAGAGGAAAATAAAGCTTTATCCTGAGATTTTGTTGCAAAGGTACAGTCCTTCCAGATCAGTAATCTTCATGGGGCTTTTGCGTGGGGCCCAACTACCCATCTGGGGGATGGAGGAGAACTTACCGGGAGTGGCAGGGGGGCCCGTTCAATGTCACTTCCAGATAATGTGGTTAGTGACATGGATCACTGTTGGTGTTTCAACCTTGTAGAATGGGAGGAGTGCTGTCTCTTCCAAGAGAGTGCATTATACGGTTGCCAGATCTCCTGGTTCAGCAGGGTTTTTTTTTCCTGATTTGGAAGGGCACCTTTCTGCCCGCCAGCCAGCTGGCAGGTAGGGGGAAGCCCTGCCCTCAAGAGCAACCACCCGGCCTCCTCCCCCCATCTTCCCAACAGCGTTTAAACACTGCTGGGAAGAGGTGGGGGCCACACCACCCTGAGCCCTGAATTCGGGGCTCAGAGTGCAGGCACACGTGACCTCCCCCCCCCACACCTCTTCCCAGCAGTATTTAAAGGAGGTCTTTGAACATTGCTGGGGAGAGGCACTTGCCACGCAGCTGCGCTCTAAGCCTCGAATCCAGAGCTCAGAGAACAGGGCCATGAGGCCTCCCCCCTCTTCCCAGTAGCCTTTAAAGAGACCCTTTAAACATTGCTGGGGAGAGGTGGGGTCCTCCGCTCCCTGACATGATGACGTCACTTCTGTGTGACATCATCATGCTGGGGACTCCCCACCCCCTCCAGTAACAGTCCCTAAAGCCCCCCACAGGGGACTTTGAGGGACATGGCAATCCTATTCTCCCAATAGGTGCAGTCACTATGTGAGAGACCTACAGAGTCAGTCACCAACAAGTGTTCTTAAACAGGAATGCTTTATTGAGAAAGGTCTGCTATGGTCATCTGCACTTCTTGTGTTAGTAATGGTGGGTACCGCCTCAAGCAGGACAATTATACAGAATTCAGAAAGGGGTCTGGTAATGCATAGTAACCATCATGGTTTACAGTTCCCAAGGAACCATCATGGTTTACAGTTCCCAAGGAAAAAGCGGGAAGGATAGAAGCCAGACAGAAGAGGTCCATAGGCCGACACAACCAGTCTCTCAAGGATGAAGTAGCTCAGAGAGCAATAAGCATGCCTTGAGAAATATAACATAACATTCCACAGTTCTGACGTCGAGGGCTCACTCATCCCACCTCCCGGGCAGGAGCTGGCAGCATTAGCTGACACACAGTTTTGTGTGAATGGTGCAACTGATGTTTATTCCAGTTTTGGTATGTGTAGATGCATAGCCTCAAAAATCTGAGTTCTTCCACTGCATGTGCCAAAGATGAAAAATGTGCACATGTTCACACAAAATGGGGACAGGATTTATTGAGAGGATCGCGCATAGCATGATTATGTGTGACTGCATTGCCAGATTGTAATGACTGAACAGGGCTTATTAGTCTTCAAGGAGTGGCATATAATTATTTATTTGCTTCGTTTCTACCCCACCTTCCTTACCTGATGGAGGCCCAAAGCTGCTTGCGTCATTCGCTTCTTCTCTTTTTTATCCTCACAACAGCCCTGTGAGGAAGATTAGGCTGAATGAACTACCCAAGGTCACTCAGCAAGCTTCCAGGGCAGAGCAGGGATTTGAACCTGTGTCTCTCATTTCATGGCCTGATACTCTAAACACTAGGGGTGACATGATTGAGGTTTATAAGATGATGCATGGGATAGAGCAGGTAGAGAAAGAGGTACTTTTCTCCCTTTCTCACAATACAAGAACTCGTGGGCACTCCATGAAATTGCTGAGCAGAACAGAAAAAAGGAAGCACTTCTTCGCCCAAAGAGTGATTAACATGTGGAATTCACTGCCACAGGAGGTGGTGGCGGCTACAAGCATGGACGGCTCCAGGAAGGAATTGGATAAACATATAGAGCAGAGGTCCATCAGTGGCTATTAGCCACAAGGTACAGATAGGAACTCTCAGTCAGGGGCAAGTGATGCTCTGTATTCTTGGTGCTTGGGGGGGCAACAGTGGGAGGGCTTCTAGTGTCCTGGCCCCACTGCTGGACCTTCTGAGGGCACCTGGGGTTTTTGGCCACTGTGTGACACAGAGTGTTGGACTGGATGGGCCATTGGCCTGATCCAACATTGGCTTCTCTTATGTTCTTATGTTCTTATGAGTCATCCCTGAGCTAGCACCTGGGACGGGTTGAGCTTGTGACCCCAGAACAATAACTTACCAGGATTCAGGAGTGGGCCAATAGAGATGTAGTATTCTGTAAATAGCCTGTCGTTGGGGGTGGGGTGTGTTAGGGTGTGGTCATTCCATGCTTTATAAACAGGGCAGCCAGCCCTGGATTTAGTCCTTGTAGTGTTCCTGAAATCACTAAATAAACTAGAGCTGATCACTGCAATGCGTCCAGAACCCGGTCAACCTCCAGGGGGTGGCTGAAGGTCTCCCGGGATTGTTATTGGTCTCTGGGTGATGGAGATCAGTTCACTTGCAGAAAATAGGCACTTTGGAAGGTAGACTCAAGTCCCTCCCCCATTGAAGTCCCTCCCCTCCACAAACCCCACCCTCCTCAAGCTCCACTTTCCAAATCTCCTGGTTTTTTCCATCCAGGAGCTGACAACCCTACTCCTTTAAAATGGCATTCCCCCATGAGATTGGCTTGGTGCCTCGGATCCTTTTTTTTTTTTAGGCACTAGGCCCAACTGTTTCTTGTGACCCATGCTTTTAACTAAGGATTTTATCTTTTTTTGACTGTCTTGTGATCTATTCTGGTCCAAGGTCTGTTCTGTGAATATTGTTCACAGGGTTGGATCATCGTTTTATGCTGCTTTTAATTGGATTGTTTTAGTGGCTGGTCTAGGTTTGTTTTATCAGTTTGATGTAATGGTTAAGTGCGCGGATTCCAACTGGAAGAACCGGGTTTGATTCCTCACTCCTCCACTGGCACATGCTGGCAAGCCATAGTTCTGGCACAGCTGTCCTTCAAAAGAGCAGTGTCTGTCAGAGCTCTCTCAGTCCCACCTGCCTCACCTGGTGTCTGTTGTGGGAAGGGGAAGGGAAAGAAGATTGTAAGCCACTCTGAGACTCCGAGTGAAGGGCAGGGTATAAATCCAATCTCCTCCTCCTCCTGCTCCTCCTCTTCTACTGTTAACATATTATTTTTGTGGTGTTTTTACTTGTAAGCCAGCTTGGGCACGACTCTGAAGAGGTGGTACAAAAATTTCCTTTAAACAAAGGATACGAATAAATGATGTCTGATAAACATAAAAATAAAATCATTTCTAAAAACCATACCATATGTGTGGACGATACAAACAAAACCACAAAGCCAGCAGTGAAGATCACAGAACAAAAATGGTTGACACAGCACACACAAATAGAAAAAAGAAATCAGCATTTTATCATCCATGGTAACTCTTAAGGGAAATGAGAAAGAAAGAAAGAAAGAAAGAAAGAAAGAAAGAAAGAAAGAAAGAAAGAAAGAAAGAAAGAAAGAAAGGAAGGAAGGAAGGAAGGAAGGAAGGAAGGAAGGAAGGAAGGAAGGAAGGAAGGAAGGAAGGAGGGGATGGATGGATTACCTGAAGGCAAAAGACATTATGGAAGATAAAAGATGGGTTCCTTGTTTAAGTGTAAAATTAAAGGTGAGGGCCATGAAGGGTTGAAGGTCACTCACGGACCCAGATTATTGATTGTCTTAAAGGAAATGCAAAATGACAGCTGTGAGATATTTCTGAATTAAGAAGCACCGAGTCAAGGCCTTTGCTGGCAAAACCCAGCAACCCCCTTCAAAAAACTGTACCCTCATGACAGGAAATATTATCTCCATACCGAGAGGACATTCTTCTCTGCCAGCTCGCCGAAAGAAAACAATTCATTCTGAGGAACAGGCATATCAATCTACCGGTAATTACAAAATGCAACAGGAAAATTAAAGCAAATACCTCGGAGGGCCCTTGCGATGGAGAGGATTTTCCAATAGAAACATACTGGGAAAATACAATATATATTGTTTCTGTCCACGGGCCCTGATTAGTTGCCACATTAACGCCTGTTTATGCACTCCTGCTAATCACAGCCAGAGCACTTCTGAAGTAAATAAAATCTCGCTCGGTTCCAGCCGCCGCCGTGCAAAGCATTGTCCTAATCAAGCGAGTTATCAAGGTAATTAGAGAACAGAAATCACCAGAGACATCCCGCATGATGATTTGTGACTGCTTTATTTTTAAAAGCCCGGGATGCATATTGCTAATAAATTTCATTAAGGGATAAACTTCATGGTTTTTGTTTTTTTTCAAATCCTGCGCTTAAATTAGGAACACGCACACAATAGTGCTGAAAGCGTGTTATGGCAACGCTGTAGAGTTTTCAAGGCAACAGAGGCGGATTGCCATGACTTGCTTCTGCGTAATGACCCTGCGTTTCCTTGGTGGTCTCCCATCTAAAAATTAACCAGGACCAGGGGTCATTTCGTAGAAAAAGAGGTGCAGGGGCTCATTAGCATCACTCATTTGCATATGCCACACCCCCTAACATACCGGAAGTGTGTCAGAAGGCCACACCCACCCCTCAGGCTCCACTCCACAGGTGAGTGAAACTGACCTGCTCTTCCTCCATTCCCTTCCCCATCCAATACTTGGTGCAGTAAAAATAAGCGTCAAGAACACACCCTCATTCTCTTCCTGCTCCCTTGAAACCACCAGGTTTCAAGTAGACTTGAGATACCCAGGACATGTGCACCACCCATCCCTTTCCCTTCCCCTCCCCACAACAAGACACCCTGTGAGGTAGGTGGGGCTGAGAGAGGTCTTTTGAGAACTGCTCATGAGAGAACAGCTCTGAGAGAACTTGTGACTGGCCCAAGGTCACACCAGCAGCTGCATGGGGAATCAAACCCGGTTCTCCCAGATTAGAGTCCAACTCCTGACCACTACACCAAACTGATGGGGTGGAAGCTACTGAAGGGTTGGTGAAATTTCTCCACTACTTATGTGCCATGTGCCCAGATAAAAAATGGTATACTTAGAAAATTTATATGCCACCTTGAGCAAGTCTCTGGAAAAGCAGCACACAGTCATGAAAGGAACAATGATAAAATTATCAATATTAAAACAAAACATTAAAAACAATAAAGACCCTAGCAGGGCTTTCCCCAGGGTGCTGCGCCTCTGCACTGCTCGGGGAAGCCGAAGAGGGGGTGGGGCTTGGTCATGTGCCCGCCCCCTGGGCTCCTCACTCCCGGAGCTGCGCTCCTGTGCGCTCCCGTTCCAACGGACCCCTGATCTTAATGGGAAACTGTGGCAGCTGCCACAGAGGGAAGATGGACTGACATTCAAACCGGGAACACAAAACAGAGAAGAGAGCTTGAGAAAGTCAGCTGGAAGGAACCTTTATTTATTTATTATGTTTCATTCATTCCACGAGCGGGCCAAATACAATAAAATTGAATTAAAATAGTATTATAAATACTTAAATCAATCATAAGAACAGTGCTAAACCCAAGATGACGGGGAAATTCTAATTCCCACTGGCCCCCTGGGTGGAGGGGATGTGAAGGAAGAAAAGGGGAGGTGAGAGTATGAGCGTCCTCAACCAAATGCCTGCCGGAACATCTCCACCTCACAAGCCATACAGAAAGGTAGTAAATCCCGTAGGGCTTGTATGTTCTCCAGCAGAGAGTTCCACCAGGTGGGGGCAAGGCCAAGAAGGCCCCGGCCCTAGCTGAGAACGGCCAGATCTCTCTCAGGCCGGGGACCACCAGGAGGTTAGGACGCTGAGCTGCAGACCAGAAGGTCGGTAGTTCGGCAGTTCACGACTCGAGTGCCACGTGACGGAGTGAGCTCCTGTCTCTGGCCCCGGCTCCTGCCAACCTAGCAGTTCAGAAGCGAGAAATTGCAAGTGGATAAATAGGTACCGCTTCAGTGGGAAGGTAACAGTGTTCCGTGCGCCTCGGCATCTAGTCCTGCTGGCCACATGACCACAGAGAAGGCTTCAGGCAGCGCTGGCTCTTCGGCTTGGAAACGGAGTCAAAGCTCTCGTCTGGTGTAGTGGTTAAGTGTGTGGACTCTTAATCTGGGAAAACTGGGTTTGATTCCCCATTCCTCCACTTGCAGCTGCTGGTGTGACCTTGGATCAGTCACAGTTCAGTCAGAGCTGTTCTCTCAAGGGCAGCTCTCTCAGAGCTCTCTCAGACCCACCTCCCTCACAGAGTGTCTGTTGTGGGGCGGGGAAGGGAAAGGAAATTGTCAGCCACTCTGAGACTCCTTCTGGTAGTGAAGGGTGGGGTATAAATCCAATCTCTTCTCTTCTTCGTCATCACATACGAAAGATAAAATGGAAAGTGTTTCAATGCAGGCAAGAAGAATGACCTATGCAGGCATGGGGTGATAAACAGGACATCTTTAGCTTAGAGTAAATCAGATACATTAAAGACGTGATAGGGAATCCTCAAATATTTTAATGGATCGCAGGAAGAAGTGGACCGATTCCGCAAAAGCAGTTGTTCTGCCCTCGGTCTCCCGTTTTCCCACTACTCAAATTCGCACTACTTGCTGTGCAGCCACATTTTGACCCGCATCTCTCCCCGATCTCCCGCTCGTCTTCTTCATCCTTATTTTTTAGGATCAAGAAGATGCGAGGGGAATCAGGGAAAGACGTGGGTCAAAATGCGGCCGTGCAGCAAATAGTGGGAAACTGAACGGTACAGCCGGGGAAAACGAGAGACCGAGGCTGGAACAACTGCTTTTGCGTAATCGGCCGTAGATTTGCCTGTGTTTTTAAAAAAAGACAGGACAAGAATCAGTATTTTTAAATTATGGGGATGTAGGTAGAACACTGAGAAAATTTCCATCTTACGAGATCACCTTCGGAAACTCCTTGGTGACTTTAAAGAAGGGGGGAGGGGGGAAACAAGTAGACATCTTTCCGAAATACTTCTGTCTGACCTTCCTGGATTTGGCAGGGAAAGAAGACGCTGATCAAAAAGGTTTCTCGGAGAAACAATAATGGACCCGCGCTGGAGGATGTTACGAATGACAGAAGTTAAACACATTTTGACCCACAAAATTAAAGTGAAATGAACCACTTACATTTTAATGATTTTTATTCTTATGTATATACCTTAGGGGAGTTCACAAATGGGAACAAAGTTAAATCATAAGACCCAAATAGAGTCTTCTTGTTAATGATCTCCAGAAGCCACTCTAAATCACTGCCGACTGAAAGGAGGTTGAACCATTTGTTTTAAAAAGTTGCCTGATCTAAGGTCAGAACAATGCATTACAAAATGAAAACCAAGCATATATCTACTAAATTGAATCACAGAACCACAAGAGTTGGAAGGGGCCCTACAGGCCATCTAGTCCCGCCCCCTGCTCAATGCAGGATCGGCCTAGAGCATCCCTGACTAGTGTCTGTCCAGACGCTGCTTGAAGACTGCCAGTGGGAGGGGGGGGGCTCACCACCTCCCTAGACAGCCGATTCCACTCTTGCACAACTCTGACTGTCAAAAAGTTTCCCCTAATATCCAGCCAGTACTCTCCTGTCGTTAATTTAAACCCGTTAATGTGAGCCCTATCCTCTGCTGCCTACAGGAACAGCTCCCTGACCTCCTCCAAATGAAAGCCTTTCAGATACTTCAAGAGAGCCATCCTGTCCCCCCGCCCCCCAACCTCCTCCCGAGAGCCAGTTTGGTGTAGTGGTTAAGTGTGCAGACTCTAATCTGGTTTGATTCCCCACTCCTCCACTTGCACCTGCTGGATGACCTTGGGCAAGCCATAGCTCTGTATCAGCTGTTCTCTCAAGGACACTTATCTCAGAGGTCTCTCAGCCCCATCTACCTCACAGGGTGTCTGTTGTGGGCAGGGGAAGGGGAAGGAGTTTGTAAGCTGCTCTGAGACTACAAGTGAAGGGCAGGCTATAAATCCAATCTCCTCCTCCTCCTCCTTTTTCTTCTCCAAACTGAACATTCCCAAGTCCCTCAGCCTTTCCTCATAGAGCTTGGTCAATAGATAGATAAATGATGGATAGATGATAGATAGATAGATTATGATGACAAATTTTGATGCTATATTATGATGGAAGACCACTAAGGAAGTCCAGGGTTGCTACACAGAGGCGGGCAATGGCCAACCACCTCGAATGTCTCTTGCCTTGGAAACCCTGCGGGTTTGCCGTACATCAGCCGCGACTTGATGGCATTTCGCGCACATGCCCATTTCCGTTCTGATTGTGACTCAGTCGTCATCATCAGTAGAGGCACGCCTCTGAGACCTGTTTCTTCATAATATGGAAGCCAACTTGCATGATTACGGCCTTATCGTTACTTCCCCATCCACACATTTCTTCAGCAGATAATCCAGAATCCAATTCCGAGGGAACGACTGATACAACTACCACCCCGCACACTTTAATAGCAACACCCCAGTGTCGGATAATGCCAGCTAGAAATCCCAAGTTCTCCCCTTTGAAAACATTTTTTCCCCTTCAAGCCCACATACTGGGAAATAGCGATAATTCTTAGCAATTAGACTGCTATTTTTTTATTTTAAAAAAATGCCAATGTGGCAACTCTCATTGCCCAGAATTTGCAGGCAAGATGAGAGAAAGCGGTGATTACAAAATAGTAGCTCAAAGACCATCTATGCACCATGGTTAACAAACTTCGATTGCATGCCACACACACACAAATCACCCTAAATCAGTCCCTGGAAAAAATCTAGACGTTAACAGCGAAAGATGGTTAGAACCAGTGTTCCCTCTAAGCTGAGTTAGTGTGGACTAGCTCACGTTTTTTTTAGCCTCTGGCTCACCCATTTTTGTCTCAGCTCAGGAAGGACGGCTCCAGAGCAAACTAATTGAGGCAGTGGCCAAATCGCTCACTCACAACTTTGATGCCCAGTAGCTCACAAAGTAGAATTCTTGCTCACAAGACTCCTCAGCTTAGAGGGAACATTGGTTAGAACAGCAAAATATTACTGACACTGTCTGGAACCACCATGTAAAGTGGCTAGACATCCCCTCCCCAGTGGAGGTCCCCCACTGCCACGCCCTGCCCCCAACTGCCAATCAACTGGCCAGCAAGCAAACTTACCAGCACAAAGAAGGCGGCCTAGGCCACATCACTGGTGTTGCACTGGAAGTGACATCATTATCCCAGCAACTTCCCCGGTTTTACCATAGAGTTTTTGCCCAAATACCAGAGCATCACCAAGAAGTCGCTGGCATGATGATATCATTTCCTGTGTGACACTGGCAACAGGGCCTCGTCCTTCTTCTTTCCACTGGTAACCCACCCACCCCCCATCTCCCACCGGTTGCCACCACAGTGTGTGTTATTGATGCGAACTGCTCTACAAAACATCTGGTGTGGAACCACCCAAAGTCGACTAGGAAGTAAATGTGTTCTCAGACTGCAGCCCATGCTGTCAGAACCGTGTGTAAAATAGAAATACGCCATTTGTTATCCTGTCTTCTTGACAGAGTTTGCTAGAGCGGAAGGTTAACAATGCCCAGGTAACTTATTTTTGAAAATACACTTTAACGGCCAATGACCCTACAAGCTTGGGTAATGACTGAACGATTTGTAAACTGGTATGGCTCTATACCATGAAGAAAAATGTTCTAAGTGGTCTCAAGCACCACACGATGTCATGTAAAGGTTCGAATGTTGGACTAAAATCTGGGGAAAGATGATAGCAAACTCTTTCCCCCCCCCCCCCCCGGACAGACTATGGTACAAACAATTCTGTTTCCTGATCTGGGAGCCCCAGTGTTCCCTCTAAGCTGAGACAGTGTGAGCTCACAGTTTTTTAGCTTCTGGCTCACATACATTTTTGTCTTATCTCAGGAAGAATGGCTCCAGAGCAAACAGATTTATGCAGCAGCCAAATCGCTCGCTCACAACTTTAAGGCAAAGTAGAATTTTTGCTCACAAGACTCCACAGCTTAGAGGAAGCATTATCTGGGACCCACCCAACAATAGCAAACTTGATTCTAGGCATTGTTTGTGAGAGCGCCGGAACTGGATAATACATAGGGAATTCCAGGGGTCATATCGTAGAAAAAGAGGTGCCGGAACTCATTAGCGTAACTCATTTGCATAACTCATTTGCATATGCCACACCCACTAACATACCCGAAGTGTGTCAGAAGGCAACACCCATCCCTCAGGCTCCACTCCACAGCTGAGTGAAACTGACCTGCTCTTCCTCCATTCCCTTCTCCATCCAATACTTTGTGCAATAAAAATATGCGTAAAGAACACACCCTCATTCTCTTCCAGAACAAGGCACCCTGTGAGGTAGGTGGGGCTGAGAGAGGTCTTTTGAGAACTGCTCATGAGAGAATAGCTCTGAGAGAACTTGTGACTGGCCCAAGGTCACACCAGCAGCTGCATGTGGAGGAGTGGGGAATCAAACCCGGTTCTCCCAGATTAGAGTCCAACTCCTGACCACTACACCAAACTGATGGGGTGGAAGCTGCAGAAGGGTTGGTGAAATTTCTCCAGTACTTATGTGCCATGTGTCCAGATAAAAAATGGTATACTTAGAAAGTCTATATGCCACCTTGAGCAAGTCTCTGGAAAAGCTGCACACAGTCATAAAAGGAACAATGATAAAATTATCAATATTAAAACAAAACATTAAAAACAATCAAGACCCTAGCAGGGCTTTCCCCGGGGCGCTGCACCCCTGCACTGCTCGGGGAAGCCGAGGAGGGGGCAGGGCTTGGAATGTGCCCGCCCCCTGGGCTCCTCATTCCCGGAGCTGTGCTCCTGTGCGCTCCCTGCTCCAACGGACCGCTGGGGAATTCTGTCCTTCACACAGATTGACAAAACCTGTACATTTTTTTTCAAATGAATTAGAATGTTTCAGGATAGGACTACAACCAGGGTGAATACATTTAAAGCAAGGCAGTTTAAACCACTGACTTAAAACCAAAATGTCTATTTATGCGTTAGAGTCTTCTTACATAAATATGTACATGTTGCAGAGTTTTTGATCTCCAATCTGAGGCCATTCTTCCAAAGTAGGTAGATATAATGATACTCATTAGTTGCTGAAACCTAGTGACTTAAAACTGAATAGAGCTCTTAAACAACCTCGGGGAATAGAAAGTAAGTAATGGTATTTTTTTAAAAAAAGAAATGTTAGAAGATGATATACAATACATTGCTTATTCTTAGATAACTTACTGTGAATTCAAATGGAGGAATGTTAAATAGGTCAAAGTACATTCCATTTTATACTGAGATGAACGTTCAGCTAAGAGTGCCCGGGTGAAATGAAAGACCAAGGACAGATTGTTGCTCCAATGATATATACATGCCTTAGCACTAATTCCTAGAGCTACCCTCCATCACGTCAGTGTTTTCCTTATGGTTTTACCATAGAGTTAACTAGGGACAAAAGTGGTGGGGGGACTGAACCTAAAACTAGGATCCAGAACTTGAAAAGGTTAGTCAAGTAGAATAGAGGGCCAACAATGAAAGCTTAATATATAGTGCCAGTTTGGTGTAGTGGTGAAGTGCGCGGACTCTAATCTGGGAGAACCGGGTTTGATTCCCCACTCCTCCACTTGCACCTGCTGGATGACCTTGGGCAAGCCATAGCTCTGTACCAGCTGTTCCCTCAAGGACAGCTTGGGAAAGAGTTCTCTCAGCCCCACCGACCTCCCAGGGTGTCTGTTGTGGGGAGGGGGAGGGAAAGGAGTTTGTAAGCCGCTCTGAGACTCCAAGTGAGTGAAGGGCGGGGTATAAATCTAATCTCTTCTCTTCTCTAGTGTATAAAAAGATACATGAATTTATTAACAAAGAATTTAAAAATATTTAGGTTACCCAGCAGGTTACATGTGGAGGATTGGGGAATCAAACCTGGTTCTCGCAGATCAGAGTCCATCCCCCT
The DNA here is from genome assembly GCA_029233225.1 of Lepidodactylus listeri. Lineage (NCBI taxonomy): Eukaryota > Metazoa > Chordata > Lepidosauria > Squamata > Gekkonidae > Lepidodactylus > Lepidodactylus listeri. Next base: position 7,285,803 of record JARCFY010000010.1, read on the forward strand.
AACCACTACACCAAACTGGCTAGGGTTGAAATTCATCTTCAGAAAGACAAACAAAATAGATCACATAGTCTTTTGTGTTGGGGAAGAGTAAAATTAAGTCAGCACCTTAATTTTCTTCTTCTTCTTCCATAATATTTATTTCCAGTTTTCTAACTTTGTTTCCTTATTACTGACGTCCCCCTCCCCCCTCCCCAACCACTTCACCGCGCTAGCTCTCTCAGGAACCTCATATTGGGTAAAACGTTTTTTTAAGAAAATCATTTGCTTGGAAGCACAGAAGCTTGACACACTATCTACAATCCTCCTTGTTTCCCGGTTAAGGGGCAAATGCTGCTCAAACAAGTGACAACGGTGCTCTGACTCAACAGTGACAAGAGAAAGAAATTTTACTGACAAAAATAGAAGCATATCACAGGCTGCAATCACACACATTCAACAATGCACTTTCAAGCTGCTTTCAATGCCTTTTCCAACTGGATTTTGCCAGTTCACACAGCAAAATCCGGTTGGAAAGTGCACTGAAAGTGGCTTGAAAATGTGTTATTTCGTGTGGGTGACTGCAGCCATACATCACATGTTCATGTAGGCACATCTAACGCACTGTGAACAGACTAACTTCAAAAAGGTTAACGTGCTACAGCTCCACGCCAAGGCAAGAGAGAAGAAGAAGAGAGGTCCTATATAAGGTAAAACTCAGAAGGCAAAAGCAACCGCCAAAGAGGTTCAACATCTAACCAATGAGAGGATGGGGCCAGCTGCTCAGTGTCGCCCAGTGAGAGAATTCTCATAACCCTTTCCCTCCCAGATCCTCTTGCATGATGTGTTACAATGTCCAACATCTCAGTGGGGTACAATGCCATAGAACCCACCCTTCAAAGCTTCTGTTTTCTCCAGGGGAACTGATCTCTCTCGTCTGGAGATAAGCTGTAATTCCAGGGGATCCCCAGGTCCCACCTGGAGGTTGACCCCTAATTGTCCTGATGGACCAGACCCCCCCCCCCAAAAAAAAATCAAGTCCAGCATTTTGTCTCCTGCTCTGTCATCCAGAGACTCCCAAGCTCCCGACCACTGCATATCTCAAGCATTGGCTTGTCTGGAATCGCACTGCCTCTAAGCATAGAGGTTCTGTCATTAGCTGTGATGGATAGCAGCCACAGATAGACCCATTTCCCATTACTTTGTCTCATCCCTGATCAGAGCCATCAGTCACATTCGCTCTCCAATTTTTCACAAACTGCGTGTATCTGTTGGAGAAGATGGATCTACGTTTGCCTCCTGCCGCTCTTTCTCTTTCCAAGTGTTTGGAGGAAGTGGAAGAGGCTGGGGGGTGGGGGTGGGCTGGCCTACTGAGACAGCCCTGTTACGGTCCATGTAGAGGCAATTGTTTTGAAGTATTTGGGCTGTCCACAAATGAAACAAAGGCTCCCAGACCCCGCCACCAGTGAAAGATCAGCTGGTTGGCAGGGGGACTTACCTGAACAAAGAGAAAGGCCCAGGCTTCGTGGCTGGCAGCACACAAGAAGTGACGTCATCACACCAGTGACACTCTGGTATTTGGGCAAAAACTCTATGGTAGAAATGATTGCTGGAAGAGGCTGGGGGGGGGGCTGGCCAACTGAGACAGCCCTGTTACGGTCCATGTAGAGGCAATTGTTTTGAAGCATTTGGGCTGTCCACGAATGAAACAAAGGCTCCCAGACCCCGCCACCCAGTGAAAGATCAGCTGGTTGGCAGGGGGACTTACCTGAACAAAGAGAAAGGCCCAGGCTTCGTGGCTGGCAGCACCCAAGAAGTGACGTCATCACCCCAGTGACACTCTGGTATTTGGGCAAAAACTCTGTGGTAGAAATGATTGCTTCAAGAATACACATCACTGAACCAATGGACCTACGGTTTACATAATTCATGTCACATGATGTGATAGTCCTCCTGTACCTTGCATTGGTCAGGCCACACCTGGAAACTTGTGTGCAGTTTTGGAGGCCTCCCTTCAGAAAGGATGTGGACAGAATGGAGGGGGTGCAGAGGAAAGCGACGAGGAAGATTGGGGGCCTGGAGACCAAGAAGCCTACGAGGAAAGGCTGAGGGACCTCCTGGGAATGTTCAGTCTGCAGAAGAGGAGGTTGAGGGGGGACAGGATGGCTCTCTTGAAGTATCGGAAGGGCTGTGTCACTAGGGCTGCCAAGTCCCCCCGGGGGGCAGGGATTCCCCCGCTAAATGGGTCCCCAATCTGCCAGTTGGAATACAGCCGATCCCCCCACCCCCGAAGTGGCCCAACCAGGCCAACGTACCCGATGTGATGACGTCACCCAGAAGCGACACCATCACGTCGGGCATGTTGCCGGGGCGATGATCTAGCAATCACCCTGAAAACTCTATGGTACCATAGAGTTTTAGGGCGATTACCAGAGCATCGCCCCAGCAACGTGCCCAGCGTGATGAGGTCACTTCCGGGTCATCTGCAGAGGGACCGGGACTCCCCCGCTGTTTCACAGGTAAGACTTGGCAACCCTAGCTGTCACATGGAGGAGGGCAGGGAGCCGTCCCTGTTGGCAGCAGAGGAGAGGACTCAGGAGAATGGGTTTAAATGAATGGTGGGAAGGTACCGGCTGGATCTTAGCGAAAACTTTTTGTGCCGCAGTGAAATCAGCTGCCTGGGGAGGTGGTGAGCTCCCCCTCCTGGCAGTCTTCAAGCAGTGGCTGGACAGACACTGGTCAGGGATGCTCTAGGGCCGATCCTGCATTGAGTAGGGGGTTGGACTAGATGGCCTGCAGGGCCCCTTCCAACTCTGCAATTCTGTGATTCTATGTTTATATTGTTCTATAATTACATATTATTTTGTGTTAAGACAATTGTTTATTATCCATTGAGGAGTGTTCCTCGTAATTCTTTTAAAAATATTATATGCATCGTGTGTGTTGTGTGCTAAGACCGCGGTCGCCTGGTCTCCCGTAATGGTGACCGCCACACGGTCACCGCACATGGTCAGAATCTACCTGAGCTTCGGCCAGGTAGAACAATAGCCAGTCGGATCCTGAGCGACCGCCAATTACGAGCCTCGGTCTCCCGCTGGGGGACCTATGAACTGCAACCACGGACTTAAGGTCCTATCAGGACCTGGGGCGAGGTCGGGGCATTGTCTCCGGCCGGCATAAAAGAGGGCTCTGAGTCCGGGTTCCTCATGTTCCATCTGACCCTCAATAAAGAGCTTTGCTATGAAATCACTACCACTCGCCTCCCGACTCCAATACTTTCCAGTGTGCATTTATGGTCAGCTAGTTATTTCACCATGGCCAGTTGTATTCTGAGCCTCCAGGAGGGGGCTGGAGGTCTCCTGGGGTGACAAATGACTTCCAGGTGACAGAGAAGAGTTTCCGAGGAGAAAATGGCTGCTTTGGAAGGTGGACTTTGTGGCTTGGAACCCCAATAAAGTCCCTCCCCTCCACGAACCCTGCCACCTCAGGCTCCACCCCCAAAATCTCCAGTTTGGTGTAGTGGTTAAGTGCGCGGACTCTAATCTGGGAGAACCGGGTTTTGATTCCCCACTCCTCCACTGGCACCTGCTGGATGACCTTGGGCAAGCCATAGTTTCTGTCAGAGCTGTTCTTTTAAGGGCAGTTCTCTCAGAGCTCTCTCAGCCCCGCCTATCTCACAGGGTGTCTGTTGTGGGAGGGGAAGGGAAAGGAGTTTGTAAGCCGCTCTGAGACTACAAGTGAAGGGTGGAGTATAAATATAATCTCCTCCTCCTCCTCTTCTTCTTCTTCATCTTCTTCTCTTCTTCTCCAGATGTGTGGTGCCAGCAACAAGGCCTGGGCCCTTCTCTTTCTTTAGTGAAGGGGAGGGGTATAAATCTAATCTCTTCTTCTGAGAGCCAGTTTGGTGTAGTGGTGAAGTGCGCGGACTCTAATCTGGGAGACCCGGGTTTGATTCCCCACTCCTCCACTTGCACTTGGCTGGATGGCCTTGGGCAAGCTGTAGTTCTGGCACAGCTGTTCTTGAAAAAGAGCAGTTTCTGTCAGAGCTCTCTCAGCCCCACCTACCTCACAGGGTGTCTGTTGTGGGGAGGGAGGGGAAAAGGAGTCTGTAAGCCGCTCTGAGACTCCCTTGGGGAGTGGAGGGCGGGGTATAAATTCAATCTCTTCTTCTTCTTCTTCTTCTTCTTCTTCTTTGTATTTCCCAACCAAGAGCTGGCAAGTCTTCCCCTAATTGCACCCCTTGTCCCCAACACACCCACACCTTGGGAGGACACTCAGTTTGGCACTGTTTATACATGCAACAGAAAGTGGTTGGAAATCAGAGCTGGAATGGACTTCAGGCTGCAGGTGGGGGATACTTTGTAATTTTTTCCTGTGTCAAAAAAAAACCCTTGCAGGTAGGAAATTAGCATATTGAGGAAGTGGACCCGAGTAATGTTTTCTTTGGAGCCTTTTATTTTACAACTGGGGGGGGGACACACTCAAAAATGCATTCCCCTCCTACAGTTTGCAGTGGTATAGTCCACTCTACCAGAGAGCCAGTTTGGTGTAATGGTTTGGAGCATGGACTCTAATCTGGGAGAACTGAGTTTGATTCCCCACGCTCCACATGCAGCTGCTGGTGTGACCTTTGGTCAGTCACAAGTTCTCTCAGAGCTGTTCTCTTTTTTTCTGTAAAAATTTTTTTTATTGAAGTCACCATTTTCATTAGACAGTACATTCGTCCTATTTTTTTTATCGACCTCTTTTATTTTTCTTCCTCCTCCCCCCTTCTAGGCTTCCAGCATACCCCACACCTGTACTTAGACTTAGATTAACAGGTAAATACTAATTTAAAAAGATTGAGTATTTAGCTCTTTTTCTATAACATTGTACCTCTAATGTTTTTATATATTAATGTTTTTATATATTATCCCATTCCTAAAAGTGTTAGATACATATACAGTTATTACAAATTTTTCAATAGTTAGAAAATGTAAATATGTTTCCCTTTAATTCAATACACTTTTCTGTATATTCTGTATTTTCTGTATCTCAGAGCTGTTCTCTCGAGAGCAGTTCTCTAAAAGAGCTCTCTCAGCCCCACCTACCTCACAGGGTGTCTGTTGAGAGGACAGGAAGGGAAGGAGATTGTAAACTGCTTTGAGACTCTAAGTGAAGGGTGGGATATAGATCCAATCTCTTCTTCTTCAATATCCCCCTCCCCCCCCCCCCCCAATGTAGGCCAGACTTAAAGCCATAAAAGGAACATGGGGGGATTCAGTGGAAATTGATATCTTCCTTAGCCAAGGTTGTTTTTTTCCACCACCCCCTTCAGAAAGCTAAAAGGTGAAAAGTGAAAGCCAAAAGCATTCTAGGGACTGCAGGGTCAGGATTAATGGAGTTATTCTTCACGGACGCACAATCGGATTTTTAATAGCATTTTCATTAATGATGCAGTGGAAGTGAGACAGGGCCGGCTAGCGATATGATCCTGAGGAATGAATGATAGCCACAACTTTCAAATGCTTAGAGTCCCTCCTGGGTTGGAGGAGCGGGCGAGAGCTTGTGGAACTTTGCTCCAAATGTCATTCCATGTCTCATAGGCTAAAGCGCTGAACACAGTGTACTCTCTGTTAAATCCAAATGATAGACAGACAGACAGACAGACAGATGGTAGATAGATAGACAGACAGACACACAGATGGTAGACAGGTGGTAGATGACAGACAGACAGACAGACAGACAGACAGACAGACAGACAGACAGATAGATAGATAGATAGATAGATAGATAGATAGATAGATAGATAGATAGTGCAAAGTACTGGAGTCGGAGACGCGTTGTAGTGATTTCAGCAAGCATAGTTTATTAGGTGGTCAGATGGAAGCATGCCAACCCAGGTTCAGGGTCCTCTTTTATTCCGGCGGGAGCCACACCTCCGACCTCGCCCAAATGTCCCAATAGGACCTTACGATTAAGGTTACATATCATCGATCCCCAAGGGGATCCTAGGCACTAGATAGATGGCAAATTACAATCCGGCCAGCTATTGTTATTCCTGACCCAAGCTCAGGTCGCTGGCCTGGCCATGTGCGTTTGGCCATGTGGCGGCCACCATTACGGGGAGCACATGGTGATAGCCATTACATACATTACACCCCTCCCCCCATGGTCCGGACGCCCCCCCCCATGTTCCATTAAATGGATATCAAACATTAAATGAATACAATGAAACCAGTTAAAACCAGTTAAAGTGGCCAGTACAGCAAATTCCAGTTTTCAGTGCCTGCCGCCAGGAATCGATGGGCCGAAGCCGAGCCATAAAGCTCTCGTTAAAAGCATCCTACTGCCACAGCAAGCGGGCAGCCAGCTGGTAGATGCCCGCAGCCTCAGCCAAACGCCTGGCGGAACAGCTCGGTCTTGCAGGCCCCGTGAAACTATAACAGGTCTACGGAATTCTACCCTGCTGAGGTCCCTCCCTGAACCTCGCCCTTCCCGCATGCCACCCTCAGATCTCCAGAAATGTCTCAACCTGGAGATGGCCACCCCGGGGTCATTCTAGGCAGCTACACCAGTAACTCCACACGATACAAACATCTGACACTTCCTCATACCAGGTCAAGTCCTTGATCTGTACTGTCTCTCCTTCAACCAGACTTCTAGTCTCTGAAAAGTGGCAAAACAGCGCCAGCCATTTCACTGAATAACTCAGCATAACATCTAAGGCAAACATACCGTTTGTAGACTGAATAAATAATACATCTCACACATACGTATCGCTGTTTTTTCAAATGTATGCACCCACTGTTGTGATTTTAAAAATGCAGATCCATGAAAACACACTACTGGATTCATAGATTCAGGCGGAGTAACCATGCTGGTCTGAAGCAGCAGAACAAAGTTTGAGGCCCCGATCACACGCAGAATTAGCCGTGTGATAGGCACGAAGGCCATGTGAATTTTAAGGGCACGATCACGCCGGAACATCTGGCAAGCAGCCCACACCTGTCAGCCACTCGGCTTCCTGCCCCCACTGCTGGACCTCCTGAGGGCACCTGGTGTTTTTGGCCACTGTGTGACAGAGTGTTGGACTGGATGGGCCACTGGCCTGATCCAACATTAGCTTCTTTTGTGTTCTCTTATGTTCTCTTAACCCGTTTCTCTCTGCTGAAGAAGCAGAGTTAAAAGATACTAGGGAAAGTCCAGTATCAAACAGGTTTGCTACAGGCCACAGACGGACTTTCCCTGTCTGATCACTCCAGCGCGCACTCATGGCATCAGGGATAGTCTGATCAGGCTATCCAGACGCCATGGCGTTGTTTTTCCCCCCCTTCTCAGTATGCGCATCATCGCATACTGCCATAGGAAGCCCTCAGGGTGGAGATGTGATTCATCGATCCCCTGTTTAAGTGCATCAGGGGGGAAACGGCAAAAAAAAAAACCCGACTCACCCTCCATTGCGTCTGAATACACAGTGGTGCGCTGTGCCGGCAGCTTCACAAAACTGTGTGATCGCGCAACTGCGGGTCAAATTACTCGGGAGCAAATAGCCTCACTTCCCCCTCCCCCGGATTATCTTGCTCGTGTGACCGGGACCTGAGTCCAGCGGCATCTTGAAGACCCACAACGTTTTATTCACGGCATAAGCTTTCATGTGCAAGCACACTTCCTGTGTCTGAGGAAAGAAAGAAAGAAAGAAAGAAAGAAAGAAAGAAAGAAAGAAAGAAAGAAAGAAAGAAAGAAAGAAAGAAAGAAAGAAAGAAAGAAAGAAACTGACATTTTTGCACAATATCTTTGTTGCACTTAGTGTTTCTTCTGCCATCGTAAATTGTTTGCCTTTGGTTTTATAGAGAATCATCTACATCTTGGCACATTTGTTTCCAAATCTCAGATGCTGCCCGAGGGATGGCTCTCCTGAACTGTCCCATCCATATGACCCACTCAGCGAAGACACTTTGACGTACAAATTCATGTTCTCTTCTGGAAGAGCTGACAGCAAAATAGATTATATGAAGAAGTCAGAATATGTGACCGGTTTGCATGTTTATTTAGGGCTGCGGCACAGCACTTGGTCCAACCAGCGGCCCGTTAAGTTCAGAACTGACGGCTGCTCGTCAAGGTTCGTAGGCAGATGAAAATGCTTTTCCAGCACCTGTTACCTTTAATTGGAGATGCAAAAGATTGGACCTGGGACCTTCTGCAGACAAAGCTAGGGTTACCAGACGCCCCCCCCCTTCCACCAGGCCCCACCCCCCCATGATCAGCTGACTGACAGGGAGACTTACCAGAAGAAAGAGGGTAACAGAACTCTTCTTACAGGGGCGACTGTAAGCTCTTGGAGGATTGGCTACATCAGGGGTGTGGCCTGATATGCAAAGGAGCTCCTGCTACGAAATGAGCCCTGCTCATTGGCAAATAGAAAGGGAAGTCGTGGAAGCAGCGACAGATTTCACGTTCCTGGGATCTGAGATCACTGCAGGCGGTGACTGCAGCCATGAAATTAAAAGACGCCTGCTCCTTGGGAGGAAAGCGATGACAAACCTAGACAGTATAACAAAAAGTAGAGACACTACCCTGCCAACATATGGTCAGAGCCATGGTATTCCCAGTAGTGATGTCTGGCTGCGAGAGTTGGACCATAATGAAGGCCGAGCGCCAAAGAATAGATGCTTTTGAATTATGGTGCTGGAGAAGACTCTTGAGAGTCCCTTGGACTGCAAGGAGATCAAATCAGTCAATCCTAAAAGAAATCAAACCTCCCTGGAAGGCCAGACCCTGAAGCTGAAGCTCAAATACTTTGTCCACCCAATGAGTAGGGAGCCCTCACTGGAGGAGACCCTGATGATGGGAAAGACTGAAGGTCGAAGAAGAAGGGGATGGCAAAAGGTGAGATGGTTAGACAGTGTCATCGATGCAATGGACAGGAAGTTGGGCGAACTCCAAGGGATGGTGGAAGACAGGAGGGCCCGGCCTGAGGTGGTCCATGGGGTTGTGAAGTGTCGGACGCGACTGTGCGACTGAACAACAACAATGACACAAACATTTCTATCTGTTTCACCTTCCATTTTACCATTTACTTTGTGCACTGGTTATTGAAATAGATGCGCTCTTTTTCCCCCTTGAGAATGAGTGACAGCAGGATAAAGAAAGTCCAATTTATATATGATTCCTGCCAGGAGATTGTTTTTTAAAAAAAAACAAAAAAAAACCCTCTCCATTCTTCCTTCTTACTGTGCTTGGGTCTCTGCTAGTTAAGAAAAAATGTTCATTCTTAACCCAGCGTTCTTTTTCTGTGTCAGGTTTTTCCATGATAAATACTATGTCACCTTTATGCCCGTCTGTGCATTCAGCAACCATACCCTTTATTAGCGATCGAGAACAGGCCATCATTCTATAACTAGCTATTATATATGGTTCTTTGCACCCATCCATTTAATTGGAGGAACACTCTGTTTCTTGCACGTCCACAATCTATTATCCAGGCTGACAATGGTCTTTTTCAGCAACAGCTTCGGCGTTTGAACCCACGGTTTTTGAGTTCAAGTTTCAATTACTTAAAGATCTGAAACTCTGAGCATATTAAGCACCCTCGAGATATCATCTGCCGCAATTTGTCTCAACCAGGAAGATCATTCCAAGTTCTGAGAAACTTGGAAGGTTGCTCTTTGGTTTAGGATAGTTTGATCAACCCTAATGAAAAAGGCATTATTTCGTTTTCTGCCATAGCTGCCTTCAGTCTTAGTAGCGCTGTTCACGTGGTACAGTGAAGGCACAGATATCCTGCCCATATAGATGCAAATCTATTTGTAAGAAAGAACCAATGAACATACACTGTACAAATGAAATTGGGGACTGGTACATGGATAAACGTGGGGGCCCGCAATGTTCCCTCTAAGCTGTGGAGACTTGAGAGCAAAAATTCTGCTTTGTGAGCTACTGGCGTTAAAGTTGTGAGCAAACGATTTGGCTGCTGCATAAAAGAGTTTGCTCTGGAGCCATCCTCCCTGAGCTAAGACAAAAATCTGTGAGCCGGAGGCTAAAAAACTGTGAGCTAGCTCACACTAACTCAGCTTAGAGGGAACATTGGTGGGGGGAGAAGGAAGAGGAAGAAGATTGGATTTATACCTCGCCCTTCACTACCCAAAAGAGTCGCAGAGCAGCTTACAAACGCCTTTCCCTTCCCCTCCCCACAACAGACACCCTGTGAGGTAGGGGAGGCTGAGAGAGCTCTAAGTGAACTGCCCTTGAGATAACACTTCTGAAAAAACTTGTAATTGACCCAAGGTCACACCAGGAGCTGCATGAGGCGGAGTAGGAAATCAGACCCAGTTCTCCCAGATAAGAGTCTGTGCTCCTAACCACTGCACCCAACTTTGCTTCTTCTGTGCAGTGATATACGTGGTTACTGTAATGTTTGAGTGCAGTGGAAGCTTTAACTTTAGGAAAAGAGCCAGAGTCCAGTTGAAGACTAACAAAATATGTGGCAGGGTATGAGCTTTCGTGAGTCACTGCTCACTTCTTTGTATCTGAAGAAGCGAGCCATGACTCACGGAAGCTCCTCCCCTGCCCCAGATTTTGTTAGTCTTTAAGGTGCTCCTGGACTCTGGCTTTTTTCTTCGGCTACAGACAGACTAACACGGCTACCCATCTTGAGCTACCTTTAACTTTGTAAATCTTAAAGGTGCCATTGAACCCAAATTCTGTTTGAATGCACAAAGAACATACAAGGAATACTCAACACTACACATGGATTGTTTGTATGTTCACTGTAACTTGTGAAGGAGGCTTGTGTATTGGGGAAAATTTTTAAAAATAGCCATACAAACGGATCCTACCCCTGGAGAGAGACGATCTTCCCTTGGGACATTCCTTATGCCAGTTTGGTGTAGTTTGGTTAGTAGTTTGGTTACAGAGCCAGTTTGGTGTAGTGGTTAAGTGTGCGGAGTCTAATCTGGGAGAACCGGGTTTGATTCCCCACTCCTCCACATGCACCTGGCTGGATGACCTTGGGCAAGCCATAGCTCTGTACCAGCTGTTCCCTCAAGGACAGCTGTGGAAAGAGCTCTCTCAGCCCCACCTACCTCACAGGGTGTCTGTTGTGGGGAGGGGAAGGGAAAGGAGTTTGTAAGCCACTCTGAGACTCTAAGTGAAGGGCGGGGCATAAATCCAATCTCTTCTTCTTCTTCTTCTTCTTCTTCTTCTTCTTCTTCTTCTTCATTATGTACCCTGCCACTGCTATGTAACAGTACCCAGTTTGGCTTCTGTTGATTCTTTATCTAATGCAGGGGCGTAGACTTTCTAAATCCCCGAGGGGGGGCAGGGGCTCTTTTGTGCGCGCGCGCGAAGCGTGCGCGCGCGCACGGGACCATGTCCCCACTGCTCCTCCCCCCCCCCCGGCCCCAGGGAGGCAGACCCACGCAGTTGCGGTGGCGGCGGCAGCCAGCTGGCCGGCTGACTGTCGCCCGCATGAAGCGCGGGACCATGTCCCCGCTGCCTCTCCCCCCACCCCAGGGAGGCAGGAGGGCAGGCTGGGGGTGGGGGGGAAGGAGAGGCGGCGACAGCCAGCTGGCCAGCTGACTGGCCACCGGCGAGCTCTCCATTTTGCCGGGGGTGGCTGAGCCCCCCCCGGAAAATTTTGGGGGAGGCTCGAGCCCTCGAGCCCCCCCGTAGTTGACGCCCATGATCTAATGCACCAGCTAAAGATAATGTCTAGCTTTTTCCATATCAGGAAGCCATGCAGGTAAGTTTGCCAACTTCCAGGCGGGCCAAACAATGGGGACCCCAAGCGTGTGTGCGACACAGAAACAAAAACCCAAGGGTAAACCATCAAAAAATCCACAGATTTCACCAGCTACCAGTAGACATCAGTCTATTGCAGCATAATTACAGTGAATCCATTAATAAAGTAGAGTTGGTGGTCACAATTCAAAAATATCAATGACAATTGAATACTAAATTTGACAAGAATAGGTATAACAATTAAATAGACAAGAAAAAGATCCAACAGCAGACTCCTCTAAATCCTTTCAGTATAATACTGTCCAAAAGACCTCAGAGTCCTCAAGGAAGGCAGAGGATGCCTCAAAGAGACTTCTGCAGCCAAAAACGTCCTTCCCGGGTACGCCAGACGTCTCAAAGCATTCTTCCTCAGCAGGGGTCATTTTGTAGAAAAAGAGGTGCAGGAGCTCATTAGCATACCTATTAGCATAACTCATTAGCATAACCGGCCGAATGTCAGTTTCAGCCCTATTATACCCTATGGGCCACTGAAGTCAATGGCAAAAACTCATAGGGTATATGAGGGGCTGGAGGAGAGGGGATTTGAGGGAGAGGCTCCAAACTTGCAGGGTACTTTCTGGGACCTCTCCCTGAAATATGCACCAAGTTTCAAGAAGATTGGACCATGGGGTCCAATTCTATGGGGCCCCAAACAGGTTGCCCGATCCCCTCCATTGTCCTCTATGGTGGGAAAAAAACATTACTTTTTTCCCACCATTGAGAACAATGGAGGGAATGGGGGCAACCTGTTTGGAGGCCCGTAGAATTGGACCCCCCTGGTCCAATCTTCTTGAAATGTGGTGGGTATTTGCGGGAGAGGTCCCAGAAGCTACCCTGCAAGTTTGGAGCCTCTCCCTCAAACCCCCTCTCCTACAGCTGGTTTTAAAGCCGCCGCCAAATTTCGGTGGCAATTCGGCCCGTGGCTGCCCTAGTTCCCACTCCTGAGCTGGCGGATCTCCGCCCCACCTAGCTCCGGCCCCAAAGGACCCCTGTTCCTCAGTTACATGGCTGAAAAATGGAACCTGATTTCCACAATAATTTAGGCACAGCTCATGAGCTGCATTGGCATATTTGGTAAATATAGCAGAGTTTGCCCACTCATAGAAGTGTAATACTGAGTGCAGTAAAGAAATCTCTCAAGAAGGATATTTCAAAAAAAGGTCAACTTGCATTTGTTCCTGTAGATACAGTTCACATTCAGGTTGCTGTCAAAAGAAGAGAAAGACGCCTGATCTAAAGAGGACTTTTCCTAATCACAAATGGCCAGCTTGTCTGGCATCACATGTGTGGGAGGATGAGGGCATTGTCCCTACAGGAGAGACCAGCAGAGCCATGTGTCTTCATGGAAGGCCATGTGCAGCGAGGGAGAGGACAAAGGGACGGAGAAGTAGGGTCAGAGGGCAGCTCCCAGGTTAAAACAAAGAGAGGCATCCCCGTCAAGGAGATAACACCTAGACACCCTTAGAGTGATGTAGCACACCACAATGTCGAGGCATGCTGAATCGCTCACTCCAACACAGGACACTAATTCCCTCCCAACCCGTTTCCCACTACAGTCCAGTGATCTCCTGAAATGATGCTTGCAGATGACGGGACCCTCCCAAACGGTGTCGTGGGAGCATCTGAGTTCTGCAGGGGGAGGGGGAAATTGCCCTCTCTTTGTGGAAAGTATTGCCAGGATCCAACCCACCCTCGCCCCTCCCTTTTTCTCTAATGGACCAAAGTTAGACAAGGATTCAGGAGGTCCGGATTCAAATCACGGAAGCTTGCTTGCTTGGGCCGGTCAAGTGCTCTCCCCCCAACAAACCTCCTAGAGCTTTTCTGAGACTAAAACTAAGAAAAGGAGAATGAGGCAAGCTGCTTTGGATCAGCTTCAGAAAGAAAGGGTATAAACAAAGGAAATGAATAAAATAAATACAACCTTGGGCCATTGTAAGGAGAGAACAGAAATAATAATAGCGTGATAACGGTAGAAACGAAATAATAGAAATGGTAGCCAATCACAAATCTATGTTTTCTTTTGCTGTTGCCCGCAGCGTCATCCTACATACAATATCAAGTCACATCTAATTTATGGCAAACCCAGAAAGGAGTTTAGAAGGCAAGTGAGAAGCAGAGGTGGGCATAAGAACACAAGAACGTAAGAGAATCTTTGTTGGATCAGGCCAATGGACCATCCAGTCTAACACTCTTGTGTCACACAGTGGCCAAAACCCAGGTGCCATCAGGAGGTCCATCAGTGGTGCCAGAGCTCCAGAAGCCCTCCCACGGTTGCCCTCCAAGCACCAGGAATACAGAGCATCACTGCCCCCAGACATCAGAACATAAGAGAAACCATGATGGATCAGGTCAGTGGCCCATCCAGTACAACACTCTGTGTCACACAGTGGCCAAAACCCAGGTGCCATCAGGAGGTCCGCCAGCAGGGACAGAACTCCAGAAGCCCCCCCCAGTGGCCCCACAAGCACCAAGAAGATAGAGCATCAGTGCCCCAGATAGAGTGTTCCCTCTGTGCCTTGTGGCTAATAGCCACTGATGGACCTCTGTTCCCTAGGTTTATCCAGTCCCCTCTTGAACCTGTCTGTGTTTGTAGCCACCACCACTTCCTGTGGCAGTGAATTCCACGTGTTGATTACTCAACCACTGCCGCCTTCTGCAGCCCCCAACAAAGTACCAACCCCCCCCCCCCCAACAAAGTAACCAAAGAGGCCAGGAATTTAGCACAAGACACTGGCTAGACCACCACGCCGCGGTTGAGGCCTCCTTAGAGTCAATGCTTCTGAATCAAACATGGTTGAAAATAATAAAAGCTTTGTTTTAAAACAAAACACATGGTTGTGTGACTGCTTCTTCTGCTTCCATTCCACCGCATCGGAATGATGCTAATGTCGCCACGGGCGCATTGCACGGCTCTCATGCTTTTGTGTGTGTGCTCAGCGCATTAAGAGATCATCAACCGAGCACTGCTGCAGGAGTTCAAAATATTAATACAGTCATAATGCTAATCATAAAATTATTTGTGATTAAGTGAGAATTAAGTACCAAGGCTAAGTATAATTAAGTGAATGTGAAGATCATTTGCGGCGAGTAGGAGGTAATAGAAATTGCATAAGATGAGTGGAAATGAAGAAGAAAGTTTCCCCCCCCCCCCCAGAGTGATGATAGCACTACCAGTGTTGTGATCACCAAGATATTGGGTGCATTCACACGCAGAATTAGCTGCGCGATAGCCACGAATGCCAGGTGGATTTTCATGCCACGATCACACGAGAACATCGGGCAAGCGGCCTGCGACCGTCGGCAACCCATTGCACTCCACCGAAGAAGCTGAATTTAAAAATACCTGGAAAACTGCGGTATCAAACGGGTTTGCAATGGGCCGCAGATGGAATTTCCCATGTGATTACTCCAGCGCGCTCCCATTGTGTCAGTGATCCCTCGCTGAAGCGCACCGGAAGCATGCAGCGAAGAAAAAAACCCAATTCCCCTGCCGTCGTGTCTGATCATGCAGTGGCAGGTCAAATTACCGTGGAGAAAATAGCCTCGTTACCCCCCCCCCTCATTATCTGGCACGTGTGGCCACACCCCTAGTTAGGAAACCCTACCATTCTAGGGTGAATACCATGGCCAGTGGGAGGGGGCAATCATCCTGTGGAGAAAAATTAGAGAGAAAAATAAGACCTTGCATACTTGTAAATAGTTGTGACCACAGAGTTTCTGATGGTTCCTAGAGCGAACCTGGTCACTTCCAGGAAGCTCTAGGAATGGCAAGAAACTCTATGGTCGGAACCAGTGTTCCCTCTAAGCTGAATTAGTGTGAGCTAGCTCACAGTTTTTTAGCCTCCGGCTCACCCATTTTTGTCTTAGCTCAGGAAGGATGGCTCCAGAGCAAACTACTTTCTGCAGCAGACAAATCGCTCGCTCACCACTTTAATGCCCGTAGCTCACAAAGTAGAATTTTTTGCTCACAAGACTCCACAGCTTAGAGGGAGCATTGGTTAGGATACCATGGGAGATATCAATGCTTTTTTCGTTTGAATAGAGAAACCACCACCATCCCCCCAAAAAAGCTTTCAGTAAATGCTTTGGGACTTTTCAGAATTCTGCAGGTTAGAAAAAGAGATTTGTGATAAATAAAAGGATATTGAAATGGAAATCTATTGTGTTTGAACCAAGCCAGAGAAGATAACTGCTCATCACAGAAGGGTTCCCCCCCAGAAATGTCATTAGTAAGATAATTAACTGGTTAAATTTAATTTTTACTTGATCTGTATTGGAATTTGTAAATATTTTTGATATTTTAATGTTTATAATTTATAGTGTCATTGAAGACATATTATTTTATCGTTGCTTTGATAGCTATTATGTTAACCGTATTGGTTGTATTGTGGTCTTTGACCACAATAAACTTATCTTATCTTATCATGAGTAAGATTAAGAATTCAATGAAGCAAAGCTTTTCTACATTTTGGTTTGATTTGGCAGATGATTTATAATCTGTTCAGTGGTCAGGATCATATACCACATTGCACACATGACCATCCACACACTCACTGAGATAACACATGGATGATGATGATGATGATGAAGAAGAAGAAGAAGAAAAGATCGGATTTATACTCTGCCCTTCACTTGGAGTCTCAGAGTGGCTTACAAACCCCTTTCCCTTCCCCTCCCCACAACAGACTCCCTATGAGATAGGTGGGGCTGAGAAAGCTCTGACAGAAACTGCTCTTTTTCAAGAACAGCTGTGCCAGAGCTATGGCTTGTCCAAGGTCATCCAGCAGGTGCAAGTGGAGGAGTGGGGAATCAAACCCGGTTCTCCCAGATGAGAGTCCGCACACTTAACCACTGCACCAAACTGGCTCTCTGTATTGATGTATCTTCATGGCATGCAAACCAAAAGAGCCCATTTGCAACATCAGTGCTTATAGGTCCTTCTTGGTATTTTCTGGGTATATTTCAGCATCCCAGAGTTATCTGGGATATTTTGGGGGAAACAGGTCTTGTACGCCGCTCTGAGCCTGCAATACCAAATCAATGTTCTTGTACTTATGTTTACATCCTCTAACTTAAGACCAATCAACAACATTTCGGGCACCACTGCTCAACTTTTTGAGGGGTTTGCCTTTGCTGTGTGTTTTTTCTTGTTTTTTTTTTCCTTAGGTTTATTGGGCTAAAAAAAATTCAAAATTTCTGGAAAATCACAGAACTCGATACTTTACTGGTATTGGGAGCCAGGATTTTTTGGGAATCCTGATTTTTGGGGGGGGGGGGGGCCAATAGACCCAAACTGAAAAATTCCTGGGGAGGGATTGTACACCCCTATTCAGTTTGGGAAAGAGATGACTAAAGGAGGACATGATAGAGGTTTATTAAATTATGCATGGAGTGGAGAGAGTGGACAAAGAGAGCCTTTTCTCTCTCTCCCAAAATGCTAGAACTCAAAGGCATCCGATGAAGCTGGTGGGCAGTCGTTTTCAGGAAGGACAAAAGGAACTTGACATGGAGAGTGATGAAAATGTGGAATTTGCTGCCAGATGATGTAGTGATGGCCACAGGAATAAACAGCTTTCAAAGGGGATTAGATAGATTCATGGAGGAGAGGTCTATCAGTGGCTACTAGTCATGGTGGCTGTGGGGAACCTCCACACACAGAGGCACCAAGCCTCTGATTCCCAAAGCCAGGAGGCAACCTCAGGGGAAGGCCTCGGCCTCTCTGCCCTGTTGTTGGCCCTCCAGAGGAACTGGCTGGCCACTGTGTGAGACAGGATGCTGGGCTAGATGGACCACTGGTCTGATCCAGCAGGGCTCTTCTGATGTTCTTAGGAAGGCCTTGGCCTCCATGCCCTGTTGTTGGCCCTCCAGAGGAACTGGCTGGCCTTTGTGTGAGACAGGATGCTGGACTAGATGGACCACTGGTCTGATCCAGCAGGGCTCTTCTCATGTTCTTATGAAGGCCTCGGCCTCTCTGTCCTGTTGTTGGCCCTCCAGAGGAACTGGCTGGACACTGTGTGAGACAGGATGCTGGACTAGATGGACCACTGGTTTGATCCAACAGGGCTCTTCTGGTGTTCCTATGAAGGCCTCAGCCTCTCTGCCCTGTTGTGGGCCCTCCAGAGGAACTGGTTGGCTGCTGTGTGAGGCAGGATGCTGGACTAGATGGACCACTGGTCTGATCCAGCAGGGCTCTTCTGATGTTCTTAGGAAGGCCTCGGCCTCTGTGTCCTGTTGTTGGCCCTCCAGAGGAACTGGCTGGCCTTTGTGTGAGACAGGATGCTGGACTAGATGGACCACTGGTCTGATCCAGCAGGGCTCTTCTTACGTTCTTATGTTCTACCAGGGAGGTGCCGCTTCCAGTCAGACTCCACCTGCTAAGTGTTACTCTGCTTTTAGCCCTGTGACTCTTCCTGTCCTCACGTTGATTTGTCTCGAAGTCCTTATCCAATCTGAAATGCTACCCAGGGGCTTTTAATTGGGTTCTGAAAAGTCCTGGCTTAGGTGATTGCTATCGGTATTTGAACAGAATGTTCTGCAAAGAGTTTGCCAGGAGGTTGTTGGATACCCACGGAAAGGCATCAGGTTCAAAGGTACCGTCAATGGGAATTGGTTTTTGATGAGCCAAAGGACACTTAGATGTGTGTGTGTGTGGGGGGGTAATTTGGCCTTGAAGAAAGGCTGGAGCAAAATCCTCGATGACAGACCCCCAAACAACGGCCGTGGCTCCTGGTCGCTTCCTTCCGGTTTCCAAAAGCTGGTTTTTCTCTTCCCCGCTGAACTGTATTTATCTTGACAAAGAGAAGTGAAAAATGAGAGCCACTAAATGGCAACAGCTGCTCCTATCTGGGAAAGCAGCGTTGCGGTTTGTACTCGGCGCAGCCTGCGAGCTAATATCGCGGCCTTGGATGGAAAGCTGCCTTTAAACAGTTCCCAGAAAGGAAATGAATCTCATCATTTCACTTGGTATAAATACAATTGTCTCCACAGGTTCTGTGGTCAGTTGGATCCTGTGACCAGTAGAGCTGATAGCCAAACATTTCCTGCCCCCCTCTTGCCCCCCAGGGAGTGTTCACTGCGGGCAACATTTGTCGAGCGGGGTTCTGACTGGACTAATTTTAACAGCAGCGAAGGTGATGTACTTTTGGTGGGTACACACTGGAGGCTGGATGTTTCAATTATACCACGGAATAGTACAGAATAAAGCCGCGCTTCTTGCCAAAACTAGCCGCAACAGATGTCTCATTTCCTGACACAATATTTTTTTCAAAAAAAACCTTCCTCAGGCTAAAATTTTCCCTCACGGAAACGTTCTCTCCGAAACATAGAGCAAATTGAATTCTTCTAAATCCTGCATGGTGTGCCCCGGGGTTGAGATCATAGAGCGGGAATGCTAGAAGGGACCAAAGGGTGAGCTAGCTTTATCACTGCCACCTGAATACACCACACCTCAGAAAGGAGATTATAGCATTGGAAAAAGTGCAGAAAAGGGCAACTAGGATGATAAAAGGGTTGGAACACTTTCCCTATGAAGGAAGGTTGAAGCGCTTGGGGCTCTTTAGCTTGGAGAAACGATGGCTGAGGGGTGACATGATCGAGGTTTACAAGATGATGCATGGGATAGAGCAGGTAGAGAAAGAAGTCCATTTCTCCCTTTCTCACAAGACAAGAACTCGGGGGCACTCCATCGCTGAGCAGTCGGGTTAGAACAGATAAAAGTACTTCTTCACCCAAAGAGTGATTAACACATGGAATTCATTGCCACAGGAAGTGGTGGCAGCTACAAGCATGGACGGCTTCAAGAGGGAATTGGACAAACATATGGAGCAGAGGTCCATCAGTGGCTATTAGCCACAAGGTATAGATAGGGACTCTCGATCTGGGGCAAGTGATGCTCTGTATTCTTGGTGCTTGGGGGGGGCAGTGGGAGGGCTTCTGAAGTTCTGGCCCCACTGGTGGACCTCCTGAGGGCACCTGGTATTTTTGGCCACTGTGACACAGAGTGTTGGACTGGATGGGCCACTGGCCCGATCCAACATTGGCTCTTCTTATGTTCTTATGCTCAACAGCAAGGCAAGACAACCCACATATCGATCTACACATGTTTAGCTGTTGGACGTATGGATTCCAAAAGGTGTTGGTGGGGGAGGGAACCACCATGTGACACATAGGTATTTACACCATGTGACCACCAACCTCCAAGAGGTTGCTGAAGATCTCCTTGGACTGAAACTTATCTCCAGGTGGTAGAGATCAGAGAAGAAGAAGAAGAAGAAGAAGAAGAAGAAGAGATTGGATTTATACCCCGCCCTTCACTTGTAGTCTCAGAGCGGCTTACAAACTCCTTTTCCCTTCCCCTCCCCACAACAGACACCCTGTGAGGTAGGTGGGGCTGAGAGAGCTCTTACGGGAACAGCTGGTACAGAGCTGTGGCTTGCCCAAGGTCATCCAGCCAGGTGCAAGTGGAGGAGTGGGGAATCAAACCCGGTTCTCCCAGATTAGAGTCCGCGCACTTAACCACTACACCAAACTGGCTCTCAGTTCAACTGGAGAAAATGGCCACTTTGGAAGGTGGACTCTGTGACATTCTACCCCACTGAAAGAAAATGGGAACACAAAGGAACCCCGACAAGGAGGCGGGATCCCCTTGAAACTGACAAGAACAGTGGAGAAAACCTGAGACGGGGAAGGGGGGAGAACCTCTTCAACCTGTGCCTGTCATTTCCCCAGAAAGCACTTTCCTGGGGGCAGCTTCTTTGGGGGGCTGTAACTCAGATCTTGTAAATGCAATTATCATCAAATTTGGTGAGCAAGTAGACGAGAGTCAGCCCGAGATCCCCTGTGAGTTTGGTGTCTCTAGCACACCGGGGGGGGGGGCATTCTACCAGGTTATGAACTTCACAAACCAAACCAGTTTGTTTGATGGCTAAAATTCGTCATGGTCTGTGGTTCGCGAACTAGGCATGCCATGAACCATGAACCAAACTGCATTTTCCTGGTTCATGCCTATCCCTATTTATACACTACCTCTTATACTTATACAACCAGTGAGACTCACTATTTAGGATCCTTACAACTACATACTGAAGGGAGCAGTCCTAAGTGGGTCTTCTCTGAAGTAAGCCCTGTGTTATTCTATTGGGTTTTCTCCCAGGACAGTGTCCTTAGGATTGCAGCCTAAATATGTAACAGCATTCTCTGCTTCCCCACAGGTCCTATTTTGTACAAATGTAATTTATTTCACAGTGCTCAGGTACAGAATAGAAAGTGATGAGAATAGATTCGATAATCTTCATATAAGGACCCAGATACTCTGCAGCGAACGTTTGTCCATTAGAACTCACACAAAGAAGAAGCCCGACTTCTTTGTGACAATACATTAGATGTATCATTACACTGTGATGAAAAGCCCAGCTTTTCTCAAACCACTTCTTAAAGGGCCGTGCCCTACTTGATGCCAAATACGATTCCATAACAGAAGTTTTTGAATACAAAGTGCAGAAAGCCTGCAAGAAATGCATCACTTCATATTCAAACTCTTCTCTTACGGAACTGTGTTCGACATCAAGTAAATCACCGCCCATTAAGAAGTGGTTTGGGAAAACCGGTGTGTTCTTATGCTGGACAAAGTATGACATCAGTGTGACATTTGTCCTGGGTGGCTTATAGTGCGATCCTAAGCAGAGTTTCACACTTGGGTATGAACCAAAGCGTTGAGGCAGGTCTACTCAGAAGTATGTCCCACTTAGAGAAGTCCTAATTTAAAGCAGGCCTACTCAGAAGTAAGTCCCCAAAACCCAAGCAGGGCTGCGGTCAGATGTGCCTTGAATTTGACACAACATTGTGCAATCACACACCATTTGTAGCCTCAGCTTGTCACTGCCCGATCAGATAGCACATTTGGCTGAGTAATTGGGGGGGGGGGGGGTTGGGGTTTTTTTTTGGCCTTTTGTTTCCCATGCACATAAACGAGGAATTACACCTCCACACTGAGGGTTCCCCATGGAGTATGCGGTTATGCGCATACTACTAAGCGAGGGGGGGGGACAGCACCGAGTCGGAATGGAATGGGCAGACCATCCCAACGGCTTGAGTGCGTGCTTGAGTGATCAGACAGTCCGTAGCCCGTCTGCAAGCATGAGGTCCAGACTTTCCCGGTGTATTTTAACTCCGCTTCCACAGGGTGCTGACGGCTGTGGGACCTTTCCCAGATTTTGCTGTCTGCTCATGCCCTTTAGATCTATCAGACATTCGCAGCTGATTCAGATCTAAAGGCGTGTCTGACGGTGGCATAGAGCTGCCAGATCCCCCCCCCAGCCACCATCAGAGTGTAGTGGGGTGGGGTTGCCAGCTCCAGGTCGGGAAACTCCCAGAGATTTGGGGGATGGACAAGGACCTCAGTGGAGTACAACACCCTAGAGCCCACCCTCCAAAGTATCCGTTTTCTCCAAGGGAACTGATGTCTGCAGTCTGAAGATGAGCTGTCATTCTGGGGGATTTCCAGGTCCCACCTGGAGGCTGCCCTCCCTAAATCTATGTAGGACCACAGCATAAATCTGCTTAGGATTCCACTTTACGTTTGCAGAATTCAACAACAGGCTGCCCAACCAGTGCAAAGTAAATGGATAAATATTTATTCACTTGAAGATAGGCTAATGTGCTCCCGAGCTAAGGCGCCGTGTCTCTCGTTTCCTTCGAATCTGCTTCTTAACCTTTTCACAATTGACCTCCTCCTGTTTCGTTGAAGGGACTGTTGCATCCAGATGGCTGCTGCAACAATGAAATGTGTCCGTTTCCACAGGAATCATTTGCAAATGTTTAACAAATCTTAAAATAAGCAGCTTTTTAAAGGGACAGTTAGATGCTCGTTCTTTCTGCATGAAGAGTCGACATTGGTATCTATGGCAAATGGTTAGCGAGCGTTCCCTGTTAGCCATCTGCACTATTGCAAGTTGGGAGAACATCACTTGTCTGGGGGGGAAATCCTGGTTTCTTGTTTTCAATCCAGAATTAAGCGATAACGGTTATATGAAAGCCCTGGAGGAGGAGGTGTAAGCTGTAAGGCGCTGTTTTGCGCTGTTATGAACAATAATTTCATAAGTGAAAGATCATGGACAATGAAGCTTAGTGCATGAGAGGACTCATGACAGGAAAACATAGGCCAACTGCAGACACGCGCCATCCTATGCCAGGAAACGACAGTCCAGCAGAAGCCCATTGTTCCAGTTCCCAGAAGCCTCTCTGAGCACAGAAGCCAGCTTGTGACTCTGGTTCAGCTCTGCTTGCAAAAACAGGTCCAGACTTGTCACCACCAAGTCTCTGTGTATCAGGATCCTCCCCCTCCCCCCAACAGACATTGTTCCAGCTAAATAAAGGCTTAATTGCCCACTTCACACGGACTATAGAAGCAGTTAACGGACAGTTGACTTGGCCAGGTCAAGAGTGTAATCCCTTCTGGAGAGCCAGTTTGGTGTAGTGGTGAAGTGCGCGGACTCTAATCTGGGAGAACCGGGTTTGATTCCCCACTCCTCCACTTGCACCTGGCTGGATAACCTTGGGCAAGCCATAGCTCTGGCACAGCTGTTCTCTCAAGGACAGCTTGGGAAAAAGCTCTCTCAGCCCCACCTACCTCACAGGGTGTCTGTTGTGGGGAGGGGAAGGGAAAGGAGTTTGTAAGCCGCTCTGAGACTACAAGTGAGTGAAGGGTGGGATATAAATCCAATTTCTTCTTCTTCTTCTTCTTCTTCTTCTTCTTCTTCTTCTTCTTCTATGACTCATCCTTCCTCCAGACCAGGTGTCTCCAGATGTGGTTATGTCATTCTTTAAACATTGCCCACACCTATCCTATACCCTATTGGTTAGAACTTTAGAGGCGGATCAGCCCAGAGGAGGTGGCCTGCCAAGCCAGCCCCCAGCGACACCCTCCCTTAAGAGCAGTCTCCCGAGCTCCAGATCTCAGTTCTCTTGCTATCTCCCTCCTGTCTTGTTCCCAACCTCCCTCCTGGACCCTTGTGTGCATGCTAGGGCCCGCCATGTGCTTCTGCTGGTTCAGAGCATGTGATCCCCCCCCCCTTTCCAAATACCCGCTATTCTTCTAGCAGGACGGAAACCAGGCTTCTGGAAGGTAAATATTTCCCTCTACAGGATACCATCACCTTCCTGCTAATGCAACCGTCTCTTTAATTCTATCTTACTTCTTCGACCTTTATGATTGTAATTTTTGCAACATCTGCATGATTCCCTTTTATTATTATTATTAAGTAAACTAAAGACTCTTTTTAACTTCATTTGAGTCTCTGTATCTCCTTTTGGGAGGTCTGAGAGAGGCCCAGCCTCTGTATACAAAGGTGCTAGGTCTGTTAATGCCTACTGCTGATTATTAAGAGCTAATATTCCCCCAATATTGATAACAGAATATAGCAGTCAGTTTAACAGAGGAGGAGGAGAATGGATTTATACTCTGCCCTTCACTACCCGAAGGAGTCTCAGAGCAGCTTACAATCCCCTTTCCCTTTCTCTTCCCACAACAGACACCCTGTTAGGTAGATGGGGCTGAGAGTGCTCTTTCAGGACTGCTCATGAGAGAACAGCTCTGCGAGAACTTAAGAACATAAGAGAAGCCAATGTTGGATCAGGCCAGTGGCCCACAACAGACACCCGGTGAGGTACGTGGGGCTGAGAGAGCTCTGAGACAACTGTCCTTGAGGGAACAGCTGGAACAGAGCTACGGCTTGCCCAAGGTCATCCAGCCAGGTGCAAGTGGAGGAGTGGGGAATCAAACCCAGTTCTCCCAGATTAGAGTCCGTGCACTTAATCACTACACCAAACTGGCTCCCATATGCTGATGCCAGCCCTACCCCTCGCCTCCCTTCACCCCATCCATCTGAAGATGTGAACATATGGCACATTCTTTGTTTAGGGTCAAACGAGGTTCTTCAGAAAGACCGGGACTAGGAGCGGCGTTCCAGAGAAATGGGCCAGAAGGCAATGCAGCAACTGGGCTCAGCTGCAGCCGTGACTTTTATGAATGGTTTACTGGAAAGCAAATTAAACAGCCACATCAGTCCAAAGATGAGCTCGGCCACTGTTACTGTTCCAAGCCCGCAGATGGGTAATTCGCTAGGAAAGTGCTTTCCTGGCCCAGCGTTTCAACAGTCTTCCACGGTTTAGGTCACTTTCTTTGCCATGGGTGGGAAGGAGGAGCACACCCTTTGCTATAATTTAGGATATTCTTTCACACCAACACCTCTCTCACACCCACTCCTCTTTCACACCCACTCCTCCAGTTTGGTGTAGTGGTTAAGTGCGCGGACTCTAATCTGGGAGAACCGGGTTTGATTCTCCACTCCTCCACTTGCAGCTGCTGGATGACCTTAGGCAAGCTGTAGTTCTGGCACAGCTGTTCTTGAAAAAGAACAGTTTCTGTCCAAGCTCTCTCAGCCCCACCTACCTCACGGGGTGTCTGTTGTGGGGAGAGGAAGGGACAGGAGATAGTGAGCTGCTCTGAGACTCCCTTGGGTAGTGAAGGGTGGGGTACATATCCAATCTCTTCTTCTTCTTCTTCTTCTTCTTCTTTTTCTTCTTCTTCTTCTTCTTCCTTTACAAGAGATATTTTTAAAAAAAGATCTATTCCTTTTTCCTCCCGATTGGAAAGCTAACTTCTAATTCATATCCTTAACAAGCTCCGAAGCTATTTTTCCAAGGGTATCTGAGTCATAAATGCTTCCATTCGACATTTCCTGCACGTTGGGTCTAAAGCGTCTGCAAATTAAACACTTTAATAAAGATCGTGAGGTGGGTTCGCGCCGTAATTGTATCAATTTAAAATTGTGAAGCTGCTGACAGCGATCTCAGGTCTGTTCTCAGTGGGTAATTCTGCATCTGGCATTCGCGCCACATTTTCTCAACTGGGAGGGGAAAGCGCAGCTCAAAACCACATTCGGATACCCGAGGGCAACACCGTACTGACTGCAAAGTCACCCCTGAATGGCCATAAGTCTATGCAGAAGGTACCATAAAATCCTATGCTCAAAGGAAGCGAAAGCGGCATGGAGAGTGTGATGGGTACCGTACAATCCGACAATCAAAGGAAGTGAAAGCAGCAGGCAACGCAGAGGGGAATTTCTGTTCCAACGGAGGGAAAAGCCAATGCAGAATCAGCCGGAGGAATGGGATCACATCATCCTCCAATCCAACTTTGCAAAGACGATGCGAAGGCACTCCGGAACTGAGGGCTGGAAGAAATTGTCTCTCTTTTTGTTCCTGACGTTTCTGGCAAAGTTTGTGTGTGAGAGAGAGAGCCGGGCTCCTTCACCTACAGCCTGCCAATATGAAACCGGCACCATCGCCATGGCAACCCGGGTCTTCTGCCATCCATAAAAAATAAAGGGCCAGCAATTAGTTTTCAGCGATAGCATCTTATGTTTAACTGCCAGGAGCAGCAGCAACACGGGTCACCCCTTGTTACGACAGCCGGTTCTTCTTGGTCAAACAAAAGGAAGCAGGAGCCACTCCGATCGACCGTGATGGACACAATCATAAATTGTTAGCATCAACCAATTTCCCTGCGATAAACAATCGGACTCGGACAGCTGCTCTCCTTGCCTTCCCTTCCTGAGAAAGGAGTCAAACTGTCCGTTTGCTGTCTTATGTGAAGAGTGTCACGGGCTGGCTGCCGGGAGGGTGAGAGAGAGCGGAAGTCCAAGTCCAGTCCGAGGTCAGAATCAAGGGGTAGCAAGCAGGAGCCATAACAACAGAGTCCGGAGTACAAACTGAGAGCGTAGTCGTTGGAAGCCGGAGTCAAGGAGCCGAGAGTTCAAAGCACGAATCAGGAATCGGGAGCAGGGGCGAGGAAGGTGCGGAGCGTTGTCAAACTGACCAGTTGCTGGCACGAGGAACCAGCATCAGGAAGAGAAGCTAAAGACCCCTCGGGTGCCGGGGTTAATTCGTGCTCAGTGTGTGTGTCCCGGCTTCTGTTAGAACTCAGGGCTGAGGGACCGACTGCTGCGCAGCCGCGCCTCCCTCCGTCGAGACAGTAAGTCTTGCCTGAGCTGGTTCCGCAAACACACCGTCGGAGGAGGCGAGTCAAGGGGGCTGCCCGTCGGGCGTTGTTCCTCTGCCGCTGTTGCTGGGACAGGTGGTAGGGATACGCTGGCAAGCTCCGAGGTTTCATCAGGGTCAGGTGTGGGCTCTGCTGAAGCCGGGAGCGCGGGCTCTGCTGGAGCCGGGGCCACATCCTCAGCAGGACTCATGACAAAGAGTGTATGCCTGCTAATTTATAAATGTGAGTATACTAATAGTTCCAGGCAGGGGTCATTTCGTAGAAAAAGAGGTGCAGGAGCTCATTAGCATCACTCATTTGCATAACTCATTTGCATATGCCACACCCCCTAACATACCGGAAGTGTGTCAGAAGGCAACCCCCACCCCTCACGCTCCACTCCACAGGTGAGTGAAACTGACCTGCTCTTCCTCCATTCCCTTCCCCATCCAATACTTTGTGCAATAAAAATAAGTGTCAAGAACACACCCTCATTCTCTTCCTGCTCCCTTGAAACCACCAGGTTTAAAGGAGGCTTGAGATACCCAGGACATGTGCACCACCCACCCCTTCCCCTTCCCACAACAAGACACCCTGTGAGGTAGGTGGGGCTGAGAGAGGTCTTTCCAGAACTGCCCTTGAGAGAACAGCTCTGAGAGAACTTGTGACTGGCCCAAGGTCACACCAGCAGCTGCATGTGGAGGAGTGGGGAATCAAACTCGGTTCTCTCAGATTAGAATCAAACTCGGTTCTCCTGACCACTACACCAAACTGATAAGGTGGAAGCTGCTGAAGGGTTGGTGAAATTTCTCCAGTACTTATGTGCCATGTGCCCAGATAAAAAATGGTATACTTAGAAAATTTATATGCCACCTTGGGCAAATCTCTGGAAAAGTAGCACACAGTCATAAAAGGAACAATGATAAAATTATCAATATTAAAACAAAACATTAAAATCAATAAAGACCCTAGCAGGGCTTTCCCGGGGGCGCTGCACCTCTGCACTGCTCGGGGAAGCCGAGGAGGGGGCGGGGCTTGGTCATGTGCCCGCCCCCTGGGCTCCTCACTCCCGGAGCTGCGCTCCTGTGTGCTCCCGCTCCAACGGACCCCTGGTTCCAGGGATCGTGGTGGCTCAGAGGTTAAGACACTGAGCTGCAGACCAGAAGGTCTATAATTGAGCAGTTTGAGATCTGAGTGCCGTGTGACGCAGTGAGCTCCCGTCTCTGGCCCCAGCTCCTGCCAGCCTAGCAGTTCGAAAGCAAGAAGTTGCAAATAGATAAATAGGTCCCACTTCCGTGGGAAGGTAACAGCGTTCCGTGGGCCTCGGCATTTAGTCATGCCGGCCACACGACCACGGAGAAGTCTTCGGACAGCACTGGCTCTTCGGCTTGGAAACAGAGATGAGCCCTGTCCCCTAGAATTGGATTCGGCTGGCTTTCGAGCAAGGGAAACCTTTACCTTTTTTAATAATAGTTGCTCCGATTCCTAAGGAGTTAGAACATTCTCAGAGGAGAGTTGGGGGAGAGTCGCTCTTGAGCCACTAATAGTTAATTCGAGAGGCAGCCTGGAATTTGGATCCGGCAGGTATGCCATAAATTGGAGTCTGGCTTATTCAGGCCATCATTTTCCGAGCGGGAGTTAGAAGCACTGGCCTATTTTGCCTTGTGGGATCGCGAGGCACCAAAAATAAAAAAAAATATGTTGAAGTGTGTCAGGGAATGACTTGTCTTTCATTAGCAGCACCTTTCTACACAGCCGAACGCATCGGTGGGATTTTCTCCTGCACACCCAGATCAGAGGCGTCTTTCGATAGAAGACCTCTTTCTGCCTCTCTGTGTCTCTCTCTGTCTAGTTAATCTTAAATACTTTCCCCACTGAAATTTCTAAAACAGGTAACACCATTCACAGAGGAGCCTTCAGCACCCAGCTAGCCCCAAACTAAACCTGGTTAAGATTCAGAGACCCACTTCTGATTTCAGAAGGTGCCGCCGCTCGCATTCTTCAGTGGATTGTCATTTCCCGGGGGGTATAATTCCAGTGATTGCAGTTGCGATTCAGGTAACCTTTCGAACTGGAGAAGAAAATATAGAATTTTCAGCGTTTTTATTCTTGTTTGCCGGTGAGCTGAGATTAATGTTCTGCTAGGGTTGCCAAGTGACTTACCTCTAATAGCAGGGGAGCGTTGGCCCCAGGCTGGGACATTCGCACGTGCGTGGTGCGCTGACGTTGCCAGGAAGTGACGTCATCACGCTGGGCACGTCACCAGGCGACACTCTGGTAATCGCCCTGAAAACTCTATGGTACCATAGAGTTTTCAGGGCAATTGCTAGAGGGCCGCCTGGTGACGTGCCCAGCGTGATGACGTCACTTCCGGATGACGTCATCATGCCAGGCATGTCGGCCTGATCTGGCCACTTCGGGGATGGGGTTCCCCCCACCAGCCAGATCTGGACCAGTGGATTGGGGGGTGTTCTAGTGGGGGAATCCCCCCCTGGGGGGGAGACAAATAGTTCATCTAGTCCAGCATCCTGTCTCACACAGAGGCCAACCAGTTCCTCTGAAGAGCCAGCAACAGGGTCTAGAGGCCGAGGCCTTCCCCTGATGCTGCCTCTTGGCTCTAGGATTCAGAGGACTCATGCCTCTGAGTGTGGAGGTTCCCCTTAGACACCATGGCTGGTAGCCACTGATAATCATATCCCTCACGGATCTTTCTAAGCCCCTTTGACAGCTGTTTGTTCATGTGGCCATCACTGCATCCTCTGGTAGTGAATTCCACATTTTAATCACTCTCGGTGTAAAGTAGTATTTCCCTTTGTCTGTCCTAAACCTACCGCCCATCAGCTTCATTGGAGGCCCTCAAGTTCTAGTATTTGGGGAGAGGGAGAAGAAGTTCTCTTTGTCAGTTCTCTCCACCCCGTACATAATTTCATATATGTAATCTTTTCTAAACTGAAAAGTCCCAGCCTCTTCAGGCTTTCTTTATAGGGAAGGTGCGCCAACCCCCTCATCATTTTGGTGGCCCTCCTCTTTCCTTTTAATTGGAGACGCCAGGGATTGAACCTGGGACCTTCTGCATGCCAACAGAGGCTCTTCCACTGAGCCACAGCCCCTACCCACAACTGGCCCATCAAAGACAGTATTGTCTACTCAAATAGGCAGTGAGTCTCCAGGATTTCTGGTGGAGGTCTTCCACATCACCTACCACCTGATCCTGGGGATTGACCTCTTTTTATTCACTCGCTGCTTCCCTGACAGAATTTGCTCCTGCAGTTCTGAGGCGGCCTTTGAGATGGCATGTGGGTGTCACCACCCACCTCCTACCCCTTTTCCCCCCTATCCAAACATGCAAGTCTTGTCTGGGTTGTCAGCACTGAACACCGGAACTATTGTGGGCGGCAGAGTTGAAATGCAGCATATTCCTTGGGGCTTTCGCCAAGCCGCCACAAATGACAAACGGAACACTGGCAGATGTGAAAGGAAAAGAAGGGCTTCGTTCAAGAACTTCCTGAAGTGCTTTAAGTAGCTAACGATGCCATTTTAAGCAGCAGCCCGGTGCTTCTTGTGGAATCTAGTTGTGCCCTAATGTTGATCCTTCTTACAGCATTTTTGAAAGGATGACTGAGATCAAATTTGTGACATGCTGTGTACATTGAGGAAAACACAACATAAACATTAAGTCATATTCTTGTCTTCAGGGGTCCGTTGGAGCGGGAGCACACAGGAGCGCAGCTCCGGGAGTGAGGAGCCCAGGGGGCGGGCACATGACCAAGCCCCGCCTCCTCCTCGGCTTCCCTGAGCAGTGCAGAGGCGCAGCGCCCCGGGGAAAGCCCTGCTAGGGTCTTGATTGTTTTTAATGTTTTGTTTTAATATTGATAATTTTAATCATTGTTCCTTTTATGACTGTGTGCTGCTTTTCCAGAGACTTGCTCAAGGTGGCATATAAATTTTCTAAGTATACCATTTTTTATCTGGGCACATGGCACATAAGTACTGGAGAAATCTCACCAACCCTTCAGCAGCTTCCACCTTATCAGTCTGGTGTAGTGGTCAGGAGTTGGACTCTAATCTGGGAGAACCGAGTTTGATTCCCCACTCCTCCACATGCAGCTGCTGGTGTGACCTTGGGCCAGTCACAAGTTCTCTCAGAGCTCTTCTCTCATGAGCAGTTCTCAAAAGACCTCTCTCAGCCCCACCTACCTCACAGGGTGTCTTGTTGTGGGGAGGGGAAGGGGAAGGGATGGGTGGTGCACGTGTCCTGGGTATCTCAAGCCTACTTGAAACCTGGTGGTTTCAAGGGAGCAGGAAGAGAATGAGGGTGTGTTCTTTACGCTTATTTTTATTGCACAAAGTATTGGGTGGGGAAGGGAATGGAGGAAGAGCAGGTCAGTTTCACTCACCTGTGGAGTGGAGCCTGAGGGGTGGGTGTTGCCTTCTGACACACTTCCAGTACGTTAGGGGGTGTGGCATATGCAAATGAGTTATGCTAATGAGTGATGCTAATGAGCTCCTGCACCTCTTTTTCTACGAAATGACCCCTGCTTGTCTTCCCTTCGAGGCTCCCCAGAGCTATCCATTCTCCATTCTCCAGGCTATACAGAATGTACAGATTTTCTCTGGGCATTAGAATCTGGAGATCATTTTGTTAACTGAAATGCAGTCTCCATGTTTGGGTTTGGGTTTGATGTCCCTGGGGGACAGCATGGTGCCCTGGGGGACAGCATGGTGCCCGTGGGTGCCTGTGGGTGCCTGCCAAGTGTTTTTATGAAGTGGGTGGGGCCACGTGGGGCTTTTTGAGTTACTGGTGTTATTAATGATACCGGCTTTTTGTAAAGAGCTGAAGAGCTACGATCAAAGTTATGCCTAACCCCACTCCCTGGCATTTTGTGGTTGGCTCCGCCTCCTGCGGCGGCCATTTCTGTCATTGCACTCACCATTCTCTGTCAAAATTCTAAATGTGCCCACAGGCAGTTGAGAACCCCTGCCTTGGAATCTCTGGAGCTGCCTTCCCCCGCCACCCTTTTCAGCCTGCAGGCACCTTTGGAATTCTAACATAGTATGGTGGGCACAACCACCAAATGAGTGCCATAAAATGGCTGCCACAAAAGGTGGAGCCAGGCACAAAATGGCAGCTGCAGAAGGAGGAGCTAGCTGTAAAAATGGCCACCGCAGCTTACCTTCAGTCACACAGTAAAGATCCTTGGGCTGTGATGGCAGCTGCTGACAAAGCGATGTTTTGAAAAATCTGCACCGCCAATCAAATCTCCAGTGGCCAATCAGAAGGCTTGCTTGGCAAAAGAGCTCCACTAGGCCCCACCTACTTTCGACGGACACTTGGTGGGCACCAAGAACAGTATTGGTGGGCACCATGGTTGGGGGACCCCTGCCTTCAAGCCCCTTCACTTCCACCAGACTTGGCCAAAGCACGGGGGAAGAAACATAAGACTGACTGGAGTATCTGCAAATGAAGAAAAGTAAATTGTCATTGAAAAAGAAGAGAAAGAGGCAGGTAGTAATTTATATACTTTAATTGCCTGTTGTTAGGGAAATGCATATAAAACATGGATGCTAAATCTCGTGTTTGGACTTCAATTGTCAAAGCTGGCCAAGTATTAATTTGTAATTAAATTCGGAATAGCTCCCATCCAGAGAACCATCTCCGTTCAAAGACATCCCGCCCATTCCTGGAAGGAAGCTGAGGTACGAGGGAAGAACTAACGGGCTGTTAACGCTTTGCCTATACCTGAACCTAATGGATGTTAATGCATCTCTCATGCCATGTACAGAGATAAATTTCCAATGCTAATAGGTCCATATGCCATAACAGTATACCACCGTGCCAGCAAGTAACCGTTTTACAAGAAAAATGGCTTTTGTGTTTAGATCAGATTGAACAGCAAATTGCGGGATGCTGATCCTTACAGTCTGGTGATGAACCATCAAGTGTCATTAGCGAAAATTAAATCAAATGCAAACTGTTAAGAAAAATGAGGTCTTGCGGGGGGACAATTAGCTAAATTGACACATCTACCTGCTTTGATTTTTCTTGAACGCTCTGGGTTGCTTACCACATTTTTCATTAGTGGCAGGGAAGAGAAAATCCCCCTCCCCCCCCGGTTTTATTTTTCAGGGACAGGTTGCAGCTTAGTGGAAGAGAGCGCGGAAGGTCCCAGGTTCAATCCCCACCGTCTCCCCTTAAAAGAGTCGGGTAGAAGGCGTTGTGAAAGACCTTTGCCTGAGACCCTGGAGAACCAGGGTAATCAGAGAAGACAAATAGTGACCTTAACGGACCAACGGTCTGATTCACTATTTGTGTGTTCAAGTCACTCCAGCAACTAAAATACATCACACAGATCAAAGCAATTTGGGGGACTAGGGGAAGCGTTCCACTTCATAGTGTCTCTGTGTGAGACTGGATGCAATGCACCTGTAAACAGAGGAGATGTGCTTGGGATCCTTTCAAATGCTTGTTTATTGCCTGCAAATCCCCTTTATTTTTGCAAATCCTCTTATCCCCCCACCCCATTCTCGTAAGCAGACAACCAGGCTCCCCTCCCGTCTGACTCTGCGTACTACCTGGTTACACATATTTCTTCCTACACATTCCCCTTCTTTTTCGTGAACATGGAGTAAAGCTCCTTGGAGACTCTTAGCAGTGAAATCAGATTTGGGGGGATAGCAATAAGGATGTTATCCTCGAGATTAATTCCTTCTTCCTTTAGCATCCCTAAACACAAAGCGCCCAAGAGCCTGGTTATAAATAGAGACGCTGTCTACAAGAAGAGAAAGATAAAATAAAGCTTCCATCACTCTTAAGTATTACTTTCCCCTTTCCCTTCGGAGACACATTGTCGGCTGAAGAATCTGCCCGCCGCGCATCCTGGAGTGATTGCATTTGTTTAGCGCCTTTCCTTTGCATTCAGATCTGTCACCTCACCGTTACAATACAAAATGGCAGACGAGGATGGCCTTGGTCCCAGACTCTTCGGCTTTCTTCCTCGTATGTCTTTTGACGTGGTATGCTCAAGCTGATGCCAATCAGTTGAGCCAGTCTGGTGTAGCGGTTAAGTGCGCGGACTCTAATCTGGGAGAACCGGGTTTGATTCCCCACTCCTCCACTTGCACCTGGCTGGATGACCTTGGGCAAGCCATAGCTCTGTACCAGCTGTTCTCTCAAGGACAGCTTGGGAAAAAGCTCTCTCAGCCCCACCTCCCTCACAGGGTGTCTGTTGTGGGGAGGGGAAGGGAAAGGAGTTTGTAAGCCGTTCTGAGACTCCAAGTGAGTGAAGGGCGGGGTATAAATTTAATCTCTTCTTCTTCTTCTTCTGTGAACAAAGAATTGTGTGTGTGTTCATGAGTATTAAGTTACTGGGTGTAGTTACATTAGATGTACCACAGGTCCTCTTTGAGCCCTTAAGACATGTTACAGTCTTCCTGACTCAGCCAGATGGTTATCTGAAGGAAGACACCTACCTCACAGGGTGTCTGTTGTGGGGAGGGGAAGGGAAAGGAGTTTGTAAGCCGCTCTGAGACTCCAAGTGAGTGAAGGGCGGGGTATAAATCTAATCTCTTCTTCTTCTTCTTCTTCTACAACAGCTGGTGACTGTAGAGCAGATGTTGGAGTGAGTGATTTGGCATGCTTGGACTCTGGGGGGGGGGGGCTCTACATCACTCTAAGGGTATATAGGTGTGATCTCTTTGAATGAGATGCCTCTCCTCGTCTTAACCTGGGTGCTGCCCTCTGCCCTCTGCTTTCTGTCTTGCTTTGTCCTCTCACTCTCCCCACATGACCTTCCATGGAGATAAAGTCTATACAAGACTCTTCTGTAGAGACAATGCCCTCATACTGCCACACACATGACACCAGACAAGTTGGCCATTTGTGATATGGAAAGTCAGGGGTCATTTCATAGAGAAAGAGGTTCAGGAGCTCATTAGCATAACTCATTTGCATAACTCATTTGCATATGCCACACCCCCTAACATACCGGAAGTGTGTCAGAAGGCAACACCCACCCCTCAGGCTCCACTCCACAGGTGAGTGAAACTGACCTGCTCTTCCTCCGTTCCCTTCCCCATCCAATACTTTGTGCAATAAAAATAAGCATAAAGAACACACCCTCATTCTCTTCCTGCTCCCTTGAAACCACCAGGTTTCAAGTAGACTTGAGATACCCAGGACATGTGCACCACCCATCCCTTTCCCTTCCCCTCCCCACAACAAGACACCCTGTGAGGTAGGTGGGGTTGAGAGAGGTCTTTTGAGAACTGCTCATGAGAGAACAGCTCTGAGAGAACTTGTGACTGGCCCAAGGTCACACCAGCAGCTGCATGTGGAGGAGTGGGGAATCAAACCCGGTTCTCCCAGATTAGAGTCCAACTCCTGACCACTACACCAAACTGATGGGGTGGAAGCTGCTGAAGGGTTGGTGAAATTTCTCCAGTACTTATGTGCCATGTGCCCAGATAAAAAATGGTATACTTAGAAAATTTATATGCCACCTTGAGCAAGTCTCTGGAAAAGCAGCACACAGTCATAAAAGGAACAATGATAACATTATCAATATCAAAACAAAACATTAAAAACAATAAAGACCCTAGCAGGGCTTTCCCCGGGGCGCTGTGCCTCTGCACTGCTCAGGGAAGCCGAGGAGGGGGCGGGGCTTGGTCATGTGCCCGCCCCCTGGGCTCCTCACTCCCGGAGCTGCGCTCCTGTGCGCTCCCGTTCCAACGGACCCCTGTGGAAAGTACTCTATAGATTAAACTTCTCTTTCTCTTCTTTCAACTGCGCCCTGAATGTGAACTGGATCTACTTGAAAGTTTACTCTCTCTCTTTTTTTTTTTCTCAATGTATTTCTTCGGAGATCTATTTACTGCACTCAGTATCACACTTGTATGACTGGGCAAACCCTGCTATATTAACAAAATATCCCAATAGCAAATGGATGAATATCCCCATTTTTCATTAACGACGAGATGTGTCTGTAAATAGTACAACTCAAATGGTGAGAATGGAGCACTTGTGGAATAGGTAGGGCTGCCAAGTCCCCCGCTTGGGCGGGGGAAACACCGATTTTTAGAGCTTACCTCCCGCTTTTCCAAAGATGGCCACCGGGGGGACAAAATGGCTGCCTTAAAAGGGAAATGTCTGCAGAGAGCCTGCCCTGCAGTAAAAAGCCTCGCCAGACATTTCCCCTTTAAGAAATCAGCAAGAGAGCTTCTTCCACAGCAAGAGAGCCCCGCCCAGAGATTAAGGAGGGACTGAAGGAGCTGCTTTTGCATGTGGCTGGCAAGGTGAGTTTCTCTTCCAGCTCTTTTCATTCTCTCTCCCTTTCTTTTTTCTGTCTGTCTGTCTGTCTCTCTCTCTGTCCCCATGCAGCAGAGGTCTATCAGTGGCTATTGTAGCCACAAGGTCTAAATGGAAGTAAGTGCCTCTGCCAGTTTTTTCCCCTTCTCTCTCTCTCCCTCTTTCTTTCTTTTTTCTGTCTGTCTGTCTGTCTCTCTCTCTCTGTCCCCATGCAGCAGAGGTCTGTCAGTGGCTATTATTAGCCACAAGGTCTAAATGGAACCCTTTGTCTGGGGCAGTGAGGCTCTGCATTCTTGGTGCTTGGGGGGCAACAGTGGGAGGGCTTCTGGAGTTCTGGCCCCGCTGCTGGACCTCCTGAGGGCACCTGGTATTTTTGGCCACTGTTGTGACACAGAGTGTTGTACTGGATGGGCTGTACTGGATGGGCCGATCCACTGTGGCTTCTCTCCTGTTCTTATGATATGAAAATCATATTCAGCACTTGTGTAGCACTTAGTGCTTCATATTCTGCTGAGATGAGGAAGGATTCAGTAGGGCCGTTGCTCAGTGATAAGAGCATCTGCTTGACATGCAGGAGGTATCAGCCTCTTCAGCTAAAAAAGGATCAGGTAATAGGTGACATTAAAGATCTCAGCCTGAGACCCTGGAGAGCCACTACCAGTCTGAGTAGTCAATACTGACCTTGATGGACCAATGGCCTGATTCAGTATTAGGAAACTTCATGAGTTCATGTGTCAGCATGTGGAAGCAACATCACAGGATGTGACATCACAAAATGATGTCACTTCCTTTCTCCTGGCTCCACCCCCAAAGTCTCCTGGCTCCACCCCCAAAGACCCCAGATATTTCCCAAGTTGGACTTGGCAGCCCTAGGAATAGGGCGGGGTATAAATTAATTTGATGATGATGACAACAACAACAACAAACAGCTCTGTTCTCCAGAGAGAAAATACAGAAACTAAAAACATAACATGTAGCCATATAGATAGGTTCCCGCAGGGTAGCTATGTTGGCCTGAAGCAGCAGAACAAAGTTTGGGCCCAGAGGCACCTTTAAGACCAGTGAGGTTTTATTCCTGGTATAAGCTTTTCTGTGCAGGCACACTTCCCCAGATACAGCGGATCAGAATCTCCTTGAACATTACTTATAGGGGGAGGCTGTTGTCAGAAAGGGCCACAGGTCAAATCTACATCGAGTTTCCCACTGGAATCATTCTAGTTTAAAAAAAAAACCATCTGTAGCTGTTTCTAGTTCCAAACCATACTTGTTCTGGTTTAAAAATCACCGTCTACATTCGTTAATTGCCCTCTTGAGGTCAAGCTAGCATTACACTGCTTTAATCAGATCCTGTTTGATAAGTATTGGAGTCGGGAGTCCATGGAATAGTGAAACAGCTAGATCTTTATTGCTGGTCCGGATGAAGCATACAACCCAGGGCTCCAAGCCCTCCTTTTATGCTGGTCAGGGACAATCCCCTGACCTCACCCAACTGGCCTGATAGGCTATTAGAAGTCTATTTACATTTCATAGGTTCCCTGGGAGAAACCTAGGTACAGGATTGGTGGCCGGTTTGAATCCACCTGGCCTTTGTTCTACCTGGCTGAAGCTCAGGTAGTTTCTTGGCCATGTGCTCTGGCCATGCTCTGGCCATGTGCTCTGGCCATGCGGTCGCAATGAAGAGAGCACATGGCGACCGCATGGTCAATACATAACACCCCTCCCCCCATAGTCCAGAACCCCTCTGCACACATAGTCTTTGAGATAGTCCGGGCGTCTGCGCTCACGTCCAGAGCGCCGGGGGGTTGTAAGGCGGGGTGTGTTGCTAGTGTCGGCAGGTTGCGGTGTGGGTAGTTGTTCTGCTGGCGGGGCCTGTCTGCTCGGGGGTTGTTCAGGTGTGGATGGTGCGACTGCTTCGTCCGCGGGCAGGAGCGGCATCTCCGCAGTCTCCGGATCAGGGTCTGGCGCTGCTTCTGGAGTCGTGTCGATGTCACGGTCTGTTGGTGCAGGGAGTTCGGGGGCCTGGGTATCATCGTGGTTCTGGGTACGGCGTCGAATCTGGTCAATGTGCCGTTTCCAGACTACGCCATCTTCCGTAAGGACCTCATAGGAATAAGGCCCTGTGACTCGGACGATCCTCGCGGGAAGCCATGTTGGGCCCCGCGCGAAGTTCTTTGCGTATACGGGGTCTTCGGGAGCAAATCCTCGGGCAGCTGGCCGGTCCTCCATTGTCGGGTTCCCCTCGATTGCTCGGTCGGGATGTAGGCGGTCCAAGACGGTTCCCAGTCGTCTTCCCATCAGAAGTTCGGCTGGCCGGCGCCCGGTCCCTGAGTGGGGTGTGTTCCGTTGGCAGAACAGGAACTTGTACAGCTGCTCTTCCCAGTCGCCATGCTCCATCTTCTTTAACGCGTCCTTCGTTGTCCTCACCATGCGCTCGGCCTGGCCATTGGTTGCGGGGTGGAACGGAGCGGAGCGGATGTGGCGCAGACCGCAGGCTTCCACAAACCGTTGAAACTCGCCGGAGGTGAAGGCGGTCCCGTTGTCGGTCACGAGAGTTTCTGGCATTCCGTGTGTCGCGAAGATCGGCCAGAGACTTCTTAAGGCAGCGTTGGTGGAGGTCGAAGCTACCGGCACTACCTCAAGCCACTTGCTGTAGCTGTCAACAACGATAAGAAACAACCGGCCCTGGACCGGTCCCGCGAAGTCTAGGTGCAGGCGGGACCAGGGCTTGTTAGTAGATTCCCAGGATCGGACAGGAGCGTGTGGCGGATCTGGCCGTGACTCCTGGCATTTGGTACACTTCTGGACCCGCCCCTCAATGTCTTTGTCCAGGCCTGGCCACCATACGTAACTCCGGGCCAGAGCTTTCATGCGCACAATTCCCGGGTGAGCCTCGTGGAGGGCCTCTAGCACTCGGGGCCGCAGGGGCCCGGGGATCACCACTCGAGATCCCCATAGCAGGCATCCCTTGTGGGCCGATAGTTCGTGCCTGCGTGCCGTGAAAGCGGCAAAATCTGGTCCCGGTTTTTCCGGCCACCCCCTTCCCACCCAGTCCGAGACACGGGAAAGGATGCGGTCCCGCCGCGTGCGACGGGCCACATCTGATACCTGTACGGGGCGCTCCGGTAGATCCTCTAGGAGCGCGACGTGGAAAGCGGGAGCCGGATCAGGGTCGCAGGACGGGAGGGGAAGACGGCTGAGGGCGTCTGCATGACCCATCGCCTTCCCTGGGCGATGTACCAATTCGTAGGAGTAGCCTGACAAAAAAATTGACCACCGCAGGACCCGCGGGGACAGCATGTGAGGGGTCTGCCTGTGGGGGGCAAGGAGACCCAGCAGCGGCTTGTGATCTGTGGCCACGGTGAACGACCGTCCGTAGAGATAGTCGTGAAATTTCCTGACGCCAGCTACGATTGCTAGGGCCTCCTTGTCGATCTGGGCGTAGTTCCGTTCTGCCGAC
Organism: Lepidodactylus listeri; assembly: GCA_029233225.1. NCBI lineage: Eukaryota > Metazoa > Chordata > Lepidosauria > Squamata > Gekkonidae > Lepidodactylus > Lepidodactylus listeri. Next base: position 7,325,337 of record JARCFY010000010.1, read on the forward strand.
GACAGGGTCCTGGAGTAGTAGGCAACCGGTACCTCCTTTCCGTTGGGTAGCCGGTGTCCCAAGACCGCCCCAACGCCGTAGGGGGATGCGTCGCAGGCCAGGATGACAGGGAGCCTCTCATCGAAATGCGCTAAGACCGCATTTGAAATTAATAAGTCTTTGACGGCCCGGAAGGCTGCATCATGCTTGGGACCCCAGGCCCAAGCCGCTCCCTTGTCCAGGAGACGATGCAGGGGTTCAGCGACCGCCGCCTTGTGCGGAAGGAAGGCGTGGTAGAAGTTCACAAGTCCCAAGAACGCCTGGAGTTCCGCCTTTGAGGACGGGCGGGGTGCACCTGTAATTGCCACTACCTTCTCCTTTGTAGGGTGAATGCCATCTGCGGTGACTTGGAACCCCAAGAAGGTCACCGAGGAGACTCCCAGGGTGCACTTGTCTTTTCGAACCTTGAGACCCGCGTCCTGGAACCTTTGCAGCACCATCCGGAGGCGAGCTGCGAACGTGTCGGCGTCCGGGGCGGCGATGAGGACGTCGTCGAAGAACGGCTTCACTCCTGGAACATCTTTTAGGAGAGAATCCATTAGATTTTGAAAGATTCCGGGTGCTACGCTGACCCCAAATTGGAGGCGTTTTACCTTGAACGCTCCCTTGTGAGTCACAATCGTTTGTGCCTCGGCCGTTGCTTCGTCTACGGGAAGCTGCTGATAGGCTTGGGCCAAGTCTAATTTTCCAAATATTTTGGCACCCGCGAGAGAGGCCAGAACATGGCTGACCACCGGTACCGGGTACGCGTGGTCCTGTAATGCCTTATTAATTGTACATTTGTAATCCGCGCAGATGCGGACTTCCCCATTAGCTTTGAGGGGGGTCACAATGGGAGTCTCCCACTTGGCGTGGGAGACCGGCTCGAGCACCCCTTGTGCCACAAGCTTTTCCAACTCTGCCTCCACTTTGGGCTGGAAGGCGAGTGGTGGCCGGCGGACGGCCACGCGGATGGGCCGGACTGCCGGGTCCAGGTCGAAGGAAACCGGGGGTCCTTTGTAGCAGCCCAATGAGCCATCGAAAACGGCGGGAAATTCCTCGCAGATGGATGAGAAGTCAGTAGAGCCCATGCGGTGTATTCCGGTCCACTGCACTCCGAGCGGCTTGAACCAGGCGCGACCTAGGAGACTGGTTAGATTGCGCTCCACCACGAGAAGGTCCAGCAGGCCATTAAAGGCATGGTACTGGACCCGGACCCTGGCTAGCCCCTTAATAGCCACTGGGTTTTTCTGGAAGTCCCGGAGGACCAACCCAGCCGGCAGCCGCAGCCAGCGTGCCCCCTTCGGGCAGAGGCGGCGGAACGTAGCTGCGGACACAATTGAATATGCTGACCCTGAGTCCAGTTCCATGGAGCAAGGAACTCCCTCTATTCGGAGAGACACGGAAATTGCGCCCGGGATGGGCTGAGGCAAGTTCATTACCGTGGCCGTGGGAACGACACTACCCACTTCTTCGAAGTTCGCTGCTGGGGCACGGTGGCTGTTCCTCAGGCGGCAGGCCCGGGCGAGATGTCCTGCTTTCCCGCAGGCGCGGCAGATGGCATCACGGAAGCGGCATGTCCGTCTGTCGTGGGGGTCCCCACAGCTGGCGCACGTTGGGGCCTGCCTGTTGAGGGAAGCAGGAGAGGGAACAGAGACAGATGCTGGGCGCCGGCCCTTGGGCCTGGGGATGCCGGGCTCACCCTTCTTCGAGCGTGGTTGCATCTGGTGGACGTCCTCTTCTTCGCTTGAGTCGGGTTCGGGAGGAGCCGCCTGGTGGACTTTGGTGGCTGCCTTGTCCTTTTGCGTTGTCTCGAAGGCTGCCGCAGTTTCGAGCATCTTCTCCAAGGTTGGCTCCGGCATTGCAATGAGGCGCCGGCGGAGCTTGGCTTCCCGGACCCCTCCCATGAAGGCGGTCTCCACGTGGTCATCCATGTGGCGGAATTCGCAGCCCACGGCTAGTCGACGGAGTTCAGCCAGGAAAGTGGCGGCTGACTCCCCCGGCTGCTGCTGGCGCTGTATGAACTCCCAGCGCCTGGCCAGTTTTGATGGCTTCGGGGCGAAGTAATCGCCGAGGGTCTTGGTGAGCACGTCGTAAGACACCTCGGTGGGGTCTTGCGGGGCTAGTAGGTTCTGGGCCACCCGCATGACCTCCACCCCTCCGGAACTCAAGAGCCAGGCACTCTTCAGGTCCGCATCTGTGATTCCGCGGACCTTAAAGGCACAACCCAGCGTCTTGAGCCAGGACTCCCACGTCTCGGGGCGAGACGTATTGAAAGGGGTAATTGGTCCCGGAGCGTTTGCCATATTTACCAGAGCAGGAGCGGCGGCGGCTGTTTGAGCGATGTCCTCGTGTCTTGCGGCGGTGCCGGGGAGCGCTGAGGCTTGGCGCTGGCTAGTGCCGGAGGATTGGGCTCAGAGCGGCTTGCGGTGAGGCGTTGGAGCGCTGGAGCTCGGAGATGCCTGCGGCCGGCGGGACGGAGCTCGCTGTGCTGCTGTGGTCTGCTGGAGAGTCGCTCATCGGGATCCCATCCTCGTCGCCACTGATAAGTATTGGAGTCGGGAGTCCATGGAATAGTGAAACAGCTAGATCTTTATTGCTGGTCCGGATGAAGCATACAACCCAGGGCTCCAAGCCCTCCTTTTATGCTGGTCAGGGACAATCCCCTGACCTCACCCAACTGGCCTGATAGGCTATTAGAAGTCTATTTACATTTCATAGGTTCCCTGGGAGAAACCTAGGTACAGGATTGGTGGCCGGTTTGAATCCACCTGGCCTTTGTTCTACCTGGCTGAAGCTCAGGTAGTTTCTTGGCCATGTGCTCTGGCCATGCTCTGGCCATGTGCTCTGGCCATGCGGTCGCAATGAAGAGAGCACATGGCGACCGCATGGTCAATACATAACACTGTTGCTTACTGCTCTTCAGACCCGGGGGGGGGGGAAGGGTGAAATTTGACACCAGTGTGAAATGAGTGTAGGAAAAGACCGCAGTCAAACTACTTCCGAGGGGAGGTGTAGATTTGACGAGTCAAGAAGCATAAGATTATAGCTGAGATTGAATGTAAGAAAGGTCTGTGAATGGCAGTAAATTAGCATACAAATACAAGAGTTAACAAATAGATGTGGGAAAGAGGTTTGTGTCCGGTGGCACGTACGAGACAAATAAACTTCACTTCAGGGTACAAGCGAGAACTGAGGGACTTAATATGTACATTCCTTCAGATTCTATGAAACAGTTTTTTTCTGAAATATTACATATAGGTTTAGGGTTAGTTGCCAGGCAGAGCTAATTAGAATCACAATGCCTAAGTAACTGAGCAATAAATACAGCTAAGATTAGAATAACACATTGGGTAAATCATGTAAATAGCAGTAAGTTGTTATACAGATAATAAGGGGTTAACAACAGATGTGGGAACTAAGTTTGAGTCCAGTGGCACCTTTAAGTGGTCTTGATTGGTTTGATTTCTGGGTATAAATGAGAACTGAGTGACTTTGCATGTGTAGTGAGATAAGAAGCCGGTATCTCTGTTAAGTCCTGGGGGTTCCATTGTCCCGAGTGTTGTGATAACTTGTAACTCAGCAGTCTCCCATTCCGGTCTGTTTCTGAAATTCCTTTGCAATAAAACAGCTACTTTGATCCAACATTGGCTTCTCTTAAGTTCTCTTATCTTCATGGGAGGATTTGTATACAGGCCATCCTGCTAAACTGTTTGGTAACCACATTCGCCAAACTTTCAAATCTACAAGAGATTGTTATATTAACCTTCCTTCACACTGCCCCCACCTGGATAGCCCAGGCTAGCCCGATCTCATCAGATGTCGGAAGCTAAGTAGGGTCGACCCTGGTTTGTATTCGGAGGGGAGACCCCCCCAAGGATGTCCAGGGCCTCTAGGAAGAGGCGGGCAATGACCTTTGCTTGCCTCTTGCCTTGAAAACTCCCGTGCCTTGAGAAAAAAAACCCACCCACACGCGAAAGAGTTCTGAAGTCGCAGATTGATGGCTCTCCCAGCACCAGGAGCGACTGTTCTTGCTCAAACGGCCCGTCAGTCCCTGCGCAATCCCATTTCTTCTCCCCACCGTGATCTCGATCACTCGAATGCCTGGCAGCTCATGGCTCACCGGGGACTCCAAAGCACCGGAGACAGATGTCGGCCTCGAAGCAACCCAAACAAAATCGCCACGGCTGCTGCTCATAGCTTGCGACTTTAAAAAAGCAAACGTACCGCAAATACATTTTTAGGGTTTTTTTTTTTTTTTAAGCTGCTGTAAGATTCCTTCTAGAGCAAGGAGCTCGCACGAAGCTAGGGATGCCAGCCTCAAGGTGGGGCCTGGGGATCCCCCGGAATTACAGCTCATCTCCAGACGACAGCCCAAGCCAATCCACGATGTTGCACAGGATTGCTCTGTCAAGCTTTGAGATCTTCTGTTTTCTAAAGGTCACTGGACCTCTGTCCACCTCTGACACAGGGGAGTAGCAGCTGGCGTGTACACAAGCTTCCTTCAATCCCCGAGACCGAGACTTTTCCCCTCAGGCATGCCGCCCTGAGCACATCTGAGCTCCAAATGCTCTGAGGTTCACATCCAGATTTTACGAGTGCTTTATCGATGACCCTGGAGGTCCCTTCCAACTCTATGATTCTCTGTGAGTTCATGCCCGGCTTTCCCCTGTGGATTAAGTCAGCCGGGTCTTTGAGCATGAGGGCTAAGTCTATGCTTCACCCCAGCTTGGACCTTGTCTTGCTTTCAATCAGTAATGCTAGTAAATGTGCCTGCCCTGGAAAGCAGAGTCCATGCATCATTGATAGGGATGCCAGGCTCCAGGTGGGACCTGGGGATCCCCCAGAATTAAACCTCACCTCCAGGCTACAGAGATCAGTCCCCCTGGAGAAAATGGATCCTTTGGAGGGTGTAGCGTTGTACCTCATGGAGTCCCTGTTCTCCCCAGGCTCCTCCCCCAAATCTGTAGGAGATTCCCAGCCTGGATATGGCAACCCTACCCCCACATCCCCCTCCAGTAGCCAGAGGGGACCTGGCAGAAGAAGAAGAGGAGGAGGAGGAGGAGGAAGAGGAAGAGAAGTTAGATTTATACCCTGCCCTTCACTCAGAGTCTCAGAGCAGCTTACAATCTCCTTTCCCGTCCCCACCCCACAACAAACACTCTGTGAGGTAGGTGGGGCTGAGAGAGCTCTTTCAAGAACAGCTCTGAGAGAACTTGTGACTGACCAAAGGGCTGCCAGACGCTGCATGTGGAGAAGCAGGGACATAAGAGAACCCAATGTTAGATCAGGCCAATGGCCCGTCCAGTCCAACACTCTGTGCCACACAGTGGCCAAAAACACCAGGTGCCCTCAGGAGGTCCAGCAGTGGGGCCAGGAACTTGTGACTGACCAACTTGTGACTGACCAAAGGGCTGCCAGAAGCTGCACGTGGAGAAGCAGGGACATAAGAGAACCCAATGTTAGATCAGGCCAGTGGCCCGTCCAGTCCAACACTCTGTGCCACACAGTGGCCAAAAACACCAGGTGCCCTCAGGAGGTCCAGCAGTGGGGCCAGGACATGTGTCTCCATGGAAGGCCATGTGAAGAGTGAGGGAGAGGAGGGGTCAGAAGGCAGCTCCCAGGCTAAGACAAAGAGAGGCATCCCATTGGAGGAGATATAAGAACATAAGAGAACCCAATGTTAGATCAGGCCAATGGCCCATCCAGTCCAACACTCTGTGCCACACAGTGGCCAAAAACACCAGGTGCCCTCAGGAGGTCCAGCAGTGGGGCCAGGACATGTGTCTCCATGGAAGGCCATGTGGAGAGTGAGGAAGAGGAGGGGTCAGAAGGCAGCTCCCAGGCTAAGACAAAGAGAGGCATCCCATTGGAGGAGATATAAGAACATAAGAGAACCCAATGTTAGATCAGGCCAATGGCCCATCCAGTCCAACACCCTGTGTCACACAGTGGCCAAAAACACCAGGAGCCCTCAGGAGGTCCAGCAGTGGGGCCAGGACACTAGAAGCCCTCCCACTGTTGCCCCTCCCCAAGCACCAAGAATACAGAGCATCACTTGCCCCAGACTGAGAGTTCCTCTCTATACCTTGTGGCTAACAGCCACTGATGGACCTCTGCTCCAGATGTTTATCTAATTCCCTCTGGAAGCCGTCCATGCTTGTAGCCGCCGCCACCTCCTGTGGCAGTGAATTCCATTGGGTTCATCACTCTTTGGGTGAAGAAGGACTTCCTTTTATCTGTTCTGACTCGTCTGCTCAGCAATTCCATGGAGTGCCCACGAGTTCTTGCATTGTGAGAAAGGGAGAAAAGTACTTCTTTCTCCACCTGCTCTATCCCATTCAGTAGTGACACAAACAAACTACTACTAGTAATAGTGAAACAAACAAAGGCAAGATAAAAGCAGGTATTGATGATGATCTTGGAAGCTAAGCAGGGTCAGTCCTGGTTAGGATTTGGATGGGAGACCCCCAAGGTCATCAAGGGTGACTACGCAGAGGCAGGCAATGGCCAACCACCTCTGGTCATCGTGTGCCATGAAAACCCTCCAAGTGTGACTTGATGGCCCTTTCCTCCACCACCACCAATTTGACTAAATTCCCGTCGGAGTTTTCTATTCCTCCCACTCCATCCCCCTTACCTACTCGACCAAGAAGATCACTCGATTCATCATCCTGTTGTGCCATCCTGGATTCTTTGGGCTGCAAGGGCAAAGCAGGGTTGAAAGATGATCTCATGTCTTTGGTGACGTATGTATCAAGCCAGGGCCATGGTTGGACAGGGATCCTGGTTGTTCTGGAACAGGAATGGAAGACGTTACTTGCAAATCAAAAGTCTGCTTTGTTTGATTCTGTTGGGCAAAAAAACAAGATCCATCTGCTTTTGCAATGGAGCCACAGGGGTATGAGTGCTGTGCCTTCCCTCCGCTCCCCCCCCCACCCCAAAGTGGCACAATTAATAGCCCTTGATGGTTATTTCGCTACAGCATCATTTCTAGAAGACTCATTAGGAACCATCTGTGCGCTTTTCATAAAACTATTGGGCCTCATTTGGGTCTCAATTACACCAGGGGAGAATTCCAGTGGGGTCGTTGGGTCACCCTGGGGGGGAAAAACAATACAAAGTAAATGAGAGGCAAATTGAGATAATTGAATACAAAGTGGTGTCGCTAATGGCTATTTGTGTCAAAGCATCTGGGCGGTTGGAGTGGAGTGAGACGCATTCCCCAGGGTGGAAGCCCAAACCAGAGAAGCTAGAAATGGAGATGTCCTTCGTGGGGAAATCTGCACTTTCCCACCAAGGCAAAACTCATTTCCCAGAACTTCCTTTAGAATGCATAACATGGGGGAGAGAGAGAGAGGGAGAGGGAGAGGGGGAGAGAGAGAGATGGGTGGGTGGGTGGGTGGGTGGGGAGAGAAAGAAAGAAGAGGGATGGATCGATGCATGCATGCATGCAGGGGTCCTTTCATAGAAAAAGAGGTGCAGGAGCTCATTAGCATAACTCATTAGCATTACTTATTTGCATATGCTACACCACCTGACATCACCAGAAGTATGTCAGAAGGCAAGAAAGAAAGAAAGAAAGAAAGAAAGAAAGAAAGAAAGAAAGAAAGAAAGAAAGAAAGAAAGAAAGAAAGAAAGAAAGAAAGAAAGAAAGAAAGAACTGGCAGAGGGGATAGCTACTAATCCAAGCCTCAGAAATACCACTATTCTGGGAGGACAGCTTCAGTGGTGGCTGAAGCCTTCAGAAGGCTGGTCGGAGGAACAAGGACCTTTCCAGGGGACGGGGTCATTTTGCTGCAGCCATGACACAAGCAGGCATTCCCCCACGGGGGGGGGGGGGGGCTGGCACCAACTCCCAGAGCCGAGCTCCCCCGAGCTCCTGCTCGAAATGACCCCTGGATGAATGGATGGATGGATGGATAGTGTAGTGTAGTGGTTAAGTGTAGTGGTTTGGTGTAGTGGTTAAGTGCACGGACTCTAATCTGGGAGAACTGGGTTTGATTCCCCACTCCTCCACAGGCACCTGCTGGATGACCTTGGGCAAGCCATAGCTCTGGCACAGCTGTCCTTGAAAAGAGCAGTTTCTGTCAGAGCTCTCTCAGCCCCACCTACCTCACAGCCGCTCTGAGACTCTAAGGGAGTGAAGGGCGGGATATAAATCCAATCTCTTCTGTTCTTCTCTGAATGGATGGATGGATGGATGGATGGATGGATGGGCAGATAGACAGCTAGATAGGGACAGGCACACATAGTGATAGTCGGCTGTCATACACAACGTTTTTTACAGATAGGTAAATCCCCTGATATTGCCAATACGTCCACCCAAATAAATTGTTGCATCACAATTAGCTGGTTCCTGCTAACGTTTTCACATAATCCCCCACTCTTTCACATGCAGCTGCTGGCGTGACCTTGAACCAGTCACCATTCTCTCAGAGCTGTTCTCTCACGAGCAGTCCTCGAAAGAGCTCTCTCAGCCCCACCTACCTCCCAGGGTGTCTGTTGTGGGGAGGGGAAGGGGAAGGAGTTCGTAAGCCGCTCTGAGACTCCTTCGGGTAGTGAAGGGCGAGATATAAATCCATTTCTTCTTCTTGTTGTTGTTTTCAACCTTTACATTTTCAGTTGTTGTTGAAGGTTGGAATTGACACACACACACACACACACACCCTGTAAGGTTGGCATTATCACATGAAAGGTCCAATGCATGTACAGGGTCAACTGGAAACCTAAGGGGTAAAGCAAGGTTTACAAGCATGATCCCTCTCTTCCCCCATATGCTCAGTATACAGGGCTACTCTAAACCCAAGTAAAGGATACTGTACAGTTCTGTTTTCAGCTACCAAAGCCCCAGAAATCTCAAAAAGGAAGGGCTCAGCTGGGCATCTCTTTTGTTTGGCATCTTATTTTCATTTCACAGCAATGACTAATCTTTTCAAAGTGCATGAGGCAAGGAATCTGGTTTCAAACCGTGAGTAACGGTAAAGATGTTGACTAGGAACTGGACGCCATCCAAAATGAGGCTGCTGAGATCTTCTCCTGACCACAAGAAGGAGGAGACGATACAGAAAGAGGAATAATCTTCCGGGCATCTTGGGACAGCATTTCAATGGCAAAGCCAGAGTCTGTTCCGGCATACCCAGTAATTGGGATGAAGGAGAAGGAAAATGACCGTGACAGTTACCTTATTTCCTCTTCTGCTCCCCTCTCTCCCCTTCCCTCTGAGAACACGGCCAGGGCCAGAACGACGGAGAGATACGACTGTTAACTCATATTACTGAAATCTAACGACGTAATGCTGCTCTAACGCACAATGGACAGTGAAAGAGCACCAGTAAATACTCCATTTGAGAGAGCCAGTCTGGTATAGTGGTTAAGAGCGCAGACTCTAATCTGGCTGCTGGTGTGACCTTGGGTCAGTCACAAGTTCTTTCAGAGTTTCTCGAAAGAGCTCTCTCAGCCCCACCTACCTCCCAAGGTGTCTGTTGTGGGGAGGGGAAGGGAAAGGAGTTTGTAAGCTGCTCTGAGACTCCCTTGGGGAGTGAAGGGTGGGGTATAAATCCAATCTATTCAGGGCATTTCACACAGTACCCCGTAGCCCTTCAGGACCAGGAGAAGAACTGTGGAACGCTTGGGAGAAGGTTTCCAGGTAAACGGGCTCAGGAACGCTTCCACAACGGGAGAGCCATGTTACTGTGTGAAAGGGCCAATCTGTTCCCTTAGGGAACCGGTACTAGTACGGTCCTGTGTGAAATGCCAGACAGAAACCGTTACTGAAGAGTTCCTGAAATGAAACATAGTGGCTGTGTGAAATTCCTCCTCCTCCTCCTCCTCTTCTTCTTCTAGTTTGAAACTGACACGTGGCTCCGTGTCACAACTGTGCTAGCACACAGAGAGCCCAGAAGCTGCTGCCGCATGTAACCCTTGCGCACTCTGCTACGTAATAGAGATTTCCTGCCTATGCCATATGAAGCATACTGGGTTCAGACGCATAGTGTGATCAGCTCATAGTTCATTGCGATTACAGCTCAGCTTAAAGATGCACTAAGCAGGGCCCAAACTCCACTTAAATGCGTGCAATAAACCACACCCAACACCCCCCCCCCCCCCAGTGACTGGCTATTTACATTATATGTGTCTATGCTACAGGTTCCCTTCAGGATCCTGTCTGTCTATTGTTATCAGACTCCAAGCTAGGTCTAGCTACCAGTACATTTTTCTGCTCAATCCATAACACCATACCAGTGAGTCTAACCCTGAGAGCTTAAGATATCCTGCTAGCCTGGGCCATCTTGGTACCTAGGTGAAAGGTAGATGCCAAACAAGCCTCAGTGGGGAGTGAATTCCAAAGGTGAGGTGCCACCACTGAAAAAGCCTTGTCTTTCATCACTGTTTCACCTCTGCCGGTGGGGAGGCACAGAGAACATGGCTTGGGAGGAGGAAGAGAAACGGGAGGCTGAACAATATAGGAGAAGAAGTTCTTACGCGGCTGTCTGGGTCCTATGGTAGAGTGGCATATAATCTACTGAGCTGGGGAGTGTTGGAGAAAAGAGTATGAAAGACAAGACCTGGGATTTCAGTCATTATAGGGTTAACCTATGCAACTTGTGGTGTTTCTTAGTTTAACCTGGAAGTGCCTGCCAGCTGGCCAATTAACTCTAAGCCCCGGAAACCTAAAGGTGTACTGTTTTGCTAATTGGTCAATGATATCAGGTGTTTCTTTTCAGGGGTCAAGAAGAAGGAGAGATCCTCCATTGTAATCTCTCTCACTCTCTAGTAGGATGTCTTAGGGTGTAGACGCAGCACAATGCTGCTTAGGGAGCCTGTTTTGTTTATTTGTAGCTAATCCCGTTTCCCTGTTTCCTTTAGTAATAAGGTTTCTTTTAAACTAAAAGAAGCAATCTCTTCTTTCCAGAAAAGCAAGATTCATTACTCTGAATTTTCTTGAATATTGGACTAAAGTCCTAACAGGGAGAACACTATCAGAGTACCATGTCAGAGACAGAAGACAGACAGGCCTGTTAAATAATATAACCTCTCTGCCTATGTGAGCAATTGCAGTTTATTTATTTATTTTTTTAAAAACCACTCTGAAAGGGACTATCTCTGGATGCATTTCCTGATGCAGTAAACAAACTGCCAGTTTGGTGAAGTGGTTCGGAGCGCAGACTCTTAATTTGGGAGAACCGGGTTTGATTCCCCAACCCTCCACATGCAGCTGCTGGACGACCTTGGGTCAGTCACAAGTTCTTTCAGAGCTGTTCTCTCAAGGACAAGCCTTGAAAGAGCTCTCTCAGCCCCACCTACCTCCCAGGGTGTCTGTTGTGGGGAGGGGAAGGAGGTTGTAAACTGCTCTGAGACTACTTCGGGTAGTGAGGGGTGGGGTATAAATCCCATCTCCTCCTCTCCTCCCAACCAAGAAAGGTCTTGCGAAGCTACGAGATTGCAGCCAATCATTTTGATATCCAGCTAGGAACAATGTCTCTCTCTGCCGGGGCTGTGTAGCTAGCTGTCCACATTGCACGCTTTAAGTGTTTCCAGAAATGAGACAGTAATGGAGAGAGTTCCACAACTTGACTTCTTAGCCACAGGTGCATTCCCATTCCGAGTCCTCCACGCAGCAGTTTTAGGTGCAGTCTAGGGTCTTTCCTCTCTGCAGCCTCACACTCGATATAGTGAGTAGTACTAATGTCAACACAGGAAAATATGGGAGCATAATGTGAGCGTAACTGGCTATGCCGGTTAGATGGGATACAAATCTAACCAAATCAATAAATAAATGATAAGTTGCCCTGCATGGATTCAGTCCATCTAACTCTTTGTGGTTTGCCCCAACTGTCAGGAGTTATCCAAAGGTTCAAACAGATGTCCTGTCCCAACCCTACTGAGATTCTCCAAAGGCTCAAAAAGATGTCCTCTCCCAACCCTAATGAGATCCTACAAAAGATCAAGCAGATGTCTTCTCCCAACCCTACCAAGATTCTCCAAAGGCTCAAGCAGATGTCCTTTCCCAAACCTACCAAGATTCTCCAAAGGCTCAAGCAGATGTCCCCAGTTTGGTGTAGTGGTTAAGTGCGCAGACTCTAATCTGGGAGAACTGGGTTTGATTCCCCACTCCTCCACTTGCACCTGGCTGGATGACCTTGGGCAAGCCATAGCTCTGTACCAACTGTTCCCTCAAGGACAGCTTGGGAAAGAGCTCTCTCAGCCCCACCTACCTCACAGGGTGTCTGTTGTGGGGAGGGGAAGGGAAAAGGAGTTTGTAAGCCACTCTGAGACTCCCTTGGGGAGTGGAGGGCGGGGTATAAATCCAATCTCTTCTTCTCTTCTTCTTCTCCCAACCCTACCGAGATCCTCCAAAGGCTCAAGCAGATGTCCTCTCCCAACCCTATCGAGATTCCCCCAAGGGCTGAAGCAGATATTCACTCCCAACTGTACCTGAGATCTTTCCAAGTGGAAATGCTAGGGACCTCCTGTACCTGGAACCTCCTGCACAATCTTTACCACTGAGTTCTAATAGCATAGTAAAGATCCAACTCTCCATAGGGGGCAAGGTGCGACTTGAACTCACATCTATCAATTGTACAAAAAGCACCAATATTAACAGCATCATTCTAAGCAGAGTTAGGTAAAGGTAAAAGTTTCCCTTGCTCAAAAGCCAGTCGAATGACTCTAGGGTTGCAGTGCTCATCTCCATTTCCAAGCCGAAGAGCCAGCACTGTCCGAAGACGTCTCCATGGTCATGTGGCCAGCATGACAAGATCCCGAGGCACACAGAATGCTGTTACCTTCCCACCGAAGCAGTACCCATTCATCTACTTGCAATTCCTTGCTTTTGAACTGCTAGTTTGGCAGGAGCTGGGGCCAGAGATGAGAGCTCACTCCATCACGCGGCCCTCGGGTCTTGAACTGCCAACCTACCGACCTTCCAGTCTGCAGTTCAGTGTCTTAACCCCTGAGCCACCACAGAGCTATGCCCTTCTAAAGTCCGTTGAAGTCAATAGGCTTCGATGGGTGTAACTCTGTAAAGGATCGCACTATTAGCTCTGTGGCCTGAAAAAACCAAGTGAAAGCCATTATTTTTTAAAATAAAATTCCACAATAATCACCAAAGTATTTGTCAACACTTGGTGTTGAGCTACTTTAGAAGGACCCCAGAGTTATTACCAAGAAAACTCCCCCCCCCCCCCCGAACACCATTGGTAAATAAAACCAGATAAGAGCGATTTCTAAATCCTTTGTCTAATCAAAGCGCTTCATCTGGATGGTGCCGTGAGTCGCCTGTTATTTGGGAACAAAAGAGATGCTATCAGACCTGCCCATCTTTCACAAACTGAGAGCCACAAGTCATATAATTGTCTTAATCCACCTGTTGGGGGGGGGGGAAGCTCTTCTAGTTTCCAGCAAAAGGATTTTCCATGCCGGGTTGGTATCCCAGGGGAGATTGCTTCAGCATTCTGTTTCCAGGGTGCTAATCACCTTCCTATCTTCTGAAATATCTCGCACCCGTGACGGCATTAACAAGCCCCCGCTCTGCTTTGATTATTCACCGTCTGCAAGCTTTATCGTATCAGGAAAAAAAATATTCAGAGGGTAGCCATTATGTAAGTAAAGGGCCATGATTTGCATTTTTAAAAATACTGTTTTGTCCTCAAACGGATTCAGGTGGGTAGCCGTGTTGGTCTGAAGCAACAGAACAAAGTTTCAAGTCCAGAACATAAGAACATAAGAGAAGCCAATGTTGGATCACTCTGTGTCACACAGTGGCCAAAAACACCAGGTGCCCTCAGGAGGTCCAGCAGTGGGGCCAGGACACTAGAAGCCCTCCCACTGTTGCTCCCTCCAAGCACCAAGATTACAGAGCATCACTTGCCCAAGACCGAGAGTTCCTATCTATACCTTGTGGCGAATAGCCACTGATGGACCTCTGCTCCATATGTTTATCCAATCCCCTCTTGAAGCCGTCCATGCTTGCAGCCGCCACCACCTCCTGTGGCAGTGAATCCCACGTGTTAATCACTCTTTGGGTGAAGAAGGACTTCCTTTGAGCTGTTCTAACCCGACTGCTCAGCAATTTCACCAAGTGCCCATGAGTTCTTATACTTTGAGAAAGGGAGAAAAGTACTTTTAAACATATGGAGCAGAGGTCCATCAGTGGCTATTAGCCACAAATTATAGATAGGAACTCTCAGTCTGGGGCAAGTGATGCTCCGTAGTCTTGGTGCTTGACGGGGGGGAGGGGGGACAACAGTGGGAGGGCTTCTAGTGTCCTGGCCCCACTGCTGGATCTCCAGATGGCACCTGGTGTTTTTGGCCACTGGGTGACAGACTGTTGGACTGGATGGGCCACTGGCCTGATCCAACATTGGCTTCTCTTATGCTCTTATGTACTTCTTTCTCTACCTGCTCTATCCCATGCATAATCTTATAAACCTCGATCATGTCACCCCTCAGCCGTCGCTTCTCCGAGCTAAAGAGCCCCAAGCACTTCAACTGTTCTTCACAGGGAAAGTGTTCCAGTCCTTTTATCATTCTAGTTGCCCTTTTCTGCACTTTCCGCAATGCTATAATATCCTTTCTGAGCTGTGGCAACCAGAACTGTACACAGTACTCCAAATGAGGTCGCACCATCGATTTCTACAGGGGCCTTATGATACTGGCTGATTTGTTTTCAATTCCCTTCCTAATAACCCCCAGCATAGGGTTGGTGATAATCAGGCACATTTTAGACTGTGGTTCGTCATGTTCCTCTTCTACCTATGCCTTAAGAAACATTTTGTGCTGCAGCCACATTTTGATGGTCACCATATTTCAGAAGATTTTATATTTTTCTCCGTTCACATCATGTCCGGATTGAGTTGGATCCAGTGTTCCCTCCAAGCTGAGTTAGTGTGAGCTAGCTCACAGTTTTTTAGCCTCTGGCTCACCCATTTTTGTCTCAGCTCACCTTGAAGACCAACCAAGTTTAATTCTGGATATAAGCTTATGTGTGCACATGCACACTAGAGCTGCGCATGTACACGAAAGCTTATACCCAGAGGTAAACTTTGTTGGTCTTCAAGGTGCCACTGGACTCAAACTCTGTTCTGTTGCTTTGTCCTAAGTGTGGCAAATAAATGCTGGTCTCCAAAAACAAGTTTACCTTGACTTCCAGAAAGCTTTTGATAAAGTTCCTCATCAAAGGCTCCTAAGTAAGCTCAATAGTCACGGAATAAAAGGACAAGTCCTTTTGTGGATCAAAAACTGGCTAATAAAAAAGGAACAGAGAGTGAATATAAATGGACAATTTTCTCAGTGGAGGTACCACAGGGATCAGTACTCAGTCCGATGCTTTTTAACTTGTTCATTAATGATTTGGAATTGGGAGTAAGCAGTGAAGTGGCTAAATTTGCAGGTGACATGAAGTTGTTCAGGGTGGTGAGAACCAGGGAGGATTGTGAGGCACTCCAAAGGGATCTGTCGAGGATGGGCGAGTGGGCATCAACGTGGCAAATGGGGTTCAGTGTGGCCAAGTGCAAAGAGATGCACATTGGAGCCAAAAATCCTAACTATAAATACACGTTGATGGGGTCCAAACTGGCGGAGACTGACCAAGAGAGAGATCGTGGAGTCGTAGTAGATAACTCAATGAAAATGTCGAGACAGTGTGCGACTGCAATGAAAAAGGCCAATGCTATGCTGGGGGTTATTAGGAAGGGAATAGATAACAAATCAGCCAGTATCATAATGCCCCTGTATAAATCGATGGTGCGACCTCATTTGGAGTACTGTGTACAGTTCTGGTCACCACACCTCAAGAAAGATATTATAGCATTGGAAAAAGTGCAGAAAAGGGCAACTAAAATGATAAAAGGGTTGGAACACTTTTCCTATGAAGAAAGGTTGAAGCGCTTGGGGCTCTTTAGCTTGGAGAAGCGACGGCTGAGGGGTGACATGATCGAGGTTTATAAGATTATGCATGGGATAGAGCAGGTAGAGAAAGAGGTACTTTTCTCCTTTTCTCACCATACAAGAACTCGTGGGCATTCCATGAAATTGCTGAGCAGTCGGGTTAGAACAGATAAAAGGAAGTACTACTTCACCCAAAGGGTGATTAACACGTGGAATTCACTGCCACAGGAGGTGGCGGCGGCTACAAGCATGGACGGCTTCCAGAGGGAATTAGATAAACATCTGGAGCAGAGGTCCATCAGTGGCTATTAGCCACAATGTATAGATAGGAACTCTCGGTCTGGGGCAAGTGATGCTCTGTCTTCTTGGCGCTTGGGGGGGGGCAACAGTGGGAGGGCTTCTAGTGTCTTGGTCCCACTGCTGGACCTCCTGAGGGCACCTAGTGTTTTTGGCCGCTGTGTGACAGAGTATTGGACTGGATGGGCCACTGGCCTGATCCAACATGGGCTTCTCTTATGTCCTTATGTTCTTAAGTCTCACTCCAGGCTCTCTCGGAGCCATTCATTAAATCTAATGCAGGGCTGAAGCGAAGGATGGAGCAGCAGGCCGGAGAAGCAGCACAAGGCAAATTGGCACACGCCCGTTTCTCGTGCTTTCCCCTGAAGTACCCACTGAACAGTCCTCTTGAAGCAGTGAGACCCTCGCCATTCTGACCTCCTTCCTTCAAATAAGACAGGGGACCTACGTGGCTCGCGCCCGCGGGGCCCAACTTGTGCGAGTCAGACGGCGAAGTGAAATGTATCATTAATCTAATGATGAATGCTGGGAGACTTTAACAATTACAGTGTCTTGCTATTTCACTCCCAGAAAGCTTCAGGTGCCTATAGGGAAGGAGAGGGAAAGATTAACAATTACATTCTCTCTGCTTCCCCCCCTCACACACACTCGTCTTAATGAGCACTGCTACATACAGCAAAGACTTTCCTGGGCTAATTAGCGAGTCAGCAATCACTCCCAGACTCCCTGCGCTGAAAATATCATAGAGATCGACTCTGTGGCAGGATGGGAAAATATACTTCAAGCGGCTGGGTGGTCTCGGAGCCCCAGGACGTGAGTGCGCGTCAAGTCGCTGCCGACTTAACGGCGACCCCCATAGGGTTTTCAAGGCAAGAGACGAACAGAGATGGTTTGCCATTGCCTGCCTCTGCCTAGCGGCCCTGGTCTTCATGGACTCTGTTATAAAGTACCCAGTCCAGAGGCGCTCTCAAGTGAAATCCGCTCATGGTTTATTAGGAGGTTCTGGAACACGTCTGAGCTGGGCTCGGGGGTCTGCTTATATGCGCATCTAAACCGTGCCCCTGGCCTCACCCACACACTCTGATAGGATTACAATTAAGTCTCCCCAGATCATTATTTGCATCCTGGCTGACCGATAGGTCTAAGGCCCAATTTACACCTCCCCTCTGAAGTAGTTTGACTGCTGTCTTTTCCTACGCTCATTTCACGCTGGTTTCAGATTTCACTCCCTGGGTCTGAAGAGTTCTAAGCAACAGGATTGGTTTAATTCAGTATAATGCTAGCTTGACCCCAGGAGGGCAATTAATGAGTGCAAACAGTAATTTTTAAACTAGAACAAGTATGGTTTGAAACTAGAGACAGGTATAGACGGGGGGTTTTGATACTAGAATTATTCTGGCGGGAAAGTCAGATGTAGATTTGACCTGAATCACAATCCGGCCAGTCTGTTGCATTCTGGAGCAAAGCTCTGACTGTGCCTGGCCATGTCCTTGGCCACAGGGCCGGACCGCATGGCGGTCTCCATTAGAACACAACAGTATTGAGCCTGTGCTGTACGAGCAAAAGGTCTTAGCTTGAGGTTGCCTCACAAAAGCTTACTAGGATCCTAGAACGGACCAGTAGGGAGACAAGGATCCTAGAGTAACACCAATTGGGAAACAATACAGTGTAAATAGCCTATCGTTGGGTGGGGTGTGTTTGGGTGTAACCCTTTGCAGGCATAAAGACCCGGCTTCGGCCAGGGATTCTGAGTCTTGCTAATAAACTATGAGCTGATCACTTGACTGCGTCTGAACACAGTATATTTCAGTCTCCCATTCAAGAACTGAACAGAGCTGACTGCTTAGCCTCCAAGGTCTGATGAGCTCAGGCTAGCCCAAGCGACCCAAATTAGGGCAGTTGACAATAATTTTACATCTCTCCTCCCCTTTTTTGCCATCACGTCACGGCTGATTCATGGAGACCATGGCTGATTTTGCATTGGCTTTTCCCTCCATTGTTTTACGAGACCCACGCTGGGACAGAAATTCCCCTCTGCATTGCATGCCGCGTTCACTTTTTTTGTTCATCGGATTTGATGGTAGCCTCCCCACTGCCTGCCGCTTTTGCTTTCTTTGATCATCGGATTTTATGGTACCTTCTGCATAGATTTAAGGCCGTTCAGGGGTGGACTTTGCAGTCAGTACAGCGTTGCCCCGGGGTATCTGAATGTGGTTTTGTGCGGCACTTTCCCCTCCCAGTTGAGAAAATGTGGAGCAAATGCTAGATGCCGAATCACCTCATATGGGGTTTCCAATGCAAGAGACATCCGGAGATGGTATGCCATCTTTGTGTTGCAATACTGGACTTCCTCGGAGGTCTCCCATCCAATTACTAACCAAGGCCAACTCTGCTTAGCTTCCCAGATCTGACAAGACTGGGCTATCCTGGGCTATTTAGATGAGATCCCCAGGACACAGGGAGTTTTTAGAAAGCATATCCTATCCAGTAATAGATAAAAAGCCAGTCGAAATTCAGCTCGAAAGCCAGTCGAATCCAACTCTAGAGTTGCGGTGCTCATCTCTGTTTCCAAGCCAAAGAGCCAGTGATGTCAGAAGATGTCTCGGTGGTCATATGGCCGGCATGACTAGACGTCGAGGCAGACGGAACGCTGTTACCTTCCCATCGATGTGGTACCTGTTTATCTACTTGCAATTTCTTGTTTTCAAACTGCTAGGTTGGCAGGAGCTGGGGGCAGAGATGGGAGCTCACTCTGTCAAGCGGCACTCGGGTCTCGAACTGCCGAACTACCAACCTTCCAGTCCGCAGTTCAGTGTCTTAACCACTGAGCCTCGGAAGTCCTTCTTCACCCAAAGAGTAATTAACACGTGGAATTCACTGCCACAGGAAGTAGTGGTGGCTACAAGCATAGACAGCTTCAAGAGGGTATTGGATGAACATGCGGAGCAGAGGTCCATCAGTGGCTGTTAGCTATAAGGTATAGATGGAAGACTCTGTCTGGGGCAGTGAAGCTCGGTATGTTTGGTGTGTGGGGGGCAACAGTGGGAAGGTTTCTGGAGTTCTGGCCACACTGGTGGACCTCCTGATGGCCTCTGTGTTTTGGCCACTGTGTGACACAGAGTGTGGATGGGCCATTGGCCTGATCCAACATGGCTTCTCTTATGTTGTTATGTAACTGGCCCCATTTAATTGCTATCAAACTCATCCCCAAAATTTCCAGTTGGGACTACATCAGGACCAGCAGTCTGAACAGAGCACGTGCTCTCCCGAATCCTCTCCGATGCTTTGGAAGTGATTAAATATTTGGAAGACTTGAATGGCTTTGCCTTTTTCCTTCTGTTATTTTCCCACCAGTTCACAAAATTGAGGGCTGGGGAATGAAAGTCTCCAGTTAGTAGGATAGTGGAATTTATCTTTAAGAATGGGGGGTGGGGGGGAATGATGCATGCACAATTCGGACCCATCCGGTTCCTTGGGAATTTTGCCACAGATGGGATACGGAAGGCACCAACAGTAATTAGAGATTTTGTTCATTAAAATTAGAGCAAGCCATAAAGTCTTCCAGCCGTTTGCCAACTCGTCTCCCAAAAGCTCATTTGAAACAGCAGTGGATTTGCAGCCAGGCTCTCTACTGTGTAAATCACAGCGTCTTCCTTCACGTGTCCCTCTGGGGACGTGTGCTCACACGCTTGAGGAAACCGAGTCTAAACAGAGAGAAGCAGCATCTGAAAATGTTAAGGACCTGTAAATTATTAACCACATCCTTCTGCTGGGACTAGTCGCATACCTACTGCAACCCAAAAGAAGGAAGGTTGTTAAAAAGTTTTGCCGAGCTACTTCCAGTTTGTGACGCGAGGCCTTCCACGCGGTAAGGAACGGGATTGGTTTTCTCTTTGAATGACTAGAAATGGCCGATCTGCAGGGGTCATTTCGTAGAAAAAGAGGTGCAGGAGCTCATTAGCATAACTCATTTGCATGACTCATTTGCATATGCCACACCCCCTAACATACCGGAAGTGTGTCAGAAGGCAACACCCACCCCTCAGGCTCCACTCCATGGGTGAGTGGAACTGACCTGCTCTTCCTCCATTCCCTTCCCCATCCAATACTTTGTGAAATAAAAATAAGCGTAAAGAACACACCCTCATTCTCTTCCTGCTCCCTTGAAACCACCAGGTTTCAAGTAGACTTGAGATACCCAGGACATGTGCACCACCCATCTCTTCCCCTTCCCCTCCCCACAACAAGACACCCTGTGAGGTAGGTGGGGCTGAGAGAGGTCTTTTGAGAACTGCTCATGAGAGAACAGCTCTGAGAGAACTTGTGACTGGCCCAAGGTCACACCAGCAGCTGCATGTGGAGGAGTGGGGAAATCAAACCCGGTTCTCCCAAATTAGAGTACCACTCCTGACCACAACACCAAACTGATGGGGTGGAAGCTGCTGAAGGGTTGGTGAAATTTCTCCAGTACTTATGTGCCATGTGCCCAGATAAAAAATGGTATACTTAGAAAATGTATATGCCACCTTGAGCACGTCTCTGGAAAAGCAGCACACAGTCATAAAAGGAACAATGATAAAATTATCAATATTAAAACAAAACATTAAAAACAATAAAGACCCTAGCAGGGCTTTCCCCGGGGCGCTGGGCCTCTGCACTGCTCGGGGAAGCCAAGGAGAGGGCGGGGCTAGGTCATGTGCCCGCCCCCTGGGCTTCTCACTCCCGGAGCTGCGCTCCTGTGCGCTCCCGCTCCAACAGACCCCTGCCGATCTGGAAAAATAAGAAAAGATGTGGATTCAAAGGGGGGTAGAGGTGGGAAGTAGTGGTCTGACCAAAACAAACAAATCATTTTCAGATTGGTTTTTTAAAAAAGTCATTCATTTTGTTAGTGTTATTATTAAGGCTATTCATTTCTCATTATTTATGTATTTATTTATTTTTGGATTGATACCCTGCCTAGCCAGCATACGCCAGCTTATTAATGCTGGCCTTAATAAGAAACAATTGGGTTCCATTTGGCGTAGTGGTCAAGAGCATGGACTCTAATCTGGGAGAACCGAGTTTGATTCCCCACCCATCCCCACATGCAGCTGCTGGCATGACCTTGTGTCAGTCACAAGTTCTCTCGGAGCTGTTCTCTCAAGAGCAGTTCTCTCAGCGCCAATGCTCCCTCTAAGCTGTGGAGTCTTGTGAGCAAAAATTCTACTTTGTGTGCTACTGGCATAAAAGCTGTGAGCGAACAATTTGGCTGCTGCGTAAATTAGTTTGCTCTGGAGCCCTCCTTCCTGAGCTAAGACAAAAATGTGTGAGCTGGAGGCTAAAAATCGGTGAGCTAACTCATGCTAACTCCGCGTAGGGGGAACACTGCTCAGAGCTCTCTCAGCCCCACCTACCTCACAGGGTGTCTGTTGTGGGGAGGGGAAGGGAAAGGAAATTGTAAGATGCTCTGAGACTCCAAGGGAAGGGCGGGGTATAAATCCAATCTCTTCTTCTTCTAGTTGCAACTGATTTATGGGGGGCCCATAGGGTTTTCAAGGCAAGAGAAGTTCAGAGGTGGGTTTCCTATTTTGTTAGTTTCATTATTAAGGCTATTCAGGGGTCATTTCATAGAAAAAGAGGTGCAGGAGCTCATTAGCATAATCTATTAGCATAATTTATTTGCATATGCCACACCTAGGGCTGCCAAGTCCCCCAGGAGGGCGGGGGAAACACCGATTTTTAATGCTTACCCCCCCTTTTTCAAAATTGGCCACCGGGGGAGGCAATGGCTGCCAGCAGGAACGCAGGGGAACGCTGGAGCCTGCCCTGCCCTCTCCCTGCCAGGCCTGAACTTCTTAAAAGGGAAATGTCTGAAGAGAGCCTGCAGTAAAAAGCCTCACCAGACATTTCCCCTTTAAGAGCAGAGGCAGCAAGAGAAAGTCCCGCCCAGAGATTAAGGAGGGACTAGGCTCTTTGTACGGAAGGGCCTGCTTTTGCATGTGGCTTGCAAGGTTGCTGGGGTAAGCTGCTGGGGTCTGCAAGCTCTTTTCCTTCTCTTTCTTTCTTTCTTTCTTTCTTTCTTTCTTTCTTTTCTTTTCTTTTCTTTCTTTTTTCTGTCTGTCTCTCTCTCTCTGTCCCCATCCAGCAGAGGTCTATCAGTGGCTATTATGAGCCACAAGGTCTAAATGGAACCCTTTGTCTGGGGCAGTGATGCTCTGCATTCTTGGTGCTTGGGAAGCAACAGTGGGAGGGCTTCCGGAGTTCTGGCCCCGCTGCTGGACCTCCTGAGGGCACCTGGTATTTTTGGCCACTGTTGTGACACAGAGTGTTGGACTGGATGGGCTGTTGGCCCGATCCACTGTGGCTTCTCTCCTGTCCTTATGATATGAAAATCATATTAAGCACTTGTGTAGCACTTAGTGCTTCATATTCTGCCGAGATGAGGAAGGATTCAGTAGGGCCGTTGCTCAGTGATAGAGCATCTGCTTGACATGCAGGAGGTATCAGCCTCTTCAGCGAAAGAAGGATCAGGTAATAGGTGACATTAAAGATCTCAGCCTGAGACCCTGGAGAGCCACTACCAGTCTGAGTAGTCAATACTGACCTTGATGGACCAATGGCCTGATTCAGTATTAGGAAACGTCATGAGTTCATGTGTCAGCATGTGGAAGCAACATCACAGGATGTGACATCACCAAATGATGTCACTTCCTTTCTCCTGGCTCCACCCCCAAAGTCCTCAGATATTTCCGGAGCTGGACTTGGCAGCCCTAGCCACACCCCCTGATATCACCAGAAGTATGTCAGAAGGCAAAAAAGAAAGGAGAGAGAGAGAGAGAGAGAGAGAGAGAAAAGAAAGAAAGAAAGAAAGAAAGAAAGAAAGAAAGAAAGAAAGAAAGAAAGAGAAAGAAAGAGCTGGCAGAGAGGGGACAGCTACTAATCCAAGCCTCAGAAATACCACTATTCTGGGAGGACAGCTTCAGTGGTGGCTGAAGCCTTCAGAAGGCTGGTCGGAGGAACAAGGACCTTTCCAGGGGACGGGGGTCATTTTGCTGCAGCCATGACACAAGCAGGCATTCCCCTGCAGGGGGGTTGGGGGCTGGTGTCAACTCCCAGAGCTGAGCTCCCCCGAGCTCCTGCTCGAAAGAACTCCTGAGGCTATTCATTTCTCTTTTCTTTTTTTTATTATTTTATTTTTGGATTGTTTCTCTGCATAGCAACAGCAGTCATCCTTGCTGGTCTCCCATCCAAGCGCTAACTGTGGCCAACCCTGCTTAGCTTCCAAGCTCTGACAAGATCAGGACAAGGTGGGCTATCAGACTCCTCATGTTTCATTAGTTGTTCATTCCTTTGGTCTTGTCCTTCTCACGTCCCTTACTATGCAGGCTGGATAATGTCCCTGCCATTTTCAGAACTAGGACTATCAGTGTCGAGTGTCCTAGAACTCCCTTTCCCAGCATACTCCCAAATGATGTGTTTCAAACATGTCAGAAAGGATATCCAAGGTGTTGATGGATATCCAAGGGACGAAGGATATTCTCAACTCCCGTGGTCGATAGAAGAAAGCCAAGCTAATTAGGAATTCCTGCATAGGGTTAGCCTTCATGTCAAAATGTTTCCTTCACGAGTGATCTGTAGTACTAGTGAATGATTTTTTTAATATATATAATAAATTTTATTCAAAGTATATAGAGAGAGCCAGTCTGGTGTAGTGGTTAAGTGTGCGGACTCTAATCTGGGAGAACCGGGTTTGATTCCCCACTCCTCCACTTGCACCTGGCTGGATGACCTTGGGCAAGCCATAGCTCTGTACCAGCTGTTCCCTCAAGGACAGCTTGGGAAAGAGTTCTCTCAGCCCCACCTACCTCACAGGGTGTCTGTTGTGGGGAGGGGAAGGGAAAGGAGATTGTAAGCCGCTCTGAGACTCTTAAGTGAGTGAAGGGCGGGATATAAATCCAATCTCTTCTTCTTCTTCTTCTTCTTCTTCTATATGATACAGAGAGTAAATTGCATAATGTGAGTATTACAAGATACCAAGAGATATAACAATAGTTTGTGGTTACACATATATAAAACATGAGTGCAGTTAGTACAGTTCAGATATTGAGAGTAATATTTTTAGAGAGTGAGAACCCCCATTTCTTTCAGTTGAGTACAATCAGATATAAAGTTTTACCCATATTCAACTTTTAACATTACAAGTACAGAGAGGCCGAAAAACCTTAATAACAAAATTTTACCATAACCAAAGAGTGTTCATAATCGGTGGAATGTCCATTTGTTTAGAAAGGTATTGCAGGTGAATGATTTTTTGATCTGGTGAATTGATCTGCTGCTTGCTGTATGCGTCAAGCAACTTTACATATGGTATCATACCTGTTCGGATGAAGTCTGTCCATGAAACGAGATTGTATCCCGGAGAACCTTGTCACTCACCTGAATTATTTACCTTATATTTACCTGTAAAAAAATTTTTCCTCATCACCTTTTTGCATTTTTGTATATTGTTATGCTATTTATATTATAATCAGCAAATTATACAGCCTTTCTTATTCTTTTTTGCCCATGGTTGTTGGGGGTGTGGTTCTCTTGTTATCTCATTCCATACAGAATAGGGACAAAGAAAACGTTGTGTCAACTACATTACAAGCTCGGAGCCTGAGACCTTCCTAGTGGTGCATAGAAATTTGGAGGGCAAAACTCCAGGCTTCCATCGGCGGGGAAGAATTGGGACCACATCTGGCAGAAGTTCTTAGCTACTGAGCAACAGCTGTTTCTTGAAATCATGACTTTTTAATTGCATGTATTTGAGGGACAGAGCAGCCGGCGGAAAAGGGCTCGGTCGTATGACACCTTTTCGATGTATGAGTGGTGCAGTTTTTGTGACCCTCTATGATGATGGTCCAATGACACGTTCTGCTCAGCATATGATATCAGCAATCATGGCTCTTGCCAATTCGATGCAGTGGTTAAGTGCACGGACTCTAATCTGGGAGAACTGGGTTTGATTCCCCACTCCTCCACTTGCAGCTGCTGGATGACCTTGGGCAAGCCATAGCTCTGGCACAGCTGTTGTCTCAGAAGCAGCTCCCAAAAGAAGTCTCTCAGCCCCACCTACCTCCCAGGGTGTCTGTTGTGGGGAGGGGAAGGGAAAGGAGTTTGTAAGCCGCTCTGAGACTCCAAGTGAGTGAAGGGCGGGATATAAATCCAATCTCTTCTCTTCTTCTTCTCTTTAGAATGTGTTGAATGTCAGCAAGTAGGCCTGAGCTGAAAATGACTTAGTTGTTCATAAACATTTTTGGCGCTATTATTATTATTATTATTATTAAAAGGTGGGATACAGAAGGGGAAAGGGGTGGGGGAAATAAAAATCCCCCAGGTTTGTCAAATAATATGAGTTGTAACGTACAACAAGTAAGATCAGATATATTACCAAATACATTACATATTTCAAATACAGAAACAGATATGAAAACATCGATATTACAGAGTTCTTGGGATAAAGTCTCTCTTTAAAGCGTAAATAAGAACTTTCCTAAGGTTAGCGATAATCTAAGGTTAGCGATAAAAGAAATCGCATCCTTAACAACTGAACGGACAGTCTTCTGTCCTTTTTGCCGCCCCGTGTGCAAACGTTCATCTACTCACATCTTTTGCTCCTCTTAATTCATTGCCCTTGCCTTCGGTGACGTCATCAAACAGCCAAACCCAATGACGGTCTCTACAGCATCAGGATATCATCCCATTCACTGTGCGTGGGCCACTCTGTGATCTCCTCCAACAAATTTAGTTCTTACTCTCCATTGCTCTACTTTGACCTCGGTGACACCATCAGATAGCCACATCTCATAGGTTACTTAAAACTGATGTCATCTTGTTCATGATGTGACCCCTGATTGGGTACAACAACCCATGTGACTAATCTCTTTTCCCCCCCCAAGTCTCTACCAATTTATGGTGACCCCATAGGGTTTTCAAGGTAAGGGATGGTCAGAGGTGGGTGCCATGCCACAACTCTAGTATTCCAGGGTGCTGTCCCAACAGAAGACCTACCAGAGCTGACCTTGCTTAGTTTCCATGATGAGATGAGATTAGGCTAGCCTCGCCGATCCAGACAGTAGGGAAAAGTAGTATCTGGACAAGGGGAATGGCACGGAAGCAGCCGCCACCAAGGAAAACCGTTATGGGCGTATTTGGAGCATATCTGTATGAGGTATTTTTCAGGAAGTATTTCTGCTGTCCCCTAATCTCTAGTTTAGAGACATCACCCTGCCGACGAAAGTCCATATGATCAAAGCAATGGTATTCCCAGTAGTGATGTATGGCTGCGAGAGTTGAGACTATAAGGAAGGCCGAGTGCCGAAGATTAGATGCTTTTGAATTATGGTGCTGGAGAAGACTCTTGAGAGTCCCTTCCTAAAAGAAATCCACCCTGACTGTTCCCTGGAAGGCCAGATCCTGAAGCTGAAGCTCAAAGACTTTGGCCACCCAATGAGAAGGGAGCACTCCCTGGAGAAGACCACGATGCTGGGAAAGATTGAAGGTCGAAGAAGAAGGGGACGGCAAAGGATGAGATGGTTAGACAGTGTCATCGATGCAACGAACATGAAATTAAGCAAACTCCGGAGCACAACAAAAGACAGGAGGGCCTGGCGTGGTGTGGTCCATGGGAACGTGAACTTGACTGTGCGACCGGACAACAACAACAATCTCTAGTTTCAACCTTGAACCTCAAAACTAGGGAATGTTTGGTGCAACCCAAAGTATGAAAATAGTCCCAATGCATTTTAACTTAAAATTATGCAGCTGTAGAACTGGCTATGGTGCTTTCAAACGAGAATGCCTTTTTGCTCATTTGTGTCTGCCTTCTGCTTATCTGCTTGAACTTTCCTCCCTTAATAATATACCTTTGCTTTAATGGTTACAAAAAAAAAATACCTTTCAGTAGCATACAAAACCTAGTTCTCTGAATCAGGAACAGAATTTTTAAAGCTACCTTTTTCCTGAGGTTTAGAATCCATTGACGCTTGTTTTTGTGAACCTTTCACCATTTTGGATCCCTCAGAATTCCAGAGCCGGTGTGGAAAAATAAACAGGAGTTTGGGGCACCTTGAAGACTTAAGAATGTTTATTTCTGCTACACCAGTTTGGTGTAGTGGTTAAGTGCGCGGACTCTCATCTGGGAGAGCCGAGTTTAATTCCCCACTCCTCCACTTGCAGCTGCTGGATGACCTTGGGGAAGCCATAGTTCCAGCACAGCTGTTCTTTAAAAAAGAGCAGTTTCTGTCAGAGCTCTCTCAGCCCCACTTCCTTCAGAATGTCTGTTGTGGAGAGGGGAAGGGAAAGGAGTTTGTAAGCCGCTCTGAGACTCCCTTGGGTAGTGAAGGGCGGGGTATCAATCCAATCTCCTCCTCCTCCTCTTCTTCTATAAGCAGATCATCACTACATAGAACTTCCACATAGGAGGTATTTTTAATGAGTGAGTTAAGGGGGCATGAAATGCAAAATATACAAGATTAGGGGTAAGCACGAACCGGCTTGGAGCCTCAGAGCAGCTTACAAACTCCTTTCCCTTCCCCTCCCACAACAGACAACCTGTGAGGTAGGTGGGGCTGAGACAACTGTCCTTGAGGGAACAGCTGGTACAGAGCGACGGCTTGCCCAAGGTCATCCAGCAGCTGCAAGTGGACAAGTGGGGAATCTGATTTTCCCAGATTAGAGTCCGCGCACTTAACCGCTACACCAAACTGGCTCTCAAGTGTGTGAGGGCATGGCTAAATGCCTTTCTCTCCCTCCCCCAGACTGGGGAGGTTAAGGAAGGCATTTTCAATGTGCGTGGGTTCCCTGCCCGCCCTTTTCCAGGTGCCACATGTCAGCTAGAGAAGGGAAGGCAGAGAGAGGCTTTTCCTTGTCAGTTTCACTCTCAGCAGACCGGTGGGAGTCAAATTGACAAGGAAATTTTAACATGCCGCCTTTCCCTCTTGTGGGAGGGCAGCATGCTCTGTAGCCATGCAAGCCAGAGGTTTCGGCTGTAGGCATGGCCAACTCAGGAGCCAGCCGGAACTCTGTTCCTGTGCATTCCTGCCCCAAAACAGCCCTGCTTGGGAGTATGCCTCATTGAATAAAATGGTTCTTACATCCAAGCAGACCTCCTGAATGATGGTTAGCCAGTGTTATCGACGCAAGGGACATGAAGACGAGCGGGCTCCGGGGGATGGCGGAGGACAGGAGGGCTTGGCGTGATGTGGTCCATGGGGTCGCAAGGACTCGGCTGTGCGTCCGAACAGCGACTGAAGCTTCCACTCATTGTTGACCTTCCCTCTGAATTCTTCTGGGGGAGGCATTCGGCATCGTCCTCCTGCCCTCGGCGTGGTGTTATTTACCGGTCACGTTTCATATCTCCTTTCCTTCCGCCGCGGAAGCTCAGACGGCGTACGCAGCACCTCCCAGGAGGGATTCCCCACTCCAGCCGTCCATCAGGCCCACAGCAAGCCGGCGGCATCGTGTGCAAAACCGTCTGGGGAAAATCGCTTTCTCCCCAAGCCATTTACTCACAGAGTGTTCTCACAATCAATAACTCTGGGTTTTTTCTTTAAAAAAAAAACAACCACACCAAACCGAAAACCCTGACCGCTGTGCATTTTTAAAACACTCTTAACTCATAATCCTGTGAACCATCCCCCCCCCCCACTCCATCCCACCCTCCCTGGCCTCTAGCTGACAGCTTCTAAGTTTAGGAATACATTTAGGGGCCGTTTATTTATTTAACTGCTTCTTCCATAATGCGCTATCCAATGAGTGATGTTCTCCTGCCACACGGTGGTGCTTTGGGTGTGTGCACAGAGCCGATGCGCAGCCCAGAGCAGAAGGAGAAAAGCAGACACCAACGGACCTGTACTGGGGGTGACACGATTTTTTTTGCAGGGGCTCAATAATTTCGACGCAACGAATACGTTCACGCGCTAACTCTTTGCAGCCGTTCGCGCCGCTGAAGTTCGTCCTTTACCGCCAGGGGCCGCCTCCTTGTCAAAGGCAAGCTTGTGTGATGATTAGGCAAGTGCTCAGAAATCCATTTTGTAGCCCTTAAAGGTTAGCAAGAGTCCAGGATAATCTCTCCCCCCTACCCCCTTTTCTCCCTTTCCTTCCTGTTGTAAGCACAAAAGCTGAACTCCCCCGAGGTTCGGCTTCCCTGGAGTGCAGTTGTGTGGCACAAACGCTTTGTTTCCCTTTAGTTTAATGCCCGGCTTTATTTCTCTCATCATCCGGATTAGCTGCCAGCAGGGCTGGTCTGGAAGGAGGGAACCTCCGGCCTGCATGCCTGGCGATCCCAAGCCGCTCCATCCTCATCCGTGCTAAGAACAAGTCTCTCTGCCATTCCTTCAGTTCAAGAGGGCCGGCACCGCAGTAGTAGTAGCAGCAGCAGCATTAGCAGCAGCAGCTGAAGGCGAGATCTCCTGTTTTGGCTTCTTGCATCCCGGGCTATTGGATGACAGCTCTTGTCTTTTAATGGGTTTTTCTCTGCTTCCTTAAAGGCTTTAAGCCACTGGGTCTAGCAAACGATTCTCCAATGCCGTCTGGGCAAATTGATCTCTGCGTGTCTTTCTCTCCCTCTCTCTCTCTCTCTCTCCCTTTTTCTTTTTAAAATGCAGTCTTTGTGGAGGTTGCAGGCGAGAGAGGAAGACACCACAGCCCAGGAGGAGGAAAGCTGTGATTTTAATTGCTGCAGACGCTCGTGTGTATGTGTGTGCCTTGCATGTGTGTGTGTGGCCATTCTTACCTGGATTCGACTGAAGATAATGCAGAGGGGGGTGGGGAATGGCGGGTGGGTTCGCCTCCTCTTCCGGACCGCCCCAGTTTTCCTTCTCCGGAGTCAGGAGGGGGTAGTTGGAGGGAGGCGTGGGGAAGAGGGTCCCGATCCAAGAGCAATCCATGGAGCCTAGAGAAAGGTCCCCCTGCCTCGGTTGAGGGGAGGGGGTGAGGGAAAGGGCGCCATCCAAAGCGAGCCAGAAAAAAAACAGAATTTGACTAAACCCAAACATTCACCACCATCCCTCTTCCAGCCACTACATTGGGCCTGCGCAGCTGAACGTGGGGAAGGGGCGTTCTCGGGGAGGGGAGGGCAAGGGGGTCCTTTCTTGGGGGGGTCTGATCTAATAAAGTCCCTCTGCTCCCTGGGGGGGGGGGGGGTCCACACCAAGGAATGCCCCCCGGAGGGGGTCATTCAGACCTTAATTCCAAGGAGGGCTCCAGGTGAAACAAGAAGAGGGGGGGGGGGGCACCACGGGTCGCTCCTTCCTCTGTCTTCTGCAAAAGCCAAATTCTGCTGCTGCTTTGGGGGGGGGGGGGGTACTATCCCCGGCCCCGATCCCCGTGTCAGGTTCGATCCTCGCCTCCTCTCGCGCCGTCCACCTTCTCCCCCCGCCCCACCCCTACGGATTTAAAAAAAAAACAAAACAACATTTGAAGTTTTGGGACCTGGAACTTTGAAATCCGCCCGACGGGAGGCGAGCCCGCCTCAACGTGCGCCGGATCACATCCCGGGGAAGGGGAGGGGGGATCCCCCACCGCGCGGCGACCCCTCCTTGCAAGGGAACTCAACCCCCACCCCCCCACCCCCGAGGGTGCCTCTGGAAACGCCGGCCCTCCTAGCAGCCCGGTCGCGACGTCCAAACATGCAGTCCTCCTGCATCCCCTCCCTCCCTCCCCAAACCGAGACAGACACACGTCTATCCCGCACATGCGCGGTGCCCGCCCGCCCAACTTTTTCCCACGCCGGTGGCCAGGCTGGGGACTCCTCGGGGGGGGGGGGGGGGGGGAACCGACGACAGCGCGGACGTCTGCCTGCACCATTCTCAGCCAAGTCAAGGGCGGGAGGGGAAATACGCAGGGCCGTAGCCAGCGGTGGGGCTTTGGGGACCGAGCGCCCCGCTGCGGACCCCCAAACCCCACCAGACGCCCTAACGCCCCCCATCTCCCTGCGGGGCTTCCTATGCCACGCCGCCTCGGCCCGCCGCCAGCCCCGTAGCCGGCTCGAACAGCTTTCCGTGCCCCCTTCCTCGCCCCCCCCCCACTTCCTCCTCTTCCCCTCCCAGCCCCGCCTTCTTTTCCTACCTGGAGGGGCGGGGTCGTGTGGAGATCTGACTGCAGGTCGCGGGAGGTGGGGAAATATTACCTGGCGGGGGCCGCTTTCCCCCGCCCCCGCCTTCTTTCCCCACCCGGGGTGGGGGTGGGGGTGGGGGGGACCCCGTGGGGACGTCTGTCTGTCTGGCTGCAGAGTTCTCCTCCAGCTCACGGGGGAAGGGGGAGACCTTACCTGACGGGGGCAGCTTTCCGTGTCCCCTTCCTCGCCCCCCTCCCCTCCCCGACCCGCTTTCTTCCCCCACCCGGGGTAGGGGGGCAGTGTGGACCCTCTGGCTGCGGAGTTCTCCTCCTGGTCACAGGAGGAGGGGGAAACCTCACCTGTAGGGGGGCAGCTTTCCCTGCCCCCTCCCTCGACCCCCCCACCCCCACCCCGCCTGGGGTGGGTCCGCCCAGCCAGCGCTGAAGCGCGCCTCAGCCGGCCGGCCGTCCTGCCGGCGCAGCATCCCTGTGGTCCAGCCTCTCTCCATCCCTCCCTGCATCCCGCTCGCCCAATCAGCGGCGCCGCCGCCCGCGCCACGTGACGCGCCGAGCGGCGGAGGGGGACCTGCCGCTTCCCCCGCGCCAGAGGGATGCGGGCGGCAGAGCGGCAGGAGCGGGAGCCGAGCTCGGCCGGCCCGGCGGCAGCAGCACCACCAGCAGCCGCGATAGCCGCCCCGTGACTCGCCTGCCCCTTTATGGCCGCGGCCGCCCCGGCCTCCGCCTCCGCCTCCTCCTCCGCGTGGGCCGGGCGCGCCCTCCCGCCGCCGCCGCCGCTGCTGCCCCCATGCCCGGACCGGGCTGCCTCGTCGTGAGCCGCCGCTGCCGCCGGCTGGCGCCCCCGGGATGCTAAGGCGCCCCGCCCGGGAGAGCCGTCCCAGCCGCTTCGGGGAGCTCGCCGCCGACGTCCGGAGTCATGGGCTGGGGGGGAGGAGGAGGAGGCGCCCCGGCTCGGCCGTGCAGCAGCAGCGGCGGCGGCGGGGGCTGGACGCTGGGCGACTGCCTCTGCTGGCTCCTCTTGCCCCTGGCCCTGCTCCTCGCCGCCCGGCCGCCCAAGCTCGCCGCCTTCCCTACCTCCTTAAGCGACTGCCAAACGCCCACCGGCTGGAATTGCTCCGGTAAGCTGGGGTCGGCGGACTGGGGGAGGTGGGGAGGGAGAGGGAAAGCCAGGGGTCTGGGTCCCTCTCTAGGTGGGGGCAACCCTCTCAGATCTCCACCCCCCCCCAAAAAAAACATCTGGCTGGGCATTGCAGATGTCTGCTGGTCCCTGGACGCGCAAGGGCGGCGGAGTCCCTGTAGATCTTGAGCCGCTTCTGTACCCCTCCACCCACCCACCTTGAAGAGCTTAGGCTGGGGATGGTCTTCCCGGAGTCGCCTTCCATTGCCTAGACTCGATTTGGGGGGATCTGGTTGGGGAAATGAGCTACGGGAGGAAGGATTTTCTCGATTTTTTCCCCCAAGTACTAAAAGTTAGAGCATCCTTGGGAAAAGCGGGGGGGGGGGGGGATCTGGGAGAGAGAGAGCCAGCAATAAATCAAGCTGTGACCATTGGATCTTCCAGCTAGGCTGGTTTGGATCCCCTTTCCAAGAACCAGCAAGTCTGATAACCTGAAATGCAAATTCTCCCCCCCCCCCCTTTAATCCATTCCCATTTTTCAGTGTATGGGGGATTTCATTGGGTGCCGGCATCTCTTCCCTCTCTCTTACAACTTGGAAATATAGACATGTATATCTCCTGCCCTTTCTGAAGGCAACTTCCACTGGAAGACAGCATTTGACCCCCGAAATCCCCAAGGGGCAGAGGACTCTTTCTCCTTGCCTGTTCCTTCTTCCGGAGGGCTGTAATTAAGGAGGCTTTCCGATCCCTTTTAAAAATTTTATCTGCTCCATTTCAGCCCTGGCTTGGACTGGCGTTTGCCAGGCACAGCCCTGGAGAAAACCCGCTAATCGAATAAGGGAGAGACTTTATTGCCCCTTTCCACCAGTTGTGATTTTTGTCTGATCGAGCCTCCATCCTCAATAGGTTAATTGTCATTCCCTCCGGAGCGTATACTGCTTCCCATACAAGCCCGGCTTGCAGAGCTTTAAGAGTCTCTTTCGGCAACCGCCACAGTTCTTATATTTAAAGGAGCATTATCTGTACCCAGATGCACGCAGACACTTTCCCAAACGCAACAGGGAGGTGTAATGCAGCATGCCATTTGCTAATAATAACATGTAACTCTGTACTTAAAAAAAAAAAACCCTACATTTCCTCTCTGAGGAGTGTATCTATTGGATATGGATCTGAGTCATTTACTTCTTCCTGCTCATTGATTTTCCTCTGATTTGGAAGTCAGAGCTCAACAAACAAGCTACAGGGAACCACCAGTGCTTCCACATTAGAACAATCGCCACGGCGGGGGGGGGGGGGGGATACAGTCTTTGGGGGCTGAATGTGTAGCTCTTGGATGTTCCAGAGTGCTCCCGAAAGGATCAAGGGTGTGGAAAAGGCGTGCTATGCTTCGGTGCAGTGTGTGTTTCTTGCATGCAAGAGCCGTAATTCACTTCTGCTCTTGGCGTGATCTCGGGTTTGGTAAACACGCCGAGCTGATGTATGGCTGAGAACATGAGAACGCTCACGAAAATCAATCGGGACTCAGTCCTAATGGATCCGGAACCTAAATATGGCTATTTTGCTGATCAGCCGCACTACACACCCTCCGAGGAAGGGGGCAGCTCGCCGAGGTCTGAAATCCGAGCTGGCATCCGTGAGCTGAATCGTCAGCCAGCTCTCTTAGCCTGTCGGTCAAAAAAAAAAACCTGGAAGAAAAGGAAGGGGGGCTGTTTCAGCAGCTCTGTATAGAATCTGACCCCCCTCCTATTAACCTGGAGGTGATCCATCTCCATTGGAATCAGACAGCCTATCACAAAAAGCTCACCGCCTGTTTATCTTTATTATTAAGGGGCTTTGTTATGGTGCTGGCCTGGAGAAATGCCCATTTTGGACTTGGGACCAGACAATCAGATCAGGGAGGGCAGCAAGGTGTCTTAAATTTTACAGCCCAAAGGTTTCATTGTTGAGGAAAGGGGAGCTACTTTAATAGAAGGTGGGGGGGGGGGGAGAGACGGGGAGAGGGAGGGGAAATCACAAGGATCGCAAACTCTGGGGCGAAAGTGAAAATGACAAGACAGTGTGTCTCGGATCGCGGATCGCTTCGCTGACAAGGCGGTGTGCCTTGTGTACATTAAAAAGCAATCAACCCGTATTGTTTCCTTAAGCCAGACCGAATCTGACAGCAATTTTTTTCCCCCCCTTCTTCCACATTTGAGGTTACGATGACAGAGAAAACGATCTTTTTCTCTGCGACACCAATACCTGTAAATTTGACGGGGAGTGCTTAAGGATTGGCGACACGGTGACTTGCGTCTGTCAGTTCAAGGTAAGAAGATGGATCTCTCATTTCTCTGATTCACTAATGAGAATACAGATCAGGGGATCTCCCTTTGCAACCCCCATCACTTGGCAATTTATTTCTCTGTATGCAGAGAAGTGGGAGCAAAACCCTGGCAGCCAGTCTAAAAGAGCTGGCAGGGCAAGCCAACTGGTGTCAAGAGAAGAGAAGATTTTCTGGGAAAATGGAGATGTTATTCTCAAATGCCTTCGGGAGTTTCGAGACGTGTAGGTGCGGTTTAATTGCTGGGTCCTTTTTTAAAAAAAAAAACTAGGGACATTTTTTTGGCCTTTTTCTAAATCTGTCCATCGTACAGATGTTACTTGATACATTCAGGAGGACACTGGTCACAAGTCGGTGTGGAAGTTAAATTTCGTGTGGCATTTTTCTTCGCCAGCTGTATGCTAGGACAGGGTGTCGCTGCTTACGGAATTATGCTGCTTCATTAAAAGGGGGAGAGATTTCCCATCTGGCTAAATCAGAGCCCCAATCCAAAAGACAGGAAAGTTGAAATACTTTTCGAACTGGTTTGAGTTCCATCGTCTACATCCAAAGGAAATGAATGGTAAAAAAAAACTCCCGTTAAGTTTTAAGGAGATTGGATAGTATTGGAAAGGATTGTGCCAAAAATAGTCTGGGGGCTTTGAATTACGGATGAAGCTCTACGTGATTGGTCCTTGGAAGGAAGTCCCCCTCCCTGATTCCAGTTGTAGGCACTTCCACACCTAAATATGAAGCAGGTTTTCTTGAAGGCAATGAATTTCTGCCCCAGTAAGATGATGTGGACGTTAACACAAGGTGTATATAATGCAGGATAAATAGTCTCTCAGCTACTTCTAAGCACAAAAAACAGGGATGTGTTTTCTTGTAATGTGGAAAGGACTTATACTTATGTGGCCAAGTGACGTTCTTGCATATTTTGATGTACCTTGAGCTTGTATACTGGAGTGGCATGCATTTTAAGGAAGATCCTTTACGGCCTTAGGGATTCTCTTTCATGATTTCTCGCGTATCTAGTTATAGAAGAACAGCCGCAAAAACTGTCTGCTCAGTGTCACAAGAACGACGTACTGCCGGGTGGGTTATTAGGTTTGGGCAGAAATAAGCCTTGTCTGCTGTTTCATAACCAGCGCCTACCCAGCTCTGAAATTTAGCTTTAGGTTTAAGTCGTCCTTTGTGCTAATAAAATCCAACTTACACATTGGACATTATTTAAGGATCCCTAAAGCTGTATCTGATTGCATTAAGAACAAAACGTTGTTGTCATAAGGAGGAAAGGAATAACAGTTGACTGTCTATAAGACCCCCATAGTGCTCGGAAGCTGTTTCTTCTTCTGGGATTGATTATTTTAATGCTCTGTCCTAGTATCAGTGCCTGGTGGTAGAGACAGTGAATCCAGGGGCAACTGGCACTGAAATAAAGCTGACACAGAGAAACACGCAGTTTCTTCCGCCTGGTTCCAGTTTGGCTTTGCACTTAGTCGAAAGTTAGTGAACACGGGACGGATTCATTGTGACATTCATAATGGCCAAAGAGAGAACAGAAGCGGTTTCCCGAGGAACAGGAGTCGTTACTTGTTGGCTTTATTTGAATGGACGACCCTATCTTATCCCTTGTGGAGAGCAGGAAATCCAAGATGTACGGACTGAAAGAAACTCAGGGATCGACTGTAAATTATTCTGAATCGATTCGGTGTAAGAGAGCACTTTTGGTACGGCTGCGAAACCAACGCTGCTAATTCACCGGAGGGGTCCAGGCAGGGGTCATTTCGTAGAAAAAGAGGTGCAGGAGCTCATTAGCATAACTCATTTGCACAACTCATTTGCATATGCCACACCCCCTAACATACCGGAAGTGTGTCAGAAGGCAACACCCACCCCTCAGGCTCCACTCCACAGGTGAGTGAAACTGACCTGCTCTTCCTCCATTCCCTTCCCCATCCAATATTTTGTGCAAGAAAAATAAGCGTAAAGAACACACCCTCATTCTCTTCCTGCTCCTTGAAACCACCAGGTTTCAAGTAGACTTGAGATACCCAGGACATGTGCACCACCCATCCCTTTCCCTTCCCCTCCCCACAACAAGACACCCTGTGAGGTAGGTGGGGCTGAGAGAGGTCTTTTGAGAACTGCTCATGAGAGAACAGCTCTGAGAAAACTTGTGACTGGCCCAAGGGCACACCAGCAGCTGCATGTGGAGGAGTGGGGAATCAAACCCGGTTCTCCCAGATTAGAGTCCAACTCCTGACCACTACACCAAACTGATGGGGTGGAAGCTGCTGAAGGGTTGGTGCAGTTTCTCCAGTACTTATGTGCCATGTGCCCAGATAACAAATGGTATACTTAGAAAATTTATAGGCCACCTTGAGCAAGTCTCTGGAAAAGCAGCACACAGTCATAAAAGGAACAATGATAAAATTATCAATATTAAAACAAAACATTAAAAACAATAAAGACCCTAGCAGGGCTTTCCCCGGGGCGCTGCGCCTCTGCACTGCTTGGGGAAGCTGAGGAGGGGGCGGGCTTGGTCATGTGCCCGCCCCCTGGGCTCCTCACTCCCGGAGCTGCGTTCCTGTGCGCTCCCCGCTCCAACGGCCTCTCCACAAACACACGAAGCTGCCTTATACCGAATCAGACGCTTAAGAACATAAGAACATGAGAGAAGCCAATGTTGGATCAGGCCAGTGGCCCATCCAGTCCAACACTCTGTCACACAGTGGCCAAAAACACCAGGTGCCCTCAGGAAGTCCAGCAGTGGGGCCAGAACTCCAGAAGCCCTCCCACTGTTGCCCCCCCCCCCCAAGCACCAAGAATACAGAGCATCACTTGCCCGAGACCGAGAGTTCCTATCTATACATTGTGGCTAATAGACACTGATGGACCTCTGCTCCATATGTTTATCCAATTCCCTCTTGAAGCCATCCATCCTCATTAGCCGCTGCCACCTCCTGTGGGCTAGTGAATTCCATGTGTTAATCACTCTTTGCTCAGCAATTTCATGGAGTGCCCACGAGTTCTTGTATGGTGAGAAAGGGAGAAAAAGTACCTCTCTCTCTACCTGCTCTATCCCATGCATCATCTTATAAACCTCAATCATGTCACCCGTCAGCCGTCATTTCTCCAAGCTAAAGAGCCTCGAGCTCTTCAACCATTCTTCATAGGGAAAGTGTTCCAACCCTTTCATCATTCTAATTGCCCTTTTCTGCACTTTTCCCAATGCTATAATATCTTTTTTGAGGTGTGGCGACCAGCACTGTACACAGTACTCCAAATGAGGTTGCACCCTTGGTCCATCAAGGACCAAGTATTATCTACTCAGACTGGCAGCAGCTCTCCAGGGTCTCAGGCAGGGGTCCTCCACATCACCTGCTGCCAGATCTTTTAACTGGAGATGCCAGAGATTGAACCTGGGACCTTCTGATCTGATATAGCAGGGCTTTTCTGATGTTCTTTGGAAGGCCTCGGCCTCTATGCTCTGTTGTTGGCCCTCCAGAGGAACTGGTTGGCCACTGTGTGAAACAGGATGCTGGACTAGATGGACCACTGATCTGATCCTGATGGCACCTGGTGTTTTTGGCCAGTGTGTAACAGAGTGTGGGACTGAATGGGCCACTGGCCTGATCCAACATTGGCTTCTCTTATATTCTTACGTCTGGGGCAGTGATGCTCTGTGTTCTTGGTGCTTGGGGGGGGGCAACAGTGGGAGGGCTTCTGTCTGAGAGTTCCTATCTATACTTTGTGGCTAATAGCCACTGACGGACCTCTGCTCCACATGCTTATCCAATTCCCTCTTAAGAACATAGGAACCTTTCCTCTTGAAGCTGTCCATGCTTGTAACTCTTGGTCAGGGGCAAGTGATGCTCTGTATTCTTGGCGCTTGGGGGGGCAATCAGTGGGAGGGCTTCTAGTGTCTTGGCCCCACTGGTGGACCACCTGATGGCACCTGGTATTTTGGCCACTGTGTGACACAGAGTGTTAGACTGGATGGGCCATTGGCCTGATCCAACATGGGCTTTTCTTATGTTCTTATATGAGTTGTAATTCCAGGAGATCTCCAGGCCCCAACTGGAGGTTGGCAACTCTAGCCAGGCTAGAATCTCCACTCTGTCATGGAAGCTCACTGAGTGACCTTGGACCAGTTGCCCTTCCTTGGTTTGTTCCAAGGTTAAAATGGAGGAGGAGAGAACAATTCTGTCAGCTGCTTTGGGTCTTCATTGGGGAGAATAGAGAGGTATAAATAGCCAAACAATCACAGCTAGGGTTGCCAATCTCCAGGTGGCACCTTGGAGCTCTCTCCTGCTGTTACAGTTGATCTCCAGATGATCCAAGATCAGTTCCTCTGCAGAAAATGGCTGCTTTACATGGCAGACTATATGATATTATACCCCGCTGAGGTTCCGCCCCTACCCAAGCCCCGCCCATCCCAGGCTCCACCCCCAAAATCTCCAGGTATTTCCTAACCCAGAGTTGGAAGCCCTCTTCGCAGTCCATGTGAAGTGGAGCTCGAGATGGCCGTACACGAATAGCAGCCATAGAAAGTACTACATATAATACGTAAAATATATCAGTATACAAAAAAGCAGGGCTCTTTTTCAACCAGAACGCACCAGAACGGTGTTCTGGCTGGCATCCGAGCCTGCCCCTCCCCCTCCCCACCGAGCCTGAGCTGCTTACACTTAAAGGGAAAGTTCCTGCAGAGAGCCAGCAGGAAAAAGCCCCGCCCACAGATTAAGCACCAGGGCTGGGCTCTTTGCACTGAAAAGCCTGGTCTCTCTGCATTTGGCTTGCCGACATCGCGTTGCTCTCCCTGCTCCGGTAAGTACCTCCCCCATCACTTTTCTTTCTCCCTCTCTCTTTCCCCCCACCTTCCTTCTGTCCTTCCTTCCGTCCTTCCTTCCTTTCTCTCTCCCCTATCTATCTATCTATCTATCTATCTATCTATCTATCTATCTATCTATCTATCCATCTATCCATCCATCCATCCATCCATCCATCCATCCATCCATCCTTCTCTCTCTTCCCTTCCTTCCTTCCTTCCTTTCTCTCTCTCTCTCCCCCCCTCCCCCACCTACCCCCCCCCTCTCTCTCTCTTTCTTTCTTTTTGTTTCATTTCATTCTTTGTGTTTTTATAAAAAAATATTGAAAAGGGGGGATGTAAAAAAGCAGAGAGCCCAGGAAATGCTGGTTTTGATGATATCTTTAATTTTTGAGAATCTCTTTAGTTTTCTCATGGCATCTTCTGTTTAAGAAAAGTAAGTTTGAAGGCTGAGTGTTTGTTGCGTCTTGTTGGGAATAGCTTGCAAATATATGTGTGTCTAAAGTCTGTATTAAAGTTGTTTGGTGCTTACTGCCATGTAAGAGAAAACATCTGAAAAAGTAGCGTCATTGTTGTATGTGTTGGCAGAACACTTGACTGTTGCATGGGGGATTTTGGGGGACATCGGCAGAGAAACAGAGTTATAACTAAAAATGAGCATAGTCAGCAGCACTTTGGAGATTGCCTGTTTTGTGAAATTTAAAAAGTGGGCAGAGTTTCTGAAGAAGATGATTGTCCCTGTTCTCCTGCCACTGGGCTGACATCTGCCTTTAATGGGCCAGCAAAGTTGATGTTCTTAAACCTCCTAATTAGAGAGATTTCTGCTTCTGAGGAGTTGACTTCCAACGATTGGTGATCTTGTGATGGTAGTGATACTTTTATGTGGTAAAGACCACCTGTTCACAGGATAATTTTACCTGTGGGACAGACTCTGCATGGTAACCACTCCACTGGTACATAATTGCTTGTAAAAAATATTATAGTGTAATAATTCAGGTGGGTAGCCGTGTTGGTCTGAAGCAGAAGAACAAAGTTGGAGTCCAAAGTTTCATCCAAGGTATAAGCTTTTGTGTGCATGCACACTTCTTCTGTCTGAAGAAGTGTGGGTGGCACATGAAATCTTATACCTTGAAAAAAAAATTATACCTTGAATAAAAGTCCACAAACTACTTCCATCCAGTGCATCCACAAACCTAGAAGAAGAAGATATTGGATTCATACCCCGCCCTTCACTACCCAAGGGAGTCTCAGAGCATCTTACAAACTCCTTTCCCTTCCCCTCCAGAGCCAGTCTGGTGTAGTGGTTAAGTGCGTGGACTCTAATCTGGGAGAACCGGGTTTGATTCCCCACTCCTCCACTTGCACCTGGCTGGATGACCTTGGGCAAGCCATAGCTCTGGACCAGCTGTTCCCTCAAGGACAGCTTGGGAAAGAGTTCTCTCAGCCCCACCTACCTCACAGGGTGTCTGTTGTGGGGAGGGGAAGGGAAAGGAGTTTGTAAGCCGCTCTGAGACTCTTAAGTGAGTGAAGGGCGGGATATAAATCCAATCTCTTCTTCTCTTCTTCTCTTCTCTCCCCACAACAGACACCCTGTGAGGTAGGTGGGGCCGAGAGAGCTCTGAGACAACAGCTGGTACAGAGCTATGGCTTGCCCAGGGTCATCCAGCAGGTGCAGGGGGGAGGAGTGGGGAATCAAACCCGGTTCTCCCAGAGTCCGCGCACTTAACCACTACACCAAACTGGCTCCTAGGGTTGTTTTGCTAGTGAACTAGGGTTGCCAACTCCAGGTTGAGGAAACCCCTGGAGATTTGGGAGTGGAGGGTGGGGTTTAGGGGAAGGAGGGACCTAAGCAAGGCATAATGCCATGGACTCCACTTTCCAAAGCAGCCATTGACCTGATCTCTGTAGTTTGGAGCTCAGTTGTAATTCCAGGAGATCTCCAGTCCCCACCTGTAGGTTGGCAACCCTAAAAAATCATATTCAGCATACTAGTTCTGCAGGAAGGCCAGCTGATTTCTATGGGAACCTAACCTTTAGGAATTGATTCCAATCCAGTGTGGGAAGAATTGTTGGACACAAGATATTGGTTCAGGCAAGATTTTGTATAGATGGGACAGGAAATAATGTTTTTATTGGTTTTGTCAAAACTGTTTTGACAGCAAGGTAAACAGAATAAGAAGCAAAAGGTCGATGTGGCCGGATGACCACACTTCTGGGAACATCGGGTGTGGCCTAATATGTTAAGGAGCTGTGCTGCCAGGGGTGTGGCCTAATATGCTAATGAGTTCCTGCTGGACTTTTTCTACCAAAAAGAGCCCTGCAAAAAAGTATTGTAAACATTGAATTGAAATGATATCCGTTGCACCACACCGAGGCTCACACTCATGGGAAAAGAGAAAAGCCGCCCAGTGACTGAGGAACTCTTTTCGAAATGCGATTGAAAGGACTGGAAACACTCACCAGCTCAGAGGTCAAAACAGAGAGCTATAAACTAAACCAAACTGAACAAACGCCTCACTCCAGTTTTGGGGGGGGGGGGGGAGAGAGAAGGGAAGGAGAGATCTTGGCCTCCCATCCATCACAGGGATGAAGAAAAGGAATCGAAGGCAGAAGTAAACTAAACTACCAAGGGAGGAAGCTACTTGGAAAATGAAGGTGAATGAAAGAAAGAACGACACAGGGGGGAAAGAAGGAAAAAAACAGCCCCCAGAAATGGAGGACAGCTTCCCAGAGCCTCTTGCTTTCTTCACGCTGGTACTGGAAACCTCAGAGTCTTTACCCTTGTATTTAGTGGTTGTTTGCAATGTTCCCTCTAAGCTGTGGAGTCTTGTGAGCAAAAATCCTACTTGGTGAGCTCCTGGCATTAAAATAGGGTTGCCAGCCTCCAGGTGGGGCCTGGGGATCTCCCGTTTTCACAACTGATCCCCAGCTGACAGAGATCAGCTCCCCTTGAGAAAATGGCTGCTTTAAAGGGTCAACTCTATGGCATTGTACCATGCGGAGGCCCCTCCCCTCCCCAAACCCCACCCTCTCCTGGTTCCAACCCCAAAGTCTCCAGGTATTTTCCAACCCGGACTTGGCAACCCTCCATTAAAGTTGTGAGCGAGCGATTTGGCTGTGGCAGAAATTGGTTTGCTCTGGAGCCCTCCTTCATGAGCGAAGACAAAAATGGGTGAGCTGGGAGGCTAAAAAACTGGGAGCTGGCTCCAGGGTTGCCAAGTAACTTACCATAGAAAGTGGGGGAGAGCTGGTCCCGGTCCAAAGAGTGCACGTGCCGTGATGAGGTCACTTGGAAGTAATGACCATAGAGTTTTCAGACTGGTTGTCAGAGCGCTGCCTGGTGACGTTCCCAGCGTGACGACGTCACTTCTGGGCGATGTCATCACACCGGGCTCGTCGGCCCGATCTGGCCACTACAAGGTGGGGTTCCTGCCGCCAGCCGGATCCAGACCGGCGGATTCGGGGCCCTTTGAGTGGGGGAATCCGCACCCCCCAGGGGACTTGGCAGCCTTAGATAGCTCACACTACCTCAGCTTAGAGGGAACACTGGTTGTTTGTATTCATCCATAAGAGCTAAATGCCCTGACCTGGATAGCCTGGGCTAGCTCGATCTCCTCAGATCTCAGAAGCTGAGCAGAGTCAGCCCTGGGTAGCCTTTGGATGGGAGACCACCAAGAAATACCAGGGCTGGGATGCAGAGGCAGGCAATGGCAAAGCACCTCAGAACGTCTCTTGCCTTGAAAACCATACAGAATCACCTCAAGTCAACAGTGACCCGACAGCACTTTGCACCATAAGAATAGTCTGTCTGTCTGTCTGTCTATGAGGTTTCCTCACTATTCACATGACTTCCATCTGTTATATCTTTGGGCAGGTCAGGACAGGGGAGTTCCTTTTTGGAGGGCAAAGTTGACATTTTGTGCCCTTAAGCCCCACCCCCCAATAGCCATGACCCAATACAATGTCCCCGTGATGATGTCATGCGGAAGTGACATCATCATGCTGGGGGCTTTGTACAGGGATGCTCTGGCGTTTGGGGGGAAACCCTACGGTAACCACAGAGTTTTGCCCCAAACACCAGAGCGTTGCCTCGCGATGTCCCTGGTGTGATGATGTCACTTCCGTGGGATGTCATCATGTCGGGGACATCATATGATGTGACATTCCCCCAGCCCCCACTCCTGGAAAGCTCTCTCCCACCCCCCATAGGTTAAGTACTAACAGGGCTGTTTATTAGGTTCACCAAGTTCCTTTGGGGCACATTGGCGCTCTGATTGTGAAACAGTCATAGGAAGCCACGTGATGCTTTTTTGGGAGCGTCACTTCCTTCACGTCACATTGCATGAGGGGACTTTGAACAGGCTCAAAGAACATTCCAATTCCTTTATGTCTTTTTCATGAGGTTGCCAACTTCAAGGTTCCCCTGGAGAAAATGGCTGCCTTGGAGGTTGGACTCTACGGCACTGTACTCTGCCTTCTCCAGGCTCCACCCCCAAATCTCCAGGAGATTTCCCACCCTGGATCTGGCAACCCTGTTGCCTGTCGGTGGCCATGGGGGACCTGGCAGTTCTAAAGCCCACCCTCTGAAGCCGCTATTTTTCTCTTGGTCTGGAGATCAATTGTAATAGTGGGAGGTCTCCAGGTGCCTCCAGGAAGATGGC
Organism: Lepidodactylus listeri; assembly: GCA_029233225.1. Taxonomy (NCBI): domain Eukaryota; kingdom Metazoa; phylum Chordata; class Lepidosauria; order Squamata; family Gekkonidae; genus Lepidodactylus; species Lepidodactylus listeri. Next base: position 7,369,550 of record JARCFY010000010.1, read on the forward strand.
AACCCTCAAGTTATGTAGGGTTACCAAGCTCCAGGCAGCCCATGGTTTTCTCCCAGACTCAGCACTGATCTTCCAACTACAGATTCCCCAGAGCAAATAAGAGCTAGAGAGGGGTGGACGCTGGCATCAAATCCCTGCTGAGCTCTCTCCGCTCCCCAAACCCTGGCCCCGCCCCAGGCCCCCCCCCCCCGAACCTCCAGAAATTGCCCAAGCTGGAGCTGGCAACCCAAAGCTGCCGACCTCTGAAAATGAAGCAGCAGGCAGCAATGATGCCCCATCAGTAGCTGGGATTCAGGAGTCCGTATAACCTTGAGAAATGGATGGAGAGGGATTGGGGGTGCGGGCTTCGATCAGCCTTGGTTCTCCAGTTTGATGTAGTAAACATAAGAACATAAGAGAAGCCAATGGTGGATCAGGCCAGCGGCCCATCCAGTCCAACATTCTGTCACACAGCGGCCAAAAACACCAGGTGCCCTCAGGAGGTCCCCTAGTGGGGCCAGAACTCCAGGAGCCCTCCCACTCTTGTCCCCCAAGCACCAAGAATACAGAGCATCCCTTGCCCCAGACTGAGAGTTCCTATCTATACTTTGTGGCTAATGGCCACTGATGGACCTCTGCTCCAGATGTTTATCCAATCCCTCTTGAAGCCGTCCATTCTTGTAGCCGCCGCCACCTCCTGTGGCAGTGAATTCCCCGTGTTCATCACTCTTTGGGTGAAGAAGGACGTCCTTTTATCCATTCTAACCCGAGTGCTCAGCGATTTCATGGAGTGCCCACGAGTTCTTGTATTATAAGAATGGGAGAAAAGCAGTGGTTAGGAACTGACCTCTGTAACCAGGACACCACCGGCAGTTCTGGGAGATCTCCAGGTCCCACCTGGAGCTTGGCAACCCTACCTCACAACCACAACTACAAGTTACAAGTCCTGTTTAAGAGATTCGTGCGTCCTTTAGGCCCTGCAATCCTGGACACAAAACTATTACGGTACACAAAAGTATTACAGTACAGGTCTCTCCTAAACTTGGAGCCATTCAACACAGAGGGTTAATGGGAATCAGCCCACAAAACCATGTTTTGTTTTGTTTTGTTTATTCAAATCCGAGTCAGTACACAACTTCATCCAGCCAATTTGGTGTAGTGGTTAGGAGCGCGGACTCTAATCTGGGAGAGCCGGGTTTGATTCCCCACTCCTTGACATGCAGCTGCTGGTGTGACCTTGGGTCAGTCACAAGTTCTTTCAGAGCTGTTCTCTCAAGGGCAGTTCTCAAGAGAGCTCTCTCAGCCCCACCTCCCTCACAGGGCGTCTGTTGTGGGGAGGGGAAGGGAAAGGAGATTGTAAGCCGCTCTGAGACTCCTTTGGGAGCGAAGGGCAGGGTATAAATCTGTTGTGTCCACTGACCGCCACATGGTGCCTGCAAGAGTAGCCTGAGCTTGGTCCAGAGAACAGTAGGGGCCAAGGATCCTAAGATTCACACAGCCTGCCAATGAGAGCTAGGCGGGAAATTCAAACTCCCCAATAGGACTAGAGGTGGGACTAGAGGTGCGTCCTGGGGTGTGTATATATGTTGGCCTTTTGGCCAGTTAAGCCATGCTTGTTTTCTCTAAAGTAACTTGAGCTAATCACTACACCAACTTTGTCCTTGTCAATGCCACTGAGAACTCAGTACTTTACAAAATCCAATATCTTCTTCTCTCCTCTCCTCTCCTCTTCTGTCCTCTCCTCTCCTCTTCTGTCTTCTCCGCTCCTCTTCTGTCTTCTCCTCTCCTCTCCTCTCCTCTTCTGTCTTCTCCTCTCCTCTCCTCTCCTCTTCTGTCTTCTCCTCTCCTCTCCTCTCCTCTTCTGTCTCCTCTCCTCTTCTGTCTTCTCCTCTCCTCTCCTCTCCTCTCCTCTTCTGTCTTCTCCTCTCCTCTTCTGTCTTCTCCTCTCCTCTTCTGTCTCCTCTCCTCTTCTGTCTTCTCCTCTCCTCTCCTCTCCTCTCCTCTTCTGTCTTCTCCTCTCCTCTCCTCTCCTCTTCTGTCTCCTCTCCTCTTCTGTCTTCTCCTCTCCTCTCCTCTCCTCTTCTGTCTTCTCCTCTCCTCTTCTGTCTTCTCCTCTCCTCTCCTCTTCTGTCTCCTCTCCTCTTCTGTCTTCTCCTCTCCTCTCCTCTCCTGTCCTCTCCTCTTCTGTCCTCTCCTCTCCTCTCCTGTCTTCTCCTCTCCTCTCCTCTTCTGTCTTCTCCTCTCCTCTCCTCTTCTGTCCTCTCCTCTCCTGTCTTCTCCTCTCCTCTTCTGTCTTCTCCTCTCCTCTCCTCTCCTCTTCTCTCCTCTCCTCTCCTGTCTTCTCCTCTCCTCTCCTGTCTTCTCCTCTCCTCTTCTGTCCTCTCCTCTCCTGTCTTCTCCTCTCCTCTCCTCATCTGTCCTCTCCTCTTCTGTCTTCTCCTCTCCTCTCCTCTCTTCTTCTGTCCTCTTCTCTCCTGTCCTCTCCTCTCCTCTCCTCTTCTGTCCTCTCCTCTCCTCTTCTGTCCTCTCCTCTCCTCTTCTGTCCTCTCCTCTCCTCTTCTGTCCTCTCCTCTTCTGTCCTCTCCTCTCCTGTCTTCTCCTCTCCTCTTCTCTTCTGTCCTCTCCTCTCCTCTTCTGTCCTCTCCTCTCCTCTTCTGTCCTCTCCTCTCCTCTTCTGTCCTCTCCTCTCCTGTCTTCTCCTCTCCTCTTCTCTTCTGTCTTCTCCTCTCCTCTCCTCTTCTGTCCTCTCCTCTCCTCTTCTGTCTTCTCCTGTCCTCTCCTCTTCTGTCCTCTCCTCTCCTCTTCTGTCTTCTCCTCTCCTCTCCTCTTCTGTCCTCTCCTCTCCTCTTCTGTCCTCTCCTCTTCTGTCCTCTCCTCTCCTCTTCTGTCTTCTCCTCTCCTCTTCTCTTCTCTCCTCTCCTCTCCTCTTCTGTCCTCTCCTCTCCTCTCCTCTTCTGTCTTCTCCTCTCCTCTCCCCTCCTCTCCTCGTCTCTTCACTTCTCCTCCTCTCCTTCCTTCCTTCCTTCCTTCCTTCCTTCCTGTTCTCTCCCCCCTTAAACCCCCTGCCTTTCAACTTTTCTTGGCTCTCCCTTTGTTACAGGCCCTTTCCTTCTCTTTGTAGAATGCCATAGTCACTCATGGCCCCTCCCTCTGCGACTCTGATCTATCGCAGCGACATAACATTATCATCAGGAATCCTGGGCGGACCTGTGCCAGCCGACGGCCGGATTTGCAATTCATGCGCTCCTTCTCCAGCGCTGTCACTGCCGCTCCTTTGGCACAGCTCGACTCATCCATTGACCTCGGCAGACATCCGGCACAATGGGCCCCTAACCTCCTTTATCCTCGGCGGGCAATTTGGCAGCCGGGGAAATTATGTTACTATAGCCGAAAGTTAATGTCTTGCAAAGCATTTTGTGGCACCGGCTCAAAGCGGCGGCGGCAGAAGGGATCAGGAAGTAGAAAACCGAGGGACCTCCCCCCCCCCCCCTTTAATGCTTTCTAGTTATGTAACGTCTGGAGAGGGTGAATAAAAGCCTTGTGGCCCTCCTGAGCTCTTGGCATCGATGGGCTGAAGACTTTTTTAAAAAGCTGTTTTATGAATCATGTTACTAGAGCTCTATATTGCCTTCCCTCAACGCCTCCATAGGGTTGCCAACTCAGGTTGGGAAATCCTTGGAGATTTGGGGGACGGAGCCTGTGGAGGGAGGAGTTTGGGGCAGAAGCGGGATCTTAGGAGTTTGTAATGCCACAGAGTCCACCCTCCAGAGCAGCCATTTCCTCCAGGGGAACTGATCTCTGTAGTCCGGAGATGAGTCGTAATTCTGGGGGATCTCCAGTCCCCACCTGGATGCTGGAAATCCATCATTTACAGGGATGCCAGCCTCCAGGTGGGACCTGGGGACCCCCCAGAATTACAGCTACAGAGATCAGTTCCTCTGGTGACAATTAGTGGTCATTTTGGGCTGGAACACACAGGAGCGCCGTTCTGGGGGTAACAAGCCCAGGAGGAGGCACATATGGTGATGGCTGTGGAAAGAAGCAAAAGCATACTGACTTGATCTGTGTTTTCGTGCTTGTTGTAGGGTAGCTTCCCTGCAGGAGCAAAGGACACCTAAAGTGTCTTTAGTCAAAGTGTCAAGCTGGCTCGCCAGCTCTGAGCTGGGAAATCCCTGGAGATTTTTGGGGTGGAGCCTGAACAGTGGGCGTTGCCTTCTGACACACTTCCGGTGATGTCAGGGGGTGTGGCAAATACAAATAAATTATGCTGAGTTATGCTAATGAGCTCCTGCACCTCTTTTTTTATGAAATGACCCCTGGTGACAATGAATGTGTTGGAGAGTGGACATTGTTCCCCACAGAGGTCCCTGTCCTCCCCAGGCTCCACCCCCAAATCTCCAGGAGTTTCTTAGCCTGGAGATGGCAACTCTATTCCTCGAGCCCCCTGCAAGTGCACAGGGGGGAACTGGCAACTCTACCTCATTATGATAACTTCGGAAACCTTGAGCTCTCTAAAGGTCTGACAAAGTCAGTAGCCTGTATGCCATCTAGAAGACTTGTAATGCTTCGGGCCAGCATTCAAAGGCAGTATTAAGTGATGGGCAAATTGTGATTTAATTAGATCCTTTGTTTTTATTGTGGCGGGTGGAAGTGTTGTGATCCACCCCTGGGAAGAGACAGCGCAGAAAAGGAACAAACGTAACTAAATGAGATTGCTTCTTGGAATGTCCTGTCAAGTTGCGTAGCCATGCCGGGGAGGAGGGGTGTGTGTTCATATATGATATATTTATATGATTATATTGTGACACTTTCACCCCACCTTTGTCTCCCAAGCACTCAGTCCTAAGGGTCTGGAGGGCGAACGGTTGGAGATTCCACTAGAATTGCCAGCCGAACAGTTTTGCGTACTGGCATCAACAGAATTCTTCTCCGTTCTGGCCCATTGCCAAATGAGGATTTCTTTATTATACCAGAGGGAACAAAAGAGAGGCTTGTAAAGCAAAGGAAATTTCCTTAATATATCTTTCAGAACTTTGCAGCCCCAGGCGTGCAGCCAATTGCGACTTTCAGTTTCAGCCCAAGCTTTTCTGTGCCTCAAAAGCAGCTTCGCTATAAACTGGGGCTGTCTTGGGCTGCCTTTTCTCTTTCCCTTTTAAAAATCATGCCATCGGTGGACTTCACCCCTTGAGCTCCACCAGTTCTGCTCATGAGTAGGGTCTTGGATCTGCCCCTTGTCATACTTGTGCCTCCCAAGAGTTGGTAACCCTAGACATAGGACTACAGTACCTGGCACCTGGTGATTGTCTGGGGGATGGGGGTATTGGGAGCACCTTCAGACATGGTATTGCATCACTTCCAGGGAAAACCCGGATGTGACATCATGACTCTCTAGGGAAAGGAGGGTATCCTTCTGTTGCAGAGATTTCTCTGCAGCACCCAGTTTTTAGAGGCAACCCTGTTCAACTTTCCTTTTTAGGTTTGGAAGAAGATGTATTATAAGTATAAAAATAAGTGTGTATGGAGGGAGTCCAGTTAAAGAAGAAGAGTTTGAGATAAATTAAGGAAGAATTTAATAATGTTTAGATTATGAACTAGAAGAAGTTGTGCGGGTGTTGGGTCAAGTGGGTAAAAAAAAGAAAGATAACAAGGATGGAGATTATCTATATGATTTTAATGTTTAATATGATTTCTAGTAAGACAAAAAATTAAGGAACATGAAGTGGCAAGATATGTATAAAATATCTGGATACATGTACGAACAATAAAAATCTTAATAAAAAACCCCAACTCTCTAGGAATCACTGGAAACTCTGTGGTGAAAGCATAGAGTTTCAGGGGATTCCTAGAGAGGCACGATATCATGCCTCATATCATATCTTCCGGAATTACAACCGATCTCCAGGCTTCCAAGACCACTTTCCCTGGAGAAAATGGCTACTTTGGAGGATGAGCTGTGTGGCCTTGTACGCTGCTGAGGTCTCTCCCCTCCCTAAACCCTGCCATTCCCACCTCTCAAATCTCCTGGAATTTCCCAACCTAGAACTGGCAACCCTATCTCCAGACATGAGGTGATTTGCATTGACAGCAATTTTTTTTCCCTTCGTTTTTTCTCCCACTGGGTGATAGAGCGGCGCTAGGCTGGCAGTGGGAAGTCTCCCGCCTCTGACAGGAGACCTAACACCTCTACCTAGACTCCGTTGCCTTCAGCCATCAGAAGGTCTCGCTTCCTTGCTTCCCCTGGTGCCTCGAACGGTCTTTTGGAACAACCGCCTCTTTCACTTCCGTCAAGGTCCCCCCTCCCAACCTGTCTTTTCTGTGAAGGCTTTGACATAGCTTCTTATTCAGCCTTCCCTCCTGGGCCTGTAACCAGGATGAATGCATGTTCGTCTCTGCTTTCCTTACCTCACTTTGTTGTCGTTCTTGTTGCTGTGAAGTTGCAGCCGACTTACGGCAACTCTGTAGGGTTTTCAAGGCAGGAGCCATTCAGGGGTTGGTTTTGCCGTTGCCTAGAATCATAGAAGAGTTGGAAGGGGCCCAGACAGGCCATCTAGTCCAACCCCCTGCTCAATGCAGGATCGGCCTTGAGCATCCCTGACAAGGGTTTCTCCAGCCGCTGCTTCAAGACTGCCAGGGAGGGGGAGCTCGCCACCTCCCGAGGTAGCTGATTCTACTCTTCCAAAACTCATACTGTCAAAAAGTTTCCTCTGAGATCCAGCCGGTACCTTCCCAACCTTAATTTAAACCCATTCTCGGGAGTCCTCTCCTCTGCTGCCCACAGGAACAGCTCCGTGCCCTCCTCTGAGTGACAGCCCTTCAGAGACTTCAAGAGAGCCATCCTGTCCCCCCTCAACCTCCACTTCTCCAGATTGAACATTCCCAAGAAGTCCCTCAGCCTCTCCTCACAGGGCTTCTTGGTCTCCAGGCCCCTGATCATCCTCGTTGGTCTCCTCTGCACCCGCTCCATTCTGTCCACCTCCTTTTTGACGTGAGGCCTCCAGAACTGCACACAAGACTCCAGGTGCAGCCTGACCAATGCAGTGGACAGCAGGACTGTGACATCTTGCGTTTTGGATGTTATGCCTCTGTTGATATTATGAGCGGCTTACAAACTGCTTTCCCTTCCCCTCCCCACAACAGGCACCCTGTGAGGTAGCTGGGGTTGAGAGAGCTCTGACAGGATTTTAAGTATTGAGCGGGAGGCGCTGAATTCAAACAAACAGGCTTTTATTCCGTGATACTGCTCAGCTCCAAAGACAGCTCTATGAGAGCGGCACCTTAATTTATACTGTTCCAACACATAACTTTCAACAAAGGAACTATATACAAGCAATGATATTGGACCCAAGCAGGGCTCAGCGATTGGGTATCTGGATTGTCTTTAGAACCAATGGGAGTCTTTATTCATCAGCCAATAGGACATGGAGCTTCAGGATACCAGAGCCCTTTCAAGCTATTGCTACTTCAATGATCCAAAACACAAACACAACACAGAAACTGCTCTTTTTCAAGGACAGCTGTGCCAGAACTATGGCTTGCCCAAGGTCATCCAGCAGGTGCAAGTGGAGGGGTGGGGAATCAAACCCGGTTCTCCCAGATTAGAGTCCACGTACTTAACCGCTACACCAAACTGGCTCTTGAATAGGGTTGCCAGTCCTTACCCAGCTGCCGGTGGCGGGGGGAGTCCCCCCTTCTTTGCACTGCAATGACATCACCCGGAAGTGACATCATCGGGCAAGGCATGTTGTGGGCAGGCCCTCGGTTGGTCAAGGAAACGTTTTTCCTCAAATGATAGCGTGCTCCCCCCGCAGACTCCAGGTGACGTCATTGCACCGGGCATGTTGGCACAAATGCACCACTTTGAAGGGGGGGTTCCCCCCACCAGCCTGATCTGGGCCGGTGGATCGGGGGCCCTAAAAGTGGGCAAACCCACACCCCCCGCGGGGGGTAGGGCGGCCAAGTCCCCCAGGAGGGCGGGGGAAACACCAATTTTTAATGCTTACCCCCGCTTTTTCAAAATTGGCCACCGGGGGAGGCAATGGCTGCCAGCAGGAACGCAGGGGAACGTCGGAGCCTGCCCTGCCCTCTCCCTGCCAGGCCTGAACTCTTAAAAGGGAAATGTCTGCAGAGAGCCTGCCCTGCAGTAAAAAGCCTCACCAGACATTTCCCCTTTAAGAGCAGAGGCAGCAAGAGAAAGTCCTGCCCAGAGATTAAGGAGGGACTAGGCTCTTTGTACGGAAGGGCCTGCTTTTGCATGTGGCTTGCAAGGTTGCTGAGGTAAGCTGCTGGGGTCTGCAAGCTCTTTTCCTTCTCTCTCCCTCTCCCTCTCCCCCTTTCTTTCGTTCTTTCTTTCTTTCTTCTGTCTGTCTGTCTCTCTCTCTCTCTCTGTCCCCATCCAGCAGAGGTCTATCAGTGGCTATTATGAGCCACAAGGTCTAAATGGAACCCTTTGTCTGGGGCAGTGATGCTCTGCATTCTTGGTGCTTGGGGGGCAACAGTGGGAGGGCTTCTGGAGTTCTGGCCCCGCTGCTGGACCTCCTGAGGGCACCTGGTATTTTTGGCCACTGTTGTGACACAGAGTGTTGTACTGGATGGGCTGTACTGGATGGGCCGATCCACTGTGGCTTCTCTCCTGTTCTTATGATATGAAAATCATATTTAGCACTTGTGTAGCACTTAGGGCTTCATATTCTGCCGAGATGAGGAAGGATTCAGTAGGGCCGTTGCTCAGTGATAGAGCATCTGCTTGACATGCAGGAGGTATCAGCCTCTTCAGCGAAAAAAGGATCAGGTAATAGGTGACATTAAAGATCTCAGCCTGAGACCCTGGAGAGCCACTACCAGTCTGAGTAGTCAATACTGACCTTGATGGACCAATGGCCTGATTCAGTATTAGGAAACGTCATGAGTTCATGTGTCAGCATGTGGAAGCAACATCACAGGATGTGACATCACAAAATGATGTCACTTCCTTTCTCCTGGCTCCACCCCCAAAGTCTCCTGGCTCCACCCCCAAAGTCCTCAGATATTTCCCAAGTTGGACTTGGCAGCCCTAGCGGGGGGGGGGGGGGGAGACTAATGATGAACCTCCAGTGTTGAAATCTCCTCCTATCCTTACCGCTTCCCGACTTAAATGCTTCTCATTCAGAGCCCGATACATCTGTTCGTCTTTAAGTTGCCACAACCCCCCCCCCCAAAAAAAACCCCTCCTTGGTTCTACATATACAAACAGCATCGGAGCCAACGGAAGCAGAAGGCTACAGAAAAATTCCTTCCAAGCTGGGCCTCTGTCCCTGGAAACTCGTGTTTGCGATTTGGTGATTCCAGAGACAGATAGACCACCGAGCCCCTGCTGAGTCCGTACGGTGAGGGAGCTGTATTTCTCTGCAGCGCTCCTGTTACACATCTGCTTCCAAAAAAACAGACGCTAATTTCTTCTTTGGGTAGGGAGCAATCCTGTTGCGTTTGTTAAGACGTTCAGTCTTAGCAGGCTTACCCTCCTGGTTAGACCTCACCGCCATCTGTAGTTTATCACACACAGAGCAATGAAGATACATTGGGGGGGTTTTTTGCATCACTTAGTGCAGGGGTTCCCAACGTGGTGCACTTGGGCGCCGTGGCAACCGGAGACGCCTTTCCTGGCACTCAGTGAGTGTTCATAGAAAACAGGTGGGGCCAGGCGGGGCTTTTGCCCTGCAAGGCTTCTGATTGGCCACTGAAGAGTTGATTGGCTTGCTTTGACAGCAACTGTTGCCACAGGATAAGGATCTGAGGGTAAGCTATGGCAGCCATTTTGTGACTGGCTCCGCCTTCTGAGGCAGCCATTTTGTGGTTGTGCCCATTACCCTGAGTCAGGATTTCAAAGGTGCCCTCTGGTAGAAGAATAAGAGGAGGAGGAGGTGGAGGTGGTGGTGGAGGTTGGATTTATACCCCACTCTTCACTACCCAAAGGAGTCTCAGAGTGGTTTACAATCTCCTTTCCCTTCCCCTCCCCACAACAGACACCCAGTGAGGTAGGTGGGGCTGACAGAGCTCTTTCCAGAACTGCCCTTGAGGGAACAGCTCTGAAAGAACTTGTGACTAACCCAAGGTCACACCAGCAGCTGCATGTGGAGGAGTGGGGAATCAAACTCTGCTCTCCCAGATTAGAGTCCGCGCTCCTACCAACGCTGACATTGTGACATAAAGATACTTCAACTCAACTCAGGGCTGAAGAACTTGTGATTCACTGGTCCAAACCCAGCCCATTAGCCAGGTGTTCGGACCATGAGAGCTAGGGGAACCGGTCTCAGTCCCCTGGGGGATGCATGACTGTTAGGATGCTGTTCAGCTGACAGGTCAGGGCCAGCCAACTTGTAACCGAGAAGCATCGCCGTGTGATTTTATTTACCCTGAACCTTTGGCCTTTTACACTTGACAGATGTCTGTTTGCAGGATATAGATCATTTGTAACTGGCTAGCATAGGTGTGGCTGAAGGCTCAGTGTGGATAAGCTGAACAATCTATGAGCAGGGGTATATGGCAGGGCCAGGGCCAGTGCTACAATCCTGGTTCTTTCTCCATGCAGTGGTGCCACGTCTGTTGCACAAAAAAAGATAAGAGCCTGTGGCATTCTGGGTTCCCCCCCCTGCAAAGCTGTGGTGGCTGACCAGCCACAGCTTTCATGTGCAGCCCAGCTGGTCACCCAGCACATAAGAACATCAGAAGATCCCTGCTGGATCAGACCAGTGGTCCATCTACTCCAGCATCCTGTCCCACACAGTGACCAACCAGTTCTTCTGGAGGGCCAACAATGGGGCAGAGAGGCCAAGGCCTTCCCCTGATGTTGTCTCCTGGCTCTGGGATTTAGAGGTTTAGTACCTGAGGATGTGGAGGCTAGTAGCCTTTGATAGACTTATCCTCCATAAATCTATCTATAAGAACATAAGAAGAACCCTGATGGATCAAACCAGTGGTCCATCTAATCCAGCATCCTGTCTCACATAATGGCCAACCAGCTCCTCCAGAGGGCCAACAATAGGGCACAGAAAACGGAGGTGAACACCGCATCCCTAGAGTCGGATCCGTCTAGCTTTTGAGCAAGGGAAGCCTATTTAGCTTAGGGAGCTGCAAATCTCTACAGAGATAGCCTTGAAGCTATCTCCAGCTCTTCAGGACAGCACATGGTTAAAATGGCTGCCTCCTTCAAGACTTCAGTTAAGAGTTCTGTCTGCTGTGATGGAGTTGGCACAAAAGAGAGCTCTTCCTTGCTGCAAGGCGTTTTTTATCATATCTGTTTCTTCACCCACTGATCAGGTCAGGTTGGGTCAGAAAAAGGCACTTTTCCTGAATTTTCCTTCCTGAAGCCTCTCTAGTATTTAACACCTTCAAATCTTGGTACCCTGCTTGGAGGGGGAGAAGTGGGGCGGGGGGGGAGTTTGTCCACCCCTTTGTCTCTAGCTAGATCTAGCTGAGGTGGGCCTGGAAAGCCATTGAACTAACTCTCCCCTCCTTCCTGCTTGGTCTCTGCCCAAAGGGAAAAAAAAAACTTTTAAAACTTCCTGGTGAAGATTTTGCTCATTTCAACCCTCCAAAGAAAAAAAACCATATTTCTTCACAGCCATTTTGGCCAATATCGGAATCTTCGTGCTCTGAGAATCCTTGACCCCTAAAGGACTGCTGGTTTCTGGGGAAAATATCACCTCTCTGAAGTCTAGCAAAGATTAGTTCTGTCACAGAAGCTCTGAACTTCAGGATCCCAGAGGAGCGAAGTCCGGCTCCTACGTGCCAAGACGTTTCTGATGGAGAGACCGTGACAAGTTAATAACTGCCTAGCATTTCCCCTTCTTCTGTCTGTTTGGCTTGAGCTGGGATGACATTTGATCGCCCAGAGGAGCAGACTTGGGCCTGACAAAACTCAATTGCGGGGGGGGGGGGGGGGAGATTAGGCCTTGGATCAGGGTTTCCAACCTCCAGGTGGGGCCTGGAGATCTCCCAGAATTACAACTTAAAGTCCAGACTGCGGAGATCCACTGGAGAAAATGCACTGCTTTGGAGGGTGGACTCTATATAATTATACCCTCCTGAGGCCCTCCCCTTACCAAACCACCTCCTCAAGCTCCACCTCCAAATCTCCAGGACTTTCCAAACCCTACCTTGGATATAGACATGGGGTTTTCTTAGAGTTGCCAAGTCTGGATTGGAAAATATCTGGGGACTTTGGGGGCGGAGCCAGAAGAAGGTGGGGTTTGGAGAGGGGAGGGGCCTCAGCATGGTACAGTGCCACAGAGTCCACCCTCTAAAGCAGCCATTTTCTCCAGGGGAGCTGATCTCTGTCAGCTGGAGTTAGGGTTGCCAAATCCTTGTGACTTACCGGCGGGGGGGGAGTCCTCCTGGGTTCGGGAACTTCCCCGGTGTGCGCGCCGTGATGATGTCACCTGGAAGTGACATCATCACATTGGGGGCGTTGCCAGGGCGACGCTCTGGCAATCGCCCAAAAACTCTATGGTACCATAGAGTTTTGGGGTGATTGCTAAAGCGTCGTCCTGGCAACGTCCCCAACGTGATGACGTCACTTTCGGGGGACATCATTATGCTGGGGAAGTCATCCTGACTGGACGACTTCGGGGGTGGGGTTCCCCCCGCCAGTCGTATGCTGGCCAGCGGATCGGGAACCCCTGTAGCGGGGGATCCCCCGCCCCCCGGGCTGACTTGGCAGCCCTAGCTGGAGTTCAGTTGTAAAAGCAGAGGCCCCACCTGGAGGCTGGCAACCCTAGGTTTTCTTGGGACAGAAGGTTGCAAAACATTAATAAAATGACTAGGGCTGTAAAAGGCGGATGGAGCTGGCTGAAGATATTTAGATGGTTGATGGAAAATAAAAATCCAAATGCGCCCACTGCCTTTCACGCTGATTAAGAGCCCACCAGGAAGTTCTTTTGGACAAGTCTCATGGAATGAACCGGAGCTATACAGTACCACTGCTGTAGCTCCCAATCATTTCAACGGAGCTTCTGCTAGGGACATGCTTATTGAGTTGGACCACATACTTTAGAGCTGCTAGAGCAGGGGTGGCCAAACTTGCTTACCGTAAGAGCCACACAGAATAAACGTCAGATGTTTAAGAGCTGCAAGACAGAAACAAATATCACACGCACATTTTTATTGGAAAATATGCAGATTTGCTTTTTGTTAACATTAAATGAGACGGCCAAAAATAAAAAACAAAAGGGGTAAAAACAGATATTGATAATGGTATTTATTTATCCAATGATATTTATAGGCTTGAGGGGAACACTGGCTGGGGAAGGGAAGACCGATTGGGGTGGCATGCCTCCCCTTTGCTTCCCCAGCTGCTCTGCCAGGAGCCACACAATATATGTAAAAGAGCGGCCTGTGGCTCTCGAGCCGCAGTTTGGCCACCTCTGCAGTAGTTGTAGAAGTAATTTGTGGTCTGTTGTAAAGGCCAGACAGTGAAATGGAAGCTGAAGCTGGGGATGAAAGATTCTTTCCTGTTTGGGGGAGTGAGTGTGTGCGTGTGTGGGTTTTAACCAAAAGCAGTCTGCGCAAGTTGTAGGTGTGATAAGTGGATAGGGAATTGGGACCAGGCGGCTTAAACGTGTGATATTTCTTTGAGTCATGATAGGTAGGAGGTAAGGACATAAGAACATAAGAGAAGCCAATGTTGGATCAGGCCAGTGGCCCATCCAGTCCAACACTCTGTGTCACACAGTGGCCAGAAATACCAGGTGCCATCAGGAGGTCCAGCAATGGGGCCAGGACACTAGAAGCCCTCCCACTGTTCCCCCCCCCAAGCACCAAGAATACAGAGCATCACTTACCCCAGACCGAGAGTTCCTCTCTATACCTTGTGGCTAATAGCGACTGATGGACCTCTGCTCCATATGTTTATCCAGTTCCCTCTTGAAGCCATCCATGCTTACAGCTGCCACCACCTCCTGTGGCAGTGAATTCCATGTGTTCACTCTTTGGGTGAAGAAGGACTTCCTTTTATCTGTTCTGACCCGACTGCTCAGCAATTTCATGGAGTGCCCACGAGTTCTTGTCTTGTGAGAAAGGGGGAAAGTACTTCTTTCTCTACCTGCTCTATCCCATGCATAGTCTTATAAACCTCGGTCATGTCACCCCTCAGCCGTCGTTTCTCCAAGCTAAAGAGCCCCAAGCGCTTCAACGTTTCTTCTTATTTATTTATTTATTTGTTTATTTATTTATTTATTTATTTCTACCTATATCCCGCCTAGCCAGCAAAGCTGGCTCTAGGCGGCTAACAACATAAAATCAAGAACATACAGGGATAAAACGAGCAACATGTGTTCCAACCCTTTTCCCCTTCTAGTTGCCCTTTTCTGCACTTTTTCCAAAGCTCTAATATCTTTTTTGAGGTGCGGCGACCAGAACTGTCCACCGTACTCCAAATGAGGCCGCACCATCGATTTATACAGGGGCGTTATGAGACTGGCTGATTAGTTTTCAATTCCCTTCCTAACAGCACCTACCGTCCAAGCGATACAGGCCTTTATTTGGCCATCGTACCTCAACTGGAGGCAATGTGGATTTGTCTCTTGTTCCTTTGAACAAGACCATGTGGGGTCCAAACCACCAAAATGTTTGGGGTTACAACAAAGTCCCTGTGCTTCACTTCCCTTTCTGGGCAGTCGCTCGTTTTCAGTCGTTCGTCCCTCTTCCACTCATTCATGTCAACTGTCCCAATGGGACTGTTGGAATGTATTCCTGTCAGGCGAGGAGATCTGGTCCTTCGCGCTGGAACACATCAAATCAAATCCCTACAGTAGGTGTTAATTGAGTAGGCCAATTCGGCCAAGATGCCCTCCGGCCCTCTTGGAATCTTTGCTGAGAATGACGTCTGCCACCTCTCCTTTTAGTACAGTTCAGCTTCGTGCTGTGTTCTTCCAAGTGGGACGCTGGCAGTTTAAAAACCAACAGGATCTTTAGTCTTTGGGAGTGGACAGGCGAAGGGCGGCTTTTCGAACTAGGCTTCCTGGGGAGGGTCCTGGAAGCTTCAAAGGGGTTCTTCAGTAAGAAAATCAATATGGACCAAGGAGCTTCCTAGAAGTGCGGCTTGTCCACCTCTAGCCGTGCATCATCCCATTCAAGGATGTGTTGAGGGTCTTTTCAACTATTTTCTTGGTTAGGGTTTCCAGCCTCCGGGCGGTGCATGGAGATCTCTTTGGATTACTACTGATTCCCAGACGACAGAGATCAGTTCCCCTGGAGGAAGTGGCTGCTTTGGAAGGTGGACTCTATGGCATTCTACCCCTTTGAAGTCCTTCCCCTCCTCAAACCTTGTCCTCCTCAAGCTCCACCTCCAAAATCTCCTGGTATTTCCCAACCCAGAGCTGGCAACCCTACTTGATTCATGTTAACCTTGGGCAAGCCACAGTTCTCTCAGAGCTGTACTCTCAAGGGCAGTTCTCTCAAAGCTCTCTCAGCCCCACTTACCTCTCAGGGTGTCTGATGTGGGGAGAGGAAGGGAAGAAGATTGTCAGCTGCTCCGAGACTCTGAGTGAAGGGTGGCATATAAGTCCCATCTCCTCCTCCTCTTCTCCTATTCCTTCTTCTTTTTCTTCTTCTTCTGATGGTGTCTGTGGCATTTTGGTCCACTGAGATCTCTCCCTTTCCCAAGCTCCACCCTCCCCAGGCTCCACCCCCAAATCTCCAAGAATTCCTCCACTCAGAGTTCCCAACCCTAAGTCCCGCGACACGTTTTGAACTTTGTCACCTTTCAAGGTCTCAATTTCCCCGTGCCCGTCACGCCTATCCACGTACCGTGAGACATTTCCACACCAAACAGCTAATTGGCAGTGTGGCTTCCTTCTGAATGTTCGCCAGGTCCTCGGCAGAGGTGATCGTTTGTAAATAATCATCTCGATCATTACATTTGTTCTAATTAAACAATGAGGCATATCAGGCGTACAGTAATCATAAGATAATCACATCCCAGGCATAATTATCAGGTGCGGGGCAACGCCAAGTATCTCTAATGCCGCCGAGTGTGATTATCTTGCGATAACTGCACCCTGTAGGTTGCCTAATTTTTCATTACAAAATGGAATTATTTTTATTAAAATGAACAAGGGGTGGTAAGGAGGGGAGCTGTCCTTTTCTCTTACGAGAGGCGCGGGGAAGACGGATCGCTTACAATGCTTAGCAGGAATGTCAGGTGGGCCGATAATGGTGCGGATTAATCGCTGACGGCTGGTGCTCAGCCGCGTGGCTTTGGCATGATGCGGAAGAACGGCGGACTTCACATGTGCATTTTAATCGCAAGATGTCATAGTCTCTGTCATGACCCCTAGGGGTTGCCACCTTCTGCCGCCGCCACCCTGGACTTCGGGTCTCTTGAGAAGGCCCAGGGTACCCTCCCAAGCCCAACCAAATGCCCCCTTTTAAACCGAGGAACATAGCCGTCATGACCAGGCAGAGAACAATTAAACAAAAAGGTGTTATCCATACAGTACTGGGGCAGGGAAAATGAGACAATGTGCTTTAAAATCAATAACAGTGTTTTAAGGCAAAATAAATGAATCTAACGTGACTAACTATTTTACTTGACTGTTTACTACTTCAAGGCCCACTGTCCTGCACTCATTCTGTCCCAAATGAGGGATCTTTCTCCCAGCCCAGACTGTCCCCTCAGCTTGACTCTGTGTGAGGAAAGTCCGCAGAAGTGAAAAGAACGTCATTTTTCAGTTCACAAAGAGAGAAGAAGAAGAAGAGATTGGATTTATATCCTGCCCTTCACTCACTTGGAGTCTCAGAGCAGCTTACAAACTCCTTTCCCTTCCCCTCCCCACAACAGACGCCCTGTGAGGTAGGTGGGGCTGAGAGAGCTTTTTCCCAAGCTGTCCTTGAGAGAACAGCTGGTACAGAGCTATGGCTTGCCCAAGGTCATCCAGCAGGTGCAAGTGGAGGAGTGGGGAATTAAACCCGGTTCTCCCAGATTAGAGTCCGCAAACTTAACCACTACACCAAACTGGCTCTTAACAAAGTTTAAGTTGAGTCTCCTCACACAATCCCTGAATTCCCATTGGTTACCACCATTGCTAAGCATTATGGGGATTTTAGGCTGTCTGCTTTCCACTCCTGCATAGGTCTCTTCTGTGCCTAGGCCGCACTACCTGTCTCCCAGTCCAGCACAGATCATGACAGTCTCGCTCTATACTGCATTGGTCCGGCCAAACCTGGAGTCTTGTGTGCAGTTCTGAAGGCCTCCCTTCAAAAAGGATGTGGACAGAACGGAGTGGGTGCAGAGGAGAGCGATGAGGATGATGGGGGGGGGGGCCTGGAGATCAAGTCCTATGGGGAAAGGCTGGGGGACTTCTTGGGAATGTTTGGTCTGGAGAAGAGGCGGTCAAGGGGGGACATGATGGCTCTCTTGAAGTATCTGAAGGGCTGTCCCTTAGAGGAGGGCAGGGAGCTGTTCCTGTGGGCAGCAGAGGAGAGGACTTGCAAGAATGGATTTAAATTAAGGGCAGGAAGATACTGGCTGGATCTTAGGAAAAAGTTTTTGACAGTCAGAGGCTGCAATCACACGCTCCTTTAGATCTGGCATAGGTGCAAATGCCTGATGGATCTAAAGGGAACAATCAGACAGCAACATCTGGGAAGTGTCCCGCAGTCATCGGCAACCTGTGCTGCTCTGCCATGGAAGCAGAGTTAAAAGACACTGGGGAAAGCCCGGTGTTATCTGGATAAGGTGGGCCACAGGCGGACTTTCCCCTGTCTGATCGCTCAAGCACATTCTCATACCATCGGGATGGTCTGATCAGGCCATCCTGACTCTGTGCCATGCTCCCCCCTCCACAGTATGTGCATCATCACATACTCCATAGGGGGTCCTCAGTGTGGAGGTGTGATTCCTCGCTTATTCACAAGGGAAACAAATGGCAAAAAAAACCCTGACTCACTCACAGTTGCAAGGACTGTGTGATCTCCCAACTGCATGTCAAATTCCTCCCGAAGAAATAGCCTCTCTTCCCCTTCTGCTTCAACTGGTGTGTGAGAGACCACAGCCAAGAGTTGTGCAGCAGTGGAACCAGCTGCCTCGGGAGGTGGTGAGCTCCCCCACACCGGCAGTCATCAAGCAGCGGCCAGACAAACACTAGTCAGCGATGCTCTAGGCCGCTATGGCCCCTTCCAACTCTCTGGTTCTGTAAGTCTAGATAAGGAAAGTCTGAATCTTGGACTGCATGGACAACTGGCATGTTGGCATGTTCAAATATCCTCCCCCCCGTACTTTAGCTCAGAAGACCTTTCAGGAAATGGGGTTGCTAAGTCGCAACCTGGGGATCTGCATTATTTTTAGGTTGCCATCTTCCAGGTGGATAGCAATATACAAGAGATCAAGGGGAAAGCAGTTAAGAAGAACTTAAAATACAGCCATGATGTAATTAGTGTAACATTGTATAGTCAATTATAGTGTTTACCAAGCACAATCATACACGCATATACATGCAAAGGTTAGAACAGATAAATGTTTTAAATAAATAAAAGTGTGTGTGCTAAAGTTCCTTATCATTTCCTTGTCATTATTATTATCCTTATCCTCATTATTATTTCCAAATTGTTTCCTTATCACTTTCTTCTCGTGTATGTTTAATGCAAGCGTTGCAAGCAACCACATAGAACCTTACACTGAGATGGATTGAAGTTGTGTGATAGAATTCTACAAACAAATTTGACAAGATTGGTTTGACTGCCAGGTTTGCCTTGAGAAAGGACAGAAACGGGGCTCTTTAGCTGGCCCATTGGAAGCCTTGCCTTTGGGTGGAGGCAGAACCAATGCTCCCTCTAAGCTGTGGGGTCTTGTGGGCAAAAAAAATCTACTTTGTGATCTACTGGCATTGAAGTTGTGAGTGAGGGATTTGGCTGCTGCATAAATTAGTTTTGCTCTGGAGCCATCCTTCCTGGGCTAAGAGAAAAAAAAATATATGAGCTGGAGGCTAAGAAACTGTGAGCTGACTCACGTTAACTCAGCTTAGAGTAGGGCTGCCAAGTCCACCTGTTTGGATCCGGCCAGCGGGGAGAACCCTACCCCCGAAGTGGCCAGATCAGGCTGATGTGCCTGGCGTGATGACATCACCCGGAAGTGACATCATCACACTGGGCATGCCACCAAGTGACGCTCTAGCAATTGCCCTGAAAACTCTATGGTACTTGTTTTTTCCGCGCATGCTTGGACTTGAATGGTAAAAGCACCTCCAGTGGTATCTTCCTCTAGGTACCATTTCAGTTAACAAAGTTCGTAAATTTCACGGGCCCTTCAAAAACGTTTGAGCGGAGCTCTGCGGCTGTCACACTTTTATGTGTTTATGTGCATATCGCTAAGAATCTTTTTTTAATGGTGGCCATTCAGGATGGTCTGGAGTCAGACCATCCCGATGGGCTGATTGCGTGGTGGAACGACCAGACAGGGGAAAGTCTGCCATTGGCCCATCAGCAAGTGTTAGCCCAGACTTTCACTGGTATCTTTAAAGTACGACTCCCTGGCGGGGCTCGACAGGCTGATCATGGAAGTGGCACCTTTCCCAGATGTCGCTGTCTGGACGTTCCCTTTAAATTCACCAGGCACTCGTGCCTGGGTCGGATCTAAAGAGCCGTCTGATCACTACCTGGGATTCAGGGGATTAGCACCTCTGAATATAGAGGATTCCCTCAGTCACCCTGGCTAGTAGCCATTGATAGACTTATTCTCCATGGATCTGTCTAATCCCCCTTTAAAGCTGTTTATTCCTGTGGCCATCACTACACCCTCTGGCAGCAAATTCCACATTTTAATCACTCTCTGTGTAAAGTAGTAAAGTCTTGTGGGAACTTTTATTGCAGCATAAGCTTTTTATGGCCTCAGGTGGGCTTTAATGCATGGAAATTTGTGCCACAGTAGACTTGTTAGGAGGCGAAGAAGTCTCTTGTTGTGTTGCAGCAGCCTAACATATGTTTTCCTTTGTGGGGCTAGCAAATCAATTATCCTGTAAGAACTCACAAATTACAAAGAGTTCAGAACTCTGAATCCCAACCCCTTCTGCTCTTTTTAGAAGCTCTGAAAAGGGGAACCGTTCAGTAGGCCCAGTTTTCTTCATCACGGCCATGCATTAGGGTGGCCAGGGCTTTTCTTTGTAGAAAAAGCCCAGCAGGAACTCATTAGCATAATATGCCAAACCCAACAGCAGAAACTCATTAGCATATTAGGCCACACCCCTGACAGCATAGCTCCCTCCCAGGATCGGCTTCCCCACATGCCCCGCGGCTTGCGGGGCACATGGGAAACCTGAGGGAAGGAAGGCAGTTTCTGGATCAGCTTCTCCAGATGCCCTGCAGCTGCAGGGTGTCTGGGGAACCCGAGGAGGGTGGCAGTTTAAACTGCCTTTCCTCCCTGGATCAGCTTGGCTTCCCCAGGCACCCCGCGGCTTGCGAGGCACCTGAGAAACCCGAGGGGGGGGAGGCTGTAGGTGTGCCGAACTCAGAAGTCAGCCGGAACTCGATTGCTGTGCATTCCTGCCCCAAAATAGCCCTGAGGGTGGCCAACTCATGACTAGAAAATTCCTGGAGATTTTTTTGGGGGGGGGGGTTGAAGTTTGAGGAGGGACAGAACCTCAGCAGGGTATAATAATTATGGTATAGCAGTGGGTGTAGTATAAGCAGGAGGTCTGAAGATTGTCTGGTAGCCTGAAACTCTAGCTCTTTTTTTTTTTTTGCTGTGGCGAGCTAGATTTATTCTTTGGGCTAAGAGAACTGTGACTGACCCAAGGTCACCCAGCTGGCTTCATGTGGAGGAGTGGGGAATTGAACCCAGGTCTCCAGATTAGAGTCTACCATTCTTAACCGCTACACCAAACTGGCTCTCTTCCTCAGGGTACAATGCCATGGTGCCCACTCTCCAAAGCAGCCAGTTTCTCTAGGGGAATTGGTCTCTGTGGTCCGGAGATCAGTTGCAATTGTCGGGGGGGGGGGCATATCCCCGCCCATAGCCCTCATGCTGGTTGCCTGGAAACCCTAGTATGGGAGGGAGTGTCCTTTCTCCCTGGGGTTGATCCAACCTATCCTCCAAGTTGCCTTCCTCCAATGGAAGAGCCGCTTAAGTTGGAGGAAGACTCCTTAGATTGGAGGGCAGATTTCAGACTTAAGCCAAAGGTGGGGTGCCAGTGTTTTAATGAAGAGATAAATAAAATAGACGAGTTCTTCTCAGAGGAGTGGTTGGATAGGGGTAGCATCCCCCTCACTATTCTGAATTGTGGAAGGAAAGACAAATAGGCAAACAGAAGGTTGTCTATCCTTTTTGCTGTCCCAAGGCTAATGCGTTTGGAAATTGCCCAAAGGAGCAGCAACATTCGGTTTCAGTGCATTCGATGTCAGAGTCATTGGGACCAATTTCAACTGAAGCTGCCATGGCTGGCCCAAGACACGCGGTAGGATCATGGGAAAACAGGTGGTTCATACCAGTTCATGAGCCATTAACAGTTTAAATCCCCGCTTTCTGCTCCTTGCTGCTCAACTGTTTGTCATGAAGGGCAGAAAGCAGGGGTTTAAACCCTTGCTTTCTGCTCTTTGCAAACCGCCATGAGCTGCATCAAAATTTGTCAAAGTTCATGGTGGTTCTTCAGTGTGCGAATATTGCTTCACGAACCACGAACTGGCCACAATTCATGGATTGCCACTGGGAGACGGGCCGGAAGCAGTTGCTCAACATTTCTCTCAAGTTTGGATCTGGCCAAGATGCCAGCCCTGTACTCTCCCTCTGCCTTTCGAGTGTCAATAAATCTGTCTTTTTCTACTGTCATTCTTCACTCCATTTGTTTCTTGACCCAGTCATTTGGCATACACCCCAAAACTGGAAGCAGCTTCTCTCTCTTCGGTTATCTCTCTTTCCGCTTGGATCACAGGTTCAGAAGAATAAATCGAGATCTCTGTTTTAGGCTGTTTTTACATCTGACTTTCCCGCTGGAATCATTCTAGTTCCAAAAAAATCTGCCCACACCTCTGTGCGGTGTGAAACCGTGCTGCTACTGAAATGTCCACATCTACTAATTGCCCTCCTGTGGTCAAGCTAGTATTCAACCGGCTTGATTCTGCTTTAAACAAATTGCTGTTGATTAGTGCACTTAGACCCCCTGGAGTGAAATTTCACACCACTGTGAAATCAGCACAGGAAAAGACAGCAGTCAAACTACTTTAGAGGGGAGGTGTAAAATGACCCTTAGACTATTCATTCTCAAGTATGTGAAATGTATGTGGTTGGGAGCAAGAGGAGAATTTAGCATGTCGTTGCCTGGGTTGATTTACTAATCGTACGAATCGCTCTCCTTCCTTTCCTCAGTGCAACAGTGACTACGTGCCGGTATGTGGCTCCAATGGTGATACCTATCAGAACGAATGCTACTTGAGACAGGCAGCTTGCAAGCAACAAAGTGAAATCCTTGTGGTGTCGGAAGGATCATGTGCCACTGGTAGGTATAGGAGACTCCATGTGGTTTATTGCTAAAACCATATCCCTGTGCATCACTTGGGTGGCTGCCGTATGAATCCCAAATTAATAATTGACACTTTGGCGCCCAGGTAGTAGCAACTGTCGATCCTTGGCATGTACTCAGAATTATCTTTCAGAACCCAAGAAGCCGGTTCAGTCCTTTATAATATTTGTTCTACGGTGTTTTTCTCTTAGTGTCGAGTTGCCAGCATGGCCTCAGCAAATGCCAGGAGACTCTGAGGGTGGTTCCTGGGGAGAAGATGGAGTTTGGGTAGGATGTTAAGGCACTTCCAGGTGATGCTGTAGGGATTTCTTTGTTTCTATGGTAAAGACCATCAGAGACCTGAAAAAATTGCTAGAATATCCCTATGGAGACCATTTTCCAGCTGTGTTTTTCTCTTGTTCCTCAGTTTCTTGAGGCTGGGGTAGTGTTGCCCGGTCACCCCTGGCCACCATGGGGGAGTTTCCAGGTTGGGAAACTTCTGGAGATCTGGGGGTGGAGCCTGGGGGGGGGGACAGGGACCCCAGTGGGGTACAATGCCATAGAGTCCATTCTCCAGAGCTTCCATTTTCTCCAGGCGAATTAATCTCTGTTGCCTGTAGGTGAGCTGTAATTCCAAGGAATACCCAGGTTCCACCTGGAGGCTGGCATCCCTAGGCTGGGGAACTGGGCTGAGGGTGGGGGGTTACTCACCACAGGTGAACAAATGGCCAGCCTCCCCTCATGTGTAGTACAGGCTAAAGCAGACATTACACCTCTCCACCTCTCTATAAAGCAGGGGTCATTTCGTAGAAAAAGAGGTGCAGGAGCTCATTAGCATAACTCATTAGCATAACTCATTTGCATATGTCATACCCCCTAACATACCGGAAGTGTGTCAGAAGGCAACACCCACCCCTCAGGCTCCACTCCACAGGTGAGCAAAACTGACCTGCTCTTCCTCCATTCCCTTCCCCATCCAATACTTTGTGCAATAAAAATAAGTGTCAAGAACACACCCTCATTCTCTTCCTGCTCCCTTGAAACCACCAGGTTTCAAGTAGACTTGAGATACCCAGGACATGTGCACCGCCCATCCCTTTCTCTTCCCCTCCCACAACAAGACACCCTGTGAGGTAGGTGGGGCTGAGAGAGGTCTTTTGAGAACTGCTCATGAGAGAACAGCTCTGAGAGAACTTGTGACTGGCCCAAGGTCACACCAGCAGCTGCATGTGGAGGAGTAGGGAATCAAACCCAGTTCTCTCAGATTAGAGTACAACTCCTGACCACTACACCAAACTGATGGGGTAGAAGCTGCTGAAGGGCTGGTGAAATTTCTCCAGTACTTATGTGCCATGTGCCCAGATAAAAAATGGTATACTTAGAAAATGTATATGCCACCTTGAGTAAGTCTCTGGAAAAGCAGCACACAGTCATAAAAGGAACAATGATAAAATTATCAATATTAAAACAAAACATTAAAAACAATAAAGACCCTAGCAGGGCTTTCCCCAGGGTGCTGCGCCTCTGCACTGCTCGGGGAAGCTGAGGAGGGGGGCGGGGCTTGGTCATGTGCCCGCCCCCTGGGCTCCTCACTCCCGGAGCTGCGCTCGTGTGCGCTCCCACTCCAATGGACCCCTGCTATAAAGCAATTCCACAGCCTCTATTTGCCTTGAGGCCAAGAAAGAGGAAGGGTTAACCCTGCTATCTCTGCTTGGTCTCAGTAACCAAAACCATTCTCCATTCTGCTGCCTGTGCATGGCCCTATGGCAAACTGAGGCGCACAAGTGTCCTATTTGCGCTTTATTGTTAGATGGAGATATGGGATCTTTGTAACATCTGATCCCTTAGACCAGGGGTGTCAAACTCATTTGTTATAGAGGGCCAGATTTGACATAAATTGGACTTTGTCGGGCCGGGCCATGTGTGTCATAAAATGTAACGCCAGGTAGTGGAGATATAAACTTTATAAAGGACACAAGCACAAAGATCTTTTAAAAACTTAAAATAAAAACATGCTTGGAATATTAGCATTCTTGCAATATTTTGTTTATTTAACAGTCTCTGATAACTGACACTTCTTGCTCTGAATTTTTGCATCAAAACGTCTGTGCTGTAGCAATCGGGGAGGGGGAGGAGCCTCAGCCCAGTGCAGGGAGCAGAGGCTTGCCTATCTATCTCTCCTGAGCGATTGAGAGAGTCTGGGAAAGCAGCAGCAGCAGAACTGGAGAAAGAAGCAGGAGACAGCCAGTCCTTGTGGGCCTAATAGAAACCCTCTGGTTCCTGATCTAGCCCCTGGGCCACATGTTTGACACCCCTGCCTTAGACGGAACAGAAACCCTGTGTATGTCCCAGACCGTGGATCTACAGAGTGTTCTTTTCTGTCTCTGCCATGTTGCCACTAAAGAAAGGGAGTGAGACTGGTCGATTTTGGCATCAAAGCCAAAAGGAGGGGGGGAAATCCTCCAAAGCAAACATATTTTCTCCATGGGAACTGCTCTCTGTAGTCTGGAGATCAATTGTAAGTCTAGAAGAACTCCGGGCGCCAACTGGAGGCTGTCAAGCATAGATGTAAGTTTTGTGGCGTGAGACTGAAGATCACCCTCCTATTACCTGTCAGTACACCGTCCTATTGATCTAAAAGCCAAAATAGCCTTTGTTCTTTTGGTTAAGATTATGCTAGAGAAACATAATTGTCCTTCAAAACCTTTTCCGTGCCGTTCAAGGTAGTGTTCTCAAGTGGTCTTTCATTTGGATGCAGATTTCAGCCTGGTGGTTTTGTCCTGTGCTTGTTTGTGCGAAACAGCAACATGTTTGGGGCCTTTTGTTCCACACAAGGTGCAGTAGATTAAAATGGAACACTGTCTGTCGTGGACATCCAGTGTCCTTGTGCATGGATGGATATGCTTGAATTAGAGGCAAGTTGTGTCTCCCATCTTTTCACTCAGAAACTGAAATTCCAGAGACCCTAGGAAGGAAACAGAACCCTAAAGAAATCTAGCATTTCACATTGATTTACCAGAGAAGGGGCAGGGTTTGGGGCAAGTTCTGCCCTTGGTTGAGACATACATGTTCCTTATGAGACAAAAATAGGGTTGCTAATTCCAGGATGGTTGGCTCTGTGACCAACTGTTCCAGTGCACTGTCATAAGAACTTAAGAGAAGTCATGTTGGATCAGGCCAATGGCCCATCCACTCCAACATTCTGTGTCACACAGTGGCCTAAACCCAGGTGCCATCAGGAGGTCCATGAGCCAGGCCAGAACTCTGGAAGCCCTCCCACTGTTGCCCACCAAGCACCAAGAATACAGATTTTCACTGCTCCAATCATTTATGATATCATTCTACAGCCTGACTACAGCACATGTTTACTCAGTCAATGTGATGGTAGTTAAAGGCTCCCAGTATAATAACATCTGTTTTAGGCATCTCCTTTATTTCCTTCTCCATCTCAGGATCAGCCTCAAGAGTTTGATCAGGTATATCCCAACTTTTAACCCTTCAGGCCATGTATTTCCACCCATATCATTTATGTTGGGGGAGTTAATTCCCCTGATATTTTCTAACTTATTTGATTCGATGCCCTCTTTGATGTACAGCACAACTCCACCACCAGCCCACCCCTCCCTGTCCTGCCTGTAGAGCTTTCACTGAGAAAATCGCACAGATTTTCTCCCTTCCACTATGTTTCTGAGATACTTAATATCTAAATTGTCACTGAACACCAGACACTCCAGCTCCCCCATCTTGGTTTGGAGACTTCTAGTATTGGCATATAGACACCTATAGTGGGTTTCCCTTCCTTGTAATCCTTACCTCCCTCAACCTCTTAGGTCCTTTCCGCACTTGGATCTCATCCCTGGTTTTATCAGAGTTCAACTCGCACCACAATATTTTGCATTCATCCCTGGTTATAACAGCATTCGTTTATCCCGGATCAAGTGTGGGGTGAAACCGGGGTGACCTTAATGCAGTGGTTCTTAACCTGGGTTCAGTCGAACCCTAGGGGTTTGGCGAGTCAGTCTCAGGGATTCGGTGGGGCCTCCAACTTAGTACTATTACTAAGTACTAAGAATTATTTTTCACTAAAGAAGGGTGCGGTGAATGCGCATATGAAACTGGTGGGGTTCGGTACCTCCAACAAGGTGAAGAACCACTGCCTTAATGTAATATGGAAACAAAAAATACTCCGAGATCATTACAGGGGTGAACTCGCATGTAGTGTAGAATGTAAGTTCAGTTGCCATCGTGCCCTCACTCCCAAGTTCTATTACACTCCTATCAATATTACCCTGAGTGTTTACGCAATCACCCTTTTACACTGATTTGTCCAGAACCAGAGACTTCCCAGCTCCTGAAAGCTTTTCACCCAGGATTAGTTTAAAAACTGTTCCCCCACCTTTTAAAGAAATTGTGTGTGTGTGTGCGTGCGCATGTGAGTGTGTGTGCACCTGACCTCTGGTGACTGACCCCTACTGAGGGCCTGGAGGATATTCAGAGAGGTGGCTGAATAAAGCCTGCCCCCGCCTCCTGGCTGCTGGTACTTGCCAGAGTCGACCCAGCTTAACTTCTAAGATATGATGAGGTCAGGCTTGCATGGGCTATCCAGGTTCCCTCTGCCACCTTTGTGATGTTAATCACCAGCAGCCTGGTTCCCTTTTGGTTCAAG
Organism: Lepidodactylus listeri; assembly: GCA_029233225.1. Taxonomy (NCBI): domain Eukaryota; kingdom Metazoa; phylum Chordata; class Lepidosauria; order Squamata; family Gekkonidae; genus Lepidodactylus; species Lepidodactylus listeri. The sequence continues at coordinate 7,396,655 of JARCFY010000010.1, forward strand.
TGAAGAAGAAGAAGAAGAAGAGGAGGAGGAGATTGGATTTATACCCCGCCCTTCACTTGTTGTCTCAGAGCGGTTTACAAACTCCTTTCCCTTCCCCTCCCCACAACAGACACGCTGTGAGGTAGGTGGGGCTGAGAGAGCTCTGAGACAACTGTCCTTGAGAGAACAGCTGGTACAGAGCTATGGCTTGCCCAAGGTCATCCAGCAGGTGCAAGTGGAGGAGTGGGGAATCAAACCCGGTTCTCCCAGATTAGAGTCCGCGTACTTAACCACTACACCAAACTGGCTCTCCCATGTCTTTTGTACAGGTTCGGCTTGTCCCGGAATATTCCCTAGTGCCTAACTTCCTCCCGGAACCACTTTCTAATCCACACATTGAGACCCCTGACCTGTGTCTGTCCAACCGGCCTTGCGTGGAACTGGCAGCTACCTTCTACCATCTGAGGCTGATTAGGCAATTGGTTCCCTTCCTTGAACGCAGTGACCTGGCTGCAGTGATCCACGCAATGGTCACCTCGAGACTTAATTACTGCAACGCTCTCTACATGGGGCTGCCCTTGTCCCAGCTCCGGCGGCTGCAGCTAGTGCAGAATGCCATGGCCAGGCTGTTGATGGGCCTCTCTGTGAGGGACCATGTCCGGCCTGTGCTGAGGGCACTGCACTGGCTGCCTATAGCATACCAGATCCGGTTCAAGGTGCTGGTTTTAACCTTTAAAGCCCTTTATGGCCAGGGGCCTGCCTACCTAAGGGACCGCCTTTCCCCATACATACCCCAGAGAGCACTACGGTCAGACACCCAACATCGCCTGGCCCTTCCTGGCCCGAGAGAGGCCAGGCTGGCTACCACCCGGAATAGAGCCTTCTCAGTGGCGGCCCCCTACTGGTGGAACAAGCTCCCGGAAGACAGCAGGGCCCTGTGGGACCTTTTGCAGTTCCGCAGGGCCTGTAAGACGGAGCTCTTCCGCCAGGCTTTTGGGGCCGCCGCTGGGGGAAATGGCCACCGATCGGTGGCCAGAGAAGTACACAGGCCCGGTATAACAGCTGGTGGTAGCCTCCTGGCTGGGGGGAGTCGTTGTTGCCCTGGTCTTGGTATTTCAAATTGCCCCCAATTATATTTGTAATTTGCCGCCAACCGAAATTGAAATTGTACTGTATTTTAGTGGACTAATTTATATTGTTTGTACTGCTTTTAATGTTGTGAGCCACCTAGAGCTGCTTACGTTGGTCAGGCGGGACATAAATCTAAATAAATAAAGAAAGAAATACCTTTGAGGTCCTGGCCTTTACCTTTCTGCCTAGTAACCTAAAATTTTCCTCCAGGGCCACACAACTACATTTCCCATTTCCCAATGTCGTTGGTGCGTACGTGTACCGTGACTGCTGACTCCTCCCCTGCACTATCTATCAGCCTATCTAAACAGCGTGCGATGGCCACAACCATCATACCACGCAAGCAGATCACCATGTGGTCACAATGCCTGTCAAGGACCCCACTCTCTAGCTGCCTCGCCGGCTCATCTTTCTTTTAGGCACGCGTTGGATTTTCTAATTGCAATTTGGGAGGTTTCACCGTGTCATTTAAAAGAAAGATTTAAAAAGAGCGTTGGAATGATGATGGAAGTTTGCAAACCGAGCCGGATTAATGAGATCTGACTGTAGATAAATTGGGATTTTGATTCTCAGCGTTCCACTGGAATCCCAATTTGGTATTTCGCAAGCTTCCCCGTTTGCTTCTCTAACAAGGGCGTGACAACTGACGAGCGCTTGAGAACGGAATCTTTGCTGAAACGCAGCTCTGATCTGCATAGCTGGTCTGGTTTTTCATTCAGATTCATCAAACGGATTGGATTTTTTTTTTTAAAAAAAACAACAACTCTGATTTTGAAGATTAAATTTCCTTTTAAGCTGTGGCTTTCCAATCATTTTCAGTGTACTTTTCACGTTCGATTACAAGGCAACATAACAAAGCGATAGTATTGACTGATCATCTACCTTTTGTCAGCTATCACAACATTTATTTACTCATTCGTTTAAAGAATTTACCATCCCGCTTCTTACCCAGATTAGCTCCCAATTTATAGGGCTGCTGTATTGCTCGATCGGATGGGTTTTACGCGGAATGTGGGCATGTGAGCAGTACAGCAGTGCAGAGTTGCCAGGGCCCTCCTGGAAAAGCCCAAGCCTCGTTGCCAGTGTCACACAGGAAGTGACTTCATCAAACCGGCAGAGTCTGGGCACCGCTCTGGTATTTGGGCAATACTCTATGGCAAAACTGGCTTCTACCGTAGAGCTTTGGCCCAAATGCCGGAGTGTTGTCTGCATGTTGCTGGCATGATGATGTCACTTCATGTGCGACATTGGCAACGAGGCCTGGGCCTTTCTCTTTCTCCTGGTAAGTCCCAGCTGATTGGTGCCCGGGGACAGGGGCTGGTGGTGGGGGACCCCCACCTCCACCAGGGCAGTCTGGCCGCCTTACAGGAGTATCATCTGGTCCCACGAGTTCGCCTGGATTCCCCGCCTTCATTTTAAACAAATTAAATGAAACAAATCTCCAGCCCCCTCTAGATCTAGATATAGAGAGTGTTCTGCCCATTTATGCCGTTGGAACAGGCTTGTCCTGCCTTCCTTTTGTTACAGCGAGTGAGGGAAATCATGGCTGCGGCTGACAGCGATGAGGAGCCCAAGGGAACGTCTTGCTTTCATATTGCTGGGAAGGTTTGCGGCAGAAGCTGGCAGTTAGGTTAGGGATTTTCTGTTTCTTGGGCTTTAAGAGGCTTCTCAAAATAAGGGGAAGTATCTCATGCCTTTTTGTGATTCCCCCCCCTCCCAAAAATTATTCCACAATAGCAGGGTGAAATGAAACAGCTCTCTTTCTCTCTCGCGCGTGTGTGTGTATGTGTGAGTGTATGGCTTTTTTTTGTAGAAAAAGCCCAGCAGGAACTCATTAGCATAATAGGCCACACCCAACAGCAGAAACCCATTAGCATATTAGGCCACACCCCGGACAGTGCAGCTCCCTCCCAGGATCGGCTTCCCCAGATGCTCCGCGGCTTGTGAGGCACCTGGGGAACCCAAGCGGGGGGGAGGCGTAGGTGTGGCTGACTCAGAAGCCAGCTGGAACTCCGTTCCTGTGCGTTCCTGCCCCAAAATAGCCCTGTATGGCTCGGAGAGCAGCAGCCAAATGAAGCTATCTTTATTTTATTTTTTCCCAAAATGGGAAACTGTTTTCGATGGACCTCTAGCAAGTCGAAAGGATTTAAACGGGATGATTTCACTTAGTGAAGGAGAGGCATGGATTCGGGTTGCCAGCTTCCTGCTGGGGCCTGCGAATCTCCTGGGCTTATGACTGAACTGCAGACCAGAGAGATCAGTTCACCTGAGAAAATGGCTACTTTGGAGGGTGGGCTGTCTGGCATTGCATCCTTACTGAGCTCCTTCCTGGTTAGGAGCGTGGACTCTAATCCGGGAGAACTGGGTTTGATTCCCCACTCTTCCATATGCAGCTGCTGGTATGACCTTGGGTCGGTCACAGTTCTCTCAGAGCTGTTATCTCAAGGGCAGTCCTCGAGAGAGCTCTCTCAGCCTCACCTACCTCACAGGGTATCTGTTGTGGGGAGGGGAAGGGAAGGAGATTGTAAGCCGCTCTGAGACTACAAGTGAAGGGCAGGGTATAAATCAAATCTCCTCCTCTTCTTCTCCTCTCCTTCTCCTTCTCTTCTCTGTACTGTTAGCTAAGTAGCATGTGGCATTACATATATACAGAACATCCTATTTCATGTACATTATTTCCCCCCCTCTTTTCTCTTACAGATGCAGGTTCTGGCTCCGGGGATGGAGGTAGGAATCGTTTGTTTCATATTCTCCCCCCCACTCCTGAATTGGTTGAGATCTTCCTCCGCATTGTTAGTCGATTTGCTAGGGAGTTTTGTTTCACTACCCTGGATTGCCTGCTGTTTAGATTTTCCTCATGAAATGACATCCTGCATTTTAGTCAAGCTTAAATGATAATGAAGAGCAGGGTGTTGTTTTGAAAGAGATATTCGGAAAACTGCATGGCTTCTGGTGAGATTTCGTATTATTCGTACGGAACTGGGACTCTACCTCCATCTACTGTTCCTAGCTCTCTCAGGACTCCAAGTTGAGAATAATTTCTCCTTGTTCTCATGCCCTGACCAAAATCTGTAGCATTTTCACGTTGTGTTGTTGTTTTGCTGTACAAACATGGTTTCTTTTTCAGAACGGAAAGTTTAGAGATCTTCTGTGTGCGATTTCAGATTGATTGGCCAGCAATTGTGCGGTTTACTTCCGGAGTTTTGTCAAAGCTCAGTGACTCGGTACAGAGGAGGGCGACCAAGATGATTCGGGGGTTGGCACACCTTCCCTGGGAGGAGTCTGGGACTTTTCAGTTGAGAAAAGAGATGACTAAGGGGGGGACGTGATAGAGGTTTATAAAATTATGTAAAGGGTGGAGAGAGTGGACAAACAGAACTTTTCCTTCCTCTTCCAAAATATTAGAACTAGAGGGCATCCAATAAAGCTAACAGGGAGTGGACAGGTGGGCAGATGGACAGAAGGAAATGTTTCTTTACACAGAGTGATTAAAATGTGGAATTTGCTGCCAGAGGATGTAGTGGTGGCCACAGGAATAAGTGTCCTTCAAAGGGGACTTGATAGATTTGTGGAGGATACGTCTATCAGTGGCTACTAGCCAAAGTGACTGAGGGGAACCTTCACATACAGAAGCGCTAATCCTCTGAATCTCAGAGTCAGGAGGCAAAGTCAGGGGAAGGCGTCAGCCTTTGTGCTCCGTTGCTGATCCTTCAGAGGAACTGGTTGGTCACTGTGTGAGACAGAATGTTGGACTAGATGGACTACTGGTCTGATCCAGCAGGGCTCTTCTTATGTTTTTATGTTATGGTTTTTATGGTTTGCAGAGAGAGAGAGGGAGGGGGGGGAGAGAGAGAGAGATTGTATTTCAGGTGTAACGGCAAACTAGGTTTTATCATGAAAGCGGAAATAGCTAATCTTACCATATGTGGGGAAAAGAATGAGAGATGAGATAAAGTACATGCCCAAGGAATCGCTCACGTTTTGTTTCACGAAGCAGCAAAGCATTGTCTGAAACATGCCTCCAAATTTCCTCTTGGGAAAGTTGATCGCGTGGGTTTTTCTTCCAAGATCTTCGTCGAACATTGTCGTGTCTGAGGACAGACCTGAACTGTCACCACAACCCACGCATCCTCCAGCTGTTAGATCTAAGTTACTGCATTTGCCGTCGAAATACCTCCAGAAAAAAAAAACACCTGGATCTCACCTCAGTCTTTGTACCTGGAAGTGGGATATTTTGTATGCAACAGCAATACATTCAACACATTCTAAACAGTTCCAGGTTTTATTTTGTTTTAAAATGGAAGTGAAGCATCGAGCTCTGGAAGAATACCACATAGGAGGATATTCCACTGGTTCGGGACACCGAATGGGAGTACAGTGGTTGACAGCGGAAACCGGTTGATTTGACGGGAAAGTGGGAAAGTTTGATCCATGAATGATGGCTCCGTGCTTATTTATGACAAAAGTGTCGTAACAACTTCAGGCGGAGTACTCAGAGGAACGTTCAAGGTGGCTGAACCGTCTCATTTAATCTGGATGCTTCAGAGGACTGGATTGTATCTGCGTTTCTGAAGAGGAATTTCTGACCAGATCAGAATGTCTAGAATGGGGGGTGGGTTCATCTTTCCATTGTTCTGCTGTTGGTGTCACTTGCGAACACAACCCACGGTGAATATCTTTTGCTCCTCAGCTTGGATATGCCCTGTCTTTTTTTTTATTTTTATTTTTTGTCCATCACTCTTTTTGTGGGACACTCTAGTGCAGCTCTGATAAGGATATATATTTCAGATGTGGCAAACAGAAGCTCCTAATACACAACGCCATTGGTTTGGTCGAGATGACTTTGCCGTTCTAGTCCCCTTATCGCAATCTTCTGTAATAGCTTTCTATTCATTTTCTTCGCACTGTTCATACATCTCGGTTTCAGACCCAGGATAGGACTCTTTCAAATCGGTTTCGTTTCCGAGCGTCACGCTTTTGCGAGAAACGCTTCCCGCAGTATTTATGTTTATATGTGTTTTTAAATGTGACGGTTCCACCGTTTCCAAAAGAAATGAATGACTTTTCGCTGCCTCTGTTTTTGTGGTGACTCAAAGCCTCATTATCCAAATAGCCTCGCTCATCCGAGCCGTCTGGCAGGCATCAGAAAAAGATCGTCAGATAAGTGGGATAGCTATTAACATGGGGTTACTTCGACATACGATATGCGGGAGAAAAATAATGTCATTTGTGTAGCTGGGAGATTCACATTACTGAGTTATGGATAATGGAAGGGGGGGTTGTGTCTGGTTCACAAAACTGCTTTGCTCGCTCTCCCTTCTTTGATGGTCTGTAGAACGTAAGTAAATCCTGAACTGAAAGAGCAGTAATACATCAGGAGCAGTAGGGAATGGAGAGGTGACTTCTTCCTCAGTCTCCTCACTGGCAGCAGGTTGTAGTTCTGTCCACCTTGATCACCCTGATGTTGTACTGCAAGGAAAGGGAGAACAGGACGATAGGCCTATGGTTTGCTGGAATGGTTGGGTAGGAAGAGAGTGGAATCTTTGGCCCCAACCGAGCCCACAAGGCCTGTTACACTTTTCTGGCTGTGGGCGCAGAGCTCAGTTGAGCTTGGCCCTGAGAGGGCAAAAGGGGAGGATTAGGCCTACCAGAGAGCCTTCCAGCCAATTGTGCCCATTGCTCACCACCACCCTGAGCAGCGGTGGGAGAAAAAGAAAACTGCTGCTGGCCTCTGTGCAGGTACATTATTTCCAGGCACAACGGGGAAGTGACAGTAGGTAGCTCAAGGAACCAATGGAAACTCTGTGGTAACAACCATAAAGTTTCTGGTGATTCCTAGAGCTACCTATCACCACTTCTTAGTGGTACCTGGAAGTAGCATAGTGACGTCCCCGAAAACACTTGCCCCGCCAACTCTCCTGTTGGTTGCCATCTGTGGCTTGGCCAACCTGGTGGTTGTGAAGAAGTCTACCCCTTGTCACCCTCTTTGAGATGGTTGAGTTTGACATGGGCATCCCTCTGGCCTTTTTCTTCTCAAAGCTTTCTTCCCCTCTCAACTTTCTGACATCCGCTGGAAATCTGGATTGGGAATGGGGAATGACAGGGGAGAGGAAGGAAGGATTTACTTCATCAGTTGTGTACTTCCTGAAACCAGGAGGCGCTTTCCTCGCAGGCACCTTCCTCTGCCTCAGGAAAGCTGGAAGTAAAGGAATGGCAGGCTAGTTGAGTAGTGGTTCAACACCCCCAGCCCAGCATTGAGGCATTACCCACAGCAGTGGCTCCTTACCAATCCTCTCCTTACCAATACCCTGGCTGTTGTGGCCTGTGTCTGACAATTAGTGTTGCCAACCCCCTGGTGGTGCCTGGAGAGCTCTCAAAATTACAATTGATCTCCACACTTCAGAGGTCAGTTCCCTTGGAGAAAATGGCCGCTTTGGAGGTGAGCTCTAGGGCATTATACCCCGCCAAAGTCCCTCCCCTCCCCCAAACTCCAGGATCCACCCCTAAATCTCCAGGAATTTCTCATCCCAGAGTTGGCAACCCTACTGACAGTGGAGAGGCAGGCCCACAAAACGATTGCCATCCTTCTGTATAGTTCACCCCTATCAACTGTATGTTCCCAGTGTCCAAGCTTGTGTGTAATGACCAAGCATTAATAAAAGTAAAGGTTTCCCTTGCTCGAAAGCTAGTCAAATCTGACTCTAGGGGGCGGTGCTCATCTCCATTTCCAAGCCGAAGAGCCAGCGCTGTCCAAAGACATTTCCATGGTCATGTGGCTGGCATGACTAAATGCAGAGGCGCACGGAACACTGTTACCTTCCCACCGAAGCGGTACCTATTTATCTGCTTGCAATTTCTTTGCTTTCGAACTGCTAGGTGTGCGGGAGCTGGGACCAGAGACAGGAGCTCACTCTGTCACGCGGCACTCAGGTCTCGAACTGCTAAGCTACCGACCTTCTGGTCTGCAGCTCAGCGTCTTAACCTCTGAGCCACCGCGGCCCCGACCAAGCGTTACCAAGAGACAATTAGCTAACTTTGCCTACCTATAGTTCTCTCTCGGAAGCAAGACCATGCAGCATGGCCTCTTGAGGGATGATTCTGCTTAAGCAGCAACTAAACTTCACAGAGTAAGGGTCGGGGGGAAGGGATACGTTATTGATGTTATTTTTCAAAACTGTCCTAGGAGCAAAGTCGGCCATTCTCCCAAGGTAATGAATCCCTGGCTCAGAGAGCAGAGTGACTAAAAGCCCGGTTTCCAAACAATTTCCGATGAAAAGCCAGGGCTGACGAAAAAAAACCCCAGACAAGTGGAACAGGACCTCAGGGACCAGCTCGGCAGCGCGCAGGAGAGTCGATCTGCACAGTAGGCAAGATCGAGTCTTTTGCCATCCCTTTTTAAAGGTCTACAAAACTGCCCGGCTCGTGTATAAAACCTGTGGTTGAATAGACAAGCAGCGCGGTACCAGGTGCAATGGCACATTGATGCGCCACGATGGGGAGGAGGAAAAATCCTTGTCACTTGAACACTCTCACAGCTTCCTCTTTTAGCGGGTATAAAGCCATGTAATAAAAAAAACACATCACTTTCAATGTCATTAAAGCAGGGGTGGGGAAATTTGGCTCTCTGGTTAAGGGAGTCGGATGCTTCCTGTGGCGTTTTCCAAGACGCACACCTCTGAAATCAGGATCAAGCCAGAATCCTGATCAATTAAAGTCAGTGCGACAAAAAACACTGAGACCGATTTCCCACAAGCAGCTGCTCCGGGCTAGCTCTTCCCTTTCCCCCAGTTGCACACGTCAATTTCCCACTAGGTGCTGCATGGCCGCATTTTGACCCACAGCTTTGCCCGATCTCCTCCGCATCTTCTAGAGCCTCAAAAAAACAGGATCACGAAGACACGGGGGAAACTGGGTGAAGCCGCAAGTCAAAATGTGGCCGCACAGCACATAGTGGGAAATTGATGCGTGCAGTGGGGGGAAAGGGAAGAGTGGGGGTGGAGCAGCGCCTTGTGCGAAATCGGTCTGGGATCTCGAACCTTGCGAAAAATGGGCATGGTGGGCCAACCCAGACAGTTGAAATAACTGGGCAATCCTCCTAGAACGTAATAGAAACTCTGAGAGAGTCGCCATGTTGGTCTGCAGTGTAAGAGTTAGATTCAAGTCCAGTAGCGCTTTAGAGACCAAGAAGGTTTGGGCGGTATCCAAATGGTTGGTCGTAGTCTGTATGAAGCAGTCCTCTGCTTAGAGGTGAAAGGAGCAAGGAAGGAGGAAGGAGGAAGTGTTATGTTTATTTAATTTTATCTGTCTCCTGCGTAGCCTTGCCATTCCCCAGGTATGTATGTATGTATGTATTTATTTATTTATTTTTATTTGTATCCCGCCTTGCCAGCGAACCGGCTCTAGGCGGCTAACAACATAAAATCAGAAACATACAAAGTTAAAAACACAGCATATAAAATGTTTAACTCATGTTAAAATACAATTAAACAGTCAAATCACAGATGGCAGCAAACAAACCAGCACCAAATACCAGCCACTTACTTATACCCTGCCAGGAGGCTTCCACCGTAGATGTTCTAGGGGTGGCTCACCACGCCATCTACTAAGGGCCATTCCCTCCGGTGGCGGCCCCAAAAGCCTGGCGGAAGAGCTCCGCTTTATAGGCCCTGTGGAACTGCAAAAGGTCCGGCAGGGCCCTGATGTTCTCTGGGAGCTCGTTCCACCAGTAGGGAGCCGCCACCAAGAAGGCCCTGTTCCTGGTGGTTGTCAATCTAGCCTCCCTCAGGCCCGGAAGGGTCAGGCGATGTTGGGTGTCTGACCGTAGTGCTCTCTGGGGTATATAAGGGGAAAGGCGGTCCCTTAGGTAGGCAGGCCCCAGGCCATACAGGGCTTTAAAAGTTAAAACAAGCACCTTGAACCGGATCCGGTACGCTATAGGCAGCCAGTGCAGCGCCCTCAGCACAGGCCGGACGTGGTCCCTCACTGAGAGGCCCATCAGCACAGGTAGAGGCAGGATATCCCCTCTCTTGTTCGTTTGTTCATTCATTCATTCATTCATTCATTCATTCATTCATTCATTCATAGACCTTTATTGGCATATCATCAGTCGTAAGGTGTATAAAACATTGTTTCATACACCTTAAGCCTGCGTAACGGGGAGAGCGGCCTATAAGTCCAATAAATAAAAAATAAATAAATAAAATAAATTGTGCCGTAAAATTAAAATCTAAGTTTCCATTTAACCTAAGTACAATCAAAGTAGTACTTTCTAAAATTGTGTACCTTAAGAACTTCTGTAAGAAATTTGGCAACACCATTAGTGATCTCAGGGATCGAATCACTCAAGAGAAGCTGACATTTTGACTTATTACTCACATAACTTTTAGGATGAAGCCAAGTTAGAAGGAATTTTCCATGAGGTAGCTCATACAGGGGGCATTCAACAAGTATGTGCTCAATTGCGTCCTGGGAGCTAAGACCACAGGGGCACACCCGTTCTTGTCTTGGGATTTGATGGTGCTCTTATTGACCACCGTGCTCTCATTGACCATCACGTCTCTGAGCAGCAGAAGGAGAAAAATTTTTTAAAAAAACTATTGGTGTCCTCTGCGCTGTGACATCACTTCCGGGAAAAACCTGGCAGTGATCTACAGTAGCTCTAGGAATCACTGGAAGTTTCTGGTGGTTCTTAGAGCCACCATATGTCACTTCCAGATTTTCTCTGGAAGTCACATAGTGGCATGTCGTGCCTCCCTCCCCCCCATTTCCGCCCCCACAACACTCTCTCTGGCACCGCCTGCCAACCTGCTCCTGCTTGTCTTCCATCTAGGAATGCAAGGTGGTGTCTATGGTAGTCGGGGAAGTGTCCTGGAAGTCTACCATCCAGACACTGGCCAGATCTAACAAACCGCATAATCTTCCCTATGAGGAAAGGCTGAAGAGTCTGGGACTTTTCAGTTTAAAAAAAGAGACAACTAAGGGGCGGGGAGATGATAGAAGTTTATAAAATTATGCATGGAGTGGAGAGAGTTGACAAACAGAACTTTTTCTCTCGGTCCCCAAATATTAGAACTCGAGGGCATCTGATGAAGCTGATGGGCAGGAGGTTCCGGACGGACAAAAGGAAACACTGCTTGACACAGAGGGTAAATAAAATGTGGAATTAGCTGCCAGAGGGTGTAGTGATGGCCCTAGAAATAAACAGCTTTCAAAGAGGATTAGATAGATTCATGGAGGATAAGTCTATCAATGGCTACTAGCCATGATGACTGAGGGGTGTTGGCTGTCCAGAGGAACTGGTTGGCCCCTGTGTGAGACAGGATGCTGGACTAGATGGACCACTGATCCGATCCAGCAGGGCTCTTCTTATGTTCTTAGGAAGGTCTCGGCCTCTATGCCCCGTTGTTGGCCCTCCAGAGGAACTGGTTGGCCCCAGTGTGAGACAGAAGGATAATGGACTAGATGGACCCTCACTGGTCTGATCCAGCAGGGCTCTTCTGATGTTCTTAGGAAGGCCTCGGCCTCTCTGCCCTGTTGTGGGCCCTCCAGAGGAACTGGTTGAGGCCACTGTGTGAGACAAGATGCTAGACTAGATGGACCACTGGTCTGATCCAGCAGTGCTCTTCTGATGTTCTTAGGAAGGCCTCAGCCTCTCTGCCCTGCTGTTGGCCTTCCAGAGGAACTGGTTGGCCCCTGTGTGAGACAGGATGCTGGACGAGATGGATCACTGGTCTGATCCAGCAGTGCTCTTCTGATGTTCTTAGGAAGGCCTCAGCCTCTCTGCCCTGTTGTTGGCCCTCCAGAGGATCTGGTTGGCCCCTGTGTGAGACAGGATGCTGGACGAGATGGACCACTGGTCTGATCCAGCAGTGCTCTTCTGATGTTCTTAGGAAGGCTCAGCCTCTCTGCCCTGCTGTTGGCCCTCCAGAGGAACTGGTTGGCCACTGTGTGAGACAGGATGCTGGACTAGATGGACCACTGGTCTGATCCAGCAGGGCCCTTCTTACATTCTTAGGAAGGCCTCGGCCTCTCTGCCCTGTTGTTGGCCATTCAGAGGACCTGGTTGGCCACTGTGTGGACTAGATGGACTATTGGTCTGATCCAGCAAGGCTCTTCTGATGTTCTTCAGTTCTTATCCCTTCAAACTCTGCCCTGAGGCGACAGTTTCTACTGGTGGTGTGTGATTGGAGTGGGAGTCCGTACATGACTGAGCCTTCAGCCCCGCTGACTGGATTGGTCATGTCCCTCTCTTTCAGGATGTCAAACATGCAATGTTTAAATGGCACTGATTCGTTTATGACACATGAGGAGGAGCCAAGCACACTCTCGGGGAATGAAAGCATGCGTAACTGTCATAGTACGACTTCAGCATTTCGGGCAGAAGTTCTGTTTAACTGGATGCCTTTTAAAACGAGCACATTATTTAATGTTTTCTGGCATATGCACAGCTTACCTTCAGTCATGCCGTAACGATCCTTGTGCTTTGAGGGCAGCTGCTGCCAAAACAGTGATTGTTTGTTCGTTTTAAATCTTCCCTGCTGATCAGATCTCCAACGGCCAATCAGAAGCCCCGCTGGGCAAAAGCCCCGCCTGGCTCCACCCACTTTGTATACACAGTTGACAGGCACCCAATGCTCCCTCTAAGCTGTGGAGTCTTGTGAGCAAAACTTCTCCTTTGTGAACTTCTGGCATTCAAATTATGAGCGAGCAATTTGGCTGCTGCATACATTCATTGGCTCCAGAGCCCTCCTTCCTGAGCGAAGACGAGAATGGGTGAGCCGGAGGCTAAAAAACTGGGAGCTCGCTCACACTTACTCAGCTTAGAGGGAATACTGGAGACCAGGGAAGTTATTGGCCCAGTTATGGTGCCCAGGGGTGCCCCCTTAGAGACCCCTGGGCTAGATAAACGTGAGCTTGTTGCTGTTTCAGTGGCAAAACTTTCGTAAATGGATGCGTCATTAGATGAAATTGACAGTGCTGGTAAATTTCTCAGCCCACCTAACTCCTGGGGTTATTCTGAGTGCAAAACCAGTTTACCTGTTTGCATTCCATTGCTTCAAGCTTGGCTGCAGGTGTGGGTCAATTAAAAAGAAATAGCAAAAAGTCCAGAGAGAGGAACTTTTCATCGAAATCAACCACAGAGCAACAGGAAATGACATCAGGGCAACCCCCAGACCATTGTTTGTGCCTCTGTCAGGTTGTCCCCCTAACACTGAGAAGCGTGGGACTGGTGGACCGGGGGGAGTTACGGGTGCATACAATTGAATGCTGTGCCACTGTAAGTTTTTAGAATGTCAAACTCTTCCATTCATCGAAAGCCAGTTTGGTGTAGTGGTTAGGAGCGCGGATTCTAATCTGGGAGGAACCGGGTTTGATTCCCCACTCCTCCACATGCAGCTGCTGGGGTGACCTTGGACCAGTCATAAGTTCTCTCAGAGCTGTTCTCTCAGAGGCAGTTCCCAAGAGAGCTCTCTCAGCCAGTGTTCCCTCTAAGCTGAGTCAGTGCAAGCTAGCTCAGAGTTCTTTTAGCCTCCGGCTCACACATTTTCGTCTTCGCGCAGGAAGCTTTTTTTAGCTCGCTGGCTCCCAACTTTAATGCCAGTAGCTCACAAAGTAGAATTTTTGCTCACAAGACTCCTCAGCTTAGGGGGAGGCGTTGGTGTCAGCCCCACCTTCCTCACACAGGGTGTCTGCTTGGTGTAGTGGTTAAGTACGTGGACTCTCATCTGGAAGAGCTGGGTTTGATTCCCCACTCCTCCACTTGCAGCTGCTGAATGACCTTGGGCAAGCCATAGTTCTGTCACAGCTGTTCTCTCAAGGACAGCTTGGGAAAGAGCTCTCTCAGCCCCACCTACCTTACAGGGTGTCTGTTGTGGGGAGGGGAAGGGAAAAGGAGTTTGTAAGCCGCTCTGAGACTCCCTTGGGGAGTGAAGGGCGGGCTATAAATCCAATCTCCTCCTCCTCCTCCTCTTCTTCTTCTTCTGTTGTGGGGAGAGGAAGGGAAATATGATTGTAAGCCACTCTGAGACTTTTTCGGGTAGTGAAGGGCAAGGTATAAATCCAATCTCCTCCTCTTCTTCTTCTTCACCTACATTTTGGGGGAGGGCCTTTGGGGTCAAATTTGTTTGAATACGGAACAAAATGCAGAGGAGGTTTGTGTGAAACTACCTGATTCTACAATAATATAATAAAAAATAAGTTGTTTGTTTGTTGTATGGTTGTATGCATGACTAACTTTCTGCATTAAAAACCTGGATTCTCTGTAAATTATGCATATTCGATAAATTCATTTTTTTTTTTTGTAATCTGTGTCTGCCAGTCATGAGATGAGGAAAGCTCAAAATGGCGCTTAATCGCTGCTTGCACATATACACGGAGTTTGAGACTTCTTTTGGTATTTTCTACCCTTGTTGAGATCTGCTTTGACAAACTAAGGGATGGGTTCTTGGGCTGCTGAATTGGCGTTTTGCTTCCTTCGGTTCTGGAACGTCACGTAAAGCTTTGGCTCGGTTCCCTGGGGTCGCGTTTCCGCTCCTGGGTGCCCGATGCTCAGTCAGTTTTGTCCACCAGGTTGTTGACTTGGCATTTCCAAACCTCATTTAAAGACGAAAATGCTAACGCCGCCTGGACTGGCATTAATAGTCTAAGGCTAATTTCCTCCGGGAATGGTAGGATTGTGCGTACTGGGGGTAGGCGGGACGGGGGATGTTCACAGAAGTCAGGACGGTTTCTGGAGCCATAGGAACAGGTCAGCGGTATCGCCAAGAATGCTGTTTTGATTTACGCATGGTTCAGGGATTGATCTCCTTTCTTTTCTTTCCTTGGGGATATTTTTGTATTTTGGGTGCGTGGGTGTGCGCATCTGGAAGTCATGATGACCTCTGGTGACTGACCCCTACTGGGGTCCTGGAGGGTATTCAAAGAGGTGGCTAAATAAAGCCTGCCCCCACCTCCCGACGGCTGGTATTCCAATCCAAGTACTAACCACGGTCAACCCTGCTTAGCTTCCGAGATCGGGCTTGCCTGGCCCATGAACCGGTAATAGGGTGTTAAATTATGACAAGGGAGGAGGAGATTTTTAAAAAGAGAATAAAACCAGCAATGCCCATGACGCATTTTCTGGACAATAACGCAATATTCTGTGCATGTGGAGCCGGACAGGCGTACTGTATATGGAACCCGCCCGCTTAATTAAACCAAAGGTCAGGCATCTATTTCCTTTCCGTACTGTCCTTCGCACAGTGATTAATCGAGGCCCGTTGCTGAATATCTAGGTGTGATCGCAATAATACACATTTGTTCTGCATTTATTTTGACTGCCTCCCTGCCTTTGACTGCTGCCCTGCCTCACGCACAGAGCAAACTGCAGTCTTGACCCAATTACATTTGTACCTGTCTTGGTGCTATTTCGGTGTGAATAACTGTTAAATTCAGCAAAAGCTGTTTCTTCTTCCCCCTTACCTTAAAAAACAACAACTTGGCTTTATTGAGTGGCTGATTGATAGGCCGGGCAACGGGGAGGGCGATGAACGATGCTGTAAACACCTCCCGAGCAATAATACTCGGGCCAAAATACTCAATAAAAACCCAAGTGCGCATCGATTTGAATGAAAGTGTGTATAAATGGCTGAGGACAGACTGGCAGAATGAAGCACAAGGGAAGTGGGGCAAAAAGACCCAGGCCAAGTTGTTGTGGGGTTTTCTGGTCGTACTGCATGGACTGATGCAGGACCATACCAGGGAGGAGGTGGAATGGAGCGTTTGCACTGCTGGGCAGCCCCTGGCGGTTGCACACAACTTTGGTCCACTCCACCGACCTGGTGGAGTGGATGGACCATTGGCCTGATCCAACATGGCTTCTCTTATAGAATCACAGAATCATAGAGTTGGAAGGGACCACCAGAGAATACACGGAATTCACAAATACCTCCCGCCTCACACCCACAGTGACTGCTGTTCTATGACCAGAAGATGACAAAAACCCTCCAGGATCCCCGGCCAAACTGGCCTGGAGAAAAATGGCTTCCTGACCCTGAAGTGACGATCAGCATTTCGCTGGTTGTGTACGAAAGGGCCACGAGAACTAAGCACTGATGCAACCCTTCCTGCCCTCCCTCTCATGATGATGTTATTATCCATCCATCCATCCACTTCACTGCCTCAGCAAGCAGTGGCAGCTACAAGCATAAACAGCTCCAAGCCAGGATTGGATAAACGTATCTTCATTTATTAGATTTATACCCTGCCCTAACTGTGAAAATGGTCCCTGAGTAGCTATTAGCCACAAGGTATAGATGGAACATTCTGTCTGGGGCAGTGATGCTCTGTCTTCTTGGTGCCTGGGAGGCAACTGTGGGAGGGCTTCTGTAGTTCTGGCCCCACTGGTGGACCTCCTGATTGCCCCTGGGTTTTGACCACTATGTGACACAGAGTGTTGGACTGAATGGTCCATTGGCCTGATCCAACATTGGCTTCTCTTATATTCTCATGTCTGGGGCACTGATGTTCTGTATTCTTGGTGCTTGCAGGGCAAGAGTGGGAGAGCTTCTGGAGTTCTGGCCCTGCTGGTGGACCTCCTGATGGCACCTGGGTTTTGGTCATGGTTTGACACATTATTGGACTGGAGGAGCCGTTGGCCTGATCCAGCATGGCTTCTCTTATGTTCTTATGTCTGGGGAAATGATGCTGCGTATTCTTGGTATGTCTTGGGAGGGAACAGTGGGATGGCTTCCGGAGTTCTGGCCCCACTGGTGGACCTCCTGATGCCCCCTGGGTTTTGGCCACTGTGTGATACAGAGTGCTGGACTGGATAGGCCACTGGCTTGATGCAACATGGCTTCTCTTATGTTCTTATGTCTGGGGCAGTGATGCTCTGTATTCTTGGTGCTGGGTGGCCACAGTTGGAGGGCTTCTGGAGATCTGGCCCTGCTGATGGACCTCCTGATGGCCCCTGAGTTTTGGCTACTAGGTGACACAGAATGTTGAACTGGATGGGCCATTGGCCTGATCCAGCATGGCTTCTCTTATGTTCTTAAGTCTGGGGCACTGAAGCTCTGTCTTCTTGGTGCTTGAAGGGGGGCAAGAGTGGGAGGGCTTCTGGAGTTCTGGCCCCACTGGTGGACCCCCTGACAGCACCTGGGTTTTGCCCATGGTGTGACACAGTGTTGGACTGGAGGAGCCATTGGCCTGATCCAACATGGCTTCTCTTATGTTCTTATGTCTGGGACAATGATTCTGCGTATTCTTGGTATGTCTGTGGGGGAACAGTGGGAGGGCTTCTGGAGTTCTGGCTGCACTGGTGGACCTCCTGATGACCCCTGGATTTTGGCCACTGTGAGACACAGAGTGTTGAACTGGATAGGCCACTGGCTTGATACAGCAATCGAGCGGCCAGCTGACAGATCCCACCAACAACTCCTCACACTGATTTTGGGTAGCAGGAGCCCAATTTCCATCATCGGATTCCCTCCGGTTCCTTATCACAGCTGTTTACGGCAACATGTAACAAGTGCTGCAACCAGTAGCATTTTTTTTTTTGAAAAGAAAAAATATATTGATTCCCTTCATATTGTATTTTCCACTGTGGAGACACCACAGAGGCAAGTAATTTGAGCAGCTTGAAGTCTAAACTTTTTGCTCGCGATTCTCCCGCTCAGCTGACGACCATTAGGAAGTCACTTCGCACGGAGGAAGAACCGAACCCCCTACCCACACACACATACACACAGACACACAGGTTGTCAAGTCCCGACCTGCTGCCAGCGGGGGGCCTTTAAATAAGTCGGGGGGCTCCCCACACAAGCACCCCCATGGGTGTACCACAAATAAAATTTAAAAATTGGAGTCAGGGGGCCTGGGCTGGATGGGAAGTCGGGGGGGGGCTTGGCAGCAAGTCGGGGGAAGGGCCTCGAGATGCCCCACTGTAGCTACAAGCCTGCCCTTGGGGGAATGGCAAGCCTAACACACACACACACACACACACACACACACACATTTATGTACAGCCATCATAAAGGCCTTCCATTTTATTGTATGTCTGCGAAGGCTGAAGGCAATCACAACTTCCCTCATAGGCAACATTTGGTGTAGTGGTTAAGTGTGCGGACTCTAATCTGGGAGGATCGGGTTTGATTCCCCACTCCTCCACTTGCAGCTGTGGATGACCTTGGGCAAGCCATAGTTTTCTCAGAGCTGTCCTTGAAAAGGAGCAGTTTCTGTCAGAGCTCTCTCAGCCCCGCCTACCTCACAGGATGTCTGTTGTGGGGATGGGGAAGGGAAAGGAGTTTGTAAGCCGCTCTGAGACTCCCTTGGGTAGTGAAGGGCGGGGTATAAATCCAATCTCTTCTTGTCGTCTTCTTCTTTTCTATAAAAAAGGAAAGAAAAAGGAAAGGAAGGGGAGAAGCTCATTGGTGTGTGATCTTCAGCAGTGCCACCAAATAGTTTTATGAAGGTCTTGTGTTTCCCTGTGCGAGATGTCATGGCTCACATCCTTTTAATCAGAGAGGGCCAGCTGGCTCCCTGGGAAGAACGGCTAGTCCCCCCGTCCCCCCCGGTGCAACTGAACGGGATGGAAAATGGCACTGGGGGTTGCTTTTACGCCACTTCTTCTGAACTTCTGCCAATTCAGCCACTTCTGAATTGGCAGCAGAATCTGGACTTCCCAGTAGGGGTGCCAACCTTCAGGTGGGGCCTACGGTTCTCCTAGAATTACAACTGATCTTAGGGATGCCAGCCTCCTGGTGGGACCTGGGGTTCCCCCAGAATTACAGCTCAACTCTAGACTACAGAGACCTTGGAGATAAGGGATGCTTTGGAGGGTGGACTCTGTGGCTTCATACCCTGCTGAGGTCCCTGTCCTCCCCAGGCTCCACCCCCAAATCTCCAGAGATTCCCCAACCTGGAGCTGGCAACCCTAATCCCCACCTGCCAACCTCTCTCCCTCATCTATCTATCATCTATCATCTACCTACCTACCTATCTACCTAGCTATCTAATCTAATCTAACCCCTCTCTTCCATCAATCATCTATCTATCTGTCTGTCTCTCTCTCTTATCTATCATCTGTCTGCCTGTCATCCATCTATCCATCTATCCATCTATCCATCTATCTATCCATCCATCCATCCATCTATCCATCTATCTATCCTTCTATCCATCCATCCATCCATCCAATTTATACCCCACCCTCCCCACCAAGCCAGGCTCACTCTGTCTGTCTGTCCATCCGTCCGTCCGTCCATCCATCCATCCATCCATCCATCCATCCATCCATCCATCCACCCCAGGCTCCAGGTGGGACCTGGGATTCCCTGGAATTAGAGCTCATCTCCAGATGACATAGATCACTTCCCTTGGAGAAAATGGATGCTTCAGAGGGTGGGCTTTATGGCCTTTTCCCTACCGAGGTCCCTGTCCTCCCCAGGCTCCATTCCTAAATCTCCAGGGGTTTCCCAACTTGGATCTGGCAACCCTAACTGATCTTTAGACTACAGGGATCAGTTCCCTTGAAGAAAAGGGCTGCGTTGGACTTCAAGGAATTGTACCCTGCTGAGGTTCCCTCCCCTCCCCAAACCCCTCCCTGCCCAAGCTCCACCCCCAAAACTCCTAGTATTTCCCAACCCAGAGCTGGCAACCCTATTGAGAAATGTCGGTTTCCTTTGACACTACCTGAGCACTTTTGAGAAGGGGTGATAATAAAGGGTGAAAAATACCGACAACGCGCACCGCGAAAGGCCTATGCCTGAAGATCCCTTGTGGCCGAACCGATCTGCAAGCACCTTGGCAGACGCCCGTTCACAACCAAATTCATCTCTCAGATTCATCTGTTGCATGAGGTCGTCGCAATTTGGATCTCAGCAGTAAAGACAAGCAGTGCCAAAAATGGGGAACGTGGGCTGGGGAGAGCTATGAAGAGGTTTCATAAACGTGTCGGCTTCTGGCCGGCCAAGTCATTTCCCCTCGCTTCGGTATTCTCTTCTCTTTTTTATTTATGAAGAAAGACCAGTTTCAGCCCTGCGACAATTTGAGATTCCACTAGAATGTAGGATTCGCTTCTCCTCGGAGAGAGGTTGAAACCGGCACCTTCCTGGAGCCATTCTTATAATCCCAGGTTCGCTGCTTCGTCTACCCACACATAGCAGAGGATTAGCTGTGGCGAGCTCCAGAGACGGTTCTTTAGCTAATAGAGTGTATATGACAGTGTCAGGAAAACAGGGAAGTGAGCCTAAAGGGACTGGAGAACGCCGCGTTCTGCTTCAGACCATGGTACTGTCAACAATAAGATTAATTCTGAATATATAAGAGAAAACGAAGGGGAGAAACTCATCCTTTTCTGGCTGGGCACAACAGTAGCTCTCAGAAGCATTTTGATTAGAAGCGCTTTCTGTTCAGCCATCAGCTTCTGGAGTGGGAATATTAATAGAGTCTAGGGTTGCCAGCCTCCGGGTGGGGACTAGAGATCTCCCAGAATTACATCTGACCCCCAGATGACAGAGGTCAGTTCCCCCAGAGAAAATGGCTGCTTTGGAGGGCAGACTCGAAGAAGAAGAGTAGGAGGAGATTCCAAACTCTGCCTTCTCCAGGCTCCGCCCACAAATGTTCAGGAATTTCCTAAGCCAGAGTTGGTAATGGTAATAGAGGTTTTTAAAATGGTTCCTTACCATGACAAGCAAGGTGGATCGCTGTGGAAGAGAAGATCACAAGAGTACACCTCTCAGCTACAGGGACCAGGGGTCATTTCAAGCCGGAACGCACAGGAACGCTGTTCCGGGAGTAACAAGCCCAGGAGCGGGCACATATGGTGATGCACTGTGGAAAAAAGCAAAAGCATGCTAACTTGATCTGTATTTTCATGCTTGTTGTAGGGTAGCTTCCCTGCAGGAGCAAGGGACAACTAACGTGTCTTTAGTCAAAGTGTAAAGCTGGCTCGCCCGCTCTGAGCTGCGAAAAACCTGGAGATTTTTGGGGTGGAGCCTGAGTGGTGGGTGTTGCCTTCTGACACACCTCCGGCGATGTCAGGGGGTGTGGCATATGCAAATAAGTTATGCTAATGAGTTACGCGAATGATCTCCTGCACCTCTCTTTTTTTTATGAAATGACCCCTGACAGGGACCCAAGCAAATCCTCCATGAAACTCAAAGCTTTCAGCTGTGAATCTCAGTCTCATGGTCACTGTACGTGAAGCGCAGGAGCATACACTGCAAAACGGAGCCACTATCCGCCTGCACCTTTAGAGGCCCCAGTTAGTCAGATCTCAGCAAGTGGTCTGCTGGCGTTTACATTTTTAAATTAAGGCGGTCATTTGGTGGGGGTTTTTTGTTCTTTTTATCTCAGTATCCCAGTATGTTTGGTGCATCTTGAATCTGTTTTAGGGTTGCCAGCATCTGGGTTGGGAAATTCCTTGAGATTTGTGGATGGAACCGAGGAGGGAAGCAAGACCAGGCGGATGTGACACCTTAAGGCACTCTCACACACCCTATGTAATGCACTTTCAATCCACTTCCAATGCATTTTTCAACTGGGACCCTTCCTGCACTCTCCTTTTAATCCATGTTCACCGCAGTGTCCTCCAGGCAATTCTGCACTAAAATCAAATCCAACCTTTATTTAATCCAGGTCCCCCCCCCCCCTAATTCTACACTAAAATTGAGATTAACCTTTTTATTCCGGGTTTCAGAAGTCCATCAGTGGCTATTAGCCACAAAGTATAGATAGGAACTCTCAGTCTGGGGCAAGTGATGCTCTGTAATCCTGGTGCTTGGGGGGGGGGGGAACAGTGGGAGGGCTTCTAGTGTCCTGGTCCCACTGCTGGACCTCCTGAGGGCACCTAGTATTTTTGGCCACTGTGTGACACAGAGTGTTGGACTGTATGGGCCACTGACCTGATCCAACACTGGCTTCTCTTATGTTTTTATGTTCCTCCCTGTTTTGCATTACATTACCTCTCTTCAGTGGTCAGTTCAGCTTCCGCCAGCTGTTTGGATGCTGTTTTGCTGTGGACTCGAATTGTCTTGACTTGAACACTGAGAAAATCCAGAGTGGCAGGCAAATGCGGAAAGGACCTGGATTTTGACTGTGTGAGATGGCAAAACCCGCTTGCAAACAGTCGCTGAAGTGGATCGACGTGGATTGAAACGGCATTATTTAGCACGCGTGAAGGCACCCAAAGCGTCTGCCCTCCAGAGCTGCCATTTCCTCCAGGGGAACTGACCTTTGTAGTCTGGAGATCAGTCGTAACTCTGGGAGAGCTCCAGGCCACACCCTGGAGGGAGTGAAAAGCTCGGAGTGAACCTCCGTAAGAAACCACCGGAAGAGTACTGGACTCGGGAGGCCGTTGGAGTGGTTTCAATCATAGCTCTTTTATTAGGTGGTCAGGAACAAGCATGGCGATGCGGCCCGGGGGGGTCAGCTTTTTATGTACAGGTAAGCCTCGAACCAGTCCGCACCCAAACATTGTGATAGACCCGATTCACGCCAGAGAATCAGGTTGGTGTATTTGAATATTCTGTGCCCCTGATAGGTGGATGCTCAGGATCCTAGGCCCCTATTCTTGTTGGCCTCAAGCTCGGACCCTTACCTGGCCATGCGCCTGGACCGCATAATGGTCACCATTACTGGAGCGAATGGCCGCCATTTCATGTGTGCCCAAGAGAATCGTATATAGTCACATTAGAGAATCATATACAGAACATAACACCACCCTTGCTACTGCAAATATCTTTGCGTTACAATCAGAGTAGAACGGGGAAGCAACTTCAGGCTCCTTATCCTTCAAGGGGCTTAGTAGAAAAGGCCCAGCAGGGACTCATTAGCATATTAGGCCACACCCAACTGCAGAAACTCATTAGCATATTAGGCCACACCCCCGACAGCACAGCTCCCTCCCAGGATTGGCTTCCCCAGGTGCCCTGCGGCTTGCAGGGTGCATGGGGAACCCAAGGGAAGGAAGGCAGTTTCTGGATCGGCTTCCCTCCCTGGATCGGCTTGGCTTCCCCAGGCACTCCGCGGCTTGCGGAGCATGCGCAGAACCATGCCTAAGCTGCTTAGGCCAGTGGTGGTTGTTTCGATGAGGGGGAAGTCCATGTTCATTAATCTCTCGGAGTTTATTGGCTTCGACACTTCCCACCCCCCGCCCCGCTTAATCTAGGTGGTTTATTACATTACAAAACGCATAGCACAACGGAAGCATTTTTTGAACGAGTGGCTTCCGTGCAGCATCTGCTGATAAGCGCCTTGGGGATAGGAGAGACGCGGGCAAACTGCTTACTGCCTGAGAAATCCGCCTGCCGCCGCACAATATTGCTGCGGTGTTAGAAGTCAGGGAAGCGCCCGAGACGGGGATGCAGATCAAACGGCCGTCCGGGTAATTAGAAAACAATAAGGCTACATGCAATTGAACGGAGGTGTATTAAAACGTGGGCCGTAATTCTCCTTAATGCTGACTGGGAAAAGAAGCAGCCGGGATTCGGGAAGCCAGGACGCATTACTATCTGCCCTTATTACAAGGTTTTTCGGAACGGCTGGCGGGTCGGCCAGGTCTATTTAACCTTTTCTAGAAATGATACGCATTAAAGAAGCGCCAGTGCATGTTTTGTGTGCGGCTTTTGTGTGTAAAATCAGGAGCTTTGGGGAGGGGGAGGACAAGAATTATGAACCTCATTATAGGGTACGACGCTTGAATATTCTATTCTGAAGGCCGTTTCCCTGCAATGGAAGAGTTTGCATTTCAGAGCCAGTAGTTTAAGAACGTTAAGAACATAAGAACATAAGAGAAGCCAATGTTGGATCAGGACAATGGCCCATCCAGTCCAAGACTCTGTGTCACACAGTGGCCAAAAACACCAGGTGCCATCAGGAGGTTCGCCAGTGAGGCCAGGACACTAGAAGCCCTCCCACTGTTGCGCCCCCCAAAACACTCAAGAATACAGAGTTTCACTTGCCCTAGACCAAGAGTTCCTATCTATACCTTGTGGCTAATAGCCACTGATGGACCTCTGCTCCATACGTTTATCTAATTCCCTCTTGAAGCCGTCCATGCTTGTAGCCCCCACCACCTCCTGTGGCAGTGAATTGCATGTGTTCATCATTCTTTGTTACCAGAAGTGGCCTAGAAATAGGTGTTTTAGGTTGGATGCAAGCTCCGGAGCACTCCCTCTCCTAGAGTTGTCAACCACCAGGTCATTCTGGAAATCTCCCAGAATGAGAAGATCTCCAAGCCTCAGGGATCAGTTCCTCCGGAGAAAATGGCTGCTTTGGAGGATGGAGTCGATGACATTAAGCCCTATGAGGTCCCTTTTCTCCTACGACCCTCCCTCCCCAGTCCCCATCCCCAAAATCTCCAGGTATTTTTTTCCAGAGCTGGCAAACTTACTATCCATAGCTAACTTCTAATGACTGGCAGGCCTTGCAGTTTTTGCAGTTAAGAAGAGTTAATCTTCTGCCCTCTAGAACACATCAGGAGGCTGTCCAAAGAATGATAACTTTTAGTGGACAAATGTCACATCTGGAGAATGATATGATTTGATAAGTAGTTCATTTATTTCAGCCTGTTCCATGCGTCTATGACCCTGGCTGAGGAGGGATTTGCAAGCTTTGTAGAAATTTCACTTTGTATGGCTTCACGTTTGCCGCATCCTTGTTGTGGCTCTGTGTTAGATGAAGCAGGGGGAAATACACAAGACTGGTTTACTGGTTAGAGCAGTGATATTCAGTTGTGTGGGAACCACCCATGGCTCTTCTGAGCAACATTCAGGGCTCCGTTTGGGCCGGGGCGCACTGGAGCGCCGCTCCGGGAGAGGGGAAGCCGGGGGGCGGGCACATGATAAAGCCCCACCCCCCAGCTCGCTTTCCCGGCCCGCGCTTCGGCGCGGAGCCGGAAAAAAGCGTCCTCCCCCGCTCATCCTTCCCGGGCCGGCGGCAAGAGCCGCCGGCCTGGGGAAAAGGCCCTTCCTTCCCACCCACCCCAGCAGACCCTTCCTGGCCGCGCGGCAAGCGCCACCAGCCGGGAGAAGCCCCTTCCCTCCCCCCCAGCAGACCCTTCCCGGGCGCGCCCTTCGCCGCCCCCCCTAGATCTTTCCCGGGACTGGCGGCGCTGGCCGCCAGCCCGGGAGAAGCCCTCCAGCCCCCCCTAGATCTTTCCCGGGACTGGTGGCGCTGGCCGCCAGCCTGGGAGAAGCCCCCCAGCCCCCCGATCTTTCCCGGGACTGGCGGCAAGCGCCGCCAGCCCGGGAGAAGCCCCTCAGCCCCGCCCCCCCAGATCTTTCCCGGGACTGGCGGCAAGCGCCGCCAGCCTGGGAGAAGCCCCTCAGCCCCGCCCCCCCTAGATCTTTCCAGGGACTGGCGGCAAGCGCCGCCAGCCTGGGAGAAGCCCCTCAGCCCGCCCCCCCCAGATCTTTCCCGGGACTGGCGGCAAGCGCCGCCAGCCCGGGAGAAGCCCATCAGCCCGCCCCCCCCCAGATCTTTCCCGGGACTGGCGGCGCTGGCCGCCAGCCCGGGTGAAGCCCCTCAGCCCCGCCCCCCCCTAGATCTTTCCCGGGACTGGCGGCAAGCGCCGCCAGCCCGGGAGAAGCCCATCAGCCCGCCCCCCCCAGATCTTTCCCGGGACTGGTGGCAAGCGCTGCCAGCCCGGGTGAAGCCCCTCAGCCCCGCCCCCCCCCTAGATCTTTCCCGGGACTGGCGGCAAGCGCCGCCAGCCCGGGAGAAGCCCATCAGCCCGCCCCCCCCGATCTTTCCTGGGACTGGCGGCGCTGGCCGCCAGCCCGGGAGAAGCCCCCCAGCCCCACCCCCCCTAGATCTTTCCCGGGACTGGCGGCAAGTGCCGCCAGCCCGGGAGAAGCCCCCAAGCCCCCCCTAGATCTTTCCCGGGACTGGCGGCGCTGGCCACCAGCCCGGGAGAAGCCCCCAAGCCCCCCCTAGATCTTTCCCGGGACTGGCGGCGCTGGCCGCCAGCCCGGGAGAAGCCCCTCAGCCCCGCCCCCCCAGATCTTTCCCGGGACTGGCGGCCAGCGCCGCCAGCCCGGAAGAAGCCCCTCAGCCCCACCCCCCCTAGATCTTTCCCGGGACTGGCGGCAAGTGCCGCCAGCCTGGGAGAAGCCCCCAAGCCCCCCCTAGATCTTTCCCGGGACTGGCGGCACTTGCCGCCAGTCCCGGGAAAGATCTAGGGGGGGTGGGGCTGAGGGTCTTCACCCGGGCTGGCGGCACTTGCCGCCAGTCCCGGGAAAGATCTAGGGGGGGTGGGGCTGAGGGGCTACTGTAGCTACTGTATTTTTTGCTCTGTATTTTTTTTTACTGTAGCTACTGTATTTTTTGCTCCATAAGACTCACTTTTTCTCCCCAAAAAAGTGGGGGGGAAGTGTGTGCGTCTTAAACCCCCCTCACCTTTCCCAAGCAGAGCTAGGTGCGTCTTATGGAGCGAAAAATACGGTAGCTCTTTTGTTTCAAGAGGGAATTAGATAAACGTATGGAGCAGAGGTCCATGAGTGGCTATTGGCCACAAGGTATAGATAGGAACTCTCAGTCTGGGGCAAGTGATGCTCTGTATTCTTGGTGCTTGGGGGGGGCAACAGTGGGAGGGCTTCTAGTGTCCCGGCCCCACTGGCAGACCTCCTGAGGGCACCTGGTATGTTTGGCCACTGTGTGACACAGAGTGTTGCACTGGCCTAATCCAACATTGGCTTCTCGTATGTTCTTATGTTAACTGTAGAACATTGGGTTCTTTCTCAGTCGCCTCGGTTCGTGTTCGCAGGTTCTGTTGTCTACTCCATGAGGTAGCTTTTGTTCATCTGAAGGGCAGAAAGAGACCCTGTGGAATCGGCTAGGGCCATCGTAAACCTTTGTACTTCCATTTATCCTCGTCATTTAAGCAAGGCAACACTCCCTGGCTGGTTGCGGAGCAGCGCTCGACAAAAGATGGGTCCCACCGGCCCGTCTCTGAATCCCTCCTTCACTGAAGAGCTCCAGCTGCGTAATGCTAACTCCATAATTATAATGTTTTGGCTCTGCTAAGGACTAGCACTTAACCCTATCCCTCATTACCCCCCCCCCCCCCCGTTTACTAATCCACACTTAAAACACTTGTGCCGAGATTCAAATTCCTTCATCGTCTTCTGAAGGATTTGGTATTTTTATCAAAGGCTTTCAGAGTCGACATAAATTACAGCAAAGGATTCTCTTTGAGTCCCTAATTTTGTTGCTCCTCTCAGGGAAGTTTTTAATGGGCTCGAGAGTCGTGCTTTTCGCCGAAGACGCGCCGGATTGCTTGCTGCTTCTCGTGCTCGGTGCTGCAGCTGCGTGGCCTCGTGTCCCCTCTTGCGTGGGTCTGCTTGCCCGTTCCCTGTTTCCAGTCTGCATCTCAGAAGTGTGAATTTCACATGCAGGGATGCCCAGCTGGAAGAAAGGCAACACATAAGTGTTTTTTTTAAAAAGCACATAAATCCAGGGGTCCGTTGGAGCGGGAGCGCACAGGAGCGCAGCTCCGGGAGTGAGAAGCCCAGGGGGCAGGCATATGACCAAGCCCCGCCCTCTCCTCGGCTTCCCCAAGCAGTGCAGAGGCGCAGCGCCCCAGGGAAAGCCCTGCTAGGGTCTTTATTGTTTTTAATGTTTTGTTTTAATATTGATAATTTTATCATTGTTCCTTTTACGACTGTGTGCTGCTTTTCCAGAGACTTGCTCAAGGTGGCATATAAATTTTCTAAGTATACCATTTTTTATCTGGGCACATGGCACATAAGTACTGGAGAAATTTCACCAACCCTTCAGCAGCTTCCACCTTATCAGTTGGGTGTAGTGGTCAGGAGTTGGACTCTAATCTGGGAGAACCGGGTTTGATTCCTCACTCCTCCACGTGCAGCTGCTGGTGTGACCTTGGGCCAGTCACAAGTTCTCTCAGAGCTGTCCTCTCATGAGCAGTTCTCAAAAGACCTCTCTCAGCCCCACCTACCTCACAGGGTGACTTGTTGTGGGAAGGGGAAGGGAAAGGGATGGGTGGTGCACGTGTCCTGGGTATCTCAAGTCTACTTGAAACCTGGTGGTTTCAAGGGAGCAGGAAGAGAATGAGGGTGTGTTCTTTATGCTTATTTTTATTGCACAAAGTATTGGATGGGGAAGGGAAGGGAGGAAGAGCAGGTCAGTTTCACTCACCTGTGGAGTGGAGCCTGAGGGGTGGGTGCTGCCTTCTGACACACTTCCGGTATGTTAGGGGGTGTGGCATATGTAAATGAGTTATGCAAATGAGTTATGCTAATGAGCTCCTGCACCTCTTTTTCTACGAAATGACCCCTGCATAAATGTATGTGTTAAAGTCATGGAATCATACAGTTGGAAGGGACCTCTGGGGTCATCTAGTCCAACCCCATGCACAATGCAGGAAATCCACGAATACCTCCCCTCCAAACACCCGCAGTGACTCCTGCTCCATGCCCAGAAGATGACAAAAAACCGCCAGGATCTCTGGGCAAACTGGTCTGGAGAACAATTGCTTCCTGACCCCAAAGTGGCAATCGGCATTTCCCTGGGTGTGTAAGAAAGGGCCACAGGAACTAAGCACTGATGCAACCCTCCCTGCCCTCCCTCTCATGATCTAGCCTTAGCTTAAAAACCTCCAAAGAAGGAGAGCCCACCACCTCCCGAGGAAGCCTGTTCCACTGAGGAACTATTCTAACTGTCAGGATGTCCTCCCTTATGTTTAGCCGAAAACTCTTCTGATTTAATTTCAACCCGTTGGTTCTGGTCTGACCTTCTGGGGCAAGAGAAAACAACTCCGTATCATCCTCTAGATGACAGCCCTTCATGTACTTGAAGATGGTGATCATCATATCACCTCCCAGTCGTCTCCTCCTCTCCCGGCTAAACATACCCAGCTCTTTCAACCTTTCCTCATAGGACTTAGTCTCCAAACCCCTCACCATCTTCGTTGCCCTCTTCTGGGCTTGTTCCAGCTTGTCCATATCCTTCTTAAATTGTGGGGCCCAAAACTGAACACAATCCTCTAGGTGAGGTCGAACCAGAGCAGAGTAAAGCGATACCATCACTTAGCATGATCTGGACGCTAGACTTCTGTTGACGGACCCTTGTCTCACTGAACTGCTGACGCAGCCCGAAATCACATTGGCAGACTCCTGCAGCAGGGGTGCCCAACGTCGATACCTTTTCCTGGTGCCCGCCAAGTGTTCTTAGCAGGGTTGGCAAGTAACTTCCCTGGCACAGCTGGGGAGAGTTGGTCCTGATCCGGGATATCCGCGGGTGCAGTTTACAATCTCCTTCCCTTCCTCTCCCCACAACACCCTGTGAGGTAGGTGGGGCTGAGAACGCTCTGAGAGAACAGCTCTGAGAGAACTGTGACTGGCCCAAGGTCACAGGGGTGGCTTCATATGGAGGAGCGGAGAATCAATCCTGGCTCTCCAGATTAGAGTCTGCCGCTCTTAACCAATATGACAAACTGGCTCTTCCAAGCCCACTAGCTTCAATAGACTTGGAAATATGGTTGCCAGCTCTAGGTTGGGAAGTATTGGGATTGATTCCCCACTCCTCCATATGAAGCCACCCGGGTGACCTTCTTCGGGTAGTGAATGGTGGGGTATAAAACCAACACTTAATCTCTTAAATCTTAAAGACTGTCGCTCTCCCTAGGATAGGGCTTTAGGGCTATATTGTGTAATGAATGGCAGATCTGGTCCCAGATGTGCTGGTGGATGCTAAAATAGTACAATAAATCACCTGGAGATCAATAGTTAATATCAGGAGATCTCCAAATCCCATCTGGAGGTTGGCAATAGTAAAATAGAGCCAGTTTGGTGCAGTGGTTAGGAGCACGGACTCTAATCTGGGAGAACCGGGTTAGATTCCCCACTCCTCCACATGCAGCTGCTGGTGTGACCTTGCATCAGTCACAAGTTCTCTCAGAGCTGTTCTCTCAAGGGCAGTTCTTATGAGAGCTCTCTCAGCCCCACCTCCCTTCCAGGGTGTCTGTAGTGGGGAGGGGAAGGGAAAGGAGATTGTAAACCACTCTGAGACTCCTTCCGGTAGTGAAAAGTGGGCTATAAACCCAATCTCTTCTTCTTCTACAAGTATCACATCCATGAGTTCTGTGCCTTGGGGGAGTTTTTTTTAAAAAAAGTTATTTAGTCTATGCTCAGTGGAAACAGTTTCCCTTTCTTAATGAATGCTTTTCATAAGCCTTTGAAAACGGGTATTGTTCAAGCAGGCCAATAGGAGAGCAATCGAATCACCACAGGAAGGGAGCTTGTATGACTCAGAAGCCAAGTAAATTGACAGCAATCACAGGGAGACCAAAATTCAGAAAGGGAATTCTAGCTCGTGGAGAGAAGAACTCTTGTCTTAGAAAGGGACAAAAGAAAATCAATTGGTCTTAAAATGTAGAAGAGCTGTAGAAAAATAGGAAGGAGGATTATGTGACAATGGGGCATCTGATGGGGGATGGTTATTTAGACATTTGAATCCTCGAGCAAAGAAATCATTCAAACAGCACTTTGGCTTAATAAGTACAACACGGTCTGGAGTGTGTTGGAAGAACTGAAGAAGAAGAAGAAGAAGAGATTGGATTGATACCCCACCCTTCACTTGGAGTCTCACAACAGCTTACAAACTCCTTTCCCTTCCCCTCCTCACAGCAGACACCCTGTGAGGTAGGTGGGGCTGAGAGAGCTCTTTCCAGAGCTGTCCTTGAGAGAACAGCTCTGAGAGAACTATGGCTTGCCCAAGGTCATCCAGCAGCTGCAAGTGGAGGAATGGAGAATCAAACCCGGTTCTCCCAGATTAGAGTCCGTACACTTAACCACTAAACCAAACTGACTACAATACCCATTTTCAGAAGCTTATGAAAAGCATTTGTTAAGAAAGGGAACTGTTTCCACTGAGCATAGAATAAATACCTTTTTTTACTCCGAACTCATGGATTCGATACTTGTAGAAGAAGAAGAGATTTGGTTTATACTTCACGCTTCACTACCGGAAGGCATCTCAGAGCAGTTTACAATCTCTTTTCCCTTCCCCTCCCCAAAACAGACACCCTATGAGGTAGGTGGGATTGAGAGAGCTCTGAGAAAACTGCTCTTGAGAGAACAACCCCGAGAGAACTTGTGACTGACCCAAGGTAACACCAGCAGCTGCATGTGAAAAGATGGGAATCAAACCCGGTTCTCCCAGATTAGAGTCTGCACTTTTAACCACTACACCAAACTGGGTCTCAAGAGAGTGAAGGGGAACCACAAGCCCCCATTTTTTTTGCTTTTTTTGGGGGGGGAGGCTTCTGTTGTTTTAGTTTCCCAGATCCAGCTGAGTGGCGCAAGGACTTCCATGACTGATTTCCCTCATGAAAACTATTGTGAGGTAATTGTGCCAGTTCTGAGGGATGAGAACAAGCCGGAAGACATTAGAATGGCAGTCTTGAAGCAGCGGCTGGACAAACCCTTGTCAGGGATGCTGTAGGCTGATCCTGCACTGAGCAGGGGGTGGGACTGGAAGGCCTGTAGGGTCCCTTCCAACTCTCTGTGGTTCTGTGATTCTGTGGAGTCTTGTGAACAAAAATCCTACCCACTTGGCATGGAGCAGGGGTCACTGGGTGTGTGTGGGGGGGAGGGGGAGGTATTTGTGAATTTCCTGCATTGTGCAGGGGGGTTGGACTAGATGACCCTGGAGGTCCCTTCCAACTCTGTGATTCTATGATTCTACAAGAAGGGATGGAAAGCCCTTGTAGGATTACAAGACACCATGCAGTGGACTTTACAATGGCTGGAAATCTAAGCGGAACTCCTGGCGGCTAGTGAACAGGTTCTGACATTGCTCGGTGACCAAAAATACCGCCACAAAAGATGCGAAAAGATTCGGAGGGTTTTTTTCCCCTCCCTCTGAATCACCTCTCGACTGTGAAAGGTGAAATCGTGGCGGCTGTCCGGGAGCGGAGTGTCACTCTAGCAAATGTGTCATGTAATTTTGTTTTTAAAAATGCAAGCTCTTGGAAGGGAGCCCTGGATTTCCAGCAAATTTATTCCATTTGTCTTGGGGCGAGACATGTCTTTGGATCACTGCCCCCGTGAGTTAGATTTCTTGCTTACATGACATTTGATTTCATCACCGAAGATCCGCAAGAGGCCTACATGATTCATGAAACTGCAAAGCAATTTACAGGCTACAACCACCTCCCTGCCCCCATACGCATGCACCCCCCTCCCCCCCAAAAAAATCTGGAAATACAACAGGTCAGATTTACTGCCGGTATCTGGAATGGCCAAGGGAATAGATCAACCGAAACTAGACAAGGATTGGAGGAACTAGCTGGACGGTAGATGTGCTTCAAATGGTTGTTCATATGGTAACAAACCCTGTACAGATTTTGTACACATATGGTGGAACGGTATTAGAGCAACAAAGTATTGTTGAATAGTAACTGCAATTCTTTCATCAGGGATTCGACATATTGTGACCCTGACCTGGATAGCTCAGGCTAGCCCAGGGGTGGGCAAACTGTGGCTCGGGAGCCGCATGCGGCTCTTTCACATATATTATGTGGCTCCCGGCAGGGCGGCTGGGGAAGCTAAATATCATTAGCAAACAAATATCATTGCACAAATTAATATCATTATCAATATCTGCTTTTACCCCTTTTGTTATTATTTTTGGCAGTCTCATTTAATGTTAATAAAAAGCAAACTTGCTTATTTTCCAATAAAAGCAGGTAATATTTGTTCGTGTCTTGTGGCTCTCAAACATCTGATGTTTATTCTATGTGGCTCTTCCGTTAAGCAAGTTTGGCCACCCCTGTTCTAGGTGGCTCTTACGCTGAGCAAGTTTGCCCACCCCTGAGCTAGCCTGTTTTCGTCAGATTTCGAAAACTAAGCAGGATCAGCCTTGGCGGATCTATCGATGGGCAACCTCCAAGGAATACCAGGGGCGTGACGCAGAGGGAGGCAATGGCAAACCACCTCCGAAACATCTGTTGCTTAAAAAAAAAAACAAGAATGATTTCCCACAAGGCGCTGGTCCGGCATCGTTCTTCCCTTTGCCCCGATTGCGTTCTAGAATTTCCCACTATTTGCCCCACACCGCATTTTGACCTGCAGCTTCACCTGAATTCCCTCGTGGCTTCAGTGATCCTGTTTTTTGAGGATCACTGAAGCCGTGGGGAAATTCAGGCGAAGCCACGGGTCAAAATGTGGTGTGGGGCAAATAGTGGGAAATTCAAGCACGCAATCGGGGCAAAGGGAAGAATGTTGCCGGACCAGTGCCTCATGGGAAATTGGTTCAAATCTGGTTCACCACCTAATGGTGCATAACACTAAAACAGGGGTGGCCAACCTGTGGCTCGGGAGCCACATGCGGCTCTTTCACACATATTGTGCGGCTCCTGGCAGGGCGGCTGGGGAAGCAAAGGGGAGGCATGCTTTTTCTCTCTTTCTCCCTTCCTTCCTTCCTTCCCTCCTCCCTCCCATCTATTTGCTTTCCTAGTTTCTCTCTCTCTCTTTCTTTCCACTTCTTTAATTCTTTCTTTCCATCTCTCTCTCTCTCTCTCTCAATATCATTAGCAAACAAGTAATATCATTATCAATAACCGGTTTTCCTTGTTTGTTTTTATTTTTGGCAGTCCCATTTAACGTTAATAAAAAGCAAATTTGCATATTTTTAAAAATAAAAACGTGTGTGTGATATTTGTTCCTGTCTTGCGGCTCTCAGACATCTGACGTTTATTCTATGTGGCTCTTACGTTAAGCAAGGTTGGCCACCCCTGCACTAAAAGAACTAGAACTTCTGGCTGCCAGACAATCTTAGGTTCGCCTGGCTATACTATTTATTTTTTTATTCATTCATTCACTCATTCATTTATTCCATTTATATCCCGCCTTGCCGGACGAACTGCTGGACTACTATACACACTGCCATACGATAATAAATTCAGGTATATTATTTATTTATTTTATTTATTTATATCCCACCTTTCGCCCCAGTGGGAACCCAAAGCAGTTTACATGGTTCTCCTCCTCTCTGTTTTGCCCTCACAACAGCCCTGCGAGGTAGGTTAGGCTGAGAGATTGTGTGACAGGCCCAAGGTCGCCCCAGTGAGTTTCCATGACATGGGTGGGGATTTGAACCTTTGTTTCCCAGACCCTAGTCCAATCCTTTAGCTACTACACCATGCTGGCTTCAGATGAACTCCTGAATTGTTATTATTAAAGTATGCCATTTCTACTCCAAAAAAAAATAATTCAGGTCATGGCCAATGCTGCCTCTAAGCCGTGGAGTCTTGTGAGCAAAAATTCTACTTTGTGAGCTGCTGGCATTAAAGTTGTGAGCGAGTGGTTCGGCTGCTGCATACATTAGTTTGCTCTGGAGCCATCCCTTCCTGAGCTAAGACAAAAATGTGCGAGCCGGAGGCTAAAAAACTGTGAGCTAGCTCACGCTAACTCAGCTTAGAGGGAATACTGGTCATGGCATTCTATATAACAACAGCAGCCTGGTTAACCTTAGCGAAATTGTGGAAGCACGAAGAAGCTAGCTCAAAAAGATTTTGGAACGGTGGAGGATAAGTAATTAAATACAAATTAAAGCTGTGGTGAACAAACAAGTTACATATGCGAGTCGGTCATTCGCTATTTTTACTAAAAGTGCTTTCTCATGCAGAGGTTTGTAAATCTGCTGTTTAGATGACTTCAGGTGGGTAGCCGTGTTGGTTTGAAGAAGAAAACAAAGTTCGAGTCCAGTGGCACCTTTAAGACTCACGAAGTTTAATTCTGGGTACAAGCTTTGATGTGCGTGTGCACACTTCTTCAGATACATCGAAACAAGACTTCCTCAACCATTACATACAGGTAGGGGAAGGGGTTAGTTGCCAGGAAGGGCTAATTAGAGTCAAGATGCTCAAGTAACTGAGTGATAAGTATAGCTAGGACTGGATTAAAGCTGCTGGGAAAACCTGTGAACAGCAACAAATTAGCATACAAATAATGAGTGTTACAGATGTGAGAACTAAGTTTGAGTCCAGTAGCACCTTTAAGACCAACAAAGTTTAATTCTGGGTAGGAGCAAGAACTGCAAGATTTAGCATGTATAGTGAGATAAGAACCCAATATCTCTGTTAAGCCCTGGGGGTTCCATAGTTCAGATGAGCGACACTTCCAATAACTGGAAGTCTGAACATTTCAAGGTCATCCAGCAGCTGCAAGTGGAGAAGTGGGGAATCAAACCCGGTTCTCCCAGATTAGAGTCTGCACATTTAACCACTACACCAAACTGGCTAATATAGAATTTACCAGCCTTTCTTTTCTTTTCTTTTTCTTTTCTTTTTTTTCTTTTTTTGTGGTTTGATTAAGCAGCTGTACATTGTTGAGATTTCATACTTCCAGGTGACCTAAAGCTACGGTTCCCAGATCCTTCCTGGCTGTCGGCAGGGGGGACTCCCAATCCTCCCTTTAGGTCTTCTCAGGCATACACCACGACAATGTCTCCCGGAAGTGACATAGGGTTGCCAGCCTCCAGGTGGGGCCTGGGGATCTCCCGCTTTTACAACTGATCTCCAGTTGACAGAGATTATTTATTTATTTATTTATTTATTTCGACTTGTATCCCGCCTAGCCAGCAAGCCGGCTCTAGGCGGCTAACAACATAAAATCATAGCATACAAGGTTAAACACATCATATAAAATCATTTAACTCACATTAAAAGGCGGCTTAAACAATAAAATCACAGATGGCAGCAAATACTAGACCAGCACCATTTTCTCCCCTGGAGGAAATGGCTGCTTTGAAGGGTGAACTCTGTGGCATTGTACCCTGCTGAGGCCCCTCCCCTCCCCAAACCCCACCTTCTCCTGGCTCCACCCCCAAAGTCCCCAGGTATTTTCCAACCCGGCCTTGGCAACCCTAAAGTGACATCATCATGTTACCACCATTGGAAGCGACGCTCTAGGTTTTGGGCAGAACTCTCTGGTTTTGGGGTGTCGGAAACATACTGATGTCACTCCCAGGTGACATCATCGCGTCAGCAGCACCAGGAGGGGGCTTCTTAGGGTGGGGCTTCCCCCACTGGCCATCCGGGCCACGGCGGATTTGGGCTCACCAAATCAGGGGATCTCCTGGCCCCACCAGAGAAATGGCAACCCTACCTAAAGTGTGTGTGGGGGGAAGACTTGGATTTTTGCAGAGGTTACTTAAAACAAGGGTTCTTTTTTCGGGGGGGGGGAGGTATCTTTACTGTACTATAAGAAGCCCTGCAGATATTCAGAACGAGGCTGCCGTGGCCTTCTGAGATCCAAAATCTTTCCCAAAAAGGCCAATTGCTATTCGAAAAGGGGCCCCCTGATTTCCGCAGCCGTCGTAATCACAGCTTGATTAATGCCGATGTGGCTTTCTCGTCACAGTTAAATCAAGTCAGAAAGATCTAAGTGCTAGGCCAGAGACTGGCCTGATAGCTGTGTATGCGGGGAGGATGACACGCAGATAGGAGGCCCCAGGAGTTCAACTGAAGGGGGAGGAGATGGGCAGGTCTGGGAATTAACCTCTGAAATG
Organism: Lepidodactylus listeri; assembly: GCA_029233225.1. Taxonomy (NCBI): domain Eukaryota; kingdom Metazoa; phylum Chordata; class Lepidosauria; order Squamata; family Gekkonidae; genus Lepidodactylus; species Lepidodactylus listeri. The sequence continues at coordinate 7,433,276 of JARCFY010000010.1, forward strand.
CCGTCCCCCCCCCCCCCCCTCTTAGCAGTCCCTTTCTGAACAGCCAAGTCCTTAATGGAAAGCTGCTTAGAGTTTATGCGGTCAGGCACGGCGATTCTTCGCATGAGAGCTAATCTGCATTAACGGTAGATGTTGATGTTCGTGGAATACACAGCTCGCTGGGTGTCTGTGGGAAGTGCCTTCAAGTCTCAAGCAACTTATGAGGAACCCCTCATGGGGTTTTCAAGGGCAGAGATGAACAGAGGCGGTTTGCTGCTGCCTGCTTCTGGATTTCCTTGGTGGCCTCCCATCCAAGCACTGACCAGGGCTAACTCTGCTTCGCTTCCGAGATAGGGTTGGCAGGTAGGGCTGCCGAGTTGTACTCACGCGCTGGCAGGGGGGAGTCCTTCGCCATCCGGGAGCCGCCCGGTGACGTCACCCGGAAGTGACGTCACCACGTTGGGGAAAGTCGTCCAGCCTGGACGACTTCGGGGGTGGGGTTCCCCCCGCCGGCCGAATGCCGGCCGGCGGATCGGGAACCCCTATAGCGGGGGATCCCCCCGCCAGCTCTATTGGCAGGTGCCCCTTGACTGCTGCAGGGGACGGGGGGATAGGGTGGCCAGATCCAGGCTGGGAAACTCCTGGAGATTTGGGGATGGAGCCTGGGGAGGACAGGGACCTCGGTGGGGTACAGTGCCGCCCTCCAAATCTTCTATTTTCTCCAGGAGAACTGATCGCTCTAGTCTGGAGATGAGCTGTAGTTCCAGGGGATCCCCTGGAGGCTGGGATCCCTAGATCAGATGAGATCTGTTTAGCCCGGGTCATCCAGGTCAGGGCAAACAGGTCACTGGGTCTTGGTAAAACTCCAGTCTGTGAAAAAGAGGAAGATGCAGAGAAAGGGAGCCCATAGTGCGTTTAATCTCTTGTGAAACCGACGGCCCGGTCTATGAGAAGGTGAGCCTTAACACACGGATGCCTCTGGAGCAGGGTTGCCAACCTCCAGGTGGGGCCTGGGGATCCCCTGCTTTTACAACTGATTTCCAGCTGATAGAGATCAGCGCCCCTGGAGAAAATGGCTGCTCTGAAGGCCCCTCCCCTCCCTAAACCGTGCAGAGGCCCCTCCCCAAACCCCACCCTCTCCCGGCTCCACCCCCAAAGTCCCCGGGTATTTTCCAACCCGGACTTGGCAACCCTACTTCTGGAGCCAAAAGTGGCTGTTTGACATGCCACCCTTCAGTCTTCTGAGCACTGTCCCGCAGAAGAAGAGAAAGAGGAGGAGGAGATTGGATTTATATCCCACCCTTCCCTCGGAGTCTCAGAGTGGCTTACAAACTCCTTTCCCTTCCCCTCCCCACAGCAGACACCCTGGGAGGTAGGTGGGGCTTAGAGAGCTCTCTTGGGGACTGCTCTTGAGAGAACAGCTCTGAGAGAACTGTGACTGACCCAAAGTCACACCAGCAGCTGCATATGGAGGAGTGGGGAATCAGGCCCGGTTCTCCCAGGTTAGAGTCTGCACTCCGAACCACTACACCAAACTGGCTGTCTGGTACAGGTAAGCTGTGAGCCTCTCTGAAGGAAATGAAGCTTATTTGGTTGAGGGGAACTGTGAATGTGGCTCTTTGCTTTAACATATTGAAATGGATATTATGATGTCCTTATTTCCACCCAAACTGATCTATCGCACAGGGCAGGGCCTTTTCCCAAATGGGCCAAATCTGATCAGGAACGTGCCGATTCCTTGGGTCCGATTTTACCGAGAGAAATTGAGAAGGGGCAGGAAGAATAATATTGTGTTCGGTAATGTCGGAAGGATGGCACGAAGATGGGTCTTAAATTTTGGCCTCCTGGTGCATGAATGTCAACAGCGATGTCTACCTGTGCAGTGCTGGACCTCTTTTAACATAGAACTTCAGCTGAGGTGTGCTTAACTCCCCCCCGCCCCTTTCCTCTGGACTGTGCAGTTGTGCCCATTCGGAACGAAAGTTCTAAACCTGAATTTTTTGGAAACCATTTCCATTCATACTTGTAAGATGCAGGGCTATTTTTGGGCAGGAACGCGCCGGAACAGAGTTCCGGCTGGCTCCTGAGTTGGCCACACCCAGCAGGAACTCATCAGCATAATAGGCCACACCCAACAACTAGGGTTGCCAGCCTCCAGGTGGGGCCTGGGGATCTCCCGCTTTTACGACTGATCTCCAGCTGACAGAGATCAGCTCCCCAGGAGAAAATGGCTGCTTTGAAGGGTGGACTCTATGGCATTGTACCATGCTGAGGCCCCTCCCCTCCCCTCCCCAAACCCCACCTTCTCCTGGCTCCACCCCCAGGGGCTGGAGGGGCTGGATGACCCCTCTTCTGGTAACATGGGGGTGTGGCTGAATATGCTAATGAGTTTCTGCTGTTGGGTGTGTCCTGTTATGCTAATGAGTTCCTGCCGGGCTTTTTCTACAAAAAAAAAAGCCGAAGTAAGATGACATGAAGGAGTAACAGGTGTTGTCTTCTGTAATCTTATCATCGTATTTATTATAAGGGTGGAAGGGAAAATATCATTCTGTGGTTACATCAAAGCAGAGACCTGGCAATATTAAACCCCCCCCTCTTTTTGTTTTGCATCGAGGCGTGCAAATCTATTCCAGATCTCAGGAACAGGTATCAGAGTGGTTATAATCCTCCGGTGAAAAACTGACATACAGTTCCCTGATCGTGAGCCCAGCAGATCTGATGTGTGTCCATTAACTGGGAGGGGGATTTTTCCCGGTCCTCTTAGGAATTACTTAATAGCCATTTCTTCTGTAAGTAAGTCTGGGCTGCCCGAGGGAGGGGGGGGAAGCCTGCGCTCAACAATATCCAACTGTGAAAGGTCAGAAGGATATTAATATTAGAAGGACCTGATTCATTTCTCTGGGCGCGGCCCAAAGTATATCCCTGTTTCGGAGGACAGCGAAGTGAAGATTCGTGTGGGGTTCTTTTTAAAACGACCATTCGCCTAGTCGATTTTGACGCGGAGCTTGCTAGCGTTTGAGGCTTTCTGTTTTGAGAGACGAACTGGCATTCTGTCTTCCTGCATCGTCTAAGGCCCAATTTACATCTCCCCTCTGAAGTAGTTTGACTGCTGTCTTTTCCTACGCTCATTTCACGCTGGTTTCAAATTTCACTCCCTGGGTCTGAAGAGTACAAAGCAATAGGATCTATTTAAAGCAGTAAAATGCTAGCTTGACCACAGGAGGGCAATTAACAAATGTAAACAGTAATTTTTAAACTAGAACAAATATGGTTTGAAACTAGAAACAGGTATAGACGGGTTTTCTTGAAACTAGAATGATTCCAGCGGGAAAGTCAGATGTAGATTTTACCTTAATCTTCCTTATTGACTTCTGTGGGCTAGCATGTTGTATATGGTGTCACAGGGCCACAAGTGTTCTGTTTAGGCTGCTGTCTCCTTGAAATGCTTAAATATTTGAAGGAAAAATTGGGGGTTTGTCTCTTTTTTTCCAGTAGGGCTGCTAACTCTTGCTTGGGACATTCGTGAAGATTTGAGGGTGGAGCCTGGAGGGGAGGGAATTCTGCAGGGATCTGATGTCATAGAGTCCATTATCAGAACCTGCTGTTTCCTCCAGGGCAACCAATCTGTGTAGTCTGAAAATCAGTTGTAATTCTCCCACAACTCCTGACCCCACCTGAGGTTGGTACCCCACCTATTTCTCTCCCATTACCCCTTGCAGTTATTGGGGGCTTACCCTTAAATCACTGAAAGGTCTTTTTAAAAAAAAAAAAAAAAAAGTAACATTTTCCTGCAAGCCTGGGGATTCTCTTAGGGTTAAGGTAAAGGTTTCCCTTGCTCAGAAGCCAGTCAAATCCAACTCAAGGGGGCGGTGCTTATCTCAGTTTCCAAGCCAAAGAACCAGCACTGTCTGAAGATGTTTCTGTGGTCATGTGGCCAGCATGACTAGACACCGAGGTGTATGGAACCCTAAATCATAACTCTGGCAGGATCATTGTTGGCAGTAGAAAAGAGCAAGCATCCAGTAGCAACTTAAAGACTTTTAAAAAATTATGGCAGGGTAGGAGCTTTCGTGAGTCACTGCTCACTTCTTCAGATCGTTGATCATTGAATCATTGTGTCAGCGTCTGTATCTGAAGAGGCAGCAGTACTTAGCTATTATCAGGGCTTTTTTTGAAGAAAAAGCCCAGCAGGAACTCGTTAGCATAATAGGTCACACCCAACAGCAGAAACTCATTAGCATATTAGGCCACACCCCCATGTTACCAGAAGAGTGGTCATCTAGCCACACCCACCTTTTACTTCTTATTCTGTTTACCTTTTTTGTTGTCAAACCCCAGGGCTTTTTTTGTAGCAGGAATTAATTTGCATGTTAGGCCACATACCCCTAATGTAGCCAATCCTAATGAGTGTCTGCTGCTGGGTGTGGCCTATTATGCTAATGAGTTTCTGCTGGGTGTGGCCAACTCAGGAGCCAGCCGGAACTCCGTTCCTGTGCGTTCCTGCCCAAAAATAGCCCTGGCTATTATATATTAGGATACTGGAGCAGAATTTTGATCCCTCCCTCCCAGTCTACATTAGGGTTGCCAGGTTGTATCTTCTCCCCAGCGGGGGGATTTGGGGTGTGTTCCTGGAAGGGGCGGGGCGGTCCCTGACATGATGACATTGTGTAGAGTGACATCATCATGTCAGGGATGCAGTACCACGTGCGCACCTCCCATGGCTTGCGGGGCAGGCATGCACAGGGCTGTGAAGGACTGTTGGGGGTGGGGCTTCTTCCTGCCAACCAGTTGACCAGCATCTGGGGGGAGGCCCAAAATTCAGGAGATCCCCTGCCCCCACCTGTGGATTGGCATCCCTAGTCTACATAGGACAATTTACTCACATTATTAAAATAATGGATAATCAAGAACCGCTCTGTAATGTTTTGAGTCTTTTCTGTTAACCCCTTATGTGTGACACCTGTCATGGCCCGTCTGTAGTATTCGGCGATGACTTGTGTAATGCTGCCTCCTTGCCTTCTTTAGTGTTTCCTAATCGTTTTGCTGCCACCAAAGGCTTCCACCGTAGAATTCTTAGTTGAATCCAAAGGACAGGGTGGCCTTGGTATATCTGGCCGCATGAGAGAATGGTCAGTGTATGGGGGTGGCTCTGAGGGAAAAGGGGGATACTTTACTCTAAACAGAAGAGTTGTTTTCTCTTAAATAATTTTTGGGTTTATTTAGAAATAAAACAGTTTAACGGTTGTCGCATGGTTCATAAGTGTAATGGTTTCAGATCGGTACGTAGGCATAATGGTTTCAGATAGGAGTAGTCCTTTCTCTAAAGTTCCTTCAGTAGACCTCGTCCAAAGGCTTATTTTCTCACTTGCCCCTTAGGCTATTAACTTCGATAGAGACCTAATTTCCTAACTTCCTACTTAGTCTAATAACTTTCACAAAGAACACAGATTGCTTTCACAGCACCTCACTCTATCTCTTCACCCCCTCAACTCTCAACCCACTCAACAGGAGGCAACATCAGGGGAAGGCCTCAGCCTCTCTGCCCTGTTGTTGGCCCTCCAGAGGAACTGGCTGACCGCTGTATGAGACAGGATGCTGGATTAGATGGACCACTGGTCTGATCCAGCAGGGCTCTCGTGTTCTTATCAGGGGAAGGCCTCGGCCTCTCTGCCCTGTTGTTGGCCCTCCAGAGGAGCTGGTTGGCCACTGAGTGAGACAGGATGCTGGACTAGATGGACCACTGGTCTGATCCAGCAGGGCTCTTCTGGTGTTCTTAGGAAGGCCTCAGCCTCTCTGCCCTGCTGTTGGCCCTCCAGAGGAACTGGTTGGCCACTGAGTGAGACAGGATGCTGGACTAGATGGACCACTGGTCTGATCCAGCAGGGCTCTTCTGGTGTTCTTAGGAAGGCCTCAGCCTCTCTGCCCTGTTGTTGGCCCTCCAGAGGAGCTGGTTGGCCACTGAGTGAGACAGGATGCTGGACTAGATGGACCACTGGTCTGATCCAGCAGGGCGGGTCTTATGTTCTTAGGAAGGCTTCAGCCTCTGTGCCCTGTTTATTTGGCCCTCCAGAGGAACTGGCTGGCCACTGAGTGAAACAGGATGCCGGACTAGATGGACCACTGGTCTGACCTAGCAGGGCTCTTCTTATGTTCTTATGTCCTTTCTCCTTCTCGCCCACACAAAATTGCCTCTCCCAACCAGTCAACTTCACCCCCTCGGGTAAATCTACCATCCAATCATAACACATGTTAATCAGCCACCCCCCCCCCCTTATTTGAGACCTGCAGTTTGAACCACAGCAACAAACATATATAACCCAACAGTAATTCCCGAAGTAAAACATATACAAAAAAACACCACACTTTCATTATAGATCCAGGTGGGCAGCCATGTTGGTCTGAAGCAACGGAACAAAGTTTGAGTCCAGGGGGACCTTGATGACGAACAGAGTTTTATTTAAGGTATGAGCTTTCGTGTACACGCAGACTTCCTCAGGTAGAATTAGCTTCTACCATAGAGTTTTTGCCCAAAAACCAGAGCGTTGCCCCCGATGTCCTCGATGTGCCTACATCCCTTCCAGGTAGGGTTGCAAAGTACCTTATGAGTTCGAGTGGGGGAGTCCTGCTTCTGGGCATGTCACTGGGCGATACTCTAGTAATCTCCCTTAAAACTCTATGGTGCCATAGAGTTTTCTGGGTGATGACTAGAGCGTTGCCCTGCAAAGCGCCCGGCACGGTGATGTCACTTCATCAACGTCATCGCACCAGGCACATTGGCCTGAGGTAATGGTGTCTTGTGAAGACAAGTCTCTGGTTACAATGCCGAGATGGCTATTTCCTGTGTAAGTCTCTTTGCGTTGGGAGAAACCTCCTGGCCTGGAGGTGGCAACCTCAGAAAATGGTACTTTAAACCTCTGCTGGAAGCGTTTGCAGTCATTTTCCCTCTGGTTACCCCATCCAACAGTCCATCCCACACAGTCAGCAAAATAGTCCACTTATTTTCTCTCATAGATCCCTATAAAAGTTCAGAAAGCATCGTGCTGGCTTACAAGGGGAAACGATCAGCAGAAATCCTGAGCTGAACCTTCTCCAAGCTTTGCTCTCATTAAGGTGAATTCCACCACCAAGGAAATATATGAAGACAGCAACCGTAATTAAAGTGCCACGTTAACGTCTCCGAACGAAGGCAAAGTTGACATTAAATATACATTATCACCATCACAACGTTTACTGCCGGATCTTTCAGATTTTTTTTTTATTAGCGAAAATGAAAGGGGGTTATTTTTTGTATATGATGAGTTTCAAAGCTGTAGGTTGTGTTCTTCTATTGATTTTATTCAGTTCTTTTTTTAAAAAAAAATCACTATGGCACATGGCTCTGGGAGCTTTAGTCGCTTGTTGAAGAGGGAGCCGATGAAAAGCTAGCTCAAAGGGCATTTTCTCCTTTTGTTTGTTTTTTGCATTAGTTGATCCATGAACTAGGATTTAGAGGACACATCTACACACCTGAAACATATACCAGTTGTTTGTGTGTTGTTCTTTTTCCATTTCACTTCCAGAATACATAAGACATGATAAAGAGTAAAAAAGAAAAAAAAAGGACAACATGTAAACACAAAATGAGGTAAATGTAAATACGACAACATGCCAACATCACAGAATTACCAAAAAAAAAATGTTACCCATTAATCTACTGCAGTGGTGGGCCTACATTTTTGGGACCCTGAAGCCTGAACTGTTATGGGGGCCCCTTCTCAGCCAGTGACAATACGGCAGGGGTGGCTTTTAAGTACTGAGCGGGAGGCGATGAATCAAACAAACAGGCTTTTATTCAAACACATTGCTTCAGCTCAAAGACAGCTCTATGAGAGCGGCACCTTAATTTATACTGTTTCCAATTCATAACTTCAAACAATGTAACTATGTACAAACAATCCTATTGGACCTAAGCGAGGCTCAGCAATTGGTTACCTAGAGTGGTTTAAGGACCAATGAGAGTCTTTATTTGTTAGCCAATCAGAAAAGGGCCTTTTGCATCCCAAAGTCTCTGCAAGCTGTGGCCGTAAAATAATAAGAATACAACAGTGGCCAAACTTGCTTTACGTAAGAGCCAAGTAGAATAAACATCACAAGATAGGAACAAATACTACACACGTTTTTACTGGTAAATATGCAGATTTGCTTTTTATTAACATTAAATGAGACTTCCAAAAATAATAACAAAAGTGGTAAAAGCAGGTATTGATAAAGATATTTGTCCAATAATGATTTGTTTGCTAATGATATTTAGCTTCCCCAGCCACCCTGCCAGGAGCCGCACAATATGTGTGGAAGTGCCACATGCGGCTCCCGAGCCACAGTTTGGCCACCCCTGCAATAGGGCAACATCCAATAAGGTCCTTGAGGCCCAACTGGTGGAGAATAGGGTGGTGGGGTGGAGGGGGTTCAGGTGCTGCAAGCCCCCGAGAAAATTTTGAAAAATGACCAATTACAGGGGCGTTTTGAGGCCATATGAAACAGAGCATTCTCTAAGGTCAGTATTAAATACTTCAACCCATTGGCTTATGATTTTGTCACTAAAATAGCCTTGTTTTAATAACAAACACGTTAAAAAAAACTCCATCATTTTTGTTGAAAAATTCACTCATTAAAAAAAAATTCCCTCAAAAAAAAAGCTTCATTAGTTTCATAGTAGATCTGCCCCTGATCTACTCTTTGGTGTAAATCTTAATTACCTTTTAAAGAATCATTAAAAGGCTTCCGGACTTTGAAAAGGTTTGGTTTCCTCAGTCTCCCATCTCTCAAATAAGCTACCTCTGTCAGTTTTGGTAACTTTGCAAATTTACCACGGTTTTAAGTAAAGGAGAAGGAGAAGAAGAAGAGATTGGATTCATACCGCACCCTTCACTTGGAGTCTCAGAGTGGCTTACAAACTCCTTTCCCTTTTCCTCCCCACAACAGACATCCTGTGAGGTAGGTGGGGCTGAGAGAGCTCTGACAGAAACTGCTCTTTTTCAAGGACAGCTGTGCCAGAACTATGGCTTGCCCAAGGTCATCCAGCAGGTGCAAGTGGAGGAGTGGGGAATCAAACCCGGTTCTCCCAGATTAGAGTCCACACACTTAACCACTACACCAAATTAACTATTGTGGCTTCCACCAGGGTATCATGGGAATTGTAGTTCAGTGTGGGGGCCAAGCATTCTGTTAAGAGAGCTTCAGGGAGGGTTGTCTACTTGACGTGGTTGGAAGGTGCATGTTACATCAAAATTCTTGAAGGTAATTTTCTGATGGGAGAACTCCTGGAAATCCCATGTACATCTAGTGTCTGGGGGGCAGGGACATGGGAGGGTGCCAGCTTCTCATGTGCCATGACTTCACTTCCGGGGGGGGGGACGGAAATGACATCACATCACTTTAGGAATTGCCAGGAACTCTATGCTAAAATCATAACATTTCTGGCAATTCCCAAAGCAATGTGACCTCGCTTCTGGGTTTTCCCGGAAGTGATGTTACACCATGCACGGTACCAGTGTCTTTCTTTTATTTTATTCCCCACCACCACTGCTCAGACTAGGGTTGCCAAGTCTGGGTTGGAAAATACCTGGGGACTTTGCGGGTGGAGCCGGGAGAGGGCGGGGTTTGGGGAGGGGAGGGGCCTCAGCATGGTACAACGCCATCGAGTCCACCCTTCAAACCAGCCATTTTCTCCAGGGGAGCTGATCTCTGTCAGCTGGAGATCAGTTGTAAAAGCGGGAGATCCCCAGGCCCCACCTGGAGGCTGCCAACCCAAGCTTAGACTGGTGGCAGTGTGGCCAGTGGAAGACCTGACAAAGCGGTGTACGTCACTTTGAGTTGTACGATGGGGGTAAAAGTGGGAAATCAAATTTTAAAAATTGCATTTGCTCAGTGCGCGGGTTTGAAACCCAATTTTTATTTATTTGTTTGTCCCTTTATTTATTGGTCCGGTCCTGGTCTGTAGTTAAAGAACTGGTGTCCGTGGGGGAGAGGAACAGGATAGGGCCGTGACTTACAAGGCAGAGCATCTGCTTTTCATGTCCCAGATTGTGTCCGTGACATCTCCAGTTGAAAGGATCGGGCGGAAGGCAATGTGAAAGATCTCTAACCCAAGACTTCAGAGGACTGCTGCCCATCAGAGCTAGCAGCACTGACCTTGATGGGCTGAACGTTCGACTCCGCTTTGTGTGAATTTCTGTCAGCAGGCCTGAAAGCAAGAGAAAAAAAAATCTAGCCAGCTTGATTTCTTTTTCTGCCTGTCTGACCCCTGTCACAGAATTACAGAGTTCTCTGGGAAAGATGAATGACTATTAAACCTTTTTAAGTCTGTGGAGCAGGCATGGCCTCAATCTTTTCTGGAACACCCGAGGTTACCTCGTTGGCAATAGTTGAGGGGGAAAATGGTTGACACATGTAGGCCGTGGGCTTCGCGTCACTTGTGCCCGAGAGCGATATCCGTCGGAGAGTTCCGGTTGCCGGTCATGGCCTATGGGTTCAGCTGAGTCACAGGCTTTCGAATCAGGGGCAATGGCTACTGCGGTCCCATTGGGTTAAGATTAGGGCGACGGCAGTGGGAAATGGGCCCATATCCTATCACAGCAACACAGAAAGTGAGCCTTTCAGAGAGGAAGAAAGAACAGGAGCCATCAGACGTGGCCCCTGAGAAACTAGGGTGGTTATAGCGACTGAAATCAGCACGGCAAAGAAGAAAAGGGAGATCGGCACCCTTTTTTTACGTGCGCAGCTAAGAACACTTTCCAGTCTGCAGTGTGTCAGCTGTGAATGTTACGAACGCCGTCTCCAGATGGGAAGAGAGCCACTGGAAAAAGAAAACCAAGCACGCGTTCGAGCCAAGTGTAGGTTTTTCATGTAGGTTACAAATGCAAGAAGTGCCGAAAGGGAGATATGTACCGTTTCGTTAAAAACAGCCTAAGCCGAGGTTGTAACAACAACACAAAATAATAATCTGCAGCCCTGTGTGCTGGGTCTGAGTCGCTTTCTCTCGTTAATCAGGTATTTTGAAGGGGCCAGATGGGACGCCACAAAAAAACCCCGAGAAATCCAGAAGAAACCGGTAGTCGGTTTTAAGGGAGACGGTGCAGATAAGCCGGTACTTTGTATCGATCCGCTTTCGGTTTAGTGAGAAGGAGAGTTTTCAGGCTTCGCAGATCATTTGTCATCTAGTCTGACTCCCACGCTCTGGAGCCAACATGGATGTCATGGACCCAAATAAAGTCTTAACATACAATGCTGTATTATGGCGAGGTATATAATATCCTATGTTCAAGGAACGAGACTGTGCCGGACCTCTTATTTCTTGCATCAGTGGTCTGGAGCGCTTAGTTATTTTCCGCTAGGGTGGCACCAGATATTTGCCAGTCTCATTTTTGAAAAGGCTTGCCATTTCCCCGGTGGGGGCGAGGGATTCCCCCAACACTTGTGGTTGCTTCCCCACTTCCGCTCACCTGGCTGGCAGGGGGAACATGGCAGGAAGTGGTGGGGATGTCACCAGCATCCCAGTGCACTGATGACATTCCCCATGACCTGGAAGTGATGTCAGTGTGTTGCTGAGGGACACGGGATGCTCTGGCATTTCGGCAAAACTCTATAGATGCAGTGATGTCTCTTCCGGGTCCATGGGAAGTGACATCAGGACATCACCGATGATGTCATTACGTTGCCAGTGAGGGCTCTCCCTGCCAGTAAGTAGGCTGTGGATGTTTATAGTATATAGTATACTTTATATACAGAATTTAACTTGATCTAATGCTATAGATTGTCTTATATAGAAAAGTCTTCACAGTATTTATTCCGATTTATTTGCTTTATATATTTCTTGCCCCTCTCCCCTATGGGCACCCAAATATGCCTTCATCGTTCTCCTCTTCTCTGTTTTATCCTCACAACAACACTGTGAGGTAGGGTAGGCCGAAAGTCCGGGACTGGTCGAAGGTCACCCAGCAAGCTTCCATGGCAGAGTGAGGATTCAAACTCAGGTTTTCCAGATTCAAGTCCAGCACTTTAACCACTATACTATGCTGACTCTTGACCTTGTAATAAAACCTTGCATTAAAAAGCATTTCACTCCCTTTCCATAGGAGTATTGTTCATACGCCCAAAACCTACTAGGAGGACAACAGTTCCCCCCCCCCCCCGAATTTTCCTGTCTGCTCCCCAAGTCCTATTGTATCTTTCCATCATGCTTGTGTGATGTTACTTTAAGAAGACCAGGATGTATTATTTCCCCTTCTTCCATTTTTATCTTCAGAACAATGCTGCGCGGTAGCTCAAGTTCAGAGACCGCGACTGCCCCGAGGTCGGCGGGGGATTCGAACCCAAGTCTCCAGAGCCTTGGCCTGACGACTACATGGCACGGTCTCTCCATAATGTAAAGCCAGTCTAAAATTAATATAGCAAATTCCTTGCCTCCCCCCTTACCCTAAGAGACGACATTTTTGTGTGCGCATGGGTCTTAGTCACTTGCAAAATTAGTTTTCAGACTTTGCAGAAGGAAAAAGAAAGAAAGAAAGAAAGCCATGCATGATTTATTGAAAGGGAAGCTCATTAGAGCGACAAACAGAACGTTGTTTGCAGGGAAGCCAAACATTAGGCGCTCCTCCCTTGCTGCCAAAGTGAAGTGCTAAATTTAAACCTTCTCTTTTGAATGTCAGCACCCAAAAGGATTTCATTTGGATAATAAATCAGTGCATCCAAACTACAAAGCTTTTTATTGTCTTATGGGGGGGGGGGAAGGGTTCTCCCCCAGCCCCCTTTCAAGTTATTTTGGAAGTAATTGCATCAGAAATGCAAAAAAAAAAAAATCCTAATAAGGAAAAGTGACATTTTGCGGTGTTTTGTAGCAAAAAGAGTCACTAGAAGGAGTGTTTATCCGGCAGTTTCAAAGGGATTGAATGTACTGGAGAACCGCTGAGAAATTCGTATGAGACTTGTGTGACTGCAGACCCAAGGTACCTTGACCCGGATGGCCTAGGCTCACCTGATCTCATCAGAACTGGCTGCTAATCAGATGCAGGCAAGTCCTCTGGTGGTTCTTTCTATTGTCTAAGAGTGGCCTGGACTCCCAGCATTGGTACCCAGCTCTGCAGGATCCGGTGTGTCTTACAGTTGGTCAAGGATCGCTATAGAGGCTGAGCCCCATGATGGATTGGTCAAGCGGAATATCGAGGCTGCCGTGGATAAATCTGGCAACCAATGGGAGACTGCCGGGACATAGGGGGAGGGGGCAGCCAGGGATGGCATCACATCACGTCAGGGGAAGACCTCTCTAGGAATTGCCAGAAACAATATGGTATAACCATACCGTGTATGTAGAAAAGGGCAAGAGTCCGGTAGCACCTTTAAGACTCACAAAATTTGAGGCAGGGCGTGAGCTTCCCTGAGGCACTGCTCACTTCTTCAGATACAGCTAGAATGGGAGTCCATCCGTCCTTACGTCGTGGAGAGTAGAGTGCTATTGTCATTTGACATCCACTCTCCAAGACATGAGGATGGATGGACTCACATTCTAGTTATCCCCGAAGAAGTGAGCAGTGACTCACGAAAGCTCCTCCCCTGCCACAAATTTTGTTAGTCTGGAAGGTGCTACTGGACACTTGCTTTTTTCTACTCCTACAGACATACTAACATGGCTACCAATCTTGATCCATACCATATATGGCACAACTATAGAGTTTTCAGCTATTCCTAGAGAGGAATGCCATCACTTCTGTAAGAAACTCACAGGTGGGACTTCCGGGAAAGAAGAAGAAGAAGAGAAGAGATTGGATTTATATCCCGCCCTCCACTCCCCAAGAGAGTCTCAGAGTGGCTTACAAACTCCTTTTCCCTTCCCCTCCCCACAACAGACACCCTATGAGGTAGGTGGGGCTGAGAGAGCTCTTTCCCAAGCTGTCCTTGAGGGAACAGCTGGTACAGAGCTATGGCTTGCCCAAGGTCATCCAGCCAGGTGCAAGTGGAGGAGTGGGGAATCAAACCCGGTTCTCCCAGATTAGAGTCCGCACACTTAACCACTACACCAAACTGGCTCTCCCCAGAAGTGATGTGTCAGAAAGCCCCAGAAGTGATGTGTCACCTCTCTAGGAGGCAGCAGAAATTCTGTGGTAAAACTATAGAGTTCTTGTCTGTTCCTAGAGAGGAATGATATCCCTTATGATGAGGGAAACCCCCGGGTGTGACTTCCAGGTGTGATGTCACTTCCACTCAGAGCAGGGGCATTAAATGGGAGCTGGTGGGGGCAGGGGATTCCCCACCCTCAATGGGGGGCTGACAACCCCGAACTTATACCAGAAGTCATGAAACATATAAAAAACATCCATGTGAGGGTGACCAATGAAATCAACAAACCAGAGTTAAGCCACGGCAAATGCAAATAGATCGGTGCGACTCCGCTCAGAGCCCCCCAGCTCCCCCAAAGTAGGCCCGCTTCTTTCACCACGAGGCGACCGTCGCCTCTCCCAGGGACAATATTTAGAGCGCAATGTGGCTTGCCTACACAATGAAACAAATTAGCGGGACAAGCCAACTAGTGTTCGAGGGAAAAGGTCATTTGTCCTTCTTCATCACTTCCTTGCCTGAAGATCTCATTACTCCCGGAATTACCTAAATGGCTTTCAATCAAAGGCTGCCTGTCGGAGATTATTTCACACACCTGAGCTTGTCAGTTTAAGGAGCCTTCTATGGATTATTCTCACGCACACACTCAAGCGCACACGGAGTGTAATTAAACCAGCCAAACCACTCTCGGGGCATCTGCTTGTGCTGTCGTTCACACACCTGGCTCCATTCCTGTCCTCCACTAATAGATTCCATTATTAATAGGGACCCCCTTCTCGGGCTTTGTTCCGCCTCTGAGATATCTCGACTGCCTACCTAGAAGGCTTTGTCTCGGCTTTTATTGTTTTAAGGCATTGTATTGAGGCTAAGCGATTCTATTCAAAAATAATAAATACTAACGAATAACTAGATAAAGTAGAACAGCTAGATGCAAGTCCAGTAACACCTTAGAGGCCAACAAGAATTTTAAAGGTATATGCTTCCAAGAGTGAAAGCCCTCTTCATCAGATACATCAGAGGAGCCATCCTGTGTCAGACCAGTGGTCCATCTAGTTTATCTGGAGGGCCGACAACAGGGCAGAGAGGCCGAGGCCTTCCTTAGAACATAAGAAGAGCCCTGCTGGATCAGACCAGTGGTCCATCCAGTCCAGCAGCCTGTCTCACACAGTGGCCGACTAGTCCCTCTGGAGGGCCCACAACAGGGCAGAGAGGCCGAGGCCTTCCTAAGAACATAAGAAGAACCCTGCTGGATCAGACCAGTGGTCCATCTAGTCCAGCATCCTGTTTCACACAATGGCCAACCAGTTCCTCTGGATGGCCAACAACAGGGCAGAGAGGCCAAGGCCTTCATAAGAACATCAGAAGAGCCCTGCTGGATCAGATCAGTGGTCTATCTGGTCCAGCATCCGGTCTCACACAGGGGCCAACCAGTCACACAGGGGCCAACCAGTTCCTCTGGACAACCAACAACAGGGCAGAGAGGCCAAGGCCTTCCTAAGAATATCAGAAGAGCCCTCCTGGATCAGACCAGGGGTCCTTCTAGCCCAGCATCCTGTCTCACACAGTGGCCAACCAGTTCCTCTGGAGGGCCAACAACAGGGCAGAGAGGCCAAGGCCTTCCTAAGATGAGT
This sequence comes from Lepidodactylus listeri, assembly GCA_029233225.1. Lineage (NCBI taxonomy): Eukaryota > Metazoa > Chordata > Lepidosauria > Squamata > Gekkonidae > Lepidodactylus > Lepidodactylus listeri. Next base: position 7,448,974 of record JARCFY010000010.1, read on the forward strand.
CCTGCTGGATCAGACCAATAGTCCATGTAGTCCAGCATCCAGTTTCACACAGGGGCCAAGCAGTTCCTCTGGAGGGCCAAGAACAGGGCAGAGAGGCCGAGGCCTTCCTAAGAACAGAAGAAGAGCCCTGCTGGATCAGACCAATAGTCCATGTAGTCCAGCATCCAGTTTCACACAGGGGCCAACCAGTTCCTCTGGAGGGCCAACAAGGGCAGAGAGGTCGATGCCTTCCCCTAAGGTTGCCTTTGAATGTGGAGGTTCCCCCTCAGCCACCATGGCTAATAGCCATAGATGGACTTATCCTCCATGAATCTACGTAATCTACTTTTAAAGCTATTTATTCCTATAAGTGCATATTTATTCATATAAGAACAAGATACGATCCCTTTGTCAGATTTGACAAAGGGAGCTTTGACTCTCGAAAGCTTATACCCCAAAAATCTTATTGGTTTCTAAGATGCTACTGGACTCAAATCGAAGAAGAAGAAGAAGAGATTGGATTTATACCCCACCCTTCACTACCCAAAGGAATCTCAGAGTGGCTTACAATCTCCTTTCCCTCCCCCTCCCCACAACAGACACCCTGTGAGGTAGGTGGGGCTGAGAGAGCTCTGACAGAAACTGCTCTTTTTCAAGAACAGCTGTGCCAGACCTATGGCTTGCCCAAAATCATCCAGCAGCTGCAAGTGGAGGAGTGGGGAATCAAACCCGGTTCTCCCAGATTAGAGTCCATGCATTTAACCACTTCACCAAACTGGCTCTCATGTAACAGTTAGATAATCTAGCTAGACTGCAGAGATGTTCCCCTGGAGAAAATGCCTGCTTTGGAGGGTGGACCTTATGGCATTATATCCCACTGAGGGCCCACCTCTCCCCAAGCTCTGTCTTCCCCAGGGTGTACCCCCAAACCTCTAGAAATCCCCCAAAGCAAAGCAGGCAACCGTACCTTTAAGTGACACAGAAATCTTCAGCTGATCTGGGTTGCCATGTCCCTCTGTGCTAGATCTGAGACAGTCCACTTTATAGCAAAAGCCCTCTAAGAAATATAACCTCGGGACCCCTGTCTCTCCAACTGAGCTGAAAGAAGGCTGCAAAGAAGAGAGGATTTGTGGGGCACCTCTGAAGAAAGTGCAGGGGTTTCATTCTCCATAGCCTTTCAACAGGGAAAAGGAAGTCCTTCTTCCCCCCGAGAGTGATGAAAATCACTGCCACAGGAGGTGGTGGCGGCTACAAGCATGGACGACTTCAAGAGGGAATTAGATAAACATACAGAGCAGAGGTCCATCAGTGGCTATTAGCCACAAGGTATAGATAGGAACTCTCAGTCTGGGGCAAGTGATGCTCTGTATTCTTGGTGCTTGGGGGGGGGGGCAACAGTGGGAGGGCTTCTAGTGTCTTGGCCCCACTGCTGGACCTCCTGAGGGCACCTGGTGTTTTTGGCCACTGTGTGACACAGATCCAACATTGGCTTCTCTTATGTTCTCATGTCAACGATATATAAAGCCGCATTAACTGCTTTCAAGAAAAGCTTAAACAACCAATACACACTTGATTGTTATCTCAGGTTAGGGGCAGAAGGTGCATCACTAAGAGCTGAGCCAGAGAACATGGTTCTGGGAGTTTAGCTGAGAAGGCAGTGAAAAAGAAAACGCGCATGAAAGACAGTGTGGCCTAGTGGCCAGACTAGGGAGCTGAGACATGCAGATTTGAATCCCCACTCTGCCATGGAAACTCTCTGGGTGACCTTGGCCCAGCCATGTCCTTAGCCTAACCTACCTCTCAGGGTCGTTGTGAGGACGAAATGGAGGAGGGGAAGGCAGAGAAAGAAGTGTTTTTCTCCCTTTCTCGCAGTACAAGAACTCGCAGAACACTCAATGAGTTTAATGAGCAGTAGGCTTAGAACAGATCACAGGAAGGACTTCTTCATCCAAACAGTCATTAAGATGTGGAATTCGTCGCCACAGGAATTGGTGGTGGCAACCAGCAAAGACAGCTTCAGATGGGGATTGGATGAACATGTGAAGCAGAGGTCCATGAGTGGCTAGTAACCGCAAGGTATAGATGGAAAACTGTGTCAGGGTAGTGATATCCTGTATTTCTTGGTCCTTGCAGGGTGACAGTGGGAGGGCTTCTGGAGTTCTGGCCCTGCTGGTGGACCTCCTAATGGTTTTGGCCACTGAGTGACACAGAGTGTTGGACTGGATGGGCTACTGTCCTGATCCAGTGTGGCCTCTCTTATGTTCTTATATCTGGGGCAGTGATGTTCTGTATTCTTGGTGCTTGGGGGACGACAGTGGATGGGCTTCTGGAGTTCTTGCCCCACTAGTGGACCTCCTGATGCCCCCTGGGTTTTGGCCACTGTGTGACACAGAGTGTTGGACTGGATGGGCCACTGGCCTGATCCAAGATGGCTTCTCTTATGTTCTTATGTCTGGGGCAGTGATGCTTTCTCTTCTTGGCACATGGTGGGGGGTCATCAGAGGGAATGCTTCTAGTGTCCTGGCCCCACTGGTGGATCTCCTGATGGCCCCTGGGTTTTGGCCAGTGTGTGACACAGAGTGTTGGACTGGATGGGCCATCGGCCTGATCCAAAGTGGCTTCTTTTATGTCCTTAGTAAAACGTAAGCCGCTTTGGTCCCCATCGGAGAGAAAAGTGCGGCACGAAAGAAGTAAATGAAGAAGCGAAGAAGAAACATATGCATCTCCAGGGTAGTTGCACCTTGGCATCAGCCGAGCGAAAGAGCATCACTGTTACAATTGAGCTGCTGCTGTTGTGTGATTTAGCAAGTGGGGACAGATAAAGGCTCTTTTACAAAACCCAAATCAGATTTGCTACAGTTTCCTCCTCAAAAAAGCTTTTGCAAAGCCTGTAGCCAGGGAGTTTCAGCTGGCCTGTTTGACCGTCTCTGTATTAACTCAGAAGAAAATCCCCCTGGATTTCACGAAGCTTATTTCTCTACAGCCGTGTGGATAGGACTGTAGCCTTGAACATCCCGGGATGCCTTATTCGGACACAGACCACTGGTCCATTTAACCCACTGTTGTGTAGTCAGATAGCGGGTGGATTTCAGAATCTCAAATACAGATTGGCCCCAGGCCTGCTGGCAGTGATCTTTCTAGGACCGTCAGCTCTGGGTTGGGAAATACCTGGAGATTTGTGAGGTGGAAACTGCGGGGGGGGGGGGGATTTGGGGACAAAAGGGAGTTCTGTGGGGTATAATGCCGCCAAAGAGTCCCCCCTTCAAAACAGCCATTTTCTTTAGGGGGACTGATCTCTGTCATCTGAAGATCAGTTGTAATTCCGGGAGAACTTCAGGCTCCCCCTGGAGCTTGGCAACCCCAGTTTTGGCCTAGTGTAGAGGTGTGTTGTGTTGACTGCTGACAACTGCTAGTAAGCCGAAGAGAAGAGCAGAAGAAGATCTAGGATTTATGCCCCGCCCTTCCCTCGGAGTCTCAGAGTGGCTTACAAACTCCTTTCCCTTACCCTCCCCACAACAGACACCCTGTGAGGTAGGCAGGGCTGAGAGATCTCTCTCAAGGACTGCTCTTGAGAGAACAGCTCTGTCAGAACTATGGCCTGCCCAAGGTCATCCAGCAGGTGCAAGTGGAGGAGTGGGGAATCAAACCCAGTTCTCCCAGATTAGAGTCTGCGCGTTTAACCACTACACCAAACTGGTATAGATTCTCCATGGTCAGAAAAAAAAAACAACAACCCTGCATTTTTTTTTCTCGTGGCCAAACTAATGAAAGTGAGAGTGAAATGGTGTTAAAAGGGATGCCTGTTTTTGTGGCCCTGTGTCTTCAGTGCGGCATTTATGTTTTGGTATGTCTGTTTTAGCGTGGTGTTCTGTTGCTTTCATAGCTCTGACAGAGCTACGGCTTGCCCATCCAGCAGCTTCAAGTGGAGGAGTGGGGAATCAAGCCCGGATCTCCCAGGTTAGGGCTGCCAAGTCAGCCCGGGCGGCGGGGGATCCCCCGCTACAGGGGTTCCCGATCCGCTGGCCAGCATTCGGCTGGCGGGGGAAACCCTACCCCCGAAGTTGTCCAGCGAGGATGACTTCCCCAACGTAATGATGTCACCCAGAAGTGACATCAGTAGGTCGGGGGCGTTGCCAGGGCGACGCTCTGGCAATCGCCCCAAAACTCTATGATACCATCGCCCTGGCAAACCCCCCCCCCATGTGCTGACATCACTTCCGGTGATGTCGCCCAGCCAGCAGAGGACTTCCCCCCGCCAGTAAGGTTAAGAGACTCGGCAACCCTATCCCAGGTTAGAGTCCGCGCACTTAACCATGATACCAAACTGGCTCTCAAAGGAATAAAGATAGGGTGGGGGGGAGGCAATGAAGCGACTAATCTGATCTGTGTGAACCGGGGGAGGTTTCGATGCAGTTGTTTTGATTTTCCATCAGCCGCCCAAAAGGGTGCAAGGGAAGAGCGTTGGCCCTCTTACTTCCATAAGTGTTCCTTATCAGAATTCTACCCGCCTCTCACTGGAAGTCGTATGCCTCGGCCTTGCCATGAGACTGATTTGTAAAGGCTGTGGCAGTGGGGGCAGGGGCTTCCTTTATTTCCCTCCTAAGAACACCGTAATCTGGGCCACATCAAAGTCACAATTTTCCTTTCTATTTGCCATGGAGATGGCATGCAGAGGGGAGTGCCGCCCTGTGCCCTGAGGCTTTGATCTGCATCCTCGCATGTCGAGAGGACCTGCTCTCTCCTGGTACTCAGGGCACCAAGGCAACGCACTTCAGGCCTGCTCAGAAATTGCCCTTCTGGAAGAGATTTAATGGGTTTTCTCTTTAATGCACCTGCAGTTTCCCACTGCGGCGCTCCCAGGGCTTGTGTTGTTTTGTTTTGTTTCTTCGCGCGCTGGCCGGGTTGAGAAGTACCGGCTTTTAAACACTTGTCCACGGTCGAAGGCTACCTCGAGGGTCTTGTTGGGGCAACAAAACATGCAGTGGGGAGATGGATCCTTAGTGGGGATAGAAAGCCGGCAGCGGTGTCGACTGACGTTCTGGTAGCGCTGTTGCTCTCTGGTAGAGCTTGATCCGCCGAGGGGATCGGGGAGGAGGTGGTAGAATCAGAGGCCACAGTGGAGGCGGACAGCGCGAAGGATGGCGAACTGTGAAAATCAGTGAAATGTTCCCAAGGAGGAGTGAAAACAGGAAGAGGCTCCAATTTCCAAAAGAGGGCCATTTCTCTGAGTCACATCCTTGTCAACGAATAAATTGCGGGATCCAAGTCTGTAGCCAAGAGGACCTGATATTAGGGCTGCCAAGTCAGCCCGGGGGGCAGGGGATCCCCCGCTACAGGGGTTCCCGATCCGCCGGCCAGCATTCGGCCGGCGGGGGGATCCCCACCCCCAAAGTCATCCAGTCAGGACGACTTCCCCAGCGTAATGACATCACCCGGAAGTGCCGTCATCACATTGGGGACGTTGCCGGGACGACGCTCTAGCAATTGCCCCAAAACTCTATGGTACCATAGAGTTTGGGGGCGATTGCCAGAGCGTCGCCCTGGCAATGCCCCCGACGTGATGATGTCACTTCCGGGTGACATCATTGTGGCGCGTGCGCCAGCGCGCATGCTGGGGAAGCTCCCGGCCCCAGGAGGACTCCCCCCCGCCGGTAAGTCAGAAGGACTTGGCAACCCTACCTGATATACTCAGAGGTACCCTAGCTTCCCCTTTCCTCAATGTTCAGTTTTCACTGAAATAGTGCATCTCTTGTATTTTCACTTAGGGAGATGTGAGAGAGATCATTTTTATAAATCATCCTGGTACCTAAATAGCCAAAAGCGGGCCTTCATGTACTTAAAAAAAAACCCAACGTCCACATGGAAGCACCAATCATGTCCCAACATTCTACAGACCTTGGGGAAAACATGAAGGTTTGGGGGGGGGGATATGATTTTAAAAGGTACTTCAGAGGTTTAAACTTCTGCCAGACAGCTGAGTGTGTTCTCTGCAAATATGCAGACAATGCGAAAATGAAACAAAACAACCCCCCCCCCAAAGTTTGGTTGGAATTTTCAGATACTCAAGTAACCCGAAATGGCACCAGGGCAAGGGGAGGGGAGTGGCAGGAAAATGGGCCCAGAGCTCGCTCACTCTCACTCCCATTGCCTGACACAGCTGTGAGCGGAGACAGGAGAAAGTATTTAAAAATGACACCTAGGGTTGCCAAGTCCAGGTTGGAAAATACCTGGGGACTTTGCGGGTGGAGCCAGGGGAGGGTGGGGTTTGGGGAGGGGAGGGGCCTCCACATGGTAGAATGCCATAGAGTCCCCCCTCCAAAGCAGCCATTTTCTCCAGGGGAGCTGATCTCTGTCAGCTGAAGATCAGTCGTAAAAGCGGGAGATCCCCAGGCCCCACCTGGAGGCTGGCAACCCTAATGACACCAGCTGCTGTACCACTTCACTTCCAGTAAAAAAAAAAATGGAAGTGACATAGGATAACTTTAGGAATTGCCGGAAACTCTATGGTTTTACCACTATTTCCAGTGGCTCCTAGAGCTACCCATGTTGCTTCTGTTTTTCACCAGAAGTGATGTCGTGCCACAGCCTGCATCACCCCCCTTCCGTATTCCCACCCACTGCCCTCCCACTGGCTCCCAGGCACTGCCTGACAACCTTTCGTTCAGTGTAAGTGCGATGTATCTTTGAGTCTCGATTATTTCGGTCCACAGTCTGGCATTTCGAGTGTCGAATATTACATGACTTCTGACTTTTGGGTTGAGTTTGAAGGTGCTTTCTATCATCTGGATTGCATTGATGGCTCTGGGGAAAAGAGTGGTCTCTAACCGGTCCTCTCTCGCGTTGGGACCAGAGAGCTTTCCCCTTTATAATTCTGTGATTACTATTGCCCAGAAAAGCAGCGGGAAAAAAGACAGAGCGACGTGGGGACGAGGGGGGCAAAGCTGCAAGCGGAACGGCGATGCTTACGATTGACTAGGAAGGACAGTGTGGCCGACAAACGAGAAATATGCTTCTCCATCCTCTGACCTACGTTTCTCGCCTGCGTTGCACCAGGCTTCTTCCGTATACAATAATATTGTTACAGGAATGGCCCGAGGCACCGTGCTCCTGAAAGAGTCTTCAGGAGCTGTGCCAGTAGATGTCACTCTACCACAAGCGTCCCTGGTAGTCAGCTGAGCACAAGGAAAGTAAATCAGATGCCGAGACGGCGTTCCTGAAGGCAGAGAGTAGATGGTTTCTAGTCTATGAACCATCGCTCTTCCCTCAGCACCCAGTTAAGTGGGAAATAATAACCCTATAGATCCAAGTCTCCTTTGCATACTCTGAGTAGCTTGGTTAAGACTGTTTCAGCGGGGAGCCGCGTCGGTCTGTCCGCAGCAGTGGAAAAGAGCCAGCGTCCAGGAGCACCTTCAAGACTAACAAAATCTGTGGCGGGGGAGGAGCTTTTGTGAGTCGCAGCTCGCTTCTTCAGCTACATCTAGAATGAGAGTCCATCTGAAATCCCTCCACTCTGAGATAGAAGGGCAGTTGGACTCACATTCTAGCTGTATCTGACGAAGTGAGCAGTGACGCGTGAAAGCTCGTCCCCTGGCACATCTTTTGTTAGTCTTTTAAGGTACTCCTGGGCCCTTGCTGTTTTCTACCATAGAAGAATGATTGTAATGGAACCATGCATACAATCACATCAAGAAGGTATCTTCTTTGCCCTGTTTTTTTGCTTTGGGTGATATAAGATGCAATCCTTAAGATACTTTCATGGGAGTAAGCCCCACTTAATAACTAAATAATATAATATAATATAATATAATATAATATAATATAATATAATATAATATAATATAATATAATATAATATAGAGAGAGCCAGTTTGGTGTTAAGTGTGCAGACTCTAATCTGGGAGAACCGGGATTCCCCACTCCTCCACTTGCAGCTGCTGGATGACCTTGGGCAAGCCATACTTCTGTCAGAGCTGTCCTTAAAAGAGCAGTTTCTGTCAGAGTTCTCTCAGCCCCACCTACCTCACAGAGTGTCTGTTGTGGGGAGGGGAAGGGAAAGGAGTTTGTAAGCCGCTCTGAGATTCCGAGTGCAGGGCAGGGTGTAAATCCAATCTCCTCTTCTCTTCTAATAATAATAATAATATGGGACTTCCTTCTGTGTAGAATTGCTTAGTGTTGCTCCTATATGTATATCTGTATTTGCTCTCAATTCGGTGTGTGAGATTTTCGGGGTGCGAGCGTTGACTCTTGAAAGCTCATCCCCCGAAAATCTTGTTTGTCTCAAAGGTTCTATGGGACTCGAATCTTTGCAAGGACTTTCGCAGCTGGAGAAGAAGGGTCCTTCTGCCTTGCCACCTACCCAAGTGGTGGCGGAAAGTGGCGTCGAGACAGAGCCAACTTGTGGTGACCTCCTCATGGGGTTTCCAAGGCAAGAGACGTTCAGAGGTGGTTGGCCATTGCCTGCCTCTGTGTAGCAACCCTGGAATTCCTTGGTGGTCTCCCACCCAAATACTAAACAGGGCCAATGCTGCTTAGCTTCTGAGCTATGTCAAGATCCGGTTAGTCTGGGCCATCCAGGTCCACTTTCCCATAAAGCAACATATTTTTTTAATTTACTTATTTATTTAGTGCATCTTAACCACACTCTTCTGCTAAAGAATTCAGAGCGACGTGTGTTCTTCTCTCCTGCAGTTTAGACCATGAGTGGCAAGGTTTGGGGAAGAAGAGAAGGAGGAGGAGATTGGGTGCATACCCCGTCCTTCACTACCTGAAGGAGTCTCAGAGGCTGAGGACAGACTGGCAATGTAAAGCGGGACAGCCCTGCGTTGGAAGTGGAAGAAGGGAGCATGTTCAGACATGCACATCTGTCCGTCGGCTCCGTTTCGCACTTACCCGTCTCCCACTCGCTTTCCATCCACTTTAACAGGACACCGGGAGAAACCGGTGTCCAGGGGCTGTCTTGCGCTTGCCTCCCGCTTCCAGGCAGTGTGAACCGGAAGAAGGAGGGAGGCAAGCGGAGGCGGCAGTGTGAATGGGCGTTTTGCCAGTTTGCGCACGTGCGCACATGCGCATGTGCGCACATGCGCAAACTGCCGAAACAGCCCTATCACGAGCTGCGGAGGCCGGCCCACGTGGGGCCACTCCGCAGCAGTCTGAACGCTCCGTATTGGCACCGTTGCGCAATACACCAGCCGGTGTGAACGGCCAGCCCCGGGGAGTTTTTCCCCCGCAGCAGTTTCCTCCGCATTCATCTCGCTCCAGATTGCCAGTCTGTCCTCAGCCAGAGTGGCTTACAATCTCCTTTCCCTTCCTCTCCCCACAGCAGACACCCTGTGAGGTTGGTGAGGCTGAGAGAGTTCTCTCAAGAACTACTCCTGAGAGAACAGCTCTGAAAGAACTTACGATTGACCCAAGGTCATGTGGAGGAGTGGGGAATCAAACCCGGTTCTCCCAGATTAGAGTCTGTGCTCCTAACCACGACACCAAACTAGCTCTAAGAGGGGAGGGAGGGGTCTCAAGAGGGTACAATGCCATCGATTTCTCCTTCCAAAGCAGCCATTTTCTCCAGGGGGAACTGATCCCTGTAGTCTGGACATCAGTTGTGGACTGTTTCGAATGAAACTCTTGACACAAGACATTTTCAGAGAGTGAAAAAAATATCTTTAAAAGTATTGCATGCATTCCACGTGAATGGAAATACAAAATTCTTCCCTCGGCTTAGCGGTTAGACCCAGCCACATGCACAGACCCAATTTCAGCTGCAGGATTTAGGGACGATCCCAAATATCCCTGGTCATAATTCCTCCTTATCGTTAGCAAAGCACATCTTATGCATCATTGGACTAGCCAATATACAAACGTAATAACTGGGGGACATGGAGAGAAATCAAAAAGGTTAAAAGGCAGGGGTTTTAAATGTAATCCCCCCCCCCCCTGAATTTTCAAATCTCTTTCTTTTGCACAAATACTCCGTCATCTCCTCTGTGGTAAATAAAGTATGATGCAGATTGTTCAGGTGCTACCCAAAAAAGAAGAAGCTAAAAATATCTTTTCAGCATCAGCAAGGCAATTTATCAGGGCACGGGATTCCACTGGGCAATCACCGGCTGATCGTTATTTGTGGATTTTGAGCTGGGGTTTAGAAACCTTCACTGGGTGATCTGCTGATTCACGGGGCTGGGGTGGATGATTTGTTCTGCCTGTGTCCAGATAGCCCAGTGAACTGGAGATCCCTGGAGTCAGAGGACGGACGTCAGTCGTATGTGGCTGAGATCCAGTGGAGTTAGGGTTGCCAGCCTCCAGGTGGGGCCTGGAGATCTCCTGCTCTGACAACTGATTTCCAGCTGACAGAGATCAGCTCCCCTGGAGAAAATGGCTGCTTTGAAGGGTGGACTCTCTGGCGTTGTACCATGCTGAGGCCCCTCACCTTCCCCAAACTCCTCTCTCTCCTGGCTCCACCCCCTAAAATCTCCAGGTATTTTCCAACCCAGAGCTGGCAACCTGTTGTTGGTCCTCCAGAGGAACTGGTTGACCACTGTGTGAGACAGGATGCTGGACTAGATGGGCCATTGGTCTGACCCAGCAGGGCTCTTCTGATGTTCTTATGAAGGCCTCAGCCTCTCTGCCCTGTTGTTGACCCTCCAGAAGAGCTGGTTGGCCACTGTGTGAGACAGGATGCTGGACTAGATGGACCACTGGTCTGACCCAGCAGGGCTCTTCTGATGTTCTTAGGAAGGCCTCGGCCTCTCTGCCCTGTTGTTGGCCCTCCAGAGGAACTGGCTGGCCACTGTGTGATACAGGATGGTTGACTAGACAGCCTATTGGTCTGATCCAGCAGGGCTCTTATGTTCTTCTGCATGTACCTGGAAAAGTTTTTGATTTTGGTCTAAACGGTTTTCAGGACTCAAACTTCTAATAGTTATTATCTGTAAACCCTAGTACAGTACTGAGCTAGCCCTCAAGTTTCACAGAACTGTTCCTCATGCTGGACGTTTGAAAGGAAGGGAAGGAAAAAATACTGCTAGCACCTTGCCCCATCTTCAATAGGTGACCGTTTTAATAACTGAGAAACTCTTCACAGACTAATTCAGTTAGTTTGTGCCCAGTGCCTAGAATCCTGACACGGAAGGCCCAGGCTAGCCTGATCGCATCAGATCTTTGGAAGCTGAACAGGGTCTGCCCTGGCAAGTATTTGGATGGGAGACCTCCAAGGAAGTCCAGGGTTGCTGCGCAGAGGCAGGCAATGGCAAACAGCAGGGGTCATTTCGTAGAAAAAGAGGTGCAGGAGCTCATTTGCATAACTCATTTGCATATGTCACCCCCCCCAACATACCAAAAGTGTGTCAGAAGGCAACACCCACCCCTCAGGCTCCACTCCACAGGTGAGTGAAACTGACCTGCTCTTCCTCCATTCCCTTCCCCATCCAATCCTTTGTGCAATAAAAGTAAGCGTAAAGAACACACCCTCATTCTCTTCCTGCTCCCTTGAAACCACCAGGTTTCAAGTAGACTTGAGATACCCAGGACATGGGCACCACCCATCCCTTTCCCTTCCCCTCCCCACAACAAGACACCCTGTGAGGTAGGTGGGGCTGAGAGAGGTCTTTTGAGAACTGCTCATGAGAGAACAGCTCTGAGAGAACTTGTGACTGGCCCAAGGTCACACCAGCAGCTGCATGTGGAGGAGTGGGGAATCAAACCTGGTTCTCCCAGATTAGAGTCCAACTCCTGACCACTACACCAAACTGATGGGGTGGAAGCTGCTGAAGGGTTGGTGAAATTTCTCCAGTACTTATGTGCCATGTGCCCAGATAAAAAATGGAATACTTAGAAGATTTATATGCCACCTTAAGCAAGTCTCTGGAAAAGCAGCACACAGTCATAAAAGGAACAATGATAAAATTATCAATATTAAAACAAAACATTAAAAACAACAAAGACCCTAGCAGGGCTTTCTCTGGGGCGCTGCGCCTCTGCACTGCTCGGGGAAGCCGAGGAGTGGGCGGGGCTTGGTCATGTGCCCGCCCCCTGGGCTCCTCACTCCCGGAGCTGCGCTCCTGTGCGCTCCCGCTCCAACGGACCCCTGGCAAACAGTATGTTGCCTTGAAAACCCTGTGGGGTTGCCATAAAGTCAGCTGCAACTTGAGAGCAAAACCAAAAGGCCATTTTTCCCTGTTGAAAGGCCGAAAGCCTTCGTTTCTGTTTTCACCTATCATCACCAGGCACAGGGTCATGGAAGAAAGCAGGTAAAGCCAACCGTCGTGATCCCTAAAACTGGAGATTAATTTGACACGATGAGATGGCCTAGTGCATCAATTCAAATTAGTCTCCAGTTTTGCAACTACAAGGTCAGCCACGGTTTTCACTGTTTCTTTGTTTCTGTTCTTGGTATTGAAGGGTGAGATCTGAAGAAGGTTGTGCTATGTCTGTCTGTATGTATGTGTCATGAGTGCCTCTGGGGATCTGCCTTCTGTGGATCTAAGTGAGGTGGAGGCTCAGCTCCCAGCTCCAGAGGAGCCTCCACCTGAGCCAGATGAGGCTCAAGCAAGCACCTCCCCAGGGTTTCCTCCCAGCAGCAGCTGAGCCACAGCTAAGTGCAAGCCCACCTGATTCACTCGATGCAGGCAAGACTTAGCTGTGAGAAGGAAAGAGGCACGCCTGCGTGGTCGCAGCTCACAAAGCCCTGAGTTTTAGTAGGAGCCGGGGCCTCACTGCCAGCTGCTAACTAGCACAGGAAGTGGCTGGGTACTTTAGGCACAGCACAGAGACTACCAGCTCGTGCTAGCAACAAGTCTTCTTGGCTCAGCTTTGCACCCATTCGGCTTGTGACTTGACCTGTTTCTGGAACCTCTGGCTTTTGACTCTGGACCTGCTTGGCTTCGGCTCTGTTGACGCCTTGGACTGGTTTACTTGTGAGTTTTCCTTCTCTGACCCTGGCTTGGGCTGACTCTGCTTCTGGCTCAGTGTTTTGGACTTGGCAATTGGTTCCTGCTTTGGTTTGACCTCAGACTGTCCTGGACTCCTGGCCTGTTGGTACCCAGCCTGTGACAGGATGGATGGATGGATGGATTGGTAGACAGACTGACAGGTGGATGTATAGTGTCCCAGAATATTTTGGAGCACCCTGATATCTTTTTTTGACTGGAGGCAAATTTATTAACTGAATGCTGGTGGTGGAAAGTGCCGTTACGTTGCTACCAACTCAGGGTTTTGCAAGCAAGAGATGTTCAGAGGTGGTTTGCCGTTTTCTGGCTCTGCAGAGCGACCTTGGACATCCTCGGTGGTCTCCCACCCAAATACTAACCAGGGCTGATCCTGCTTAGCTTCCGAGATCTGAGCAGAGTGAACCAGCCTGGATCATCCAGGTCAGGGCATTAACTGAAAAGCTAGATTCAAGTCCAGTAGTATCATAGAGACTAACAGGATTGGTGGGGTAGGAGCTTTCAAGTGTCAGTGAAGAGCATCTGACAAAGGGCTCTTTGACTCCTAAAGTTTGTACACGGAAAATCTTGTTGGACCGCAAGGAGCTAGTGGACTCAGACCTAGTTGTTCTGCTGCAGACAAATATGGCTACCCACTGAAACAAAGGCTGTGGTCGCACTGGACCTCCTGATGGCCCCTGGGTTTTGGCCTCTGTGTAACACGGAGTGTTGGACTTCTGGCTTCTCTTATGTTCTTATGGCCCCACTGGTGGACCTCCTGATGGCCCCTGGGTTTTGGCCACTGTGTGACACAGAGTGTTGGACTGGATGGGCCGTTGGTCTCATCCAGGGCTTATTTGTAGAAAAAGCCCAGCAGGAACTCAGTAGCATAATAGGCCACACCCAACAGCAGAAACTCATTAGCATATTAGGTCACACCCCTGGGTGCAGCTCCCTCCCAGGATCGGCTTCCCCGAGAGCCCTGTGGCTTGTGGGGTGCATGGGGAACCCGAGGAAAGGAAGGCAGTTTCTGGAACCCGAGAAGTTTAAACTTCCTTCCCTCCCTGGATCAGCTTGGTTTCTGGGGAACCCGAGGGGGGGCTGTAAGTGTGGCCAACTCAGAAGCCAGCCAGAACTTGGTTTCTGTGCATTTCTGCCCCAATATACCCCTGGCCTCATTCAACATGGCTTCTGTTAGGTTCCTACGTTACATTGTTTGCATACTATTCAATGCTCCACATACATGCAAGCCAGAGCTTTTGAAGTTGTAAGTGTAAGCTTGAAGCTAGAGTAAGTCAGAGCACATCAGAGGATATGTAAGAGGCAGTGGCCCAAACCCAGGTGCCATCAGGAGGTCCACCAGGAACTCCAGAAGTCCTCTCACTGGTGCCCGCCAAGCACCAAGTGTTCAGAGCATCATTGCCCCAGGCATAAAAACATAAGAGAAGCCAGTGTTGGATCAGGCCAGTGGCCCATCCAGTCCAACACTCTGTGTCACACAGTGGCCAAAAACACCAGGTGCCCTCAGGAGGTCCAGCAGTGGGGCCAGAACTCCATAAGCCCTCCCACTGTTTAAATTTACAAGAGTTCCCCAGCCTTCATCAGTTGCTTCTACAAGGCCATAGAAGGCTACAGCAGGAGTTTGGTTGGGAAATTCCTGGAAATTCAGGGGGCGGAAGGTGGGATTTGGAAAGATGAGCAACCTCAGCAGGTTATCAGGCCTTAGAGTCCACCCTCCAAAGCAGCCGTTTTCTCCCAAGGAACTTTGTCATCTGAAGTGGAGTTGTAATTCTGGGAAATCTCCAGGCAAAGAATAGGCTAAGAGGTGTTTCAATTGAATATGATATGGCCAAACTTCCTCGCAAAAATGGTTTAATTGAAAGGGTTGTTGTTCAGTTCAGTTGTTTAAAATGTTTATAACAAGAACAATGATATTTTTTTTTTAAAAATGTCAGATGAGGGAAGGTGTGGTAGTGAACCAAGGGTTGCCAGCCTGCCAGTGGGGCCTGGAGATCTTCCAGAATTTCAACTGATCTCGACAGCAGAGATCAGCTGCTCTAGAGAAAATGGCGGCTCTATGGTTTCACGTCTCTGCTGTAGCTCCTCCTCCATAATCTCCACTCTACCCTGGCTCCTCCCCCCCAAATCTCCAGCAATTTCCCAATCTGGAGTTGGCAATCCTATCACACATGGCTTTTGTAATTCTTGGTTTCTGAAGTAGTTTACTCAGAAGTTCAGAAGGTGGAGTGGAAGGTGAGGGGAGATTGGTCGCACATGCCGTTTTCAAAGGCAAAGTACACTTGGATGTATGGAGTTCCCTGAGTTTCCGAATGGGTCTGGGTCATTATTATTATTTATTCTTTGTCAGTGCTTAAGACATCCTAAGTGCTTTCCAATTTTAGTTTCAAAGACCAAGCGAGGAATCTATTACTTTGCGTTAATGTACTTCAGTTGGACCATGGATGAAACGAAATAGCCAAAGCCGTGTTAACAAGAGCGCCCGGGCTAATGAATTAAACATGGGTTGGCTTCTGAGAATCATCTTTATGTTTGAAGCAATAAAGAAATACCATTTCCCTAAAGTCAGTCAAGGTGGCAGAATTTCTGAGGTTGGGGGAAGAGCGGTCATGATCAGCTAATTCTTGCAGGCCAGTAGGGAGACAAGACATATAAGAACATAAGAGAAGGCATGTTGGATCAGGCCAACAGCCCGTCCAGCCCAGCACTCTGTGACATGCAGTGGCCAAAACCCAGGGGCCATCAGGAGGTCCACCAGTGGGGCCAGAACTCCAGAAGCCCTCCCACAGTTGCCCCCCAAGCACCAAGAATACAGAGCACCACTGCCCCAGGCATAAGAACATAAGCGAAGCCATGTTGGATCAGGTCAGTGACCCATCCAGTCCAATACTTTGGTCGCACAGTGGCTAAAACCTAGGGGCCATTACAAGGTCCACCAGTGGGGCCACGACTCCAGAAACCCTTCCACTGTTGCCCCCCCCAAGCACCAAGAATACAGAGCATCACTTGCTCCAGACATAATGTTCCATCTATTCCTTGTGGCTAATAGCCACTGATAGACCTCTGCTCCATATGTTCATCGTTGGCCATTTATCACTGGCCATTGCCTTGCTCTGCAGAGCCTTCCTTGGTGGTCTCCCATCCAAATAACAGCCCTGCTTAGGTTCCAAGATCCGACAAGATCGGACTATGCTATGCCGGCTTAGGAATTCTGACAAAAGAATTACCCATTGCAAGATTGATTATAAGCAGTAACTGGCTTCCCCTTCCAACTACAAACCTTTGCGTTCCCTTCAGAAGCTGCTGATGATCAGTGGTGGAACTTCCAGAAACGTATACCTTTAGGGTTGCCAATCTCTTGGTGGGTCTTAGAGATCTCCTGGAATTAGAACGGATCTCCAGACGACAGAGACCGGTTCCCCTGGAGGGTTCGGTTCCCCTGATCTATGATATTACCCTGCAGAGGTCCCTCGTCTCCCCAGACCTCAGCTTCCCCTAATCTCCAGGAATCCCCAGGAATTTCCCAACTCAGAGTTGGCAAAATGTGAGGAAGACATGGCAGTAACAACACCCGCTCTTACACACGAAGAATTTGAGCACACAGAACAAATTCCAGCCTGGGGAAAGAGAAGTTGCCCAAAATAACCCACACAAATGCCCACCGCTCACAGAAATGTTGGATCCGACCCAGCACGTATTCATGCACAGATTTTTAATAGCTCATTATGGTGAGAAATCTTCACAGTGGGCTTTTAACTGCTTTAACTTAAACCTGATAAAATTGTGCTTTTCCCCCTTTTATTTACAGTGGGGGTTAAAAAAAAGAAGAAAATGTGCCATTACGCCTCCTCCAGGTTATTATAAGCATTTTTTTTGTTCATGTTGCTATGAGTGACATTTGCATACGCACATGCCTTGAAGTCGTGGCCTTGTTTACCCTTACTTTTTGGCATTCGGTTCGCCCGGACACGTTCCTTCGGCCGACGTCCGTCCGTAGCTCTGAACTGTAACAAGCGACCTCATTGAAACGGATGAATGCAGAGGTCAAGCTTTCTGTTTCCCTTAGGTCACAAGGGCAGAATATGTTTTTGTCCCGTGACCACTGTGTTGATCAAACGAATGTCTCGCTGTGACACATCTCCACTGGGTTAGACTCGTTAAGCGGCTAATGTCTCTGGCCAAGATGGCGGGCTGTGCCCTTTGCCATCGGTCAATATCTTTATGGAACTGGTGACATTCAATTTCTGAGGGCCTCCACGTGCAGTCCTTCAGAATTGGTCTGGAGCGGATTAGAGGCACATAAAATTAGTGGCGCTTCTGGGCCCCTCGTTATGCTTTGCAAAATGGGTACTGGCTGTCGACCTATGGAGTTCCACTTTGATCCTGCTAAGCTTGAAACCGCAGCCCTTTGTGTGCTCTCATTTCTAAATAAAAGCCATTGTCCTAGGGTCATTGCTAAGCCTCTTACTCAGCATTGCTAAAACAGGTCTTTTTTTCGTTCTTTAGTGAAATGCGTATCCGCAGCACTTTAAATGTTCCGTTCCTCTCGTGCGTGTTGGATCAAGCCAATGGGATTTGATGGGGGAGTTGGATTTGACGTGTTCCCCCCCTTAATGTGGTAAAGTGTGAGTTAACCCTTCTACTTAGAGCTGACTTTGGCATCTCTCAGTGTGGGAAAGCAGGCTATTAAAAATGAATGAATAGCCATGGAACCGCTCTTGCGAGGAGGGTAAGTGTGGTCACCACACCTCAGAAAGGGTATTATTGCATGGGGAAAAAGTGCAGAAAAGGGCAACTAGAATGATAAAAGGGTTGGGACACTTTTCCTATGAAGAAAGGTTGAAGCGCTTGGGGCTCTTTGGCTTGGAGAAACGACGGCTGAGGGGTGACATGATCGAGGTTTATAAGATTATGGATGGGATAGAGCGGGCGGAGAAAGAAGTCCTTTTCTCCCTTTCTCACAAGAAAAGAACTCGTGGGCACTCCATGAAATTGCTGAGCAGTTGGGTTAGAACAGATTAAAGGAAGTCCTTCTTCACCCAAAGAGTGATTAACACATCATGGAATCCACTGCCACAGGAGGAGGTGGCGGCTACAAGCAGGGATGGCTTCAAGAGGGAATTGGATAAACATCTGGAGCAGAGGTCCATCAGTGGCTATCAGCCACAAGGTACAGGTAGGAACTCTCGGTCTGGGGCAAGTGATGCTCTGTATTCTTGGTGCTGGGGGGGGCGGCAACAGGGGGAGGGCTTCTAGTGTCTAGGGTTCTGGCTGGGGCAGCAGGGTGTCCGTGGCAGGAATTGAGGGTGGGCAGGTGGCGAGGGCTGCCAGATCTGGCCAGCAAGTGGCCATTTTGATGCTCACCACCAGGGGGCGCCCTAGGCAGACGTCTAATCTGCCTAGCAGGTGGGCTGGCCCTTGCCTTAAAGGTAATTACCAACACCTTCAAGCGAATCTGGATTCTTTGGAGGGGGGCTTCCTCTGGGCATAGAGCAGGGATCACTGGGGGAGTGGGGGGAGGTAACTGTGAATTTCCTGTGTTGTGCAGGGGGTTAGACTAGAGGACCCTTGAGGTCCTTTCCAGGTCTATGTTTCTATGAAAATTCTGCAACCTAATGGTGTCGAAAAATTGGCTGGTGTGCGGCAGCCCGGTTCAATTTTGCCTCCTCGCCTCTCCCTCCTCCTTTATGCCTCTGCAACCCAGGCAGAGGAGTGCCAAGCAACTTACACCAAGGACAATACGGCATATGTCGCTTGATTAAAATATGGCCTGTGCCACGAGGATTAAAACTCGTAACTGACAGAACGTCTGCCGTGCACGGATTGATGGCCGGTGCGCCAAAAATAAACGCACATAAAGTTGTCATCTTCTGAGATGAGATTGTAAACTAGACAAGCCCGGGATTCCTTGAGAGGCAGGAAAGGAATGGCCATTGCCAGAAACAGGAACGAGACATTATTCAAAATCAAAAAGGAAGGCCGGGGTGGGTGGGGATAGGGAGAGGAAGAGGGGAGAGAGAGACACGTCGGCATGCAAAAGGTAGTCCTTGTTTTGCACTGATATTGCAGGAGATTATTTCCATATTGCTGTCTGCTACTGTTTTCTGGGGAGGGGGGTTGGTGACTGTGCCTGAAATAATTCTCCTAGAAATTATTCTGCTCGGCTATCATTCTTTCTTAAGAAAAGTTGGTATGTTAACCAAAAGATGTTGTGCAGCGGTGTCTTAAGAAACGTGTGTGTGTGGGGGGGGGGGTGCAGTTTGGGAGGGGAATGTGGCGTATCTTAAACTCTGAATGTGCAAATAGAAAGCATTTTGTTTCATACTGAAGATGCTCCTTGAAGGATGCAGGAGAGGGTCGCCAACCGGTCCGGGATAGGCAGGGTTACCACTTTTACAACTGATCTCCAGGCGACAGAGATCAGCTCCCCTGGAGAAAACGGGCTGCTTTGAAGGGTAGACTCTATAGCATTGTACTATGCTGAGGCCCCTCCCCAAACCCCACCCTCTCCTGGCTCCACCCCCAAAATCTCCATGTATTTTCCAACCCCGACCTGGCAACTCTAAAGATCGGAGGGTAAGATTGACCCTTCGTGGGGTTTCCAAGGCAAGAGATGAGCAAAAGAGGTTTGTGATTGCCTGCCTCTGTCTAGCAACCCAGGACTTTCTTGGTGGTCTCCCATTCAAATACTAACCAGGGCCAACCCTGCTAAGAAGAAGAAGAAGAAGAGAAGGAGATTGGATTTATACCCCACCCCCCACTCCCCAAGGGAGTCTCAGAGCGGCTTACAAACTCCTTTTCCCTTCCCCTCCCCACAACAGACACCCTGTGAGGTAGGTGGGGCTGAGAGAGCTCTTTCCCAAGCTGTCCTTGAGGGAACAGCTGGTACAGAGCTATGGCTTGCCCAAGGTCATCCAGCCAGGTGCAAGTGGAGGAGTGGGGAATCAAACCCGGTTCTCCCAGATTAGAGTCTGCGCACTTAACCACTACACCAAACTTGGCTCTCTTAGCTTCTGAGATCTGATGCGATCTGGTTAGCCTTGGGCCATCCAGGTTAGGGCAGAGACGAAGAGAGGTGGTTTGCCATTGCCTGCCTCTGCGTAGCAACTCTGGAGTCTTTGGTGGTTTCCCATCCAAATACTAACAAGGTCTGACCCTGATTAGCTTCCAAAATCTGCCGAGATCAGGCTAGCCTGGGCCGTCCAAATCAGGGGCAAAGTGTTGGTAGAAAATGCTGTCAAGTTGCATCGGATTTATGGCGACCCCTTGCAGGGTTTTCAAAGCAAGAGACATTTGAGGTGGTCTGCCGTGTCCTGCCTCTGCAGAGCTACCCTGGATCACCTTGGTGGTCTCTCCTCCAAGTGCTGAGATTGTTGACCCTGCTTCGCTTCCATGCTCTGATGAACTCAGGCTAGGTTTATGAAGGACGGTCAAAAGGAAAGCAGATTGTATTTGACTGCATACCGGAATGACCAGGGGTCCTTTTGTAGAAAAAGAGGTGCAGGATCTCATTAGCATACCTCATTAGCATCTGCCACGTCCCCTGACATCGCCAGAAGTGTGTCAGAAAGGGAATGTCGGTTTCAGCCCCATTATACCCTATGGGCCATTGAAATCAATGGCAAAAACTCATAGGGTGTATGAGGGGCTGGAGGAAAGGGGGTTTGAGGGAGAGGCTCCAAACTTGCAGGGTAGCTGCTGGGGCCTCTCCTCGAAATACCCACCAAGTTTCAAGAAGATTAGACCAGGGGGTCCAGTTCTATGGGCCCCCAAACAGGTTGTCCCATCCCCTCCATTGTTCTCTATGGTGGGAAAAAATGTTATTTTTTTTCCTGCCATAGAGAACAATGGCGGGAATGGGGGCAACCTGTTTGGGGGCCTGTAGAATTGGACCCCCTGGTCCAATCTTCTTGAAACTTGGTGGGTATTTCGAGGAGAGGCCCCAGCAGCTACCCTGCAAGTTTGGAGCCTCTCCCTCAAATCCTGTCCCCTCCAGTTGCTTTTAAAGTTGCCACTGAATTTCGGCAGCAATTTGGCAGCAGGCTGAATTAGATTAGAGAATCTGATTTGGCCTGTGGCTGCCCTGGTGGCCACTCTTGAGCTGGCGGAGCTTTGCTCCACCTCGCTTCGGCCCCAACGAACCCCTGGGAATGACAAATACCAAAGGTGAGCTTGATACTGGCATTTTAGTAAACAGGTTTATTCTAGTAGAAAAGAGCAAGAGTCCAGGAGCACCTTAAAAATTAACAAAATTTGTGGCAGGGGAGGAGTTTTCCTGAGTCACCACTCCCTTCTTCAGATACAGGTAGAATGGGCGTCCTTCTGTCCTTTCATCTTGGAGAGTGGAGTGATTTCAGATGCCGAATGACAATAGCAGGTGAATGATAATAGCAGGCATGATTGGATTCGGTGTGCTAGGCAGAGGAGGAGTAGGCGTGGAGAACTCAGCATTGGTAATGAGACAGGAAAACCGAGGTCTTGATTCAGTCCAGGAGGATACATTGTCCTGAGCTTCATTATAAGGTGCAATTCAGCAGTCTCTCTTTCTAATTTCCCTTTATGTATATGAAAAGAGAGATGGTTTAAACAGGCCAATTTGTAAGAAGCCAAGGGAAAAGATTTAAAAGTCTTTGATAATAGAAAAATGTCCCTAGATTACTAACATTCTTCATCCTTCACCATAAACTGTGAGAAACTTCTACCTAAATCTAGCACTGTCAATCTGAAGATAGGGTGACCAGCTCTTGGTTGGGAAATTTCTGGAGATTACTGGGAGGCAGAGCTTTGAAAGGGTGAGGTTTGGGGAGAGGAAGGACCTCAGAATGGTACCATGCCCTAGAGTCCACCCTCCAAAGAACCCTTTTCTCCAGGGGAAGTGGTCTCTGTCATTGAGAGATCAGCTGTAATACTAGATTTCCAGTCCCCACCTGGAGGTTAGCAACCCTGCTTGAAAACTTTAGACTGCATCAAAAATATGCAATAAATAATGCCGGTTCATTGATATATTCCTCGTACCTTACTTTTCTTCATATCCGAGAGTCTCCTTTTTTTATCCGACCATTTCGGTGTCGTCTCCTTCAGATCTGAAACTTTCATTTCTATCCCTTTCACTTTTTTTCGAAAAGAGCAACTTAACTTGAAATCGCTTCGATTAATATTGATGGCGCGTTTTTAGAGTTGACGTTCAGATTACAGGAGGGACCTTTAAATACATCTTCATGACACTGTCTGCATACTTAAGCGCCTCCACCTATTTCGGGATTGCAAGTCAATCCGTCCTCTCCCTGAGGAGGAAGGAGGGAAAGGAAACGGGAGCTCTTCAAAACGAAAAGAGAAAGACTGAGAAAGTGACCTCTGAAGAAATCATATGAAATGGGTGATACCTCATGGAGAAGTAGCTGAATGAACCCTTTTAATTTAATCGCGGCTGGAGTAGCGCTGAGACCTAAAGATAGCTCTTCCGCCTTGGGGAAGCAGGTTCCCTGATCAAGATCTCTTCGGCGGATGCAGAGTCCTACTCAAAAAGAAAATAAACCAGTTTCCAGTTTCAGTGTAAGCAATTGATGGGGGGAGGCGAGTCCTTGGAGAATTTGTTTGAATTTGTGCCAAACCTGTGGCCGTCGTAGAGGGGTACTTCTGGGGGGGGGGGGACCCGCATTGATTGCAAAAATGCCGATCGTTTATCACTGTAGGAGAGAGCATAAATCTGATGAGTTCAGGGCTCTTTGCTTCCATGCACCAAGATTCTTTAGCGTGACCTCACACTTGAGACACGGCGCAGGGTCATGTCGCGGGCTACTGTACGGCAAGAGGCATTGACTTCTAGCAAGAACACCATTAACGTGCGGCTATTAAAAGTCCCTCATTCCCCCCTCCCCCTTTGTTTCACAAAAGCAGCATAGTTAACCTTGGTGATTTGGCCCAACTCCAGTTTGCGTAATTGCATTCTGCCTAACAACATGTTCCTTGTCTCCCCCCCCCCCCCTTTTTACTGGCTCTGAAACACTGCAGATAAATATTGGCTGTATTTCACCGCGGAAATGGTTATCTTGAGGTTTCAGATTTGTTTTGAACACAGCACTTTATGGAAAAGAAACCGAATTTAGAATCATAGAATCATAGAAAGTTAGAGTTGGAAAGAACCTTGCAGGTCATCTAGTCCAACCCCCTGCACTCTGCAGGAGCAGAGCTGAAAGATAGCCCTACAACATACCCAAAAGATGGTCATCCAGCCTCCGCTTGAAAATGTCCAGCAAAGGAGTATCCAGCACCACCCGAGGCAGTCTGTTCCACTGCTCAACCACTCTTACAGTTAGGAAGTTTCTCCTGATGTTTAGCCGGTATCAACTCCCTGGTAATTTCCACCCATTCCATCTAGTCTTGCAATCCAGAGCAAGAGAGAATAGATCTGCTCCATCTTCTACATGACAGTCCTCCGAATATTTGAAGACTGCAGTCATGTCCCCTCGAAGCCTTCTCTTTCGCAGGCTAAACATACCCAACGCTTTCAGCCTTTCCTCATAAGACTTGAATCCCAACCCTCTCACCATCCTGGTTGCCCTCTTCTGGACACGCTTGAGCTTGTCAACATCCTTTCTAAAATGTGGTGCCCGAAACTGGACACAGTACTCCAGGTGAGGCCTGGCCATAGCGGAACAGAGCGGAACGACCACCTCCCGTGATCTGGACACCATGCTTCTGTTGATGCAGCCTAAGATTGCATGAGCTTTCTTTGCAGTCATATCACACTGCAGGCTCATGTTTGGCTTGTGGTCAACCACAATACCTAGACCCCTTTCACATGTGCTGCTGTCAAGCCAAGTCCCTCCCGTTCTATATCTGTGCCTTTGATTTTTTGTACCTAAGTGTAGGACTTTGCACTTATCTCTATTGAAATTCATTTTATTTATTTATTTTAATTGTTACTTGAAGTTTTATTTTAAAGACCTTGAGTAGAGTTTGGGGGAGGGCAGAGAGTAAAAAAAACTATGGCTGAAATTACACGATGAGTTAGATCTTAGCAACCTTAAAATACTTTCCAACTACACCTCTTCTTAGGGTTGCTTGCCTCCAGGGGGTGCTTGGAAATCTCCCGAAATCAGAACTGATCTTCGTGAGACAAATTGGATTCATGAAGGAGCCTCAGTGGACTAGAACTTCTCATTGAGCTCTGTCGAACTCTACCATTCATCGGACCAAATTGGATTCATGAAGGAGCCGCAATGGACTAGAACTTCTCATTGAGCTCTCAGTCAAACTCTACCATTCATCGGACCAAATTGGATTCATGAAGGAGCCGCAATGGACTAGAACTTCTCATTGAGCTCTCAGTCAAACTCTACCATCCATCGGACCAAACTGGGTTGTGGTGGTCATGGGAATCAGAGAATCCCGCTGTGTCCCACCGTGCAATTAATTGGAATGCCGGAAGGTTCTCCAGGCCACGAGAGGAAACCTGGGTTTTTTTGGACAACAATCTTATTTTTGAAAGAAGGCCTCCTCCAGAACCAAGCCTGTGTGCATAATATAGCGACGGATCAACAGTCAGACTTTTTGGGACATCGGAGCCGCAGGTCACGCATGCAATTAATTCAGCAGCACCGATTTCCGGGGGCGGCGGCGGCGCTCCTTGTATTAAGGGACCCTGGGCATGTAAAGCTCCCAGCGTGAACTTAAAACAGGTCTCAGCACAGGATGCATTTCCGTTCCGAATAAGACTCCGCAGTCAATCAAGGGAGCCTTTTGTTTTGCCTTTTTAATTAAAATCCTTTTATGGGAGGCCGGGGTGGATTGGAGCCGCAGATTCCAACGGCGATTGTTTCCCAAGCCAATCTCGCCTTTTTTTTTGGTTTTTTTTAACAAAACAGCTCAAGCCGTACATCAAAGAATGTGCACTTCAAGGGGGTTTATCACTGCAGATGAGGTTATGTGATACAGGAATTAGGGAAGGAATAAAGCAGGAATTAGTGCTAAACCCACAGTAATATTCTCCTGCGAGGGACCTCGACCTGCAGTTCTTTTCAGGTTGTTGCGTGTGTGCTCAGAGCCTGCTGCCAGATGTGCTGGTAATAAAATCTGAAAGGGGGGGAGTCTTCAGCAGCTGAATAGAAACTTCAAGCCCTTATGGCTCTCCAGAAAGTTGTAAACTGCTCAAGCGCATGAGTTCAGTCAGGGGTCCACCGGGGTTCCCACCAAGTGTTTACAGGAAGTAAGTGGGGCCAGGTGGGGCTTCTGCCCAGCAAGGCTTCTGATTGGCCACTGGAGATTTGATTGACTGTGCAGATTTTCAAAAATGTTGCTTTGGCAGCCGCTGCCACCACATCACTGTGGATCTTCACTGGGTGACTGAAGGGAAGCTGCGGCAGCCATTTTGTGGCTGGCTCTGCCTCCTGCAGCAGCCATTTTGTGGCAGCCATTTTCTGATTGTGCCCACCATGCTGTGTCAGAATTCCACAGGCTCAAAAAGGCTGAGGGACTCCCGAGTTAGATCCATGGGGAATCACTCAGAGGCGAGGTACAGAAGGAAAGGGAAGTCCAACGTAAGAGGGCAGAACGCAACATCAAGGCAACCCTGAAGCTGAGAATCGTTCGGGTTTGCTTCATGCTGGTCTTCAGGCCCCACATGAAAAGATGGGGTTTTGAGAATGGAAGGCCAGATATGGCATTTAATCCTAAAAAGCAACCATGGGGTGGCACCAGGCATGCAGCGTTTCACTCTTTGCCTCCTCCAATTCAAGCATACAATTCTCCTAGTTGTACAAGCTTGGTCTCTGTGGAAGGATTGCCTAATCTAGGTTAGCAAACTCCTGGAGATTTGGGAGTGGAGCCAGGGTAGGACAGGGACCTCAGTGGGGTGCAATGTCATAGATTCTGCCCTCCACAGCAGCCATTTCCTCCAGAAGAAACTGACCTCAACAGTCTGGAGATAAGTTGAAATTCTGGGAGATCTTCAGGCTCCACCTGAAGGTGACAACCCTGCCCACCAATGATTGGTGGCCAAGGCCCATTAAAAAGTGACTATTGGTGTTCACACGATATTCCCCCAGCTTTGGTGCTTGCTAGCCAGAGCTTTAAGAACATAAGAGAAGCCCTGTTGAATCAGGCTAATGGCCCATCCAGTCCAACACTCTGTCACACAGAGGCCAAAACCCAGGGGCTATCAGGAGGTCCACGAGCAGGGCCAGAACTCCAGAAGCCCTCCCACTATTGCCACTCCAAGCACCAAGAATACAGAGCATCACTGCCCCAGACATAAGAACATAAGAGAAGCCATGCTGGATCAGGCCAGTGGCCCATCCAGTCCAACACTCTGTGTCACACAGAGGCCAAAACCCAGGTGCCCTCAGGAGGTCCACCAGCAGGGCCAGAACTCCACAAGCCCTCCCACTGTTGCCCCCCAAGCACCAAGAAGACAGAGCACCACTGCCCCAGACAGAGGGTTCCATCTATATCTTGTGGTTAATAGCCACTCATCATGGACCTCTGCTCCATATATTTATTCAATCCCCTTTTTGAAGCTGTCTATTCTTGTAGTTAAGGGGCTGCAGTGGCTCAAGAGGTTAAGATGCTGAACTGCAGACCGGTAGTTCAGCAGTTTGAGACCCGAGTGCTGCATGACCGAGTGAGCCCCCGTCTCCAGCCCCAGCTCCTGCCAACCTAGGAGTTCAAAAGCAAGAAACTGCAAGTAGATAAATAGGTACCACTTCGGTGGGAAGGGAACAGCGTTCCGTGCGCCTCGGCATCTCGTCATGCTGGCCACATGACCATGGAAAAAGTCTTTAGACAGCGCTGGCTCTTCCGCTTGGAAACGGAGATGTGCACCGCATCCCTAGAGTCGTATCTGACTGGCTTCTGAGCAAGGGAAACCTTTCCCTCTACTATTCTTGTCGTTGCCACAACTTTCTGCGGCTGTGAACTCCGCAGGTGAATTACTCTTTGGCTGAAGAAGTACTTGACTTGCTTTGTTTTTGAGCTACACCCTCTTTGCACCGAAAGGATATTTTCGACCATCTCTTTTGCTTTGCCAACTGAAAAATGCTGTTTGGCACAGATCCCTAGATAAAAGTCGAATGGCCTTGCCCATTATTGTAAAATTTCACGATATCCAAAAGTGCAGTTGACTAATGTCAACATTAATTATGACCCAGTCAGGTGCTTAAATTGCTCCGTTGCATTAGTCAGTACCATTTGGGCCATCACGCCGAACCGAACACCCATGGCATCGTACGACAGAAATAACTTCTCTTTCAATGTGGCTTTAGTCCGCGCGCAACTTTTATGCGTTGCGGGCCAGTTTTTATTCAAACTTTAATTAGAATAATATGATGACTCCGCGACAGTCGGGGGGGGGGGGAGAATAAAAATGGTTCTCGCACATTTGCCAAGCCCGACAATGTAGCCCATAGGAATTATTTGCTCTATTATGTAACTAATTCTCTGGCGCTATAAAAGTCACAGGTCATAAATATCCTTTTTTTCTTTTCTTTTTCGAGCGCTGTAATTAAGTTTTGCTCTTATCTCTCTGTTCCCCTCCAGTTGGTTCTTGTTTTCGAAGGAAGTGAAGAAATGTTTAAAAACTGCTTACATTAACGGCGTGGTAAAGAGGGGCGGTAGGCGTTTTCAGGGTTGCGGAATGGCCGAGGAGTGCAGGGTAATAGGTAAGCAGGGTCAGGACTCGGACGGGAGCCTCCAGGTGGGGGCTGGAGATCTCCCACTTTTACTACTGATCCTCAAGGGGGCGTGGCGACGATGGGGGCATTCGGGGGCCATGTCCCCTCAGTCGGGAGCCATGCCCCACCACCTGCCCCAAAAGCAGTGCCCTGAAAGTGGCTCTCCTGTGAAGAAGGTCCTTCCCACGAGCCCCAAGCACACTCATTTGCCTCGCTACAGAAGAAGAAGAGCCAGTCAGTGCGCTCTCCGTTCTGCAGCAGAGAACGCATTCCAGACGGTTCTCCTTCTCCCAGGCCAGGCGCCAGCTGGGGCAATGGGCAAGCGAGCTGAGCGAGCAGGTGAGAAACAGGTGGATCGTGCAGGCCAGCAGGCCTCTGCAGTGTGCCTGCATCGGGGAGGAGTCGTGGCTGGGTCACATGATTGGGTCATATCACTCCTCTCCTGGCACAGGCGCACTGAGGACAAGGTTGAGGCTGGCGGCAGGCTTTCCCTGCCCACACAGACGGCATTTCTCCCTGGGCAGCTTCAGCAATGCTGCAAAGGAAGTCTCCGTTGCACAGCTTGGCTTTGGGTGTGTGTGGGGGGTCCTCCCTCTGTGGCAAGGGCACAGGCAGGGGAGCAAGCCAGCAAGAGGAGGGGAGTCACCTAGCATGGAAGGGGGATATGAATGGTTGTGGGACAGCCCCTGAAGTATGAGTCCCGGAAACATGTCGTAGGCTCTTTCGGGAAGCTGGTTGTCGGATAGGTGAGGAGTTATTACTAGCTTGTCACTGAGGGGGAAACTAGAAGTGACGACATCATTTTGGGTCAGAAAAACAGTGTGAGGGAGTCTGGAACCCTCCTCCCCCTCACACCGCAGTCCTGACCGGAATCGAGACCCCGTAGCACTTTTTAGGGTTGCCAGGTCCCATCTGGCAACCAGCGGGGGATTGGGGAGATTTACCAGGAGGAGGGAGGCCCAGCTAACATGCAGCGGCATGCCTATGTCACTACCCACATGACCCGGAAGTAACATCATCACATTGGAGCGGCACTCTGGTATTTGGGCAAAAACTCTATGGTAAATTTGGCTTCTACCATTGATTTTTTGCCCAACTACCAGAGTGTCACCCTGACGTCCTGAATGTGATGACACCATTTCTGGAGCACATGGGCAGTGGCATAGACAAAAATCTGCACGTTGGCTGGATCTCCTTATTTTGGGGAGGTAAGTTTCCCTCCCCAGGCTGCTGTCAAGCCAAGTCCCTCCCATTCTATATCTGTGCCTTTGATTTTTTGTACCTAAGTGTAGGACTTTGCACTTATCTCTATTGAAATTCATTTTATTTTTTTTTAATTGTTACTTGAAGTTTTATTTTAAAGACCTTGAGTAGAGTTGGGGGGGCAGGTGGTAAAAAAAACTGTGGCTGAAATGACACGATGTGTTAGATCTTAGTAACCTTAAAATACTTTCCAACTACATCTCTTCTTAGGGTTGCTTGCCTCCAGGGGGTGCTTGGAAATCTCCCGAAATCAGAACTGATCTTCATGAGACAGAGGATCAGTTTGGTTGTAGTGGTTAGGAGAGCAGACTGTAATCTGGCAGAACCGGGTTTGATTCCCCACTCCTCCACATGAAGCCAGCTGGTGTGACCTTGAGCCAGTCACAAGTTCTCCCAGAGCTGTTCTCTTAAGGGCAGTCCTCCAGAGAGCTCTCTCAGCCCCACCTACCTCACAAGGTGTCTATTGTGGGGAGGGGAAAGGAAAGGAGATTGTAAACCACCCTGAGACTCCTTTGGGTAGTGAAGGGTGAGGTATAACTCCAATCCCCTCCTCCTCCTCCTCCTTCTCCTCCTTCCTTCCCTGGAGAAAATGGTTACTTTGGATGATGGACTTTATGACATTATACCCCACTGAGATTCCTGCCCTCCCCAGGCTCCACACTCAAAATTTACAGGCCCTCCTATCCCTTCTGGCAGGAAGGGGGCTCATTTCTCAACACCGGAATAGGCCAGCCTGTCCTTCAAGTAAGCAGGTATAAGCGCCTTAATCATGGGACATACGTGGAGACATTTGAGGATTATATTAGAAGAAGCCAGCTGTACACCCTGAATTTTACATAGCTTAGCAGAACATTGCATGTTTACACTTGCTAAAAATAAAATCCAGTGGAAAATTTAATAATGTGATTTAGGGCATACCGTCACCTCGGTGTCCATTCCCCCTTCGTTTCCGAGCACGTACACAAACCCTTTCACGAAACTTATACGCAATACTCATAGACATAACCAGAACTCATATGGCCATGCGCCAGGGCGGGGGGCTCCCTGGGCACTCCATGTGATGACGTCACCCAGAAGTAACATAAGAACATAAGAGAAGCCAATGTTGGATCAGGCCAATGGCCCATCCAGTCCAAAGCATGAGAAACGGGCGTGTGCCAATTTGCCTTGTGCTGCTTCTCCGGCCTGCTGCTCCATCCTTCGCTTCAGCCCTGCATTAGATTTAATGAATGGCTCCGAGAGAGCCTGGAGTGAGACATAAGGACATAAGAGAAGCCCATGTTGGATCAGGCCAGTGGCCATCCAGTCCAACACTCTGTCACACAGTGGCCAGAAACACCAGGTGCCCTCAGGAGGTCCACCCGTGGGGCCAGGACACTAGAAGCCCTCCCACTGTTGCCCCCCCCCCCCAGCACCAAGAATACAGAGCATCACTTGCCCCAGACTGAGAGTTCCTATCTGTACCTTGTGGCTAATAGCCACTGATGGACCTCTGCTCCATACGTTTTATCCAATTCCCTCTCGAAGCCGTCCATGCTTGTAGCCGCCACCCCCTCCTGTGGCAGCGAATCCCACGTGTGAATCACTCTTTGGGTGAAGAAGGACTTCCTTTTATCCGTTCTAATCCAAGACTGCTCAGAAATGTCATGGGGTGCCCACGAGTTCTTGTATGGTGAGAAAGGGAGAAAAGGACATGTTGCTGACGTTGTCACGTTTTGCTTTGTTTGTTTATTTTTCATACTTCTAGCCCGCCCTTCACGCAAGCGGGCTGAGAGTGGCCAATAGGGGTGCCATGTGACTCACCTGGCACGGCGGGGGAGAGTTGGTCCCGTTATGGGACAGTCACGCGTCATAGAGTTTTCAGGCTGCTTGCTAGAGCGTTGGTCAGCGAGGTGTCCGGCACAATGACATCACCTCCGGGTGACATTTATCATGCCCGGCATGTCGGCCTAAACCGGGCGCTTTGGGGGGCAGTCCCCCCCCCACCAGCCTGATCCAGACCTGTGGATTGGGAGCCATTTTGGCTGGGAACCCCGCCCCCCCGGGGGGGGGACCTGGCAGCCCTAATGGGTAACAGCATTCCAACAATACATAAATATAATTAAAAAATTTAAACACAGTAGTATACATTAAAATGGTGTCACAGCCCAGGAATAGAACTGGCTGGTTGTGAGAGATTCCCTGTCAGATTGGTAACAAATGAGTGATAGCCAGCTATTAATAAATGGGTGACAGAGACCTCAGGGAGGCCAGAAATGGATGCCCGCTGCCTCAGCCCAAGGCCTGGTGGAACAGCTCCGTCTTACAGGCCCTACGGAATCAAAGAAGGTCCTGCAATTAGAGGAATGGCTGACGTCGAGGGTGGTGGTCTTGCTTTGGGGCAAAACTCTATGGTTTCTGCCTTCAAAAAACATAGAGATTGCCCAAAAACTAGAGTTTCACCCCCCTCCCCAATGTCAGCAATGCGATGATGTCACGTTTGGATGACATCATTGCACCTGTTTGGGGGTGGGGTTTCCACCACCGGCCAGCTGGCTGGTGGCGCATCAGAGCCCCCAAAAGCGGGGGAACAACCCTACCGTGTACACTCAATCACACACAATCTATATATATACGCACATGCACACAAATGCAGCTTGATGTATGAGCCGTATCCAGTGCTCCCTCTAAGCTGTGGGATCTTGTGAGCAAAAATTCTACTTCGTGAGCGGCTGGCATTAAAGTTGTGAGCGAGCGATCTGGCTGCTGCATAAACCAGTTCGCTCTGGAGCCACCCTTCCTGAGCTAAGACAAAAATGTGTGGGCCGGAGGCTAAAAAAGTGTGAGCTAGCTCACGCTAACTCAGCTTAGAGGGAACACTGGCATATCCCAGGTATGCTGTATGATCTTCCGAGCCCCTTCTTTTCGGACACAGACCTGTGTATACCTAGGCCATCTGCACTGACATTTTTAAAAAACATCAGAACTATTGGAATGTTCATAAACATTCAGTAGCATCTCAGAAGCAAAGCTAGGCAGTGCCTGGAGATCTCCAAGAATTATGACTAAACTCCAGACAACAGAGTTCCTGGTTTCCTGGGAAGGCACGGTAGCCTTAGAGGGTAGGCTGTATGGCATCATATCTCCGCTGAGCTTCCTCCCTTCCGCAGACCGTGTCTTCTCGGGGCTCCACCCCCAAATCTCCCTGAATTTCCCAGACTGGCAGTCCTAAGCAAGGTCATCAATCGTAGATGGAGCCTTTAAGGACAGTAACTCTGGAGAGTTTGAAAAATTCAGCCTGCATTTAACTTGAGTTTTAAAAAAAATAATAAAATTAGTTGAGTATATCTGATGTTGGAGGCAAACTGGCAAAGAGCACTAGTTTTTCTGCAAATCTCTGTGCTGCGATCTTTACTTTGCTGTCTCATTTGTCTCTCTACGGCTACAGTAAGAGCTCTAAAAGATTATCCCAAACCGGCTTTGATTGCCCTGATAGATAAACAGATATTTCTTGGGCAAGGATGGGTCCGCTCGGCGATTCTGGTCCCCTTGTCATTTTCTCGACTGCCTGGAAGCCTTTCCCTTTGTTCGTGGCTCTCCTGATGTTCCTGTTAGAAAATAGAAAAGAGATTTCTACTGTAGTGAAGATCAAACCCCTTTGCAAACCTCTTAGAGCTGTGGTTATCTTGCGACTGGGCAAGAAGCCCAGCTTTTAACAACAGGGATTTTGTGCAGTCGGTGAGTCTCGTGACGGTGGCGCAAATGTGCGGTTCTTAAAAGTGTCCTGTGCAGGCCTTTAAATAAGAACAGGCTATGGCGAGAAAAAGAGTCATACTTGTTAAAATTCTTGGGTTTTTTGTGACTGTTTTCTTTCATTGGTCATTTTGTTAATAAAGCAAAGAGAGAGAGAGTCCTGAAGGCCTATATTATTGGGATATTTGGTTCATCTAGCAGAGTTTTGCCCAGTCATAGATGCTCAGTTCTGAGGGCAGTAAATAAATCTCTGAAGCATGTTACAAAAAAAGAGAGATAAATTTACATTTGTTCTATTAGGTCCGATTCACATTCAAGTCACAGTCAAAAGAAGAGAAAGAGGCCTAACCTAAAGCGTACTTTCCCTATCACAAATAGCCAGATTGTCCAGCATCACATGTGTGGGAGGACGAGGCCATTGTATCTACAGGAGAGACCGGCAGAGACATGTGTCTCCATGGAAGGCCATGTGAAGCGTGAGGGAGAGGAGGGGTCAGAGGGCAGCTCCCAGTAGGGCTGCCAAGTCCCCCGGTAGGGCGGGGGAAACACCGGTTTTAAATACTCACCCCCGCCTTTTCAAAATTGGCCACCAGGGGAGAAAATGGCTACCAGCAGGAAGGCAGGGGAACTCTTTCCTGCCCTGCCTTAAAAGGGAAATGTCTGCAGAGAGCCTGCCCTGCAGTAAAAAGCCTCACCAGACATTTCCCCTTTAAGAAATCAGCAAGAGAGCTTCCACAGCAAGAGAAGTCCGCCCAAAGATTAAGGAGGGACTGAAGGAGCTGCTTTTGCATGTGGCTGGCAACGTAAGTAGTAAGTTTCTCTTCCAGCTCTTTTCCTTCTCTCTCCCTCTTTCTTTTTTCTGTCTGTCTGTCTGTCTCTTTTTCCCCATCCAGCAGAGGTCTATCAGTGGCTATTATTAGCCACAAGGTCTAAATGGAACCCTTTGTCTGGGGCAGTGATGCTCTGCATTCTTGGTGCTTGGGGGGCAACAGTGGGAGGGCTTCTGGAGTTCTGGCCCCGCTGCTGGACCTCCTGAGGGCACCTGGTATTTTTGGCCACTGTGTGACACAGAGTGTTGTACTGGATGGGCTGTTGGCCCGATCCACTGTGGCTTCTCTCCTGTTCTTATGATATGAAAATCATATTTAGCACTTGTGTAGCACTTAGGGCTTCATATTCTGCCGAGATGAGGAAGGATTCAGTAGGGTTGTTGCTCAGTGATAGAGCATCTGCTTGACATGCAGGAAGTATCAGCCTCTTCAGCTAAAAAAGGATCAGGTAATAGGTGACATTAAAGATCTCAGCCTGAGACCCTGGAGAGCCACTACCAGTCTGAGTAGTCAATACTGACCTTGATGGACCAATGGCCTGATTCAGTATTAGGATACTTCATGAGTTCATGTGTCAGCATGTGGAAGCAACATCACAGGATGTGACATCACAAAATGATGTCACTTCCTTTCTCCTGGCTCCACCCCCAAAGTCTCCTGGCTCCACCCCCAAAGTCCCCAGATATTTCCCAAGTTGGACTTGGCAGCCCTAGCTCCCAGGTTAAGAAAAAAGAGAGGCATCCCATTGGAGGAGATATAAGAACATAAGAGAACCCAATGTTGGATCAGGCCAATGGCCCATTCAGTCCAACACCCTGTGTCACACAGTGGCCAAAAATGGTGCCCTCAGGAGGTCCAGCATTGGGGCCAGGACACCAGAAGCCCTTCTCCCACTGTTGCCCCCCCAAGCACCAAGAATACAGAGCATCGCTTACCCCAGACCGAGAGATCCTATCTATACCTTGTGGCTAATAGCCACTGATGGACCTCTGCTCCAGATGTTTATCCAATTCCCTCTTGAAGCCGTCCATGCTTGTAGCCGCCACCACCTCCCGTGGCAGTGAATTCCATGGGTTGATCACTCTTTGGGTGAAGAAAGACTTCCTTTTATCTGTTCTAACCCGACTGCTCAGCAATTTCACGGAGTGCCCCCAAGTTCTTGTGTTGTGAGAAAGTGAGAAAAGTCCTTCTTTCTCTACCTGCTCTATCCCATGCATATAAACCTTGATCATGTCACCCCCTCAGCTGGTGTTTCTCCAAGCTAAAGAGCCTCAAGTGCTTTAAACTTTTTTCGGGGTCGGGGACAAAGGGTGGCCATTGAGGTGGCCATTGGGGAGCAGCTGTCCCGAAGGCACCCACTAGTTTGTGGAGTGCCTCAAGGGGCAGTGCTTTCACCGATGCTATTCAACATCTGTATGCACCCCCTTGCCCAGATTACCCAGGGGCATGGGCTAGGGTCTCACCAATATGCGGATGACACCCAGCTCTGTCTGTTGCTGGGCGGCCAGTCTGACTCTACCCTAGAAGACCTTGTTCAGGTGCTACAGGATGTGGCTGGATGGCTCAGACGGAGTTGCTTGAAATTGAATCCAACAAAGATGGAGGTCCTGTGCCTGAATCAGAGTGGCGGGGGGGTAGGGATCCCATTACCGGCCTTTGATGGGGCACCATTGGTGCCAGCGCTGAGGGGCAGGAGTTTTGGGAGTGCTCCTGGATGCCTCCTTAACAATGGAGGCCCAGGTAGCAGCCACTGCCAAGGCAGCCTTTTACCACCGACGGCTGATTAGGCAGTTGGTTCCCTTCCTCGGACACAATGATCTGGTAGCAGTGATCCATGCGATGGTCACCTCGAGGTTGGACTACTGCAACACTCTCTACATGGGGCTGCCCTTGGTGCAAGTCCAGAAGCTGCAGCTGGTGCAAAATGCGGTGGCCAGACTGCTGATGGGTCTCCCTATGAGGGAACCCATCCAGCCTGCGCTAAAGGCATTGCACTGGCTGCCAGTAGCATTCCGGATCCACTTCAAGGTGCTGTTTTTGACCTTTAAAGCCCCACCTACCTCACAGGGTGTCTGTTGTGGGCAGGTGAGGGGAAGGAAAAGGAGTTTGTAAGCCGCTCTGAGACTCCAAGTGAGTGAAGGGCGGGGTATAAATCCAATCTCTTCTCTTCTTCTTCTTCTTTATGGTGCGGGACCTGTCTGCCTGAGGGACCGCCTTTCCCCATACGTGCCCCAGAGAGCACTACGATCGGGATTACAAAATCACCTGGTCCTCCCCGGTCCGAAGGATGTCAGGTTGACATCGACTTGGACCAGGGCATTCTCCGCAGCGGCTCCAGCCTACTGGAAAGAGCTCCCTGGTAAGATCAGGGTCCTGCGGGACCTTTCACAGTTCCGCAAGGCTGTGAGAACGGAGCTTTTCCAGCAGGCTTTTCAGGAGGAGCCGCATCTTACTAGCCATGCCCCAGGCCGACCTAGAGCCAGGTGTCATCTCGGGCCGACCTGGAGCCGGGAGTCATCTAAAGCGGCAGTTCTACCGACTGAGTCGAACTGCACCTTACTCACCCCACCGCCATTAATATAAGCTGTTTACTATGCAGCTTGTTCTGAAATGTATTTTATATTGAGATATATACTGTTATTGTTTTACTGTTTTTATGTAAGCTGCCCTGAGCCTACTTCGGTGGGGAGGGTGGGGTAGAAGTTTAAGTAATAAATAATAAATAAAGAAATTCTTTTTTTTTGGCAATAAAAAATTTATTTTTTCCCATTGTTTTCTAATACAATTAGCTTTTATACATATTCCATTCTTTATACAATTGCATACTTAATTAAATATATATATATAATCATTAAATGACTTCCCACCCCCCCTGCACCTTCACATATATCAACTGGTAAACATATATTTAAAAATATTTGTCTCTTAAGGTAACGTTTTGAGCTATTATTACTTTTATACATTTAGATTAATTTTTAAAGTGTTGGTTACAAATGGCTAAGTACGGATTCATTTTTTATGTTATAATTATATTCCCTCATTTCAATAGTTAGAAAGTGTAAAAATATTGTCCTTCATGTTCCAACCTTGCTCCATATATTCCTCCAAGTCTTCCCAATCTTCTAAAAACTTCGCTGAGTCTTGATTGTTTAATTTTCTTGTCCATTTATCCATTTCTGCCATATATAGCAGTTTTCTCAACCATTCCCATAGTTCTGGAGTCTTCTCCGATTTCCAGTTTTGCGCATATACCATTCTTGCTGTCGTTACCATATACCATATCAATGTCCTTTTACTTATACTTACATCTTCTAACCTAAGACCAAGCAACAATATTTCAGGCAATTTTTTAAGCTTACATTTCAAAATTTTCTCCATTTCAGCAATAAATACAGAAATTCATGGGGAAAGTGTCCCAACCCTTTTATCACTCTACTTGCCCTCCTATAAATAACACCTGTACACCCTTAGAGTGATGTGGCACACCCCCCCCCCCCAACGTCCAGGCATGCTGAGTCTCTCACCCCAACATATATCACAGTCAGTTTGGGAGCTGCTTAAAACAGCCGCAGTCCAGTTTCCTGCTGCCTCTGTAGTGTATGAGCTGGGTGATGGTCTTCCGCACACAACACATCTGTCAGATGATAGTGGAGTGAAACGATGTATTGTGTTCATTTTGGCTCTCCCTTGTAATGGTGGTGGTTGTTGTTGTTGTTGACAAGAAGGTTAATAGCATTGTTCCCTCTAAGGCAAGTTAGTGTGAGCTAGCTAACAGTTCTTTCGCCTCCAGCTCACAGATTTTTGCCTTAGCTCAGGAAGGATGGATCCAGAGCAAACTAATTTATGCAGCAGTCAAATCGCCCGCTCACAGCTTTAATGCCAGGAGCTCACCAAGTAGAATTTTTGCTCACAGGACTCCGCAGCTCAGAGGGAGCATTGGTGATCAGTTGCATTGCAAAGAGGCAGAAACTCCACAAACAGCATTGCGCGATACTGTGACATCACCTCTGGTTGCCTACCTGGAAGTGACATCGTGTCATTGTGCAGTGGCTTTCCCCCTTGTTTTCGCCTCTGGTGCAGCAGGAGGGAGCCCAGAGCAGGTAATTGCCCACTGTAGCACCACTATTGCTTGTTGGAGTAACCATAGAGATTTTTTCTCAAATGATAGAGCATCCCCCAGCAATGGGTCCTGTGTAACGACATCTGGGTGAGGTCATTGCGCCGGGCATGGTGGCACGGACGGGGCTCTTTGGGGGTCGGTTTCCTCCTGCTGGCCGAATTGGGACCAGTGTATCGGGGCCCTGAAAGTGGGTAAACCCCCACCCCCATCAGGGGAATGGCAACCCTATTACAACTGACCTCCAGGTGACCGAGAACAGTTCATCTGAAGAAAATGAAGAAGAAGAAGAAGAGATTGGATTTATACCCCGCCCTCCACTCCCCAAGGGAGTCTCAGAGCGGCTTACAAACTCCTTTTTCCCTTCTCCTCCCCACAACAGACACCCTGTGAGGTAGGTGGGGCTAAGAGAGCTCTTTCCCAAGCTGTCCTTGAGGGAACAGCTGGTACAGAGCTATGGCTTGCCCAAGGTCATCCAGCCAGGTGCAAGTGGAGGAGTGGGGAATCAAACCCGGTTCTCCCAGATTAGAGTCCGCGCACTTAACCACTACACCAAACTGGCTCTCAATGGCTGCTTTGGGAGCTGGCCTCTATGGCACCATACCCTTTCTTAACTCCCTTCCCTCCCCAAGCCCCACCCTCCTCAGGCTCCACCCCCAAAATCTTAAGGTATTTCTCAAACTATCGCTGGCAGCCCTACACCACACAGAGTCTCAGCACCCTAAAGGGCCATCGCTAGTCAGAATGGATGATCCTAGAGAGGATCGTTGGCCTGATTCGCTGTAAGGCAGTCCCTTCTATCGGGAACGATTATTTAATAGGACATGTTAAGGACGAGAGGCTGCGATTTAGCAGAGAATGTGGCTTATTCCTTCCTTCTGCTTTGTCGTCAAGACTTCTGGCTGAAAACGTTCAGAATGGCCTTATTTACAAAACAAGACAATAGGTTAGCCGTTCGGCAATCATTCTGCGCACTGGCTAATATAATAAACGCAAGCTCCCATCCAAAGCGTACGCATCTCCATTACAAGCCAGGGAGGTGCCATTCAGAACAGTTCAAGAGGCCTGGGTGCCTTCTGCGACTCCTGCTAAATGAGCAATGTCAACAACGCCGTGTGGGATTTGCATAAAAAACCATTGTTTGTCCGCGACAAACAATACCAATCTTTCTTTGTGCCTCCCCCTCCCCACGAGCATCCCATTAGCATTCCCTGCCTTTAAATATGTAAAGCACAGCCTTGCAATTAAACAAAATGCATGCAGAAAATAAAAAAGAGAACAGGCTCACAAAGGCAGGCATTTCAGCTTTAATGAAATTCACTCGCATCTTAATTCGGATACGAAATTATTTTGACAACTGGAGAGTAAAGTTTGCCCCCGTGGGACAATCTCGCTCTGTTTGGGATTTAAATGGAGCATGAAAGGCTCCGTAAAGAGAGCAAATCCCCCAGTGTAAAAAAAGAGGAAGCTCTGTGAACTTACAATGAGGATATCCGATGCCACTGCGACCAAAAAAAAAAATAACCTGAAACCTTCCTTCCCATCCCTCTGTGCTTTTTCAAATCCTTACAGTAACGTGCCTTGGGAGTTGTCTGCCAAAGTCTATTTTTTATATATATATATATATTCTGGTGTTGCTCAGAGGAGCCCAGTGTATTAAGCACAGCTTTCTGCTGTGTTCTGCTGGGGAGATGTGCTCAACATCAGCTCATCAATCCTCCTTTCTCTTCATATACAAATAGTCTGTGTTCTAACCTTGTTTTACAAACTTCGGCGGTACCTTCTTCCCCAAGCACATAAAAAGCAGTTTAGCAAAGAAAAGAAAGGAGCAGCCGGTGAATCTTCCAGCCGCTGTGAATAGAATCCTGAGTAGGAATTAGAGCTGTAAATTACAGTCACGCTAAAGCTGGTGTAACTTTCCGGAAGAGGTGATTTATGCGTGCCTTTCCTTAACTCTGTATTCTTCCAGTCGCTGCGTTAGATAACGTGAGTCGACGTGAGCTGTGTACCCAATACCAAAATGTCAACAGGACAGCAATAATACGCGGTTGGGTATAATTAATCTGGGCTATAATATTAACAAAAACTATCACGGGGCTATTTCGGGAAAACTACGCTCAGGATTGCTCGGGTTACTCTGCGGTGAAAGCGGGAGATTTTATGACTGAGGCCCGAAATCCCCCCTTTTGCTAAAAATAAAAAATTGCCTTCATAAACTATCTTTCCCCACAGTTTTTTTTTGTCATCACTTTTCGAATGAACATTACATGTCTAGTCACGTTGCCGCAGAGAGTTGGCTGTACATGCAACAGAAATGGATTGTGGGAACTCTCCTTTCACACATTTTCATGATTCAAGACACAGGATTTCTTGCAGGAGCTAGGAATTTGTCTGCTCTTGCTGAACGAACCATCTCCTTTAAGTTGCTCCTTGGTCATCATTGTTTTTCTAAATGGAGAGGTCCTAACCCTATTAGCTTCTCTTTGTAAAGATGTCTGTTCAACCCATTGCTCGTTAAAATCGGCCTGTTTTTGATCCCCTTTTTTCCTGGTTTGTTTTTTGTCCTTTTTGTAACTGGTACTAACACTGAATTTGCTGTTTGAATTAACACACTGAGCTGATTTTTCAGGGAGTATTCCACGATATTCCCAAGATCTCCTTCCTGGGGAATCACAACGCCAAACGACACAATGGTGAATTTAGTTTTGTTTCCTCTACATCCCCTTTTTAAAATTCATTTGAACGAACAAATACACATTCAGGCTTGTGCTCATACATTCAATGTATAGAGCCAGTTTGACTTAGTGGTTAGAGTGCCAGACTCAGATCCAGGAGATCTAGGTTCGAATCCTGACTCTGCCATGGAAGCTTGCTGGGTAACTTGGGCCAGTCACACTCTCTCAGCCTGGCCTACCTCACAGGATTGCTGTGAGGATAAAACAGAGGAGAGGAGAATGATGTAAGCTGGTTTGGGTTTCCAGTTGGGGGAAAGGCGGAGTATAAATGGAATAAATAAATCAGTAGTCATTGTTACCAAGTCATAAAAACATAAGAGAAGCCTTGTTGGGTCAGGCCAATGGCCCATCTAGTCCAACACCCTGTCACACAGTGGCCAAAAACACCCAGTGCTGTCAGGAGGTCCAGTAAGCTGTTTACTCTACCAAGGAAACCCAAATCTTCAGGACACTTCACTGCAAAGTCCATACTACTGAAAATTAAGGCACAAACCCATATCTGCTTCAAGGTCCTTTTCTCCTTTAGCAGCGATTATTCCAACAAGTTTTTTCTTCTATCAAAAACCTAACAGTAAAGGTATAATTTGGGGGGAGGTCATCGCCAAGCCTGGCCCCAATGAGTCTTCCCTCTAGGCCTGGGGGGGGGGGGGAGCAGAGTTGAACTGGGAGGCTAAAAGAGCCCTATAGAAGCCCTGCCCCTACATCTCCTTTTACTGACATAAAACAAGGCTTGAAGGCTGCCAATGTTGTTGAAGTTGCCTACCAGCCCCCTCAATGTGTATTGAGATCTCAGAGGGCATTCGTTTCTTAAAGCTACAGGCATTGCTTCTATTATTTTCAAGGGTTTTAAACCCCCTGTGGTGGTGGTGGTTGTTTTTAGATTTCAGATTTTTCTGCAAACCTGGGGCTCTTCTCAGCTTTGTAGAAAGATCTGTCTTGTCTGTATCTAGCCCTAATCTGTAGATTTGAGGCTCCACACTCTATGGCCCCGTTCAAAATTATTTATAATGAGGTCATTTATTTGATCTAAAGAAGAAGGTATCAGTTTTATGACTTCTGTCCAGCACAAAACAGGCGAATGCCACTTAATACATTCAACCAATTAACTGATCTTCAACAAATTTTATAAGTGTGTGTGTGTGTGTGTGCATGTGTGGGTGCATATGTGTGTCCATGTGTATACGTGTGTGTGTGTGAATAAATATGATGAATATAAATACAAGTATTTGTGTTAATTGATCAGTCAACCATAGGGGGAGGACTCTGGCTCAGCGTTAGAGCATCTGCTTGGCACACAGAAGGTCCCTGGTTCAATTCCCAGAATCTTTAATTACAAAGCTCTGGCAGAAGGCAATGTGATAGACCTCTGCCTAAAGCTAGTTTGATGTAGTGGTTAAGAGTACGAACTCTAATCTGGGAGAACTGGCTTTGATTCCCTGCTCCTCCACATGCAGCTGCTGGTGTGACCTCGGGTCAGTCGCAAGTTGTTTCCGAGCTGTTCTCTCATGAGCAGTTCTCGAGAGAGCTCTCTCAGCCCCACCTACCTCACAGGGTGTCTGTTGTGGGAAGAGAAAGGGAAGGAGATGGTAAGCCGCTCTTGAGACTCCAAGCGAAGGGTGGGGTATAAATCCAGTCTCTTCTTCTTCTTCTTCTTCTTCTTCTACCTGAGACACCGGAGATCCACTGCCAGTCTGAGTAGACCATACTGACCCTGATAGACCAGTGATCTGACTCAGTACGAGGCAGCTTCATGTGTGTCCATGTGCTAAATTAAACAGTTCTTCCTATTTAAGCAACAAGTCATTGAAAAGAAGACAATCGAATGCTCAGTTGTAGAAGAGAAAGCATCATAATCATGCAAGAGAAAGCGGTCGCTTTTATTTATTTGCGTTATATATAGCCTGCCTTTTTTGCTGGGTCTCAGGCTGGATTTCACAGAGTGAGTCAAGACACTCAACAGGATAGGACAGGGGTGGGCAAACTGTGGCTCGGGAGCCGCATGCGGCTCTTTCACATATATTATGTGGCTCCCGGCAGGGCGGCTGGGGAAGCTAAATATCATTAGCAAACAAATATCATTGGACAAATTAATATCATTATCAATATCTGCTTTTACCCCTTTTGTTATTATTTTTGGCAGTCTCATTTAATGTTAATAAAAAGCAAATCTCCTTATTTTCCAATAAAAGCAGGTAGTTTTTGTTCACGTCTTGTGGCTCTCAAACATCTGATGTTTATTCTATGCGGCTCTTACGTTAAGCAAGTTTGGCCACCCCTGTTCTAGGTGGCTCTTACGCTGAGCAAGTTTGCCCACCCCTAGGATAGGACATTCAATAAACCATAGTGCCCGCTGACCCAGTTCTGTCACCCGTCAAGTGTTTTTAGGAAGTGGGCGGGGCCAGGTAGGGCTTCTGCCCATCAAGGCCTCTGATTGGCCACTGGAGATTTGATTGGCTGTGCAGATTTTTAAAAAATGATGCTTTGGCAACAGCTGAAACTACAGCACAAGGATCTAGACTGTGTTACTGAAGTTAAGCCGTGGCAGCCATTTTGTGGCTGGCTCCGCCTCCTGTGGCAGCCATTTTGTCACTCCGCCCACCATGCCATGTCAGAATTTGAAATGTGTCACTATCAAAAAGTTTAGGGATTCCTGCAATAATCAATAAGATATGCTTTGGGTCGCAGATCCAAGCAGAAGTCTAAAAAACAGAACCAAAGCGAAGCACAAGTGTTAACTTTGAACAACAGATGTAGACCAATGACAGCCTCAAACAGCAAATGAAAAATTTAAAACATGCTTTTAAGCCTCTGAGCGGCCTTACCAAAGGACTGCCCTCTAATTTGGAGAGATCCTTTCGGAGCGCTGTGCAGTCTGTCTGGGATTTTATCATCCTAAATAATTAGTGTCATCTGCAAAGTGGCTATTCAGAGTTCAGCCCGGACTCCGCATGATTGAGGAATAAATTAAATATAAACCCAGAGTCCTGAAAAGACTCTCAGCTGAGCAAGGGGCTGCTCCCAGCATTTATTTAGGAAAAGGCTCTCTGACTCTATTAGTTTGTAGGCAGCTCTGCCTCAAACCCTAATCCTACACTGTCACTGTTTACAGACTGTGTCCACTTCTCTAATTAACGAAATGTGAGTTAATCGTTTTGTTCTAGAAGACCAAGGTTTAAAGAGAGCCGGTTTGGTGTAGTGGTTAGGAGTGCGGACTCTAATCTGGGAGAACCGGGTTTTGATTCCCCACTCCTCCACATGCAGCCACTGGTGTGACCTCGGGTCAGTTACAAGTTCTCGCAGAGCTGTTCTCTCAAGGGCAGATCTCAAGAGAGCTCTCTCAGCCCTGCCTACCTCACCGGGTGTCTGTTGTGGGGAGGGGAAGGGAAAGGAGTTTGTAAGCTTCTCTGAGACTCCTAGTGAAGGTCGGGGTACAAATCCAATCTCTTCTCTTCTTCTTCTAAATCCCCAG
Source organism: Lepidodactylus listeri (assembly GCA_029233225.1). Lineage (NCBI taxonomy): Eukaryota > Metazoa > Chordata > Lepidosauria > Squamata > Gekkonidae > Lepidodactylus > Lepidodactylus listeri. The sequence continues at coordinate 7,492,703 of JARCFY010000010.1, forward strand.
TCGTCTGTGGAAGCTCACTAGCTCAGGGGTGGGCAAACTGTGGCTCGGGAGCCGCATGCGGCTCTTTCACGTATATTATGTGGCTCCCGGCAGGGCGGCTGGGGAAGCTAAATATCATTAGCAAACAAATATTATTGGACAAATTAATATCATTATCAATATCTGCTTTTACCCCTTTTGTTGTTATTTTTGGCAGTCTCATTTAATGTTAATAAAAAGCAAGTTTGCTTATTTTCCAATAAAAGCAGGTAATATTTGTTCATGTCTTGTGGCTCTCAAACATCTGATGTTTATTCTATGCGGCTCTTATGTTAAGCAAGTTTGGCCACCCCTGTTCTAGGTGGCTCTTACGCTGAGCAAGTTTGCCCACCTCTGTGACTAGCTGATTTTGCCCCACTGCCTAGGGATGCCAACCTCCAGGTAGTGACTGGAGACCTCCCGCTCTTGCAACTGACCTCTGGGTGAAAGAGGCCAGTTCATGTGGAGAAAATGACCACTTTGGAAGGTGGACTCTATGGCATTGTGCCCCACTGAACTCCCTCCCTGCCCCAAACCCCACCTTCCTCAGGCTCCACCCCTCCCAATCTCCAGGTATTTCCCAACCCTGAGCTGGCAACCCTATGTACTGCCTCCAGGCTTCATGTAAATCACAGGGCTGTTGTGAGGATGAGGTGGAGACGAGGAAACCCTATAGACCCTTTCCTGAGCTCCTTGGAGAAAGTGGAGTAAAACTGGAGTTAGAGTTTGCATTTCTGTATGTTGTTTTGCTTGTGAGTGTCTTGGGGCACTTGATTGGGCTCTGTTAGACACAGATTTATTTATTTATTTAACTAGATGGTCCCTCGGTCTGATCCATAATTGCTGCCGAGGCTTTTTTTTGTAGAAAAAGCCCAGCAGGAGCTCATTAGCATAATAGGCCACACCCAATAGCAGCAGCTCGTTAGCATATTAGGCCACACCCCTGACCGCGCAGCTCCCTCCCAGGATCGGCTTCCCCAGGCGCCTCATGGCTTGTGGGGTGCATCGGAAACCCAAGGGAAGGAAGGCAGTTTCTGGATCGGCTTCCCTCCCTGGATCGGCTTGGCTTCCCCAGGAACCCCGCGGCTTGCGAGGTGTCTGGGGAACCCCGGGGGGGCGGGGAGGCTGTAGGAGTGGCCAACTCGGAAGCCAGCTGGGACTCCATTCCTGTGTGTTCCTGCCCAAAAATAGTCCTTATTGCTGCACAGGTCTAAGTAAAATAGCAAAAATGACCCCTTGGCTCCACTGAATTGGCTTTGTTGAACTGTAGCCTGTCCCCCCTCCCTCCAAAAGAACTGGTTTGTCTACTGTTTGGGACATCTGATGGACCACTGGCCTGATGGAGGAGGGTGCGTCGTACATTCGAAGATCTTTTGTTTTTAAGGAGAAGGTGGCACCTTTTTAAATCTCCACAGTATGCATATTGAAGTGTTTACAGTGACTCCACGTCTCACGAGAGCCTCCATTAATCACTTCTGACTCTCGAGTAGGAATTTCGCTTTTCGGGCTGAACGGGTTATTACAGCAGTGGCCGAATCTTTGTACGGCACGTACACACTGATCAGATATGACAGATGGCGGTGTCCGGATCTCTGACTCATCCTTTTGTGTTTCTCGTCTGATGGGCTGTGTCATCGCTGGGGAAATACACTGAAACTCCGCTGTAGGCTCAGCTGCTCCCAGAAAGAAAGGGGGGGGGGGGAAATAAGATTTAACATGCTCAGACAGCTTGGGATTGTGGGTAATAGCTTTGAAACACCAGGAAAACGAGGTGAACGGGAAGATGGACAGTTCGACTTTCAACCGTGAAAAGGGACCGGTCGCGTTATGGGAAGAGAAAACAGTGAGATACTCTTTCAGTTGCTGACGGGAAGTTGTCAGTTTGAGTTGGTTCCCTCAGCCTCTGCAACTTAAAATGCGAAGGGGAAACAGCTAGTCCCCCCAGACATATTAATTACTCGTTGGTTGAAGAATCAAGCATCGACCTGCGTATTTGAACGCCTTTTGCAAACACGACGAGTAGAACATTGTGTTGCCCAGTACACATGGTTTCCACCCGTCGATTCTGAGACTGAGAAGGAAGAAGATCTTGGGGTCGTAGTGCGTAGCTCAATGGAAGTGTCAGCCTGAGGTAAACTCTGTGCTGGGAATTGATAAGGAAGGGTGTCACACGAGCTGGTCAACCCCCCGTCTCGGTCACTGGACTCCGGGCCTGACACGGTCTCAGCCGTCGTGGTGGGTCCCCCACTAGAGGCAGCTAGGGTCTCAGTTGTAGACAGTGCGGGGAGGGGTTTACAGCTCCATGCCCTGCTCACTGCCTGCCCCGGGTGTCTGGCCATCTCTCTCTCTCTCAGCACAGCCTCTGAATTCCATGGGGTGTCAGCAGTCCTCCTCGACCCATCCTTGCTGCCCCCTTTTATACCCTCCTCCTTCCTTCCCCCGCCCTTTCCAGGCCCTACTCTGTATTTAAGTGTTGATGCGGAGCCACTTGTCAGGGCAGTGCTCCTGCTTCCAGCTCCCATACCCTCTGCCCGTCGCTCGGCTCGCCGCCTCTTCCGCCAGAGTGGAGATGAGGGGCTCAGGGCATGGATGAGGAGCTCCGCACCGACTCCATCACGCCCCGGCTCTCAGCCCGCCCACTATGGTTCTCCACCATTTTGCCTGTCGCTCCCCTGGCTCCTCCTTCCACAGTCGTTGGCCGGGGATCTTCCTGTCACCCAGTGAGTGTGGGGGTCAGACCCCCTGGACCTTTCTCTGACAAAGGTGGGGCCGGAAGGGCCACAGACGTCCCTGGAGTCCCACTGCTGGGACAAAGGGATTGAAAATAAATGACCAATATTATAATGCCCCCAAATAGGGGTATGTGCCAACCTCATTTGGAATATGGTATATAGTCATGGCCACCAATATCTCATAAAGGACATTGCAGAGCTTGAAAAAGTACAGACGAGAGCAACCAAGATGATTGGAGGTTTCGGGCACCTTCCCTATAAAGAAAAACCAAAGACTCTGGGACTTTTAAGTTTAGAAAAGAGACAACTAAGGTGGGACGTTTATAAAATGGTGCATGGGGCAGAAAGAGTGAACACAGACATTGCAGAGCTGGGGAAAGTCTCGGGGAGGGCAAGCAAGATGATTGTGGGATTGGAGCCTCTTCCCTAGGAGGAAAGACTGGAGAGTCCGTGACTTTTCAGTTTAGAAAAGGGATGACTAAGGGGGGATATGATTGAGGTTTCTAAATCTATGCATGGGGTGGAGAGAGTTGTCAAAGAGAACTTTTTCTTCCTCTCCCAAAAAGACTAGAACTCGAGGGCCTCCAATGAAGCTGATGGGCAGTAGGTTTAGGACAGACAAAGGGAAATACTACTTTACACCGAGAGTGATTAAAATGGGGAATTCGCTGCCAGAGGATGCAGTGATGGCCACAGGAATAAAAACACCTTTAAAGGGGGATTAGTCAGATTCATGGATGAGAGTTCTGTCAGTAGCAACTAGCAATGGTGACTAAAGAGAACCTTCAGGTTAAGAGGCAATCAGCTTCTGAATCTCAGTGCCAGAAGGCAACCTCAGGAAAAGGCCTCGGCCTCTGTGTCCTGTTGTTGGCCCTCCAGAGGAACTGGTTGGCCCCTGTGTGAGACAGGATGCTGGGCTAGATGGACCCTCACTGTTCTGACCCAGCAGGGCTCTTCTTACGTTCTTAGGAAGGCCTCGGCCTCTCTGCCCTGTTGTTGGTCCTCCAGAGGAACTGGTTGGCCCCTGTGTGAGACAGGAGGCTGGACTAGATGGACCACTGGTCTGATTCAGCAGGGCTCTCCTGATGTTCTTAGGAAGGCCTTGACCTCCCTGCCCTGTTGTTGGCCCTCCAGAGGAACTGGTCGGCCGCTGTGTGAGACAGGATGTTGGACTAGATAGACAACTGGTCTGACCCAGCAGGGCTCTTTCTATGTTCTTAGGAAGGCCTCGGCCACTATGCCCTGTTGTTGGCGAAAGGAACTGATTGGCTACTCTATGAGACAGGATGCTGGACTAAATGGACCACTAGTCTAATACAGGAGGGCTCTTCTTATGTTCTTAGGAAGGCCTCAGCCTCTCTGCCCTGTTGTTGGACCTCCAGAGGAACTGGTTGGCCACTGTGTGAGACAGGACGCTGGACTAGATGGACCACTGGTCTGATCCAGGAGGGCTCTTCTTAAGAGCATCTGTCTGTCCATACGTTCCACTGTAAGTCAGCTAGTAATGAGAAAACAGGTGATTCAAGTGCATGCAAGAGTTGGTCTAGAACATTTGCTGTCTCCTCTGAATATATAGACTCAGATCCAGAGTACTGTGAGTGGAGTTTTGCTCCCCCCCCTCCCCCCCCCAAATCCATTTGCTGTCTCCCTGGATTTGCTGTAGACTTCACCTTTTGGGATCAGGGAACAGCATGGAATGTGGAACAGTAATCAACGTAAAACCCCTTCTCTGTTTGTATGAGCAGCAATTCCATCCCACTTGCACAAGGACTGGTGGGGGATCCGTCCCTGCAATCTGTTGCATTTGCGAAGACAGATGAATCTGAGATCTGCTCATTATTTATGCCACCGCACATACTTTGTGAGACGGGCTCGGTTCCCCCGCGGGTGTCATAGTCCCTCCCTTTTTTATATATTAATTGTGCTTTAAAAGCAAATTTAGTTGATTCCGTTTTGATCGTACGTTATAAAAAATTAGACCGGATTGCCTTCTGATTAAGAACGCCATCATTTCCTCGAAGTGCTCACACGTGTGACATCATAAAGCGTGTAATTGAGTTAAGATACCAATAACAGGTAGCGAAACGATTATTAATGATCAAACGGGGGGAAGCGCTTTTGAGATTTTCTCCGCGTTCCTATTCATCTGATTGCTCGGTGCCATTAGCTGCAAAAAGGGGACGTTCCCAGCGAGCGGAATGAGCTTCCTGCACAGGGCAATCACTTGTCATCATTCCCCAGTCCTGCGAGGCCGCAGAGAGATGCGGCAGTCTGTGGCCGTTTCCCCCGTGCCCAGATCAACAATGCGTGAACTCAGACTGAAGGCTATTAAAAAGAATTCCGCGGCTGATCATTTTCTAATGGTGTTTGCTTTAATGAAGTGGTGCAGTGTTTGAAGAGAAATGAGGTTCACCTTCCACTGCATTACTTTCCATAAAAAAGGTAAAGGTTTCCCTTGCTCGAAAGCCAGTTGAATATCCGACTCCAGGGGGTGGTGCTCATCGCCATTTCCAAGCCAAAGAGCCAGCGCTGTCCGATGACTTTTCCGTGGACATGTGGCTGGCATGACTAAACGCCAAGGCGCACGGAACACTGTTAGTTTCCCACCAAAGCGGTACCTATTTATCTCCTTGCAATTTCTTGCTTTCAAACTGCAAAAAGAAAATTCCTTGGACTTGGAAACTTTAGTGGGTTGGGGAGATCCTAGTGGAATCCTTATGCGCTTCTGTGATACCCCTCCATCACTCACACAGGGGGCCTACCACCCTCTTTCAGACCAACACGGCTGACCACCTGGATTTTATAGAAGAAGAGAGGAGAAGAAGAGATTGGATTTATACCCCGTCCTTCACTCACTTGGAGTCTCAGAGCGGCTTACAAACTCCTCTCCCTTCCCCTCCCTACAACAGACACCCTGTGAGGTAGGTGGGGCTGAGAGAGCTCTGAGACAACTGCCCTTGAGAGAGCAGCTCTAAAAGAGCTTGTGCCTGAACCAAGGTCACACCAGCAACTGCATGTGGAGGAGTGGGGAATCAAACCCGGTTCTCCCGGATTACAGTCTGCGCACTTAACCACTACACCAAACTGGCTCTCACAATAGCCTATTAGGACTCACTAGACTTGCACCTACTAAGATGCTATTGGATAGCCTTAGCTTAAGGACACCGTTGCCAGCTCTGGTTTGGGAACTACCAGGAAATTTGGGGGTTGGAGCCTGAGGAGGGTGGGGTTAGGGAGAGGAGGGACATCAATGGGGTATAATACTATAGAGTCCATCTTTCAAATTGGCCATTTTCTCCCAGTGAACTGATCTTTGTCACCTGGAAATCAGATGTAATCCCAGGAGATCTCCAGCCGCCACCTGTAGGTTGGTAACTCTACAGGGCCTATAGAAGCAGCATTTTATTGTATCGTCTTAGTCATTTTGCAGTGAATAGCCCGAGGCTCTCGGGGGGGGGGGGGTGAGTCAGGCTAAAATTCTAGATAAATATTGTTCAGCACTGGAATGTCAGAACTCCCCGCCTTTGTTGTGGTCGTTCAGTCGCACACTCGAGTCCGACGCTTTGCGACCCCGTGGACCACTTCCCGCCAGGCCCTCCTGTCTTCTGTCGTGTTCCAGAGTTTGCTCAATTTCATGTTCGTTGCTTCGATGACACTGTCTAACCATCTTATCCTCTGCCGTCCCCTTCTTCTTTGACCTTCAGTCTTTCCCTGCATCGGGGTCTTCTCCAGGGAGTGCTCCCTTCTCATTTGGTGGCCAAAGTATTTGAGCTTCAGCTTCAGGATCTGGCCTTCCAGGGAACAGTCAGGGTTGATTTCTCTTAGAATTGACTGATTTGATCTCCTTGCAGTCCAAGGGACTCTCAGGAGTCTTCCCCAGCACCGCAATTCAAAAGAATCTATTCTTCGGCACTCAACCTTCCTTCTAGTCCAACTCTCGCAGCCATACATCCAGGGGTCCGTTGGAGCGGGAGCGCACAGGAGCGCAGCTCCGGGAGTGAGAAGCCCAGGGGGCGGGCACATGTCCAAGCCCCGCCCCCTCCTCGGCTTCCCCGAGCAGTGCAGAGGTGCAGCGCCCCGGGGAAAGCCCTGCTAGGGTCTTTATTGATTTTAATGTTTTGTTTTAATATTGATAATTTTATCATTGTTCCTTTTATGACTGTGTGCTGCTTTTCCAGAGATTTGCTCAAGGTGGCATATAAATTTTCTAAGTATACCATTTTTTATCTGGGCACATGACACATAAGTACTGGAGAACTTTCACCAACGCTTCAGCAGCTTCCACCCCATCAGTTTGGTGTAGTGATCAGGAGTTGGACTCTCATCTGGGAGAACTGGGTTCGATTCCCCACTCCTCCACATGCAGCTGCTGGTGTGACCTTGGGCCAGTCACAAGTTCTCTCAGAGCTGTTCTCTCATGAGCAGTTCTCAAAAGACCTCTCTCAGCCCCACCTACCTCACAGGGTGTCTTGTTGTGGGGAGGGGAAGGGAAAGGGATGGGTGGTGCACATGTCCTGGGTATCTCAAGTCTACTTGAAACCTGGTGGTTTCAAGGGAGCAGGAAGAGAATGAGGGTGTGTTCTTTACGCTTATTTTTATTGCACAAAGTATTGGATGGGGAAGGGAATGGAGGAAGAGCAGGTCAGTTTCACTCACCTGTGGAGTGGAGCCTGAGGAGTGGGTGTTGCCTTCTGACACACTTCCGGTATGTTAGGGGGTGTGGCATATGCAAATGAGTTATGCAAATGAGTTATGGTAATGAGCTCCTGCACCTCTTTTTCTATGAAATGACCCCTGCATACATCACTACTGGGAATACCATGGCTTTGACCATACGGACTTTTGTTAGCAAGGTGATGTCTCTACTTTTTGTTATACTGTCGTGGTTTGCCATCGCTTTTCTTCCAAAGCCTTTGACAGGAAAACAAAACTTGCGTGGTTTTTTTAAATTTGACTTCCAGATGTTTTTCTTTGTTTCCCGAGTGCTTTATCCTTAAGTCTTCCTTCCACGGCACTGTTCAGAAAATCCCTTCGTAATTACCTTTGTTGTAGGATCTTCTGCTAATTCTACCAGTTGCCATGAACACCAAGGTTAGTTCCCCCCCCCCCAATTTCCTGTTAATATTTCAGTCTATTAGCTGTGAGGAATACAGACTAAACCGAGTAAACAGGAAGTCAGGATTTCCCCCCACAAAGGTTTCCTGACTCCAAGTGAAAATTGACAATACGAACCTGTCCTTTAATTTTGAAAGCCCCAATTCTGCTACCTGGTATCATGGGTAATGAAATGCAAATAGCCACAATGTATGGAAAAGGAAGGACATAGCTGAATACATTAAGCGCTGATGGATGTAAATCATTACTTTACATACGGTGGCTCAATCTGGAAAGCGGTAGATAAAAAGAAATTGAATATTTAAAGGGAATCTCCAGAAATGCGAGGGGCGAAGAAAGTTTCAGTAAGTTGTTGTTGTGGTTGTCGTTTTTAAAGTGTGATGTTAAGCTTTTGAGGTCTGAAATAAGGTCAATGTGTTGTCTTCGCCTTCTGTGTTATTTCTGGCTTCCGTTTCGGCAGATCCCCTGTTCATGCGGAGTGGTATAGGATCACCAGGTGTATAATATTGACCCTGTTAGGTTGTGCGGTGCTTTTATCCACAGAAAGCTGTTGAAATGGGGAGAGAGCTTCAGAAAGTCGGTCAGATATATAGCCTTCCTCCCCCTCCCCCAAATCACAAGGCGTTTTTTGTCAGTTTTCTTGCTTTCTGTTAGTTCCCTTGTTTTTATAGCAGGGATCGGAGATAGTGCAACAACAAGAAGAAAGAACATCAAATAATACTCTGTCGTCTGTATCAGGTCCCCAGTTTTCGTTAGGGGAAAAACAAGATGGGGAATGCAGACAGAGAAAATAGCTGCTGGGCAGAGATATATCATCCTTGTAAATGCATATAAAATGTATAATAAAGGCACAGAATTGGTTCTGCCAAATGGACAACTCTAGGGCCGAGGGCAGACTGGCGTTTTGACCCGATATAGGTCCGTTTTACAAGCGGATTAAGAAAGCCCGTTCAGACGGCCACAGCTGCCCGGTCCCGAAGCACTTTCATCCCGCATTAAAAGGGTATCTGGGGAAACTGGTGTCAAGCCTTCTGGGTGCGCGTTCATCCTGCTTCCTGGCAGTGTGGACGCAAATAAGCCATGCATCAAGTGGCGCTGGTAATGTGAACCCATTGTTCCAGCTGCTGCACCCATGCGCCTCTGTGCCCGTGCGCATAAGTGTGGGTAGGCAAAACGGACCAAAGCCACGTGCCACTGCGGCGCAGCTGCCAGGGGCCACCCCCACAGGGTGAACGCTCCATTCCGCCTCCTCCCCAGTATGGTCCCACATCCGCCTCTGCAGTTCGCACAGAAAGCCCCATGACAACTCGGCCCCGGGGCATTTTGCCCCGCTTCTCTTGCGCTTCAGTTTCCCAGTCCGTCCTCAGCCTAGGAATCTACAGGATATTCTAGAGCATTTGTGCCTATTGTATGGCAAGATGAGAACCTGAAATTTTCCTACATAAACTTGGAGACAAACATGCATGGCTTGAATAGGCACCCCACTTAGAATTGCCAGCATCCATGTGGGGCCTGGAGATACCCTGCTTTTACTACTGATCTCCAGACAATACAGATCAGTCCCCCTGGGGAAAATGGCTGTTTGGGAGGGTGCATTGTATGGCATTATACCCACCTGAGGCCCCTCCCCAAATACCATCATCCCAATGTTCCCTCCAAGCTGGGTTAGTGTGAGCTAGCTCACAGTTTTTAAGCCTCTGGCTCACACACTTTTGTCTTTGCTCAGGAAGGATGGCTCCAGAACAAACGAATTTATGCAACAGCCACATTGCTCACTCACAACTTGAATGCCAGGAGCTCACAAAGTAGAATTTTTGGTCACAAGAATCCACCGCTTAGAGCGAGCATTGCACCCAGACTTCACCCCCGAATTTCCAGAACTGGCAAGCGTAACCCCAGTATACCTATGTGCTCCTTTGGGACAGATGTACAAACTGCCAGACTAAGTCTTACCGAGGAACAACTAGTTCTTCTGAGAAGAGGCAGCTTTCCAGAATGCTGGTTGGTTGGTTCTTACGGCTGCTATGAGCCCATTCCACCATCCAAGCAGTGCCCAAACATCTTTAAAAATTGAGTGATTTTTTTTAAAAGGACAGCGAATAAACATGTAAATAAATAAAGACAGGGACAAAAATCCACGCTGGAGTCAGAATCTGGGGAACAGTAAAATAGGGGAGAAGCAGGGTTTGACCCACTGAAGAGAAACCTGCCCTTTTGAATAGAAGTCCCCCTGATTTCAGCCGAAGAGGTACCATTTTGTTGTTATGTTTAACCCTCTCATTGAAACCAATCAGGGCTCATTTTGTAGCAGGAGCTCCTTTGCATATTAGGCCACTCCCCCCCTAATGTAGCCAATCCTCCAAGAGCTTACAGAGCTCTTCTTACAGGGGCTACTGTAAGCTCTTGGAGGATTGGCTACATCAGGGGTGTGTGGCCTAATATGCAAAGGAGCTCCTGCTACAAAATGAGCCCTGAAACCAATGATCTATAAATGTTCACATCTTGGGTCGGATTGTGCCTGAGGTTCTTTCCACTTAAGAAGCTGAAGACTTGTCCCAGGTTCAGGTCTTCATCTGATGTTCCTATTCCATTGTGTGTATCTAAAACAATGTGACATCGCCCTTCATTCTGGAGGCTAATAGTTCTCTCTCTTCCCTCTCTCTCTCTTTTGATGTGAAATAATTATATGAATTGGGTCGTCATGTATGAAGGCCTCTGCATAGAAAGTTAGGGTTTTCCAGGTTAAGAACCTAAGAACATAAGAGAAGCCAGTGTTGGATCAGGCCAGTGGCCCATCCAGTCCAACACTCTGTCACACAGTGGCCTAAAATACCAGGTGCCATTGGGAGGTCCACCAATGGGACCAGTTGGGGAACTCTTGGAGATTTGGGGGCAGAGCCTAGTGAGGGTAGGGTTGCCAAGTCTGGGTTGGAAAATACCTGGAGACTTTGGGGGTGGAGCCAGGAGAAGGTGGGGTTTGGGGAGTGGAGGAGCCTCAGCATGGCTCAATGCCATAGAGTCCACCCTCCAAAGCAGCCATTTTCTCCAGGGGAGCTGATCTCTGTCAGCTGGGGATCAGTTGTAAAAGCAGGAGATCCCCAGGCCCCACCTGGAGGCTGGCAACCCTAAGTGAGGGTGGAGTTTGGGGAAGGCAGGGACCTCAGTGGGGTACAATGCTATAAGAGTCCACCCTCCAAAGCATCCCTTTTCTCCAGGGGAACTGTTCTGTGTAGTCTGGAGATGAGCTGTGATTCCAGGGGATCTCCAGGCCCCACCTGGAGGCTGGCATCCCTATCTCCAAGTGATCCCGCTTCCCCCTCATGTTCTTGCTCTATTCAGTCAAATTAAATGGGGACGGGCTGGGTTCATAAAGTATTTTTTTCCCCCCTGCATGCAGCTTCTGTTCCATCATTTTTATTCAATCGTAAAACATTTTTTAATATATTGCCTTGCAAATACAGCGGCTGATTTTCTTCCGGCCGAGGTAGGGAAGAGGCTGTTTGAAATTTCGCCCAGATGTCTGCCTAATTGATCACGCTTGTTAGATTTTTATTTCATGCTAGCCAACTGCCCTCCTGAGGACGGTGTGCATAAGTCGGGACACAAAATAACAACGGTATCTTTTCAGTTGGAGAGTCAGCGTTCGGCATGGATGCTGTTTTTTGTAACTGTGGCTTCTTCCCAAAGGGACTGTCATCAGCACATAGTTAAAGGACAGGATGAGCTTGAGAAAATCATTGTTTTTTGTGGCTTGGTTTGTTTGTCTGACAGTTGTTAAGAAGGAGCATTTTGGTTTTTCAAAAATTTTAAAAGGGAAACCTCTGGCTATCAACCATCCGTAGCACTGAGTTCCTTTAGTCAAAGGCAGAAACGAGTTGTGTTGCTAAATATAACTGATGTATCTGAGCACTTTGAAAGCATTCTACTAAATACCCCGGATACATTTTCTGTTCCCTCAGGCCGTATCATATGATCAATTGTGGCGTTCTGGCCTGACCTAATTATTAACAATGCTAATGAAAGGAAACAGAGGGGGAAAAAAACATGTATTGGAAGGTTAATAGGCCATCCAGAAAGCGATATTAGCACAATCAATCCTTAATTATGATGATTTCTCATAATATTGGATTACCTGAAAAGGTATTTCTTGGAAGGGAATGAAGCAGATAAATTGATTTCATCAAACAAATTAGCCTCACAGATTTCCTTGGGTGATTTTGTAGCTGGCTATTACACCTCAGTGCTCCAGTCTAGAAAGGTACTTCTCATCAAAGCTTTTTGTAAGAATGAGGATATAGACCATTGTTTGGGGGGGGAAATGGGAAATTCCTAGAGATTTAGGGGCAGATTCCAGAGTGAGGAACTTCAGCAGGGTATAATGCCATAGAGTCCACCCTCCAAAACAGCCATTTCCTCCAGGAGAACTGGGGATGCCATAGAGTTGCCAAGTGTTCGGAACTCACCGGCGGGGGGGAGTCCTCCTCCGTCTGGGAGTTCCTCATGGCGCGCACGCCCAGCGACATCACCAGAAGTGACGTCAGCACGTTGGGGGCATTGCCAGAGTGTCACCCTGGCAATGCCCCCAACGTGCTGACGTCACTTCCGGTGACGTCATTACGTCATCCTCGCTGGACGTCTTCGGGGGTGGGGTTCCCCCCGCCGGCCAAATGCTGGCCGGCGGATCGGGAACCCCTTTAGCGGGGGATCCCCCACCCCCCGGGCTGACTTGGCAGCCCTAGGATGCCAGCTTCCAGGTCTGGTGGTCCCGGGCCCAAAGAACATCCATCTTGCCTCAACTAGTGGGACAGGCTCTCTATTGAGATCAGGACCCTGTGGGACTCCTTCAGTTCCTCGGGGCCTGCAAGATGAGGTTTTTCTGACAGGCCTTCGGATGAGGCAGCGGGCATCCATATATGGCCTCCTGGAGAATCTGTCACCCATCCAATAACAGTTAGCCATTACCAATGGGCCAGGGAACCTCTCGCAGCCAGTTAATCTCTGTGTGAAAGGTGTCTCCCATCTTAATGTTTATTATGTGTTTTAAATTTTTAACAGTTTTATTGTATTACTGGAATATTGTTACCTGCCCAGAGCCTGCTTGCGGGAAGTGCGGGCTATAAATACAATAAATAAATCTGGCAACCCTAGTCCCATATCCCTCACCGGTGAGCAGCCCTAAGGAGAATCAATCTCTGTAGTCCCGAGATCAGTTTTCATAGAAAGAGAAGTGCAGGAGCTCATTAGCATAACTCATTAGCATAACTCATTTGCCTATGCCACACCCCCTGGCATCACTGGGAGTGTGTCAGAAGGCAACACCCACCGCTCAGGCTCCACCCCAAAAATCTCCAGGTATTTCCCAACTCAGAGCTGGCAAGCCAGCTTGACACTTTGACTAAAGACACTTTAGGTTTCCTTTGCTCTTGCAGGGAAGCTACCCTACAACAAGCGTGAAAACACAGGTCAAGTCAGTATGCTTTTGCTTCTTTCCACAGTACATCACCGTATGTTGTTACTCCCGGAACGGCGTTCCTGTGCATTCCGGCTCAAAATGACCCCTGGTTGTAATTCCAGCAGATCTCCAGGCCCCTCCTGATGATTGTCAACTGTATTCATTGGTTTTCAGTCCGCAGCATCATTGGAGTTCTAGCATCCCCCCTCCCCCCCGGTAAATACCTGCTGGTTAAGTAGTAACCGCTGGTTCGCTAGTCATAAGCAAGGCGATGTGAATCACTGTGAATTAAATAGCCGAAAGGCTCATTTAGATTCTTAAGTAGATTGGCTAAAGCCTCCAACTGGCATACTCCTCTCTAATCTTGGAGGCATGGTCCACTTCCAGTTGCAATCTATTATCCATTTCAACGTCTGTCGCTCTTGGTCTGTTCCGTGCCCTTGTATTCCAACACTTGCAGCCCAATCCGGACATGTTGGTTTTGATTAAAGCGCTTGGCTTAAAATGTGCCTGTGTCAGGAACAAATTGGATGAGTGGCACAGTGGAAGAAATGACTGTTTATTCAGAGCTGGCAACGGTTGACCCCGGGTTTTGCTGTCGCGTAATTCTACAGCGTGAATGTATGACTTAGCTGCAGTCAGAATATGGGTGGAGAGGTGGAGTTCATTAAAGAATATAGATTTGTCTTCACACAATCGTCCCTAGCAAATAAATAAAACACTTTTTGGGCCCCTGCATCCATGAAATCGGTGTATTTAATAAATATTTCCTCGTGGCCACCCTAAATCAGGATTTCCTGGGTTTTTTCATTTTAAATAGAAAGTTTTGGGGAGGATGAGAGATTGAATTGGATCACAAATGTGCCTCATCCCTAGGGATGCCAGCCTCCAGGTGGGACCTGGGGATCCTCCAGAATTACAGCTCATCCCCAGACTACAGAGGTCAGCTCACCTGGAGAAACTGGATGCCTTTGAAGGTGGACTTTGTGGCATTGTACCCCACCGAGGTCCCTGTCCTCCCGAGGCTCCACCCCCAAATCTCCAGAAGTTTCCCAACTTGGAGCTGGCAACCCTACCCCACCCCACTGGTGGCCAGGGGGGACCTCACATCCCTACACCATCACATTTTCTTGACCTAAATCATACTCTAAATCTTAATCTAAAAGATATCGGCATGGATCCTATGCTTCGTTTCTGTTTGCACAGCACTGTTTTGTGTTGTGAGGCATTCTTTTGCTGTGGATCACATTTCTCTGACCCTCCGTGGCCCCACTCACTCGTGACCTGCATTTCTCAACGAGCTCAAGATCTCCAAGCACCACGAGACTGCTTTTGCATTTGACAAAAACAAACAAACAAAGTTGAAATCTGTGCGAGTATTTTAATAACGCGTCCATGGACTATCTGGGGTATTCATCAGGAAAGCTGAAATTCATGGGGAATTGGCTATCACAGATTTTGAAACGATCTCGTCAGACCTCAGAAGCTAAGCAGGGTCGGCCCTGGTTAATATTTGGATGGGAGGCCACCAAGGAATTCTGGGGTCACTACACAGAGGCAGGCAATGGCCAACCACCTCAGAATGTCTCTTCCTTTGAGAACCCTCTGGGGTCGCCAGAAGTCAGCTGTGACTTGATGGCCCTTTCTACCACCTGTCTAGGATGATGCCATAGTTCTGAGGTGCTCCTCCTCACGTAACATATCGATTTATGCTTTTCACGATTTAACGGATGTAGGATATAAACAGGGGCAGTGGATGTGGCTCTGATTTGGATGGCCTGGCTAGCCCAGTCTCATCAGACATCAGAAGCTGAGCAGAATTGGTACTTGGTAGGGAGACCGCCAAGGAAGGCTCCACAGAGGAAGACAATGGCCAACCCCCTCGGTTTCTCACTTGTCGTGAAAGCCCCTTGTTGGAGTTGCTATAGATCGGTTGCAACTTGATGGTACTTTATAGTCACACATCAAGAGCACTGGTATTCTCCTGGTTCAGGTCAAAACCAAAAATCCAGCACACTCATTTGCCAAAGCACTGTGGGTTAAACACAACCCCAGTATTATCATATGAGTATCAAGAGGCCCAAAAACATAGTTGCTGTGTTGCAGTCTTGAATCTTATGCTGAATGTGTCCTCATTGGTCACGTTGCTGGGGGGGGGCACAACAGTGGGAGGGCTTCTAGTGTCCTGGCCCCACTGCTGGACCTCCTGAGGGCACCTGGTGTTTTTGGCCACTATGTGACAGAGTGTTGGATTGGATGGGCCATTGGCCTGATCCAACATTGGCTTCTCTTATGTTCTTATGTTCTCATGTCAGCCTCTTCCTCACAACAATCCAATCCTGTAAACTCTGCAACAGTCTCCTTTGAAATGGAAATACTTCACTTTCAGCTGGTGAACTGTGACGAGTGTGTTTGGAGAAAACACTGTCCATTAGAAATCCAGTTCTCACACGAAAAATTCGTTGGTAGCGATTTTCGAGGGGTCACCATGTTGGTCTGAAGTAGCAGAACAGAGTTCGAGTCCAGTGGCACCTTGAAGACGAATAAAGTTTTGTTCACGGTATAAGCTTTTGTGTGAAAGCACACTTCTTCAGAAAGCTTATCCTCTGATTATATATAATTCTGTTTTCACCATAGACTCTCCTGAGCATTCCACATGTTCCAAAATCAGTTGGCTCCCTGATGTGTCACTCAGAAGCTGTCCCTATCCACTGGCTGTGAGTACTCACATGCCACTGGCATTGATCAGTTCCCCTGGATAAAATGGTGGACTCTGTGTCCTTATACCCTGCTGAGATGCCCCCTTCCCCATGACAGCCAATGTGACATGGCAGTCAGGGCTTCAGAGCACAGAGTAGAGGCTGCAGGTGGGGGGGGGAGATGGAAAGCTGAACAGTGAGGGGGAAATTAAGGTAGGTTGATTCTTGGCTGGGAAAGAGAGAGGGTTGCCAACTCCAGGTGGGGAATTCCTGGATATTTGAGGGATGGAGCCTGGCAAGGATGAGGTTTGAGGAGGGGTGGGGCCTCAGACAGGTACAATGCCATAGACTCTGCCCTCCAAACCAGCTGTTCCCTCTTGGGGAACCACTGTTGTCAATCTCCAGGTGAGGGCAGGAGATCACTCAGAATTACAACTGCTCTTCAGGTAACAGAGATCAGTTCCCCTGGAGAAAATGATGGACTCTGTGTCATTATACCCTGCTGAGTGCCCAAGGCCTTGACACTCTCCCAGAGCCTCTTTCTAGAGCCCGTTGTATTTATTTCCACAACGGGCCTTATTCCTAGTACCGTGAATAAAACGTTGCTGGTCTTAAAGGTGCCACGGGACTCAAACTTTGTTTTAGTAGAGATTTGTTACGGGTGGACATGATGAAGCTGTTCCACAGCACTGGAGGTGGAGTAGGTGCCCTAGTTATTCTTCTCAGAGGGAGGAATATTGCCCCCTTCATCTTTTTGATTATACATCTGGATTGGCAAACTGTTTTTCTCCAATGTTTCGACAATGAGCCAAGAAATCCCATCATAACGCTGAAACAAATGTTGACAATGGATTGTCGAGCAGTGCAATGCTATGCTGATTGAGTTTGGTTGGCTTAGAATGAAGTAATTTCTGCCCTGGATTGCCCAGTCATTCAACTTGACTAGCAACTGCAGCCATACTAACAAGTATGCAATCAGTCTTTTGACTATGGTCCATTCTGCATCTGGCATTCGTTCCACATTTCCTCGGCACTCGACCTGGTTCCCCCTTGCTTCGAAATATTTGTTTTCATTGCATTGTCTCGGATCCTGGTTTCGGCATCGGCTACCCATTAAGTCCCGTGTCAGCTTGCCATCTATTTTGTTCTCAACTCTTGCTCCTGCATTGGTATGCAGATATCCCTGTGTCAGTAGATGCCTTGGTGGTCATCAGCTGCCTAGGAGATGCTTTGGATGGTGGATCGCACCCAACTGAGCCAAGTAATTCATGGCAAGGTGATAAATACAGAGGGGGAAATAGGGGCGGGGAAACTGATGGAGATCAATGAAGCCATGTCAAGTTGTCTGCTTATTGTTCCCTTCGAATCAGAAGCAGAGGAAGGAAAAGGTGCAGCTCAAAACCACACTGAGATACTCTGGGGCAATGCCCTACTGACTGTGAAGTCACCCCTGAATGGCCATAAATCTTTGGAGAAGGTACAAAGAAAGTGAAAGCAGTATGCAGTGTAGAGGGAGATTAAAGTCCTGACGTGGCAGTGGAAAAACTGGGATGAAACAGATGGGTGCAGAATCAGCTTACGTTGAGTAGGTTGGTAGTGCTAGTACCACAGCGTTCTTCTAACCATTTGGACACCCATGACACAATGGGCTTTTTTAATGATCTATCTGCATGGGCAAGAGGATGTTCCAGTCATTTAAAGCTGAAAAGTGACTCGGTGTTGTAACTCGATTGGTCCATGAAAAGTAAGACTATTGTGTGAGAATCCAGAGCCAAAGTCTTCTTTGGGGCATCTGTCGTGCTCTTGAACGTTTTCAGATGTGTATGGCCGATAGGATTCTGTTTGCTTTTATTGCAACCCAAATGAGTTAAATTTTCACCCTGGCCAATTTAGTAGATAGGCAGCAAATCTGAACTGCCTTTGGGGGGATTATGGGAAAGGATAAAACGTTCTGAAGTCCTTCTTCTTCTGTGTGTTCGCCATGTCATTCAATGCATCTCTTAACTAGGTGGGCATCCCATTTACCCATTCTTTCTTTGGTTCATGGATAAATCTCTCACTTCACTGAAACCGTTCCAACACAATGGATGTGTGATATCCAAGCTGCCCTGGAGAAGACTGGCTGTCTCTGTGTTTATATCAGTGGCGGCTCCACAAGTGTTTGATAATTTATTGACCGCTGAAGTCTCTCATTTGCATCCAGTTGGTTGAAAATCACCAGCATGGCGCTCAGCGTTAACCTCTGGTGCATTTTCGGAAAGCAGGCACACTTCTGCAAGGCAGGTTGTTGTCCAGTTTACGTAGTTCTGGAGGTCGGGTGAAAACAAAAAATGGAATCCGCTTCTGCCATTGTGATGTTTCCTTCAGAGGTTCTGTCGTGCTCTGGTGGTGGAAAGCGCCATTGAGTTGCACCCGACTTATAGCGACCCTGTAGGGTTTTCAAGGCAAGAGGCAGTTGGACAGTCAGACGGTCAGTCACTTTGCCATTGCCTGCCTCTGTGTAGCTACCCTGAAATTCGTTAGTGGTCTCCTGGCCCATAAAGGAGGGGGGGATGGTGCATGCCCCGCCCTCTTCCCTCCTACAAGATTTAAAGGGCCCTCCAGCTGATCAGTGGGTCACATGCTCTCCGTCGATGACCTTCTTCTTCTTCAGTTTGGTGTAGTGGTTAAGTGCGTGGACTCTAATCTGGGAGAACCGGGTTTGATTCCCCACTCCTCCCCTTGCACCTGCTGGATGACCTTGGGCAAGCCATAGCTCTGTACCAGCTGCTCTCTCAAGGACAGCTTGGGAAAGAGCTCTCTCAGCCCCACCTGCCTCACAGGGTGTCTGTTGTGGGGAGGGGAAGGGAAAAAGGAGTTTGTAAACCGCTCTAAGACTCTTAAGTGAGTGAAGGGCGGGATATAAATCCAATCTCTTCTTCTTCTTCTTCTTCTTCATTTTCTTCTTCTTCCTCTATAGGTACATATTTTTTTAAAATTTGTTAATTGTTCTGGGTGATGTACATCATTCATAAAAACTTCAGGAGAAAACAATTAAAATTAATAACACGTTTCAAATACATTAATTTGTCCCATTTCAGACTGCTGGCCACTTCACAGGCAGGGGAGAGGAGGATAAAGCAGATATGAGAAGCAACTGGAGCGGAAAGGGTGCGAGGTATGATGGAAACCGTTGCTTTTCTCAACCAAAGGCCCGGCGAACACCTCTGCCTTACAGGCCCTGCAAAACTGCACAAAGTCCCGCAGGGCCATGGCGTCATTTGGCAGAGAGTTCCACCAGGTCAGAGCCAGGACCGAAAAGGCCCTGGCCCTGGTTGAGGACAGCTGGTTAGCTTTAGGCCTGGGGACCACCAGAAAGTTGTTATCTGAAGAGTGTAACATTCTTCCAGGAACATAATGGAGGAGATGGTCTAGAAGGAGGAGGAGATTAGATTTATACCCCACTCTTCACTCAGAGTCTCAGAATGGCTCACAAACTCCTTTCCCTTCCCCTCCCCACAACAGACACCCTGTGAGGTAGGTGGGGCTGAGAGGGCTCTTTTGAGAACTGGTCTTTCCAAAACAGCTCTGACAGAAGTATAGCTTGCCCAAGGTCATCCAGCAGCTGCAAGTGAAGAAGTGGGAATCAAACCTGGTTCTCCCAGATTAGAGTCCGCACACTTAACCACTATACCAAACCTAGATACATCGGTCTCTGACCACTCAAGTCCTTGTGGGTCAATACCAAAACCTTGAACTTGAGTTTTTGCTCAGATATCAGAGCATTGCTCTAACGTTGCCAACATGATGACATCACTTCCGGTGCATACTGGAAGTGATGTTGCCATGTCGTTGGTGACATAGCTTAGGCCTCCTACTCTCTCGTAGTAAGTCAGGGGCGGGGCTTGGGGTGGGGGGATGCCCCACCTCCACCAGAGGAGCTGGCAACCCTATCTGGAGGTCTCCTGGAATTTCAACTGATCCCCAGACTACAGAGATCAGTTCCTCTGGAGAAACTGGCAGCTTTGGAGACTGGACTGTACAGTATTGTATCCCACAGAGGTCCTTCCCATCCCCAAACTCTGCTGTCTCCAGGCTCCACCCCCCCCCAGATCTCCAGAAATTTCCTAACCCAGAGTTGGCACTGGGGGAAGAAGAAGAAGAAGAGAAGAAGAGATTGGATTTATACCCCGCCCTCCACTCCCCAAGGGAGTCTCAGAGCGGCTTACAAACTCCTTTTCCCTTCCCCTCCCCACAACAGACACCCTGTGAGGTAGGTGGGGCTAAGAGAGCTCTTTCCCAAGCTGTCCTTGAGGGAACAGCTGGTACAGAGCTATGGCTTGCCCAAGGTCATCCAGCCAGGTGCAAGTGGAGGAGTGGGGAATCAAACCCGGTTCTCCCAGATTAGAGTCCGCGCACTTCACCACGACACCAGACTGGCTCTCTGGGAGAGCGGGGCAAGGGTGAAGCACGCCTAATCGTGGTTCTACCGGGCAAGGTTCATTTGGAACAACTGATAATATACTGTATCCTGCCTTTCTTTGTGTTTTGTATCAGTGAAAGTTCTTTGTGTTTTGTATCAATGAAAGACTATTTCAGAATAAGTGAAGAGAGAAAAGCCACAGAATAATTGCAGGCAACAAAGAGCTGTAATCGTGTGTGTACAGAGCTCGAGTATGTGTGAGAGTCAGGTAGGAGGTTTATTAATACGCAAGAGGACATTTGTTTTCATTCTTATTTCCTTCGTTCATATCTGCCTTTCTCCCTAGACAGTTTGGTGTAGTGGTTAAGTGCGTGGACTCTAATCTGGGAGAACCGGGTTTGAGTCCCCACTCCTCCACAGGCACCTGGCTGGATGACCTTGGGCAAGCCATCGCTCTGTACCAGCTGCTCTCTCAAGGACAGCTTGGGAAAGAGCTCTCTCAGCCCCACCTTCCTCACATGACAATAATTCAAAATACACCAACGAAATAAGTCAAGCCAGAAAATTGTAAGAATGAGGATTTTTACTTGATTATACGTGTATTAACAACTGCAAGAATACTGTATGCAAAATACTGGGGAAACGATGAAATACCTTCAAAAGAAGAAATTATAAGTAAAATACTGAAAACTGCAGAAATTGATAAACTGACTTTATTTTTGAAAGGATTACAGGAAGATAAATTTTACACTACATGGTCTAGATTTTACACATGGCTAGAAGATTATATGAACTGAACTATATAGTCACATTAGAAGTCACTCAAATACTGTTAAAAACCTGCAGACTACTTGGACTATTTTCAAAGAGCCAGTTTGGTGTCGTGGTTAAGCGTGCGGACTCTAATCTGGGAGAACTGGGTTTGTTTCCCCACTCCTCCACATGCAGCTGCTTGGTGACCTTGGGCAAGCCATAGTTCTGGCACAGCTATTCTTGAAAGAGCTCTCTCAGCCCCACCTACCTCACAGGGTGTCTGTTGTGGGGAGGGGAAGGGAAAAGGAGTTTGTAAGCCCCTCTGAGACTCCAAGTGAGTGAAGGGCGGGGCAGAAATCCAATCTCTTCTTCTTCTCTTCTTTTTAGGTCACTACGTGTATAGAAATTGATATCTAAGTAATACAAGAAACTACTTTAGAGATATTATTTTATACATTACCCTTCGATCTTTTTATGTATATGTGTTTGTGTGTTTGTATGTTTTTTATGTTTGTCTGTTTGAAAATTAAAAACTTATTCTAAAAAAAGAAATAAATAAATCAAGCCAGACCAGTAGATAAAAAATAAAAATCTGAGGAATAATAAAAGCCCCCAGAATCAAGTCAATTTGTGTCGGATCCAGTACAATACAGAACTGAAATTGCCAAGTTGCCCAGTCCTAGGGCAAGCCATAGCTCTGTACCAGCTGTTCTCTCAAGGACAGTTGTCTCAGAGCTCTCTCAGCCCCACCTGCCTCACAGGGTGCCTGTTATGGGGAGGGGGAGGGAAAGGAGTTTGTAAGCCGCTCTGAGACTCCCTTAGGTAGTGAAGGGCGGGATATAAATCCAATCTCTTCTCTTCTTCTTCTTCTTCTTCAAATCGAAAACATGAGACAACTCTTCAAAAGTGCCAAGTTGGCACTGAAATGGCGCAAATGGCAGCGCCTCTCAAATTTCCCACAAATTTATGGGGAAACCAAGTTTTCCATCACCAGGATGCCACCGCCGAGAAGTCCGTCTCCTTGGCCCAAACCTGCCTTATTTCTGAGTGCAGACAGAGCTGGAGAAGAACCTTCAAAGTAGATCTGATTAGACGGGAAACGTTCCTATACGAGCCAGAAGCAACCCTTCGAGATGGCGTTCATTTCTCTGCATCATTCATTCCCCAAAATGGGGTGTGTACTCATTATTCTTGACTCAATACCCAAATCCCCCATGGACATAATATTATACATACCTCTAGGAAATTTTGTCTTTGGGAAGGCCACCACGTAGAAGCAGTTTACCAGCAGGTGAACATCTAATTAAGAGAGTGCTATTTCCGAAGCTCAGAGAGCAATAATAAATGGGGGGGGGGCCCCACAGTGGCACACCATAGAGAGCACAGTGGGAGAAAGGGAAACTGTCCGTAACACACATCAGTCTCGGGCTATTTAGAATTTTATAGGTCGAAAATCAGCAGTTTGGGTCGTATCTTGGAGGCAATAGTAAGTTCCCCGGTGTAATCCATTCCAAGTGACCTGAATCTAAAGACAGCCCACAAGGTGTGGCTACACACACACACACGTAACAAACAAAAAATTCCTCATCAGCAAGGACTCGAAATAATAATGAAGTACGGTGTTATGCCGAGTTGATGAGATAAGCAAGTCCACATTGTACAAGTATGATGCAGAGTTGGGAAAAGTCCAGAGGAGGGCGACCAAAACGGTTAGGGGGCTGGAGCACCCTCTCTGTGAGGAAAGGCTGATGATTCTGGGATTTTTCAGTTTAGAAAAGAGGCAACTAAGAAGAAGAGTTGGATTTATACCCCGCCCTTCATTCAGAGCGGCTTACGATCTCCTCCCCTTCCTCTCCCCGAAAGAGACACCCTGTGAGGTAGGAGAAACTGAGAGAGCTCTTTCGAGAACTGCTCTTGAGAGAACCGCTCTGACGGAACTTGTGACTGACCCAAGGTCACCCAGCTGGCTTCATGTGAAGGAGTGGGGAGTCAAACCCTGGTTCTCTCAGATTACAGTCCATGCTCCTAACCACTACACCAAACAAATGGGGGACATGCATGGAGTGGACAAAGTGAAATTCTTCTCCCAAAATGTGAGGGCATCCGATGCCATGATTTGATGATCACGTCGACGCTGGAAGTTTTATTGCTTAGAATGGAGAAAATTCTTGATCTTAACGGTCGGTCTGATATTCTGCCAATTTCCTTCACTGAAAAAGGAAACTCACTGCCGAAACGTGGGAGTCAAATGGAAGCCACATTGCGTTTGTACTCTGGACTTTGTGAAAATTGTGATTAATTCGACCCTAAAACATTGCTCTTGGACTTTTTCCCTTGTAAGAGTTTTTGTATGTTTCACTGACACTGGAATAATTATCATATGTTTGTACTGATTATCATATTTAGAATACTAGAAATAATTAGGTAGGTAGATAGGTAGGTAGATAAGCAGGCAAGCAAGTAGGTGGATGGATGGATGGATGGATGGATGGATGGGTTATTTGTCTTCACTGTAGTAGCACAATCAGTACACCGTAGCAATCATTTGCAACCAGATTCTCCTGAATGGACAAGACCTGTCGATCGCTAATTATTAAGAACATATGAACATAAGAGAAGCCATGTTGGATCAGGCCAATTGCCCATCAAGTCCAACACTCTGTGTCACACACTGGCCAAAGCCCAGGGGCCACCAGGAGGTTCAACAAGGGAAGCCAGAACTCCAGAAAGCCAGTTTGGTGTAATGGTTAAGTGCGCGGACTCTAATCTGGGAGGACCGGGTTTGATTCCCCACTCCTCCACTTACACCTGGCTGGATGACCTTGGGCAAGCCATAGCTCTGTGCCAGCTGTTCTCTCAAGGACAGCTTGGGAAAGAGCTCTCTCAGCCCCACGTACCTCACAGGGTGTCTGTTGTGGGGCGGGGAAGGGAAAGGAGTTTGTAAGCCGCTCTGAGACTCTGAGTGAGTGAAGGGCGGGATATAAATCCAATCTCTTCTTCTTCTTCTTCTTCTTCTTCTCCTTCTTCTTCAGAAGCCCTCCCACTGTTGCCCCCCAAGCACCAAGAAGACAAAGCATCCCTGCCCCAGACATAAGAACACAAGAGAAGCCATGTTGGATCAGGCCAGTGGCCCCTCCAGTCCAATGCTCTGTGTCACACAGTGGCCAAAACCCAGGGGCCATCAGGAGGTCCACCCGTGGGGCCAGAACTCCAGAAGCCCTCCCACTGTTGCTCCCCAAACACCAAAAAAGCATTGCTTTATAGCTCAGCAATGGTGCAATATCCAACCTGACATCAACAATATAAAAGAAATGAAACGTACAAAAATAACCTAAATGTATAAACTGCTATGGTGGGATGGGGGACTACTATGTGTAGGACCATGAAAGAATGCTAAGAAGCACATCCCCTGGCTCACCACAGAGTGCTGTGATAAATAAATTTCCTAAAACGTGGTTGTTATTCGCAAAAGGACCATCAATCCATCTGGAAGGCTTTGCTTGTCCCATGGGACTAGCCACTTAATTGTACGTAGAGATGCTGGCTTCTGCTCATGTTCAGTTGGGTTGTCTCAGGACTCATTTAAGCAGGAGGCAGGAGATACGGGAGCCGTTGCGAAGCTTTTCTTAATAAACCGAAGCACAGTTCTGGGGAGTTGGGGACTTGATCAAAGAAGGGATAGCAGGAATATATTTTACTTTATTTCCCCTGGGGGTAAGGATCCTAGCTTCCAGGTGGGACCTGGGGATCCCCTGGAATGACAGCTCTTCTCCAGATTACAGAGATGAGTTTCCCTGGAGAAAATGGATGCTTTGGAGGGTGGACTCTGTGGCATTATATCCCATTGAGGTCCCTGTCCTCCCCAGGCTCCATCCCTAAAACTCCAGGAGTTTCCCAACCTGAAGTTGTCAACCTTATTCCCTGCTGGTTACCCTACCCATGGGTTATGTTTTCATATCAAAACCGTTCCACACAAGTGTTTCCCCACCCTGTATCTTTCCCCCTCTGAGGAGAAACACAACTTGAGCTTGACAGGGTTTGGGGGGGGGGGTATTTTTGCATTTGTGTGTATGTGTGTGTGTGTGTGTGTGTGTGTCCATGCCTGGATGTCATGGAAGTCAAGAATGGTTCTTGAAAGAGCTCTCTCAGCCCCACCTACCTCACAAGGTGTCTGTTGTGGGGAAGGGAAGGAGATGATAATCCACTCTGAGATTCCAAGTGAAAGGGAGGTATAAATTCTACTACTACTTCTACTACTACTTCTCCGTTCCCTCCTCCCCTCCCTCCCTCCCTTCCTTCCTCATAATATGCCATTTTTATGTGGCGTTTATGCCATCTTTGCAAAACCAGACAATGGCTTTAACAGTAGCAATCCTATGAAATTTCATCAGTATGCTTAAGGAAAATGCCAGCCGCATAGACGAGCATGGAAAACTCATACCAGAAACTAGGATTTCCCCCCTCAAAACAACATGTTCATGAAATATGGCGATATCCTAGTGGTAAAACCATTCCGGTACGCCCACAGTTTGCTCGGAGCGGCACCTCTTCCCAAATAAAGCTATTCCACTGCCAGCAATTACAGCTGTTTGCCCAAATTAGTTGTCTTTGGCCCCGTTTCCACACAACCAGCCGTACCCGCGGCACACACACGCGGAGAACTTTCCTGTAAGGCGCAAAGAGCCATCTCTGTAAATGAGAGCTCAGTCCAATCATGCCTTAAAAGGTTTAAAACCAGCCATTTCCTCGGTGAATTGCCATTTAATCAGGAGTCATAGTGGCATCTTGAGATTAGCTGATCTCTCGATTTGGGTCGCCAGGATGGTGTAAATGGAGCGGTGCATTATCTTTTTCTATAGTCTGCCTAAAAGACAAATTTGATGTCTGCGAGCAAAGTCATGAAATTGCTATAGGCTTGCTTCTCTTAAGAGCCTGCCACCCATTTGATTTATATGATAAGTGATCTCGGATGACCCTCCAAGGCACCGAACCATTAGAGAGTTATGTTGTGCAGTGATAAGAAATCTTCGGAGATACCTAAATCTTCTCCCTCACTCTCTTCTCCTTTTTTTCCCCTTTAACCACCGGGAGTGTCGTCGGGTTTGGAATAAAGCACATTTTAATGTATGGTGTTGCTATCTCGCTAGCCATACTAATATTCCAAAAAGATACACAGGCGTAAATCAATAGAGCCCTGACAGAGACCTTTAAAGCTGGCGCATTCTCCGGAGTGCATGTTAAGACTGTTCTTGCAGCGGGTTTTTCCCTTGCTAAGTTTCTCTGAAGGCTGAGTGGTCATGGGGCGTTAGTACAAATTCAGTGTTTCTGCTCTTAATCCTTTGACCAGACGGAAGGTTAATAAGTGGGCCGCTAGCATGAATATTACTCGGGCCGTCGAAAGTCAAAGAGAGGTTGCTTCTCATGTCTTGAAAAAGATTGTGTCGTCTTGTTTGCGTGATCCCGCCTTTCCTTACTCCCGTGATCCGATCGTTATTCTTAACTCCTTAAGGGCACATTCATTCTCTATGTGTGTGTGTTTTATTATGCAATGAAATGCTTTATTATCCAATAAAATGTTGTGCTCTAAGGGAATCTTGATGCAATGGCATTATGCATCTACAGTTAAGAGTGGGGGGGGACGGGACGGTGGAGATCTTTTTCTGGTGCTTACGCCAGACAACTTTTCCCACCCTAGGGCATCATGAGAACCACAGAAATCCCTGAGAGGAAAGGATCTGCTCTGTCTGTTCCTCAATACATTCCTTCCTATGCTGGAATGTCCAGTCTTCCAGAAGGGTCTTTATTCATAAGGGATAAACA
The DNA here is from genome assembly GCA_029233225.1 of Lepidodactylus listeri. Taxonomy (NCBI): domain Eukaryota; kingdom Metazoa; phylum Chordata; class Lepidosauria; order Squamata; family Gekkonidae; genus Lepidodactylus; species Lepidodactylus listeri. The sequence goes on from JARCFY010000010.1 coordinate 7,519,694, forward strand.
CTCACACTGCAATTGGGGGGGGGGGGGGTTTGCTTTGGCTTGGTGGTAGAACGTCTGCTTTTATTTATTTACTTATTCATATTTATAGCCTGCCCTTCCCGCAAGTGGACTCAGGGCAAGTAACAACATTTCATCAATACAATAAAAAAAATGTTTCATTAATACAATAAATAATCAAAATAAGAAGACACGACCATGTTACCATGTTGAAAACGTCATTGAATGTGTTGGACACCTGACCTGAGAAATACTCCTGAAGAGACTTCAGCCAAGCAAGGATAGCTGATAACAGTGCTGTTGACTGCAGTTTTGGATCTCACAGAAGAAGATCTCAACTTTGTAATCTGTCTGGTCCTTGTGTAGGGTATTATCAGGAAGAAGATAAGTCTTCTGCCAGGACAGCCAACATCTCAACCACCATCAAAAGCCCAACAGCCTTAGAACTGGATACATTCTCTCCATAGTCCTGATTGGCCACTTTATTCTTCATAGCTTAGTCCAGGAAGTAAATGTGACTTCAAAACTGAGGGGCCATGTAGGCATAGCCATCTGTGATCTGTATGTTCTAGTCACTAGCTAATATTGTTTTGGAGCGTCTGCTTTGGGTCATTGGTTAGAAGATGTGCCCTGTAGCTGCATGAAGGCCCCTTAGGTTATGGATTTGGTGAAGACTGAAGACGGTTGGGTGTGGAGTTCTCAAGTCTGACAGTTCTCCTGACTCAGTCACGGGACTGGAGTCCAACGTGAAGGAGTTTAATCTTTTCTTTCTGTACTTTATGTAGCAACAAACATCAATGTGTCTGATATTACAGGCAGAGAAAGGATCAGTGCCTTAGCGAGGCAGGTTCTGCTACCTGTGAAATTGAGAATAGTAAAGTTTGCTTGGTCCATTTAAAATATAATAAAAATGGCGGGGGGGGGGTGGAGAAGACACTTCATATACATTAAAATGGCGGTCACAACCCTACAGTAGAATTAGGGGTCACAAGAGGTCCTGGCCCATGGTACGTGTTAATAATTGCCACCAGTTGTTAAATGGGTGGCAAGAACCTCAGGGAGGCTATACATGGATGTTTGTTACCTCAGCCAAAGGCCTGGCAGAGCAGCTCCATCTTTGTATGCGGAAGGTCCCAGGTTCAATCCCTGGCATCTCCAGGGAAAAGGATCAGGTAGCAGGTAATGTGGAAGACCTCTGCCTGACACCTTGGGAAGCGGTTACCAGTCAGAGTAGATCAGGTGTCCTCACCCTTTAAGGGGAGGGGCTGTGGCTAAGTGGTAGAGTATCTGGTCAGCGTGAAGATGGTCCCAGGTTCAATCCCTGGCAGCTCCAGTTAAACAAACCGGATAGCAGGTGATGTGAAAGTCCTCTAACTGAGACTCTGGAGAGCCACGGTCAGTCTGAATAGACAATACTAACCTTGGTGGACCAGTGGGTTGGTTCGCTCTGAGGCAGCTTTTTGTTTGGACTGCATAGTATTTCAAAATGGAGGGAGTGAAAGATTCCAAGCCAAGTTCTGTGGCGTGAGGCATAACCCCCAAGCTTCCCCTCCACCCCAGGGAAATGTTTTGTATATGCATACCTTGTGCCAAGTAAGACTGTCCCACCTGTTTAGTATTGTTTGCTCTGGCTGACAGGGGTTGAGAGCCAGTTTGGTGTAGTGGTTAAGTGCGCGGACTCTAATCTGGGAGAACTGGGTTTGATTCCCCACTCCTCCACTTGCACCTGGCTGGATGACCTTGGGCGAGTCATAGTTCTAGCACAGCTGCTCTTGATAAAGAGCAGTCTCTGTCAGAGCTCTCTCAGCCCCACCTCCCTCACAGGGTGCCTGTTGTGGGGAGGGGAAGGGACAGGAGTTTGTCAGCCGCTCTGAGACTCCCAAGTAAAGGGTGGGGTATAAATCCAATCTCCTCCTCCTCCTCCTCCTCCTCCTCCTCCTCCTCCTCTTCTTCTTCTTCTTCTTCTCCTTCTTCTCCTTCTTCTTCTTCTCCTCCTCCTCCTCCTCCTCCTCCTCCTCCTCCTCCTCCTCCTCCTCCTCCGTGATTTTAGGACTTGTTCCCTAAGTTCCAGTACCAGGAAATGACAGAGACTGACCCGGAGACCCGTTTGCCCATTTAGACAGACTATTTTCTTTCCAGGAACTTTTTAAGCTTTCCAGTGTGATGAAGTTTAGTTATGCTTCTAAAAGAACAGTATTGTCCTCTGCGATGAGAACTCGTGTGAGAGGAAAAAGCGGTCGTTCTCCCATTTTTCAGGCTTTTTGTCCTCAAAAATCATTTTTTTCTTATAAAATTAAACTCCCATCAGCCCCTTTTCCAACTGGCATAAAAAGCCTTTGGAAAACATTAAGAATTCACAAAAGGAAACGAAGCACTTCAGAACCAGGTTGAAATAGCCATGCTTCCCCTCAGCATGGCGTGATGGTTAGGAGTGGCAGACTCTAATCTGGAGAACCGGGTTTGAGTCCCAATTCCTCCTCCACATGAAGCCTACTGGATTACCTTGGGTCAGTCCCAGTCCTCTCAGAACTCTCTCAGCCTCACCTGCCTCTCAAGGTTCCTGTTGTGGGGAGAGGAAGGGAAGGCGATTGTCAGCCGCTTTTGAGATACACAAGGCCTGCTGGGTGACCTTGAACCAGTCCCAGTTCTTTCGGGACTCTCTCAGCCCCACCTGCCTCACAAGGTGCCTGTTGTGGGTAGAGGAAGGGAAGGAGATTGTCAGCCACTTTGAGACACATGAGGCCTGCTGGGTGACCTTGGGTCAGTCACCGTTGTCTCAGGACCCTCTCAGCCCCACCTGCCTGTCGTGGTGAGGGGAAGGGAAGGCAATTGTAAGCCACTTTGAGACTCCTGACAGTAGAGAAAAGCAGGGTATAAAAACCAACTCTTCTTCTTCCGCTGTCCATGATTCCTGACCCTCCTTAAAAATGTTGTCTCATGTGAACAAGACATTTCTCAGACACTGTGAAGAAATTCCTGTTCCTGTTTCAAATCCAGACTGCCGATGTGCCCCGAGGCACCTTGGTGGAACTAATAATTGTCCTGCTAATACAACCCCAGGGGTATTTTAACATATGCCTGTCTAATTTTAAGGGCATAAAATATAAAGTTTACCACAGACAAAGTAAGACGTCTGTCATAGCTAGTCAGAAGACAGAACAAAGGATAATCACGTCAACAGCTAGGAAATCTGTTCAAAGAGGCAAATGAGGAAATTCATTGCTGCTACACTGAGCTATTTTAACTAGGACTTCTTCCATAGCATCCTCGTGATATCCTGCTCAAATCCTACCCTAATCATCCTTTCCTCGTCTTCCATACGTTTTTTCCCAAGCCTTCTTTGTTCTGGTTGTTCAGAAAGGAGCTCAGTCCTAGCTAAGTTAGCCTGCTTTTTTGATAGAAAGGTGAGTGTTTTCAATGGTCCCACACATACCAGCAATATTTTTCTACTGTCACCCCCTCATGGACATCATTTTCCTCACTATGCCATTACAAGGCTTTTTGAGATCTTTTTCAAAATCAGCAATTGCTATAGCGCTACAGCAATTGCTATAGCACTATAGCAATTATCTTTTTAAAAGCCCCCTAGTGGTGCAATACAGAAGAAAAGCAGGGAAAATGGATGCCTCAAGGGAGTGGTGTTAGAAGATGTGCAGAAAACACCTGTGCGGAAGCTCTGTTGCCAATGTGTCTCTCTCTACTTTTGCAGTGCCCATAAAAGGAACACTGAGAATTCTTGCCACTTGGAAGCAGTCTGTGTGTGCATTAAGTGTTGTCAAGTCATGATGACCCTGTGAATTAATGACCTCCAAATCATTCTCTTGTTAACTGCCTTGCTCAGGTCTTGCCAACTGAGGGCCGTGGTCCTTGATTGAGTCAATCTATCTCATGTTGGGTCTTCCTCTTTTCCCACTGCCTTCCACTCTTCCTAACACTATTGTCTTTTCCAGTGACTCTTGTCTTCTCAAAATGTGACCCAAGTATGATTGTCTCAGTTTAGTCTATTTTAGCTTCTCGGGACCGTTCAGCCTTGATTTGATCTAGAATCCACTTCTTTGTCTTCTTGGTGGTCCGCGGTATCCGTAAAACTCGTCTCCTACACCACATTTCAAAGGAATCAGCTTTCTTCTTTGTCCAACTTTCACACCCAGACATAGTAATGGGGAACACTGTGGCATGAATTATCTTGATCTTGGTCACCAGAGACACATTCTTACACCGAAGAATCTTTTCTGGCTCCTTCAGCGAGTTTCGTGTAGTGGTTAGGAGTGTGGACTCCAATCTGGGAGCACCGGGACTGATTCCCCACTCCTCCACATACAGCTGCTGGTGTGACCTTGGGTCAGTCACAAGTTTTCTCTGAGCTGCTCTCTCATGAGCAGTCCTTGAAAGAGGTCTATGAGGCCCACCTACCTCTCAGGATTTCTGTTATGGGGAGGGGAGGGAAAAGGAGATTGTAAGCCGCTCTGAGACTCCTTTGGGTAGTGAAGGGCGGGGTTTAAATCCAATCTCTTCTTCTCTCCTCCTTCTTCATGGCTGCCCTTCCCATTCTTAATATCCTCCAGATTTCTTGGTTGCAGTCTCCCTTTCGGTCAATGATGGAGTCAAGGAATAGAAAATCCTTGTGATGTTCTTGCTATTGGGGAAAACAGTTTTACTTTTAAATACTGTCTTTGTATAAAAACTTGGTAGTTTTCTGCTGCCACCAGGAATTAAAAATTCCAAATCTCTCTTTTAGTAGTATGACCAAGGATCTAGAAGACTATGTGGCCTGAGGAAATACCGTATTGATTTCTGGGATAAGTTTAAACAAAAATTGATTGGATTAATAAAGAGCAAAATAGGTTTCTGGTTATTTTGAACAGTTGCTGAAGAAAGGAACTTGTAAATATAACTGGTAATGCTTGGTGCTACAAACAGTCTCTCAGACTCCTAACTCCACTCTGACAGGCTTATATTTCTCTCTCTCTCATATAGCCACACAGGCTAAACTCTTTGTCTTCAGCCACAAGATAAAACATCTGTCTAACCACAGGGGTTAGACACTACTTGTCTCTTTGCCGTATAGACGCTCTCACAACTTTTAGAGTCACGCAGACCCTTTTCATAGCTCTGCCACACTTCACTTTTTCCAAAGACACCTACACTCAGCTCTGTCTTAAAAACACACACACACATTCCTCTCAGAACATCTCTTCTCCCACACTGTCAGTCGTCAGCCAATCAAATCACACTTGTCTCCCCCATCACCCCCCCCCCACAGTACTGTAGTCACACTCAACATTTAAAGGAACACACACACCAAAACTTGAAATCATTACAATCCTGAACAATTTCAACCTAGGTGCCTGAAAATATCATGGGCGAAATAATGCTTGGCGATGTCAGTTTTCCACATTTACATGCTGGCATAACAACAGTGCCTCCACTTGACAGCGTTTAGCAGTGGCCCACCAAAAGAAGGAAAGACTCCTTTTAATTTGCCAAGAGATGGCACATCTCATAAAATACTCAGGATTGGGGGAGAAAAGCCAAGTAGTAGCCTGGGAACTCTTACGTTGCCACTCTTGCCTTGATTTTATTTTAAAAAGAAATCACGCCTCTGCCGAGGGACCCGCAATGAGCATACGCAGCAGCTGTAAACATTAATGTGGTTTCATTATGCTGCAAATTAGGAGAGAGGCTGCCCGTTTTCACAAGTGGTGCTTAAATCAGCCTTTGAATTTCCCATGTCTGTCATTGGCCAGAGGATGTATTCAACTTCACACTCCTCTGCTTTGTTGACCCACAATGGACAATAGTTCAAACATCTGGGACAAAGGAGTGTTTTTTGGTCTGGAAAAGCAGGGAGAAGGGGAAATAGTATTTCCGCACCTTCGGGGAATCCAAAACTGAGAAAGCAGTTTTAATCTCAAAAATGCCACCGAGGACTGTGGATTCAACGTCGTCTTCTGCAGTCTATTGTAATTTTTAAAAACTGCCGTTTTCCCATGACGAACCTTTATGCTTAAGGTAAATGGAGGGTGTGTACTCAGATATCATTGTTTGGGGGATTTTTGGGTTGCTGGAGCTGGCTGAAGCCATTTGCTTCCCCTGGGAGGTTTAAAGAAGCAAAGGTATTGCATAAACCTGATGAAGAGTGGTCTAGCTAGAGATGCCAGCCTCCAAGTGAGACCTAGGGATCCCCCCCCTGAATTACAGCTCGCCTCCAAACTACAGAGACCAGTTTCCTCTGGAGAAAAATGGATGCTTTTTGAGGGTGGACTCTGTGACATTCTACTCCACTGAGGTCCCTGGTTTCCCCAGGATCCATCCATCCAACTTCCTGTCACAAGCCAAGGTCTTATTTTCCTTCTTAATCCCCCCCTGTAATGCTCCCCCCCACAAACACTCCCACCAGTGCTTGGCAACCCTACTTAGCATGAGGAAAAATAATAACTTACAGCTGACATACTACCAAACCTTTATTGCTTATTAATGCTTATTATTTTATGTCAGGTCCATGAAGTTTCCACCTCACATAGTTTCTCAAGGCAAGGGGGTGAGCAGAGGAGGTTTTCCATTGCCCTTCCTTTTGCCGAGCAGCCGCCAGTCTTCCTTAGTGGTTCCTGATCGTAGCTAACCCTACGTGGCTTCCAGGCTTTGCTGAGATTGGGCTAGTTTGGGCTACAGAGTTGCTAAAAACTAATTATGTGCCATCATAGAGTCACCCCATGAAGTTCCACCGCATGTAGTTTTTCAAGGCAAAGAGATGGGCAGAGGTGGTTTTCCCTGCCTCTGTGAAGCAACCCCAGACTTCCTTGGTGGGTCACCCATCCAAGTATGAGCCAGGGCCAACCCTGCTTAGTTTCCGAGATCTATCGTGATCAGGCTGGCCAGGGTTCATCTCAGGTGTACCCTCTTAGATGTGCCAGACAAGACTGTAATATGTGAAGTAAACCTCACCTTTGTGCTTTGATCAAGTGAAGCTGAAACAGGAAAACACGACGACTACTACTGCAGCCTTCTATATGTTCATAAGAGGAACACAAGAAGAGCCCTGCTGGATCAGACCAGTGGTCCATCTAGGTCCCAGCATCCCATCTCACACAGTGGGCCCACCAGTTCCTCTGGAGGGCCATCCACAGGGCATGGAGGCTAAGGTCTTCCTAAGGAACATCAGAAGAGCCCTGCTAGATCAGACCAGTGGTCCATCTAGACCAGCATCCCATCTCACACAGTGGGCCAGCCAGTTCCTCTGGAGGGCTAACAACAGGGCAGAGAGGCCGAGGCCTTCTAAAAACATAAGAAGAGCCCTGCTGGATCAGACCAGTGGTCCACCTAGTCCAGCATCCTGTCTCACACAGTGGCCCTCCAGAGGAACTGGAGGGCATGGAGGCCGAGGCCTTTTCACAATATGAACATCAGAAGATCCCTGCTGGATGAGCCCAATGGTCCATCTAGTCCAGCCTCCTGTCTCACACAGTGGCCAACCAGCTCCTCTGGAGGGCCAACAGCAGGGTATAGAGGCCTTCAGAAGAGAGAACTCTGTCCCCGATCATCTCATTTTAGGACAACTGCCTTTTTCGCCTTTTGGATCTGCGCTTGGTTACTGATCATAAAAGCAAAGAAAAACGGTTATCAAAAGATGAAAAGAGCTGACACATGTTGGCTGCAGTTAAGTGTGTTCGAGAGCCGCTACAGGCATTTTCATGCCTATGAGCTGCCTCAGCCGCCATTCATATGTCATCAAAACAGTGGCATTACCAGTTCCCTGTGGCTGGGATCACACACCGTTCCAGTAATGTTTGAATGGCAGAATGATGTGGGGACTGGGCAGGCTGTTCCATCCATGCCAACACCCTGTAATTATAGAGGAATGGGAGCCACTCCTCCAAAGTTAGCATATGAATCTGCTCTTGGCAATCCATCAGTGTGAGAAAGGATGTTTGCCACTTAAAAATCAGGGGTCTGGCACATACCCTTTTCTTTGCCACGTTGCCGGGACCCGAACGCTTTGCATCTGAGGACCTCTTGATGTTATAATGTTTAGTTATATCTCTGCCGTCCTCGCCAAGGCCTTGATTGAAAGCTCGCTGATACCCAGGGGGGGAAACGGTTTCAGCGCACTTCAATGGCTGCTCAAGTTGGCAATGGAAATCGTTGCTAATTTCCTTTTGTGTAAGCTTGCGTGGGATAGGTAATTTGCCTTCCCCTGGAACGAGACGGCTGTGTGCAGCTCGAAGGAGCAAGCGATGTCGGACTCTGTATTTACAGCAGGTACGGGGGAGAATTCTCTTTTTCATCTTGCCTCTAATGTTGTTTTGAGCCCGAGCCCGAGATCTGAGAAGATACTTGCTCCTGTGCTGACCCCTTGTTTCGCACCCATTCATTTTTCTCACTTTGCAGCTTTCAACTAAGCTAATGTTTTTCGAGGGGAGGGGGGATTTATCGATCAGAGCAAAAAGTCGCTCTCACCTTCTGTTGGGCCAGATTCTCCTTCGCTGGATACAAAGCGTTTGCGGTGCTGAGCCTCACGCGTTTCGCGAGCGCCCCTGGCCTCTCTCGCCACGTATCCCTCAGCATCTTCTCACTTTCTCTGCTGTCCTTTTGACCTCTTTCTTCCTGCACACGATAACGTGAAAGCCTGTGGTGGGAGCTCTCAGCATGAGGTTCTGGATTGTCGTGATTTAAAGTTGTCTTCTGGTTCTGACACCCGGCCCCTTAACACTTGTGTCTTGTGATATTTAGTACTGTGGGGGAGAGGGGGATTTCCCAACCAGATATGTTTATTTTTTATTTATTTTTGAGATTTCTATCCCACCCGCAGACTCAGGGTGGGTGACAACAACAAAGAGAATTTTTTTTTGTATATCCCTACTAGGTGGAGAGACCTTTCAGGTTTGGCCTAGAAGATATGGCCATCACAGTGAAGATTTCTTTCATGTCACATATTTGTTCATTAGGAAGTTTACCATGTGCATTAAGTACGATGAGTTGTTGGCCTGCTACCTCAAGAATTCCATGATGATTTCATCTGATCTTTTTTAGCAATGTAGCAGTTAGCAAGCAAAAGAGACTTTTGATATCTTCCATGGAATACCGTTGATCCTTTGAGTTCTGGTTCAAAACCATCCAGAGGCTTAAGAAAGAGAGTCTGTTCCAACTGGAACAGTCCTTGACATGGCTTGAAGTCATGGAGGCCTCAACCTCTCTCTTCTCTGGTATAGCCACTGCCCCATAGATGCAGGAGGTTTTCTGAGGAGGAAAAACCATCTGGCAAACCAGATTTGCAGCCTGAGTCAGTAGACCACCATCCATGTGTGGAAAAACCCAGAAGAGACATCAGTTCTCTCTAGCAATCGCTGAAAACTATATGGTTTTACCATAGAGTTTTGGCCAATTCCTAGAGGGATGTGATATCTCTTCCAAACTTTGGGATTAGGGTTATCCCAAAGTTATCCCAAAGTTACATCACTCCAAAGGCTTTCCCATGTCCCTACCCTGGCCTCCCACTGGTTGTCAGGCTGGGCTCTCTGGTGTTGAGTTTCATATACTAATGCTATGCCCTTTGCTGTAACTCAGTAACACAGTGTGTATTTTTGCATATTGAACGTTTCAGCTTCATTCCCCAATTAAAGGCAATGATTTAACAATTCTGGGAAAGACCCCTGCCTGAGATTTTGAAGACCATCTGCAAACCGACATAGACAGCAGTGGGCTAGATGAAACATTGGTGTGGCTTGGTGGAAATCAAATACGAGGAAAACAACTAATTAATGACTGGGGGCCACCATTAGACTGATGTGACTATTCTACTTCCCCTTTCTCTGTTGCCTAAGCAAGCTCAGTTAGGCTCAACAATTCCAACATCTTGGTTTGAGATTCTTGAAAACGACCTAGACATTTTGATTTACTTTTAGGACTTCAGCAGGGAGGTGGTGACAGTGGTGGCTTTCATTGAGCCCAGGGACAACATCTGCACTGCAGATTAGTCAAGGAACCGTTGACTCCAATCAGGAATTTAGAGTTTTCCCATTGGTATTCTTGTGAGATCAGCCTGACAGGAGAGAGCAGTGTCTCCTGGATACTGATTGTGCCTGCTCATTATACATCATGCAGAGTACAGGGACTAAATTAAAGTGGGAAAGGTCCACGTATGGAAGAGCCACGTTGTGTGAACAGGGCCCAGGAAAGGACTATGCATATAGTGAGTGTTGGAGGCAGCATAAAGAATTGACACCATAGGAATCAGGAACCTCTAGGACTCAAGAGGACTCCATCAGGTGGGCAGGAATTATAGCAGTTGGGTGAGTAGTGGAGCTAATAGGTGGGCAGACAAACCCGGCGGTTGCTATTCGCTGCCTTTCTCACTGTTGGCGTGAGCGCGGCCATCTTCAGTGTACATTTGTCAGGTTTCTGAATCAGTTGGTATTCATGCAAGAAGACTGGCATACAATCCCATTTCATCATAGGCGTCAACTTCAGGGGGGCTGGGGAGCTGGAGCCCCCCCCCCCCGAACTTTTCCAGGACATGCTGAGCCTCCCCCAGAGACAATGGCCTGTAACATCTCTGGCCCAGCCCCCCCCCCCCCCCCGGAAACTGGAAAGTCAACACCCTTGCATTTCATCCTTCCTTCACATTACAATATATATCATAGAACAGAATCATAGAATCACAGAGTTGGAAGGGGCCATGATTTTATGATTTCATGATTCTTCTCCAGGGCCTAAGGGTATCAAACTGGCTGCTTGGATGTGGTATAACTCTGGAGCTTGGAAATCTATCTTCCTTCAGTCCCTGAGAACCTCACCACATCAGGTAGCAGAGCCTGTAATTGAAAATTTCTAGTTCTAGCCTTACCTGCTCTGCGTACCACATGACACCAAAGAGCCCATGTAATTATAGCAGAAGAAACTCGCTTCTGAAAACCTATATAGTGTTTTCTGGGCAGTGTTCCTTCTAAGCTGAGTTAGTGTGAGCTAGCTCATAGTTTTTTTTAGCCCCCGGCTCACACATTTTTCGTCTTAGCTCAGGAAGGATGGTTCCAGAGCAAACCAATTTATGCAGTAGCCAAATCGCTTGCTCACAACTTGAATCCCAGCCGCTCACAAAGTAGAATTTTTGCTCACAAGACTCCACAGCTTAGAGGGAGCATTGTTTCTGGGTACAGCCAAAAACTTCACACCCTTCTCCCCCCCCCCCCTTTTTCCAATGATTAATTCACTTTCCTGTGTCAGGACCTCTTCAGTCAAAGCTATGGAGGGCAAGTGTGAATTAGAAAGTGGTGCGGGCGTGGGGGGGGGGGGGGAAGAGGACAACTCTCAGTCACCTCCGAAAATGAACATTTTACCGTTCTGAAGCTTAACTAGCAGCAGGAAATCAGGAGAAAATAACTCTTTTGAGATTGTCTGGTTTTATCAAGGCACTCATCTGCACAGTAGGCAAAAGAGAGAGAAAGAATTCACCTTAAACAAATTTTTATCCCTCGGCAATGCTGTGGGGACTGCTGTGAGGAAGAATTTTTAAAAATAAATAAATAAAAGGAAGGGCTTACTGTTTAAATTTAATGTCAGGGTTTAATGCTGGGTGATTTGGTTCTATCAATCCTGTTCCTATTTTCAGTCTTCCGTGGGTATGGGTATTGGTACGGACGAGGTTAGATACCTAGTAATTTCTGAGGGAAATAAGGAGCAATACTGTACTTACGCATTATGCATTTCCTCTCCAGAACATCTACTTACCGTTCAAGACATAAACCTCCAATGGGCGCTGAGTGTTTCGACTACAAATTTAAATGCTGTTCTTATGTGCTCAGGGTGTGGCAAAAAAGAAAGACCCAGCATCCACCTAACACCAGGGTGTTATCAATGGCTACGCTAAAGCCATGGCCCTTTCCATTAAATTAAAAGACACCGCAAGCAGTTCTCAGAGAGGCTGAGAGATAACACTGAGGTAAAAACTTAGGGTCTTGTTTTCCAGAACCCAGGAAATTGGGGAGGTTAGCCAGCGAGTCATTATCAATTTCTGTAATCTTGGCACTTATCTGCGGCTCTCCACTTGGAGAATATTAAATGCTTCTTAGGTAACCGTGAAGTGTGCCTCAATGTGCATGTGAAGGAGGACAGTCCCACCCTATAGGTGGAGAAAACCAAAGCTCAGCTGCCATGAATCCATGTGACTGACAGAAAACTCCTGTTAAAATGGCTGCCACAGGTGGTGTTCACAGCCTGGCTTGGGGATGAGCAACTACAGGCCCCAGAGCTAAATCTGACCCTTGAGGAAAACTAGTTGGCCCTTGTGATTGGCAACCCAGAGGCCAGAGAGATGTGATGATGAGTGATAAGTACGTCATAGAGTTGCCAGCCTCCAGATGGGGCCTGGGGATCTCCCACTTTTACAACTGATCTCCAGCTGATGAGGATCTACTCCCCTGGAGAAAATGGCTGCTTTGAAGGGTGGACTCTATGGCATTGTACCATGCTGATGCCCCTCCCCTCCCCAAACCCCACCCTCTCCTGGATCCACCCCCAAAGTCTCCAGGTATTTTCCAACCCCGACCTGGCAACCCTAGTACAGCAACACTGAAAAACATAAGAGAAGTCGTGTCGGATCAGGCCAATGGCCCATCCAGTCCAACACTCTGGGTCACATAGTGGCCAAAACCGAGGTAACACAGTTTGTGGGCAATCTGTTTGAGGGAAAGGGGAGCTATTGGGCCATCAGTTTTTCTCTCCTCCTTAGAGTGGTCCTTTTGTAAAGCAAGTTGATGGTGGATCTTTCAAATGTGTTCTTATGATTCTGGTGGGAGCTGACCGGGCGCTTTACGTCAGAGGTATCTGAGCGGTATGTTCAACTTTGGTAACTGTTGAGCCCTAGTTGAGAAGGACAACAAACCACTCTGCGTGGGAATAATCCTGTTCATTCCTAGTCTCTGATTGAAACCACCGTGTGTGTGTTTGTGTGTGTGAGAAAGAGAGAGAGAGAGAGAGAGAGAGAGAGATGTAAAACTGATCAGATCGTAAGGAGCTTCTGATCTGACAGTCTCAGCCTGAGGGAAACTTTGTGTTTCGTTTATTTGTGATGGGCTGCATATGTAGGTAGGCGCACTTCATACCACAAATGTGTAACATATTAATTCAACCCCTCCTTTATAAAAGAAGTTTGGGAAACTGTTCTAGAGCTGCTTTGGGAACTATCTGCAGCTCTCCGTTGAGTAAGTACTTGCTGTTTTTTTTCCCCTCAGCCTGTTTTTTTACTCCTCTTCCAACCTATTTTTTTCACCTGCGGGGAAAAATACAGGAAAGCAAAAAAATGTTTGGAGGTCATTATGACAAGATAAAAAGCGAGAGGAAAAGGATGAAGTAGCATGAGGGTTCTCCAGGAGACGTTCTGGCACCCGATGACACCCACCACCACTTAGAAGGCTGGGGGGGGGGGATGATCATGTGGAAAAAATGCTGTTGTGTCAGTGGTGTGATGTCATTTCTGGGATGAACTTAAAATGGCATTCTAGGATTCAGTGGAAACCATGGTTTTACCATAGAGTCTCCGCTGAATCTTAGAGTGAAATGGAATCGTTTCTGCTTTGGAAATGTCATCGTGCCATTGATGCAACAGTGCCCCACATACACCCTTCTATCAGATGCCTACCACCAACTGGTGACCCTAAGGAGTGCCCATCATCACTCCCAATCCAGTCCATTCAAGGCAAATGCTTTGGTTTTATCTTCAGTTTTCATTGACTGTAATAGAGGTTAGTCCATCAACTACCATCCCATTCAAAACATGGCAGTATTAGAACATTTTTGGGTAGGATAATTCCTTCTTCTTTTCGGTATCTGCGCAGTTTCCCAACTTGTATATTGTTGGTTCAAAAATCTGTATCCATGTGGATGTGTTATATATGTTATATAAACCTTTTTGTACACAAATATGGCTAGTTTAGTTTAGTTGATTTATTACGGTAAATGACCATATTCAGACATAGTAGGATATAAAAAATAATACCTTAAAAGAAAAACAACATCATTAGGATATACAAGTCATCATATTTCACAGATAAAATGTACCAATCATCATATTTCAAATTTAATAAATATATATATATTATTCTAAAAATGTGAAATCAGAAATGGAGAAGTCCTATTGGACAGGTCTATTGTGTGCTGCGCATTTTGGTCACTTGGGCACAAATGTATGTATGTATGTATTTATACCCCACCCTCCTCACAAGCAGGCTCAGGGTGGCTAACATAATTGGTGCATAAATGACCATTAAAATCACATAAAAACATTCAACCATTCCGGTACAATAAAATCATACATAATAAAGTGCTAGTAAACAATGCATTAGTTGTCTAAGACGGTGAGCTGAAAACACTTACACCAGACAATTTACCAACTCAAGGTCTTCCTAAGTCATGCAGTAGTAGCAGCCAGGTGTTAAAGCAGTGGGCCGGGCTAGTTGGTGGTGGTAGTGGGAGCAGCTCCTTAATTAGGGCTGCCAAGTCAGCCCGGGGGGCGGGGGATCCCCTGCTATAGGGGTTCCCGATCCGCCGGCCGGCATTCGGCCGGCGGGGGGAACCCCGCCCCCGAAGTCATCCAGCCTGGATGACTTCCCCAGCGTAATGACATCACCCAGAACTGACGTCACCACGTTGGGAGCGTTGCCAGAGCGTCGCCCTGGCAACGCTCCCAACGTGGTGACGTCAGTTCTGGGTGATGTCACCGGGCGCACGCGCCAGGGAGGCTCTCAGGCGGCTCCCGGGCGAAGAAGGACTCCCCCCCGCCAGTAGGTGAGTACGACTTGGCAGCCCTATCCTTAATTGAAAGCCGGGTGGAAGAGCTCTGTCTTGCAGGCCCTGTGGAACTGTAAAAGATCCCGCAGGGCCCTGATCTCTTCCGGGAGGTCATTCCACCAGTATGGAGCCACCACTGAGAAGGCCCTGGCCCTGGTGGTGGCTAGCCTGGCCTTCTTGGGGCCCAGGAGGGTCAGTCGGTTCTGAGACAAAATTTAGCTATTACCTTAGTAATAGCTGGAATTCATCTATCAATAGTTCCTCCAGGTGCCTTATCCATCAGCACTGCTAGTCCAGCCAAAAAAGGAAGGATTGTTTCATTTCTAATTTCTTTATAAAAAGGACAGCAGATAAAGATGTGTCCCAACGTTTCCACCTCGCCTAGGGAGCAGGGACAGATCTTCTCAGTAGATGAAATCTTCTTATGTCTCCCTTCTAATACCATTGATGGCATAACATCACATCTAGCCAGGGTTAAAGCCCCTCAGTGGGGAGGAAAATCAAAAGTTTTAAGATGTTGGGCCATTGTCGTAGAGTATCTAAATCACTCAGTGGCCAAATATGACAACTTTTTTTCTGTATTTATGAAAATTTCAGGACTGTTTCTTGGTTCACTCTCTGACACTTTTCCTTTACTTCATGTCCTCTGTAGGTACTGAGGGGTCTGGAGAAACCATTCAGAAGGAGACATCCACCTGTGACATTTGCCAGTTCGGAGCGGAATGCGACGAAGATGCAGAAGACGTCTGGTATTGTAACATGTTCATACTTCCATGCAGGGCTTTTTTTTTCCCCCTGGAAAAAGAGGGGCCAGAACTCTCAAGAGGGAAATTACGTTTTCAGTCTGTATACTGAAAATTCATGAACTTTTACACATTTTAAAAATAATTTTGTCAAAGAGGTTCCAGAACTCCATTCCAGCACCTTCCCCCAGAAGAAGCAGCCCTGCTTTCACAAGCTTCTATCGGGTTTGCAAGTACTTTTTCACTGAATCAAAAGAGTACTTTCCCCCCTCTTCAAATCTTCATTTCCTGGAGCATAAAACCCAAAACTCTCTTTGTTCCTGTAGTTGTTCCCATCATGGTTGCTGTGAAAATCTCTCACCCAATAAGCTCCAAAATAAAGATTAAGAACAGAATAGTGAGAAAACATACCCCTTTTGACATGTGATGGTTGATCGTTCCTGTTCCCTGTTTTAATGGAATGAGACTGCAAGCACCAAAAGATATCAAGGGGGGAGACGAACAGTAGTTTTAAAAGAGCTGACATTCTAAATGGACAATAGTTTTAAAACAGCTGAGGTGACCAGAGTTACCACAGTATTCTTTCTCCGTCTCCAAATTTACATGGCAAAGGGGGACTAAAATTTAAATGGTAGTTTGGGGCGGGGGGTTGTGATAGGCAGGGCTTTTTTTTGTAGAAAAAGCCCAGCAGGAACTCATTAGCCTATTAGGCCACGCCCAACAGCAGAAACTCATTAGCATATTAGGCCACACTCCTGACAGCACAGTTCATTAGCATAGTAGGCGACACCCCCATGTTACCAGAAGAGTGGTCATCCAGCCACACCCACCTTTTGCTTCTTATTCTGTTTACCTTGTTTGTTGTCAAAACTCAGGGCTTTTTTTGTAGCAGGAATTAATTTGCATGTTAGGCCACATACCCCTAATGTAGCCAATCCTAATGAGTCTCTGCTGTTGGGTGTGGCCTGTTACGCTAATGAGTTCCTGCTGGGCGTGGCCAACTCGGGAGCCAGCCGGAACTCCGTTCCTGTGCGTTCCTGCCCCAAAATAGCCCTGGTGATAGGTATTTGAGTCCTATATGTAATGCTTGAGGAAGTCTGTTTTAATGTATCTGAAGAAGTGTGCTTCTACACATGCTAAGTTCTCCCTTATGCCCAGTTTCTGTGTTTGCTTTTCCCTCCATTTTTTAACGAAACCCACAGTTGGAACAGAAATTCCCCTCTGCATCGCATGCTGCTTTCACTTCCTTTGATTATTGGGTTTTATGGTAGCTTCCACGTCATACCACTTTTGAGTTCTTTGATCGTTGGATGTTATTGTACCTTCTGCATAGATTTATGGCCATTTTATGGCCGTTCAGGGGTGACTCTGCAGTCAGTATGGTGTTAGCCCAGGGTATTTGGAAGTGGTTTTGAGCTACACTTTTTCCTCCCGGTTGAGAAAATGTGGAGCGAATGCTAGATACAGATTTGCCCTTTGTTGGTCTTGAAGGTGCCACTGGACTCAAACTTGCAATAAAAGTAAGCGTAAAGAACACACCCTCATTCTCTTCCTGCTCCCTTGAAACCACCAGGTTTCAAGTAGACTTGAGATACCCAGGACATGTGCACCACCCATCCCTTTCCCTTCCCCTCCCCACAACAAGACACCCTGTGAGGTAGGTGGGGCTGAGAGAGGTCTTTTGAGAACTGCTCATGAGAGAACAGCTCTGAGAGAACTTGTGACTGGCCCAAGGTCACACCAGCAGCTGCATGTGGAGGAGGAGTGGGGAATCAAACCCGGTTCTCCCAGATTAGAGTCCAACTCCTGACCACTACACCAAACTGATGGGGTGGAAGCTGCTGAAGGGTTGGTGAAATTTCTCCAGTACTTATGTGCCATGTGCCCAGATAAAAAATGGTAGAAAATGTATATGCAACCTTGAGCAAGTCTCTGGAAAAGCAGCACACAGTCATAAAAGGAACAATGATAAAATTATCAATATTAAAACAAAACATTAAAAACAATAAAGACCCTAGCAGGGCTTTCCCCGGGGCGCTGCGCCTCTGCACTGCTCGGGGAAGCCGAGGAGGGGGTGGGGCTTGGTCATGTGCCCGCCCCCTGGGCTCCTCACTCCCGGAGCTGTGCTCCTGTGCGCTCCCGCTCCAACGGACCCCTGCTTAGAACCCCCAGCACATTAGCCTAAGACACACGAGGTTGCTCCTTCACCTCTGACCCCTTGGGGTGGCAGCTTACGGAGTCAGACAAAAAGTGTGTTTCCCTGCTTAGTGAGTCAGCATTCAAGGACCCGAACAAATTGATCATTGTTGATGACTAGCTGCATTACACATGCCTTATGTTGATACTCCCTGTATTTCAGTAGGCTCTTATCTGCTATTAGGATTGTGGGAGAGGTGCAGAAGGAAGACCTTATGATAAGGGAGAACTGCAGGGACCCCTGTTGTGCAGTTGTGACAAACTGCTAGCAGAGCCCAGGGAGGGGTGCGGCTGCTTGCCTCCCATTTTGAGGACACTGAGGGGAATTGAGGACACAGGTGTGTCGGCAGATGCAGCAGAGCTGGTAGTGCTTTGAAAGAACAATTAAGTGTTATTCCGCGCAGCCGCAGCCTGTTCTGCCGCAGACTCCTGTCCCTGCTCAATCTCATGATTGTCATTTCTGCCTAATCCCACTCAGCCAAATTAGTACTTTCTGCTGCCGCTGCTCATTATAATTGTTGTCCTTAGATGTAATTTGCCATATTAGTCGTTCAGCATGATGGACTCTTAATATTCACGTTCAGACTGGGGACCAAATAGGAATATATTTGTATCCATATCCATGCAACTCTGAAGAAAGAGGGTGCTACAACAGCAAGATGGATGGATGGATGGATGGATGGATGGATGGATGGATGGATGGATGGATGGATGGGTGGGCGGGTGGATGGACGGATGGATGGATGGATGGATGGGTGGACAGATGGACAGACGGAAAGACGGACAGATGATAATAGACAGACAGACAGGTGATAGACAGACAGATGATAGATAGATAGATAGATAGATAGATAGATAGATAGATAGATGGACAGACGGACAGACGGACAGATGGACGGAGAGACAGAGAGACGGATTAATAGATGATAGATGGACGGATGGATGGGCGGACAGACAGACAGACAGATAATGATAGACAGATGATGATGATGGACAGACAGATGATAGATGGATAGACAGATGATAGACAAATCAATAGATGATAGATAGACAGATGACTGTTAGACTGATGATAGTTATATAGATTGAGGGGGGGGGGTGAGCTACTTTGGTGTAGCGGTTAAGTGCGCGGACTCTAACCTGGGAGAACCGGGTTTGATTCCCCACTCCTCCACTTGCACCTGGCTGGATGACCTTGGGCAAGCCATAGCTCTGTACCAGCTGTTCCCTCAAGGACAGCTTGGGAAAGAGCTCTCTCAGCCCCACCTACCTCACAGGGTGTCTGTTGTGGGGAGGGGAAGGGAAAGGAGTTTGTAAGCTGCTCTGAGACTACAAGTGAGTCTAGGGCGGGGTATAAATCCAATCTCCTCCTCCTCCTCCTCCTACTTAGCAACAACCCCCTTGTTGAGACAGGACACACCCCTGGGCCCAGTAACAAGACTCACCTGGATGGAGGATGGTGGGACCAGGGGCAGGAGGGTGCAGCCAGGGTAGCCTCAGCAACAGGGCAGCTTTGGCAGTCTGCCACAGGGAGGCTCAGTAGGCATGGAAGCAGCTGGTGAGCCTGCGTGACAGAGCAATGGCTCTCTGAGCCCAAGTGGCTTATGGCGAGGCATGGCTGTGGAGCTGGCTATGGAGCAGGGAACAGAAAAGAGGAGAGTGGTGCTTAACACAAGAACCAGATATGGGGTTGGGGCAGAGTTGCCAGGTCTCTCCTGGCAACCCGCGGGGGATTGGGGAACATGCCGGGTGCAGGAGGGAGGCTCAGCTGACATTGCAGCAATGTGTCTACATCACTTCCAACATGACCCAGAAGCGATGTCATCACACAGTGCCACCAAGATGACACTCTGGTATTTGGGCAAAAACTCTATGGTAAATTTGGCTTGTACCATCAAGTTTTTGCCCAAACACCAGAGTCTCACTCCGATGTCACTGATGTGATGATGTCACTTCCGGGTCGCATGGGAAATAATGTAGACATGTTGCTGCAGCATCACCTGGGCCTTGCTCTTTTTCCAGGTGAGTCCTCCCCACCAGCCATTTGATCTGGGGCTATAAATAGGGAGGAAGAAGAAAGGACGGTGCCCGGATGGAGACAGAGGGTACAAGAGCAGGAAGTGTGTTGGGTAATATAGGAACACGAGCGGTGCCCTGCTAGATGTAACTAGTGGTCCATCCAGTCCTGCATCCAGTTTCACAGTGTACAACCAGTTCCTTTGGAGGGCGTGAAGGAATGCATTTTTTTTCCCTTCAGAGGCTGGAACTGAGCAATACTTTCACCGTGAGATTGAAAAGTTTTTCTGTCTGGGCAGAAAACAAGATGGAGGGAGAAGTCAATTGCATTGCTTTCCAGCCTCACCTCAGCCACCTTCTCAGAAATGCCAGTAGGTTTAGCTAGAGACAAGGGGGTGGTCTCTTAACTGAGGTCTGGAGGAAGCAGCCATGGCTGTGTGCTTGCCTGGGCGCCTGAGTGAGGCTTGAAGGTAATGGAAACCCTGTAGAACATCTGTAACTTTCCAAGCTAAGGAACATGCCATATATTTAACATGACAGGGCATGTATAGAGGGAGGGACAGAGGAATTGCATTTCACCCTTTTCTTTTGAATCCCTTGCTCAAACAGGTGCTATTGTAAGCATATGCTTGCAAACATTTTCTTTTTATTAAATGTTTTATCATTTTTGATCCTGGTGGTGGTTCTCTGTACCACATAGACCGCCACCATCTTGGACATGTGCCAGGAAGAAGGGGAGGGGAAGTCATTTGGCAAGTGGCTGCTCCCCCAGTGATGCACAAGGCAGTAAGGGGTCCATGTGATAACCAGAGGCTGGGAAGTGAGAGATACAAGGGCAAGGCCTCAGGACTTGGAAGAGAAGCTGGAGCCCTGGCCCTCCCCAGTAGGCAATTCCTACAAAGGCCAGTTGGTGGCAGTAGTTGACCAGAGAGAGAGAAAAGCCCCTCCCAAGTGTTGGGAACACGTTGGAGGGCATAGCGGGAAACTGGCCCACAGTTCAGAACAGGACTGCTCCACCACGGAGGGCTGATCGAAAAACGGCATAGAGGATGAGGCCAAGCAAAGTGGTGCTGCTCATGACTCCGTTGGAGGAAACCGCTCAGGGAGAAAGGGTTAAACATCCTCTCTGTCCAGGCTGATGCTCTTTTCCTAATCAGATTAACAGCCCATGTGCTTGCTTTGAAGTTAAAAAGCCAAGTGGGAGATCTTCCTGGCAGGCATTTAGTCAAACTCTGAGATAATCCAGTCAGAAAATGGGTATGCAGTGCAGTGCATGAAGGGCGATTTGTATCCTGTAAAAATTTGGGAGAGGTTCACTGAACATAAGAACATAAGAGAAGCCAGCGTTGGATCAGGCCAATGGCCCACCCAGTCCAACACTCTGTCACACAGTGGCCAAAAATACCAAGTGCCCTCAGGAGGTCCACCAGTGGGGCCAAGACACTAAAAGCCCTTCCAATGTTGCCCCCCCCCCCATTAAGCACCAAGAATACAGTGCATCACTTGCCCCAGACTAAAAGATCCTATCTATACCTTGTGGCTAATAGCCACTGATGGACCTCTGCTCCAGATGTTTATCCAATTCCCCCTTGAAGCCATCCATGCTTGTAGCCGCCACCACCTCCTGTGGCAGTGAATTCCACATCCTAATCACTCTTTGGGTGAAGAAGTACTTCCTTTTATCCATTCTAACCCGACTGCTCAGCCCACAAGTTCTTGTATTGTGAGAAAAGTAGAAAAGTATTTCTTTCTCTGCCTGCTCTATCCCATGCATAACCTTGTAAATCTCGATCATATCACCCCTCAGCTGTCGTTTCTCCAAGCTAAAGAGCTTTAACCTTTCTTCATTGGGAAAGTGTCCCAACCCTTTTATCATCCTAGTTGCCCTTTTCTGCAATTTTTCTGCATGCTCACCTGCTGTGCAATCCTAAGAAGAGTTACCCCCTTCTAAGCTTATTGACTTCAGTGTACTTAGAATGGTGTAACTCTGCATAGGATGGCACTGTTCGCGATGAAAAACCCGCGTGTGAAATTCGTGGGAAATTCCTTAGCCATCGTTTCCCCTGTACTATTCTATGATTTGGTAATGATAGTAGCAATGGGAATGCTGCACAAGTTGCACATTTTCTTTTTGGGAAATGCAGATAGGCGCTCGTGCGTGCATGCGCAGACATGTGTGCGCCACATGTGACCCGGCATTCCATTAGCAAACATCTTTCGCTCTGTTAAAAACAAAGCCGTTTCGGTTGAAAGGTCTTTAATGCCTTGCTCCTTTTAATCTGTGCAGGCTCCTTGCCTGTAAGAGGATCCTTGTGTTACTGGCATTCTTCCCACCTTTAATGCATTTTGCACCCGAGTAGACTTCATGAATATTTGAAGCAGGCCGGGGGCTGTGCTCATTCCTTAAGCGCCGGATGGCAGTCTACTGGTAAAATCAGCTGTTCACTCTCGCTTGTTTCGGGCTTTATCGCTGAGCTTACTAAGGAAACGATTGACTCGGGACGACAGGGTAGGAGGCTATTCATTGTAACACCACCTTACGTAAACGGAGGGCAACGTATTCATGTTTTGGACAGGGAGAAGAATTTCAGAGATGGCGCAAAAAAAAATTAAAGCCGCTCAGAGGGAATATATAAATAGAACATATCAAAGAAGTGGCCTTTCATCTTGTAAAGTAGCTTACTGTCAGAGTCTGGCAGAAAACTGCCCACATCCCAAATCCTAAACAGTTGCATTCCAGGCCAATGAGAGGAAACGCCGTTGCGATTCTGTGCTACATGCACCCCGTGAAAATGGCAGAGGCTCTCCGGAGTCGAAAATAACTAATAGAATTGTAATTTCGTAGATAACATATCAGAGAAAGGACTGAAATGTTCTCTCAGATTAAGACTAACCTTTGGGGGGTGGAATCTCTGCTTGGTTACATGCGTCAGAGTCAAATGCTGACATTCCGTTTTGATCCATAGCGCTCATAATTCCTTTATGATACATTAATGTCCGAAAGCAGTGGGTACAAATACTCTCAAAAGTTGAGCGTTCAAGGGGTAAGGTAAAGGTAAAGGTTTCCCTTGCTGGAAAGCCAGTCGAATCCGACTCGAGTGTTGCGGTGCTCATCTCCATTTCCGAGCCGAACATCCAGCGCTGTCTGAAGACGTCTCCATGGTCATGTGGCCGGCATGACTAGACACTGAGGTGCACGGAACGCTGTTCCCTTCCCACTGAAGCAGTACCTATATATCTACTTGAAATTTCTTGCTTTCGAACTGCTAGGCTGGCAGGAGCTGGGGCCAGAGACGGGAGCTCACTCTGTCATGTGGCACTCGGGTCTCGAACTGCCGAGCTACCGACCTTCCAGTCTGCAGTTCAGTGTCTTAACCACTGAGCCACCACAGTTCAAGGGGTACAAAGGCCAAAAGGTCATGGAAGTTCAAAGAGGCTATGGTCTGATCTCTCCATCACATGTGCTCCCTGATGCATACACTGCCTGATGCCCCTGGAGAAAGATCTGCGGGCACCTGTGAGCATGGTCAGTGGGATTGCTAGTGAGCAGATAAGGGAAGGACACATAAGCAGGTGGGGAAGGAGGGCATGGGTTGGAGTTGCCAGACTCTCCCCCCCCCGATGCCAGGACCTCCTCCCCAACCACCAGTCAGCTGGCGGGAGATAGGAGGGACTTACCTGGAGAAAGAGAAAGGCCCAGGCCTCACTGCTGGCATTGCATTGGAAGTGACATCATCATGCCAGCTACGCCCAGGCAACAGTCTGGTATTTTGGCAAAAACTCTATGATAGAAGCTGGTTTTACCATATAGTTTTTGGCCAAATCCTAGGGCGTCCCCTGGATGTTGTGGCATGATGACATCATTTCCTGTGTAACACTGATGACAAGGCCTGGCCCTTTCTCTTTCTCCAGGTGAGTCCCTCCTATCTCCTGCCAGTTGCAAGGAGGGACCTGGCAATCCTAGCATGAGTACATGGTGGTGGGCAAGGCCCTCTCTAAGCTGTGGGAGTCTTGGGAGCAAAAATTCTACTTTGTGAGCTACCGACATTAAAGTTGTGAGCGAGCGATTTGGCTACCGCATAATTTGGTTTGCTCTGGAGCCCTCCTTCCTGAGCGGAGACAAAAATGTGTAAACCGGAGACTACAAAATGGTGAGCTAGGTCACACTAACTCAGCTTAGAGGGAACACTGGTGGTAGGTACAGGAAGGAAGGGTGGGGCCTGGAAACTCTCTGTCCAGAGCCCGCCCCCCCCCCAAAATTGGGTAGTACCCCTGGAGTGATCCATCCATTATATTGCTTCTCCCTGGTCTTGGTCTGAGTCAACACTGGGTGGATGACAGATGGATGGAGGAACCAATAACTGCATGGTCCCACCCTACCCACATGAACATCCACTCAGCATCCAAGGAGAGTGACACCAACTTGGGACGGATCCATATCTATTTCATCCACACAGTTCCTCCACCGAGTTTGTTGTTAGGGTCAGGGGATGCGCTTATGCATCAGTGTAACCGTTTGGTTGGGCAAACTATGATTGCAGTGCGATTCAGCACCTCCTTAGTACTGATCGTCCCTACTTGCGAGGATAGAAAAGAGCGGGCCCTGTCTCCAGGTAGCAAATAGAAATGAAACAATCCACCCCCAAAACTGTAGGCGTTTCCCTACCCCGAGTTGGCAACTGTACCAATAAAACTCACCAGAGATGGATCGTGGCGAATTTTCGTTTTGCCCGAACCAAAAATTTGCATGGTTGTTCTATGCCCCTCCCCATGTTTTTTCCAGATCAGATTCATGGCTGTCTTTCATTATTATTCAGAAACACTATTGCACTGCCTGACTGTCCCCTGTGAGCAATGAAAACACGGTAGGGTCTTCCCGAAGCAATTGTTATTTCAATATCCTTCTCCTTCTAGGGAAATTAGTTACTTCCTGTTCTCGGGTCCTTTCCCTCCAGGCACCTATGAAGAAATGGTTAATTATCCCTGTTTGCGATGTGGAAGGCAATTTTTTAAAAAAAACTTTGTAGCAAGCCAAACCGCTGATCTTTTTTTTATGATGGTTATTTTTAATCACATTATTACAATAATAAATATTTTTTTAGAAAAAAAACATACGAGATGTGATTTTGGCTTGCTGCAAAGAAAATGGAAAGGATTATTAACGCCACCCTGTGCATTCCACATACATAGAGGAACTGATAATTAACCATTTAATCATGCATGCCAGGAGAGAAACCTTGGAAAGAGAACAGGAAGTAATTAATTAAGCTAAATATAAAGAAACAAGAAGAAAGATGCGGGTTGAGCAGAGCCTTGCGGAAGGAGATGTACCTTTGAGTCGGTGTAACCAGGACATGAAGTGGTTGTGGACTCATCATTCTAATTCCACTTTTATTGTAAAGTAAGGAAGGGATCCTTCAGCTGGGTGAAAAGATCCACGAAGCTGGGTGAAAAGATCCACGAAGATGCCGGCTTTGATCCTTCATATCGTCAGGAGCTTCCTCAGCTTGAACCTCTTCAGAACAAGAAATCCAATTTCTATTATATTCAAAGAAGATTATTCCAAAAGTAAGAGCATTGACAAGCAACCGATCCAGAAGGGACACAGCCTCACATAGTCGGCACGCTGTATAAGAGAGACCTATATGTTTTGCTTGGAGACCCTGTCGGGTTGTTCATTACACATATAGACCCTGTTGGGCTGTTACATTGTTTGTGATTTATTATCTGCATTAAACAGTGTACTATAGAAGAGCAACAAGATCTATTGCAATGGAAGGATTTTTGTACAAGTTCTCGGTACAGAATTTGGAAATGAAAATCGGAACGATGGAGAGTTGTCCCGCGTGCGTCGATTCCGATCCAGGAATCGAGAGCCCCAAACCCTGGAGAGGAATGTGAATGAACAGAATTGGTCAAAAGCATTTCAAGCATTAATAAAAGTTTACTGTAACTCCGTCCTTTAAAAAAGAAAAAAATTGCCGCACAAGGATGTCTAGAAAAACGCAACCCGAAGGACAGTCCTTAATCTCATATTTCTTCTCTAATTGCAGGTATTCATTATATGCAAATTCCACTGCGTGGCCAATTCAGTGAGCAAAAAGCCACATCAATGCATTCAAACTGAATTCTCATGCAAATAGACTCCATTATAATAGGGTGGAAATATGTACAAATCACACAGCTGTCAGCAAGAGCTAGATCTCAAATCAATATTGCTTGAGCCATCAATATTCATCTTTATTATGGCCAAATATATCCCTAAATAAAACACTGGAAAACAGGAAAAGATAACCAGTCTCTGGTTTTGTCAGTTTCTCAGTCTTCAATTAGATCAGGATATGGGCCGTATATCTGTCACTTTCAGCCAAAGTGCCTCAAAAGAATATGATGTAGTAATCAGATTAATATAAAAGTACTAAAAGTTAATTGGAAAGCCCGGGTGCCATCCACAGGTACTAGCTAGAAGAAGAAAAAGAAGTGATTGGATTGGATTGGTGTGAGAGCCAGTTTGGTGTTGTGGTTAAGTGCACGGACTCTAATCTGGGAGGAACCGGGCTCGATTCCCCACTCCTCCACTTGCACCTGCTGGATGACCTTGGGCAAGTCATAGTTCTTGCACAGCTATTCTTGAAAAAGAGCAGTTTCTGTCAGAGCTCTCTCAGCCCCACCTACCTCACAGGGTGTCTGTTGCAGGGAGGGGAAGGGAAAGGAGATCGTAAGCCACTCTCCCTTGGGTAGTGAAGGGTGGGGTATAAATCCAATCTCTTCTCCCTTCTTCTTCTTTATACCCCACCCTTCACTCAGAGTCTCAGAGCGGCTTACGATCTCCTTTAACCTTCCCCTCCCCACAACAGACAGCCTGTGAGGTAGGTGGGGCTGAGAGGGCTCTTTCGAGAACTGGTCTTGAGAGAACAGCTCTGAAAGAACTTGTGATTGACCCAAGGTCACACCAGCGGCCATTCTCTTTGCTGAAACAGAACAGTCGGATAGCGCCACCTCTTCAAATGCCCAGTTTTTTTCACATTTGGATGTGTCCAAGAAGCATGTGTTAGGGGCTCTCTCTCGGATAGGGCCACCTCTGCAAATGCCCAGTTTTTTTCACATTTGGATGTGTCCAAGAAGTATGTGTTAGGGGCTCTCTCTCTCTCTCTCGTATTCAAAAACTTATCCACACACACACACACACATCCTTAATGAAATCAGAAGTGTTGCTCATGAAGAAGAAGAAGAAGAAGAAGAAGAAGAGATTGGATTTATACCCCACCCTTCACTCCCCAAGGGAGTCTCAGAGCGGTTTACAATCTCCTTTTCCCTTCCCCTTCCCTCCCCACACCCTGTGAGGTAGGTGGGGCTGAGAGAGCTCTTTCCCAAGCTGTCCTTGAGAGAACAGCTGGTACAGAGCTATGGCTTGCCCAAGGTCATCCAGCCAGGTGCAAGTGGAGGAGTGGAGAATCAAACCCGGTTCTCCCAGATTAGAGTCCGCGCACTTAACCACTACACCAGACTGGCTCTCATGCCTAAAACTTCAAATAATTAGAATGTTGAACTGGGGGAAGTGAGGGGGGGAAGCCACTGAGATGACTTTACACTATTGCAAGGAGACAATAAAACCAAATGATTACTCCCAGATGGGGAAAGGGGGGAGACATATTATAAGGACAAGAAAAACCTAGAATAACCGTAGCCATATCTGAAATTGCATCTATTGATGAGGTTGTGCTGGGCAGGAAAGGTTAATGACGAATAAGCCAGTGGAGCTTTTGTATGTTAACAAAGGACTTTCTATTGAAAAATACCAAAGAATGATGGGATAGATGGAGCTTGATTTGTATGGGGATAGATGACCTTCGGCAAAAATAGCTGAAAGATCTTCATTGTGGTGGTACTGGAAGTTCACTTTGTTCTTCCAGGTAGGAAAATCACTGCAGCATAATAAAACAGACAGCCATACGTAGACCCCAGACTCTAAATTCCTGCTTAGCCATGAGCCGGTAGATTTTGCTGCTTTCAAACTATCTGTATAATGGGGGTATGCTGGGAGTTTGGCAAAGATAACGGTTTTCACTGAAGGCTTTCTATATGGTTGGAGGGATTTGCACTTGCCAACTGCAGCTTTCTCACCTTCCCCGTCCCCACCGCCGACTTTTTCAGAATCCAAGAAGGGATATCTTCCCGCCTTCTATTCTGCTGGCCTCAGGGAGCCGCCACCAGCAGAAGGAAGGGAGGGAAGATCTGAGATCTTCCCCCAAACCTCATGAAGTGAACCAGTTCGGTAAATGGGGAAGTTTCGGGAGGTTCGTGGTCTGTGTGACCTCACAAATCACAAACTGGGATGAACCTCCATTTTCCTGGTTTGTGCTCATCCCTAGTCATAACCAAAAGAGACTAAAGCACATGATTATTTGTTCCTTATATTTCCCCCATTTTTCCTCCAAGGAGCTCAGGGTGACATACATTATTCTTCTCTCGTCCATTTTATCCTCACACCAACCCTATGAAGTAGGGGAGGCTGGCAGATTGACTGGCCCAAGCTCAACCAACAAGTTTCATGACATACTGGGATTCTGAATTTTGGTCCCCCACATCCCAGCCCAGCATTTAAAATACTACACCACACATACTTTATCTCCATGACACAGTCTGGAATATTCATGTTTCTAACAACTATGGGATCTGGCTGTTACGTTATCAAATTGTGATATACTTCGGAAAAACTGTTGGATTGGATTTGGTAGAAAGTGAATGGCAGTGGAAGATCTATTTTATGAACTGAATATATTCATATATCCAATAGCCTAGTCCTTGGGATGCCATTGAGGTGCTGCCCAAATGACTTCAATAGACAAGTCACCTTTGTTAGGATGATACTTCTGCTGGGATAAAGCTTTTGGTTTGGGGGCTAATCCAAAATGGCGGACAAGCTACACCCATTATAACTGCATGTATACATAGTTTAGCATTATGAAAGAAATGAGAATACACTAGCCACAGAATCATAGAGTTGGAAGGGACCTCCAGGGTCGTCCAACCCCCTGCACAATGCAGGAAATTCACAAATACCTCCACCCCATCCCCAGTGACCACTGTTCCATGCCCAAAAGATGACAAAAAACCTCCAGGATCCCCGGGCAAACTGGCCAGGAGAAAAATTGCTTTCTGGCCCCAAAGTGGCAATCAGTGTTTCCCCGGGTGTGTACGAAAGGGTCACAAGAACTGAGCGCTGAGGCAACCCTTCCTGCCCTACATCTCATGATCTTCCTAAGTTCCCAGAATCCGCATGGCTGTCAGATGGCCATCTAGCTTCTGCTTGAAAACCTCCAAAGAAGAAGAAGAAGAAGAAGAAGAGATTGGATTTATACCCCGCCCTCCACTCACTTGGAGTCTCAGAGCGGCTTACAAACTCCTTTTCCCTTCCCCTCCCCACAACAGACACCCTGTGAGGTAGGTGGGGCTGAGAGAGCTCTTTCCCAAGCTGTCCTTGAGGGAACAGCTGGCACAGAGCTATGACTTGCCCAAGGTCATCCAGCCAGGTGCAAGTGGAGGAGTGGGGAATCAAACCCGGTTCTCCCAGATTAGAGTCCGTGCACTTAACCACTACACCAAAGAAGGAGAGCCCGCCACCTCCCGAGGAAGCCTGTTCCACTGAGGAACCGCTCTGACTGTCAGGAAGTTCTTCGTAATGTTTAGCCGGAAACTCTTCTGATTTAATTCCAACCTGTTGGTTCTGGTCCGACCTTCTGGGGCAACAGAAAACAACTCCGCCCCATCCTCTATAGGACAGCCCTTCAAGTCCTTGAAGACGGTGGTCATATCACCTCTCAGTCGTCTCCTCTCCAGGCTCACATGTTCTTTCACAGTTTCTGTGACCAAATGCCAGTCTTTCTGGCAGCTAGCATCCCTTCAGTGTCCAAGAACAGAATGTGCCCCAAATAGTATTGTTTCCGCCTTTATCTGCGCAGTTATTACTCAGGAGAGACTGATTTTCTTGAACGATAGTTGGGAGAATCCCTGTACTGTTAGGCCTTGAATCCCTCCCCATCCGTTCTTTATTAAGAAAACAGAACATGTTTGGGTTAGGGGGGTTCTGATTCGTACATTGCACACAATTCTGGATACTTGGGACCTTGTGTCAGAGGCGTGCGTTTGTTCAAGTATAAAAATAAAAAGACGAAAGATTCGTCTGCTCGCGGCTCCCAAGCAAAACCACCATGTTATTATCTAACTCCATGTTTCAGAGAAGCCTTTGCCTCACATGCTTGGGAAAGTGCGCATATAAGATAACATGATAATGCTAGGGCTGCCAACTCATGGTTCAGTAATACCTGGCGGTTTGAGGGCGGAGCCTGGGATGGCAGGGGAGGGGCCTCTATAAGATGGACTGCCATGCGGTCCACCTTCCAGAACAGCCATTTTCTCCAGTAGAAGTGGAATATTTTTTCAAATAAATAATAAACAAGTGATTTACAGAGGAGAAGGAGGAGATTGGATTTATACTCCATTCAGGCTGCAATCATACGCACAATTAGACCCGACATAGGTGTGAATGCCGGGCGGATTTAAAGGAAGTGATCAGACAACAACATCTGGAAGGCACCCCACAGCTGTCGGCAACCCATGCTGCTCCACTGCAGAAGCAGAGTTAAAGACACTGGGGGAAATCCGGTAGTGAACGGGTTGCGATGGTCCACAGAGGGACTTTTCCATGTCTGATCACTCCAGCATGATCTCATGGCATCGGGATGGTCTGATCATGCCATTGTTTTTTTCCCCCTATGCAGTATGTGCATCATCACAAACTCCATAGGGAGCCCTTGTTGTGGAGGTGTGCTTCATCGATCCCTCGTTTAAGCACATGGGGGGAAAGTGGCACAAAAAACCCGACTTACCCACAGTTGAATCTGATCACACACTGATGGACTGCGCCCGCAGCTTCAATGGGAGGTGTGATCATGCAGCTGCGGGTCAAATTCGTCCAGAGGAAATAGCTTCACTCCCCCCCCCCCATTTTTTTTTTTGTGCGAGTGGCTTCCAATCTCCTTTTCCTTCCCCTTCCACAATAGATACCCTGTGAGGTAGGTGGAGTTGAGGGAGCTCTTTTGAGGACTGCTCTTGAGAGAACAGCTCTGAGGGAACTTGTGACTGACCCAAGGTCATACCAGTAGCTGCACATGGAGGACTGGGGAATCAAACCCGGTACTCCCAGATTAGAGTCCATGCACTTAACCATGACACCAAACTAGTCAGGAGATCAGGTGTAATTCTGGGAGATCTCCAGCCCCCACACACACACCTGAAGGTTGACAACCCTAGATAATGCACTTCAAATATTAGTGTGCACTGACACCTGATGTTCTACATATATCAGGGCATTGCATCATGAAATAACAAGCCCAGGGGCTTGGGTTGACCTACTTCTTCTTCTTTTTTTGCAATCTTTGATAAAAAAAAAATCTTTTTATAAAAAATAGTGATTTTTTTTCTACACAAAGAAATCCTCCCACACACATCCCCGCCGGCTTATACATTTAGCCGGAGTCATGCCCTTGTAGTAAAATGACTGGTGCCTCCATGACGGCCTCTTTAGTGGCAATAAAAAGCCGATTGGCCTAATGTGCAATCAAGACGAGAGTGACATTTATGGCTTGGGTTTTTATGACGCTATGAACCGAGCAAGCTTCTCGAGCCTTCCGGTGCCTTTGGAGGGGCAAGGGATCACAAGCCATGCATCTTATTTATACCTTTTCCAATTTCCTGCCGGCCTTTTTAGCGAGAAATAGATTGTGTTGGTATTGAGTTTTATGTAAGTATGTTTTCGAAAGCAAGAATGGGATTGTGTAGGTCAGGAATCTGCGTGTTCGCTAAATAGATCAGGAGAGACGCGGAACCCGGACGGCCCAGGCTAGCCCGCACTCGTCGGATTCCGGAAGCGAAGCAGGGGCAGGCCTGGCTAGGACCTGTATGGGAGACCAGCAAGGAGTTACGGGTTTGCTAGGCAGAAGCAAACGATGGCAAACCGCCACTGCTCCTCTCTTGCCTTGAAAACTCAACAGGGGGAGTCTTCAGTGTGCTGCCCGTGGGGCTCTGGTACACCCGGCACCTTTCCTGCTGCCCACCAAGTGCTTTTGCAAAGTGGGTGAGGCCAGATAGGACTTTGCCCAGAAAGGCTTCTGATTCACTGCCACAGGAGGTGGCGGCAGCTACAAGCATGGACAGCTTCAAGAGGGAATTGGATAAACATATTGAGCAGAGGTCCATCAGTGGCTGTTAGCCACAAGGTATAGATAGGAACTCTCAGTCTGGGGCAAGTGATGCTCTGTATTCTTGGTGCTTGACGGGGGGGCAAGAGTGGGAGGGCTTCTAGTGCCCTGGCCCCCACTGCTGGACCTCCTGCGGGCACCTGGTGTTTTTGGCCACTGTGTGACAGAGTGTTGGACTGGACGGGCCATTGGCCTGATCCAACGTTGGCTTCTCTTATGTTCTTATGTTCTTATGATTGGCCACTGAAGATTTGATTGACTGTGCTGATTATTTTAGAAACATTCCTTCGGCAGCAGCTGCCCCCACACCACAAGGGTCTTCACTGTGTCACGAAAGGTAAGCTGCGGCAGCCATTTTGTGACCGGCTCTGCCTCCTGCGGCAGCCATTTTGCGGCCGCCATTTTGCAGCCGCACCCATTGTGCTGTGTCGGAATTCCAAAAGTGCCTGCAAGCTCAAAAAGTTTGGGGATCCCTGCCCTACAGGGTTGCTTTCGGTCAACCGTGACTCGACAGCCAAAACGAAAAGGACACTCAAGGTCAGATAAAGGTCAGATAAAGTCGCCCAGTTCCAGCTGGCCACAGATAGCCAGTTAGCGTCTCACTGTTATCTTCTTCACTCCTTTGGATTTCATGATAATTTTAGCACTAGGTACAGATGTCTGGTTCACAAGGGTGTAAGGCTTGATGGACTGGTGGGAGAAAGATGGGGGAGAGAGCATTGGCTTGTGGTGGCAGTACCTCGGGGTGAGCCATAGGGGGAGACAAAGAGTTTCTCTGCCCCACCCGCTGTTGGTGATAAGTGGGGAAGGACTGTGGAAACGTGTGGGTCTACTTCATTCCACTGCACAGCTCCTTCCCATCCATCAGTCCTGACCTACCTCCTGTTCATGTCGAGACAAAGATCAAAAGATGTGAAGAGAGCCAGTTTGGTGTAGTGTTTAAGAGCGCGGACTCTAATCTGGGAGAACCGGGTTTGATCCCCCCCACTCCTCCACATGTAGCTGCTGGTGTGACCTTGGGCCAGTCACAAGTTCTCTCAGAGCTGTTCTCTCAAGGACAGTTGTCTCAGAGCTCTCTCAGCCCCGCCCACCTCACAGGGTGTCTGTTGTGGGGAGGGGAAGGGAAAGGAGATTGTAAGCCGCTCTGAGACTAGGGTGGGGTATCAATCCCATCTCTTCATGTTCTTCTTTTCCTATATATACACTAAGGCAGGAGTCCCCAAAATTTTTGACCCTGTGGGCACCTTTGAAATTTTGATATAGTGCGGTGGGCACAGCCTATGAAATGGTCACTGCAGGAGGCAGAGCCAGCCACAAAATGGCTGCCGCCACTTACCTTCAGTCACACAGTGACAATCCTTCTGCAGTGCTTGCAGCTGCAATGTTGTTTGTTAAAAAAAAATCTGTGCAGACCATCAAATCTCCAGTAGCCAACAAGAAGCTTTGCTGGGTGTACCCACTTTCTAAAAACACTTGGCGGGCACCAGGAAAGGTGTTGGAGGACCCCTGTACTCAGGGTAGCCAAAGTCTAGATTTGTAGCGACCCACTGTTTTGCTCCAGATGGTGGCTGAGGAGCCAGAAGTGTATTTAGCCCTATAAACTAACACCCTGACACAGTTGTCGGCCTCCGTAATACCATCTATGCCCTCCAGCAGCATGGCTGTCGTACCTATGGTGCTTATGTGCTCTCGCTCTACGTATGTTACGGAGCAGTCAGTGCATGTAGGGAGGAAAAAGGGAGCACACCCAAAGGCACTTACCTACCAGTTTGGTGTAGTGGTTAAATGCGCGGACTCTAATCCGGGAGAACCGGGTTTGATTCCCCACTCTTCCACAAGCAGCTGCTGGCATGACCTTGGGCAAGCCACAGTTCTGTACCAGCTGTTCCCTCAAGGACAGCTTGGGAAAGAGCTCTCTCAGCCCCACCCACCTCACAGGGTGTCTGTTGTGGGGAGGGGAAGGGAAAGGAGTTTGTAAGCCGCTCTGAGACTAGGGCGGGGTATCAATCCCATCTCTTCATGTTCTTCTTTTCCTATATATACACTAAGGCAGGAGTCCCCAAAATTTTTGACCCTGTGGGCAGCTTTGAAATTTTGATACAGTGCGGTGGGCACAGCCTATGAAATGGTTGCTGCAGGAGGCAGAGCCAGCCACAAAATGGCTGCCATCACAGGGTCTCTGTCGTGGGGAGGGGAAAGGAAAGGCATTTGTAAGCCGCTCTGAGACTCCGAGTGAAGGGCGGGGTATAAACCCAATCTCTTCTTCTCCTTCTTCTTCCTTTTTCAACTTCATCTATGTATAGCATAAAGTTGGTGGGTGTAGTAGCCTACATGTGTAGGGCTATTGTACGTATTCAAAACACTTAAAAATATGTGTCTAAAATATACATGTATATGGTCTCTGTCTTCGTGTGCGGGAATCTAAGAAGACAGTGCTCCCAACAAGTGCGCAGGGTCTATGAGCTTACGTTTTGTACATGTATATGCCAAATGCTCCCGTGGTCACAGCGCACGATCCCTTTTCTCCTGTGCCCGTTGACTGCATGCTGCTATGCAGAGTCTTTGTTGGTTGAAAGAGTCAGCCCATCTTGCCGAATCAGCCCAAGCTATCCTGTAAATAAGGTCACTGTGTACCGAAGCGTGTTTGGAAAAAAATGAAAATACAAAATGAGTCCTAGAACGCACACCTGAAGAGACCTGAGCGAGAGAGATTCATAGAGGGAGGTCTTGCGGTCTGAATTAGATGTGTTTGTGCGGGTCTCCGGTAGCTTCAACGTGTTGGATTTTGGCTTCCAGTTCTGAAACAGGCGTCCCGTACTCTTTGGCCGAAAGAAATCTGGCATAAAATGAGATTACTGCCGTGTGAATGGGTTTTTAAAATTGGTCCCTTCACGTCGGCCCTGGATTTTGCTGACGACAGCAAGAGCTGCTTCAGCCAACCTACTCTCTTCCTTGACTATGACAACTCATAAATTTTAAAAAGCTATTATTTGCAGGTGTTATGACTCAGCGCAGCTAAATAGGCTTCTAATGCGCCTTTTTATTCCCCTGCCCAGCAAGATGTCCATACTCTTTATTCTTTCAAGCTATCATTCCCATTGAATTAATTCCTGTGTTTCACATTTGGAGAGGGGCAGATGGGGTCAGGTATCTTCCAAGTGTCGAGGATTCTCTGTGTTGCTTCTGCTGCCACCGTGCCGCCGAACGTGCAGTGGCGTCCACACTTGGGACAGAGCTTCCACGCATGAACATTTTCTGCACGCTTACCTCCCTTCCACACATGTTCTGCAGGGACTCCTCACTGGCTCTGGGGACATGGTCTTCATCAGGGGCATAGCCAGAAAATGTTGGTTGCAGCATCAGAAGCAGCAGCTCCGCTGCGACCGCTAGTCCTCCTTTAGTCCTCTAGGCCTTTCGATTGGAGAGACACGATTCCAGGCTGCTTTTCTGTGTAAGCCCTTATTTTTCTCTTATTTTTTTGCAATTTTATTTTTGTTTTATTGCATTTTAAATAAATAAAACCTGTTTATTTTTCAGCCTTGGAAAAAGAAAAAAATGAGACGGAAGCTTCTTTGACTGTGCCTGGGGTCATTTTGGAACACCCACATACCTTACAATTTTTAAAAAATGAATGTTTAAATTTTTTCTTAATTTTTGTCTGAGGGGGCAGTGCTCATCTGTGGGGGGCATTGCCCCCAAATGCCCCCCATGGCTATGAATCTGGTCTTCACAGCTGCCCCAGCAACGTCCTCCTTTGTTCTGTGTTCTTGTTGTTACCCATGCACTGTAGCACTATAACATTTGAAACACTTAAGTGGCTTTGTCGCTTAAGAGAGCCAGTTTAACATAGTGGTTAAGAAAAAGAAGTGATTGGATTGGATTGGTGTGAGAGCCAGTTTGGTGTTGTGGTTAAGTGCACAGACTCTAATCTGGGAGAACCGGGTCTGATTCCCCACTCCTCCACTTGCAGCTGCTGGATGACCTTGGGCAAGCCATAATTCTTTCAGAGCTCTTCTCTCAAGAGCAGTCCTCGAAAGAACTCTCTCAGCCCTACCTACCTCATGGTGTGTGTCTGTTGTGGGGAGGGGAAGAGAAAGGAGTTTGTAAGCCGCTCTGAGTGAAGGGCATGATATAAACCCAGTCTCTTCTTCTCTTCTTCTTTGTCGGGGGCAGAGCTCCCCACTCGAGACAGAGCGGTAGGACATTCTCTGTCTTCTCAAGTAGTGCACTAATATGGCATTCCCTTGCAAGCAGACATTATGTGATTCTCTTTCCTCTATTCTGCCCCCCATCTGACTAATCTGTGCTTGCCGTGGGGAGATCTGGCAGCTGAGGAGGCCGGTGGTCTGAGTCTACATGGAATAGTGGAAGTGATTCCATGAGTACCATGTTAATCTAGCTCCCAATGCTGGTCAGAATATCCTCAGAGGGGGAGATGCATCTTGGGCTGAGATGGAGGCAAAATGAAGAACTGAAACAATGGCAAACCAAAAAAAAACCCCACAATGGCAAACCAAAGCTGGGCAGTGTTGCCCGTTGGCGGTGGAGAGTGCCATCAAGACGCAGCTGACTTATGAAGACCCCATAGGGTTTTTCCAAGGCAAGAGAGGTTCAGAGATGGTTTGCCATTGCCTGCCTCTGCATAGCAACCCTGGACTTTCTCGGTGGTCTCCCAATCGAGCTCAACTCTGCCTAACTTTTGAGATCTGATGATATCGGGCTAACCTGGGCCATTCAGGTCAGGGTGCGCTGAGCATAAGGCCCTGATAAAAGGCCCAGGAAGAGGAAATGTGAGAGACTCTTTACCTGGCGGAAAGGTAGCGGTTTCCTCTGCACCCAGGGATTTGGCCCGGAGCAGCTTGAAGGACGTCTGAAGCGTCAGCAAAGCAAACGGTTGTGCTTTTCGTGCATCATCTTCCATGCGTGCGCATGTTCCATTAATGTCACAGGGGAGCTGCTTCAGAGCCGAGATCTGTGCAAAACCCACCTTTGCGTATTTGTTTAAAGGTGTTTGCTATGAGGGTTTTTCATATTTACAAAAATATTTTTACAACCTCCCCCCCCCCCCCCCCGGAACTTCTGATGTGTCCTAGTTTCTCTGAAAGAAAGATATCGCTGCCTCTTTTTAGTAGGAGCTTGTGCTTATTCCGCTTTTCCGGCTCTCTAAAGTGGAGCCATTTTTTTTCAGAAAAATAGACATTTTATTTTGCCCTTAAGGCGCTCGGGCGTGCAAGCTGATACAGCGTCAGGATCTCCAGAGACAGGTGGAAGCTAGATGAAGGTTAGGTTATAATTGAAGGGAAAGAGGAGAGGAGGTTGGAGTTGGGTGCTGCGTGAGAAAGGGGTTGCTTGGGATTTTAATAAGAGGGATGGAGGGACAAACCAGGACGTCTTGCTGCCAAGTCTGCAGCCAGGACTTTGTGGGGCAATTTTTTTTCTGGTAGGGCTGAAGTTCTCAGTGCAGAAAGAAAAGCTGTTTAGCCAATGGAAAGCTGTTATCAGGACAGATCTCTAAATTGCAAGCTGTCACCCACTTTAGATGACAGTTCGCAGCTGTTGCAAGTTAATCACTTCCACCAGCCTAAGCAACAATTCTGAGAACAAGCCGGCAGGTGGGGTGATGACTTCTATAGTCCAGAAAAGCTAACACTTAGGCAGAAAAACTCCGTTAAAGGAGACAAGTTTCTTGACACAAAGTTAGAAGGGATCCTAGAGGTCACCTACTCCAACCCCCTTGCTCAGTGTGGGAATGAGTCAACTACAGAAGAAGAAGAGAAGAGACCGGATTTATACCCCCACCCTTCACTACCCAAGGGAGTCTCAGAGTGGCTTACAATCTCCTGTCCCTTCCCCTCCCCACAGCAGGCACCCTGTGAGGTAGGTGGGGCTGAGAGAGCTCTGACAGAAACTGCTCTTTTTCAAGGACAGCTGTGATAGAACTATGGCTTGCCCAAGGTAATCCAGCAGGTGCAAGTGGAGGAGTGGGGAATCAAACCCGGCTCTCCCAGATTAGACTCTGCGCACTTAACCACTACACCAAACAGCACCCCACTCTGCTTAAAGGAGTGCATGCCTTCAAAAAAAATGTTTTTAAATGATTGAAAAATGCATTTGCAGGAGAAATCCTTCTGAGGCTGTGCCTTTAAGACAGGAGGCAGAGCCCCCAAAAGCCCCACCATAGCTATGGACCTGCTTGCTGCTAGTTTGCTTGGTGGTTTTGTTTACCCTCATTCTGCAAGCTCTTAATGGGAAAATCAGTGTGTTTCTATGCATGTAGAGAAAGAGGTCCTTTTCTCCCTTTCTCACAATACAAGAACTCATGGGCACTCAATGAAATTGCTGAGCAGTTGGGTTAGAGCCGATAA
Organism: Lepidodactylus listeri; assembly: GCA_029233225.1. Lineage (NCBI taxonomy): Eukaryota > Metazoa > Chordata > Lepidosauria > Squamata > Gekkonidae > Lepidodactylus > Lepidodactylus listeri. The sequence goes on from JARCFY010000010.1 coordinate 7,558,052, forward strand.
AAGGAAGTCCTTCTTCACCCAAAGAGTGATTAACACGTGGAATTCACTGCCGCAGGAGGTGGTGGCGGCTACAAGCCTGGACGGCTTCAAGAGAGAATTGGATAAAACATATGGAGCAGAGGTCCATCAGTGGCTATTAGCCACAAAGTATAGATAGGAACTCTCAGTCTGGGGCAAGTGATGCTCTGTATTCTTGGTGCTTGAAGGGGGCAACAGTGGGAGGGCTTCTAGTGTCCTGGCCCCACTGCTGGACCTCCTGAGGGCACCTGGTGTTTTTGGCCACTGTGTGAAACAGAGTGTTGGACTGGATGGGCCACTGGCCTGATCCAACATTGGTGTCTCTTATCCCTGGAACCCATGGAACTTGGGTTGCCACGGCATCTGGAAACCTCCCACTATTACAACAGATCTCCAGATTACACAATCATTCATCCTGGAGCAAATGGCTACTTTAGAGGGTCGACTCTGTGGCATTGTACCCTGCTGAGTTCCCTCCCCTCCTCAGACGCCACTCTCTCCAGGCTCCGCCCCCAAATCCGCAGGCATTCCCAACCCAGACAACCCTACATGGAACAGATTTGCCAAAGCACCTTTTGTAACACGTGGAACTTGCCAAGCCGCCGGTCCGCAGCCAGGATTTTGTAATTCAGGGGGCCCTTAAATAAGTCAGGGGGCACCGATGTCACAAAATAAAAAAATAAAATTTCAATCAGAAAATCTAAACCTCACTTTTGCAACGTATGCACTCTGCCTGCCTACGTGGGGAGGAAAACCGTGCTTGGGGAATGTTCCCTCTAAGCCATGGAGCCTTGTGAGCAAAAATTCTACTTTGTGAGCTGCTGGCATTGAAGCAGTGAGCCAGTGATTTGGCAGCTGCACAAACTTAATTTGCTCTGGAGCCATCCTTCCTGAGCTAAGACAAAAAGGTGTGAGCCGGAGGCTAAAAAACGGTGAGCTAGCTCACACTAACTCAGCTTAGAGGGAAGAAGAAGAAGAAGAAGAAGAAGAGATTGGATTTATACCCCGCCCTCTACTCCCCAAGGGAGTCTCAGAGCGGCTTACAAACTCCTTTTCCCTTCCCCTCCCCACAACAGACACCCTGTGAGGTGGGTGGGGCTGAGAGAACTCTTTCCCAAGCTGTCCTTGAGGGAACAGCTGGTACAGAGCTATGGCTTGCCCAAGGTCATCCAGCCAGGTGCAAGTGGAGGAGTGGGGAATCAAACCCGGTTCTCCCAGATTAGGGCCCGCGCACTTAACCACTACACCAAACTGGCTCTCTGTTTGGAACACTGGTAGGGAGTCCTCCAGGCGGTCCAGAGAGTCAGAGTCCTCCGGGCAGCTTTGAGAGCCAGGGGCCTGGGGGCTGGATGGAAGTTGGGGGACTTGGCAGGAAGTCAGGGGGGCAGGCCCCGAAATGCCCCACCATAGCTATGGGCCTGCCAAGCCAAATGGTAAATCCCGAGTCTTAGCTGAGTTCACTACTATGGCCAGTTTGGGCCACACGGGGTTGCCTGCTCTGGGCTGGGAAATGCCTGGAGGTTAGCACCTTATTGCATTCTTATGCCAAACAAGCGTTCCTTTAAGGAGGCACTTTAAGGAGGATTTTACATGCAGTCTTTCCAACTCAGCCCAAACAGGCTTAGCTATAGTTCCATAGTTCTTTATTGTTACAGTCATTTGCTCAGATGTATAACCAGTTTTACAGTTTGCACAATAAACAGCATTTATAGAATAAAATCACGACCTAATAAAACTTAAACCTGGTTACAATACAATTTCCGAGCCTAAGTATCGGCACACAGAATTTGGCTACTTGGTATGTAATCCTAGGGTTCTCATCACATAAAAGATAGTCAAGCTTAGCTTTTCCAGTAAAACTGAGATCCAATAATGGACCGATAATCTCCACACGAGCCGCCTTATAACATGAGCAGCTGGAAAACATATACTGTATATACTCGATCCCTTTTAATGAACATGTGCACAGCCTTTCAGAATAGGGGATCTTTCTTATAAAAGTGAAGGTTTCCCTTGCTTGAAAGCCGGTCGACTCTAGGGGGTGGTGCTCATCTCCATTTCCAAGCCGAAGAACCAACGCTGTCCGAATACTTTTTCCGTGGACATGTGGCCGGCATGACTTAACGCCGAGGCGCACAGAGCACTGTTACCTTCCCACCGAAGTGGTACCCATTTATCTACTTGCAATTTCTTGCTTTCGAACTGCTAGGTTGGCAGGAGCTGGGGCCAGAGACGGGAGCTCACTCCGTCACGCGGCACTCGGGTCTTGAACTGCTGAACTACCGGCCTTCTGGACTGTAGTTCAGCGTCGTAACCTCTGAGCCACCTACCTTCTAATCAGGGGTCCGTTGGAGCGGGAGCGCACAGGAGCGCAGCTCCAGGAGTGAGGAGCCCAGGGGGCGGGCACATGACCAAGCCCCGCCCCCTCCTCGGCTTCCCTGAGCAGTGCAGAGGCGCAGCGCCCCGGGGAAAGCCCTGCTAGGGTCTTTATTGTTTTTAATGTTTTGTTTTAATATTGATAATTTTATCATTGTTCCTTTTACGACTGTGTGCTGCTTTTCCAGAGACTTGCTCAAGGTGGCATATACATTTTCTAAGTATACCATTTTTTATCTGGGCACATGGCACATAAGTACTGGAGAAATTTCACCAACCCTTCAGCAGCTTCCACCCTATCAGTTGGGTGTAGTGGTCAGGAGTTGGACTCTAATCTGGGAGAACCGGGTTTGATTCCCCACTCCTCCTCCACATGCAGCTGCTGGTGTGACCTTGGGCCAGTCACAAGTTCTCTCAGAGCTGTTCTCTCATGAACAGTTCTGAAAAGACCTCTCTCAGCCCCACCTACCTCACAGGGTGTCTTGTTGTGGGGAGGGGAAGGGGAAGGGATGGGTGGTGCACATGTCCTGGGTCTCTCAAGTCTACTTGAAACCTGGTGGTTTCAAGGGAGCAGGAAGAGAATGAGGGTGTGTTCTTTACGCTTATTTTTATTGCACAAAGTATTGGATGGGGAAGGGAATGGAGGAAGAGCAGGTCAGTTTCACTCACCTGTGGAGTGGAGCCTGAGGGGTGGGTGTTGCCTTCTGACACACTTCCGGTATGTTAGGGGGTGTGGCATATGCAAATGAGTTATGGTAATGAGCTCCTGCACCTCTTTTTCTACGAAATGACCCCTGGCTTCTAATACTGCGGAAGGACGGGCGGAACAACAGGCTTAGCAGTTGGCAACTTAGTGACTCGGGGTACCTGCCTGTCGGTTAAACCCACCACAGTAGCACCTCTTGGCTGGTGATTTTTGTCATCCCAAGCAGTCTGCTGCTCTGCACCTTCGGCTGGGCGTTCAGTGGCCATGCTGTGAACCACAGGAGGCCTCCGCTTTTGTTCCTTTCTTCTCGTCTGCTCTTGCCAAAGAGCCTCTGATGATCTTTCTACCTCTAAGCAGAGATGTGCATTATCTGGCCCGCTATAACTCCTGTTGGAAGAGTTTGTAACACAGCAACGGTGCACAACCTGATTACGGTGTAGATAAAAAATGTATTTAGGAACTAATGTACTTGATGAGAGGCGAAGACTACAGGTGGAACTTCCGAGAAGGAGGAGGAAGTTACCCTGAGGGAGGCAGACAAGGAACGACACTTAACAGGAGAGAAGGTGCTGACCTCCCTGTCCTATCTAATCGTCTTCTTGCGGCCCCTTTCGGGGTCTTCTTCTCTTCTTCGTACACCAGACGTTGTCTTTTCCAACAATAGCGTCACCAAAACAAAGGAAAGAAATCCCTTTAAAAATAGGAATGCCAGGTCTGTTTTGGAAAATACGTGGATACTTTGGGGGTGGATCCAGGAGTGGGCGGGGTTTGGAGAGGGGAGGGGCCTCAGCATGGTACAATGTCATAGAGTCCATTCTTCAAATGACTCAGAAGCAGCCTTTTTCTCCAGGGGACTGGATGGGCCATTGGCCTGATCCAGCATGGCTTCTCTTATGTTCTTATGTCTGGGGCAGTGATGCTTTGTATTCTTGGTGCTTGGAGGGGCAACAGCGGGAGGGTCTCTGGACATCTTGCCCTGCTGGTGGACCTCCTGAGGGCCCCTGGGTTTGGGCTACTGTGTGTCACAGAGTGTTGGGCTGGATGGGCCATTGGCCTGATCCAACATGGCTTCTCTTCTGTTCTTATGTCTGGAGCAGTGATGCTCTGTATTCTTGGTGCTTGGAGGGGCAACAGTGGGAGGGCTTCTGGAGTTCTGGCCCCGCTGGTGGACCTCCTGATGGCACCTGGTATTTTTGGCCACTGTGTCACACAGAGTGTTGGACTGGATGTGCCATTGGCCTGATCCAACATTGGCTTCTCTTATGTTCTTATGAGACCAGTTGTTAAAAGCGGGAGATCCCCAGGCCCCACCTGGAGGCTGGCAACCCGGTTTGAAAAACAAACCCCTTGTGTGCCCTTCTAAAAGGCAGCATAGGATTGGCTGGCCGCCAGGAGGGCGTTCAACAAAGTCAGAGCAGCAAAAGAAAGCCCATCTTCGGTTTCGTAAAGGTTTGCCATAAGCAGGTGATAAGTTTTTATCGCTGGTTTGTGCTGTCAACTGCTTTTGCATTTCGTTGATCATAGGTTAGCATCCCAGCGGTTGGATTGCTGCCGGCAGCGGTTTGAGTAGCTCCGTAAGCCCTCGTGTAGATTTTTTGAAAAACAGAAAGGGGGCTTCACTTGCGTTTAAATGCAGGATCTGTGTATGAATTACAGGGAATGTCCCAGATCTGCCAAACGTTGACATTCAATATAGATTCTGTTTCCCCCACCCACCCACACAAGCGCGCACTTTTCAGGGATGCTCAGTACCTTTCACATTTATACTTTATGATGCAGTCTGGTTTGGGGGAAGCCCGGTGAGGCAAGAGCAGCTGCTTATGGGCCAGAGGGGACTGAGCAGGGGGACGCTGCGCCCGGCCGTAATGGAGGAGAAGGGCAACAGAGGTCGGAGAGCGAGATGGCTCAGCACAGCAAGGGTGGTATCAGGTGAAGGAAATAAAATGGGGGGATGTAAGGTGAGAGCGGATGCATCGTGCTAGAGGGAAGCGCACTGCAGGGAGCAAAGCCTCCTTTCTGTTCAGGGCGCAACGCATGCCTAGTGCCCATTTCTGTTCAGAAGCACTGTGTAAGCATCGTGCCGCTAAGTAGGCAAAAAGGGACATGTATATTTATAAACAGCTGGCGGGAAGCTTAATAAGCGGGGAGCCTACGTTCTCTATAGGGGGCTGCCCTTGTCCCAAATCTGGAAGCTGCAGCTGGTACAGAACGCAGTGGCGAGGCTGTTGTTGTGTCTTCCTGTGCGGGGACTCGTCCTGCCCGCCCTAAAAGCACTGCACTGGCTGCCTATAGTGTACCGGATTCGGTTCAGGGTGCTGGGTCTTACCTTTAAAGCCCTGAATGGTTAGGGGGGCCTGCTTACCAAAGGGACCACTTTCCCCCATGTGTTCCCCAGAGAGCGCTAAGATCGGGGTCCCGAAACTAACTGGCCCTCCCAGGTCCTAAAGAAGCCGGGGTAGCTGTGACGAGGGCCAGGGCCTTTTCTGCGGCGGCCCCTAACTGGTAGAACGAGCTCCTGGATGACATGAGGTCCCTGCGGGATAATAGGCCACATCCAACAGCGGAAACTCATTAGCACACTAGGCCACACCCCTGACAGCACCGCTCCCTCCCAGGATCGGCTTCCCCAGATGCCCCACAGCAGATGGGAACCCGAAGGGGGGGAGGGAGCGGTGCTGTGAGGGGTGTGGCCTAATGTGCTAATGAGTTTCCGCTGTTGGGTGTGGCCTGTTATGCCAATGAGTTCCTGCTGGGGCTTTTTCTACAAAAAAAAGCCCTGTGAACAACGATGCCATCGTTTATTAGTACCATGTATGCTAGCCCTTGTTTGCACATGTGGTGGCTTTAACTTGATTGTTGTTTTAACGAATCTCACTATTTTCAGTGCGTTTATCTCTATACTGTGAGCCGCCCTGAGCCTGCCTGGCAGGGAGGGCGGGACACAAATTAAACAAACAAACAACTCAATAACCAATGGGCTCCATTGAGTTCCAAGGGGCTTACTTCCAGGTAATTTTTTGTTTTGTTTTGTTTTCGGGGTGTTTTTGTGGGGGGGAAAGGGGTGTGTGTTTTGAGGGCAACCTCCAAGCTTACACCCCACACAAGGGTTGCCAAGTGCAACTTACCGTTTAGCGGTGGGTGTCCCGGTCCCGTTCAGAGGCGGGATCTCTACAGTTCGAGGGGAAACCATAGAATTTCCCCTCGAAAGATAGAGCATCCCCCTCGAAACGGGCCCGACACGATGACGTCACTTCCGGGTGATGTCATCACGCCAAGCATGTCTCCGGAGCCTGGCAGTTGGGGGGGGGGTTCCCCACCCCCCACCCCGGGGGGGATTTGGCAACCCTAACACACACACACACTGCCAATCGACTTACCAGCAGCGGGGCAGGGAGAGGACTAGGTGGCATTGTAGCAATGTTGCCAGCAGTTCCAGCTATGGATGCCAGCCTCCAGTTGGGGCCTACAGATCTCTCGCTTTCACAACCGGTCCCCAGAAAACAGAGATCAGTTCTCCTGGAGAAAATGGCTGCTTCGGAGGATGAACTCTATGGTACTGTGCCAAGCTGAGGTCCCTCCCTTCCCCAAGCCCCGCCCTCCCCATCCCTAAATCTCCAGGGATTTCCCATCCCAGAGCCGGCAACCCTACTTCCAGCACAAAACCAGAAGTGACGTCACTGGCCAGGCCCGTAGTTACGGTGGGGTATTTGGGGGCCACGCCCCCTCAATTAAAAGGCACGCCCCCCCCCCAAAAAAAGCCATGCTGGACAGCATTTTTAAAAATGTTTATCAAGTCGCACCGGCTTCAGTTAATGAGCTGAAGTAAATGAACTTAACTTAGCTGCCCCCTTAGAAATTTACATGCCCCCTGACGAAAAAAATCCTGGCTCCGAACCGGGCTCTGGTATTTGTGCAAAAACTCTATGGTCCAAAAGGCTTCTACCATAGAGCTCTTGCCCAGATGCCAGAGCATCCCGCTTCGCCGGCAACACAATGATGTCCCTTCCAGTGCTCTCCAAAAGCGGCATCGCCAGCAACCTCACTGTGAAGTCTGTCTGTGCCTCTCCCCCCACCACGCAGCTGGTATGTCTTTCCACCTGTTGCCAGGAGGTAACCTGGCGACTCTCATTTTCCCCTCTTGCTGGTTGAAAGCAAAGGTTTGGGAGCTGCCCTGCCGCGATTCCAGCCCTTGGCTCGGTCTCACGACCCCCTTCTCTTTTACGTGGCATTTTTGTATGCAAAACAGGGCAGCCGTAAACACATTCTCCGCTTTAGTGCATTTTAGCTTGATGTATGTCCAGTAAACAGCATTTTCATCTATTGTGGTCTTTTAAGCACACACACACACACACACACACACACACACACACCCCACTTGATTATTCTAAGCTTCTTTGCATGATGAGGCTTTGGGGCGCTTCAAATCATTCTCATTATGCACTACGTAATAATAAAGTCCTCTGCGCAGTGCCCGGATAATTCCTCGCACAGTCCGCAAGTTTTCTAATTGTTTGAATAACAGCACGTGGTGGGACCGACACACATGAGCACAGCTGCCCCCTCGGGGAGGAAGGCTTTTCCTCCTCTGGCCCATAGCGAAGGCAAACGTTGGAACAGGGGGTAGTGGTGCAAACTTCACAGGGAGCCGCTGCCAAAATCGGATGCACTGAGCCACGTAATATGGAAGGAAAGAAAATAAGCTCCGAAGGCAAAACAGCAAAGAAACTAAAATTTTAAAGAAGAAGAGATTGGATTTATACCCCGCCCTTCACTAGAGTCTCAGAGTGGCTTACAATCCCCTTCCCGTCCCCTCCCCAGAACAGACTGCCTGTGAGGTAGGTGGGGCTGAGAGAGCTCTTTGAAGGACTGTTCTTGAGAGAACAGCTCTGAGAGAACTTGTGACTGCCCCAAGGTCACGCCAGCAGCTGCATGTGGAGGAGTGGGGAATCAGACCCGGTTTTCCCAGATTAGAGTCCATGTTCCTAACCACTACACCAAACTGGCGCTCATCAGATCTCTCCAAACCAGAGCGTTTGGAGGTGGTTTTTCCTTTTCTTTACAAAGGAGACAGAATCTTAACAACCTTAACCTTAACTTAACTTAACAGAATCTTAAGAACCTTAACAACAGTTTTCCAAATGAGGGCTCTTCTATACCTTCATTACAAAAAATAATGTTGAATGTATGGGTTTTGTTTTTTTTTAATAGAATTTATATACACACATATATTGTATTTTTTTTTAAAAAAAACATGCCTTTGACATTATTTCGCTTCTGTAAGGTTTGTTGTCATATTGTAACTGTTTCTAACCCAGCTTTAAATTTTGTAAGTAGGGATGCTGTTTGTGAGGTACTGGCAGGAAGAAATGGAGGGGAATGCATTATGCGCTGACACTGTGCTGGTGCGCTAATGTCACTTCCGGTAAAAAACAAACAAACAGAAATGACATAGTAGACACTCTAGGATTTACAAAAACTCTATGGTAAAACCATGAAGTTTTCGGGAATGCTAGAGTGTCGAAAGACATCACTTCCCGTTTTTATGGGAAGTGACATCAGCATGTCAGGCCTGCCACCCAATCTCTCCTGAGAGATGCGGACTCATGCCTGAGAACTTTGTTTGCAAGCTACCTAGAGGGCATTGTATGGACAAGCGGACTAGAAATCCCTTACATCAATAAAATTAAATGATAAAATAGATGTTTAATTACTTTATAGCCTGCCTTCCTCACTCGCATTAGCCGGGGGAAGGGGGGATTATTAAACGACTACTGGGTTAGTAGTCCAAAGGAAGGTAATCCTCAACGCAGGATGCCCCCTCCCCCAGAATAAGGTACGCGCACAAAAAAAATGTTACTGTACCTACCCATAACTGGTATGCATAATTGAGATGAGCCCCTCTTTTTCTTAATAGTAGTCTTGGGGGCGGGGGGATGTCTAGTCTGAAAGAAGAGGGCCTAGACTTGGTTAACATTACTCGACCCCTTCAGAGTTCCCGACTCCTTTGCCGATACATCCGACGGATGACTACCTTTCTTCTTGACTTTCTTCGTGGTGGATTTACTTCAGCATTTTAAACAATTTTCACCGAGGCTCTGACAGTGGCCATTTTATGAGTTGTGGGTTGTTGTTTTTGTTTAGGGGGAATGTCTGAAACAGATTTCAGTGGCCTTCATAAAACAGACAAATGGCCCTTTGCTTTTCGGCATAATTGGAACTGTTGCTGAGCGCAAGGAGAGCATTAGAAGCTGGGGAGCCTTATTTATTTATGCATCTATTATTCACAACAGTTTTATTCAGCCTTTCCCCATGAGCAGGTCCAAGGCAGCTCACAACCAATCCACAGAGGGTGGAAACATCCCGAAGTAGAGCCATTCCCCTCACCCAGCACCAACAACCATCATTCAAAATCCCATTGAAAACCCAGGCAAACGATTATCACTTTACATTTCTTCCTGAACATCAAAAAAGAAGACATCTTTGTTGTCTGCTGTGGGCCTTCATGTCATGAGGTGGGTGCTGATGCAGATGAAGGTGCGCTGGAGGAAGAAGAGAAAGAAGAGACTGGATTTTTACTCCACCCTTCACTCGGCATCTCAGAGCAGCTTGCAATCTCCTTTCCCTCCCCCTCCCCACAACAGACTCCCTGTGAGGTAGGTGGGGCTGAGAGAGCTGTTTGAGAACTGCTCTTGAGAGAACAGCTCTGAGAGAACTGTGGCTTGCCCAAGGTCACCCAGTAGCTGCATGTGGAGGAGTGGGGAAACAAACCCGGTTCTCCCAGATCAGATTCCGTGCTCCTAATTACTACCCCAAACTGGACAACCTGAGTCAAGATGGATAACCTGAGACAAGGGGGTGGTGAGCAACAGCTGCTCTTAGGACCACATCTGGTGCATAATGTCACATAGGGAGAGGCATCCCCGAAGGCAGGGGTCCGTTGGAGCGGGAGCGCACAGGAGCGCAGCTCCAGGAGTCAGGAGCCCAGGGGGCGGGCAAATGACCAAGCCCCGCCCCCTCCTCGGCTTCCCCGAGCAGTGCAGAGGCGCAGCGCCCCAGGGAAAGCCCTGCTAGGGTCTTTATTGATTTTAATGTTTTGTTTTAATATTGATAATTTTTTCACTGTTCCTCTTATGACTGTGTGCTGCTTTTCCAGAGACTTGCTCAAGGTGGCATATAAGAGAGCCAGTTTGGTGGAGTGGTTAAGTGCGCAGACTCTAATCTGGGAGAACCGGGTTTGATTCCCCACTCCTCCACAGGCTGCTGCTGGTGTGACCTTGGGCCAGTCACAAGTTCTCTCAGAGCTGTTCTCTCATGAGCAGTTCTCAAAAGACCTCTCTCAGCCCTACCTACCTCACAGGGTGTCTTGTTGTGGGGAGGGGAAGGGGAAGGGATGGGTGGTGCACATGTCCTAGGTATCTCAAGTCTACTTGAAACCTGGTGGTTTCAAGGGAGCAGGAAGAGAATGAGGGTGTGTTCTTGACACTTATTTTTATTGCACAAAGTATTGGACGGGGAAGGGAATGGAGGAAGAGCAGGTCAGTTTCACTCACCTGTAGAGTGGAGCCTGAGGGGTGGGTGTTGCCTTCTGACACACTTCCGGTATGTTAGGGGGTGTGGCATATGCAAATGAGTTATGCTAATGAGCTCCTGCACCTGTTTTTCTACGAAATGACCCCTGTCCGAAGGTATGATGGTCCAAGTTTGTAAAGGGCTTTAAAGGGAACGCCATCTTTGTTACAGGCTGGTGCTTGCCTTGAGTTTTGTGCAGGGATGGCCGTCAGACCACTCCTAAGAGAATGTTTCTCTCTCATGCTTGTTAGCAACTCTTATCTAGGATAGACACCTCCCAGGGTGTCTGTTGTTGGGAAGGGAAGGGAAAGGAGTTTGTAAGCCGCTATGAGGCTCCCTGGGGTGGTGAAGGGTGGGATATAAATCCAATCTCTTCTTCTTCTTCAATAGCGAAGGACAAGAGCCTCGTTCACGTCATGCGTAAAAACCATCTCAGTCATTTCCAATGAAGCCTTGATTATCATATTGCTGAAAGGAAGGTCCAAACATTCGTTTTAGAGTGCCGTTCAATTTGAAACTGTAAAGCTCCACTGGATCATCTTGTGTATGCCACCGATTGTTCTGCTCCTGTGCAGTTTTCTGTGGAACGATCTTCCATTATTTCATTGCCAAACAAACAGCTTTTTTAAAAAAAAAATCATTTTTTTCCCCTTTTTAAGCACCCTTCCTCCACAACGCCTCACAGGGGCAATCTTCTATAGCCACTCACGCTTTATAACATGTCTGTCTCTCATTCTTCCCGTTCCCTCCAAGTGAAAACACTCTCAATAAATAATGATATTGCTGAAGAAGGAAAGAAGGGGAGAGGCGATAAGTTAGCCCACATAGACTCTTATTCCCTTACAGGGGAAGTGCGGACAGCAGAATGAGGCCATGGGCTCTCTCAGTTGCTTCGCACACCCCATTATTTCCACAGCAGACTTCAGGGTCAGAAATGGTGTCCGTGTCTGAGGGAAAATGTCTCTGGAATAACCAGTGCTTTAAACATACTTGTTTGGCTTGACCATTCTGGAGTGTTCAGGCGCCTTACGTTTTGCCTTGACGCTTCATCGGGCCAGAGTTTAGTTTGGGATGAGGCTCAGACTCATCCACTCTTGAATACTTTAATTTCAGAACTATCTTAGGCTGAGGACAGACTGGCAATCTGGAGCGAGATGAATGCGGAGGAAACTGCTGCAGGGGAAAAACTCCCCGGGGCTGGCCGTTCACACCGGCCGGTGTATTGCACAACGGTGCCGATACGGAGCGTTCAGATTGCTGCGGAGTGGCCCCACATGGGCCGGCCTCCGGAGCTCGTGATAGGGCTGTTTCGGCAATTTGCGCATGTGCGCTCATGCGCAAACTGGCAAAATGCCGCGTTCACACTGCCGCCTCCGCTTGCCTCCCGCCTTCTTCCGGTTCACACTGCCTGGAAGCAGGAGGCAAGCGCAAGACGGCCCCTGGACACCGGTTTCTCCCGGTGTCCTGTTAAAGCGGATGGAAAGCGAGTGGGAGACGGGTAAGTGCGAAACGGAGCCAACGGACAGATGCGCATGTCTGAACGCGCTCCCTTCTTCCACTTCCAACGCGGGGCTGTCCCGCTTTACATTGCCAGTCTGTCCTCAGCCTTAGCAGTGCTGGGAAATCAGATTCTGTGCCTCTGGTTTTGATGGAATCTTCTGGTTTAAATTTAAATGCTCTACGTTAATTGGGTAAAGCAGCGGAGAGAACGTTTCAAGTACCTTCGGGCCCCCGTTGGAGAGAAAGGTGGGTGTATAAATGAAGGAAAATAAAATAAATAAAAGGTGTTGGGGACTGGGGTTAGAATTGCCAGGTCCCTTCATCATGCCAGCGGGGGGATTGGGGGGGGGCATTCCAGGGGTGGGCTGGGACGTCCCACGATGCACTGATGTCACCTGGAAGTGACGTCAGCATGTCGGTGACATCGGGGGCAACGCTGTGCTTTTTGGGCAAGACTGTAGCCTCAAACCATGCAGTTCTGCCCAAAAAGCAGAGCGCCCCCTCTGAGATCACAGACGCACTGACACCACTTCTGGGTGAATGTCAGCGCATTGCACACAACATCAGGGATAGAAGGAATTTCCTCCCGCCAGCCAGCTGTCCGGCAGCTGGCAGGAGCTCTCAAAAGCGGGGGATTCCCTGCCCCAACCTGGGAAATGGTATCCCTAACAGGGGTGTATCATAAACCCATAGTCATGTATAAAGAACAAGTTGAGAATCTCAGTGTAAATCAATGTAGAGCCCAACTCTTGTTTTTGCATAAAGGAAAGGGCCTCCTTTTGCGATTCACATCTGTTGTATATAAAACTTTGGATATCACTGTATGCCCCTTGAAGATGTATACAAAAGGAACATGAGAGGATTATGTTCCATGCGCTGATGTGCGTGAGGAGCCAAGTGGCAGACACTTTGGAACACACCAGTCAAAAAGAAGGTCTCACCTGCTCTCCCAAAAAAAGTAACCAAGAATCAGTCACCGGCGTTCATGATGGATATACCTTTGCCCGTGTGTATGACCCCGCAAGAAGCCATTTTGACGTTTTCATCATTCCTTGACCCTGAGGAAGGCACTGATAGCCTTTCTGTTATCGGCTTTATTCGAGAATGTTCAGAGCGGTGCAGAAATGAAGCAGATTTATTGATAAAACGATCACCGGCTGTCATAGCTAAGGTGATAAAACGGTTAAATGATCATATTACTTAAAAACAGAGACATGTCGAAGTACCTCTGGGACTTGAGAAACTCCTATTCGAGCGCTGCCAGCAATCAGGCGAATGGTCGTTTGCTCACTTTCTCGCGCGGCAATAAGCATAAGTCTTCACCTCAACGGGAAGCAAACCTTGAGATTTCATTGGTTAAGACATATAGCCTTCCCAGTTCTAAGGACTCAGGGGATAAAGGACACATTAAGAAATATCAGAGTCCGTCCTCAGGTTGTGCAATTAGTGATAGGCGGAACTCTTTCGTTCCGGTTTGGATACGTTTCCGGGCTTTGGATTGGATTTGGATCACTCAGTTGTATGATCAGCTGCAGATATGGAGTATGTGCACCCTTGCTGCACGTGTTGAGATGTTTCTAGTTCATCTTATAAATCAATCACTTTGCCAAGTGGTTGATGCTGCAGCAGAGGTTGATGTTGTCTACGCTTTCCAATGCTCCCTTAGCAAATGCTGGAATCTTTGGTGGGCGATGTGATGTCACTTCTGGGAGGATGTGATGTCACTTCTGGGTAGGGTGGCCAGCTCCAAGTCGGGAAATACCTGGAGATTTGAGGGATGGAGCCTGAAGACCACATGGTCTGGGGAGGGGCAGGGCTTCAATGGAATATAATGCCATAGAGTCCACCTTCCAAAGCGGCCATTTTCTCCAGGTGAACTGATCTCTGACACCTGGAGATCCGTGGTAATCCCAGGCGATCTCTACCCACCACCTGGAGGTCGCCAGTACTACTTCTGGGTGATGGTCTATGCTGCCTCCCCTAATCTCGAGGGTGAAGAAAATTACATCAAATTTAATAAAAATACAGTATACATAAATTAACGCAATTAAAACACTAATAAAATAACACAATAACCTTCATCCAGTGCCGTTGTCATTAAAATTAAAACCTCCCAGATGCCATCTCTGGGATGCAGTTACATACATGCTCCTTGGGCTATAATCCAGGGTAGAATTCTGTAATGATGAATTCACATGATTTTTAGTTAGGACCAATGCTCCCTCTCAGCTGTGGAGTCTTGTGAGCAAAAATTCTACTTTGTGAGCTACTGGCATGAAAGTTGTGAGCGAGCGATTTGGCTGCTGCATAAAGTCGTTTGCGCTGGAGCCCTCCTTCCTGAGCGAAGACAAAAATGGGCGAGCTGGGGGCTAAAAACCTGTGAGCTAGCTCACACTAACTCATCTTAGAGGGAACACTGGTTAGGACTAGGATTGCCAACTTTGGGTAGGGAAATTCATGGAGGTTTGTGGGTGGACCCAAGGGAGGACAGAGAGAGCCCACAGCAGGGCATAATGCCATGGACTCCACCCCCCAAAGCAGCCATTTTCAGCAGGGAAACTGATCTCTGACGTCTGGGGCTCAATCGTAATTCTGGGAGATCTCCAGGCCCCGCCGGGAGGTCGGCAGCTCTCGTTGGGACTGGTCCGTTGAGCCTGATCGTCATGAGATGTGCACTGTCCGTTGCGCACCGAGCGTGTTTGCTCTGTACGCCTCCCTCATCACGTCAAGGTTTGCAGCTGTGAATATATAAACACCCGAGGACAGGTTTATTTCTGTTTATTTCGCAAATTCGTATGCCATCTCTCCAGAGACCCGCTTGAGGCAGCTTACAGCCGAAGCGACAAAACGAAGCAGAACCATTAAAATAAGTCGTGAAAAACAAGCAGTGTTTTACAGCGTATCCAGCAGTGATACCAGTAGGCTTTTGCTGTGGGACGTGAATAGGCTTTGGCTTTGTGTGTGTTAAACGCTGTTAACAGCCGAAACCGAGGGCCTTGGACGCCTTGATGGAGTCAACCCATCTCCTGTTGGGCCTCCCTCTTTTCCTGCTGCCTTCCGCTTTTCCTAGTGTGATTGTCTTTTCCAGTGACTCTTTTCTATATATCTAATAGCCAAGGGCCCCCTCTGTGCGTGGATAATTATTTCCGCAGATCTGGGGCACACAGGGGGCAAAGAGATTTTCCTGCACACTCGGGAAACTCCCCGTGTGTGCAGAAAAATCTGAAATGTTGAAAAAAACCCATATGGGGGATATTTAAATCCCCCCAAAGTAAGAGCGTTCCCTGCGCATGCACAGAGAACACGCCTGCTGGGAATTCCGCAGGGCTCGCCACCATTGCTGCTGTTGGGGGAGAAGCCATGGCGGGCCAGGTGGGCCCGCCTGCTGGGCTTACCTGTGGCCACCTCCTCCTTCTCCATGCGAAGCTTCTGCTGCTGCTTCTCTAGTAGACCCAGTGGTTGTATGAACCACCCCTCATCAATGCTCCCTCTAAGCTGTGGAGTCTTGTGAGCAAAAATTCTGCGTTGTGAGCTACTGGCATTCAAGTTGTGAGCGAGCCATTTGGCACCTACATAAATCAGTTTGCTCTGGAGCCATCCTTCCTGAGCTAAGACAAAAATGTGCGAGCCAGGAGCTAAAGAACTGTGAGCTAGCTCACACTAACTCAGCTTAGAGGGAACACTGCCCCTAATATGGGTCTGCTTCAGTGGACATTCCTCGCCACCTTGGTACGCGAGGGGGAAGGTTTCTTCAGAAATTCCACGCTTCATTGTACATGCCTCTTTCCCTGCTAAAATGAGCAAATGGAAACCATTGCCTTCGCCTCTTCCTGTTCCTTAATTCGTTACTATTTATGCCTCGAAATGAACTCCATAAATTATACAAGATTTGTAACAGGGTGAAGTTAATGCTGCTGCTGATTTAGCATTTCTTGTGGCTTCTTTAAAAAAAACATTCAGCCTTGTAAAGATTTAAAATAATCCACCGCGCTCGCAGAGGCAACACCTCCAACAATAACATCTGAGAAATATGTTTTCCCCCACACAAAGTGCAGCATTCCAACAGTGGACGCCTTTAATTGCCATTTTGGTATAGTGGTTATGTGCCAGTTTGGTTTTGCGGTTATGTGCCAGTTTGGTGTAGTGGTACAGTTTGGTATAGTGGTTAAGTGCGCGGACTCTACTCTGGGAGAACTGGGCTTGATTCCCCACTTCTCCACTTGGACTTTCCTTGAAAAAGAGCAGTTAATGTCAAGAGCTCTCTCAGCCCCACCTCCCCCCCAGGGTGTCTGTTGTGGGGAGGGGAAGGGGAAGGAGATTGTAAGCCGCTCTGAGACTCCCTTGGGGAGTGAAGGGCAGAGTATAAATCCAATCTCTTCTTATTCTTATTCTTCTTCTAATTGCTATACTGATTTGCCTGTTTGCATGTAAGTTATCAGGGCTCTGATGTGCACAGGAATTTATGGAAGGAGCTCAGCACATACAACAGCGCATGGACCAGGGGTCCGTTGGGGCCAGAGTGAGGTGGAGCAAAGCTCCGCCAGCTCAGGACTGGCCAGTAGGGCAGCCACAGGCTGAATCAGATTCTCTAATCCTATTCAGCGCACCGCCGAATTGCCGCCGAAATTCGGCGGCAGCTTTAAAAGCCACTGGAGGGGAGGGGGTTTGAGGGAGAGGCTCCAAACTTGCAGGGTAGCTGCTGGGGCCTCTCCCCCAAATGCCCACCAAGTTTCAAGAAGATTGGACCAGGGGGTCCAATTCTACAGGCCCCCAGACAGGTTGCCCCCATTCCCTCCATTGTTCTCTATGGTAGGAAAAAAGTTAACATTTTTTCCCTCCATAGAGAACAATGGAGGGGATGGGACAATCTGTTTGGGGGCCCATAGAATTGGACCCCCTGGTCCAATATTCTTGAAACTTGGTGGGCATTTCGAGGAGAGGCCCCAGCAGCTACCCTGCAAGTTTGGAGCCTCTCCCTCAAACCCCCTTTCCTCCATCCTCTCATACACCCTATGAGTTTTTGCCATTGATTTCAATGGCCCATAGGGTATAATGGGGCTGAAACTGACATTCCCTTTCTGACACACTTCTGGTGATGTCAGGGGACGTGCCATATGCTAATGAGTTATGCTAATGAGTTATGCTAATGAGCTCCTGCAGCTCTTTTTCTACGAAAGGACCCCATAGGCTGTAATGGAGAATCGGTCTGGGGGTATCTGGGGCTTGGGAGGCTGTTTTCTTTAGGCAGAGGCACCAGATTTGCAGCATAGCTGCTGGTGCCTCTCCTAAAAAACAAAAGCAAAACACCCAAGTTTCAAAAAGATTGGACCGGGGAGTCCAATTCTCTGGGACCCAGAAGGAAGTGCCCCCATCCCGTTGGAAACAATGGAGGGGGAAAAAAAATGTCTTGTGAGCTCATGCTCACAACCCCTGAGCTGCCTTTTTAAAATCTTGTGCGCCAGCACCCCCTAGCCCAGCTTAGAGGGAACTACGCCTTGCAGCCCATTTTCCTCTATTCCATATAGCGGTGCTTCTCAGCCTTTCGTATCTTATATCCCACCAACCACGTAGAAGCAAAAGGCCCGCTTTTTCCCGAGACCAATGTTTTTTTTACATTTACAGGCATTCTCCTATTAAAGTTTATCCTTTGCAGTAAGTTTTTGAGGATGCACAATATTGCGGTAGTATTGTTGCCAATAAATTTTATCGCTATGGCTTTAATAGATGATCTCTGGCAAGAAGGGTGGCCCAGAAGCCGCACACTGAAGACCTTTGCTGGTCAGCTGGGGGGACCAGGGATTAGGAGGAACAGCGAATGTCCAAGGTTACTACGGAACAAACATCACAGACGAATAACCTGTAGCAGACGGGGACAACAGGAGAGGGCTGTGGTTCAGTGGTACAGCATCCAGTGACGCTGATGGGGAGTTAGTTCAGGACAGACCAAAGGAAATAGGTCTTTACACAGAGAGTGATTAAAATGTGGCATTCACTGCCAGAGGATGTCGCGACGGCCACAGGAATAAACGGCTTCCAAAGGGGATTAGATACATTCATGGAGGAGAAGTCTCTCAGTGGCTGCTAGCCATGGTTGCTGAGGGGAACCTCCACATTCAGAGACATTAAGTTTCTGAATCCCAGAGCCAGGAGGCAACAGTGGGGGAAGGTCTCTGCCTCTGGTCCCAGTTATTGGCCCTCCAGAGGAAGTGGTTGGCCACTGTGTGAGACAGGATGCTGGACTAGATGGACCACTGGTCTGATCCAGCAGGGCCCTTCTGATGTTCTTAGGAAGGCCTCGGCCCCTTGGCGCTGTTGCTGGCCCTCCAGAGGAATGGGTTGGCCACTGCGTAGGGTTGCCAAGTCTGGGTTGAAAAATACCTGGAGACTTTGGGGGTGGAGCCAGGAGAGGGTGGGGTTTGGGGAGGAGAGGGGCCTCAGCATAGTATAATGCCATAGAGTCTACCCTTCAAAGCAGCCATTTTCTCCAGGGGAGCTGATCTCTGTCAGCTGGGTATCAGTTGTACAAGCAGGAGATCCCCAGGCCCCACCTGGGGGCTGGCAATCCTACCACTGTGTGAGACAGGATGCTGGACTAGATGGACCACTGGTCTGATCCAGCAGGGCCCTTCTGATGTTCTTAGGAAGGCCTTGGCTTCCCTGTCCTCTTGTTGACCCTCCAGAGGAACTGGTTGGCCACCGTGTGAGACAGGATGCTGGACTAGATGGACCACTGGTCTGATTCAGCAGGGCTCTTTTGGTGTTCTTATGAAGGCCTCAGCCTCTCTGCCCTGTTGTTGGCCCTCCAGAGTAACTGGTTGGCCACTGTGTGAGACAGAATGCTGCACCAGATGGACCACTGCTCAGATCCAGCAGGGCTCTTCTTATGGTCTTAGGAAGGCCTTGGCCTCTCTGCCCTATTGTTGGCTGTCCAGAGGAACTGGTTTATTTGCATTTATTTATTGTTACAGTCATTTGACCAATATAATAAACATATAATCAGTTTTACAGTTTACACAA
Source organism: Lepidodactylus listeri (assembly GCA_029233225.1). Classification (NCBI taxonomy): domain Eukaryota; kingdom Metazoa; phylum Chordata; class Lepidosauria; order Squamata; family Gekkonidae; genus Lepidodactylus; species Lepidodactylus listeri. The sequence goes on from JARCFY010000010.1 coordinate 7,577,238, forward strand.
TAAACAATATTTATAGGTAGGGCTGCCAAGTCCAACTTGGGAAATATCTGGGGACTTTGGGGGTGGAGCCAGGAGACTTTGGGGGTGGAGCCAGGAGAAAGGAAGTGACATCATTTTGTGATGTCACATCCTGTGATGTTGCTTCCACATGCTGACACATGAACTCATGAAGTTTCCTAATACTGAATCAGGCCATTGGTCCATCAAGGTCAGTATTGACTACTCAGACTGGTAGTGGCTCTCCAGGGTCTCAGGCTGAGATCTTTAATGTCACCTATTACCTGATCCTTTTTTAGCTGAAGAGGCTGATACCTCCTGCATGTCAAGCAGATGCTCTATCACTGAGCAACGGCCCTCCTGAATCCTTCCTCATCTCGGCAGAATATGAAGCACTAAGTGCTACACAAGTGCTAAATAAGATTTTCATATCATAAGAACAGGAGAGAAGCCACAGTGGATCGGCCCATCCAGTACAGCCCATCCAGTCCAACACTCTGTGTCACAACAGTGGCCAAAAATACCAGGTGCCCTCAGGAGGTCCAGCAGCGGGGCCAGAACTCCAGAAGCCCTCCCACTGTTGCCCCCCAAGCACCAAGAATTCAGAGCCTCACTGCCCCAGACAAAGGGTTCCATTTAGACCTTGTGGCTAATAATAGCCACTGATAGACCTCTGCTGGATGGGGACAGAGAGAGAGAGACAGACAGACAGACAGACAGACAGAAAAAAGAAAGAAAGAGGGAGAGAGAGAGAAGGCAAAAAAACTGGCAGAGGCACTTACTTCCATTTAGACCTTGTGGCTATAATAGCCACTGATAGACCTCTGCTGGATGGGGACAGAGAGAGAGACAGACAGACAGACAGACAGACAGACAGAAAAAAGAAAGAGGGAGAGAGAATGAAAAGAGCTGGAAGAGAAACTCACCTTGCCAGCCACATGCAAAAGCAGCTCCTTCAGTCCCTCCTTAATCTCTGGGCGGACCTCTCGTGCTGTGGAAGAAGCTCTCTTGCTGACTTCTTAAAGGGGAAATGTCTGGCGAGGCTTTTTACTGCAGGGCAGGCTCTCTGCAGACATTTCCCTTTTAAGGCAGCCATTTTGTCCCCCCGGTGGCCAACTTTGGAAAAGCGGGAGATAAGCACTAAAAATCAGTGTTTCCCCCGCCCTACCGGGGGACTTGGCAGCCCTATTTATAGGATAATACATGATCTAATAAAACTTAAACCTGGTTATGATACAATTTCCATAGCCTAAGTTATCAACACACATAGAATTTGGCTACTCGGTACATAATCCTAGGGCTCTCATCACATTAAAGATCATTAAGCTTAGCAGTTTCAGTAAAACTGAGAGTCTTATCCAATAATGGAGCTATGTTGTAATATGGGCAGCTGAAAAAACATTTGCTCTGTGGACTCCATCTCTTTTAATGGAGACGTGCACAGCCTTTCAGAATAGGTGATCTTCTTCCTACTTTCCAATACAGCGTAAGGAAGAGCCGAACTCCTTGCCCGAGTTTAGGCCCTTCTGAAACTATTTCCTTCCAGCGAAGTCAGGTAGGTGAAAGTTGGTCAATGTTTTTAACATTCAAAATCATATTGAGGCTTTGTCAACTGGAAATGTCCGGTTGTCGTCCTGCATCTTGAGTTCTCTGTTTAACTAGCCTTTTTGCCCGTTCAAATCCACAGGATAGACACTCAGAGCAGGGAAACCCAGTTTTATTTATGTCATTTTTTTGTAGCCTTAAGCCTATTAGATGGATCGTTTTTGTGGCTTATCAAAGGGAACAGGCCTTGGGGATTAGGACGTCCCTTTAACCATTGGCAAATGGACAGAATGCACACTGTAGCTTCAAATCTTAGGTTGCGGTCACACATTGCAGGAAAAAATGGGGGGGGGGGGGAGCAAGGCTATTTCCACTGGAGGAATTTGACCCTCAGTTGCACGATCACACCGCCCTTTGAAGTCCGCAGTCCGTCAGTGTGTGATCAGACATAACTGTGGGTGAGTCAGGGTTTTTTGGTGCTGTTTGTTTTTCATGCGCTCAAATGAGGAATCAATGAATCGCACCTCCACCCTAAGGGCTCCCTATAGAGTTTGTGATGATGCGCATACTGCGAAGGGGGGGGGGACAACGGCACAGAGTTGGAATAGCCTGATCAGACCATCCCAATGCCATGAGAGTGTGCTGAAGTGATCAGACCGGGGAAAGTCCGTCCATGGCCCGTCACAACCCGTTTCCTACCGGATTTTCCCCGGTGTCTTTTAACTCTGCTTCTGTGGCGGAGCAGAACGAGTTGCTGATGGCTGTGGAGCACTTCCCAGATGTTGTTGTCTGATCGTGCCCTTTAAATCCAGCTGGCATTCATGCCTATGTCAGGTCTAATTGTGCGTATGATCGCAGCCTTATAGTACCTGTCTTGAGTCTTATCCGGGCATAAGGCACTCATCTGGAACCTTGTATTATCGCTCTTAAGAACCTTGATTGCACTCTTTCTTGTGGAACAAAGCAAGCAGTAGGTGGCCTTAGGAATGTTCCATATAACATTTGAGCCAGGGTCTTTGCCTAAAGTAATTTAAGGGCTGCAGGAACATAGTGCCTCCCTTGAGATCGTGAAAATTTCACTATACAATTCGCCAATCTTTCTCCTTGTTCTGCAACACAGAGGAACTGGTTGACCACTGGGTGAGACAGTGATCTGGATTAGATCGACGATTGTTCTGATCCAGCAGAGCTCTTCTTACGTTCTTGCGTTCTCTGCTTTTATTTATTTATTTATTTACTTATTTCATTTTTATCCCGCCTTGCCGGCGAACTGGCTCAAGGCGGCTAACAACCATAAAATACCATCAAAGTGGTTTACAAATTAAACAAGTTAAAACTAGCATGAAACCAAACGTTAGCGCATACACAAAATATAAAGCAAGAACATACCTGGCAGCATCAGAGTTCTCATGGTGAACAGGTGGCAGTACAAGATTCGACTGAAGGGACCAGGGCGATGTTATCCTGCAAATTCCCCCCGGTGGCGGCTCCTAATTGAAAGCCTGGCGGAAGAGCTCCGTCTTGCAGGCCCTGCGGAAGTGTGATAAGTCCCGCAGGGCCCTGATGTCATCCGGGAGCTCATTCCACCAGTATGGGGCCACCACCGAGAAAGCCCTGGCCCTGGTACAGGCCAGCCGAGCATCTTTCGGACCGGGGAGATTCAGGCGATGTTGTATGCCGACCTCAGTGCCCTCAGTGCCCTTTTCATACAGAAGGTCCCATGTTCAATCCCCAGCACCACTTTAAAGGATCAGCAATTACAATTTAAAAATAAACAGATTAGGCAGTTTGATTACAATTATTCTATTCTTCATGCTTCGGGGGGGGGGGGGGAGATTGTGTTTTTCATACGTGTGTGTGTGCGTGCACCCAGAAGTCATGGTGACCTCTGGTGACTGACCCTTACTGGGGGCCTGGAGGGTATTCAGAGAGGTGGCTGAATGAAGCCTGCCCCCGCCTCCCAGCTGCTGGTATTCCTTGGAGGTCTCCCTTCCAAGTACATGCCGGGGCCGGCCCTGCTTAGCTTCCGAGATCTGATGTGATCGGGCTTCACTGGGCTAACCAGGTCAGGGTGTTCTGTTCTTCATGCTCAAAGAGTTTGTTCTTCACAGTATTTTTGAATACTTCCCCCCCGATTCTCTTTCCTCCTATGGTTATCGTCTGACTTTGCCTGGTCTTTTACTCTTGCTAGAAGGCATGCCCATTAAAGAATGGTTATGAGAGGCTGCTTCTCGCATCTTCCCTGCTCTGGCAGAATTTGCTCTTGCTCCCTTGGTAGAATAGATTCAGTCTCTCACATTTTATTGGAATGCCCTCTATATTCTAATCTAAGATGCCGTTTTATTCTGCCGTGGCTGGTGAATTTCAATGATGTTAATCCAAGCAGGGTGGTCCCCTTCCTACTCGAGATCAAAATCCTAATATAACATTGGACACTGCAAAAAAAAAAAAATCCTTTTGTCTTTTGGGAAATAAACGATTATAAATGAAATTTCAGATTGTTGCACTGCTCAAGGCATTGAGTTATAGAGCTTTTATTGGACAAAGGAAAGGAAAGGAAAAAGGGAAGGAAAGGAAGATGCTTTCGCTGCCTGAGACACTGGAGAGAAGCTGCTGGTCCAACGGGACAATACCAACCTTGATATGCCAGTTTCATGTATGTAGGCCCATGAAGAAGTCTCAAAGCAGCTTACAGTCTCCTTTCCCTTCCCCTCCCCACAACAGACACCCTGTCAGGTTGGGCTGAGAGAGCTCTTTTGAGGACTGCCCTTGAGAGAACAGCTCTGAGAGAACTTGTGACTGACCCAAGGTCCCACCAGCAGCTGCATGTGGAGGAGTGGGGAATTAAACCCGGCTCTCCCAGATTAGAGTCTGCGCTCCTATCCACTACGCCAAACTGGTTCTCATGTGGGTACATGCTTATCACATGTCTCTGCTTTCATTCTACTGTATATGGTAGACGCAGGCCAAAGTTTCAAGCAGTTTTCCCCCCCTTTTACAAGGTGTTTATAGCTGTACACGAGAGGGCGGATTTTCCTTTCATTGATCCTTAGTGAGTTTCTGAAATTTTTACATGAGCCCCTTTTCTCTCTTTTTTTTCCAGGTGTGTGTGCAACATCGACTGTTCTCAAACCAACTTCAATCCTCTCTGTGCTTCCGATGGGAAATCTTACGACAACGCATGTCAGATCAAAGAAGCCTCATGCCAGAAACAGGAGAAGATTGAAGTCATGTCTTTGGGGAGATGCCAAGGTAATGCCTTGAGAAGAATTAATTTCAGAGAGTCATCGTCTTCCTTCCTTCCTTCCTTCCTTCCTTCCTTCCTTCCTGCCTTCCTTCCTGCCTTCCTTCCTTCCTTCCTTCCTTCCTATCTCCCCCTCCTCTTTCTTTCTTTCTTTCTTTCTTTCTTTCTTTCTTTAAAAAGAGATGCCAGAACTCTCAAGAGGGAAATGAGGTTTTCAATCTGTATCCTGAAAACTCACGAACTTTTAAACGCTTACAAATAATTTTGTTGAAGAGATTTTGGAACTCCATTCCCCTGAAAAAAAGGCCTGCGTGCATCCATCACTTGCTGCCCACCCACCCCCCGCCCCCAGTGAATTCTGTCCTTAAAGGAAGATGCGGCAAAGAATCCAGTGTCGCTTGGCCCTTAGAAAAATGAGAAATAGTGCAAAGCAGATGAATAACTTGTCTTAGTACTGAATTTCGATCTCAGTACGTGACTGGAATTGTACATGGAAGGAAGTTCTGACAAACAGAAGGAAACCCTCCGAAATTCTGAGTGGTTTTGTTCCAGTCTTCCTTCTTATTCTTCTGTATGTATGGTCAGCACTGGAGACTCCATATGGCTGCCATTTTCTCTCATGCAATCTCCTCTCGATACATAATTCTAGAGGCAGATGGTTCATCCCTAGCAATCAGGTGACCTGCCAGATTCCCTTTTAAATTAAGGAAATACTCACGTGGGAGATAGGCCGAGTTTTTTAGAAAGTCATTTTATCACCATAAACTTCTGGATCCCCCCGCCCCGGTGCACAATGTTAAAATTTTAGGCGCTCATGATCAAAAATAAATAATTTGCAATTCGGCGCTGGAGAAAAATCACACTTTTAACTATGTTCTCTTACGGTTAACTGGGGCTCTTGATAAGTCTCGTTTCCTCCTTCAGTTCTGCATACATTCATCCGCTGACATCTAGCGTGCCTGGTTGCTAAATTCTGTTTTATTCCTCCGTATAATTATTTTAATCAGGCATTTGGGTTGCTTTCATAACTCTTTTTAGATTCTAAAAAAAAATCCCACAGCAACACAAAATATGTAATTTCCCAATTTTGTCATGTTGTTGCTCAAAAAAGCGTATATTTGTTGATGAAATAATTAATATCATTTAAACAGTCAAGTGCTGTCACAGGGTGATGGGAGTAATTCCGCAAAACCCTGCACAGTAACTCGCGGGAAGATTTCCATCGGGAGACCACAGAGCAGTAGATTTTTGTCCTGGGGCTCCCCCAGAAATTCAACAAGACACATGGTACAGTCCTCCCAAGACTCTTCGACTTCAGATGATAACCTACCTATTTGAATAAGTACCTATATTACCGTTGCCAGTCCCCCAACAGGGGCAGGGGTTTGCCCGCTTTCGAGGCCCCCAATCCGCCAGCTCCAATCTGGCCACCAGGGGGAACGCTGCCCCCAAAGTGCCCTGTTCACAACAATGTGTCCGGCACAAGGACATCACCCAGAAGTGACGTGGCACAGAGCATGTTGTGGGGGGACGCTGCCGCTCTATCATTTGAGAAAAAACTCTATGGTTACCATAGAGTTTTTCCTCAGATGATAGAGTGTCATCTGCAGTGTGCCCTGAGTGATGATGTCACTTCTGTGTGACATGTACCCGTGCCGAAGAGATCCCGGATGAAAAGAGGGGACACCCCCCACCACCACCGGCAGCCAGCTAAGACCTGGCAACCCTAACCTATATTAATACCACTCGGCATGTTCTAGCTTTGGGGATAACTGAAGGCACATTCAAAAATGCAAATTTCCCCTCTTAAATGTACAAAGCTACACAATCATAATAATAGATCATTATCGTATGGTATTGTGTGTTGTATAGTCAGGAGATCCTAGGATTGTCTGGCAGCCTTCAGTTTTAACCCTTTAGCGTTACACGCCACTAGGAGGCAAGCCAGACTTATTTCTGGGCTGAGAGAGCTCTGAAAGAGCTGGGACTGACCCAAGGTCACCCAGCTGGCTTCATGTGGAGGAGTGCTGATACAGTGCTCCCTCTAAGCTGTGGAGTCTTCTGAGCAAAAAATCTACCTTGTGAGCTCCTGGCATTAAAGTTATGAGCGAGCAATTTGGCTACTGCCTACATTAGGTTGCTCTGGAGCCATCCTTTCTGAGCGATGACAAAAACGAGTGAGCTGGGGGCTGAAAAACTGTGAGCTAGCTCACATTAACTCAGTTTAGAGGGAACACTGGTGCTGAATCAAACCCAGTTCTCCAGATTAGAGTCCATCGCTTTTAACCACTACACCACATTGGTTCTCAAAGCTACACTGCCCTGGGAGGACTGTACCACATGCTCCATTAACTATTTGAGCAGACTCTTATTAGATTTATAGTTCATTTCAGCGGGTAGCTGCATTGATCTGTAGTAGGAGATCAAGATTCGAGTTCAGTTGCACCACAAAGACCCGTGAGTTCCAGGGTATAAACTTTTGAGAGTCAATGCATATCTGATGAATGGAGTCATGAAGGCTTATATACTGGAAATCTTGTTGGCCTTTAAGGTGTTACTGGACTCAAATCTTGACTTGTAGGCTGATGTCTGTCACGATTTAGAAGTGCACGATTTAAAAGCACAAAATTGACCAAAGGGTTTAACAAGGGGTAGGAAGGGGAGAGAAAACCCAATGAAACGACGTATGTTTTTTCATTTCTTTCAGACAACACAACCACGACCACGAAGACAGAAGATGGACATTATGCAAGAACAGATTATGCAGGTAAACTTCCACTTAACGGTATAACCGATGCAGAGGAAAAGATCAAGGTGCAGCCAGGAGGGGGGCAGGCTGGTCACATTCGCTGTGGCCAGATTTACAAAAAGTGGGACCCCCTGGTAGGGGTGTCTTTAATTTTCTGTATGAAAAATTATGTCATTGTTTTAAGTCGGATTTAGACCTTTAATGAATGAGATGGTGCAATTAACAGTTATAGATTATAATCCTCTTCCCCATTCACCCCCGTTAATGGGTGAATCCGATAAAGCAAAGATTGGTGCATTTGAATGTAATTAATCTGAATATATGCAATTGAAAGGAAACTGAAAAGTGTTTTTTTCTGTCGAGTTTGTGTACAAAGCTGACAAACAGTCCTGTTTTTGCACTCTTCGAGGGCAAAAGTTGGTACCAGATGACTCTCAGCTTTGGTTAAAGGATGGAATTATTTGACTTGCATCGCCGTAGCACCAAACCCCAGGGGGGTGTTAATACAGAGTACATCTGCCCCTAGTTATTGGTTCCCTGTGATAAGAGGAACTGCAGGACACTGAAACTGTCGGTGTTCAGGCGAAGTCATCCTCTGAAAGACTTTTAAACCTGGCTCCTCCGTGGTACTGATGGGGATTGAACTTATTTGTTTTATCAAGCTGTTTGGGCTGCGATTGACAGTTGTGCGAGTGAAGGGTTTCTGTTTGCAAATGTGACAAAAAAAGAAATGTCGAGGATGGCTATCCCTTATTCGTGAGTGGTTGTTTTGTAAATTGTGATACTCGTACTGATGGGCTTTGAACTTGTTTGTTTTGTGAATCTATTTGGGTTGTGATTTGCACTGGCCGATGTCTTCTGTTTGCAACTGTGATGGAAAGAGAAATATTGACAAGAGATTATCGAGTGGTTGCTTTTGTTTCTTAAGGTCTGCATTATCCCATGGTACTGAGGGGCTTTGAACTTGTTTGTTATATGAAGCCATTTGGCCTGTGGCTTACAGTTCTGCTGACCAATAGTTTCTGTTTGCAAATGTGAGAAAACGAGAGATGATGAAGATGGCTGTCCCTTATCCATGAGTGTTTCTTACGTTGTGAATTATCCCACTTTCCTTTCTTCAGGTTCCCCGGGCATGTAATGTTACAGAGTTAGCAATATTTCAGTTGAGTCAATTCAAGTGCATCAAAACAATCAGTTAATAGCGAGAACAATCAGAGATTAAAAATCCATTTGTCTGTCAACAAGCGCTGCCTTTCAATCTAATACCTCTTTCAGTCGAAATGAGCGAGCCATACCAGCTTTGCATGAATGCAGGTTAATCCGTGCAGCATCAAATACTACACATTTTCTTTTCTTAAAAAAAGGAGAGAGAGCAGTCAGCATGCCATGAAGTTGAAACCAATGATTCCCTATTGTTCTTTTCAGGCTGATAAATCAAGATGGGTAGCTGTGTTAGTCTGCCCGGAGCAGCAGAAAAAGAGCAAGAATCCAGTAGCACCTTAAAAACTAACAAAATTTGTGGCAGGGTATAGGGTGGCCATCTGCTGTAAACCAGCTGGTTGGTGGGGGAGCCCCACCCCCGTGGAGCCCCACCGAGCGCAACGTGCCTAGCACAATGACATCACCCGGAGGTAATGACATCACGCCGGGAACGTTGCACAGGGGACGCTCTAGCATTTGGCTAAAAACTCTATGGTGACAATAGTTTTTTTGGCCAAATGCTAGAGCGTTCCCTTCACGACTTGCCCGGTGCAATGATGTCATTTCCTGGTGGTGTCATCACACACACGCTATTTTCATGTGCACAAGAAACTCCCAAGGAGCAGCATGGAGCCCCTGCCAGCAGACAGTAAGTGTCTGGCGTGGCAACCCTATCAGGATAATAGCTATCTGAAGAAGTGAGCAGCAACTCGCAAAAGATCATCCCCTGCAACAAATTTGGTTGGTCTTTAAGGTGCTACTGGACTCCTGCTGTTTTCTTTTGAGAGCCACTTTGGTGTAGTGGTTAAGAGCACAGACTCTAATCTGGGAGAACCGGGTTTGGTTCCCCACTCCTCCACATGCAGCTGCTGGTGTGACCTTGGGACAGTCACAAGTTCTCTCAGAGCTGTTCTCTCAAGGGCAGTTCTGGAAAGAGCTCTCTCATCCCCACCGACCTCACAGGGTGTCTGTTGTGGGGAGGGGAAGGGAAGGAGACTGTAAGCCACTTTGAGACTGCAAGTGAAGGATGGGCTATAAATCCAACTCTTATTATTATTATTCTACTTTTCAGGCTGTTTGTGTCTTCAGACCTAGCAGGAGTTAGCGTTAAAGCAGGCCTGCATCTGAATGCAAAGTCAATGAGATATTTGTAGAACAGATTTCCTCCCCTTGTTAATGATAAATGGCTTTAATTTATTTAGAAATTCCAGTGAAGCGTCATCCCTGTCCAGGCTTAATATATAACATTTTGAACTATAATGGATATGTAAATGTTATTTAAGGTTTACCAAATGTTGGGCGGGGGTGGGGATCTTCTTCTTTTTTATGCGTTTCCCATAAAGGATTGATTTGCAAGGATTTAAGAATCCTTGCAAATTAATCCTTCGGGGAAGTGGGTAAAAAAAAAAGTTACTTGTGCAAATTTTCACCTCTTGACTTCAGAAGTGTGAATGGGCCTGGGAGTCCGAAGAGAAGTGGCAAGGCCAAACAGAAGAAGGAGGAGGGGGAAATAGTTCGAGATGTTACGGAGATTTTAAGGAAAAAGATCTTAAAGGGGGGGGAGTTCTGTTTTTTCCCCTTACCACGCGCGTGTAGTTACAGCTGTGTAGCCAGTATTATCCTAACTGTATTTCTACGTTCTTATAGATAACTGGGTTTAAGGAGAATTTCAGTTTTTATAGGTATTTTTTCATGCGATCTTATATTCTCTGTTTCTTAGTAGGGATAGCTATGTAGCGTTGGGATTAGTTTTTTTTTTATAGTTTTAGAAACTTAATAAAAATACATATATAAAAAAGGACTGTGAATGGGAATACTCAGACCGTTATCATGGAAAAACACGGCGAGGGGCTGTAGAATTGCTTCTGCCTATGATCCCCTTTGTACCGCGGGAAGGGCGCTTTTGTGCAAGTGAGCTCTTTTCACTGCGGAAAGGGCTTTGAAGCTCAGCACTTGGCTTCTGCCCTTGACAGGCCGAACAATGAGAGACGACAGTGTACCCCATTGGTTGGCGTGTCTTGAGGTTTCATTTATAAAGATTTTGCTGGCCCTGCAAAACAGCGCGGTGCTTCTCCGCCTGCCTTTTGGGCACGGTGTAAGTAAACAACAAAATGAGCACAGACATAAACATCTCGACATGTGTCCCCCCGTCGTTCTGGCAGGGGCATTCCAGGGGTGGGGGGGGTGCCCCCAAGTCCTGCCCCCAAGCACAACCACTCGCCCAATCACCTCATCCCGTGTTGCCTTTGGTCCATGCAAGTCCTAAGATCCCCAGCATAGCCTTTTTTTGATGGGGATGGTCCGAGGGGATCATCTGTTCCTTTTTCACCAGGAGAAAAGCCAGCTGGATCCAATCCTTCTATTCATGTGCTCAGAAACTGAGACTTGGCAGATGACACTCAAGTAGGCCCACAGCAATAAGAACATAAGAGAAGCCAATGTTGGATCAGGCCACCGGACCATCCAGTCCAACACTTTCGGGAAAGATGTGATCTGGCTCCATTCAAAATGGACGCTTTGAGGTGATAAGAACATAAGAGAAGCCAGTGTTGGATCAGGCCAGTGGCCCATCCAGTCCAACACTCTGTTTCACACAGTGGCCAAAAACACCAGGTGCCCTCAGGAGGTCCATCAGTGGAGCCAGGACACTAGAAGCCCTCCCACTGTTGCCCCCCCCCAAGCACCAAGAATACAGAGCATCCCTTGCCCCAGGCTGAGAGTTCCTATCTATTCCTTGTGGCTAATAGCCACTGATGGACCTCTGCTCCATATGTTTATCCAGTTCCCTCCTGAAGCCGTCCATGCTTGTAGCCGCCACCACCTCCTGTGGCAGTAAATTCCATGTATTAATCACTCTTTGGGTGAAGAAGGACTTCCTTTTATCTGTTCTAACCCACCTGCTCAGCAGTTTCATGGAGTGCCCACGAGTTCTTGTATTGTGAGAAAGGGAGAAAAGGACTTCTTTCTCTACCTGCTCTATCCCATGCATAACCTTGTAAACCTGTATCATGTCACCCCTCAGTCGTCATCTCTCCAAGCTAAAGAACCCCAAGCGCTTTAACCTTTCTTTGTAGAGAAAGTGTTCCAACCCTTTTATCACCCGACTTGCCCTTTTCCGCACTTTTCCCCATGCTATAATATCTTTTTTAAGGTGCGGCGACCAGAACGGCACACAGTATTCCAAATGAGGTTGCACCATCAATTGATACAGGGGCATTATGATACTGGCTGATTTGTTATCTCTTTCCTTCCTCACTGCAATATCCTGTTTCCATCGATGTTAACAAGACTGCCATTCAGAACAGGCATGCCTAAAAACGTAGAAGTGCCTCTAGGTTTGCACACACAGCTATTAAGGTATAACTGTCTGGGGGCGGGGGGAGACATAAAAGTTAAAGGAATCTGTTTTAAAACAGCGTCAACAACAGCAACAAAAAAAACCCCCGCCCCACTTTGCAAATTATTAATCAGGAAGCAATAAAACCAAGGTTCACGAGAAGTTCACTCCTCGGTTTCGGAAACGTTTACAAAATGCGGTTCCGTACAAATGCGCCCCTCTCCTCATATCCGCAGTGCAGCTTTGATGGCATTTGGAGATTATTTTATGGATGCCTCCTGTATGCCTTAGCTCAGTGGATTTTAATGCCTCTCGTAATGCTGATTGCTGTGGGCAGAATAACAATTTCTCTCCGATAACATCCCCGGAACGAGCCCTTCAGATTACACGCTCGGCATGTATTAAAGAGGGTCCCTTAGAGGTTGTCTTTTTTCTAATTGGCAACTGGGGGGGGAAACGTCTCCACTTTTATTTCATTTTTATACTTTTACTGAATCGCGTGAATTGCTTTTCCCGGGGAGGCTCGGAACCAACATGTAGGAATAACTGATGTTCCACCTGTTCCCGTTTACTTGGCTAGTGTTGCCAGCTTAATGTGTCTCCATGGAAGGCCATGAGCAGGGAGTGAGAGGACAAAGGGAGAGGCCAGTGCTGGCAGCCCCCACAACCAGTGCTCACAACCCATGGGGGAAGGGCAGAGGTGGAATCCCAGGGAACCATAGAGTTTTACCACTGAGTTTAGGTGAAGCCTAGAGCGCCACACCCACACGATGACATCACTTCCGAGTTTTGCCCTGAAAGTGACGTTGCAGTGTCCACGTGATGCTAACTTCCACTATCCCTTGAGCAACAGTGAGAGCCAGGGGCCCAAGTAAAGCCTCAGAAAATAATCCAAGTGACAAATGCCCTAAAAGAATCAGATACGACCTGACTCAGCCCACAAGAGCCTTCTTCAGAGGTCAAATAGTACAGAACACGACATGCAACAAAGCCTCACTTGGGCCCCCTACAAGGTTTTTATCTTTTGTCCATAGCTATTGATGCTTTTAACTTTTGGCCCTTTTCTCGTTTTCTAAACTGCTCACACTAACTCAGCTTAGAGGGAACACCGATTGAGAGAAAGGGAGAAAAGTACCTCTTTCTCTACCTGCTCTATCCCATGCATCACGTGTGTGGGAGTACAAGAGCATTGTCTCTACCGGAGAGACCTGCAGAGATGTGTGTCTCCATGGAAGGCCATGTGATAGAGGGAGAGGACAAAGGGAGAGAAAGGGGAGGGGTCAGAGGGCCGCTCCCAGGTTAAGACAAAGGGAGGCATCCCTTTCGAGGCGCTAACACCTGTAGACACTTAAAGTGATGTAGCACCCCTCCGGTGCTCAGACATGCTGAGTCGCTCATTCCAAGAGTTCCAGCACAAAAGCGTCAAGGAGAGAATTGCTTGAACATTAGCACTAAACCACCTTCAACTTGCCGCTTTCATTTTCTCTGCCTCCCCCCCACCACTTTCCCTTTTCAAGGGAAAAGAACAGAGAGCCATTTAGGAAGCCTTGAGAGAAGGGGATGTACAGACTTGCAGTCCCTCTTTCAGAATGAAGAATCGTGTAATTCCCAGTTGGATGCCACTTAAGAAACGGTGTAGGGGCTGCGGTGGCTCAGTGGTTAAGACGCTGAGCTGCAGACCGGGAGGTCGGTAGTTCGGCAGTTCAAGCCGAGTGCCGCATGACGGAGTGAGCTCCCGTCTCTGGGCCCAGCTCCTGCCAGCCTAGCAGTTCGAAAGCAAGGAATTGCAAGTAGATAAATAGGGACCACTTCGGTGGGAAGGTAACAGCATTCCATGCACCTCGGAGTCTAGTCATGCTGGCCACATGACTACAGAAGCGTTTTCGGACAGCGCTGGCTCTTCGGCTTGGAAATGGAGATGAGCAGCACACCCCTAGAGTCAGATTCGACTGGCTTTCAAGCAAGGGAAACCTTTACCTTTTTTCCTTAAGAAACGGTGTACCCTGCTGGCACCCCCACCCACGAGCTGGAATATCGTTATCACCACTTTTTCACTGGCTGCTGCCTTCCTCCTCAATCCTCTGCAATAAACTACTGAAGACCCACGAAGATAGCCTGTCCTACATTATAACATTTAAAAGTAGGTCGCCTGCGAAGCTTAAGCCACCTGGCGTGTCCCTTTAAATTACGTTTTTTAAAAATATGTTACCGCTCCGACCTTTTCCCCGAAGAAGAAGGATAAAGCCCTTTAACTTTCCTCTGTGGGGAAAAAAAATCTTCATCCAATCCGAAGTCAGTATCCCCAAGGTTGGGGGGGGGGGTCTACGTGCCCTTAGCGGGTGAGACATTTAACATAGCATTTAGTTATCTGCGACTCGTCTACTCTAAAACATGTGTGAGAACACCAGGATGCCTATCTTTTAGGGACCTGAACGGGATCATGGATGTCAGTAGTGCAGCTCACACAGCGCCACTTAATGTGCAGAACCCTCGTGTGCTGAAACGGACCTCAGCCTGTGTGCAGAAGAACTCTGGTTCGATCAGAAGCTTTGGCTTTATATGTAGGACCCTAAGCGCACGCTGTCTCTGTGATCCTTTAACTGGCAATGTCGGGGATTGAACAAAGCGCACGAGCTGCTCTTTTCCCCACTCCTTCCTATGCTTCGTAGGTTCTGGGGAACCGTGTTTGCTATTAGAATGAAACAGGCACGGTACGGTTTCTGTATGCCGTCATCCTCTGTTTGTTTTAGCTGTATCTTGATGTGGTTTTAAATTTCATATTTATTGTTTTATGTCATTTTAATCTTGGAAGCCACCTTGAACCAGCTTGTCCGGCAAGGTGGGATTCAAATACAAATAATGAATGAATGAATGAATGAATGAATGAGAGACAAGCAGGAGTGGTTTTCCATTGCCTGCCTCTGCGTAGCGACCCTGGACTTCCTTGGTGCATCTCCCATCCAAGTACTAATCAGGGATGACCCAGCTTAGCTTCCGAGATGTGACGAGATCAGGCTAGCTGGGGAGGAGGAGGAGGAGGAGAAGAAGAAGAAGAAGAAGAAGAAGAAGAAGAGTTGGTGTTGTATCCCGCCCTTCACTACCTGAAGGAATCTCAGAGGGGCTTTGGAAAGTATTGGAGTCGGGAGGCGAGTGGTAGTGATTTCATAGTAAAGCTCTTTATTGAGGGTCAGATGGAACATGGGGAACCCCGGACTCAGAGCCCTCTTTTATGCCGGCCGGAGACAATGCCCCGACCTCGCCCCCAGGTCCTGAAAGGACCTTAAGTCCGTGGTTGCAATTCATAGGTCCCCCAGCGGGAGACCTAGGCTCGTAATTGGCGGTCGCTCAGGATCCGACTGGCTATTGTTCTACCTGGCTGAAGCGCAGGTAGATTCTGACCATGTGCGCTGACCACGTGGCGGTCGCCATTACGGGAGACCATGCGATCGTGGTCCTAGTACACAACAGGCTTACCATCTCCTTTCCCTTCCCCTCCCCACAACAGACACCCTGGGAGGTAGGTGGGGCTGAGGGAGCTCTGAAAGAGCTATGACTGACCCAGGGTCACCTGGCTGGCTGCATGTGGGGGAGTGAGGAATCGAACCCGGTTCTCCAGAGTAGAGTCCTGCCACTCTTAACCACTACATCAAACTGGCTCTCAGTGTTGCCAGGTTGCAAGTGACTTACGCCAGCCCCGTAGGGTTTTCAAGCCAAGCGCCACCCAAAGTGGCTTGTCCTTGCCTGCCTCTGCAGAGCAACTGTGGACTTCCATGGCGCTCTCCCCTTCAAGTACTAACCGTGGCCAACCCTGCTTAACTTCTGAGCTCTGACATGCCCTGGCTAGTCTGGCCTCCTGGGGACGTGCATGACAGTATTGCGTTTATGCATAGGAAGACAGGTATATCATACTGTAGGGTGGCATGATGCATGTCTTACCCTTCCTTCCTATGCATACTTTATGGGAGGGGCCATGGCTCAGTGGTAGAGCTTCTGCTTGGCTTGCAGAAGGTCACAGGTTCAATCCTTGGCATCTCCAGTTAAACCAGCCGGGTGTGAATGTCACAGTAGGATCCGGGAGGCCCCTATTTCAGTCCCCACTTGGCCATGGAAGCTTGTCAGGATGCCCTCGGGCCAGTCCCAGGTTCAGCCCCCGACATCTCCAGTTAAAAGGATCAGGTCTCTGCCTGAGACCCTGGAGAGCACCTGCCAGTCAGAGTAGACAATACTAACCCCAATGGACCAGAGGTCTGATTTGGTAGAAGGCACCCTAATGTGTGTCCAATGTGGCGGTATTCGTGTGCCCAAGACCCATCCTGATGCTCTACCCTGTGTCATGGGATGATGCACGCTCTCCTAAAGACCCATCTTAGTTCCATGTTCCTGCCGCAGTGGCTCAGAGGTTAAGACGCTGAGCTGCAGACTGGAAGGTCGGTAGCTCGGCAGTTCGAGACCCGAGTGCTGAGTGACGGAGTGAGCTCCCGTCTCCAGCCCCAGCTCCTGCCAACCTAGCAGTTCGAAAGCAAGAAACTGCAAGTAGAGAAATAGGTACCACTTTGGTGGGAAGGTAACAGTGTTCCGTGTGCCTCAGCGTCTAGTCATGCCATCCACATGACCCCAGAAACATCTTTGGACAGCGCTGGCTCTTCGGCTTGGAAACAGAGACGAGCACCGCCCCCCTAGAGTCAGATTCGACTGGCTTTCAAGCAAGGGAAACCTTTACCTTTACTTGCCTCCTGCTTGCACTGAGAGAAATGTCACAACTCCGTTTCCTTTTGTAACGAGGGCACAGATCTCCATATCCATCTCCTTCAACCTCTTACCAGGGTGCTGCGTTTGAAGACAAAAGGTACAAAGAGTAGCACAGCCTGTTCTGGGCAGCCAACTCCTGCTGGGCTTCTCTCGCCCCCCCCCCCCCCCCAGTGCTAAAGTAGCTGTTTGAATGCCTTCCAGGAGCAAAGAATACGCTTCTTTGAAACAAAACGGAGGCCAGAGAACAGGACGTTCCGCCTGCTCCAGAGACCCGGCGTATATTTTCGCGGTGGTTTCCTGAATTCCGAGGTGCTGCCTCTCGGTCTCCATGTTTAATTTCCTTATTAATGAACGTCGACTGCGGTTTGCGCCGGAGTTGGTTTATGCATTTTCGCTAATGAGGAAGAGCTCGGTTATGCGGAGGGTGGACACGGAAATGAGAGCAGTACGGCTCGTCCGCAAGCGCACGCCGCCAGCCAGTACGCCGTGTCGGGGCACATAATTTGATCTGGAAGAAATAAATAAACAGCGGGGAAACGCGAGCTCCGGCTCGCAGCGCCGTTATTGGCAGGAGCGGTGCCGAAAATAAAAGGCTGGGTCTATTAAGAACGTCACCTGCCCTCCTAGGGGAAAAAATGAATTAAGGTGCTAGGTCTCATGAGGCAGGAGGGGGAGAATTCGCATGTGTTCTCCCCTCTGGGATTGACTTCAGAGACGTGCAAGATTTGTGTGGCAAAGCAACTTGTGCCCAACAGTCGGCTCCCGGCCTTCCATTCCTTTTTGTTGTTGTTTTCTTTCACAACTCTGTCCCCACCCAGTGCTTTATTTGCTTTCCCATTATATCATGTAGACAGTCATCAAGGGATGCCAGCCTCCAGGTGAGACCTGGGGAATCCCACGGAATTACAGATCATCTCCAGACAGCAGAGAGCCAGTTTGGTGCAGTGGTTGGGAACACGGACTCTAACCAGGGACAACTGGGTTTGATTCCCCACTCTTCCAAATGCAGCTGCTGGTGGGACCTTGGGTCAGTCACAAGTTCTCCCAGAGCTGTTCTCTCAGGAGCAGTCCTTGAAAGAGCTCTCTCAGCCCCACCTACCTCACAGGGTGTCTGTTGTGGGGAGGGGAAAGGAAAGGAGATTGTAAGCTGCTCTGAGATTGCTTTGGGTAGTGAAGAGTCAGGTACAAATCCAATCTCCTCCTCTTCTTCCTCCTTCTCCTCCTCCTCCTTCTCTTCTTCTTCTTCTCCAGTTTGGTGTAGTGGTTAGGAGCATGGATTCTAGCCTGGGAGAACTGGGTTTGATTCCCCACTCCTCCACCTGCAACTGTTGGATGACCTTGGGCAAACCATAAAGAGCTGTCCTTGAAAGGGCAACTCTTGAAAGAGCTCTCTCAGCCTACCTCACAGGGTGTCTATTGTAGGAAGGGGGAGGGAAAGGAGATTGTAAGCCACTCTGAGACTCCAAGTGAAGGGCAGGGTATAAATCCAATCTCCTCCTCCTCCTCCTCCTCCTCCTCTTCTTCTGCAGAAAAGAGCAAGAGTCCGGGAGCACCTTAAAGACTAACAAAATCCATGGCAGGGTAGGAGCTTTCGCAAGTCACTGCTCACTTCTTTGGATACAGCAAGAACAGGAGTCCATCCATCCTTTCTGTCTTGGAGAGTGGAGCGCTATTGTCATTTGGCATCTGAAATCACTCCCGTCTCCAAGATACAAGGACAGATGGATGCACATTCTAGCTGTAACTTAAGAAGTGAGCCGTGACTCATGAAAGCTCCTCTCCGGCCACAAATTTTATTAGTCTAAGGTGCTACTGGACTCCTGCTGTTTTCTACTGCTACAGTCAGACTAACGTGACGACCCATCTTGATTAGGTTATGTTAGCGGTCACAGATCCGCCCCTAAGTTGTCTTTGCAGAACAGTGGAAGATTTTAGTCCAGAGAAAGAAGAACTCCTCTGCTTGTGATGTGGGAGGCTTGCGCCTTTGTGCCCTGGCTCATGAATACATCATGCATCATTTATAGTTGCTGTTGCTTACTTGAAAAAATCAGAAATCCCTGTTCCAAAGCAAATTAGAAGCATTTTAATGCTCACTAATCCCTCTGTTCGTTTCTCTACACATGCTCGGAATCAGCGTCTCTGTCATGCTCGGCACGATAAATGAGCTTAAATAAAGAGCGGACTGCATTATAAGAAAGAAAGACTCCCCTCGTTTGCACATTCGGCTTAATTGCCCAAGGTTTAATTGTGTCTGCTACGTTTCTGCTGGATTTTGAGCATCCCCCCCCCCCTTCCTAAAAAGATTATGGCTTTAAGTGAACAGGTAGTACAAGAAGAGGAACGGATTCCTATTAGAGGTGGGTGGATTTACCCCCACCCCACCATTCCATAGTGCTATACTGGGTTTGGTCGGCCTAGGGTTGCAAACTCTGGGTTGGGAAATAAGTGGAGATTGTTGGGGGGGTGGAGCCTGGAGACGGTGGGGTTTAGGGAAGGGGGGGATCTCAGTGGGATATATGGCCACAGAGCCCATCCTCCAAAGCAACCATATTGCCCAGAGGAACTGACCTCTGTGTGGAGCTGGGTTGTAATTCCATAGGGGTCTCCAATCCCCAGTTGGGGGCAGGGGATCCCCTGGTTTGGAGGCCCTCCCCCTCCTTCAAGGCTGTCAGAAGGCAAGGGGGGGAATGGCCACTGGATGCTCCATAGGGCCTATGGAGACCAGTCCCCGTACGTTGTAATGGAGAATCAATCTGTGGGTATCTGGGGCTCAGGGGGGCCTGTTTTTTGAAGTAGAGACACCGTTTTTTCAGCATAGCTGGTGATGCCTCTCCTGAAAGAAAAACCCAAGTTTCAAAAAGTTTGGGCCCGGGGATCCAATCCTATGAGCCCCAAAAGAAGGTGCCCCCATCCCCCATTATTTCCAATGGAGAGAAAGCATTTAAAAGGAATGCGGTTCCTTTAAATGTGATGGCCAGAACTCCCTTTGGAGTTCAGTCATGTTTCTTCCATCCCCTCTCTCAGAATCTCCTGGTAAGTCCCCCACTGGCTTGTCGGCCTCACCTGACAACCCTAGTGACATCAGGGGTCCGTTGGAGCAGGAGCGCATAGGAACGCAGCTCCAGGAGTGAGGAGCCCAGGGGGCGGGCACATGACCCAGCCCCGCCCCCTCCTCGGCTTCCCCGAGCAGTGCAGAGGCGCAGCGCCCCGGGGAAAGCCCTGCTAGGGTCTTTATTGTTTTTAATGTTTTGTTTTAATATTGATAATTTTATCATTGTTCCTTTTATGACTGTGTGCTGCTTTTCCAGAGACTTGCTCAAGGTGGCATATAAATTTTCTAAGTATACCATTTTTTATCTGGGCATATGGCACATAAGTACTGGAGAAATTTCACCAACCCTTCAGCAGCTTCCACCCTGTCAGTTTGGTGTAGTGGTCAGGAGTTGTACGCTAATCTGGGAGAACCGGGTTTGATTCCCCACTTTTCCACATGCAGCTGCTGGTGTGACCTTGGGCCAGTCACAAGTTCTCTCAGAGCTGTTCTTTCATGAGTGGTTCTCAAAAGACCTCTCTCAGCCCCACCTACCTCACAGGGTGTCTTGTTGTGGGAAGGGGAAGGGATGGGTGGTGCACATGTCCTGGGTCTCTCAAGTCTACTTGAAACCTGGTGGTTTCAAGGGAGCAGGAAGAGAATGAGGGTGTGTTCTTTACGCTTATTTTTATTGCACAAAGTATTGGATGGGGAAGGGAATGGAGGAAGAGCAGGTCAGTTTCACTCACCGGTGGAGTGGAGCCTGAGGGGTGGGCGTGGCCTTCTGACACACTTCCGGTATGCTAGGGGGTGTGGCATATGCAAATGAGCTATGCAAATGAGTTATGCTAATGAGCTCCTGCACCTCTTTTTCTACGAACTGACCCCTGAGTGACATCACAAAAGCAATGACACATCCTGGCTCCTGGCTCCACCTCCACCTCCAACGTCTCCTGGCTCCACCCTAAAGTCTCCAGATATTTCCTGAATCGGAACCTGGCAACCCTATGATTCCGGGAGATCTCCAGCCCCCACCTGGAAACTGGCAACCTTAATTGTAACTCGAGGAGATTCCCAGGTCCCACCTGGGGGTTAGCAACCGCAAGTCTGCCCACTTGTTCCTCTTGGCTTACCTTCTATTTTTTTACGCCTAATTTTTATTCTTATCTTCACATGTGCAGTCTGCCTGAGCCGCACTTTCGTTTCCTCGGGTTGATTTGGGATTTTTTTTCATGTTCTTTTTTAGCATTGGGAAGCCATGCAGATAAGCAACCGTATGCGTTAGCACGCCACCAAATATTTTGTCTTACTTATGCAAACCATCACACGTTGTGGGGGGGGGGGGGGAGTCAGATGAGCGTTCTTTTTCAGTTAATTGAAAGGTTCCAGCTAAGCAGTTTCCTGGGAAGTACAGACCTGACAGCATGTTCTTTCCCCATTCGTGGCAGGTACAGAAAGGTTATTTTTAATTTTTTTCCCCAAAGGACGAGCCTACGTGTAACTCTTTAAAAAATGAATCGACTGTCCTAGAGATGGGACAGTTTCATTAGGCGTTTAAAGCCTCGCCAGCTTGATGACTTTCATGCGGCATCTGTATGCTCATCATTGCTGTAATGAGCAGGGCAGAGCTGAATATTTTGGGGGGAATGTTTCGGCATCCAGAGATGGTTTTCAGGGGCCCAAAAAAGTCTGCGTAGACCCCTCTCCCAAGGCTTACATTTTTCACAACCATTTGCAGCCCCTCTGCCTGCCCAAGTACACATCAACATCTAGTCCAGCATCCTGTCTCACACAGCAGCCAACCAGTTCCTCTGGAGGGCCAACAACAGGGCAGAGAGTCTGAGGCCTTCCTAAGAACATTAGAAGAGCCCTGCTGTGTCAGACCAGTAGTCCATCCAGTCCAGCATCCTGTCTCACACAGCAGCCAACCAGTTCCTATGGAGGGCCAGCAACAGGGCAAAGAGGCCGAGGCCTTCCTAAGAACATCAGAAAAGCCCTGCTGGATCAGACTAGTGGTCCAACTAGTCCAGCATCATGTCTCAAACAACGGTCAACCAGTTTCTATGGAGGGCCAGCAAGAGGGCAAAGAGGCCAAGGCCTTCCTAAGAAAATAAGGAGAGCCTTGCTGGATCAGACCAGTGGTCCAACTAGTCCAGCATCCTGTCTCACACATTGGTCAACCAGTTCCTTTGGACAGCCAACAACCGGGCAGAGGAGCCGAGGCCTTCCTAAGAACATAGGAAGAGTCCAGCTGGATCAGACCAGTGGTCCCTCTAGTCCAGCATCCTGTCTCACATAATGGCCAGCCAGTTCCTCTGGACAACCAATAACAGGGCAGAGGGGCTGAGGCCTTCCTAAGAAGTTAGGAAGAGCCTTGCTGGATCAGACCAATGGTCCATCTAGTCCAGTGTCCTGTCTCACATAGTAGCCAGCCAGGTCCCCTGGACAACAAATAACAGGGGAGAGGGGCTGAGGCCTTCCTAAGAACATCAGAAGAGCCCTGCTGGATCATACCAGTGGTCCATCTAGTCCAGCATCCTATCTCACACAGTGGCCAACAAGTTCATTTGGAGGGCCCACAACAGGGCATAGAGGCCGAGGCCTTCCCCTGAGGTTGCCTCCTGGCTCTGGGATTCAGAGGATTAGTTCCTCTGAATATGGAATGTGAAATTCAGAGGATTAGTTCCTCTGAATAGTTCCTCAATTACCATGGCTAGTAACCACTGATAGACTGATCCTCCATGAATCTATCTAATCCCATTTGAAAGCTGTTTCTTTCTGGAGCCATCACTACATCCTCTGCCAGCAAACTCCACATTGTACTCTGGTTCCAGACTCGGTCATGGAACTGAAACAGCCTTGGTCCTGCAAGGTTCCATTTTGTCCACCATGCTTTTTAATATCTACATGAAGCCTCTGGATGAGGTCATTTGGAGATTGGGGCTGAGTAGCCAACAATATGCCAGTCCTCCAAAACCAGAGACTTTTTACAGAACAAGACATTTTGATTAAGAGATTTATATGGCAAGGCAAAAAAAAAAAAAGAATAAAACTGAAAGCTCTACAGGATGCAAGAGAAAAGGCAGGATTCGCTCTTCCAGACTGGAATCTGTATTTTAAAGCAGCTGCCTTGACATGGATAAAGGATTGGATTACTTTAGAAAATGCCAGAATATTGGCATTAGAAGGTCATGACCTGCTACTTGGCTGGCACACTTTTATTTGGTAGGGGAAAGCTGAAAACCATAAATATTTTAAACAACATCTAATCAGAAGGGCACTGTTAGGGGTATGGGAAGATGTAAAAAAAACCTTTTATTCTAGAATCCCAAAGTGGTTTGCTCCCTTGGATTCTTTTACCAACCCAAATTTGGTTTCTAAAATCTATTTACTGAAATATGACGACCTTCTCGATAATAAAAATGAGTTAAAATTGCACAAGTAAAAGTATAGTATAAAAGATTTTAATCCTGAGATTAAAGTATAAAGTATAAAAGATTTTAATTCTGAGATTAGCTGGTGGGAATTGGTACGAATACAATCTAGATATGCTAAAGATAAAATTTTAGGATTCTGTACTAAAATGTCTGAAATTGACAAGATATTGCTTTATTCTGAAGAAAAAATGATTAAAAAACTGTATGTACTTTTGTTAGAAAATAAGATCCAGGATGAAGTAGTAAAGAACTCTATGGTGAAATGGGCACAGAATATGGATCATAATGTTCCCTTTAATCAATGGGCCCAAGTATGGAAAGCCAACATAAAAATTACAAAAGCAGTCTCCTGTAAAGAAAATATATACAAAATGTTTTATAGATGGTATATAACACCAGACATGTTAGCAAAATTCTACCTTAATTTGTCAAATGACTGCTGGGAAAGTAAAAACTCCATTGGGACATTTTACCATATGTGGTGGATGTGTGATAAGGCTAAAAAATACTGGGTTTGGGTACATAAAATTTTACAAAAAATGTTGGAAATTACCATATTGTTTACTCCTGAACTGGTTTATTGAATATGCGGCCTGAAAACTGTAAAAATGAGGACTTTTATTTGATCATTCATTTATTAACAACTGCTAGAATATTATATGCAAAATATTGGAAAAGAGAAGAAATACCCACCAAAGAATAATTTTTAAATAAAACACTGGAAGCTGCTGAGATGGACAAATTAACTTTATTTTTGAAAGGATTACAAGAAGTGAAATTCACCAATACATGGTCCAGATTTTAGACATGGCTGGAGAACTATATAAACTGAACTTAAGCAGACCTATATACTTTATTTACAACAAGAGTCGTTCTATTACATAAGCAAAGACTGTAGACTACTTAATTTACTTTTTTTAGGTCAACTTACTACATTCTTGTTTATTCATGAACTGAAATTCAGATATTATGAGAAGCTTTGTTAAACTTTTTCTTAGATACTTTGTCCCCCACACACATTTTATGTAATTTTTGTGCATGTATGTCTTGTTTGTCTGTTTGTCAGAAATAAAATCTCCTTCCTGTAGACTATCTAGTATTCTGTTCCTCCAAATCTCTGTTCCTTGCTTGAAGGGGGAAGAAGAGGGAGAGCTTGTCCCACCCATTAATTCTCCAGCTAGATCTATTTGCATTTGTATGCAGGTGAGCTGAGGTATGTCTGGAAAGCCCTTGCCTGACTTCCTCCCTCCCAGCCTGTTCTCTGCCCAGAGGGGGGAAAACCCTATTAAAATGCAAAGTGGAGGTTTCGCTCCTTTCAAACCTCCTAGGAAAAAAATGAATTTCTTCACACCCCTCATGAGCAGAGATGAAGAGAGGCTGAGTTGCCATTGCCTGCCTCTGCCTAGCAACCCTGAACGTCCTCGGTGGTCTCTCATCCAAGTACTAACCAGGACCCTGCTTAGCTTCCCAGATCTTTTCTTCCCAAGAAAGACCACAGCTGGTTTACCAGCCCAAGCTGGTGAAAAGTGCTCCTGGCCATTGATTCCACCTGCTTAAGAACATAAGAGAAGCCATGTTTGATCAGGCCAATGGCACATCGAGTGAAACACTATGTCACACAGGGCCAAAATCCATGTGCCATTAGAAGGTCCACCAGCAGGTCCACAAGTCCAGAAGCCCTCCTAATATGGCCTTCTCCAACCACCAAGAATACAGAGCATCACTCCCCCAGACATAAGAACATAAGAGAAGCCATGCAGACAGACTTCTTCTCTGGGAAGGCAGCCATTGGCCATGTGTTCGCCTCAAGACCTGGAACAAGCTTCAAAGTACTGGCAACTCCATAGGAATCTGATACATCCTAAGCTAAAGGGGCCAGTCCTATTTTAACATCTGATAAGGCATGTATAGAGACAGAGGATTTGCATTTTACCCATTTCTTTTGGTTCCCTTGCTCAAACTGGTGCTGTGCTTGCAAACATTTTTTTAAAAAAAATAAGTACTTAATAACTTTTGATGCTGAGGGTGGTTCTCTGTACCACATAGACTTCCACCATCTTGGACACGCTATTTTCAAAGGCACACCAGGGGGAATGCTGGCAGTTGCCAAGTGGCCCTTCCTTCAGAGGCATGCAAGACAGTAAACCATCTCTGTGGTGACCAGACGCTGAGTTGGATTCTGAGTAGACCTGCTCGGGAAAGGGATGCTCCCTCTCTCTGTTTCTATATCACCCCCATTCTCAAGAAATTGGTTATATGGTGGTCAGTGTCTTTACAACCCATCTGGCACAATGTCTTGGACCCTGGACTCAGATTTGGGAAACAAACAGGCCATTGGTTTTGATGGACTCAGAAGGATGTGTCTCGGCTTGGAAGCTCCCTGGCAGTGCAATACGCCACTCAGTTGTATCATAGGGTTGTCAACTCTGGATGTGGAGATTCCTGGAGATTTGGGGGGTCGGAGCCTGGGGCAGGTGGGGTTTAGGGAGGGGAGGGATCTCATTAAGGTCTCATGAGATAGGCCCATTCTGCATCTAGCATTTGCTCCATTGTTTTACCAAACCCGCACTGGAACAGAAAAAGATGCTGCTCAAAACCACATTCGAATATCCCGGGCCAATGCCATACTGACTGCAGAGTCACCCCTGAACGGCCATAAAATGGTACCATAAAACCGAGAGATCAAAACGGTACCATAAAACCGAGAGATCGAAAGAAGTGAAACCCGCATGCAGTGTGGAGGCTACCACTCAATCCGACAACCCAAGAAAGTGAAAGTGGCGTGCAATGCAGAGGGGGATTTCTGTTCCAACATGGGTTTGATAAAACAGCAGAGTGAATGCTAGGTGCAGAATGCGCCATAGAGTCCACCTTCCAAAGCAGCCATTTCCTCCAGGAGAACTGGAATAAACAAGAGGAAGAGGAGGAGGAGATTGGATTTATACCCCGCCCTTTACTCCCCGAAGGAGTCTCAGATCGGGTTACAGTCTCCTTTCCCTTCCCCTCCCCACAACAGACACCCTGTGAGCAATGCTCCCTCTAAGCTGTGGAGTCTTGTGAGCAAAAGTTCTACTTTGTGAGCTACTGGCATCAAAAGCTGTGAGCGAGCAATTTGGCTGCTGCAGAAATGAGTTTTTTCTGGAGCCATCCTTCCTGGGCTAAGACAAAAATGTGTGAGCCAGAGGCTAAAAAAAAAATGTGAGAGAGCTCACACTCAGTCAGCTTAGAGGGGACACTGCCTGTGAGTTAGGTGGGACTGAGAGAGCTCTCTCGAGGACTGCCCTTGAGAGAACAGCTCTGAGAGAACTTGTGACTGACCCAAGGCCACACCAGCAGCTGCACGTGAAGGAGTGGGGAATCAAACCTGGTCCTCCCAGATTAGAGTCTGCACTCCTGACCACTACACCAAACCGGCTCTCTTTGAATAAGTAAATCAGTCAGTCAGTAAATTATAAGCAATCTACATAGTCTGGAAATGAGTTGTAATTCCGGGGACATCTCCAGCCCCTCCCTGGAGGCTGGCAACCACAGCTATAGGTGCCACATTAGGTGGCCTTGGGCAAGTCACTGACTTTCACCCTCTGTTACCTCATGGGGCAGTTGTGAGATGCCGTGCTAAATAAATAAGTCTTTCTCTAAATATGCCCGCTGCAAACCCACAACCGGTGACAGTTATATTTCCAAAGGATATCAGCACTGAATTGGAGCATAAACTTGTTGTGACAAGCTTTATCGGGGGGGGGGGGGGGGAGGGGTTTTTGACAGCGTTACATAATGGGAAAAAATATATTTCTGACTAGATAAGGGGGGGAAAGAGAGGAGAGGGAAGAATCCCTCATGGTTTTTAATCTCTCTCTCTTACATTATCTGAGATTTGAAGCTTTGCGTGTTGTACATCAAAAACACCCTTTCCCAAGGGTATTTCATTTACAATTTCACTTAATAATAGAAACGCGGCTCTGTCTAGCGAAGATGAGACCGGATTAAATAAGAATCGGGGGGTGGGAAGAATAAGACAAGTTTCGATCTGAAGTCTGGAGATGAAGTCACTGGAGGAAAATCGTACTACCAGTTTGTAATGTTTGAACTTTGAGCGGGTTGAGTCTTTGCTGGGAGCTGAGTGAGATGGATCCTGGAAAGGCGTCTCACTTGCAGGTCACGTTTGTGCGGGACGCCTATGGCGTTTGATAGGCTTCCCTGCCTTTGTTTCAGAAACATCAGAAGCTTTTGCCCTAAACTGGATGGCCCAGGCTAGCTCGATCGCATCAGATCTCTGAAGCCAAGCAGAGTCAGCCCTGGTTAGCCCTTGGATGGGAGACCACCAAGGAAGTCCAGAGTTGCTACGCAGAGGCAGGCAATGGCAAACTACCTCTGAATGTCTCTTTCCTTGGAAAACCCCTGGGCTCACCGTGCACTGGCTGCGGTTTGACGGCACTTTCCATCACCATCAAGGAGAACATTAGTTGTTAAAAGAAATGGACTGTTAAATATAAAGCTCTACAAGACACTTGGTTGCGTAGAGACCAAGAGAAGGGGGGGGCAGGGGAAGGATGATTCGCCTCCTGATTCAGCAGTGGAATTTTAAGATACCGGGCGAATCTCTGGGTTGCAATCTGGCGACCTGGTTTTCCGCAAAGATAAGTGAGGAAGTTCATGCAAAGCATTCAGGCCCAAATCAGCTGTGCCTTGGAAAGCATCTTACAGGAATCCGTAGGCCAAGGAGTCAAGTTAGGGATGCCAGCTTCCCGGTGGGAGCTGAAGATCCCCTGGAATTAAAGCTCATCTCCAGACAACGGAGACCAGTTCCCCCGGAGACAACAGATGCTTTGGAGGGTTGACTCTATGGCCTTGTACCACACTGAGGACCTGACATCTGGAGCAGAGGTCCATCAGTGGCTATTAGCCACAAGATATAGATGGAAGACTCTGTCTGAGGCAGTGATGCTCTGTATTCCTGGTGCTTGAAGGGCAACAGTGGTGGAGCCTCTAGAGTTCTGGCCCCGTTGGTGGACCTCCTGATGGCACCTGGGTTTGGGCCACTGTGTGACACAGAGTGTTAGACTGGATGGGCCATTGGCCTGATCCAACATGGCTTCTCATATGTTCTTATGATGCCAGATAAGATGACCATTTGTTATGTTGTGGTGGGGATAAAACGGAGGAGAAAACTGCAAGCCGCTTTGGGTTGCCATTGTGGAGAAAGCTGGGGTCTAAATGAATTAAAGAAATACAATTCATCCAGTTAAAACCATAACATATAAAAGCCATTCTTAAAAGAATCTCCTGCCTGCCACTCTCATATCCCACTAAACTCCTGTACAAATAAAATCACATTACCAAGCATTTTAAAACCTTCACAGAGGAAACACAGACACACGTTTCTGGACCACCACAGGGAAGAAGAAGGAGGAGGAGGTGAAGAAGAAGAAGAAGGAGGAGGAGAAGAGGAGGAGGAGGAGAAGATTGGATTTATACCCCGCCCTTCACTACCTGAAGGAGTCTCAAAGCGGCTTACAATCACCTTCCCTCCCTCTCCCCACAATAGACACCCTGTGAGGTAGGTGGGGCTGAGAGAGCTCTCTTGAGAACTGCTCCTGAAAGAACAGCTCTGACAGAACTATGGCTTGCCCAAGGTCATCCAGCAGCTGCAAGTGGAGGAGTGGGGAATCCAACCCGGTTCTCCCAGATTAGAGTCCGCGTACTTAAGCACTACACCAAACTGGCCGATTCCGCAAAGCTAGGGCTGCCACAGACAAAGAAAGAGGCTCCAATATAAGCAGAGCAACCAACCATGGATGAGAAAGTGAGAAAACGACAACCGGAAGAGCATAACTGGCACACAGGGAGGGAGGGAGACCAGCCACGACCCTGTCATGACATAGATACCCCAACAGGTTCTGTGAGAATCAAGAAGCAATGGATGGAAATTGTGGGTGGCAGCAGAGGCTGGATTTCACATGTTGGTTTCAACTAAGCGGTCCATGCTTTGGCTGCAGGGTTTTGATTGATCTTTTTGCAACGAACTCACCGTTCGCAAGATACAGATGTCGGCACTGCCTGACGCTGATGGCCTTGGGCGATTCTGCATAATACAATACACAAGACAAGAACTCGTGGGCACTCCATGAAATTGCTGAGCAGTCGGGTTAGAACGGATAAAAGGAAGGGCTTCTTCACCCAAAGAGTGATTAACACGTGGAACTCACTGCCACAGGAGGTGGTGGCGACTACAGGCATGGACGGCTTCAAAGGGGAATTGGATAAAACATATGGAGCAGAGGTCCATCAGTGGCTGTTAGCCTCAAGGTATAGATAGGAACTCTCAGTCTGGGGCAAGGGATGCTCTGTATTCTTGGTGCTTGATGGGGGGGGGGGGCTTCTAGTGTCCTGGCCCCACTAGTGGACCTTCTGAGGGCACCTGGTATTTTTGGCCACTGTGTGACAGAGTTTTGGACTGGATGGGCCACTGGCCTGATCCAACATTGGCTTCTCTCATGTTCTTATGTTCTTATGCATTGGCTTTTCCCTCCGTTGTTTTACCGAACCCACGTTCCAATGCTCCCTCTAAGCTGTGGAGCTCTGGTGAGCAAAAATTCTACTTTGTGAGCTACTGGCTTTAAAGTTGTGAGTGAGCGGTTTGGCCGCTGCATAAATTAGTTTGCTCTGGAGCCCTCCTTCCTGAGCTAAGACAAGAACGTGTGATCCAGAGGCTAAAAAACTGTGAGCTAGCTTACACTAACTCAGCTCAGAGGGAACACTGATGTTGGAGCAGAAATTCACCCCTGCGTTGCATGCCGCTTCCACTTTCTTCGATCGTCGGGTTTTACGGTTCCTTCTGCATAGATTTATGGCTGTTCAGGGGTGACTTTGCAGTCAGTACGGCATTGCCCCAGGGTATTTGAATGTGGTTTTGAGCTGCACCCTTTCCTCAGTGTTGGGGGAATGTGCAGCAAATGCCAGATGCAGAATTGCCCATTGCTGAGTAACGTACTGCAATCATAAGAGTTCCTTATCCATGTACGCCTCTCTGCCTAGGCCTGGTTTATATATCCAGATGTGCTTGCTTCATCATCGAGTAATACAAGAAAACTTATTTTTTTTCCTTAAAGCAACGTTGAACATTCTGAATTTTTATTAGCGAACCAGCGCCGTCGGTAACCTCACACTCCAAAGCATACGGGCAGAGGTTACAGCAAGGCCATCCGTCGCCTTC
Source organism: Lepidodactylus listeri (assembly GCA_029233225.1). Lineage (NCBI taxonomy): Eukaryota > Metazoa > Chordata > Lepidosauria > Squamata > Gekkonidae > Lepidodactylus > Lepidodactylus listeri. The sequence goes on from JARCFY010000010.1 coordinate 7,607,740, forward strand.
CGTACACATTTCCATCATTTCTGATAAGAGAGAAACAGTTTGGGGGATCTATTATTTAAAACACTATCGCCTTTTCTGCTTCCGTGGGATTTTATCTTTCTCAAATACGGTTGCAACTAAAATAAGAAACCGGCCACCCAAGGAGATTTTTATCTTTTCCGCTTCAGGCATAGAACGTAAAACATCGCCCCCCTTTCATAATTACGGTTATTTCTAAGCCCTGCCCGGTTTGCTAATAATGTAACCTCTCAAACGAAACGCAGGGAAAAGTAAAAGCAGAGAAATAGTCAAAGTAACCTTGTGGGTTTATCACTGGTCGAAACAGAGGACACTGGTGGAAAAGCTCAAGAGAACATGTGGTTCAGATTATAATGCTGCTAGCTGTCTTCCAGACAGGGATGCCAGTCTCCAGGTGGGACCTGGGGATCTCCCAGAATCACAGCTCATTTTCAGACTATAGAGATCAGTTCTCCTGGAGAAAGGGGATACTTTGGAGGCATTGTACCCCACCGAGGTCCCTGTCCTCCCCAAGGTGCACCCCCAAATCTCCAGGAGTTTCCCAGAGTGGATTTGGCAACCCTTCATGGGGACCTCCTACCAAACAATGTCCTCTGAAATTCCTGGTGGTCTAAAAATCATGGCACAAATATAACTCAGAGCCAGTTTGGTGTAGTGGTTAAGTGTGTGGACTCTATTCTGGGAGAACCGGGTTTGATTGCCCAGTCCTCCACATGCAGCTGCTGGATGACCTTGGGCAAGCCATAGTTCTCTCAGAGCTGTTCTCTCAAGGACAGTTCTGGAAAGAGCTCTCTCAGCCCCACCTGCCTCACAGGGTGTCTGTTGTGGGGAAGGGAAAGGCGTTTGTAAGCCGCTCTGAGACTCCTTCAGGTAGTAAAGGGCGGGGTATAAATCCAGTCTCCTCTTCTTCTAATTTGAGTTTTTATTCGAGGGAAGAAAAGATCCATGCTGTCCTTAGTACAGGATATCCCGAATCACTGAAGTCTCTTGGAGGTGCTATTTCAGAGCCTCCAGCTCTAGTCTTTGAGAACTTGGGGAAACCAGATGAGAAAAGCAGGATAAAAACAGAGAAGACAGAATTGCGCAGAAGTTATTTACATGAGACGTGAAATCAGGTGTGTGTGGGGGGGAACCAGTCTGATTTCACATCTCGTGAAATGTGACCCTAAGAAATGCTGGAGTGAGTGACTTAGCATGTCTGGATAGGGGGTGCTACATCACTCTAAGTGTGTATAGATGTTATCCCTTTGAATGGGATGCTTCTCTTTGTCTTAACTTGGGAGACGCCCTCTGACCGCTTTTCTCTCCCTTTGTCCTTTTTGTCCTTTCCCTCCCTGCACATGGCCTTCCACGGAGACACATGTCTCTGCAGGTCTCTCCTGGAGAAGCAAGTGTCCTCATACTCTCACACACATGATGCCGGACAAGCGGGCCCTTTGGGATAGGGGAAGTACTCTTTCGATTAGTCTTCTTTCTCTTCTTTTGACCGCAACCTGAATGTGTACCGGGTCTACTTGAATAAATGTAAGCTTACTCTCTCTTTTTGCGATAGTGAAAAAGAGAAAGAGTCCAGCATCACCTTAAAGGCTAGCCAAATTTGTGGCAGGGTATGACATAGCGTGAGTCACTGCTCACTTCTTCAGATACCGTATCGTAGATCTTCTTCCTCTTTTCTGCTGCTACGGGCAGGCTAACACGGCTACCTGTCTTGATTGTTTTTTGCAATATACTTCTTGGGAGATTTCTTAACTGCACTCAGAACCACACTTCTATGACTAGGCAAAACTCTGCTATATATTAACCAAACAGCCCAATAAGAAGGAGGTTTCTGTTAGGTACCTACTGAAGATCCCACAGACAGAAAGGGCAGAAATATCTATATATCTAACAGCCAAGGTGCCCCCTGCATGCGGATATCTAAATCCGCACCTCGGGGGCACCTCGGGGGCAAAGAGATCTTCCTGCACATTTGGGGCAATCCCCAGATGTGCAGAAAAATCTGGAATCTAAAAAAAAGAACACTTTAGGTGGGATACTTAAACCCCCCCCCCCAAAGTAAAAGAGTGTTCCCTGCGCATGCGCAGAGAATCCTATGCGAACTGCCTCAATGCTGTTGCTGCCACCACCATGGGGGGGAGACAGCTTGGTGGGCTGGTGGCTGTGAGCCGCTCAGCCCTCACTGCCGCCACTGCTGGGGGGGGGGGGCGGGAAAAGGCTTGGTGGGCCGATCTCAGACCTTGCCGCCAGTGCTGGGGGGGGGGAGGAGAAGGCTTAGCGGGCCCAGCAGCTGGGAGCCACGCAGGCCTTGCCATCGGTGCTGGGGGGGGACACGGGAGAAGGGGAGAAGGCTTACCTGCGGCTGGTTCCTTCTACTCCACGGGATGGCAGCTGGGAGGCCTGCCGCCGGTGCTGGGGGGGGAGATTGGTGGGCGCAGCTAGAGGGGGGAGGCTTACCTATGGCCACCTCCTCCTCAGCCATGAGGCCCTCCTGCGTCCGCAGGCCGGGAGCTGTGGGTAATACACCCCCCCAGGAGTACCGCGGGTCCCTCTTCTTGTTATATCTAACTACTACCTCCTTCAAGTTTGGGTCAGTAAAATGTATCTCTCAGTTGGCCACCCCATGGGTTCATACAACTCCTGCAATCGATGCCGTTTGCCGAAAACAACCTGCTTACTGTGCGAAGGACATGTCTTCATTATCGATCAGTACAGCTCACCTGCTCTTAAAAATGTCATTCCTCTCCTGGTACGAAACCCTCCGCTGACATTCAGTTGCATGACCTTTGCTCCTGGGTAATTTTAAAATGGTTAGGCCGTAAAAAGAAATGATGCCACAGCACAGAAAAGTTCAAAGAGCAGCAAGAGACGCTGCAGAAAAAAAATTGATCTTTTAAAATACATGTCTTTTCCGGTGGCGCTCCCAAAGCAGAGCAGAGCTCTCCCACGAGAAGCCCGCTTGGCTTCGTCCCGGTGTGCCTGGCTACAACAGGTGATGATCCCAGCAAGCCTTGAGTTAAGTGAAAATGGAGACTGGTTTTGGCCTGTGAAGTCTTTGTGGTTTTGAAATTGGCAGCGGCTTTTGATGTTCATATGACTTCCTCGCAATTCAACATGTATGTCAGCCTCAGAGAGCCAGTTTGGTGTCGTGGTTAGGCGCATGGACTCTGATCTAGGAGAACTGGGTGATTCCCCACGCCTTCACATGCAGCTGCTGGTGTGACCTTGGGTCAATCACAAGTTGTTTCAGAGCTGATCTTTCAAGAGCAGTCCTTGGAAGAGCTCTCTCAGCCCCCACCTACCTGACAGGATGTTTGTTGTGGGGAGGGAAAGGAAAAGGAGATTGTAAGTTGCTTTGAGACTCCAAGTGAAGGGCAGGGTATTAATCCAATCGCTGCCTCCTCCTCCTCCTCTTCTTCTTTGTGGTATTTTTCTCATAGAAACATAGAGTTGGAAGAGACTTCCAGGGTCATCTAGTACAACCCCCTGCATAATGCAGGAAATTCACAAATACCTCCCCCTGACACCCCCAGTGACCCCTGTTCCATGCCCAGAAGATGATAAAAAACCTCCAGGATCTCCGGCCAAACTGGCCTGGAGAAAAATGGCTTCCTGGCCCCAAAGTGGCGATCAGCATTTCCCTGGGCGTGTAAGAAAGGGCCACAAGAACTAAGCACTGAGGCAACCCTTCCTGCCCTTCCTCTCATGATCTGCCTAAGTTCCTAGAATCGGCATTGCTGTCAGATGGCCATCCAGCCTCTGTCTGAAAACCTCCAAAGAAGGAGAGCCCACCCCCTCCCGAGGAAGCCTGTCCCACTGAGGAACTGCTCTTAACCGTCAGGAAGTTCTTCCTAATGTTTAGCCGAAAACTCTTTTGATTTAATTTCAACCCGTTGGTTCTGGTCTGACCTTCTGGGGCAAGAGAAAACAACTCTGTATCATCCTCTAGATAGATGACCGCCATTCAAGTACTTGAAGATGGTGATCATCATATCCCCTCCCAGTCGTCTCCTCCTCTCCAGGCTAAACACACCCAGCTCCTTCAGCCTTTCCTCACAGGACTTGGTCTCCAGACCCCCTCACCATCTTCGTTGCCCTCTTCTGGACTCGTTCCAGCTTGTCCATATCCTTCTTAAATTGTGGTGCCCGAAACTGAATACAATACTCTAGGTGAGGTCTAACCAGAGCAGAGTAAAGCGATACCATCAGTTCGCGTGATCTGGACGCTAGACTTCTGCTGATACAGCCCAAATTGGCATTTGCCTTTTTAGCTACTGCTTCACATTGCTGACTCATGTTCAGTGTCTGGTGTACTAAGACACCTAGATCCTTTTCACACATACTGCTGCCAAGACGAGTCTCCCCCCTCCTATAATTATGCATTTTGATTTTTCGTACCTTAATGCAGAACTTTACATTTATCCCCGTCGAAATTAAATTTATTTGCTTTAGCCTAGTTTTCCAGCCTGTCAAGATCATCCTGTATCCTGACTCTGTCTTCTACTGTATTTGCTACCCCTCCCGATTAAGTGTCATCTGCAAATTTAATAAGCATTCCCTCTGTTCCTTTATCCAAATCGTTCATAAAGATGTTGAACAAAACAGGTCCCTGAGGCACTCCGCTTGTCACTCCTCTCCAAGAGGATGAGGAACCATGAACAAGCACTCTTTGGGTGCAATCTGTCAACCACTAACAGATCCACCTAACAATCTTAGGATCCAAGGCACATTTTACCAACTTGTCAACAAGAATATTATATGGAGCTTTATCAAAAAGCCTTCTCATCTTTACTTCCACTGAGAAGACATTGGTATGACACGTATAGGGGAAAAAAATAATACATACCATGATCCTAAAATACACTAGGCCTCTTCAGATATTGCTTTCTGCCATACTAGAAGGGATGCCAGCCTCCAGGCGAGATCTGGAGATCCCCCGGATTTACAGCGCATCTCCAGTCTGCAGAGATCGGTTCCCCTGAAGCAAACGGATGCTTCGGAGGGTGGACTCTGTGGCATTGTACCCCACTGAGGTCCTCCCCAGGCTCCATCCCTAAATCTCCAGCAGTTTCCCAGCTTGGATCTGAAAACCTTACCCCTTCGTCCCCCACCGGTGACCAGCAGGGACCTGACAACCATACATACTAGGGCGGGGGTGGCCAAACTTGCTCAGCGTCAGAGCCACATCGAATAAACATCAGATGCCCAAGAGCCACAAGACATGAGCAAATATTGCACGCATTTTTATTGAAAAACTAGCCTGATGCCCATGCTTCACTACGGTATTTAAGTTCCGTAAATCCAGTTATAATACTGACGACGTGAAGTTTGAACTGTAACATCTGTTGTAGTAATTCCAATGGCAAAGATTGTAGTGTAAAAAATTAAGTAAGACATACGTACTGGGGGGGGGGGGGGGGTTCTCCACCGAAGGACCTCTCCGTAGACCACATTGGTGGTTCTGCCCTCAGGTCCCGGGATCACCAGCCTGCTTGGTGAGCTCACTCTGGAGCAGGCCACAGAGAACTGTCCAGGGGTCATTTCGTAGAAAAAAAGGTGCAGGAGCTCATTACCATAACTCATTTGCATATGCCACCCCCCCTAACATACCGGAAGTGTGTCAGAAGGCGACACCCACCCCTCAGGCTCCACTCCACAGGTGAGTGAAACTGACCTGCTCTTCCTCCACTCCATTCCCCATCCAATACTTTGTGCAATAAAAATAAGCGTCAAGAACACACCCTCATTCTCTTCCTGCTCCCTTGAAACCACCAGGTTTCAAGTAGACTTGAGATACCCAGGACATGTGCACCACCCATCCCTTTCCCTTCCCCTCCCCACAACAAGACACCCTGAGAGGTAGGTGGGGCTGAGAGAGGTCTTTGGAGAACTGCTCATGAGAGAACAGCTCTGAGAGAACTTGTGACTGGCCCAAGGTCACACCAGCACCTGCATGTGGAGGAGTGGGGAATCAAACCCGGTTCTCCCAGATTAGAGTCCAACTCCTGACCACTACACCAAACTGATGGGGTGGAAGCTGCTGAAGGGTTGGTGAAATTTCTCCAATACTTATGTGCCATGTGCCCAGATAAAAAAATGGTATACTTAGAAAATGTATATGCCACCTTGAGCAAGTCTCTGGAAAAGCAGCACACAGTCATAAAAGGAACAATGATAAAATTATCAATATTAAAACAAAACATTAAAATCAATAAAGACCCTAGCAGGGCTTTCCCCGGGGCGCTGCGCCTCTGCACTGCTCGGGGAAGCTGAGGAGGGGGCGGGGCTTGGTCATGTGCCCGCCCCCTGGGCTCCTCACTCCCGGAGCTGCGCTCCTGTGCGCTCCCCCTCCAACGGAGCCCTGCATAGAACTGTCCATTTAAGAAGCAGTCATCTGTTAATTCCTGCCACCTTCAGTGTCTGGCAGACCTTGAGGGGAAACTGCAGCCTCTTGAACTTGGCCGCGTTCTGAAATTTCCTCCTCCTTGTAGTGTTGGTGCATCTGGCTCAATGTTTGCCAGGAGCTTTCTTGGGGGTGCTGAGAGGTGAGAGGCGTGAGGGGGAGTTGGTCTGATGTGGTGGGCATTTCTTCAGGTTCACGAGGGAGCCGTGCATCGAAATGGCTCCTAGAAAGGTCCTCTACAGTCTCCCCATGAACAATCATAAACTCCATTGCCACGCTGGCTGTTATGAGAAATGTCTATTCAGGAGTCTTGAACTGCTGATTTCTGCAACTGTCCTCAACCGTCTGCAGTCTCCTGTAACTGTTTTTACCTCAAAAGGCTGAGCTCCATAGGCGTCAACTTCAGGGGGGCTGGGGAGCTGGAGCCCCCCCCCCCCGAACTTTTCCAGAAAGTGCTGAGCCTCCCCCGGAGACAATGGCCTGTGATGTCTCTAGCCCAGCCCCAGCCCCCCCTCCCGGAAATTGGAAAGCCTATGCCCTTGCTGAGCTCTGCAGCCAACCAATCAGAGAGTGGGGGGTGCAAGGCGGCAGCACCCTGACAGCCACATAGGAATCAATGGGGGAGCACATTTTACCTCTTTTGACCCACTTAGGGGACGAATTTCTAAAAACCCCTTCTGAGTGAGCACGTACAGCATGGTAGGAGCGCTCTCCCCGAATTTGGTGTTTCTAGGTCCAGCAGTTTGGCCTGGGCCTTGATTTTACCATGAGGACACGTTCTTATATATGTATAGATATGCAAATTTACCTTTTATTAACATTAAACAAGACTGCCAAAAATAAAAAAGGGTGAAAACAGATATTGATATTGATATTTATTTGCCCAATGATATTTGTTTGTCTAAGAGAGAGAGAAAGAGAGGGAGAGGTGGAAAGAAAGAATGAAAGAGGTGGAAAGAAAGGAAGAGAAAGAAAACAAGCAAATGGAAGGAAGGAAGGAAGGAAGGAAGGAAGGAAGGAAGGAAGGAAGGAAGGAAGGAAGGAAGGAAGGAAGGAAGGAAAAGTATGCCTCTCCTTCACTTCCCCAGCTGTCCTGCCGGGAGCTGCACAATATGTGTGAAAGAGCTGCATGTGGTTCCCGAGCCTCAGTTTGGCCACCCCTGTTCTAGAGTATCCACAATTAATAGCTATTCAGGTTTGGTTTGTCCAATGCCATTACTGGAAAGATACACTGGCCAGCTACCTTAAAGTTCATTCCTATAAGCTTCCTTTATTCAGCAACTTCTAAAGCGAAAACTCATGTTTATTTTATTGATCCGTGCTAGGTGATCTTGTTAGCAACAGTTTCTCTGAGAAGATACTGCCGATATTGATCAGATATGTATAGAGAGCGGCCTTACGTACAGCTAGCGAAAATGAAGATGACAGACAGGGTTGTGCGTTAAAAAACAGAAGAAATGCTTTAGTAGCTTGTCCATCTCTCTGTTCTCTCTCCCCCCCCCCCCCCCCCCTCAACCCGGCAGCAGATAATCAGACGGAGACTTTAGCTGTTTGTGGCAGAAAGGTACCAAAAAAATGTTCAAGTCTGATGCTGCAAACCAGGGAAGAAATACGATGTGCCAGAAATATCTGAGAAACATCTGGGTTGCAGAAGTGCACAGAAATCAGTGCGGATAACACAGTGGGGTCCTGATTCAGTTGTGCGCACATACACCAGCCCAGGCTGTGGTCGCAAAAGCCCTCTTTTCAAAAGGTCTAATTTAATGGATCAACTAGTTGTGGGAAGCGGCATACGGTAGCCAGCCTCCAGGCAGGGCCTGGAAGTCTTTCGCTATTACAACTGATCTGCAGACGATCAAGATCAGGTCCCCTGGAGAAAATGGCTGCTTGGGAGGGTGGGGCTTATGTCATCATATCCCACTGAGATCCCTCCCCCTAACTCCACCCTCCAGGTTCCAGTCCCTTGATGTACCAAATGGTGAGGTGACTTGCAGGAGGGGTGTAAGCCTGTGTGACTGCATGGAGTTCGTTCCTTCATGGAGTTGCTAGCATATGTTCCTAGCCTCGTGTATTTCTGTGTGAGAGCGTGTCTGTGTGCTCTGAGTCAATCTCCCGGCTGGAGGTGGCAACCTCAGAAAATGGTACTCTGACCCCTTATTGTAGGCATCTGTTCCCATCTTCCCACTGGTTACCTAACATACTGTTATATCTCACATAACTGGTATCATAGTCCATTCACTACTCTCAGAAATCATCAGACAAGTCCCTAAGAATGCTGTGCAGGCTTACAGTTGTTATGAGGGGGAAAAGGGAGGAGGGGAGAAATATGTCTGCTTCTTGGAGGAAAGATAGGGTTAAAATGTAATAAAATAAAAGAATAATGCAATAGAGAAAACCTTCTGGATTGCCTTTGGCCAGTCACACTCTCTCAGCCCAACCTACCTACTAGGGTTGTTGTGAGGATAAAATGGGGAAGGAGAGACTAGTGTAAGTCGCTTTGGGTCTTCACAGGAGAGAAAGGCAGGTTGTAAGTCTATCAATGGTTACTGACTATGGTGACTGAGGGGAACATCCACATTCAGAGGCACTAATCCTCTCAATCCCAGAGCCAGGAGGCAACTTTGGGGGAAGGCCTCAGCCTCTATGACCTATTTATTTGGCCCTCCAGAGGAACAGGTTGGCCACTGTGAGATAGGATGCTGGACTAGATGGACTACTGGGTCTGACCCAGCAGGGATCTTCTGATGTTCTTAGGAAGGCTTCAGCCTCTGCGCCCTGTTGTTGGCCCTCCAGAGGAACTGGTTGGTTGCTGTGTGAGAGAGGATGCTGGACTAGATGGACCATTGGTCTGATCCAGCAGGGCTCTTCTTCTGTTCTCAGGAAGGCCTCAGCCTCTTTGCTCTGTTTTTGCTCTCTAGAGGAATGGGTTGGCCGCTCCGTGAGACAGGATGCTGGACTAGATGGACCTCTGGTCTGATCCAGCAGGGCTCATCTTATGTTCTTAGGAAGGCCTCGGCCTCTCTGCCCTGTTGCTGGCCCTCCAGAGGAACTGGTTGGCCATTGTGTGAGATGGGATGGACTAGGTGGACCACTGGTCTGATCCAGCAGGGCTCTTCTTATGTTCTTACGAAGGCCTCAGCCTCTATGTCTTGTTTGTTGGCCCTCCAGAGGAACTGTTTGGCCGCTGTGTGAGACAGGATGTTGGACTAGGTGGACCACTGGTCTGATCCAGCAGGGCTCTTCTTATGTCCTTATAATTGAATTAAATTAAATAAAGAACATCACAATCCTGTGGGATGGTTCCCTATGCCTCTCGTTGTTTGTCACACTTCGTTTCTTCAGCCTTCTCTATCAAGACAACTTCTCAGCTACACCTCTGCCATAATTCTGCCACAGTATACCATGTTTCGACTGACAATCAAGCCCTGGGCTTCAGTGTCATATGAAGAGACACGCCAACTTCAAATACAATGTTTTGAACTTCACAAACCTAGAACTTAGAATTCCCCAGGCAGTTGGTGTGGTTGTATTCGAAACACATTGCCGAATCCTCCTCTTGGCTGTCCACACCGTCTACGCCCCTTTACTGTTCTTCTTCCTTCCTCTCCCCCAAAGTGTGAAAAGGGGCATTTCCTTCTCAGGCGAAGGGTGTATCTCGTCCTTTTTTTCCCCCAGAGCTCCTTTGTACCTCTGGGGTGAGAGAGGTTCTTCCCTTTTCCTCCCCGGGGGAGGAGATAACCCAAGCCACATCATTAATCATGCGAGCCGTCTCCTGCAGCCCACGCCAGCAAAATGATCTTCTCTGCTCCGCACATCAATATTCTTGACACTTGTTCTCAAAAGTTAGGTCATGCATATCCATCTGCCATTAAAGAAGTGTCAGCGAGAAAGCAGCCCCTCGCTATTTTTAGGGTCATATCAAAGGAGTTCATCAACGTTTCTGTCAGCCGATCCCATTTGTCATGCGGGATGTTATCTGCAGACACCCTCACTGGCCGGCCTATTCTCTCCGGGGTCATCCGACCCCCCACCCCCGAGTCTTTGATAAAACAAGCTTGTTGTATAAAAGAATCATTGGGGGGGGGGGGGGTTTGGACGACCCCAGAGAGAATAGTGAAGGCCAGTGAGGGTATCGGGAGATAGCCCCCCGCTTGACAAATCTTTGGATAAGAGATTTGATATTTTGTTTGATTAACGGGTTCAAAAAATTTTCTTTGTTGGATGCTCATCTAGCGTTTCTGATTTCCTGATCTTGGAATGTGCATTTTGCTGCCAGAACCTGGAGAAATGGGTGGCATAGTTGAGAGAGAGTTTTGTCACTGCTTCACACCAGTTGTATACTGTATTTTGTTCTCCATCCACATGGATCTCTGGCGCGCCTGAACTTTTCCATTCATTTCTGTGGATCAGGTTGGCACAGACCATGAGAGTAGGCATCCACAGCTGAATTGAAGCACGTACAGAAACCTCTTGCATGCATGTTTATTTGGGTGGTAGGAGAAAGCTGACTTGCGCTTAGTCTATGGAAATGAATGGGGAAGAAACCGCAGTTGAGAACCTCCCATGCGTTGGTGGGAGTTCCCACATCTGCAATAATGGTGTTAGAGATGGACAGAGGATTGTAGATGTCTGACCTCTGTGATATTTCTAACTTCATGGTTTGTGGTATCTACTTTATGCATTTGTAGCAGGAAATGATTATCCACATAAGAAAATAAGAAGAGTCCTGCTGGATCAGCCCAGTAGTCCATCTAGTCCAGTGTCCCAACCCATACAGTGGCCAACTAGTTCTTCTGGAGGGCCAACGACAGGGCATAGAGGCTGAGGCCTTCCCCTGATGTTATTTCCTGGCTCTGGGATTCAGATGATCAGTACTTCTGAATGTGGAAATTCCCCTCAGTCACCGTGGCTAGTAGCCTTTGATAGACTGATCCTCCACAGATCTGTCTAAACCCCTTTGAAAGCTGCTTATCCCTGTGGCCAACACAACATCCTCTGGCAGTGAGTTCCACATTGTAATCACTCTCTGTGTCAAGTAGTATTTCTTTCTGTCTGTCTTGAACTCACTGCCCATCAGCGTCATTGGATGCCCTCGAGTTCTAGGATTTGGGGAGAGGGAGCAAATGTCTCTCTGTCCACTCTCTCCACCCCGTGCATAATTTCATAAACCTCTATTGCATAATCCCCCTTAGTCATCTCCCTTCTAAACTGGAAAGTCCTCCGCTTGGAACGACATTGGCATGCAACAAATATGGAGGGGGAGAGATTTTAAGTATAAGAAATGTGTGACATTGAATCCATTGAACATAGAACGTTAGCTCCATTCTGAAGTATAGTTTCATGAGCAACTAGGATAGAATTTAGGCAGTGAGAGGGAGGGCAGGAAGGGGTGTGGATGATCAGCCCTCTTGGCCCTTTCCTATATGCCCTGGGTAATGCCGACTGCCACTTTGGGGTCAGGAAGGCATTTTCCTCCAGGCCAGCTTGGACCAAGGATCCTGGAGCGTTGTGGGGGGTTTTTGCCATCTTCTGGGCATGGAGCAGAGGTCACCGAGGGAGTGTGGGGGGCGGTATTTGTGAATTTCCTGCATTGCGCAGCAGGTTGTATTACAGGACCCTTGGGGTCCCTTTCCAGCTCTGTGTTTCTATGGGTGATTCCGCACTAGGCCTTAAATGCTGGTTCAGCCCTGTCCCCAAACTTACATTCTACACTACACTCGAGTTCACCCCTGTAATTATCTCGGGGTATTCTTTGCTTCCACATTACAGAGGTCACCCCAGTTTCGCCCCACACTTGTTATGCTGTTATAACCAGGGATAAGTGCAAGATATTGTGTTGCATGTTGAATTTTGATAAAACCAGGGGTGAGATCCAAGTGCGGAAAGGACTTATGCCTACAAATTCGGGGCGAGAGTCAGCATGAGCTGAAACCTTGCTAAATCCCATTAGGTTCAACTGGAGAGACCCTTGCTTCCCCCGTTGGAAATCATGGGACTGAGAAGTGCCCCGCCTTGACTGGATCATGTTAGTAAATGTTGTGGGGAGGGTGACAAATGAAATCAAGACAACCACCAGACTTAAATTATCCCAAGATACCATGTTGTTCTATCTCCCCACCTTGGAGAGACGGAACAAATTTGATTATCCTGTCCAATTTCTTCATGTTGTGCTGTAGGGTTGTTAGCTCTGGGTTGTGACCACTTGCGCGAGATAAAAGGGGGGGGAGAGACTATTTCCTCTGGCATAAGTTGCCCCGCGGTTGCACGATCACATGGACATTTGTAGATGTGGGTGCAGCCCGCCACTGTGTGATCAGACACAACCACAGGTGAGTTGGAGGGGTTGCCATTTTCTCCCCCGATTTGCTTAAATGGGGGATTGATGAATCATATCTCCGCCCTGAGGGCTTTCTATGGCAGTATGTGATGATGCGCATACTGAGAAGGGGGAAAAAAACAATGGCGCGGAGTTGGGGTAGCCTGATCAGACTATCCCAACACCATGGGAGCGTGCTGGCATGATCAGACGCAGGAAAGTCGATCTGTGGCCCGTAGCAACCCGTTTGCTACTGGATTTTCCAAGGTGTTTTTTTACTCCACATGTGCGGCGGAGCAAACCAGGTTGCCAACGCCTGTGGGGTGCTTCTCAGATTTTGGTGTCTGATCTCACTCCTTTAACCCAGCTGGCATTCGTGCCTATGTCAGGGCGAATTGTGTGTGTGATCGCAGCCCTGGATTGGGAAATACCTCGCGATTTGGGGCGTGGAGCCTGGGGAGGGCAGGGTTTTGGTGAGGGGAGGGACCTCGGGAAGATATAATGCCATCCAGTCCACTACTAAAGCAGCGCTTTTCTCCAGGGGAATTGATCTCTGTGGTCTGGAGATCAGTTGTAATAGTGGGAGATCACCAGGCCCCACCTGGAGCTTGGCAACCCTATTCTGCTGACATACTGGAGAACAGCCGATGGTCAAACAAGAAGGAACGGGAACTGAAGGATGACTTCTGCCCTCTTTGAGGGCAACAACCCAGCCAGTTCCGAAAAAAAATTAATCCTTGTCTCCTTGATGGCTATTAAAATGACCTTGACCTTCTGCCTTTCTTTGGTCCGTCCACAAAAAACTCTACTCTGGGCTTCAAAGCCGATTTGTAAATATTGATTGATGTCGCAGATCACCACAATCTATTCTGTTCAAAATCCTCAGGTCATGCCGTTTTCGGGCCGGGCTTGGCACCGACAGTGCAGTCATCCATCAAAATGACAGGGCTGTCTGGCCACCGCGGACAGCCGTAACATCAGTGCGGCTACCCGGGTTTAAATTTAAGCATATTATTATGACGGTGCAATCTGATTACTGTTATTTTCTGTTGGGCTCTGTTTGGAGAGCATTGTCTTTTGCAGGAATTGTCAGGGTTTACGGAGGAAAAGAAATAAAGGGCGGAGGGAAAGACACGGAACCTTCATATGCAAATGTATGGCATTTGAAAATGTCATATAGACACATCTACATATAAATAAGCTGTTTTCCAAATTCGGGCGGCAGCCAGACGGGGGTATTTTTTGATACAGAAATCAGATAATGCTGTGAAGAGAGTTAAACCAGTGGGATATTGTCGAGACACCGTTGTGGAACTTTATTTCCTTAACCTAACCGAGTTAGCAACGACCGAGGAGTGATTATACACAAAGCCAGGGAAATGCTAGGACAGAGATGTTAAAACCGGACGAGAATTCCATTTGTGTTTTGTGCATGGGCTGCCGCATTGTCGGAATGGGATCCTTGGGAACAGTATCTCCATAAGTCACCGCGGCAGAAATCAATTTAAGGTTACACATACAGTGGAAGAATCAATTCTCACAGTGGCTTTGTCTGAGATAACTCAGGTGAGGGATTCCCACGTTGGCTGGAACTGCATTCAGAACTCCAGCAAGATCCGGTCAAATCTGCCCTCAAAACCTGCCCTCTTCTGTGAAGCCTTTGCCAAAAAACCCCCCAAAAAACGAGTCCCTCTTTCCCTATTGCAGCTAAACTCAACCAAAATGAAAGCACAGTTTTCCCCAGTGTATTCCTCCCTCCAAGGCCCAATTTACACCTTCCCTCTGAAGTAGTTTGACTGCTGTCTTTTCCTAAGCTCATTTCACGCTGGTTTCAAATTTCACTCCCTGGCTCTGAAGAGTACAAAGCAACAGGATCTGCTTAAAGCAGTAAAATGCTAGCTTGACCACAGGAGGGCAATTAAGGAATGTAAACAGTTTTTTTAAAACTAGAACAAGTATGGTTTGAAACTAGAAATAGGTATAGACGGGGTTTTTTGAAACTAGAATTATTCCAGCGGGAAAGTTAGATGTAGATTTGACCCAAGTCCTCTTTTTGTGGACTTCCTTTGCCAGCCTCCAGGTGGAATCTGGAGGTTTCCAAGAATTACAACTGAACTCCAGAGATCCATGCCCCTGGAGGAAATGCCAGCTTTGGAGGGCAGACTCTATAATATACCATAGATTCTAGGAGGCATTCTCCCCTTACTTCCCCCTTCCACAAGCACCACCTACAAGTCTCTGAGAATTTCTCAAGTAGACGTTGGCAACCTTTCGCTCGTCTCAGGGGTTGTGTAAGTAAATGACAATATCGGAATTGGCCTACAGAGATGTATTAACAGAAGTATAGTGTCCAGATCACGTGAAGTGGTGGTATCGCTTTACTCTGCTCTGGTTAGACCTCACCCAGAGTATTGTGTTCCATTTTTGGTAGCACAGTTTAAGATGGATATAGACAAGCTGGAACGTGTCCAGAGGAGGGCAACGAAGATGGCGAAGGGTCTGGAGACCAAGTCCTGTGAGGAAGGGTTGAAGGAGCTGGGTATGTTTAGCCAGGAAAGGAGATGACCAGGAGGTGATATGATCACTATCTTGTTATGCCAATAAAGGTATTTGGGTTGGATTGGATTGGACTGGATAACCATCTTCAAGTACTTGAAGGGCTGTCATATAGAGGATGGTGTGCAGTTGTTGTCTGTTGCCTCAGAAGGTCGGACCAGAACCAATGGGTTGAAATTAAATCAGTATTGTTTTCAGTGAAACATCAGGAAGAACTTCCTGACAGAGCGGTTCCTCAGTGGGACAGGCTTCCTCGGGAGGTGGTGGGCTCGCCTTCTTTAGAGGTTTTCAGACAGAGGCTGGATGGCCATCTGACAGCAATGCTGATTCTGTGAACCTAGGCAGATCACAAGAAGGGAGGGCAGGAAGGGATGCATCAGTGCTCAGTTCTCGTGGCCCTTTCTTACACGCCCAGGGAAATGCCAGTCGCCACTTTGGGGTCAGGAAGCAGTTTTTCTCCAGGCCAGTTTAGCTGGAGATCCTGGAGGGTTTTTTGTCAGCTTCTAGGCATGGAACACACTGGGGGTGTGGGCGGGAGGCATTTGTGAATTTCCAGCATTGTGCAGGGGGTTGGACTAGATGACCCTGGAGGTCCCTTCCAACTCTATGATTCTGTGTTGCTGGAAGGCATCAAAAGAGTGGTTTGTGTTTATTTTGTATACATAGCAGGCTGGAATTTCAGAGTCTCACAGTACAAGGTTTTTCAGGGAAGAGTAAATTGCACATTTGACACTCTGAAATAACCTGAACTGGTGTAGCACGAGATTGGAACTTTCCAGCCTTTTAACTGTAATATGGAGATGATGATATTAGTGGCTTTTTAATGTGTGTTTTTTTTAAAAAAAATGATTGGTAGAATTTCTGAAATAATATATGGGAATACATCAAATGCTCCTTTGTTCCAAATGCTCATCAATGCTAAATTTTTTAACATGTATGAATGCTATCAAGTCACAGCTGACTTATGGTGACCCCAACAAGAGGCTTTCAAGACAAATGAGGATCAGAGGTGGTTGGCCATCACCTTCCTCTAAGGTCATCAGGTCCTACCTGGCAGCCAGCGGAGGTCTCCTGGGTCCTTCCTGGGATCTTCTGCTGCATGCACAAAGCATGTGCAGCGTGATGACATCATCTAGGAGTGATGTCATCACGTTGCTGACCTCAGGGGGTGATGCTCTAACTCTTGGGCGAAACTCTATGGGGTTTTTTTGCCTTCGAAACCATAGCGTTTGCCCCAAAACCAGAGCATCAGCCATCCGACATTGGCGACACAATGACATCACTTCTGGGTTAGTTCCCTGGTGGTCTAGTGGTTAGGATTCAGCGCTCTCACTTCTGGGTGATGTCATTGTGTGCAACGTCCCTGTTTAGGGGTGGGGTTTCCCTGCCAGCCAGGTTGCCAGTGGCAAATTGGAGCCTATAAAAGCAGGGAGACCCCCATTGGGACCCGAGGGCTGGGAACCCTACCTTCCCCTGTAGAGCCTTCCTCAGTGGTCTCTTGTCCAAATACGGACCTTGCGTAGCTTCTGAGATCTGACGAGATCAACAGGCTATACCATGCCACCTTCTCTCCCAGTTGTGTTTTTTAGTAGTACCTGTTTTGACGCATGCATGTATAGTCCAAGGCTTCCCATGTTTCAAGCAATGAGGCAGAATCCACACATTTTCAAACAAAACTGTGACTTACAGGGAGTGACCTATGGTGCGAAGCACCTTTTTGGTGTCAAAAGAACTTAATGTCCATGCTAGGACCAAAAGGAGGCACAAGGAACAGTTTTCGTCTCCCACGGGGTGTTTTATTAGAACTACATTTTTAACCAAAAATGAAGTTCAGAGCAAGTTTGAAGCTGCGCCAGACTCAAACGTAGCGATCTTTGATTTATAATCAATTCACTGTTTCAGAAGGCTGCCCAGAGGCATTCTGAACAGGGGCTGTTCAAAGCGTTCCATACCCCCTGCTCTTGAGTTCTCAGAAACTGGGGATGGAGCAGCCTCTCTTTCAATAAGGAGAAGTACTTTGCAGTCCTTATGAACCTGTTTTCAACCTTAAAGCACAGAGACCTGTCCTTACAAGTACAGATAAGGATGTTCTGATATGAAAGTGTTTCTTCCACGGATTAGAATGGGCTTAAAAGATGGGAAATGAAGGTATGATCATAAAGGGTCAGAAAAAGAGAGAGAGAAGGAATCCATACAGGGTTTAAAAGTATAGAGCTCTCTTGTAAACGTAATTATATGCAATCACGATCTTTAGAAAAACTGGAAAGGAAATCTTTGTTTAGTGCGCCACTTTGTACCAGAATGAGCAGCTGGCATTACATTGAGAAACATTTAAAATGAGCAAAGGTTTAAAAGAATGAAGGAGATATATTTACATACAATGTGCTATGGTTGCCATAGCAGGAAGCGATCCACTGATTGCCACTGCCAGTGGTATGTCACTTCTGGGTACAATTCTGTGGTTTTAACATAGAGCTTCCGACGATTCCTAGAATTACCCCATTGTGTATCCCAGTTTGCATTTGCCCCCATTTATCGGGATATTTGGTTAATATAGCAGAGTGGCATGGTGGAAACCTGCTGGGCCCATAACCCTATTGGGATATTTGGTTAATACAGCAGAGTTTGCCCAGTCATACATGCGTGATACTGAGTGCAGTAAATAAATCTCCCAAGAAGTATATTGCAAAACAGGTAAACTTACGTTTATTCAGGTTGCGGTCATTTATTCATTCAGGCTGCGGTCGAAAGCAGAGAGAGAAGCCTAATCGATACCAAGAGTACTTTCCCCATCACAAATGGCCAGCTTGTCCGGCATCATGTGTGTGGGAGGATGAGGGCATTATACCTACAGGAGGGACCTGCAGAGACATGTGACTCCATGGAAGGCCGTGTGAATGAAGGGAGAGGACAAAGGAGAGAAAAGTGGGGTCAGAGGGCAGCTCCCAGGTTAAGACAAAGAGAGGCATCGCATTCAAGGAGAGAACACCTATACACACTTAGAGTGATCTAGTGCACCCCTAGTTTCTAGGCATGTTGAGGTGCTCCCTTCAACACCCATGTCCCCACCCTGCAACCTTCCCACTAGCTGCCAGACTCAGTCTATGTTCTTTGGAACTCTGTTGTAACATGATGTGGTTAGGGACAAAGGTGTAATTGGATTAGGGGAAGAGTCTGAAACAGAGCTGTAAGTAGTTAATTTTATGCCCTAGGCAAGAATATAAAATTGCACCCCCTATATAATGTATGTTTAGTGGTTGCCACCTAGTGGTTTAGTTTAGTCATTGTTGGGGAATCTCACTGGGCATGTCTGAGCATGGGGCAGAAGTGTGGCTATTCCAGTGCTCCCTCTAAGCTGTGGAGTCCTGTGAGCAAAAATTCTGCTTTGTGAGCTACTGGCATTTAACCTGTGAGCGAGCAATTCAGCTACTACATAAATTAGCTTGCTCTGGAGCCATCCTTCCTGAGCGAAGACAAAAATGTGTGAGCCGGAGGCTAAAGAACTGTGAGCTAGCTCACACTAACTCCGCTTAGAAGGGACACTGATGTTCCTGTTTTTCCCCAAGCTGTTCTAAAATGAAGGTCTGTTGGAGGCCTTATGTTGTTCACCTGCAATAAATATAGTTATACTACTCTGCTTGACTCATTTCGACCTTTTTTTACACCCTATACTTTTGTAGTAGTTATTTCGGTAGAAAGGTAAATACAAAAATAACCAGAGCAATAGCACAAGGTTTATTGTAGTCATGATATCCTTTTTCTGACCCCCTCAGCTTTGTGCGCTTGAGGCAAGTACCACACTTGCCTTGCCTTGTTACTGCTCTGGTGGGAAATATTGAGCAAAGATGTCCATATTGATCCTAGAGAACTAGGGTTACTGAGTGTTCCCTCTTAGCTGAGTTAGTGTGAGCTGGCTCCCAGTTTTTTAGCCTCCAGCTCACAGATTTTTGTCTCAGCTCAGGAAGGGTGGCTCCAGAGCAAACTAATTCATGCAGCAGCCAAATCGCTCACTCACAACTTTACTGCCAGAAGCTCACAAAGTAGAATTTTTGTTCACAAGACTCCACAGCTTAGAAGGGAGCATCGGTTACCAAATGCCTTCTTTTTTTAGCGTCTGTCCTCTTTTTAAAAAATGGATGAAAATATCCTCTTTGGGGGGGGGGTGGAAGGTTAGGAATATTCCTAGTTAGTAGCAGTTATCACAGCTTAAATGGTAGGAGTATTTAAAACGAGATCTGTCGTAGTGATCACTTGTTTGAAGCAGTCGGTCGGGAAATGTGTCGCCTAGGAAGCAATGTCATTGCACCAGTGATGTCCAGGCGATGCTCTGGTATTCAGGCAAAACCTCTACGGTAGAAGCCTTGTAGGATCTCATCTAGGGTTGCCAGCTTCGGGTTGGGAAATACCTGGAGATTTGGTGGGTGGAGCCTGAGGAGGGCGGGGTTTGGGGAGGGGACGGACTTTAGTGGGGTATAATGCCCTGGAAGGTGAACTGATCTTTTCTCCAGGCGAACTGAACTTTGTCACCTGGAGATCAGTCGTAATAGCAGATCTCCAGCCACGACCTGGAGGTTGGCTACCCTAATCTCATGACTTATTCCCAGTGTCTCTGCTGAACACGCGGCCTCGCTTCATTGAAATGTATCCTCTTCCATGGGGAAAGCTCCATTTGAGAGCCATTTCCCCCAGCGGAAGTCATTACATGAAGATGTTGTAGACATCAACATAGGAGCACTTTAGGCGGGAAGTTTGCACTTACTCTCCCTATCGAGGAACCCCTTCACTGGGTCTTGGGCAAGCTCCGCCACAGAGGTGCCAAACTCATTGCTTTCCCTCTTCCCTGCTCCTTGCCGAACCGCTAATAAGCCAAGCCGGACAAAAGGTGATTTTTCAGATGCAAGCACAAGGTAATTGCTAATGTGCCAAAAACGACACAACTCGGGGGGCGGAGCGTCGCTTGTGCATGGCGGACGCAGGATAGAAGAGCTCCCACTCCCTACTTCTAAACCGCCCAAAATAACGACCCACGAGAACACCAACTTACTTAAAAACAATGGGCAAAAACGCCAAACTCAAAGCCCCACCGAAGCAAGCAGACGGCACAACAGTTCAGCAGTATTTCACGCCGGGAAAAGCGTTGGGAAAAACGGGCCTTGACGAACAACAAAGCCCCAAGATGGCGACGGCAACAGGCTCCGCGAACCCAGCGACTCCGGCCAGAGAAGAAGACGACAACGCACCCTTAACAAGGCGCGATTTTAAAGAAATCCGGGAATGGCTACACCAGTCGGTCACAACGGCAGTAGCCGAATCGATTCAACCCATACGCGCCCAACTCACTGAGTTAACAACAGAAATAAAGGACATTTCTACGATCGCGGAGGCGACCTCGGAGCAAACTCAACTGCTACAAGACGAGGTAAAAAAACTCCGTTTTAAAGAAACACAACTAACAGATAGAATGGTAGCGATTGAAAATCGATGGAGACAACACAATTTGAAATTTAGAGGGCTGGAAGAGGGCGCAGAAAAAAATACAGAACTAGCTACCTTTATTTCGACTTGGCTGGCACAATCCTTAGAGCTTGAAGACGGAATCGCCCCCGCCATTTTGCGGGCGTACCGCTTAGGCCCCTTCTCAAGAGCAAGCAAGGAAAGGCCCCGAGACGTCTTGGCGCAGTTTTTATACCCCAGATGCCGAGACAAGATTTTAAAAGAAGCTCGACTCAAGGGATCCCTCACTTATAACGGGAAGAAAATCCTTGTACTTTTAGACCTTTCGGCTGAAGCCCTAGAGAAAAGAAAGAACCTAAAACCCTTTGCTACTGCACTATTTGAAGCAAAAGTCCGGTTTCGATGGAACCCTATTTCTGATATCGTGGTCTTTAAGGACGGCTTCCAACATCAAGTCAAGGACCAGAAATCGGGAAAAACATTGCTCAAAATCTTGGGCTTATCTACAGACGCAGAAGACTGAAGACAGCTGTTTAATTTATTAAATAAGACTACTGCTTAAGTTGAAATAATATAAAAGATGTTTATAACATAAAAAATGTTTAGATTAAGACTAAAAATAGTACAATTAGAGAGTTAAATAGTTTAATAATTTAAATCAATTTATTATGGTTAGCAATTCATAGTAGCTAGATATTAGATATAGTATAAGATACAAAATTCATATTAATTAGTTATATAAATAAATATAGGAGGTATTGAATTTTAATTGAGAACTATTATAGAAAGAATATCTGTATTTTCAAGAATAGTTTGAATTTCCTATAAGAGATATTATAGTGAAATAGGAGGAAATATATTTTTTAGCTAAATATTGTTGAAGTAATTGATGGTTAAATATAGTTGATAGGAAATTAAGATAGAAAATCTTAAGCACACTACTATAGATTATAAAATAGTAAATTTTAAGTGTATTATTATAGAGTATAAGATAGTAAATGATATATAAGAATATTAATGTTAGAAATGGATATAAGAAATGTTAATGGTATAATAGATGTTAGACAATGGGATAAAAAAGTGAGACAACAATAATCACTTTAAATGCTTTGAGTTATTAAATTTAAAAGGAGTGGGGAAAGGGAATTGGAACAAAAGATTAAGTACAGTTGCAAAATTGACCCCCTGTAGGTGTGGCAGAGGAACTAGTAAGGGAGAGTAAATACTTTCCTTTCTCCTTCAAATATAAGGGGGGGAAATACTGGTTTAAAGCCCTAGAAAAGGGCGAATAGAAGTTTGTTTTTAGTTTATAAAGTTTAGTGTGTTTAATTAGTGTTAGTAGATAGTTAGTATTAGTATTAGTTTTTAGTTAAGAATAGCTATAAAATGACTCATCATTACAAAACAATTACTTGGAATTGCCGAGGCTTAAACAACCCCATTAAAGTGAAACGCATTTCAAATGTGATGTATAAAGAAAAACCAAATTTTTTGTGTTTGCAGGAGACTCACCTTAGAAAACCACTAGAACGTATTTTAAAAACCAACTGGTTCGATCAGAATTTTCAGGCATTGGGCTCCTCTAAAGCAAGAGGTGTGGCTATTTTAGTCTCAAAATCTACCCCTTTTAAACACAAGGAAATTAAACAAGACCCAAGAGGAAGATTTCTCTTTGTCAAGGGGGAATTGGATGGTTCCCCCTTGACAATAGCCTCAATCTATGCTCCAAACCAAAACCAACTTGAATTCACTAGAACAACACTACAATTACTTTCAAACTTTCAAGAAGGTCCAATTATACTTGGTTGTGACCTAAATTATATCATGGATCAAACTCTAGATAAAACACACAAGACTACTAAGAAACCAAAGAAATCAAAACAATTTAATGAATTACATAATATTTTGGAACACTTTCAATTGGCAGACGCCTGGAGATTTGTGAACCCAGGAAACAGGCAATACACCTATTATTCACCAGTACACAATATATTTACACGAATAGACTACTTGTTAGTATCAAAAACTTTATTAAATCAGATTACATCAGCAGATATAGGCCCAAGAACAATCTCTGATCATTCTTGGGTAACAATGTTAATGACACAACAAAACACTGATGGCAAAGGACCCAATTGGTCACTTAATAAACTATTACTTCAAAAACAACAATATAGTGAAGAAATTAACACTACAATTGAAGAATTCTTTAGATTTAATAGTGATTGTGGAGTACCAACTGAGACAGTTTGGGATGCCTTTAAGGCGGTAATTAGAGGCAAGTTAATATCCTTGGCCTCCTCCTATAAAAAAGAGAGACAAATAATTATTTCAGAACTATATTCACAGATAAAAATTCTAGAAGACAAACATAGCAAATTTGGGGGGAAAAAAACCTTGAAAAAGCTCAACTGTGAAAGGAAAAAACTAGAACTACTAGAAACCTCTAAAGTTCAAAAACAGCTTTTGTTTTTGAAACAAAAATTCATCACTAAAACACCTAGATCACTTGCTCTCCTTAAACGAAGAGTGAACCAAAAACATATTTCAAACTTGATACACAAAATTCGTAGTCCGAAGGGAGAAACATATACCAAGTCAAAAGACATTAATTCAACATTTTTACATTTTTTTCAAAAACTATATACTTCAGAAAATCCCCAGGTGACTGACATTCATAATTATTTGGATTCTATTAAATATAATATAACATTATCTAAGGAACATATAGAATATTTGGAACAACCAATCTCAGCAAAAGAGATATCGGATACTTTGAAAAAAGCAAAAGTTAACAAAGCAGTAGGCACTGATGGCATACCTACTGAATTTTACTGTAAATTTCAAGGAAATTTAGTACCATTTTTAGTGAGAACCTGCAATGAGGTAATGACATCAAGCAATATGCCCAAAACCTGGTCGGAAGCCAAAATAATAGTTATACACAAACCAGGCAAAGACAAATTAGACCCGGCCTCATATAGGCCAATATCACTTTTAAACCACGACTCAAAAATTTTCTCATCATTGTTGGCCACTCGATTAAATCACATCATAGCTAACTATATTAACTCTGATCAATCGGGATTTATCCCTAATAGGTCAATTATGGACAATATTAGAAGAACATTAAATGTAATTACCTATGGTAGAAACAACAAAATTAATTCTCTTATATTAGCATTGGACGCTGAGAAAGCGTTCGATCGGGTAGAAATACCATACTTGAGAGCAGTCCTACAGAAGATGAAGGTTGGGGAAAAATTTTTGAATTCTTTTAATGCTTTATACAGGAATCCTATAGCCCAAATTATTACTAACAACTATAGATCTGAATTTATAAAATTAACAAGAGGTACCCGACAGGGTTGTCCTCTCTCGCCCATTTTTTTTGCAATTTTTTTGGAACCTTTAGCCCATGCCATTAGAACAGAAAAATTGATTAAAGGTTTTGAAATAGGTAATTCATCACATAAGGTGAGTCTTTTTGCAGATGACGCAGCATTTTATTTAATACAACCAGAACAATCACTACCACATATTATGATTCAAATAGGCAATTTTAGCACCATATCAGGATATAAGATCAACATTTCTAAATCAGAGATATACCCGATTTTTGGTACCCCAACCCTGTAATTAATGTTGAAGAAAAAATACCCATTTAGATGGGTGACAGATAATTGGAAATATCTCGGCATACTTTTCCCACTTAACTTGGCAAACCTACTTGAGACTAACTATGGACCTCTATTTAGTGAATTAAAAACTACTTTAGAAAAATGGGGAAAACTGAATTTGACGTTACTAGAAAAGGTGGAAGCAATAAAAGTTTTTCTCTTTCCGAAATTCCTTTTTTTATTTCAAAATTTGCCAATTAAAATTCCAGGGAGTAAATTTAAACTATGGCAACAAACAATATTGAAGTATCTATGGTCCAATAAAAAAGCTAGGATTAAATATACAATTTTGACTAAACCAACTAAACTAGGAGGCCTAGCATTACCAATTTTTGAATCTTACTTTGTAGCAGCACAACTTAAGAATATTGTTTATTATGCGCAACCATTTTGTCAAAAGGATTGGATTCTGATTGAGCAAAACAATTTGAAAAAGGGCAGCCTTTGTGAAATCATATGGAACCACCCTAAATCTAGAGATATAGGAAGTGCAATACAAAATCCTTTTTTAATATATACATTGGAAATTTGGGACAAATATCGAGCAATACTGTGTCCATTGACTTCGCCACTAACAGTTTTTTTGGGCCAACCTTGGTTTATGCCATGTAGGAACTCAAATGATTTTAAGTTATGGAAACAAAAAGGTTTTATGTGTTTAGGAGACCTATGTAATAAACAACAGATGTTATCTAAACAGCAATTAGAAACCAAATACAATATTGAGATTCCTTGGCTATTATATACACAATTACATCACTTGATATATAGCCCTAATATTGTATCGTTATTGAATAGACCATTAACGAAATTCGAATTGTATGTCAAATCCAAACATTCAATGAAAGGATTAATTTCTTTAATTTATCAAATGTTAAATAAT
The DNA here is from genome assembly GCA_029233225.1 of Lepidodactylus listeri. Lineage (NCBI taxonomy): Eukaryota > Metazoa > Chordata > Lepidosauria > Squamata > Gekkonidae > Lepidodactylus > Lepidodactylus listeri. The sequence goes on from JARCFY010000010.1 coordinate 7,633,047, forward strand.
AAACAGTGGAATAGTATATCTACAGTGCAATTGGCATGGCACAAGGACTGTGGTATTAACTTGAATAACGAACAATGGGAAACAATATGGTCTAATAAATTATTTTCAACGGCCTCAACAAACATTAGACTTCAAAATTATAAGTTGTATACCAGATGGTACTTAACCCCCCAAAGAATAGCACATTTGATGTCTATACCAACGATTTTGTGCTGGAAGGCATGTGGTAATCCAGGTACTTTTTTGCACTGTTGGTGGTCGTGCACATATATAGAAGTATTTTGGCGCAAAGTCCTAAAATGGACTGAAAATATTTTAGGGGTATCTATACCATTTACACCTGAATCTATTCTTTTGAACTTTTGGCCTGATATTCAAATCACTAAACAGCGAGGAGAGATGGTATCTTTGTTTTTGCTGGCAGCTAAAACACTCATAGCAAAACTATGGAAATCAAAAAATGTCCCAACAGTAGAACAGTGGTTTACAAAACTATGGGATTTAGCTGTCATGGATAAGTTGGCTATTCAAATAGTAATAAGTGAGACGCCCAAATTAAATAATGACTTTATGGAAAAGTGGTATCCCTTTTTTGATTATATGAGTAAAAAAAATCCACAACAAGGCAAATTACCTAAGAAATATGCGGATCTTGTGTTTTATTGAATATAGCTATTGTTGATGTTTTGAAGTTGAAAATATTGAAATGTTTTGTTTATAGTTGTTATATGATAATAATTGAAAATAAAAATTAAGTTATAAAAAAAAAAAAAAAAAACGACACAACTCGAATAAAGCTGTTTTCACAGTCCAAGGCATTTTGTCACCAGGCTTGGAGACTTTCTGCCTTAGCTCCATTTAAATTTGGTTTCAGCTGAGTGAAAAATGTGCATGCGGGCACACACACAGCAAAGCTAAAATCGTTCTTTCCTGTTGAATCAAAATGTTGGTTCCAGTTTGGTGTGAGAGCCAGTCTAGTGTAGTGGTTAGGACCGCGGACTCTAATCTGGGAGAACCGGGTTTGATTCCCCACCCCTCCACAGGCAGCTGCTGGTGTGGCCTTGGGTCGGTCATAAGTTCTTTCAGAGCTGTTCTCTCAAGGGCAGCTCTCAGGAGAGCTCTCTCAGCCTCACTACTTTATATGGTGTCTGCTGTGGGGAGGGGGAGGGAAAGGGATTGTAAGCCAATTCGAGACTCCTTTGGGTAGTGAAGGGCAAGGTATGAATCCAATCTCCTCCTACTTTTCTTCTTCTTCTTCGGAGCCAGTTTGGTGTAGTGGTTAATTCCTTAGACTCTAATCTGGGAGAACCGGGTTTGATTCCCCACTCCTCCACACACAGCTTCTGGGTGACCTTGGGCAAGCCATAGTTCTGGCAGAGCTGTCCTTGAAAAAGAGCAGTTTCTGTCAGAGCTCTCTCAACCCCACCTCCCTCACTGGGTGTCTGTTGTGGGGAGGGGAAGGGAAAGGAGTTTGTAAGCTGCTCTGAGATTCCCTTGGGTAGTGAAGGGCGGGGTATAAATCCAATCTTTTCTTCCTCCTTCTCCTCCTCCTCCTCTTCTTCTTCCCTGGATGGCCCAGGCTAGCCTGATCTCATTAGATCTTGGAAGCTAAGCAGGGTCTACCCTGGGTAATACCGGAATGGGAGATCACCAAGGAAATCCAAGGTCACTACACAGACGCAAGGAATGGCCAACCATCTCTGTAATTGTCTCGCCTTGAAAACCCCACAGGGTTCCATAAACCGCCTGCAACTTGATGGCGCTTTACACGCACACACGCACACACACACACACACTGACAAAAATGTTGGCGAGTCTGGTTTTGGAGGCTGAGCAGTTTGGCATGATGGAACCACAATTTGGTTTGTGTTGAACTCCTAATCTATAGTAGGCTTGCCAGGTTCCCACCCCCACCCCCGGCCACCAGGGGTGGATGTGGAGGTAAGGTTGCCGGATCCAGGTTGGGAAACTCCTGGAGATTTGGGGGTGGAGCCTGGGGAGGATATGGACCTCAGAGGGTTACAGTGCCACAGAGTCCACCCTCCAAAGCATCCCTTTTCTCCAGAGGAACTGATCTCTGTAGTCTGGAGATGAGCTGTAATTCTGGTGGCTCCCCAGGCCCCACCTGGAAATTGGCATCCCTGATCCGCAGCATTGCTGTTGTGACATAATTACAAAAGTTTGCCAGGAAAAAAAAGGGAGTCTGACTTTCACTTTCCAGGCGACAACGGTGGGGCACCTTAAAGACTAATGGCATTTATTCCCTCTGAGCTTGCGTGAGTTAGAGTTCACTTCCTCAGATAACAACAGAAAGAAAGAAAGACCGATCGTTCACCTCGTTTTAAGAAAGTTGCAGAAGGCAAGGGGGGAAGGCGGGGGAACTGAGCAAAGAGAGGCCTGGTATCATAAATCAGCTCTGCTCTTTGCAGATGGGGTAGCAGCAATCCTTATTCTTCTTATGTAACAATTGTTCAAGTAAAGTTGTGAGCTCTGGATTGGGAAATGCCTGGAGATTTTGGGGGTGCAGCCGGGAGAAGGCAGGGTGCAGAGAGGGGAAGGGAGGGATCTCAGCATGGTACAACGCCATGTAATTCACCCTCTATGGCCCTGTACCCCACGGAGGTCCCTGTCCTCCCAAAGCTCCACCCCTAAATCTCCAGAAGTTTCCCAACCTGGATCTGGCAACCTTACCCCCTCCCACTCCCCTCTGGTGGCTGGGGGGGGGGGGGTGGCCTGGCAGCTGTACATGGAATGCCTGTAGAGAGGAGCAGCTCTGTCCTGGACCTCCATGCGCACAGCCACAGTGTCCTCCACCCGCTCCAAGAGGCTGCTTTGCCAGATCACATGTGCCGTTCTGAATGACTGGTCTGAACTAATGTGCCAGTTCGAGTCCTTGGGACTGTGATCATCTTTGTGAGATGTTTTGGTCACTGTTTGCTCCAAATCGCCAAGCCCGCAGGCTAGCTGTAGTTAAAGCAGAAATATTGCTCTGCCCCGCACAACAAAATGAGATAATCTGGGTCAACGCCGCATCCTTTGACGTCCCCCCAATCAGGCTAAAGAATGCCGTCCTTCTCTTCCTTGCTTTAGAGGGATATATTGCCTGGAGCGTTGGTTTTATGTGTGCCGTCTGAAGTTTTGATCCTTCCCCACGGTCCAGCGGCGTCTCCGCGCAGATCGTGAAGCCACCATGAAAAACAGTGTCAGATTTAATAATGGGAACTGCAGCCTGTTCTCTCTTTTTTAAAAAGGAAGCAGCAAACCTACGGCAGATAAAGCAGATTAAAATCACACAGATATTAATTAATTCTTGCTGGTTCGAGACTAAGACTAGAGCTGCCAAGTCCCCCCGGGGGGTTGGGATTTCCCCGCTAAATGGGTCCCCAATCTGACATCATCACGCTGGGCGCATCGCTGGGCAGCACTCTAGCAATTGCCCTGAAAACTCAAACATAGGTCATTGCCTGCCTCTTCATCGCAGCCCTGGGCTTCCTTCTTGGTCTGTCGTCCAAGTATTTACCAGGGCCAACCCTGCTTAGCTTCCGATATCCAATGAGATTAAGGCCCCAATCACACACAGAATTAGCCGCACGATAGACACGAATGCCATGCGGATTTTAAGGGCGTGATCACACCAGAACATCTGGCAAGCATCCCACACCCATCGATAACCCGTTGCTCTCTGCCGAAGAAGCAGAGTTAAAAGATACTAGGGAAAGTCCAGTATCAAACAGGTTTGCTACACGCCACAGACGGACTTTCCCTGTGTGATCACTCCAGCACGCACTCATGGCGTCGAGGATAGTCTGATCATGCTATCCCAACACCATGCTGTTCCCCCCCCCCCCCCAGTATGTGCATCATCTCATACTGCCATAGGAAGCCCTCAGGGTGGAGATGCGATTCATCGATCCCCTGTTTGTGCATTGGGGGAAATGGCAAACCCCCCTCGACTCTCCTGCGATTGCATCTGATCACACAGTGACGGGCTGTGCCCACAGCTTCACAGAACTGTGTGATCACGCAGCTGCGGGTCAAATTAATCCAGAGTAAATAGCCTCACTTCCCCCCTGGATTATCTCGCTCGTGTGACCGGGTCCTAAATTAGCCTAGACCGTCTGAGTCAAGGCAAAAACGTTATAAGGAGCATCAATAAATTACTGGCAGTTTCATTCCTGGGCTTCTCAGACAGCACTATTAAAATATGCTTCTCAAAGGCTAGAATATTTCTTTTATCCCTAGCTGTGATCAGATGGGCAAGTCGCTCTGATTGTGGCAACTCCCGACTAGATTTGAAGTGCACGTTCAGACGGCAGCACCTGCCTCCCATCCTTCAGTCATCGGCTCCCCTGTCCTCACCCCGGGCTTTCTCAACACCGGAGAAAGTTCGATGTTTACAACTGAACATGTCTCACCATGGATTTCTGGGTGTCTGATCTCTCCCTTAAATGCTGAAGCCACTTGGTGAGGTCTGACGCTTCCAGTCCCCTTTTTTTCCAGTTAGCAATGTGCACATAACTGCATATCCACTCCTAGTGAATACGCAGTTATGCACATGCACACATTAGAAAGTTTTTTTAAAAAAAGAAGAAGAAGAAGAAGAAAAGAGATTGGATTTATACCCCGCCCTTCACTGCCCAAGGGAGTCTCAGAGGGGCTTACAAGCACCTTTTCCTTCCCCTCCCCACAACAGACACCCTGTGAGGTAGGTGGGGCTGACAGAGCTCTGAGACAACCTGTCCTTGAGAGAACAGCTGGTACAGAGCTGTGGCTTGCCCAAGGTCATCCAGCAGGTGCAAGTGGAGGAGTGAGGAATCAAACTTGGTTCTCCCACATTAGAGTCCGAACACTTAATCACTACACCAAACTGGCTCCTAGAGGCTGCCCGCCCACCCTCTCTGTGGTGATTGCACAATGGCAGTCGGAATGGTTGACCACAGGGTGAGGCAGGAATAGGGTGGCGTATCTGGTCGCACCTCTCTGGAACAATTAGCTCCTGAGAAATCAGAGGCGCGGCCAGACCGTGCCAAAGCCTGCGATCTGATCGATCGCAGCCCCTGTCTACTTAAGGGTTTGCAATTTCCTTTGGGTGGGGGCTAGGGTTACCAGTCTCCAGGTGAAGCCAGAAGATCTCCACAATCTCTTCCCTCCCCCTCAGTTTTCCTAGCTGAAAATGCAAGACACCACAGACCTAGATCACAAGTTACCGGCACCGTACAGAGCCCGTAAAAATGACTTCTGTGTGGTAATCTGTCACCTCCAGGGGTGCAGCGTCTCGCGCTGGCCATCATGTTGTTGTATAGCCCAGTTACAGAGATTCATGCCAGCACCGCGCACTTCTTGGAAGTAAACATCGCAGGCGTGTGAGCCAGAACTCCAAAACTAACAGCAGAGCAATGCCTTTTATTTGGGCCAGCAATTGCACTGGCATTGCCGGAAGGGTTGTGAAACACTGAGAGTTGCCAACCTCCAGGTGACGGCTGGAGATCTCCAGACTACAGAGAGCCATTCCCCTGGAGGAAATAGCAGCTTTGGAGGTTGGACTTATATGCCTCCTGAACAATCTTCCCTCCCAAAACTCTTCCCTCTCCCTGCTTTTCTCCCAAATATCCAGGAATTCCCCAGCACAGAGTTCAGGGCAGACATATATGTTTAGGAAAACATCTATGTTCATATGAAAAAACAGGACAAAACAAGTGTTCAGTTAGAAACCCTTAAACTGACTCGGTCATTCCAGCTCCCAAGAGTTGGGTTGCCATCCTCCAGGTGGCACCTGGAGATTACAGTTGCCCTCCAGATGACCAGATCAGTTCCCCTGGAGGAAATGGATGCTCTGGAGGGTGGCCTCCATGGCATCATACCCTTTCTGAGGTCCTTCCCCTCCCCAGACTCCACCCCCAACATCTCCAGGAATATCCCAACCCAGAGCTGACAATCCGACCCAAGAGCCATAACTGTTTGCCTCTGGACATCTGAGCCTGAAGATAGTCTTTGTGTTGTGTCTGGGTCTGCCATGAGATCTTTCAATCAGGCATGTGCTACAAGTTCCCTGTGGGGAAAGAAGAGGCACAATTTGGACTGGGACCAAAGCATGTGGGGAGAAGGGGCCACGCCCTCCTGCCACACAGTTTTCCCAGGGAGCCAGTTTGGTGTAGTGGTTAAGTGTGCAGACTCTAATCTGGGAGAACCGGATTTGATTCTGGGAGAGGGCAACAGTGAGAGGGCTTCTAGTGTCCTGGTCCCACTGGTGGACCTCCTGAGGGCACCTGGTAGTTTTGGCCACGGTGTGACACAGAGTGTTGGACTGGATGGGCCATTGGCCTGATCCAACATTGGCTTCTCTTATGTTGTTATGTTCTTGGGTAGGATCAGGGGTCATTTCGAGCAGGAGCTCGGGGGAGCGCAGCTCCGGGAGTTGGTGCCAGCCCCCCCACACACACACACACGGGGGAATGCCTGCTTGTGTCATGGCTGCAGCAAAAAGGTCCTTGTTCCTCTGACCAGCCTTCTGAAGGCTTCAGCCACCACTGAAGCTATCCTCCCAGAATAGTGGTATTTCTGAGGCTTGGATTAGTAGCTGTCCCCTCTCTGCCAGCTCTTTCTTTCTTTCTTTCTTTCTTTCTTTCTTTCCTTCCTTCTGGCATACTTCCGGTGATGTCAGGTGGCGTAGCATATGCAAATAAGCTATGTTAATGAGTTATGCTAATGAGCTCCTGCACCTCTTTTTCTACGAAATGACCCCTGGGTAGGAATGCAATATTTTCAAAATGGAACTTTTTCCCCACCGGTTTCACTGGGAAAGAACTGCGTGCATGTCTCTGACGTTCAACTGATGATCTGCAGAAGTGGGTAACTTGCCCTGGATTGGTCCCACGAATTACCGAGCTGTTTGCAAAGCAACTCATGTGCTGTTGTTTGATTCCCAGGCCAGACTTATTCAACTCTAAACACCTGCTTCAAAGTGCAGAATCCTTGCAACGCTTTCCTTTTTCCATTTGCGCTTAAATGAGCGTTCTCCGCAAGGGGTTCTTTTGAATTCCCTGGCTCCTTTGTTGCAGTTCTTCCGCATTCTGGATGGCAGGCCTCTTTTAAGGAGGGGAGGGGAAAGGGATTTGGGGTTTGCTACTTTATGTTTTGTAGGGTTGCCGGGTCCCCCCTGGGCAGCAGTGGGGCGTTGGGGGTAAGGGTTGCCAGGTCCAGGTTGGGAAACTCCTGGAGATTTGGGGATGGGGCCTGGAAAACACAGGGACCTCAATGGGGGACAATGCCACACAGTCCACCCTCCAAAGCATCCATTTTCTCCAGGGGAACTGATTTCTGTAGTCTGGAGATGAGCTGTCATTCCAGAGGGATCACCAGGTCCCACCTGGAGGCTGACATCCCTAGGTTCGGCCTACCATTGGTTCTGATCCCACCTCCTTTTGACTTCTCTGCCCTCCCACCAGCCCCGATGGGTACCAGCCAAGGTTGCCAGCCAAGGTACCAGCATCTGGAGATTTTTGAGGTGGGGCCTGGAGAAGGTGGGATTTGAGGAGGGGAAGGGGCCTCAGCAGGGTATTAAGCCGTAGAGTCCACCCTCCAAAGCATCCATTGTCTCCAGGGGGGACTGTCATCTGGAGATGAGCTGTAGTTCAGGGGGATCCCCAGGTCCCACCTGGAGGCTGTACGGCTGCCAGATCCCCTGGGGGGGGGCAGAGGTTTGCCTGCTCTAGGGGCTCCCAACCCGCTGGCCAAGATGCAGTCGGCGGGGAGAACCACATCCCCAAAGTGCTTGGATTGGGCTGACGGCCTGCCACGATGACTTCACCCGGAGGTGACATCATCACGCTGGGCACGTTGCTGGGGGGTGCTCTAGCATTCAGCCTGCAAACTCCATGATATCATAGAGTTTTCATGCCAAATGCTAGAGCGTTCCCGGTGACGTGCCTAACGTGATGACGTCACTTCTGGGTGATGTCATTGTGGTGCGCCCGTGAGAAGTCCCGGAATGGGAGCTTCTCCGCCCGCTGCGAACAGGTAAGGAACCTGGCAACCCAAGGAGGCTGGCCTCCCTATTACAGGGCCCACTGGAGTGATAAGGAGGGAGCTTATTCTGTGGGCGTGTGTGTGTTTTTCCCTTTCTTCGCCTTGTGAAACATTCGCATGTTGACTTTCTTTTCACCTTTCCTTCCAGAGAACGCAAACAAATTGGAGGAGAGCGCCCGGGGAATCTACACTCCTTGTCCAGAACATTTTAGCGGCTTCTGTATGCATGGGAAATGCGAACACTCTGCTAATATGCTGGAACCCTCTTGCAGGTAACACTTCCCCAAGACGAGTGGGTGAAGATAAGCCGAACCGACAGACTTGCTAATATATGTTATCTTGATGCGGCATGGAAAATAATCATTGCCGAGGCGCCTTCCACTCCGGGTCTAAATTATGTAGGGAGGCACCTAAAATGTAGGTAGTTGAACTGCACTGAATTATGCAGCAACGTTAATCTGTTTGTAAAAGCATTCCTGCAGCGTCTGTCGATATCGCCCTAAAAAGGCATTGCGGAACCCGGAAGTGATGTCACACCACTGTAGGATTCAGCAGAAACTCTACTGTAAAGCCATAGAGTTCCTACTGAACCCTAGAGTGGTGTGATGTCACCTGGGTAAGCCCAGAAAAAAAAAAAACCTCCATACAACAATGCCCCCCTCCAGTGTTCCCTCTAAAGCTGAGTTAGTGTGAGCTAGCTCACAGTTTTTTAGCCTCTGGCTCACACGTTTTTATCTTAGCTCAGGAAGGATGGCTCCGGCACAAACTAATTTATGCAGTCGCCAAATAGTTTGCTCACAACTTTAATGCCAGTAGCTCACAAAGTAGAATTTTTGTTCACAAGACTCCGCAGTTGAGAGGGAGCGTTGCCCCCTCCATGTATCCCTCTGGATAGGAGGCCACCTGGGAACCATTTATAAGCTGCTGCTTCCAGGCCGAAGGAGCAACATATGTGTGAACTCACTCTCTGCTAGCAGAGATCACATAGCTGCTTTTCTCACAAAATCATTCTGCCCTCCCACATGTTATCCTTGCAACAACCACCCTTGGAGGTAGGTTAGGCTGGCGGGCAGAGAAGTCTCAGGCCACAGTGTCAACGCTAGGGTCACCAGCCTCCAGGTTGGAAGTCTACTAGAATTACAACCAGTCTCCAGACTACAGAGATCAGTTGCCTTAGAGACAATGGCAAACCCTTCAGCATTACACCCCACCCATCCCCAAACCCCACCATCCCCTCAAATCCCCAAGGAATTTCCCAACCTAGAGTTGGCAATCCTAGTTAAGGCCTCTAAGGTACATTTCCTGGATTCGATTTGGTGGCACCAGAGTCCAGTTGCACCTTCAACCTTTCCTCATGCAGGAATTCACTGCCACAGGAAGGGGTGGTGGCCAGAATCTTGGACAGCTTCGAGAGGGGATTGGATAAACCTATAGAATGAAGGTCCATCGGTGGCTATTAGCCACAAGGTATAGATGGAAGATTCTTTCTGGAGCAGTGATGCGCTGCATTCTTGGTGGGGGGGAGAGTTGGGGGGCTTCTGGTGTCCTGGCCCCACTGGTGGACCTTCTGATGGCCCCCAGGTTTTAGCAACTGTGTGACTCAGAGTGTTAGACTGGATGGGCCACTGGCCTGATCCAACATGGCTCCTCTTATGTTCTTATGTCTGGGGCAATGATGCTCGGTATTCTTGGTGCTTGCAGGGGCGGGGAGAAGAATGAGTGGGCTTTTGGAGTTCTGACCCCACTGGTGGACCTCCTGATGGCACCTGAGTTTGGGCCACTGTGTTGGCCAACAGATCGTTGGACAGGATGGGCCATTGGCCTGATCCAACAGGGTTTCTCTTATGTTCTTATGACCTGATTAAATTTCGTGCCCAGTCATTGAAACTTAGTCCCACACTCCCTTCTATACACTTCTCCCCTTTTCAATTCTTTTTATGAGATATGGGTTTTTTATTTAATACTATGGAGAGGAAATATTAGTAATTGTCACTTCTGGATTTTTAAAAATTGTTTTGTGGAGGTTTTATTGTCTGTTCCACATAAACTAGTAAACAGTTCAGGAGATTGTGGCTCCACTTGTTACAATTACAAATAAATATTATTTCAAAAGTATATTTTGTTTGTAATAATTGTTTGGATACACTGTATTTTCAATGTGCTAGTTGTGATGATTTCATACTGAGTAAAATTGTCCATAGTCATATTTTATGTTCCTAAAGTAACAGAATGACTTTCAATCTGGAGAAGAAAAAAGAAGGGCTAATGTAGCATTTTTTTCAAGTTTTCCAAAAAAATTCCGTTTTTTCCCAAAAAAGGGGGGAAAAAACTGGGTTTTTTTCTGGGCTTCAAAATTTTTGGAAATTTTACATCTCTAATAAAGCTATATGGAGTATCCTATCATGAAGTTCCGCTTACGTCCAGTCAGACCACATGAAAATGGTTACACTGTATATAGTTCAGTTATGGAACAGTATAAGTTTGGGCGCCGCTAGCAGAGCTGTTCAGAGCTGAGTAATGCTCCTGCCTCTCAGTACATTAAAGTACCTCTGACCAACCCTGTTATTTCTTCCCCCGAAGTGCTGAAATAAAAATGTTAAGCTGTGGAGTTGATGTAAAAAATTTTCCCCACCTTCTAGGTGTGATGCAGGCTATACTGGACAACACTGTGAAAAGAAGGATTATAGCGTTTTATACGTGGTTCCCGGCCCAGTACGATTCCAATATGTCTTAATAGCAGCCGTGATTGGAACTATACAGATCGCCATCATCTGCGTTGTAGTACTCTGCATTACAAGGTTAGTAATGGAGTTGGTCTTCTCAGGAAGACGAAAGAGGCTCTTCTTATGTGTGTTTCTGACTCCACTGTTAGGGGTGCCAGCCTCCAGGTGGGTCCTGGAGAGCTCCTGGAGTTGTGACTGGCCTCCAGACTACAACGATCAGTTCCTCTGGAGAAAATGGCTACTTTGGAGGGTGGGCTCTAGAAGAAGAAGAAGAAGAGAGAGATTGGATTTATACCCCGCCCTTCACTACCTGGAGGAGTCCCGGAGCGGCTTACAATCTCCTTTCCCTTCCCCTCCCCACAACAGACACCCTGTGAGGCAGGTGGGGCTGAGAGAGCTCTGACAGAAACTGCTCTTTTTCAAGAACAGCTGTGCCAGAGCTACGGCTTGCCCAAGGTCATCCAGCCAGGTGCAAGTGGAGGAGTGGGGAATCAAACCTGGTTCTCACAGATCAGAGTCGGCGCACTTAACCACTACACCAAACTGGCTCTCTAGAGTTGCCAGCCCCTCATTGGGGGTGGGGGATCTCCAGGCCCTGCCCACCCACCCATCAGCTGGCCAATGGGGGACTTAACAGGAGCTGGAGAGAGGCCCAGGCTACATTGCTGGTGACGTGGTAACGGCTCTTCTCGGATGTACCAGAAACGATGCCATCGTGTTGCACCCAATGCTCCCTCTAAGCTGTAGTCTTGTGAGAAAAAAATTCTGCTTTGTGAGCTCCTGGCATTAAAGTTGTGAGTGAGCAATTTGGCTACTGCATAAATTAGTTTGCTCTGGAGCCCTCGTTCCTGAGCTAAGACAAAAATGTGTGAGCTGGAGGAGAAGAACAGGAAGAGCAGGAAGAGGAGGAGGAGATTGGATTTATACCCCGCCCTTCACTGCCTGAAGAAGTCTCAGAGCAGCTGACAAACACCTTTCCCTTCCCCTCCCCACAGCAGACACCCTGTGAGGTAGGTGGGGCTGAGAGAGCTCTTTCCAGAACTGCCCTTGAGAGAACAGCTGTGCCAGAACTATGGCTTTCTCAAGGTCCTCCAGCAGGTGCAAGTGGAGGAGTGGGGAATCAAACCTGGTTCTCACGGCTGGGCCACAAGGTTCACAGCAAGCAAAAGAGGTTGTCAACAGTCCGAGTCAGCAGGGAGTTCAGTTCAAGCAAGAGAGGTGCAAACAAGTCCGTGATTTAAGAGAGCAAGCAGAGTCTTGTGCCGGAGATCATAACCATAAATCAAACCTGAATCCAAGGGACAGGGCTGATACCATAGTCCGAGAATGCCGAGGTCAGGGATGCCAGAATACAAAGCCAGGAGCAGACGGGAGTCAAAGTACAAGCCGGGTCAGATGCCAGAGAGACAAGTCAGTTCCAAGGGTTCAAGACGCAGAGTTTGGTCCTGCCAATGAAGCTGCCAGCACGATTTGCTCCCAGCAGCTGGTCTCCTAAAGTAGCGTGCTGGCTTGTTAGCTCATTACCTGCACTCCTGGCTCATGCTAGTACTCAGGACTCACAGATCACGTTCCCCGTAGGCTTGCTATTTTTCTCCTGACTTTGAGTTCTTGCCGTCTCCGTTCACGCAGCCGGCTTACAGGTGGGGGAGAGTCTGGAGGTGATAAACTTGGGCCGGACAGAGCCTGATCAGCTTCTAGCTGCAGGCTTGACTCCCCAAGACTTGCACCTTCTTCTGTTAAAGGAGCCAAGTCCGCTGGGTCAGAGGCTGAGTCTGGAGCAGGCATGACACCGGTTCTCCCAGATTAGAGTCCACGCACTTAACCACGACACCAAACTGGCTCTAGCCACTACACCAGACTGGAGGCTAAACTACTACACCACGACGACAAACACACTAAATCAGCTTAGAGGGAACATTGGTTGCACCATCACCGAGGACACTCTGGTTCTGAGATCAAAACACTGTGATAGAAACCAGAGCACCACGCCCACACCTTCGTGTCACTGATGTGTCTACATCACTTCCAAGTCACCTAGGCATGTTGCATTTATTTCCGTCTTCTTGCCCGTTGGGGGGGGGGGGGTAATTGGGGGGGCAGAAAGGAGTGGTCCAAACTGGGGCCACCCCTGTACTGAAGGTTCTGGCACCCCTATCTGTAGCCCAGCGTACCCCGACTTTGTCAGATCTCAGAAGCTAAGCGGGGTCGGCCCTCGTTAGTATTTAGCTGGGAGACCACCAAGGAAGTCCAGGGTTGGGATGCGGAGGCAGGCAATGGGAAACCACCTTTTTCTTCTCTTGCCCTGACCTGGGAGGCCGAGGCTAGCCCGTTCTCATCAGATCTCGGAAGCTAAGCAGGGGCAGCCCTGGGTAGTATTTGGAGGGGAGACCCCCAAGGAAGTCCAGGGATGCTATGCAGAGGCAGGCAACGGCAAATCACCCCTGTTTGTCTCTTGCCTGGAAAACCAAGAGATGAACAGGAGCTGTGGAGGCCACTTCTGCCGAAGCAACGTTTTAAAAAATCTGCAAAGCCCACGACCCAACTCTTTGGGGGGGGGGGGGGGTGGAATCACATCTAGTTTGACCCTTGTTCATTTCAGAGAGATCCCACCTTTCTGCCCCATCCCGGGATAGACAAAGCCCATGGGTTCTTCCTGGGCAAAGCACCACGTGCTTTTAAAACGGTGCTGGGAAGTTTGTTAGTGTCTCCTGGTTCAGGAGTAGATACCGAGCGTGGCGCTACAGTCATTCTCATCTCCACGAGAAAGGTCACAGGGAAAGTCTCCGGGAGCTCCAGTTAAAAGAGGGGAAGGTGTCAACGCGGGGACAGTTCTCGGCTTCATCTGCTGGGGGTGTAAGATTCAGTGATCACATCATTCCCCGCCTTGACATAGGTGGCCCAAGCTAGCCTGATGTCATCAGATCTCAAAAGCGAAGCAGGGTCCTGGTTAGTACTTGCATTTGAGACCACCAAGGAAGTCCAGGGTTGGTATGCAGAGGCAGGCAATGGCAAGTCACCTCGGTATGTTTTTTGCCCTACCTGGGTGGCCCAGGCTAGCTTGAACTCATCAGGTCTGAAAAGCTTAATAGAGTCAGCCCTGGTTAGTGCTTGTATGGGAGACCACCACTGGGGTTGCTACGCAGAGGCAGGCTATGGCCAACCACCTCTGTATATCTTCTGCCCTGACCTGGATGGCCCAGGTAGCTTGGTCTCATCAGATCTGAAAAGCTTAATAGAGTCAGCCCTGGTTAGTGCTTGTATGGGAGACCACCACTGGGGTTGCTACGCAGAGGCAGGCTATGGCCAACCACCTCTGTATATCTTCTGCCCTGACCTGGATGGCCCAGGTAGCTTGGTCTCATCAGATCTGAAAAGCTTAATAGAGTCAGCCCTGGTTAGTGCTTGTATGGGAGACCACCACTGGGGTTGCTACGCAGAGGCAGGCTATGGCCAACCACCTCTGTATATCTTCTGCCCTGACCTGGATGGCCCAGGTAGCTTGGTCTCATCAGATTTGAAAAGCTTAATAGAGTCAGCCCTGGTTAGTGCTTGTATGGGAGACCACCACTGGGGTTGCTACGCAGAGGCAAGTTATGGCCAACCACCTCTGTATATCTTTTGCCCTGACCTGGATGGCCCAGGGTAGCTTGATCTCATCAGGTCTGAAAAGCTTAATAGAGTCAGCCCTGGTTAGTGCTTGTATGGGAGACCACCAAGGAAGTCTGGGGTTGCTATGCAGAGGCAAGCAATGTTTGCTCTTGCCTTGGAAGCCTGACAAGGTCACTGTAAATCGGCTTCCCTCCACGCCATAACTCCTCCCTCGGTGGGCAGTGGACTCTGGCTCCACATCATCTCTGGGATCTTGCTGCGACATCGCAAGGTGAAACTCGTTCCAGCCTTCCTGCAGCTAGTCCACTAAATCAGACTCTTTTAAAATGAATCCCTTTCCAAAGAGATAGAGTGTGTGAGAGAGAAAGCGAATAAAGAAGAACAGGTATTGCTCTCCTGCAGGAAGTAAACAGCGCCGATATATCTCAGCCTCCGTGTTGTGCTCTGCTTGGAGGACACGCCTGACACCCCTTCTCGGGGAGGAAAGGCCCCACATAAATTCATAAATCTTTCTCCTGGCCTAAAGGCGTGATAGAAAAATGGCTGCTGAAGTTTGGAGATGCCTGCCGACGAAGTTGAGTTCATCAGCTCTCTCCCTTCCGGAGTCGGTCCTCCCCTGCGAAAAGGCAGTGTATCATATTAAAGTGGGTTTCGGGGGGGGGGAGCGTGAAGATAATTCAGAGCGGCCAAAAAATACCGGGTCCATAAAAGGACGGAGACAGGAGAGTAACTGCTCCGCGGGAAAATGGCACTACATCATGTTGCTCAAGCAATCTTCCGAGCGATTCCGGGTTTGTCAGCTGCAGGCCATAAAGCAAGTGAACACTTTATGCCCGCGGAGGAAAACGGGGTGGGTTTTACATGGGCCCAACCCGGTTAAGAGCCCGCATGCCAGGTCTGTGACAAGCCTGCTTGGAAAGGCGCCGTCTTTTGTTTCAGGTGTGTCACCTCCTCCTTAACCTCTTCCTTGCTTTTTCTTTAAAAAAATGCATTTTTATAGATGGTTATGAGACTTACACCTTGTAACTGACATATCACAGGATCGCTACGCCAGTTTGGTATAGTGGTTAACTGCGCGGACTCTAATATGGGAGAACCGGATTTGATTCCCCACGCCTCCATTTGCAGCTGCTGGAATGACCTTGGGTCAGTCATAAGTTTTTCCAGAGTTGTTCTCCCAAGGGCAGTTTCTGTCAGAGCCCTCTCAGCCCCACCTCCCTCACGGGGTGTCTGTTGTAGGGAGGGGAAGGGAAAGGAGTTTGTAAACCACTCTGAGACTCCGTGTGAAGGGTGGGGTATAAATCCAATCTCCTCCTCCTCCTCCTCCTCTTCTTCTTCTTGGAAACTGACTGGCCCAGCGTGGGGAATGTATGTCATAGAGTACTAAGGTTACCAGGCCCCCAGCAGGGGCAGGAGGTTACCCGCTTTTGAGGCCCCCAGTCTGCCAGCCTCAATCCAGCTGGCGGGGGGATCCCCACCCCCAAAGTGCCCTGTTTGCACCAACGGGCCCAGCACAATGACGTCACCCGGAATGACGTCACAATGATGTCACAATGACGTCATCACACAGGGCCTGTTGCGGGGGGAGCACTGTCATTGGTTACCATAGAGTTTTCCCTTGAATGATAGAGTGTCCCCTGTCATGTGCCCTGGGCAATGATGTCACCTCTGGGTGCCAAAGAGATCCCGGATGAAGAGAGGGGACCCCCCTGCCGGCAGCCAGGTAAGACCTGGCAACCCTATAGACAACCCATAGACAAGGGGGGAGTTCCTACATACTTGGGGAGGGGGCTTCCCAGTACGGATGCCAGCCTCCAGGTGGGATCTGGGGATCCCCCAGAATTACAGGTCCTCTCCAGACTACAGAGGTCATTTCCCCTGGGGGAAATGGATCCTTTGTGGGGTGGACTCTATGGCATAGCACCCCGCCAAGGTCCCTGTCCTCCCCAGGTTCCAGCCCCAAATGTCCACGTGCTCCCAGGCTGGAGCTGGCACCCCCTAGCCCCCCATCTCCCACCAGTGGCCAGGGAGGGACACGGCAAATCTACTTCCCCAGGAGTGCAGGAAAATATGGTTGTAAATTGTGGGGGGGGGAAACAGCCTAGTGAAGACTAAATTGCAAACAGAACAGCCAATATTGTAATATCTTCGTATAGATCTAAGGTGTGGCTTCACCTGGAATCTAGGTTGCCAACCTCAAGGTACAGGCCTGGAGGTCTCCCAGAATTACAACTGATCTCCGGGTGACAAAGATCAATATTTGATAAAGTGCGCCTTGCACACGAAAGCCCATACCTTGAATAAACCTTTGTTGGTCTTAAAGGTGCCCTGGACTCTAAATTTGTTCTACTACTTCAGACCAACACGGCTGACCAACTGGATCTACACTTATAATAAGTCAGGGTCATATTTACCTGGGGCTTTTTAGCTTGGAGAAACAACAGCTGAGGGGTGACACGATCGAGGTTTATAAGATGATGCATGGGATAGAGCAGGTCGAGAAAGAAGTCCTTTTCTCCCTTTCTCACAAGGCAAGAACTCGTGGGCGCTCCATGAAATTGCTGAGCAGTCGGGTTAGAACAGATAAAAGGAAGTCCTTCTTCACCCAAAGAGGGATTAAGACGTGGAATTCACTGCCACAGGAAGTGGTGGTGGCTACAAGCATGGACGGCTTCCAGAGCGAATTAGATAAACATATGGAGCAGAGGTCCATCAGTGGCTATTAGCCACAAGGTATAGATAGGAACTCTCAGTCTGGGGCAAGTGATGCTCTGTATTCTTGGTGCTGGGGGGGGGGGCAACAGTGGGAGGGCTTCTAGTGTCCTGGCCCCACTGCTGGACCTCCTGAGGGCACCTGGTGTTTTTGGCGACTGTGTGACACAGAGTGTTGGACTGGATGGGCCACTGGCCTGATCCAAACTTGGCTTCTCTTATGTTCTTATATTCCGCCTCCCCGCCCCCCTTCGTATAGTAACTGCAGGGCCTACTGGAACTTGATTGAAGTGACCTTATGCTTTGTCTGCAGCATAATAAAATTATTTCCAAACCTCTCCCTGTTGCAGAATAGAATTAGGAGACCCTGGCAGGGGGGCTATTTCTCTCTCTGTCGCAAAGATACCCTTTGAGCAGGTTTGAACTGAACCTCCCCAGAGCCAGCTTTCTTGGAAGAGATTTCAGCAGAGAGCTGCAGATTTCCTGGGACACCCACAGAGCATATGGGCTTTAATGCAGCCAACTTGCAAATGTGCCATTACCGATAATATTTTATGATGGCTAATTACGATTAATAGACGTGGATGGTTTCAGAATCGCAGGGAAGCAACTGGAAGGGGCCTAGGCTGCTTCGGAACCGGTGTGAGCTTCCCCCACCAACCCCAAAATAGAACAGGACCGAATGACCTAAAGAGCAAGAAACAGGGCTCTTATCCTTCCCTTATATAACTGTTATTTTGAGAGTGGTGTTGTCTCACACTCCAGAAAGCATCAGTGGCCGCTGTCTGAGAGATTACAAGAGCTCGTGGGCGCTCAGTGAAATTGATAAGAAGCAGCAGGCTTAGAACAGATAAAAGGAAGTCCTTCTTCACCCAAAGAGTAATTCACACGTGGAATCGACTGCCGCAGGAAGTGGTGGCGGCTACAAGCATAGACAGCTTCAAGAGGGGATTGGACAAACATATGGAGCAGAGCTCTGGTTATTGTTGGTGCTTGGGGGGGGGGCAACAGTGGGAGGGCTTCTGGAATTCTGCCCTCACTGGTGGACCTCCTGGTTGCACATGGATTTTGGCCACTGTGTGACAGGCTGTTGGACTGGATTGGCCATTGGCCTAATCCAACAGGGCTTCTCTTCGGTTCTTATGTCTAGGACAGTGATGCTCTATATTCTTGGTGCTTGGGGGGGCAACGGTGGGAGGGCTCCTGGAGTTCTGTCCCCACTGGTGGACCTCCTGGTGGCACACTTAACCACTACGCCAAACTGTCTTGGGGTAGCAAAATTACTGTAGTCGCTTTTTTTCTCGACTATACATGCACACGGGTGCGTGTTAAATTAAATATTTCATATTTCTTATCTCCTTACATTTATTTGTGTGTGTGTGTGTGTGTGTCCTTGTTTAATGCTGTAACTCATATTTTAAACCACCACAGAGTAAACATAGGGAATCTATTTCCAGGGCTGAAAAACATTCATATGCATGCATATCAATGTTGGTTCTGTGTTTCCTTCAATGTAACAGAGTATTTCTAAGTAGGTTAATGAACAAAACAATGCTTATCCTTACCTTTAGTGAAACTTTCCAGACTGGAAGGAGATTTTGAAAAGTGTTTTAAAGTCGCCATGTCTTTTCAGTGCTCATCCCGTCTCAAAGGTCTCCCGGCCGGATTGCTTGCATAGAAACATAAGAAGCCACCTACTGGATCAGACCAGTGGTCCATCTAGTCCAGCCAGTTTGGTGTAGTGGTTAAGTGTGTGGACTCTAATCTGGGAGAACCGGGTTTGATTCCCCATGCCTCCACTTGCAGCTGCTGGATGACCTTGGGCAAGCCATGGTTCTCTCAGAGCTGTTCTCTCAAGGACAGTTCTGGAAAGAGTTCTCTCAGCCCCACCTACCTCACAGGGTGTCTGTTGTGGGGAGGGGAAGGGAAAGGAGTTTGTAAACTGCTCTGAGACTCCAAGTGAAGGGCGGGATATAAATCCAATCTCCTCCTCCTCCTCCTCTTCTTCTTCTGTCTCACACAGTGGCTGACCAGTTTCTCTGGAGGGCCAACAACAGGGCATAGAGGCTGAGGCCTTCCTAAGAACATCAGAAAAGCCCTGCTGGATCAGACCAGTGGTCCATCTAGTCCTGTCTCACATAGTGGCCAACCAGTTCTTCTGGAGGGCCAACGACAGGGCACAGAGGCTGAGGCCTTCCCCTGATGTTGCCTCCTGGCTCTGGGATTCAGATGATCAGTGCCTCTGAATGTGGAGGTTCCCCTCGGTCACCATGGCTAGTTGCCATTGATAGACTTATCATCCATGAATCAAGCTACCCCCCCCCCTTGAAAACTCTTTATTCCTGTGGCCATCCCTACCTCCTCTGGCAGCGAATTCCACATTTGAAGCACTCTGTGTAAAGTAGTATTTTATCCATCCGGAACCTACTGCTCATCAGCTTCATTGGATACCCTCAAGTTCCAGTATTTTGAGAGAGGGAGAAAAGTTTCTCTCTGCCAACTCTCTCCACCCTGTGCATAATTTGATAAACCTCTGTCAGGTTCCCCCTCCCCCCCCCCCCAGTCGTCCTTTTTCTAAACTGAAAAGTCCCACACTCTTCAGCTTTTCCTCCTAGGGAAGGAGCTCCAACCCCTTCATCCCAGCCCCACTGGTGGACCTCCTGATGGCACCTGGTATTTCTGGCCACTGTGTGACACAGAGTGTTGGACCGGATGAGCCATTGGCCTGGTCCAGCATTGGCTTCTCTTGTATTCTTATGTTCTCATCATCTTGCTTGCCCTCCTCTGTGTTTTTTTCCAGTTCTGCAGTGTCCTTTTTGAGATACAGTGACCAGAATTGTATACAGGATTCCAAATGAGGCCGCACCATAGATCTGTACAGAGCCGCTACAGCATTGACTGTTTTATTTTATACTCAGTTTGGTGTAGTGGTTAAGTGCACGGACTCTAATCTGGGAGTGCCGGGTTTGATCCCCCACTCCTCCACTTGCAGCTGCTGGATGACCTTGGGCAAGCCATAGTTCTGGCACAGCTGTTCTTGAAAAAGAGCAGTTTCTGTCAGAGCTCTTCCAGCCCCACCTACCTCACAGGGTGTCGGTTGTGGGGAGGGGAAGGGAAAGGGAAAGGAGTTTGTAAGCCACTCTGAGATGCCTTGGGTGGTGAAGGGCAGGGTATAAATCCAATCTCCTCCTCCTCCTCCTCCTCCTCTTCTTCTTTCTCTTTCCTAATAATCCCTAGAGTTTGCCTTTTTCACTGCTGCAGCACCCTGGGTTGACGCTTTCACAGAGCTGCCCACTACAACCCCAAGATCTTTTCACCGCTCAGTCTCAGCAAATTCAGACCCCATTAGCCTACACTGAAAGCTGGGATTTGGGGGGGGGGCACAGAAACAATCCTTGCTGTATGCATGTGTGGTCCTTGGGAGAGAAATAGGTTGGCCTTTTCAGCCTTCCAAATGGAAGTCAGATTCCAGAAGAGCGCACACGGTTTTGACTCTCTCCAGGATGCTCTGTCGTTAGTGCGCCAAAGAATGAGACCTGGCCTGGGCAGCCGCCCTTCGCTGGCCCACAATCCGTCAGCTGTCATTTAGCAAAGCAAACCTCATGCTGTGTTTTTCTCCCTCCCGGTTGCTTTCAGGAAATGTCCCAGGAGTAACAGAATCCACCGGCAAAAGCAGAACACAGGTCACTACAGTTCAGACAACACAACCAGAGCATCAACCCGATTAATTTAAAAAGAGCGCATGTTTCCACAATGGCAAAAGTAGACTGCAGAGAGCTTGGACTGACAAAAAAGAAGAAAAAAGAAAAAAAAACCAGTATTATAGACAAAAGAACTACACATGTTGCCTTGCGTTTGTGGTAATTGACACCAATGAGAAGAAGAAGAAGAAAAAAACATGTACTACAGCTATATTTGATTATGTATGGATATATTTGAAATAGTAAACATTGTCTTGATGTTTTTTCTGTAATGTAAATAAACTATTTATATCACACAATATAGTTTTTTCTTTTTCATGTATTTGTTATATATAATAAATACTCAGTGATGAGAAAAAAAACAACATTATTTTTGCTTTCTTAAATGTGTTCCAACTTCCAGCGGTGTGTTTTTAATAATTTTTCAATGTTTTAATATATATAAGAACAACAGTGTATAAAGTCAAACAATAATATGAACATACAAAACATCCATGTAACACCTGAGATGCTAAAAAACTATGCTGCGTTAGCCTTATTAAGAATACATGTCGTTTCACATATAATTAAATGAGGGGTCTGAAGATCAAGTCCTATGAGGAAAGGTTGAAGGAACTGGGTACGTTTAGCCTGGAGAGGAGATGATTGAGAGGTGATATGATAACCATCTTCAAGTATTTGAAGGGCTGTCATATAGAGGATGGTACGGAGTTGTTTTCTCTTGCCCCAGAAGGTTGGACCAGAACCAACGGGTTGAAATTAAATCAGAAGAGTTTTCAGCTAAACGTTAGGAAGAATTCCTGACAGTTCAAATGGTTCTTCAGTGGAACAGGATTCCTCAGGAGGTGGTGGGCTCTCCTTCTTGGGAGGTTTTCAAACAGAGGCTGAATAGTCACCTGACAGCAATGTGGATTCTGTGAACTTGGGCAGACCATGAGAGGGAGGGCAGGAAGGGCTGCATCAGAGCTTAGTTCTCGTGGCCCTTCTTACACACCCGGGGAAATGCTGATTGCCACTTAGGGGTCAGGAAGCAATTTTTCTCCAGGCCGGTTTGGCCAGGGATCCTGGTGGTTTTTTTTGTCATCTTCTGGAGGTGGAACAGGGGTCACTATGGCTGTGGAGGGGGAAGTATTTGTGAATTTCCTGCACTGGGCAGGGGGTTGGACTAGATGACCCTGGAGGTGCCTTCCAACTCTATGATTCTATGATTCTAAGTACATCTAAGAACCTCTGTGGTACCAATTTGAATCAAAGGTGAGGCACCACTAAAAGCAGATTCCAAAAATGGGAACTGTAATGATTTCATGTTTTGGTGTGTGGGTTCCTTTAGTTTAGTGTGACTGCAGTAATGTAATGAGAATGATAGGGGGAGACAAGTGTGATTTGATTGGTTGATGACAGTGTGGGAGGAGATGTTCTGAGAGGAATCTGTGTGGGGGTGTCTATGGAGGATTCTGTGTGTCTGTGTGTGAAGTTTGAAGAGAGAACATAGTCTGTGTGACTATGGGATTTTGAGTCTTTTTCTGAGTGAATAAGACCAACAGTTTAGTCTGTAGACTAAGATAGTTGATTCTATTCTGTGTGAATAAAACAAAGAGACTAGCCTGTGTGGCTATAAATGTCGGAGAGAAAAGGAGATTAGCTTGTCAGAGTGGATCTTGGAGTTTGAGAGACTGTTTGTAGCCCCAAGCATTACCAGTTATATTTACAAGTTCCTTTCTTCAGCAACTGTTCAAAATAAGCAGAAACCTATTTTGTTCTTTATTAAATAAATCAATTTTTGTTTAAACTTATCCCAGAAATCAGTACAGTATTTCCTCAGGGCCACGTAGCCCTCTGAAGTGCCCAGACCCTAGGTCATACTACCAAAAGAGAGAGATTTGGAATTTTAAATTCCTGGTGGCATCAGAAAACTACCAAGTTTATATACACAGAGAGTGTTTAAAGGGGAAACAGCTTCCCCAATAGCAAGAACCTCACAGGAACCACTTTGGGGGTGGAGCCAGGGGAGAATGGGGTTTGGAGAGGGGAGGAACTTCAGCAGAGTATAATTCGATACAGTCCACCTTCCAAAGCAGCCATTTTCCCCCAAGCGAACTAATCTCTGTCAGCTGGAAATCAGTTGTAATTCTGGGAGATCTCCAGGCCCCACCTGGAGGCTGACATCCCTAAAATTTTGTTTACTACAGGCTTGATGTCTGAATTCCTGGACATTGGTAGACTGCTTAACTTGCACTAGCATCAGCGGGATTTAAGCAACCAAATGGTACGGGATTGCTGTAAATATCAGTCGAGAGAATGCCTTGAATATACTTTTGTTTTTCGGAATGTTTTCTGAATTAAAAGGGGGTTAGAGAGTTTCGTGGAGGAGAGGTCTATCAGTGGCTACTAGCCATGGTTACTGAAGGGAACCTCCATGTTCAGAGGCAGTCAATTTCTGAATCCCAGTGCCAGGATCCAACATCAGGGGAAGTCCTTGGCCTCTGTGCCTTGTTGTTGGCCACTGTTGTTGGCCTCTGTTGTTATTGGTCTTGTTGGCCACTGTTGTTGGCTACTGTTGGTCACTGTGTGAGACAGGAGGCTGCACTAGATGGACCACTGGTCTGATCCAGCAGGGCTCTTCTTAAGTTCTTAGGAAGGCCTTGGCCTCTAGGCCTTTTCATTGGACCTCCAGAGGAGCTGGTTGGCCACTGTGTGAGACAGGATGCTGGACTGGATGGACCATTGGTCAGGTCCAGCAGGGCTCCTCTTAGGTTCTTAGGAAGGCCTCGGCCTCTCTGCCCTGTTGTTGGCCGTCCAGAGGAACTGGCTGGCCACTGTGTGAGACAGGATGCTGGACCAGAGGGACCACTGGTCTGGTTCCAGCAGGGCTTTTCCTATGTTCTTATATTTGTATGTCCTGATTCCATAGGTTTTGTGCTAGGAGGCAACATCAGGGGAAGACCTTGTGTGAAAGAGGAGGCTAGACTAGATGGATCACTACTCGTATGCAACAGGGGTTCACTTACGGTCTCCTGGAACTACCCAATGGGATAGTTTGGTATTTTCTATCAAGAACATCCTAGCTCGATTAGTCCCACTCTGACTTTTTATATGACAAGATAAAACCAAGTTACAAGACAACTTGTAGAAAAATGGACAGGTACAATCTAAATGAGGGAATACTCAGAAGGACTGTTTGCCATGAAGTAGCAGCCACCACCAATAGCCAGTTAACGGCTGCCAAACAGGAAGCAGATTTGACTTCCTCCAAGTAACAAACCTTAAGTACATGGTGGTGAACCATGTGTGGTGGCTCACTACAAAGACAATTTCTACCTCACCGCCACAAATCTTTCCTTATGGTGGTGGCAAAATTGTCAACGGTTTAGGGTCAGCTGTTACCTGGTAATGAATCCCCAAGGGGATAACATCACATGAAGCAATTTGAAACAGGCATAATATGTAAACTGGTCCCTGGATGTACCTGAAAACAATCCTCATTAGTATTTTCCATAACTTCCAAACACCAATCAGTACCATAACTATTACCATCATTCTATACTAGTAGCAAGGCCCATTGTAAAATCGATACAATGGGCTCTAGAAAGATGGGAGGTGGAACAAATGTATTGGCTGTTTCTCAGGGTGCTTGCACACAGGCCCCCGTCATCCATCTGCTTTCTCCCCGCTCCCCTGACGGCCTGTGGAATGTGATACAATCTCCTATTGTATCCTATGGGGCCATAGAATACAGTAGAAAGATCATGCCATGGCTGCAGTGCGACTCAAGAAAGAAGGGGTTTAAAGTTTAAAACCCTTCTCTCTTCAGGCCTTCCCTGGCTACCTTGCTTAGGCGGGCAGGCCAGGGGAGGCAGGGGGGCAGGCAATGGGAAAAGGCTGGGTACTCACCTCCTGAGGTTACCTCCTGAGGTGAATGTGCCTTCTGAGGGAATTTTTGGTGCCTGCCATTTCTGTGAGTGGGACTCAGGTAATGCAGCCAGTGGTTAGGGACACCTTCTTCTGAATGAGACACCAGGGAGCCAACTGATTTTGGGGCATATGGAATGTTCAGGAGAGCCCACGATAAAACAGAATTATATATAAGGGAGATGAGCAACAGTAGGTGTAAGTCAAGTGAAACAAATTCAACGCAGTGAGGACAGACTTGTACTAAATTCAGACATTCTGGTTACCAAGGCCCATTAAGCTGTGGGAGGGGCTATGCCTCGTGGGTAGAGCATCTGCTTTCCATGCAGAAGGTCCCAGGTCCGATCTCTGGTTTCTCCAGCTAAAAAGGGTAATAGCTTGAGAACGTGGAGAGCCACTGTCAGAGTAGACAGTACTGATTTCAATCGACTGATGGTGTTGTGGGCAGCAGCTAGAAAGGTTCTCAAATGGCTGCCACCACTCTGGTATGGGTCTCCTTGGGAGGGTCCGGAGCACTGGCCCTACACCTTTATACGCTCCTTTTCCAGCAGATTTCCCTTTGTAAGTTACCAAATGAGGTGTGAGGACCCAGGCAGAGTAACAAACTGTTTTTTTTATTTGAGAGAGAGAACAATAACTATAATCCAATAACAGGTAGGTAAAATGAGCACAGTAAAGGTAGCTAAACCAGCAAAATAAGAAATCCCAACAGATCTAACTATACCGTCCCTAGCCTTCTCTGGATATTTGGCCTCAAGCTGACTCACCCCTTTTGGACGAGGGATCCCTGCTTCTGCAGCAGCTTCACACCAGCTCTGCTCCCTGGGAGTGAACCCCCTCCCACTTTGGACAAGGCCTTAAGAACATAAGAGAACGTAAGAGAAGCCAGTGTTGGATCAGGCCAATGGCCCAACCAGTCCAACACTCTGTCACACAGTGGCCAAAAACACCAGGTGCCCTCAGGAAGTCCACCAGTGGGGCCTTTTATTCCATCTCCCCAGGCACCACCCTCTACTCTTCTGCTGGTACGAGTTTTCCCTCCAAATCCCCTGTTAGCCAATCACAAGGTCCACAGGTTGACCTGGGAAACGTAGGCCCTCTAGTCACTCTAATGCAGGTGTCCCTGGAGCCTGTAAGGCGCACTACTGTAGGCCTAGGATCATAACAGATGGTCTGACTCCACCTAAGGTAGTGTCATGTGTGTGTGTGTGTGTGTTCATTCAGTCCCAAACACCATGGGTATCTCTTCACATAGTTACCTGCTGGGTGAGTAAGCAACTATGTCATTCGGGCTGATTATATCCCCAAACCAAGGTGGTAGTGGTGGTGGCAGCAGCGATGATGATGATGAAATTTTTTAACCACCCTGAAGGGCCCTAAGTGGTGTACAGCATTATCAAAACATGCAGAATTTAAATATAAGATAAATAATAATTATTTACAGAGAAAGCAATAGACATCAAGCAAACAACTGATGGTGTATGCTGTATTCCCCTCCCTCCACAGGGCGGATCATAGGCCGGACATGGTAAAGGCCATTGCTGTCCTCAGCCATAGGCCTGATAGAACATCTCCGTTTTACACGCCCTACGGAACTGAGTTAGGTCCTGCAGGGTGCAGATGTCACCAGGTAGAGAATTCCACCAGGCCAGCTCCAGGGCCGAGAAAGCCCTGGCTCTAGTTGAGGATGGCCGGACACCTTTTGGGCCAGGGATCACCAGTAGATTTTGGTCTTCCGAGTGTAAGTCTTTTCAAGGAAGCTACTGGGAGAGGCGGTCCCGCAGGTAAATTGGTCCCAGACCGTTAGGGGCTTTAAAGGTTAATGGTTCAGCCCAAACGGTAGAAGTGCCTCACCATACGAGCAGGTAAGGACTCAGATAGCCATCCATGAAGGTAGAGATTAAGATGTCTGTGTTGCCACAGACGAATTACCCTGACCTTGGAAGTACCATTCTAGCCCGATTTTGTCAGATCTCAGAGGATAAGCAAGGTTGCCCCCGGTTAGGGATTGGATGGGAGATTGCCAGATAGGCTACTCAGAGGCAGGCAATGGCAAACCACCTCTCGTCAGCTCTTGCCTTGTGGACCCTACGGGGTTATCATAAATCGTTTGTGATCTGACAGCACCTTTCACCGCCAAACTGGTCCAGACAGTGTCGCGACCAAGGAACATGTTAGGTAAGATTTCTATCAAAGGGTGCTCCCTTTTTGTTTTAATTGTCTGCCCTGCCGTGACTCACGAGTGTCGGGTTTTAGTGTACGTGGGAGATCTCAGTCCCCCTCTGCCGTGAGCACTTAAGGGTCCTTGGCGAACCATTCTTTCTCAGCCTGTCCCGCCCACGTGTGAAGCGGCCGGGGGAGGAAAAGAAGGGAACACAGTAAAAGCACCTGTTATAAACGACTCGATAAAAGTAAAATACAAAGCTTTGAAAAGTGCTTTTGAAAAGACATTTGTCTGGTCTGTTGTTCTGCGATCCACGCTAGAAATACACTCACACAATGGGCTCTCTTTTAGGACAGTTGTGGCCCATAATACCAAGATGCTTGGGCTTGGGTGATGGCCTCTAAACTCAGTTGCACTTTCTATTTATTTATTTGAATGTTTTTTTTCCAATTTAGACCCCGCCCTCCCCGCCTATGCACGCTCAGGGCAGTTTACATGAGGTGCATACATAATTAACCATAAAACATCTTTAAAACAAACAATTTACCATAAGACATCTAAAAACAGTTCATTAAAACAATGTACTGTTAAAGGGCTAGCAGTATTGTTTTTTGATATCATAGAGATGGCTGTTACCACATGGGTGCAATCCGTAATGTGTCTAAATGCGCGGCTCGCTGGTCTTCTCAGTATATCGGCGAGCACAGGCTGCTGGGAGCAAACCCAGGAACCAGGCTCTAAAGGTTTCCGTTGTTACTTTATTGTTATTTTATTTATTACGTTATTTATTGTTACTCTGAGGTCTCTTATTGTTATTTTGAGCCTCTGGCCGAGGGTGAAAGAGGAGAGTGCAAAAGTTGGCTTGAAACTCCACATTAACAAAAACTAAGATCATGGCCTCCGGCCCCATCACTCCTTGGCAAATAGAAGGGGAAGTCGTGGAAGCAGTTACAGACTCCACCTTCCTGGGATCCAAGATCACTGCAGACGGTGACTGCAGCCAGGAAATTAAAAGACGCCTGCTCCTTGGGAGGAAAGTTATGACAAACCTAGACAGCATAAAACAAAGTAGAGACATCACCCTGCCAACAAAAATCCATATGGTCAAAGCAATGGTATTCCCAGTAGTGACGTATGGCTGCAAGAGTTGGACTATAAGGAAGGCCGAGTGCCAAAGAATAGATGCTTTCCAATTATGGTGCGGGAGAAGACTCTTGAGAGTCCCTTGGACTGCAAGGAGATCAAATCAGTCAATCCTAAAGGAAATCAATCCTGACTGTTCCCTGAAAGGCCGGATCCTGAAGCTGACTGGGAGCATGAAGTGGGCAAAAAGTGTGGTTTGGTAAGTGACGGTAAGTCTGAATTTCACACAAAGGCAGTGAGAGCCAGTTTGGTGTAGCGGTTAAGTGCGCAGACTCTAATCTGGGAGAACCAGGTTTGATTCCCCACTCCTCCACTTGCACCTGCTGGATGACCCTGGGCAAGCCATAGCTCTGTACCAGCTGTTCTCTCAAGGACAGTTGTCTCAGAGCTCTCTCAGCCCCACCTCCCTCACAGGGTGTCTGTTGTGGGGAGGGGAAGGGAAAGGAGTTTGTAAGCCGCTCTGAGGCTTCAAATGAGTGAAGGGTGGGATATAAATCCAATCTCTTCTTCTTCTTCTTTTTCTTCTTCTATATAATGGTTAAAGTGTTGGACTAGGCCAGAGGAGACCCGGGTTCAGATCTGTCTGCCATGAAGCACCAGTCACTCTCTCAACCATGCAATAGGGTTGCCAATTCCTGCAACACTACTGGGAAATTCCTGGAGGTTTGGGGGTGCAGCCTGGAGAGGGACCAAAGTGGGGTATAATGCCTTAGAGCCTACCCTCCAAAGCAGCCATTTATGAACTTTTTGCTGTTTATGACTCCAGTTGGAAAAACAGCAAAGGCTATAAATAAATAAACATCTATGATCTTTTTGGTCTGGCGATCTATTGTAATTCCGGGAGACCTCCAGCCCCACCCTACCTTGCAGGCTCATGAGCATAGAGGGGAGAGCACCTGAGCTCCTTGCGGGAAAGGCAAGGTAACAAAACGGTCCTCAAAGACATGTATCTGATCTTAACACGCGCTTCTTCAGAACCACCCAGAGCCTGCAGACACTGGCTGAGGACAGACTGGCAAAATGTAGCGCAAGGGAAGCGGGGCAAAAAGACCCGGGCCGAGTTGTCACGGGGCTTTCCATTTGCACTGCATAGACTGATGTGAGACCATACTGGGGAGGAGGCGGCACAAAGCATTCAGACCTTGGGGCATCCCCTGGCAGCACCGCCATGGTGGTGCATGGCTTCGGTCTGTTTTGCTGACCAAAGCGCATGGGCGCAGCAGCTGGATTAGCAAGTTCACATTACCGGCGCCACTGGATGTGTGACTTATTTGCGTCCAGGAAGCGGGATGAACACGCACCCAGACAGCTTGACACCGGTTTCACCAGGTACCTTCTTAACGCAGGGTGAAAGCGCTTCAGGATGGGGTGAGTGCGGCACGGCAGTGCCAAGCAGCTGTGGCTGTGTGAAGGGGCTTTCTTAATCCGCTTGCAAAACGGGCCTACATCGGGCCGAACTACCCGTCTGAATCCGGCCATCGTCTCTGTTTTTCCATCTGAGACCTGCAAAGCCATTCCACCCCAGCCACTTCGAAGGACATCCAAGGAGAGGATTGTCGAGGCGAGCCAGTTTCATCCTATCTCTGCAGACACCCGTTTGAATCGTGAGTCTCTCATAGCTTTGAAGTGAATGCTTCTGAAATTAGGAGATCTCATTCTTCCGGGCGCGTTTGATTGAGCTAGGAAGCGTTTTAATTAACTGCTTTGTCTCAGCGTGGGGGCCAGTGAAGCGAGCAGTGGATGCGAAACACACGTGCATGCCTATGTTTGTCCCTCCATTTGTGCAGGACTGAAAGGGAGCCACCAAGTAATAAAATGTGCTGCAGTTGTGTTCGGAAGCAGCCAAGTGCGCACAATAATAATAATTTAAAAAGGCGGCTCCAGCTTGGTTTTATAGTGCTAAGTAGACGGCATTAACCAGGGCTTATAAATAAAGAATCAATACTCTAGAACTCGTTTTAGGAAGCCGGTTACCGGGATGATCGAAAGCGGGACGAGGCCTTGGAGATGACCTTTGCTCGTGATTATTCCCCCCCCCCGGTACGGCTTATGTGTGACCTTTTTTCCTCTAGTAGTGGGCTCAGTCATTAAGCACTTACGTAAATGAGATCAGAGAAACCCTGGCGGAGGGGAGGGGAGACGGGCATTTTGTGCCATTAAAACAAAACCGCTCGAGATGACGACGAGACCCAACAAAGGCAGAGCGAGCCAGACGCCCCTCGAAACGGATTCACGCAGGTCAAACATCTGTAGCTTGTTATCGGCCAGACGTGAAGCAAAACTTGATTGCGGGCAGCAAATGGGACGCCGGCAAAGTGTCACCTCAGCCCTTCTAACCCCTACAAGACGGGGCTTTCAAAATGGCAGTCCTTCACTTCTGATCAGATGTAAAGAAAGCATAGTTGTTCTGTACCGGTCTCTTGCTTCTCTGATGCACATATGCCCAATGTGGGGCAGGAGAGATTGGACTGGTCCCCATCACTGCTTACAACCAGGGGTCATTTCGTAGAAAAAGAGGGGCAGGAGCTCATTAGCATAATTCATTTGCATAACTTATTTCCATATGCTACACCACCTGATATCATCAGCAGTATGTCAGAAGGCAAGAAAGGAGAGAGAGAGAGAGAGAGAGAGAGAGAGAGAGAGAGAGAGAGAGAGAGAAAGAAAGAAAGAAAGAAAGAAAGAAAGAAAGAAAGAAAGAAAGAAAGAAAGAGCTGGCAGAGAGGGGACAGCTACTAATCCAAGCCTCAGAAATACCACTATTCTGGGAGGACAGCTTCAGTGGTGGCTGAAGCCTTCAGAAGGCTGGTTGGAGGAACACGGACCTTTCCAGGGGACGGGGTCATTTTGCTGCAGCCATGACACAAGCAGGCATTCCCCTGCAGGGGGGCTGGGGGCTGGTGTCAACTCCCAGAGCTGAGCTCCCCCCAGCTCCTGCTTACAACGGGGTGGGGAAGAGATGGGCCGAGGTCTGGAGCACTGGCCTTCCGTGCGACCCAGATTATAAACTATGAATAGTGCTTTCTGGGTGTTTTACATTCCTGAAATAAGAATAAAAGGAGGACCTTTTTGCACTGAATGGCTAATAAAAATGATTCGCATTCACAGGCCACCCCCTGTGGCAAGGACAAACATGTGCAAGACGGAGGATATAGACCCAGCCGCTACAGGAAATTAAATGTGTTTTTGTTAAATGCATCCCTGTTATGCGTTTACAAGTTTTATATGCCCGATTACCTACTCGCTTCCTCAACGCAAGCGAACGGCGTCAGGCCAGGAGGACTTCTCTGTTGTTAATTGGATCGTAGATAGGCTGTTGGGTTGGTCCAATGGACCGTTATATTATCACGGAAAAGATACAGAGTTATATCTGCCCTGTTACTCTATGAACAATGGGAGGCCCTTTGGAATCGCTGCTGCTCCGGAAATATTTCGTATTAAGCCTGGTGAGTAATTACGGAGCCATGGAACTTCAGGGCACTTAAGCTCATTGGTGTATCCGGCCCTGCATTGCAGCTGGCTGCCGATATTTTATTTACGTATATGCTTATTCCCACCCGCCCACCCTCCAAAGGCAGAATACGCACACAAAACCATAATGAAAATATATATATATTAAAAACCATACAAAAGGCTGCACTCAAAACCTGGTGGGAATTCTCCCCTCCCCCCTAAAATGTGGCAAATGTAGACAGGATCCCCTTCCATGCTACATCAACAGCTCTCAGATTTTTCAGTTGGGGGGTGCACGTAAAGAAACGAGACAGCTCTGCTTGGGTCACAGTCGGGGTCAAAATCCCACCTGTTGGATTTCAAGCTGCCCCATTATTTCGTGCTGCTTTTTTGAAGGACCAGCTGCTATTGCGCATGCATTGAAGGCGCGAGTGCCATACCCGCTGGCTATCAAGAAAGTGTAGAAGAAGAAGAAGAAGAAGAGAAGAGAAAATGATTGGATCTATACCCCACCCTTCACTACCCAAAGGAGTCTCACAGCAGCTTACAATCTCCGTTCCCCTCCCCACAACAGACACCCTGTGAGGTAGGCGGGGCTGAGAGAGCTCTGACAGAAACTGCTCTTTTTCAAGAACAGCTCTGACAGAACTACGGCTTGCCCAAGGTCATCCAGCAGCTGCAAGTGGAGGAGTGGGGAATCAAACCCAGTTCTTCCAGATTACAGTCCACGCACTTAACCACTACACCGCCCTGGCTCCTGAAAGCACAGGTGCCGCACCCGCTGACTATTGCAGACATGTGGAAGACACAGCGGC
This sequence comes from Lepidodactylus listeri, assembly GCA_029233225.1. Classification (NCBI taxonomy): domain Eukaryota; kingdom Metazoa; phylum Chordata; class Lepidosauria; order Squamata; family Gekkonidae; genus Lepidodactylus; species Lepidodactylus listeri. The sequence goes on from JARCFY010000010.1 coordinate 7,665,301, forward strand.
AACGCCCACAGTTTTTTCACTGTGTTGAAGACTCCCCTTGCCTTCTCTCTCTTTCCTCCCCAACCAGCACAGCCCTGTCCGGTTACCCTCGTTCCCACAAGAGGTGCTGCAGATTTCACCACAAAAGTGTTTGACTGTCAAACTTGCCATATTCAAAGGTGGTGATCAGATCTGAGCCAGTCAGCAAATCTGCTCAGTTTGTGCTAAGCAGGTGTGAATGGCTGCCGGAGCAGTTTGCATCAGGTTCCCCCAAAACTGAGCACGTGCAAAGACAATGCTGATCATTGGTCAGGCCACGCCTGGAGTACCATGTGCAGTTCTGGAGGCCTCCCTTCAAAAAGGATGTGGACAGAACGGAGGGGGTGCAGAGGAGAGCAACAAGGGTGATTGGGGGCCTGAAGACCAAGAAGTCCTGTGAGGAAAGGCTGAGGGACTTGAGAAGGTTCAATCTGCAGAAGAGGAGGCTGAGGGGGGACATGACTGCTCTCTTGAAGTCTCTGAAGGGCTGTCACTTGGAGGAGGGCAGGGAGCAGTTCCTGCTGGCAGCAGAGGAGAAGACTCGCAATAAGGGGTTTAAATTAAGGGTGGGAAGGTACCAGCTGGATCCTAGGGAAAACTTTTTGACAGTTAGAATTGTGCCACAGTGGAATCGGCTGCCTCCCTCCCTGGCAGTCTTTCAGCAGCAGCTGGACCAACACTTGTCAGGGATGCTCTAGGCCAGGGGTGGCCAACCTTGCTTAACGTAAGAGCCACATAGAATAAACGTCAGATGTCTGAGAGCCGCAAGACAGGAACAAATATCACACACACGTTTTTATTTTTAAAAATATGCAAATTTGCTTTTTATTAACGTTAAATGGGACTGCCAAAAATAAAAACAAACGAGGAAAACCAGTTATAAGAAAGAGAGAGAGAGAAACTAGGAAAGCAAATAGATGGGAGGGAGGAGGGAAGGAAGGAAGGAAGGAAGGAAGGAAGGAAGGAAGGAAGGAAGGAAGGAAGGAAGGGAGGGAGGGAGGGAGGGAGAAAGAGAGAAAAAGTATGCCTCCCCTTTGCTTCCCCAGCCGCCCTGCCAGGAGCCGCAAAATATGTGTGAAAGAGCCGCATGTGGCTCCCGAGCCACAGGTTGGCCACCCCTGCTCTAGGCTGATCCCGCATTGAGCAGGGGGTTGGACTAGATGGCCTGGACGGCCCCTTCCAACTCTGTGGTTATATGATTCTATAAAAACTGATCGATAGCCTAGGCAAGCCAGAGCTCATCAGATCTCAGAAGCTAAGCAGGGCCAACCCTGGCAAGTATTTGGATGGGAGACCTCCAAAGAATACCAGGGCAGGGAGGCAGAGGCAGGCTATCAAGCCACTTCTCTGAACGTCCTCCATGCCCCAGTAGGCATCACCAGAGGTCGCCATGACTTCCGGGCACACACATACATACACCAGAAAAAAATTGTTTGACACTCATTAGTGTCACTAAGGTCTACTTAATGAACATTGAAGGGTTGGGTTTTATTGAAACACAGCCATTATCGATGACTGATGGACATGATTAGTGAGTGCTCTAACTTATGAAACCAGGGGTCCCCAACCTGTTTGAGCCTGTGGCCACCTTTCTAATTCTTACATGGTGTGGTGAGCACTGCCATAAAATGGCTGCCAGAGGAGGCGGAGCCAGCCACAAAATGGCAGCTGCATTTTACCTTCAGTCACACTGTGCTGTGAGAACAGTTGCCACCAAAGGAACACTGGGAGAAAAAAAACTGCACAGCCAATTGCACATCGAGGTTTATAAGATGATGCGTGGGATAGAGCAGGTAGAGAAAGAAGTCCTTTTCTCCCTTTTTCACAAGACAAGAACTCGGGGGCACTCCATGAAATTGCTGAGCAGTCGGGTTAGAACAGATAAAAGGAAGTCCTTTTTCACGCAAAGGGTGATTAACACATCATGGAATTCACTGCCACAGGAGGTGGTGGCGGCTACAAGCATGGACGCCTTCAAGAGGGAATTGGATAAACATCTGGAGCAGAGGTCCATCAGTGGCTGTTAGCCACAAGGTATAGATAAGAACTTTCAGTCTGGGGCAAGTGATGCTCTGTATTCTTGGTGCTCGGGCTTCAGGCCACAGTGGGAGGACTTCTAGTGTCCTGGCCCCACTGGTGGACCTCCTGATGGCACCTGCTATTTTTGGCCACTGTGTGATAGAGTTTTGGACTGGGTAAGCCACTGGCCTGATCCAACATTGGCTTCTCTTATGTTAAATCTTCAATAGCCAATCAGAAGCCTTGCTGGCCAAAAGCCCCACCCACTTTCCCTGGCCCCACCCACTTTCTAAAAACATTTGTTGGACACCAGGAAAGGTGATGAAGAGTGCCATATGCACCACGTTGGGGCACTACACTGGAGACCCCTAGTCTAAACAATTACCTGCCAAGGGGGGAAGTTACACAACAAAGATTGGGGGGGGGGGGCGGAGTAGAGCTCAATCATACCTGCACAAAAAGCCAATTGTGCTGCACTGCATGCTTGGTGAGGGATACAGCGAAACGACCTGCCGAACGCCCACAAGCAGGTTGGCGAACCTTCGAACTGATCATCAAAAAAGTAGGTCACACCTGGCGAAGAGGATGTGAGCCAATTTGGTGGGTGTTCGAGACTCAGGCCTTCCCCCAATGTTGCCTCCTGGCTCTGGGATTCAGAGGGTTCCCCCCACTCACCGTGGCTAGTAGCCGTTGACAGATTTATCCTCCATGAATGGGCCGAATCTCCTGGAATCACAACTAGTCTCCATGAAGTTAGAGCCAGGTGGGCTGGTCTGAAGCCGTAGAACAAAGTTTGAGTCCAGGGGCACTTTAAGACCAACAATTTATAGAAGACGGTTGTAGAATGTTTAATTAGGAGAGAATTGGCTTGGTTAGTAATAGAGATGTAATAATGATAAATTGTTATGACTATATAATTTTATAGTTAGATATATAGAGCTAGGATTGTCAAAAATTGTCAATGTAAAACAGAGGCCGAGGACAGACTGGCATTTTGGCCCGATATAAGTCCGCTTTTTAAGCGGATTAAGAGAGCCCGTTCAGACAGCCGCAGCTGCCCAGTCCACACTCACCTGGTCCTGAAGCCCTTTCTTCCCGCTTTAAAAAGGCACCTGGTGAAACCAGTGTCAAGCCATCTGAGTGCGCGTTCATCCCATTTCCTGGCAGTGTGGACGCAAATAAGCCGCACATCAAGCGGTGCCAGTAATGTGAACCCGCTGATCTGGCTGCTGCACCCATGTGCCAATGCACCTATCCGCAGCTTGGCAAAACAGACCAACGCCACACGCCACCATGGCGCCGCAGTCAGGGGCCACCCCACAGTATGAACACTCTGTTCCGCCTCCTCCCCGGTATGGTCCCACATCAATCTACGCAGCGTGAATGGACAGCCCTGCAACAACTTGGCCTGGGTCTTTTTGCCCCGTTTCCCTTTCGCTTCAATTTGCCAGTCTGTCCTTGGGCAGAGACTTGCAAAAATAATAATGGTCCATATGGTGGGAATACCAATCTATATGTAAGAGGCGATCTAAGAGATGTTGTTACTACCACTCTCGTGTGTGTGTTTGTTTGTTTGTTTGTATGTTAAAAATAATGAAAACTATCAAAAAAAAGACCAACAAAACTTCAAGGTGGATTCAAAACTTTGTTCTACTAGTCTCCGTGTTACAGTGATCAGTTCTTGATCGTAACACTGCACGTAAAACACAACTAGGCGGTATGCAAGAAGAGTACTATATTATACTATCACAAGAATCTCAATATGACAAAAATTAATACAATCATATAATCATAAATTAATTAGACACTGTTCTTGGGTCCATAAGCCAATAATCATCAACAGTCTACAAAGACTCCGGATTAGGTTCTCCCGTTTCGATTGGCTCTTCATCGATAGACTGATATCAGGTGACATTAGGTATAGACCTTAATGTTCAGGTGACATTAGGTATAGACCTTAAGACGATTCAAACCACAGCAAGGTGCGGACAATTTCATCCAGTTATTACAGACAAGCATACAGACGGGCTGCCGATTCTCAAAACGGAACTCATCTCAGTTGGCCTGGCTGCTTTGGAGGGTGTGGCATTGTAACCCACTGAGGCCCCTCCCCGCTCCTCCCCAAACCCTGCCCTCCCCCAGGCTCCACCCCCAAAATCTCCAGGTATTTCCAAACCCAGAACTGGCCACCCTAGATGGTGTTTGTTCTCTGCCCCCTCCCTCTCATGAATTCAGATGTGGGTTGGTTCATGACAGCAAGAACATAGAAGATTCTCATAGGACTTTACAGCCTAAGATGTTGAAGACTCTTTCCTAGGTAGGAGCCCTTCTATTTTATTTTATTTTATTTTATTTTATTTTATTTTATTTTATTTTGACATACTTATTGCATTGCAACTGTTGACCTTGTAACCTTCGCTTGTTATTTAATTCTGTTTTTGCATAGCTTAAAACAGGGGTTCGTTGGAGCGGGAGCGCACAGGAGCGCAGCTCCGGGAGTGAGGAGCCCAGGGGGCGGGCACATGACCAAGCCCCGCCCCCTCCTCGGCTTCCCCGAGCAGTGCAGAGGCGCAGCGCCCCGGGGAAAGCCCTGCTAGGGTCTTTATTGTTTTTAATGTTTTGTTTTAATATTGATAATTTTATCATTGTTCCTTTTATGACTGTGTGCTGCTTTTCCAGAGACTTGCTCAAGGTGGCATATAAATTTTCTAAGTATACCATTTTTTATCTGGGCACATGGCACATAAGTACTGGAGAAATTTCACCAACCCTTCAGCAGCTTCCATCCCATCAGTTTGGTGTAGTGGTCAGGGGTTGGACTCTAATCTGGGAGAACCAGGTTTGATTCCCACTCCTCCACATGCAGCTGCTGGTGTGACCTTGGGCCAGTCACAAGTTCTCTCAGAGCTGTTCTCTCATGAGCAGTTCTCAAAAGACCTTTCTCAGCCCCACCTACCTCACAGGGTGTCTTGTTGTGGGGAGGGGAAGTGAAAGGGATGGGTGGTGCACGTGTCCTGGGTATCTCAAGTCTACTTGAAACCTGGTGGTTTCAAGGGAGCAGGAAGAGAATGAGGGTGTGTTCTTTACGCTTATTTTTATTGCACAAAGTATTGGATGGGGAAGGGAATGGAGGCAGAGCAGGTCAGTTTCACTCACCTGTGGAGTGGAGCCTGAGGGGTGGGTGTTGCCTTCTGACACACTTCCAGTATGTTAGGGGGTGTGGCATATGCAAATGAGTTATGCTAATGAGCTCCTGCACCTCTTTTTCTACGAAATGACCCCTGGCTTAAAACATCTTCATCCTGTTACATGTTAATTTGCTATCCAGCCGGTCTATAAGTTTGACCCTTAGCTCCCATTCTGCTGTATTTGAAAAAGGGTGCTTTGCACGCAAAATCTCATACCTTGAACCAATGCTCCCTCTAAGCTGTGGAGTCCTGTGAGCAAAAATTCTACTTTCTGAGCTGCTGGCATTAAAGTTGTGAGCGAGTGATTTGGCTGCTGCATAAATCAGTTTGCTCTGGAGCCATCCTTCCTGAGCTGAGACAAAAATGTGTGAGCCGGAGGCTAAAAAACTGTGAGAGAGCTCACACTAACTCAGCAGAGAGGGAACACTGCCTTGAATAAAACTTTGTTGGTCTTAAAGGTCCCCCTGGACTCTAACCTTGTTCTACGGCTTCAGACCAACACAGCTGAACACCTGGTTTTTAAAAAATGAAATGCTGAACTTTAAACTATAGGTGGCGGTAGCTCCAAAGGGGTGTTTTAACCATTCTTAAAGTCCGCTACCAGATAATGTGCCTTTGCAGAGAATTCCCGTGGCCATGTGATGATCTGACTTTTAACCTGAGGGAAACGTTGCTTTTAAAGGTCTGCTTTAATAAGTGCACATAAAGAGACAGAATTCTGTGTTGACCCTTCGGCCATTTAGTATGACCAAGGAGCAGATGTATGCAGGGTGGGGTAAAAGATTGAAAGGTTTGTCCCAAGGTGAGGCGAATTCCATCAGATTCTGTAAACCTGTACAAATGTAAATAAAGCATTTTCTTAATTTGTGCGACTGCAATGTTCAATGTTCTGCCCAATTCATTAACGTTTCATACTGCTTTATACGAAGTCTTGGCTCTCCAAGTTCAATGTTTTCTATGCTTTCTAGGACCCCAGACAGAGAGGGTCGAATCTCTCCTGGCACCTGCTGAAATCTTGTCTGTGGAGACTGAACCCAGGGCCATTAGCACATAAAGTATGTCTGCTTCCTAGGGTTGCCAGCTTCCAAGTGAGACCTGGAGATCTCCTGGAATCACAGCTGAGCTCCAGGTGACAACAGTCAGTTCCAGGCTGGTGTGGAGGTTAAGATTGCAGACTCTAATCTGGGAGAACCGGGTTTGATTCCCCACTCCTCCACATGCAGCTGCTGGATGACCATGGGTCTCTCAAAGCTGTTCTCTCAAAAGCAGTTCTCAAAGGAGCTCTCTCAGCCCCACCTACCACACAGGGTGTCTGCTGTGGGGAGGGAAAAGGAAAGGAGATTGTAAGCCACTCTGAGAGCCAGTGTGGTATAGCGGTTAGGAGCATGGACTCTAATCTGGGAAAACCAGGTTTGATTCCCCACTCCTCCACATACAGCTGATGAGTGACCGTGGGTCAGCCACAAGTTCTCTCAGAGCTGTTCTCTCAAGAGCAGTTTCTGTCAGAGCTCTCTCAGCCCTACCTACCTCACAGGGTGTCTGTTGTGGGGAGGAGAAGGGAAAGGAGATCGTAAGCCACTCTGAGACTCCTTTGGGTAGTGAAGGACGGGGTATAAATCCAATCTCTTCTTCTTCCTCTGGAGAAAATGGCTGCTTTGGAGGGTGGATTCTGTGGTATTATACCCTGTTGTGGTCCCTGTCCCCCCCAAACCCCACCTTCTTCAGGCTTCACCCCCAAAATCTCCCTGCCCGGAACTGGCAACGACAACATTCCCATCGGCCCGCAATTCCTTCCGTTCTGGTTTTGCTCATAATGAGGAAGGCCAAGGAGATAGCTGGGGATCAGTTGTAAAAGTGGGAGATCGCCAGGCCCCACCTGGAGGCTGGCAACCCTAGTCCCACCTGCTCCATCCAATGCAAAACGAGGCGTGCCACTGAAACACTGGCTTGCGGCTCGCCTGAATCTGCATAGGCCCGCAGCCTGACATGCCTTCCCTGCTCTTCGTGGTGCCTGGAGATTCGTGGCAGGTGGGGCCATCAAAGAAAAACAGCGGTTATTACAATTATCGTTACTAATAGCGATTATTATAGCTCTGTGTTTGGTATCCAGATGGCTTTCTGTCTCCAGGCCTCTGCAGTGCCAATCGAGGATGAAAACACATTATTCCAATGATTGCTTTATCCAGTATGGAAACAGGAGCAGGCATTGGGGGGGGGGGGGGGAGAAAGAAAGAAAGAAAGAAAGAAAGAAAGAAAGAAAGAAAGAAAGAAAGAAAGAAAGAAAGAAAGAAAGAAAGAAGGAGGGAAGAAGGAGGGAAAGAAGGAAAGGAAGGAAGGAAGGAAGGAAGGAAGGAAGGAAGGAAGAGGGAAAGAAAGAGGGAAGAAGGAGGGAAAGAAGGAAAGAAAGAGAAAGAAAGAGAGAAAGAAAGAAAGAAAGAAAGAAAGAAAGAAAGAAAGAAAGAAAGAAAGAAAGAAAGAAAGAAAGAAAGAAAGAAAGAGGGAAGAAGGAGGGAAAGAAGGAAAGAAAGAGAAAGAAAGAAAGAGGAAGGAAGGAAGGAAGGAAAGAGAGAGAGAGAGAGAGAGAAAGAAAGAAAGAAAGAAAGAAAGAAAGAAAGAAAGAAAGAAAGAAAGAAAGAAAGAAAGAAAGAAAGAAAGAAAGAAAGAGCTCAGTGCTCAGTTACAAGTGAATAAAATATTACCCAGAAACAACAAAGCTTTAATTAAGGAAACTGTAATGAATCACTGTCTACAACTGTGCGACTCGGTAAAATATTACATCTTTGAACCTCCCCATAACAAATGAGAAGCGCAAAGGCGTTGTTCAAAACCTTATGGCTATATTTAGGAGTGCTTTATTAAGTGTGGCTGCTGGACAGAGAGGTCTCTGGCAGCAAGTCCATTGTCAGCCTCCATGCTTCAGCCCTGTCCGACTCGATGTAGGGTTGCCCGTTCGGGATTGTGACGCTCCTGGAGACTTGGGGGTGGATCCCGGGGAGGGTGGGTTTTGGGGAGGCACCTCAATGGCAGGGGATGGGGGGTAGGGTTTCCAGATCCATCTTGGGAAACCCCTGGAGATTTGGGGATGGAGCCTGGGGAGGAGAGGGACGATGGCATAGAGTCCACCCTCCAAAGCAGCCATTTTCTCCAGAGGAACTGATCTCTGTCGTCTAGCAATCAGTTGTGCTTCAGATCTCCAGTCTTCACCTGGAGGTTGCAACCCTAAAACCAACAGCTGTACTCCTCTACCTGTTTCCTTGTGAGTAAGCACAGTAAGCCACTGGGGAAATGACTAATCTCTGGCGCCCAGTCTCTGAAAATTGCCCTGGTTGGAAGGAGAAAGTGGCTTTGCTGCTGCTAATCAGATAATAAAAATATGTGTGGACTAGGGCTGCCAAGTCAGCCTGGGGGGCAGGGGATCCCCCGCTACAGGGGTTCCCGATCAGCCGGCCAGCATTCGGCCGGCAGGGGAAACCCCACCCCCGAAGTCGTCCAGCCTGGATGACTTCCCCCGCGCCGGGCGATGTCACTGGAAGTGATGCCATCACGTTGGGGGCGTTGCCAGGGCGATGCTCTGGCAACGCCCCCAACGTGCTGACGTCACTTCCGGCGATGTTGCCCGGCGCGCGCACAAAGCGCATGCGCCAGGAAAGCTCCCGGCCAGCAGAGGACTCCCCCCGCCGGTAAGGCTAAGAGACTTGGCAACCCTAGTGTGGGCAGAAATCCACAAGCGTGTGTCATGGTCATCACTTCACTGAGCCGGCAAGGGTCTTTTTTCCTTCTCTTTGCCCTTGCCCTCCTTTTTTCTCGTTTCGCCTTTCCGGTTTCAAAAGGAAAGATATATAAACACTAGAACCCCGATTTAACGACGAAAGTCTGCTCACAGAAGCAGGATTCAATGCATGGATCCCCTTTGGACTAAGAGCCAAGCAGACCCCCCCCCACCCCCCCAAAAAGCCTCGGGGTAGTGCAGAAGGTCTCGTGTTCGAGTTCTGGCACTTCCAATTGATGGGCCTCAGATCACAGATAGCAGGAAAGACTTTTGTCTCATTTGGATAGCCCAGGCTAGCCTGATTTCATAAGATCTTGGAAACTAAGCAGGGTCAGCCCTGGCTAGTATTCGGTGGGTGACCTCCAGGGAATACCAGCATCGTGATGCGGAGTAACCACCTCTGATCATCTCTAGCCTTAAAAACAAGTCTAGCTCACCACCTAATGATGCATAATGCTAAAAGAGCTGGAACATCTGCCTGCCAGACAATCTTAGGATCTCCTGGCTATTCTACACACACTGACAATTATTATTAACTAGGAATAAGCCCCATTGTGGAAATAAATACAATGGGCTCTAGAAAGAGGCTCTGGGAGAGTACCAAGGCCTTGGGCACTCAGTGTCAATTTGCTGTGGCAACCTCAGCAGGGTATAATGACACAGAGTCCACCATTTTCTCCAGGGGAACTGATCTCTGCAACCTGAAGAGCAGTTGTAATTCTGAGTGATCTCCAGCCCACAACTCAAGATTGGCAACAGTGGTTCCCCAGGAGGGAATGGCTGGATTGGAGGGCAGAGTCCATGGCATTGTACCTGTCTGAGGCCCCAACCTTCCTCAGACCTCACCCTCTCCAGGCTCCATCCCTCAAATCTTCAGGAATTCCCCACCTGGAGTTGGCAACCCTATCTCCTTCCCAGCCAAGCATCAACCTACCTTATTTTCCCCTCACTGTTCAGCTTTCCATCTGTTCAGCTCCTCCACCCCCGATCTCTGGCTTGTAGCCTGAGCAGCATAGGCAGCAGGAGCCTTTCCTAACCTCTTGTAGCACAAACAGATGGGCTAGAGTCTATATCGATGGTGCCCCACCCCTTGAGAGGGTTTCTCTTTTCCTGCACATTTTGGCCTTGGGGCAGCTGGGAACTGTAAGCCAGCAAATGAGGAAGCCCCATTCAACCCAGTGAGTGATACCCCTGCCGGCCCCTCTCTGGAACTACAGCTCAATTGAACCTTATGGGGGAACATTTTACCACAGACAGCAGCCATCTTACAAATACAGGTAACGGCCATTTCATTACACCTACCAACAGCCACTGAAGGAACAGAGTCCCACACAGAAGGCAAGCAGGATAAGTGTCTTTGTCAAGAGCAAAACCCGTCTGCCAGAAATTCTGACAGGGCACAGTGGCTGAAGGAGAGGGCAGGGAAGAGGAGCAGACCCAGCACCCAGCCAGTGACACGCAAGTACTCAGAGCCAGTGGATAGGGACAACTTCTGAGTGACAGGGCAGGGAGCCAAAGGCTGTGGGAACGTGTGGAATGTTGAGGAAAGAGTCACATGAAAACTCAATTATATAATAAGGAGAGATTAACTTGGAGAACCACTGTGAGTTAGACAACACTGATCTAGCTGGACCAATGGTGGTGGGGTAAAGTGTCACCAAGTCGAAGCCGACTTATGGCGACCCCAGAGGGTTTTCAGGGCAAGGGATGATTACAGGTGGTTTGCCTTTGCCTGCCTCTCCATAGTGACCCCGAGCTTCCTCTGTGGTCTCCCATCCAAGTACTAACCTGGGCTGACCCTGCTTAGCTTCTAAGATCTGTTGAGATTGGGCTGGCCCGGGCTATCTAGGTCAGGGCTGGTCACATGTGATCATAGGGTCACTGTGCAGAGAAAGGCAATGGCAGACCACCTCAGAACATCTTTTGCCTTGAAAACCTGATTGGGAGGCCACAAGTTGGTTTTGACTTTACACAAACATAGACACAGTGTTGGAAAAGGCAATTTCTGTTGTACAGAGAAGAATAGAAGACCTTGAAGGGAGCAGCAAGAAGAAAATTAGATAAGATAGTGAGGCCACTACCTTCTCTCCTTTTCAGTGTAATTCCTTGGCTGTCTCCAGATAGCTTCTCTTAGAGCAATATCCTCCTTCCTCTTGGAAGTTCCACCCTCTATCTCTCTCAGTTAGAGATGTAGTTAGGACACTATCGCTCTCTCTCCTCTTTACTATCAAGTACGTTAGTTCCTAAATAATCCTTTATCTACACTTTAATCAGGTTGTGCACTACTGCTGGGTAGGTTAATTACTCCACCAACACACACTGTGTGAAGCTGTTACATGTTGTTGATGGGTCCCCAGCATGTGTGATTGTAAAATGTGGAAAGAATGAATGTGTACACACGATGTGACCAAAGCCTTAGCTTACGTTGAACATTTCCTGCACTGGCCAACAGAAACCCTATAAGTTTTTGGGATATAGGACAGGAATATGTTCCATGAACTCTGCCACTTACCATCATACCAATTATTTGGGAACTATCATACCAATTATTTGGGAACAGTCCAAATTCTGAAAACCAATGTAATTTATCGTTCATATGAAGAAGAGATTGGATTCATACCCCACCCTTCACTCGGAGTCTCAGAGCAGCTTATGATCTCCTTTCCCTTCCCCTCCCCACAACAGACACCCTGTGAGGTAGGTGGGGCTGAGAGAGCTCTGAGAGAACTGCTCCTGAGAGAACAGCTCTGAGAGAACTGTGGCTTGCCCAAGGTCACCCAGTCCACGCTCCTAACCGCCACACCAAACGATGCTGTTAAATTATTGTCTCCAGCTTGAAACCTCGTTACTCTACTGCCACCGAATTCTCTTGCTGTCTCCTTTTTGTTCTGGAAACCAATTCCCAGAGTTTATTTTGCTTATGATGTTTATTAGGCTGTTAAAACATAATGTATCTATTTGCAGTTTTCCTTGTGCTATATTAACACTGTCATCTTTGACAGCATCAAAATGCAGAAATAAATGAGGGGGCTGAATGATAATTTCCCACACACATGTGTTTTGTTATTGTCATTAGAGTTTGGGGCAGGGGGGGAGATGGCTTCAGTTTCTCACAAACCCACTGAAGTCATTGAACCGATCGTTATTTTGGGAGCAGATGACACAGACACAAATGGGTATGAAAGGCCATCTGTACAGGGTGGATCTTTTTTATGGCTACAATAGATCCCCCCAACCCCCGGCAGCTGGATTATAAAAGTGAAATTACCCTGGGGTTATTTTTTAAAAAACCACATGGTTGCCATTTTCGTACGAGTGAAGAGACGTTGCCGAATTTGGAAGTTTGTGGGTTGAAAATTCAGCCAAATTTGTTATAAGTTAAAACACAAGAGAGAGGAACGACAACAAAGCCGTGTGTGTGCTGCAATGATTTTATACAACAAGGAAAACTTCGATGTAACGATTCCCAGTGCTATACAAAAAAGACTACAATAGAATTGTTGATCTCCCACTGGTGTGTTGATATTGATGTGCTGGTAACGAGGGTCCCCGGAATGATGTCTCGTTTCGAATCCCAAGGATCTTCGTCTAAACCATATCGTGAGTCATAGGCATCAACTTCAGGGGGGCTGGGGAGCTGGAGCCCCCCCCAAAAAAACTTTTCCAGGACGTGCTGAGCCTCCCCCGGAGACAATGGCCTGTAATGTCTCTTGCCTACCCCAGCACACACACACACACCAGGAAATTGGAAAGTCTGTGCTCTTGCTGCTACCTCTGTCCAACAGGAGGCTCAATTCTGAGCAAACTTCCACCACGTACAGGCCAAATGAGACACGACAGCACCCGGCTGAACATTTTGTCGAAAGTCACGGAATGAGCTCATGGCAGGGACAAAAGGCTGTGGTACATCCTGGTTCTTAGCCTCTGTGCCAGACAGGATTGCCAGCCTCCAGGCGAGGTCTGCGGGTTTCCTGGAATACCCCCCCCCCCCCGATCTCCTGAGTACACAGATCAGTTCCCCTGGAGGAAACGGCTGCTTTGTGGAGTGGACTCCATTATGGCATTCTACCCTGCTGAGGCTCCTCCCCTCCCCGAATCCTGCCCTCCCATGACTCCAACTCTGAAATCTCAACAAATCTCCCAATTTGGAGGGGGCAACCCTAGTGCCAACACCTAGTATCTGGGGGATTTTGCAGTGAGGTGACAGAGAATGTCATGAGTCAGTGTGTTCAAATGAAGAGTGACGTTCACAATCAGGCTCAAATGAGCAAGTACAGCCTTCACACACTTAACATCCAAAGAAATGTAGTCTTTTCATTTCATTACTACAGAAAGAATTGCCATCGGGCCATCCACAGCAAAAGGTCATTGCCACATTAAAGCAGTTCCGGTGTACTTGGCGTATGGAGACCATAAGAATAAGAACGTAAGAGAAGCCATATTGGATCAGGCCAATGGCCCATCCAGTCCGACACTCTGTGTCACACGTTGGCCAAAACCCAGGGGCCATCAGGAGTGGAGCCAGAACTCTAGAAGCCCTCCCACTGTTGCCCCCCAAATACCAAGAATATAGAGCCTCACTGCCCCAGACATAAGAACATAGGAAAAGCCAAGCTTTATCAGGCCAATGGCCCATCCAGTCCAACACTCTGTGTCACACAGTGGCCAAAACCAGGTGCCATCAGGAGGTCCACCAGCATGGTCAGAACTCCAGAAGCCCTCCCACTGTGTCCCCCCCCCCAGCACCAAGAATATAAAGCATCACTGTCCCAGACATAAGTACATAAGAGAAGCCATGTTGGGTCAGGCCAATGGCCCATCCAGTCCAACAGCCTGTGTCACACAGTGGCCAAAATCCAGGTGCCATCAGGAGTGGGGCCAGAACTCCAGAAGTCCTCTTGCTGTTGCCCCCCCAATACCAAGAATACAGAGCATCACTGCCCCAGACATAAGAACATAAGAAAAGCCATGTTGGATTGGGCCAATGGCCCATCCAGCCCAACACTCTGTGGGCTCTTCCATATTGTCATTTTTGCTGCTTGTTTGATCCTATTGTTTCAGGATGCCTCCCCCCCCCATGTCTTTTGCTCTCTTTAGTAGTCCCAGAGGGAGCAAAACACATGTGGAAAATGGGGGGGACCCAAAGCAATAGGGACAAGTGAGTGACAAAAAGGACAGTGTGAAAGAGCCCTGTGTCACATGGTGGCCAAAACCCAGGTGCCATCAGGAGGTCTACCAGGAGGTCTACAAGAAACCCTCCCACTGTTGCCCCCCAAGCACCAAGAATACAGAGTTTCACTGCCGCAGACATAAGAACATAAGAGAAGCCATGTTGGATCAGGCCAATGGCCCATCCAATCTAACACTCTGTGTCACACAGTGGCCAAAATCCAGGTGCCATCAGGAGGTCCACCAGTGAGGCCAGAACTCCAGAAGTCCTTCCATTCATGCCCCCCAAGCACCAAGAATACGAAGAATCACTGCCCCAGACACCAGAACATAAGAGAAGCCATGTTGGATCAGGCCAGTGGCCCATCCAGTCCAACACTCTGTGTCAAACAGTGGCCAAAACCCAGGGGTCATCAGGAGGTCCACCAGTGGGGCCAGATGGGTGGAAGAGAGATGGGGGTTGGATTTGACTGGTATCTCGCTCTGTTTGGCTGACGTATTGGTCCTGAATAAGGATGCCTACCTCTAGGTGGTGGCTGGGGATCTCCTAACATGATGACTGATCTCCAAGAAACAGAAATCAGTTTCCCCTGGAGAACACCTATGGCATTATACCCTCCTGGCATCCTTTTGCTCCCTGAACCCTGCCCTCCTCAAGCTCTACCCCCCAAATCTCCAGGTATTTCCCGACCCGGAACTCTAGCCCTGAGACAGGAAGTAAATCCAAACAACAAGGGGAAAAGACTAGTGTCACAAAGGTCCCAAATATACAAATCCCACTAGTAGAAAACACCATCAAAGATTGCCAAAACAATGTATTAAACAATTATAAAGTTGGTGGTGTCACAACAACAACATACATGCATACTGTAACTATAATAAGGCATAAGAGACAATATTTCCTCCTTTGAGGATAAGACATAAAGTCCATGTAATTAGTGTGACTTGATAGGAGTCCACATTGTCATAACATTTTCCAAACAGCCTTTGCAAAGACGCCGGTTCCGGATACTTAGAAGATGCATTTCCTTTGACTTCTTCAGTTTTCCGGCTGTGTAAGTGGAACCTGATTTCAGCAATTTCAATAGACCACAAGGTTCATAGTGTAAGAAACGAATCATAGGAAAATTGTGTGTTTCAAGAGATGCTTCTTCAGGAGAACCGGAGAAGCCTTCTATAGAATTGTTGACTTGTGCATTGTAGCATGGTGAGCTTTGGTTCAACTTCCAGGGGAAATAATATCACCTGAAGAAGATTCTCTCGAAACACACAGTTTTTGCCAGGGAGGCATGTTGCTTTGATGCGTGCTGTATCTCTTTTCGGAAAGAGTAAGAGCATACAACTTTGGCATTGGGCTCCCCGACGCCCGGCTTTGCCGTGGCGGAGGGAAGCAAGTTTGCCGCCTCGCATGACGCGAGGCAGCAACAGAGCGCGTCGGCGCTCAGTAGCTCAATGGGAGGGGGCGGGGCTTGCTCTATTTGAGCCGTTGCCCCGCTCCCCCTCTGCGCAGTCGCTCGGAGAGCTCGACGGAGGAGGACAGAGCACGAGTCACGTGCTCTCGGCGAGGCCTGGGCGTGTGGGAAGCGGCGAGGCCTGAGCGTGGGGATAGCGGCGACGGCGGCGGCGGCTGACGGGGCTGTGTTGGGCGGCGGACGGAGGCTGACGGCGACGGCGACTGCGACGCGCGGTTTTTGCTACGGGGCTTCGCAGATCCTTTGGGGGGAGGGAGGCTGCAACGGCTCCAGGGGCAACCGGGCGGCGTTAGCGGCGCTGTGGGGGAACCTCGGGGCTCCGGGGCGGCCAGCTTCGCAGATCCTTCTGGGGAGGGAGGCGGCGGCGGCGCCGGCTCCAGGGGCAACCGGGCGGCGTAGGCGGCGCTGTGGGGGATCCCCGGGGAGGCGGCAGCGGCGGAGGCGCCTTACGTCGTTTTGTGCTAGTGGGGTGGTTGGGTTGCTTGCCCAGACCCCCCCCCCGTTTTTTCCGCCTCGGCGGCTGAAAGCGGCGGCAAGCGTGGGCTCACTCGGGGGCTCCTGAGTCGTGCCGGGGCT
The DNA here is from genome assembly GCA_029233225.1 of Lepidodactylus listeri. NCBI lineage: Eukaryota > Metazoa > Chordata > Lepidosauria > Squamata > Gekkonidae > Lepidodactylus > Lepidodactylus listeri. Next base: position 7,681,512 of record JARCFY010000010.1, read on the forward strand.
TCCCCCCCCCCTTCGATTTCAAGCGTGGAGCTTCCTCCCCCCGCCCCCAGTTTCGATTCAGAGGGGGCGCCCCACATCTCCTGGGGATATATAAGAGTGATCCAAGGCGTTTTGCAGCCAGCAGCACGAAGCTCCTTGCCCAATTCTGGATTTTGATTCCCCCCCCCCCCCCCAGTGCAGCGACGTGGGTCAGACTAGGCCTGCTGGCCGTGCTGCAGGAGGGCCTACGGTGGCCATTTTGGTGGGGGCTGCAAGCCGCATGGTCAGGGGCCATAGTGGGTAAACGGTCTGGCAGCCATTTTAGGCGGGGGGGCTAACTGCTAGTCAATTCTGCCTTTTTTTTTTTTTTTTTTTTTTTTTCTTCCCTCTTCTCTCTTTTCCTCTTCTTCTTCTCTCGCGGGCTATTGTGCCCTGCGGTTGGGGAGTGTTTTTACTGACAATTGTATTTGTTATATTATTATAGTGCGTAATCATGGCACCTAAAAAAGGTAAGGGCAAGGGCAAGGGCAAGAACCCAGCACCAAAGAGACCTCCTGCGCAGCCGGACCCGGTGGTTCCTTCCAGTGATGAAGAGGAGGATGTGATAAATGTGGCTATCCTTCAACGGTTGGAGGCGCTGGAGAAAGAGCGTGGTATGCCAGTAGGTGGTTTACCAGTTGACAATAATGCGAATATGTCTTTTAAAGCGCAGGTGCTGGCCCGGTTGGCCTTTCTTGAGGACAGGCAGGCTGCGGCGGCTTCAGTTCCGGCAGGAGAGAGGTTGGGCCAGCAAGGTCCAGGTGCGGGGGAGCAGCAGGTGGCTCTTTATTTGCCTTCTCAAGTTGCAGGAGGTAAGGAGCTGGCACTGGGTAGGCTTGGACCAATGTGGCCTTGGGGTCCAGGTGGCCAGAATGCTGCAGCGGCGCCTATGCCCAACGTTAGCCAGCCTATGGGTCAGGCCCCCGAGCAAGGTGCCTCCACTTCCCATTTACCGCAGTTTAATTGGCCAGCATTTCCTTATGCCAGCCCGCCTTCAATTTGCCAAGGGGCTTTGCCGGCGTGGGGTTCCTCGCAGCCTGGCGTTAGCTATCCTTATGGGGGCAGGGCATCTTATGATGCGGCGGCTGCGGGGGCCATTCCAAGTGGCGATACAGACCTGCCTTTAGGTGACCACCTTTCAATGGCCACTAAAGAGAAGATTTTAAACGGGGAATATGTTGATGTGTTTGGTTTGCTCTATCGGGAGGTGGAGAAAAAGGACAGGGATAATTTGGATGACCGGGAGAAAGAGCGCTTGAAGCGCCGGGTGGTAGATAGGACTTGGGCCAATTGGCTTCCAGGTTTCATAATCTACACAGCGGTCATAGTGCGACACCAGCCGTGGAGGGCTTTGTCGATGCTCCAGTATCTGGACATCATCTACAAGGCGTTTACAGACTTCCCAAGCCCGGCATGGTCGCAATATGACGAGGAGTTTAGGATGAAGGCGGCCATTAACCCAGCCATGCGGTGGGACAGGATCTGCTCCAATTTGTGGTTGCAAATCATGTCTCCGGCTAGGTCGGGTGGGGGTGAGCGGTCTCATAGTGGCCACTCAGTTAAGAGGGCTTTGGTGCAAGCAGGTTCCCGCCCGGTGGCGGGGCAGGCGGTTCAACGACGCCAGCTTTGCTGGGAGTTTTCTTCCCAGGGATCCTGCGGTCGTAAATCATGCACCTTTAGGCATGAGTGCCCTTTGTGCGCGGGACCTCATCCCTTATCCAGTTGTCCACGGCCCAGGGGCCGTGGGGGAGGCAAAGGAGGCAAGTACCCAGGGGGGGGGAAGCCACACAACCCCCATACTGACAAAGGGTCCTAGCCCGATTAAGCTGGGAGTTTTGAGACGCTGGTTGCGTAGTTACCCAAGGAGGGGGGATGGGGCCTACCTCTTGGACGGGTTCACTGCTGGTTTTCGCATACCGTTTCAGGGGATGAGGGTGCCCTATTTGGCTAGGAATTTAAAGTCCGTTGTGGGCATGGAGGACATAGTTAGGGCCAAGATTGCTAAGGAATGCAGGGAAGGCAGGGTTTTGGGCCCGTTTGTTAGTCCGCCAGTAGCCAGTTTAAGAGTCTCTCCTTTAGGTGTAGTTCCAAAAAAGGCACCTGGTGAGTTTCGCCTCATTCATCACCTGTCCTACCCTCGGGGAGGGTCGGTGAATGACGCCATACCTGGTGAATTATGCTCTGTCAAATATACTTCCTTTGATCAGGCCATGCGGGTGGTCCGCCTCTGCGGTGTGGGGGCCGAATTGGCTAAATGTGATATTAAATCAGCCTTTCGGCTCCTCCCGGTACACCCGGAGGATTTTGAGCTACTCGGATTTGCCTTTGAAGGGAGTTTTTACATGGATAGGGCCCTACCCATGGGCTGCTCGGTGTCCTGTTCTGCTTTCGAGAGGTTCAGCTCGTTCTTGGAGTGGGCCTTGAGAACCAGGACTGGTCTCTGTAGTACCGCCCATTATTTGGACGATTTTCTTTTCGTGGGCAGGAGGGGGTCTGGCCAGTGTCGTTTCCTGCTCGACAGTTTCGTTTACATGGCAGACGAGCTGGGTGTCCCTCTGGCTCAGGAAAAGACTGAGGGCCCGACATCCGCATTAACGTTTCTAGGTATTGAAATTGATACGGTTAGTATGTGCTGCAGGTTACCACGGGAGAAATTGGACGCTTTAAGGACTCGGGTCATATCCGTTAGGTCCCTCACTAGGGTCACTCTTTTGGAGCTGCAACAGTTGGTAGGTCACCTCAACTTTGCATGCAAAGTAGTGGCGCCGGGTAGGGCATTTGTGAGGAGGTTATGTGACCTAATGAGAGGCCTCCGTCTCCCACACCATAGGACCAAAGTCTCCAAGGGAATGAGGGAGGACCTCTTTGTTTGGGAACAGTTTCTGGAATCGTTCAACGGGGTCTCTATGTGGCGGGATGAGCTCTTGTTAGAGGCGGAGCTGCAGATTTCATCTGATGCGGCCGGCTCATCCGGTTACGGAGTTTATTTTCGGGGGCATTGGTGTGCCGGGGACTGGCCTAAAGATTGGTTTCAGGCAGGTTGGGTTAAGGACCTTACCTTCCTGGAGTTCTTTCCAATTGTCGCAGCGGTGTGGGTCTGGCCTGACGATTTGGCTAATAGGACCGTCCACTTCTGGTGCGACAACCAGTCCACGGTGCATGTCATCAATTCACTTACATCCAAATCCCCTAGGGTCATGGCTCTGGTTAGGGCCTTTACTTTACAGTGCCTCAGATTTAACATCCTGTTTAAGGCCAGACACGTCCCGGGGGTCGCTAATGGGATCGCTGACGCTCTCTCTCGTAAACAGATGGAGAGGTTCCGTCAGCTGGCTCCAGAGGCCGACCCGCTTCCGGCACGGATGCCCCCAGAGGTTTGGGGGATTGGAGGGCTGAGGCCGACAGGGCAATGAGCCTGGCACTTGCCCCTTCCACCAGGAGAGCTTACCTGAAGGCCGGTAAGCAGTTTTTGTCCTTCAGGGCGGGAGTGGGTTTGCAGCAGGTCTGGCCTATACCGGTGTCACACCTGATGCAATTTTGTGTGTCATTACGGAACGGTGGCCTTTCAGCTCACACAATCAGAGGCAAGCTGTCTGCGCTGGCTTTTGCCAGTAAGGCTTCGGGTCACAAGGACACCACGGGCGACTTCCGTCTCCGGAAGATGATCGAGGGGTGGTCTCGGGAATCACCTAGGGCAGTAGACACCAGGGAACCCTTGACTCCCACAGTCCTGAGAGGGCTGGAGGGCCAGTGGCCCGCTTGTTGTAGTGACACCTATGAGGTGGGCCTGTTCCATGCAGCTTCGCTGACCGCCTTTTTTGGGGCACTCAGGATTAGCGAACTGGTGGCGGGCTCTCAGAGGGACGCTTCTGGTGCAGCTTTGGAGCTTAGGGATGTATCAATCAGTGAATTTCAGCTACGGATCAGGTTGCGTAGATCCAAAACCGATCAGAGGGGTAAGGGGAGTGTACTGGAGCTAGGGTCTGGGTCAGAGGCAGCACTGTGCCCAGTCGCCGCCATGCGGCGGTACTTGGCACTTCGGGGTGATGGCCCGGGCTATTTGTTTCGGCATAGGGACAGCACCCCTCTTACGAAGTTCCAGTTCTGGACCGTGACTCGGAAGGCATTGATCCGGTTGGGTCTGGGCGGTGTTCGTTTTTGCTCCCATTCTTTTCGAATTGGGGCAGCATCGACTGCGGCCGCAATGGGGTACCCTGATAGGACGATACAGAGGATCGGGCGCTGGAAATCTGGATGTTATAAGAGTTACGTTAGGCGCTGTACCGTGTAGGTTCGTTGTAGTTTCATTCTGACGTTTGTTAATAAAGTTCTTATTACAGGTGCTGCAGGCCTTGAGACAAGACGAAGAGTCATGGTCTGCGGCCACAGCATGGTCTTTTGGGCTGCTCATCAGGCGAGGAGGACCGCTGTCGGCTCCCAGCTTGGCCTCAGCGAAGTGGCGAAGGTTGAGTGGTTAGGGAGGAGGGGCATGAGATGGCCGGCGCTCCTCCCGTTGTTGTTCGATGAGAGGCGGGGGCCCCCCCCGCATGTGCTAGTCATACACCTGGGGGGCAACGATTTGGGTTTGGTCAAGGGCGTGGCCCTTGTGATGCAGGCCAGGGCCGATTTGGCACTGATCAGGTCACGGTGGCCTGGGGTGCAGATTGTCTGGTCTGCCATGCTCCCCCGTCTGGTTTGGAGGCATGCCGGTGACCCCAGGTGTATGGACAGGGCTAGGCGGAACGCTAACAGCCAACTTCGCACGGCCATGGAGTCCGGGTTGGGTCTCTTTTTGCCGCACCCTGGCATACAGGTCAAGTTCCCGGACCTGTATCGCCCTGACGGGGTGCACCTTTCAAACAAGGGCAATGGGTTATTGCTCGAAGACTTGCAGCACGGGATTCGGATGGCTCTCGGTTTGGCATTGACGACTGCTGCATCTCTCATCAGTCTCTCATCAGAAAGCAAGACAGTCTGCAGCACTGAAATCTGTCTCTGTAGCTGAGGACTTTTCTACTAGATATATATTGTTCTTTAGATTTTGTACTATAATGGAAAAGATACACTAGGGTCTCTATTGTATTTAAATATGTGATGTAAATCAGTATATGAAGACATAGTAGCATATTAGTATTGTGTGTTTTTTTCTAATGCGGTGTTTTTCTACATTTGCTCAACCTTGCCGTGTTTCCCGTGTGTTTGGCAACCCTAGGTTTCTGCCTCTGACCAGCAAAAGCAGCCGAGCTGTTTTCTTGGTTTCGAGCAGGCAGCTTTTGTTGACATTTGAGAGACGGACCATCACTCAAGGAGCTGAGATCTGCCTGCCACCCCAGACAGAGCTGACATGATGGTGACTTAATTATAGACATTATGTGTGCATTTGCATCTATGAATGTAAATTGCCACAAGCCGATATTGTGTGATTTTTGCCCTCTCTCCTCCCTCCTTCTTTGTCCTCTTTCTAGAGGACTTTTGTCTTCTTCTTTTGGAAACCCAACTTCTATTTGTATTGCAAAAATACTGCACGTATCCAGGGGATGACACACGGGGGGACACACCCTCATTTAGGTAAGTGAGAAGGGGGGAGCATTTCTCAAAAGCATGAAGAAAATAAAATATACTTTCCTCACTGCAAACAATACATTACGTACTCTTTAAAATTTCGGTGGATTATTCATCCTTGATATGGTGGATGGACAAAATAAAATAATTCTTTACACAACAGAGTGATTAAGATGTGGAATTCGCTGCCAGAGGATGTAATACTAGCTGTGGTGACTTGAGGGGAACCTCCACATTCAGAGGCAGTCAGTCTCTGAATCCCAGTGCCAGGAGGCAACATCAGGGGAAGGCCTTGGTCTCTGTGCCCCATTGTCGGCCCTCCAGAGGAACTGGCTGGCCACTGTGTGAGACGGGATGCTGGACTAGATGGACCCTCACTGGTCTGACCTAGCACGGCTCTTCTGATGCTCTTAGGAAGGCCTTGGCTTCTATCCCCTGTCATTGGCTGTCCAGAGGAACTGGTTGACCACTTTGTGAGACAGGATGCTGGACTAGATGGACCACTGGTCTGATCCAGCAGGGCTCTTCCTATGTTCTTAGGAAGGCTTCGGCCTCTATGCCCTGTTTTTGGTCCTCCAGAGTATCTGGTTGGCCACTGTGTGAGACAAGATGCTGGACTAGATGGACCACTGGTCTGATCCAGCAGGGCTGATGTTCTTAGGAAGGCCTTGGCTTCTATGCCCTGTTTGTTGGTCCTCCAGAGGAACTGGTTGGCCACTGTGTGAGACAGGATGCTGGACTAGGTGGACCCCTGGTCTGATCCAGCAGGGCTCTTCTGATGTTCTTAGGAAGGCCTCGGCCTCTCTGCCCTGTTGCTGGCCCTCCAAAGGAACTGGTTGGCCAACACATGAGACAGGATGCTGGACTAAAGAGACCACTGGTCTGATCCAGCCGGGGTCTTCTTACTTTCTTAAGGTGGAGGAATTTTCTGCTCAAAGAGAATAGAAAAGCCAGGAGTGCGCAGATCGAAAAAAGCCGGGCAGCTCTCTCGCTGGCTTGTCGTCTTGTGAAGGATTCCTATTAAGTCATAAATATGGCAGAGATTAAAGAGTTTATTAATGTTATTAGAGGCTCGAGATGAAATGCCATGCCTGAAGGGCCTCTCTCTCCTCCTCCTCTCTGTTTCCCCGTTTAATGAAAACATTTTTATCACCTTCTGAATCTATAATACTGAATCTTCGTTGCGGAAGTCCAACAATGATTTTGCTTTAATTAGAAGAGATGTCTGAAAGGACCGAAAGTAATATAGCCAAGATTCCTTGCAGCACATATTTATTTATTTTCCCATCCTTCCTTCCATGAAGTCAACTCTCCTTTGCGAGTGATAACAGCCGCTTCACACACTCCAGGAGGTCTACTTGGAAGGTACTTCTGTGATGGAAACCATCTCCCATTCTTGGGAAGATCACATTGGTGTTTTCCTCCATAGACCAGGCCCATAGCTACAGTGGGGCCTCTCGGGGCCCAGCCCCCTGACTTACCACCAAGGCCCCCTGACTTCCAATTTTTAATTTTTATTTGTGATGCTCACTTGGGTGTGTGTGTCTGTGTGTGTGTGCAGGGTGCCCCCTGTCCTATTTAAAGGCCCTCCCAACATTAAATAATCCTGGCTAGGGGCCTGCCATAGACCCAGGGCTTTTTTTCTGTAGAAAAAGTCCAGCAGGAACTCATTAGCATAGTAGGCCACACCCAACAGCAGAAACACATTAGCATATTAGGCCACACCCCTGACAGCACAGCTCCTTCCCAGGATAGGCTTCCCCAGGTGCCCCGCGGCTTGCGGGCCGCATGGGGAACCCGAGGGAAGGAAGGCAGTTTCTGGATCAACTTCCCCAGGCGCCCCACAGCTGTGGGGCCCCTGGGGAACCCGAGGAGGGGAGGCCTTCCCTCCCTGGATCAGCTTGGCTTCCCCAGTTGCCCCATGGCTTGTGAGGCACCTGGGGAACCCGAGGGGGGGAGGCTGTAGGCGTGGCCAGCTCAGAAGCCAGCCAGAACTCCGTTCCTGTGTGTTCCTGCCCCAAAATAACCCTGCATAGACCCGATCCTACCTTCCCACCAGCTGTATCCCAGTCATTCAAAAAGTCGGTGTCCCAAGCCCATCTGGTTGCTCCCTCAGGAACAGCGGATTCTGTTTTGTTTTCTCTCTAGTCATTCTCTGTCGTTATGAGAGCTCAGACGAGTTGGAAACCCCCGCCATATCACTGTACAAAGAGAAGGGGAAATGAATGAAAGGCATGAAGAGGTCACCGTTGGCGTGAGTGACAGCACGCCTGGCCAGTAGGAGGCGCTACATCACTCTAACTGTGTTCAGGTGTTATCTCCTTGAATGGGATGCCCTTTTTGTTTTAACCTGGGAGTTGCCGTCTGACCCCTCCTCTCTCTCCCTTTGTCCTCTCCCTCTGTTCACATGGCCTTCCACAGAGACACACGTCCCTGTAGCTCTCCCCTGTGGAGACAATGCCTACATACTCCCACACACATGATGCCGGATAAGCTGGCCATTTGTGATAGGGGAACTAGTCCTTAGATTAGGCTTTAGATTAGAGAGCCAGTTTGGTGTAGTGGTTAAGTGCGCGGACTCTAATCTGGGAGAACCGGGTTTGATTCCCCACTCCTCCAATTGCAGCTGCTGGATGACCTTGGCCAAGCCATAGCTCTGTACCAGCTGTTCTCTCAAGGACAGCTTGGGAAACAGCTCTCTCAGCCCCACCTACCTCACAGGGTGTCTGTTGTGGGGAGGGGAAGGGAGAGGAGTTTGTAAACCGCTCTGAGACTACAAGTGAGTGAAGGGTGGGATATTAATCCAATCTCTTCTTCTTCTTCTTCTTCTCTCTCTCTCTCTCCTTTTGACTGCAATCTGACTGTGAACTGGATCTACTTGAATAAATGCAAGTTTTTACCTTCTGCCATATAGTTCTTGGGAGAAAGATTTTACTGCACTCAGTATCACAAAGGAGGATGGGGCTTGGTGCAGAACATTGCAGTTTTCTGTTTGACTGCTGCCCTTGGCAACCATTTTTTGTCATTAATCCCACCTTGGGTTGCCAGCTCTGGGCTGGGAAATTCCTGGAGATTTGGGGGTGGAGGCTGGGGAGGGTGGGCTTTGGGAAGGGATGGGACCTCAGCAGATCATTCAGTTTAAGATTGCCATCCTTCAGCAGGTGGGATAACAACTGAATGGAACAACAACTGAGTGGAATAACAACTGAAGAAGAAGAGATTGGATTTCTACCTCGCCCTTCACTCGGAGTCTCAGTCTGTTTTACAAACTCCTCTCCCTTCCCCTCCCCACAACAGACACCCTGTGAGGCAGGTGGGGCTGAGAGAGCTCTCTCGAGGACTGCCCTTGAGAGAACAGCTCTGAGAGAACGTGTGACTGACCCAAGGCCACCCCAGCAGTTTGATGTGGAGGAGTGGGGAATCAAACCCAGTTCTCCCAGATTCGAGTCTGCCACTCCTAACCACTGCACCAAACTGGCTCCAGGGGACAGAGATCAGCTCCCCTGGAGAAAATGGCAGCTTTGGAAGGTGGAGTCTGTGGCATGATGCCCTGCTGAGGCCCCTCCCCTCCCCAAACCCCGCCTTCCTCAGGCTCCACCCCCTAAATCTCCAGGGATTTCTGAACCCAGCAGCCCTAATTCAGTCCTCCCTCCAATACAGCCATTTTCTTCAGGGGAACTGAGCTCTGGAGTCGAAGGATCCGTTGTAATTCTGGAAGACGGCTACATCCCACTCGGAGGCTGGCGACTAGCAGCATTCTGTTACTGCTGCAAAGGGGGCGAAAGTCTTTGCCAGTCTTACCAATTTGCCATCCGATAGACAAGGGCGGAGGCCGCTTCCCTCACCACCCGCCACGGTCCTCCTGGCAATTCTCGGTGCAGTAACCAAGCATGAGTTATTTATAATTCCTTTGCATCGAACTTGGGTTGCACTCTGCATTCGGGCAGATACATTTCCTAATTAAGGCAATGCAAAGAACAAGTCCCCCATTATAAAGTCCGCATGCCTGACAAATACGTCCTCGGCGATTCCTGCCGCAAACTTAATTTACAGGTATTTCCCAGCTCAGAGCTGGCCAGCCTAACTCTATACAATTCTACCCTGCGGAGGTCCCGCCCCTCCTCAAACCCCATCCTCCCCAGGCTCCACCCCAAAAATCTACAGGTATTTCCTAACCTAGATCTGGTAGCCCTAGGCCAAAGCTACCTTTCCCCCATCCTGAAAGAGGACTGGATCAGCATTTTCATATAAACTGTAATCTTGTGTTGTTGTTTTTTTAACTTTTGGACTTCATAAATACATTTGCAATGCAAGTCACTGAAATGTTCTTTCCAAGGAAGGGGGGGGGCCATAACCGAAGTGACATGGCCTCGGTCTGCTAATTTATTCAGAGCCGAGCCGCTCTTTCTGTGGCAGAGATATTCCAGCTTTTAATACAAGTCAGTTTGGACTGTTCCAAAACGTTCCCCGATAAACAATGTCTGGGCGACGCCGCGCAGAAGCCTTTCAAAGTTTATTGACCTTAAATAATTTAAATCCATGCGTTTTCAAATTAATCTCCAGCAAAAAGGCAAAGATTGCACTCCATAAATGTACCTTTAAGAGTGGAGTCCTGGATATAACAATCCCCCCTCCCCCCCCCCCCCCGTTCCCTAGCAACAACCATACCATCACTTAGTGGGAGTCCAGCCCAAACAACGATGTATTAGTGGTATCTAGTTCTGCCTTTAATTAAACAGCTTCACACTTTTCTACATTCTGGGTCCAGTTTTAGGGGCCTTTGCTTTGGGGCAGGGGTGGCCAACCTGTGGCTCGGGAGCCACATGCGGCTCTTTCACACATATTGTGCGGCTCCTGGCAGGGTGGCTGGGGAAGCAAAGGGGAGGTATGCTTTTTCTCTCTTTCTCCCTTCCTTCCTTCCTTCCCTCCTCCCTCCCATCTATTTGCTTTCCTAGTTTCTCTCTCTCTCTTTCTTTCCACTTCTTTAATTCTTTCTTTCCATCTCTCTCTTTTTCTCTCTCTCTCTCAATATCATTAGCAAACAAGTAATATCATTATCAATAACCGGTTTTCCTTGTTTGTTTTTATTTTTGGCAGTCCCATTTAACGTTAATAAAAAGCAAATTTGCATATTTTAAAAAATAAAAACGTGTGTGTGATATTTGTTCCTGTCTTGTGGCTCTCAGACATCTGACGTTTATTCTATGTGGCTCTTACGTTAAGCAAGGTTGGCCACCCCTGCTTTGGGGGGAGGCCAGTTTGGTGTAGGGGTTAAGTGCGCAGACTCTAATCTGGGAGAACCGGGGTTGATTCCCCACTCCTCTACTTGCAGCTGCTGGATGACCTTGGGCAAGCCATAGTCCTGGCACAGCTGTCCTTGGAAAAGAGCAGTTTCTGTCAGAGCTCTCTCAGCCCCACCCACCTCACAGGGTGTCTGTTGTGGGGAGGGGAAGGGAAAGGAGTTTGTAAGCCGCTCTGAGACTCCAAGTGAAGGGCGGGGTATAAATCCAATCTCTTCTTCTTCCTCCTCATTAAACTAATTTCCACAAGGCACTGGGATTGCCAATCTCCATGTGACACCTAGAGACTTCCTGCTATTAACAATTGATCTCCAGATGGCAGAGATCAGTTCCCCTGGAGAAAATGGTGGCTTCAGAAGGTGGACTCGGTGGCATTATACTCGGTTAAAAAGGGACAAGTGGCTTGTGAAAGCGCCTACCTGCCACAAATTTTGTTAGTGACTCATGAAAGCTCCTAAGTAAAGGTAAAGGTCTCCCTTGCTTGAAAGCCAATCAAATCTGACTCTAGGGGGCGGTGCTCATCTCTGTTTCCAAGCTGAAGAGCCAGCGCTGTCCGAAGACTTTCCCGTGGTCATGTGGCCGGCATGAGTAGACGCCAAGGCGCACGGAACGCTGTTACCTTCCCACCAAAGCGGTACCTATTTATCTACTTGCAGTTTCTTGCTTTCGAAATGTTGGGTTGGCAGGAGCTGGGACCAGAGACGGGAGCTCACTCCGTCACGCGGCACTCGGGTCTCGAACTGCCTAACTACCAACATTCCACTCTGCAACTCAGCATCTTAACCTCTGAGCCACCGTGGCCCCAAGTGAAAGCTCCTACCCGGCCACAAATTTCATTAGTCTTTAAGCAGGACCATAGCCAGGGGTTTTTTGTTGTTGCGGTTCAGGGGGCATTTAATTTTTTAAGGGGGCAGTTAAATCACAGTTAATTAAATTAAATGCCTGTCTTTAAAGGGGGAAGCTCCGAACCTGTTTCTAGCCCTTTCTTTCAAGGGACAGGGAAACAAGCGTGTCACTTCCTAGGGGGGGAAAGCAGCTCAGAGGGCATCTAAATGCCCTTCTGAGTTCCCTTCCACCGAGGTAATTGAATTAATTTCCTTGTTTCCCAAAGGCTCATGGGAATGCTTTTGAAAGACGCACCATGACCTAGGGGAATTGTGGGAGATTTATAGCCGGCACCCTCTTCTTTTTTCTATCTTGCCTCCTTCGGCCTCCTTCTAACCAGCCGGCTTCGGCTTTCTCCTAACCTGCCCGTGAGACAGAACAGTCCAGAGCAGGTTGGAGACTAAATTACAGGCGCCATCTGGAGATGGTGCAATTAGAACTCATTGATCTGTTGATTTTAAATTACACTTGTATGCAACGCTCCCGCTACACTGTGGAGCCTTGTGAGCAACAATTCTACTTTGTGAGCTACTGGCCTTCAAGTGGTGAGTGAGCAATTGGGCTGCTGCATAGATTAGTTTGCTCTGGAGCCATCCTTCCTGAGCTGAGGCAAAAATGGGTACGCCAGAGGCTAAAAAATGGTGAGCTGGTTCACATTGACTCAGCTTAGCGGGAACACTGCGTGTATGTTTTTAACCTGTTGCAAATCACCCAGAGCCCTGTGCATTCCGGGATGGGGTGATTCAGAAATGTAATTAATTAATTAATAATATTCAAGGTGCCCTTTTTTAAGTGCCCTTCCAAGCTTTCTCGCCACGTGGGAGGGAACTCAAGCGGTATTTAAATGCACTCTGAGCTGTCTTTTCCTGGGTCCCATGACAGTAAAGGTAAAGGTTTCCCTTGCTCAAAAGCCAGTTGGATACGACTCTAGAGATGTGGTGCTCATCTCCATTTCCCAGCCGAAGAGCCAGCGCTGTCCGAAGATGTCTCCATGGTCATGTGGCCGGCATGACTAGACGCTGAGGCACACAGAATGCTGTTAGCTTCCCACTGAAGCAGTACCTATTTATTGACTTGCAATGTCTTGCTTTCGAACTGCTAGGTTGGCAGGAGCTGGGGCTGGAGACGGGAGCTCACTCCGTCATGCAGCACTCAAGTCTTGAACTGCTGAACTACTGACCTTCTGGTTGGTAGTTCAGCATTTTAACCACTTGAGCCACTGCAGCCCCTGGGTCCCATGATTACCCCCCCACCCCCCCCACCCCAAAAAAATCCTCAGTGGGAGGGAGAGGGAAGCGTCACTCTCACCCTGGCCCCTGCCAGCTGCAGGCAGCAGTGGTCTCTCCTCAAAAATAAGGTTTCTGGCATGGCTATTTGTGGGGTGGGGCTTTTAATTAAGGGGACTGGGCCCCGAAATGCCCCACTGTCACTACGGGCTTGTCTTTAAGGTGCTACTTGTCAGCTAATGCTGCCATCTCCTGCCCAAGAGGTGGGATGAGTGAACCCTTGACGTCAAGTCTGTGGAATGTTATGTTATTCTTCTCATGCCATGTTTATCATGCTGGGAGCTGCTCCGACCTTGGGAGACTGTTAGTGCCTCTCCATGTATCTTTTCACTGTCTGGCTCTGAACCTTCCCGCTTTTTCCCTGGGAACCATAAACCAGTATTTTAAGCGCCTTTTTTCTTTAACATGGTGATTGGTTACAATGTATCCGCAGACCCCATTTTGAATTCTGTATAATTGTTCTGCTGAGGGCTGTGTTAGCCATTACTAACACAAGAAGTACAGATGACCATAGCAGACATTTCTCAATAAAGAATTCCTGTTTAAGGACACTTGTTGCTGACTGGCTCTGTAGGACTCTCACACTACTGGATTCTTGCTCTTTTCTACTGCTATGGACCAACTAACGTGGCTACCCATCTTGATCTATACACTGCTGAGGTCTCTCTCCCCCCCAAACCCCGCCCTCCCCAGGCTCCACCCCCAAAATCTCCAGGTATTTCCCAATCCAGGGCTGGCAACGCTACTGATGCAATAGATCCTGCTTATGATTAAGACAGAAAGTCAAAAATAGGGAAAAAAGCATGAGGATTTCAAAAATCGGGTTGCCATCTCCGGCTTGGGAAATACCTGGAGATTTGGAGGGTGGAGCCTGAGGAGGGCGGGGTTTGGGGAGGGGCGGGACTTCAATGGGGCAGAACGCCATAGAGTCCACCTTCCAGAGCAGCCATTTTCTCCATGGGAAGTCCACCTTCCAGAGCAGCCATTTTCTCCATGGGAAGTCCTCTTTGTTGCCTGGAGATCAGTTGCAATTGCGGGAGATCTCCAGCCATCATCTGGAGGTTGACAGCTCTTGTTGCAACTATCTATTCACGTTGGGTTTACTAGTATGGCTGCCTCTGCGATTCCTGCTGCGGATTTCAGAACAAAGTAACATAGCCAGACATACGTCCTTCACAGTGATAAACTCCAGATAAAGAATATCATGTGTGGAATAGCCTAAGGCATCCTGGCGGGCGTTCTATTCTTTTGAAAGCCCGAGGTAGACCCCCCAGCCAAAGAACTGTCATCTTTCATCTAATTCCCCCTGACTAGACTGGTCTGTGGGAACAAAGAACATTTGTAGTTGCCTACACCTTCTCGGGCCTGGACGCTCACATTGCCATCTCCCCCTAACCCTTTGGTTGCCAAAATGCTGTTTGGAAATTGACAACGGTCTGCCCATGGCCGGTCGCCGCCAACAAAATCGCAGGCCAAGACACTAACAAAGTACATTAGCCCTTGTTGTGATGGACAGCTCCGACAGGAGCCCAGCCAGACGCGGTATCCGTCGTGTCACATCTGAAGGCGCAGGTTGTCGGCAAAAAGGATGCCGACGAGCGCTGGCGATCGGGAAAACACTCGACTCTCTGCCAGCGGCCCGGGCCAAACACGCAACACCGCTGCCAGAACCCTGGATTCAGAATCTGGCGCCGACGGTCAGCTTGGCAAAGACAATGGCAGGGAGTCGAAACCGGAACGGAACGCAACAGGGCTGCTCTTTGAAGTAATTATCCTCCCAGGCAACGCGAAAGGAGATGAAAAGGCGTCCGAGGGTCACATTGTGGCGAGAGGCGCATGGGGAGACAATTAGCATTCCTGAAGCATGAACGCTGTCCCGGAGTCTCAGGTGCGCTGAGGAGATGAAGAGCAATACAGAGAGAGGCCGGAATGAGGATGGACGGAGCCGAACGTGATAAAGATACCAGAGGGAGATTCACAAGGGGGATCCGAGTGGGTGCGCTTAATCCAAATGCACTTAAGGTTATGTACTTGGACTTTCTGCCTTCCCACTTATTTATCTGGTTGCTTTCCATTGTTTCCCCCACATACCTATTTTTCGACTTTGTTGCAACGTTTTTGATAGTTCGTGGCTTTGGGGACCCTAAGTTGGGTGGAAAGGACATGTTAAAAAATAAATCCATTTTAATTCTATAAGCATACATAATAGATGCATATCTGTGTAATATTTGGGCACACCCACTGATACATAAGCAGTATTTTACATATATTTCCAGGGCAGATAATTAAAACAGAAACATCGTGTCAGAGGGGAAAAAATATCTACTGAAATAAGAGGGGGCAGTGGGGAGAATGAATCGCCGCAAGCACAGAAGGAAAGACCAAGTGAAAATTCCCACTGAATGAAGGATTTAAATCAGTGAGGCATGAGTCTCTTGCTTCCCAGTCTGGAGTAGTGGTTAACTGCGCAGACTAATCTGGGAGAACCAGGTTTGATCCCCCACGCCTCCACTTGCACCTGCTGGAGGACCTTGGGCAAGCCGTAGTTCTGGCACAGCTGTTCTTGAAAAAAAGCCGTTTCTGTCAGAGCTCTCTCAGCCCCCCCCTCCACCTCACAGGGTGTCTGTTGTGGGAAGGGAAAGGAGTTTGTAAGCCACTCTGAGACTCCCTTGGGTAGTGAAGGGCAGGGTATAAATCCAATATCATCTTCTTCTTCTACCTCAAAGCGCTTCCTTTCCGAGCTTTTCACAATCCATTTTTTGGCTTAACCGCTCTAAATGACTTGGTCTCACCCACAAACTTGGCCACCTCACTACTCAGCCCTGACTCTAGGTTATTTATGAACAAACTGAAAAGCGCCAGATCCCTGAGGGACCCCTCTGCTCACAGCCTTTCATTGCGAGAAGGGACCCTTCATTCCTACTTTCTGCTCCGTGCTTTTCAGCCAATTTCTAATCCTTAAGAGGACTTGTCCTCTCATCTCGTGACTCTGAAGTTGGCTCAGGAGTCTTTGGTGAGGGACTTTGTCGAAAGCCTCTTGGAGATCCAAATTAACAAACAAACAATCTCGCTGTACACTGCATTGGTCAGGCCACACCTGGGGTCTTGTGGGCACTTCTGGAGGCCTCACTTTAAAAAGGATGTGGTCAGAATGGAGCGGGTGCAGAGGAGAGCGACGGAGGATGATCAGGCCTGGAGACCAAGAAGCCCTAGGACAGTGATGGCGAACCTTTTAGAGACCAAGTGCCCAAACTGCAACCCATAACCCACTTATTTATCGCAAAGTGCCAGCACGACAATTTAACCTGAATACTGAGGTTTTAGTTTAGAAAAAAGAACTCATTAACATCTTTTGTCTTAAAAGAAAAACACAATAGCAGAGCTTTCAATTATACAAACAACTTTTTATTGAAAGGTAAAAGTTTGCATTTGGCATGCTTTGGAACAATTAATGTGAGTTTTGCTGTTGTATGCATGCTGATCATTTGTCTAACCTTGGCTCATACTTTGTAAGTCTGAGAGCAGCCCAGCCTCGAGTCTGTGTCGTCTTTTTCCTTTTAGAGACTGAGTGCCCAAACTCCGTGCCTGCCCACAGAGAGAGTGCCGCCTCTGGCACGCGTGCCATAGGTTTGCCACCACTGCCCTAGGAGGAAAGGCTGGGGGATTTCTTGGGAATGTTCAGTCTGGAGAAGAGGAGGCGGAGGGGGGACAGGACGGCTCTCTTGAAGCATTTGAAGGGCTGTCACTTAGAGGAGGGCAGGGAGCGGTTCCTGGTGGCAGCAGAGGAGAGGACTCCCAAAAATGGGTTTGAATTAAGGGTGGGAAGGCTGGCTGTTGGGAATAACTTTTTGACAGTCAGAGTTGTGCAAGAGTGGAATCGGCTGCCTGGGGAGGTGGTGAGCTCCCCCTCCCTGGCAGTCTTGAAGCAGCAGCTGGACACAACCTTGTCAGGGGTGCTCTAGGCTGATCCTGCACTGAGCAGGGGGCTGAACCAGATGGCCTGTAGGGCCCTTTCCAACTCTGTGGTTCTATGATCCCTACTTTCTGCTTCTTGCTTTTCGGCCAATTTCCGATCCGTAAGAGGACTTGTCCTCTCATCTCGTGGCCCTGAAGTTGGCTCAGGAGTCTTTGGTGAGGGACTTTGTCAAAAAGCCTCTTGGAGAACCAAATCAATAATGTCTACCAGCTCAGTCCTGTCCTCGTGTTTATTGACACTTTCCAAGAACTCTAAAAGGTTAATGGGACAGCATTTGCCTTTTGAAGAAAAGAAAAGAGAGGGGTCTGGCAAGCGGCAAGCCGAAATAATCACTCAAGCCCTTCTGCAGTGATAGACCTGCGTGGACTTTGCATGTTATGGGAACACTTGGAGACAGGGTTGCCACCTCTGGGCTGGGAAATACCTGGAGATCTGGGGGGTGAAGCCTGGGGAGGGCAGGATTCATGGAGGGGAGGGACCTCAGCAGGGTAGAATGCCATAGAGTCTGTTGTCCAAAGCAGCCGTTTTCTTCAGAGGAACTGATCTTGGTCGATTGGAGATCAATTCTAATAGTGGGAGATCTCAGGTGCCACCTGGAGGTAGGCAACTCTGTTTGGAGATGTCGGATTATCCTATTGCACACTCTTCTACTCCCCATATCTGTCAGTGCATTGACTTGAAGGTCGGGACAGAATGTATACTGAGGGCTCTCCTAGGGTTATCATCCCCCCAACGGGGGCAGGGTTTCCCCTATTTCAGGGCCTCCGATCTGCCACCGTCCATCTAGCCAGCAGGGGGAGCCCTGCTCCCATACAGCCCAATCCCGCCCAATGTTCCCGGGACGATGGGTGACGTCATCGCTCCAGGCACATTGGGGATGGGGGGGGGGCTAGCATTTGGGCAAAAACTCTATGGTAATCATAGAGTTTTTTGCCCAAATGCAGGAGCGTCCCACCCGACGTGCCCAATGCGATGACGTCAGATGACTCCTGTCAGAAGACTCCAGGAGCAAGACTGGAAACCCCCCCCCCCCAACTCCAGTAGACAGGTAAGCTCTCCATGTGCTCGGGAGCTTTCTCATTATGTTCTCAGCTCCCCTATCACAAGGAAAACGCCAGACATGCGTTCAGTTGTATGAACATGGATTCTGTTTTGACCTTCCAATCAAAACACAGAGGTCAGAAGCAGCGGCAGTTCGCCCCGCCACCAAATGCACACGGTTGAAGTTCTAGCTGAAACGGGCTCAAGATCTGTCTCGCGAGCTCACATTTCCAGAGGCAAGAGAGGAGGCCTCCGTCATTCTGCCTGCACCAGACAAGGAGGGTGCCTCCTCTTCCAAGACTCACAGGAGTGGTGGCTAGCAATTCGTGTTGCGCCTCCGGCATAACTTATTCTTTATTTATAACCTGCCCTTTTCAGCCAGCTTTAAGAGAACATTGAAGGGAGACAAATCCCCTCGTGCTGGACAACAAAACAATCGTCCTCCCAGAAAAAAAAAAGTTAACACCAAGCACTGCAAACAGGGATATCTGTCCGGCACTCCACAAGTCAACACAATCAGGACAGCTACGCCGGCCGTACGCCACCGTTTCCCACAAGCCCGACAGATGCAAACTAGGGATGGGAACGGACCAGGAAAATGGTGGTTGGCTGGGGTTCGTGGTTCGTTTGATTAAATGAACTATGAACATACATGTTCCGTTTCCCAAACCAGTTTGAGGTTCATTGGGTTTGTGAGTTCGTTGAATGGCCCCACCCAGAAGGAAGCCCTGAATGTATTAAAATGGAACCCACCAGCAGCCCACAGCCCCACCCAAGTGACCCAACATGGCTTCTCTTATGTTCTGATGTCTGGGACAGTGATGCTCCATCTTTTGGGGCTTGGGGGGCAGCAGTGGGAGGGCTTCTGGAGTTCTGGCCCCGCTGGTGGACCTCCTGATGGCACCTGGGTTTGGCCACTGTGTGAAACAGAGTGTTAGACTGGAGTGGCCACTGACCTGATCCAACATGGCTTCTCTTGCGTTTTTAGTGGCTATTAGCTACAAGATAGAGATGGAACACTCTGTCTGGGGCAGTGGTGCCCTGTATTTTTAGTGTTGGAGAGGGCAACAGTGGGAGGGCTCCTGGAGTTCTGGACCCACTGGTGGACCTCCTGATGGCACCTGGGTTTGGGGCACTGTGTCACAGAGGGTTGGACTGGATGGGTCATTGGCCTGATCCAACATGGCTTCTCTTATGTTCTGGAATTCTGACCCCACTGGGTAAACCTTCTGATGGCACCTGGGTTTGTGTGACAAAGAGTATTGGACTGGATGGGCCATTGGTGTGATCCAACATGGCTTCTCTTGTGTTCGTATGGTTTGGAGAAGAAATGCTATCACTGAAAGTAGAAGTACCTTATTCTTTGGAGAAGGGGGAAACGATTCATGCATTTCCACCCCTGAACATGAAATAAAGTTTTGCTGTGTATGTATATATCTAATCACAGAACAAAGCATTTATTTAAAAAGAAAGAATTCTAAAGCAGTCGCTTTTTCTACCTGGAACAAAATGTATCAGAGGGGGGAGAAAGGCAACACAAAAAGAAAAAAAAAACTCAATGAAAGTTTTAATGGCGTCTTCCAACTTGGAATGGCATTTTAATGTGATGTCTTAAATGATCTCTCTCTTTAAGCTTTTAGACAAACTATTAATCTGAAGGGTTTCTTCTCTGCCAGGCAGAAAAATAACACTTCAGACTGCAGTCACTGGGCAGAATTTTCCTGGTGGGCAAATTCCAGGATGGATCTGCTGCCGTATTAGCCAATACGTATACAAATGTCGATCCCAGCACGAAGATCAGGAAGAAACATCCCAAATTGTACAAAAGACATCCCAATTAAACATCTTGTATATCGAAAACCCAGATAAATTATGCCTCTTCAAATCTCTCACTGATATAGACATCCGGTGCTCCCACACCGGAACACCTGTTTTTGAACCGTTGGGCTGCGGACTGGGATGGTTTCTCCATTAAAGTAAGGGTCCCAATATTGCTTTTTGTGGCCAAAACGGTCATCGCCACTCAGTGGAAAACGACAACGACAGCCACTCTTCCACAATGGCATAAAAAGTTGTGGGATTTATATATCATGGCTAAACTCTTGGACAATCTCACACGTTTTGATAAATGTCCTACTCATACCAGTTTGGTTTCCACATGGTTCCCTGTGTTAGAATATCTCTCCAAACAACGTGACATCCCTAAAGTAATGGACGATTTGTGGTTATGGTTAATATAGACTCCTATGTCCAGCTGTATATTGCTATCAACATTTACAATACTTGATTATGTGTTATAGTCTTTGTTGGTCATTTAGGAGCCAGTTTCGTATAGTGGTTAAAGTGCGCGGACTCTAATCTGGGAGAACCAGATTTGATTCCCCACTCCTCCACTTGCACCTGCTGGATGACCTTGGGCAAGCCATAGCTCTGGCACAGCTGTTCTTGAAAAAGAGCAGTTAATGTCAAGGGCCTTCTCAGTCCCACCTACCTCACAGGAAAGGAGTTTGTAAGCCACCCTGAGACTCCCTTTTGGTAGTGAAGGGCAGGGTATAAATCCAATCTCTTCTCTTCTTATATTTCAAAGCCTCTTTGGCACACTTTGTTGTTTAAAACATATATAATTCATAACACTTATGTACATTGTCACTCACCTTGCATGAAGTTATAACCTGTTGTTGTAATGAAGTTTACTTCTTCAATTTTTCTCTGTAATGAAAACTTAAAAACTTATTGTATAAAAAAATTAATTATGCCTCTTCTCTTACTACATTATGAAACAAAATTGCAACTTGCTGGCTTAGAGCCAGTGTCGCATTTTAAAAGTGGTTGGATTGCTGCTGATCTTATATAAATACGCATTTTTCTTTCCGGTAAATGCTCTAAAAAAAACACCCGTCTCCAGCATGTTTTCAGACTGTGTGGATAAGACAAAAATTAATCAGTGAGGAACCTATTGGCTAGGATCCATGCCATCACATGCTTAGTCCCTGAAGCCGTAAAGGTTAATGATGATGGGAGGGAGGGTAAGGTAAAGAAGAAACTTATGTGTGTGTTTTAAAGTTAGCAGCCCACCCGATAAACAAAGGAATCCAGGATTTATCGGTGCTGATATCTATGTTTGTAAAATAAGTTGTGAAAGCCCAGCTCACACCAAAGATAAGAACTGTGATAGCTCATAAATTCCAATGTCCATCTTTGCCCCAGACGGAGAATTCAGGTTAGGTTTTCCTTTCAGGTGGGGCAGCTGTGTTGGTCTGAAACAGCAGAACACAGTTTGATTCCAGTGGCAACCTTTAAGACCAACGAAGTTTTTACGCACAGAGCCCTGATCTCGCCCAAGCTAGCCTGATCTCGTCAGATCTCGGAAGCTAAGCAGGGTCAACTCTGGCAAGTACTTGGATGGAAGACCTCCTTAGAATACCAGCAGTCGGGAGGTGGGGGCAGGCTTTATTCAGCTGCCTCTCTGAATACCCTCCAGGCCCCCAGTAAGGGTCAATCACCGGAGGTCGCCATGACTTCCAGGTGCATATACACTCTCACACACATGTGCTCATATACATACAAGTAAAAAAATACCCAAAAAGTTGTATTCACAGTATAAGCTTTTGTGTCGAAGGGAGGGGCTTCAGTGGGGTATGATGTCATAGAGTCCACCATCCAAAGCAGCCATTTTTCTCCAGGAGAACAGGTTAGTGTTACCAGATCCAGGTTGGAAAATTCCTGGAGATTTGGGGATGGACTCTGGGGATAACAGAGATCTCAGTGGGGTATAATACCATAGAGTCCACCCTCCCGCTTTCTCCAGAGGAACTGACCTCTGTGGTCTAGAGATGAGCTGGAATTCATGGGGAACCCCAGGTCCCACCTGGAGGCTGGCTGGATGTCGCTTGTAATCAATGCTCCCTCTAAGCTTGGAGTCTTGTGAGCAAAAAAATTCTACTTTGTGAGCTCCTGGCATTAAAGTGGTGAGTGAGCGATTGGGCTGTTGAGTAAATTAATTTGCTCAGGAGCCATCCACCTGAGCTTAGGCAAAAATGGGTGAGCCGGAGGCTAAAAAATGGTGAGCTAGCTCACACTAACCCAGTTTACTGCTTGTAATCTCAGGAGATCGCCAGCCACCACCTGGAGAACCACAGCTCTAGTACAGAGGGAGCCAGTCCGGTATAGTGGTTAAGTGCGCGGACTCTAATCTGGGAGAACCGGGTTTGATTCCCCACTCCTCCATTTGCACCTGCTGGATGACCTTGGGCAAGCCATAGCTCTGTACCAGCTGTTCTCTCAAGGGCAGTTGTCTCAGAGCTCTCTCAGCCCCACCTGCCCCACAGGGTGTCTGTTGTGGGCAGGGGAAGGGACAGGAGCTTTGTCAGCTGCTCTGTAGCCCCGGCCACACAAGCAAGAAAATTGGGGGTGCGGGAGCGAGGCTAATTTGCTCCAGACTAATCAGACCCACAGTTGCACAATCACACAGATCTGTGATGCTGTGGGCGCAGCCCACCACTGCATGATCAGACACAACCGTGGGTGAGTGGGTTTGGGGTTTTTTGGTTGTTGTTTTCCGATGCGCTTAAACGGGGGATCAATGAAAGGCATCTCTGCCCTGAGGGCTTCCTATGGCAGTATGCGATGATGCGCATACTTAGAAGGGGGGAAAAAACAACAGCATGGCGTTGGGATAGCCTGATCAGACTCTCCCCGAAGCCTCAAGTGCATGGTGGAGCAATCACACAGGGAAAGTCCGTCTACGGCCCGTGGCAATTCGTTTGATACTGGAGTTTTTCTAGTGTTTTTTTTACTCTGCATCTCCGGCGGAGCAAAACAGGTTGCCGATGGGGGCGGGACGCTTGCCCGATGTTCCTGTGTGATCACACCCTTAAAATCCAGCTGGGAGTCGTGCCTATTGCGCGGCTAATTCTGTGTGTGATCGGGGCCTGAGACTCCCTTGGGTAGTGAAGGGTGGGGTATAAATCCAATCTCTTCCTCTTCTTCCTCTCCTGGAGAAAATGGCCACTCTTCTGTGGAACTATTCCCCACTGAGGTCTCTCCCTTGCCCAAACCCTGCCCTCCTCGGGCTCCTTCCCAAAATCTCCAGGAATTTCCTAACCAGGAGCTGGCAATCCTATGAATCCTGATCTAGAGCTGGCAGCCTATAATCCCGACCTGAAGTGGGCGATGCAAGACACAAGCAAAGCATATAGCCCAGTGGCAATCCTGCTATCGGCAAGTCTTTCGAGGCTGAAACGAAATGAAAACAGAGTGCCTTATGAGCAATAATATATGTGCTGCAGACACATTGTGATTTTCGGCAGCGAATAGGAATCGCCGAACGCAGGCCTTGAAATCTCCGCGCGAGGGAGGAGGGGAAGCCTCGTCCCGGGAACCAATTCTGCACCACGGAAATCAATAGGAGCTGAGCCCATTGACTTCAAAGGGAACCGGCGTCTTGGGAGAGGATTTCTATAATGAGAAAATGAACGGGCTGAGCAAGTCGAAGCACATCAATTCCACCAAGGGTATTACTGATACTGGAAAAGCCATGAGGGGAGGGGGGTGGGAAACTTACTTAAAAGATCACCCAGCCGATTTCTATATTTTTGGGTAAAAGCCTATTTCCTGAAAGCCAACTCAGCCCCATACATTCTGAGGAGATTACAAAGCCCCCCCAAATGTATGTTTCGAAACATCCATGGCCTATTGTTGACCTTTGAAAATCCCCGGAATAGGCATTTTCTTTTTGCTGATGCAGATGTAGGAAATTCTAACTAAATCCTAAGCGAAACCCAGAGAAATAGATAAGCAGGCTTAATCCTCCCGCGTATCAGGTCCTTTGCTCTCATGGCCCGTAGTTCGAGGCCCTCCATCAGCAGTTTTGACTGTCTCAGCAGTCGTTGGTTTCTACTGCTCCAGGGACCGTTGGGAGACAAATAAATTGTTTCCAATTTCCTAAAAGTAGACAGTTTTGCCATGGCCTACAAGGCAGGCCGGATCCTCACTGCTTACCAGCAGGCGCTTACCAGCAATGAGGGAAGGCCTAGGCCAGTGTTGACAGCGACACAGGGAATCACTTCCAGGATTCACCAGATGTGATGTCATTGTGACACAGGGCACTCTGGTACTTGGGCAAAAACTTTGTGGTAAAGAGAGGCCAACACTATGTTGGGGATTATTAGGAAGGGGATTGAAAACAAATCAGCCAGTATCATAATGCCCCTGTATAAATCAATGGGGCGACCTCATTTGGAGTACTGTGGACAGTTCTGGTCGTCACACCTCAAAAAAAGATATTATAGCATTGGAGAAAGTGCAGAAAAGGGCAACTAGAATGATAAAAGGGTTGGAACACTTTCCCTATGAAGAAAGGTTGAAGCGCTTGGGGCTCTTTAGCTTGGAGAAATGACGGCTGAGGGGGATTTATAAGATTATGCATGGGATAGAGCAGGTAGAGAAAGAAGTCCTTTTCTCCCTTTCTCACCATACAAGAACTCGTGGGCACTCCATGAAATTGCTGAGCAGTGGGCTTAGGACAGATAAAAGGAAGTCCTTCTTCACCCAAAGAGTGATTAACATGTGGAATTCACTGCCACAGGAAGTGGTGGCGGCTACAAGCATGGCTTCAAGAGGGAAACATATGGAGCAGAGGTCCATCAGTTTAGAGGTCCATCCATTAGCCACAAGGTACAGATAGGAACGCTCAGTCTGGGGCAAGGGATGCTCTGTATTCTTGGTGCTTGGGAGGGGTAACAGTAGGAGGGCTTCTAGTGTCCTGGCCCCACTGCTGGACCTCCTGAGGGCACCTGGTGTTTTTGGCCACTGTGTGACACAGAGTGTTGGACTGGATGGGCCACTGGCCTGTTCCAACATTGGCTTCTCTTATGTTCTTATGGGTTCTTACTTAGAATTTTTGCCCTAATACCAGAGCATCCCACATCGCTTGCAATGTGATGATATCCTTTCGAGTGCATGTTGGAAGTAGGGCTGAAGTCCTCCAAGGTGGTGGCAGGAGATCTCCCACTATTACAACTGATCTCCAGGTGACAGAGATCAGTTCGCCTGGAGGAAATGGCCACTTAGGAAGAGGGAACTCTATGGCATTATACCCCATTGAAGTCCCTCCCCACCCAAACCCTGCCCACCTCAGGCTCCGCCCCCCAAATCTCCAGGTATTTCCCAGCCCGGAGCTGGCAACCCTAGCTGGAAGCGATGTCCCATCATGACATCTTGCGTTACAGCCCCATGCTAATCTCAAAGCTTTCGTGCCCATAGAACCTGTTTTAAGCCAGCCGAAAGAGTATGTATTTATTTATTTCTCACATTTCTACCCCGCCCTCCCAGCCAAGGCCGGCTCAGGGTGGCTTACACAAACCAGATAAAAGACATTAAAACATAAAATGTTGTGTTTGAATGGCGACCGTGCACGTGAAATGTGTACCAATCAGCCAGCCAGGATTCAGCAGGGAACCAATGGGTTGGGGTAACTTTCAAGTGACCCTATCAGGAGGTTTGGGTGAGGCCGGGGGTGCAGTTTTGGTGTGAATACAAGTGGGCCCCTGAGCCCCATTTAAGCATGTGTTCCTGAACCATCAATAAACTGATGAGCGGATTTCACTTGAATGCGTCTCTGGACTGAGTACTTTATAAATTACATTAAAACAGTTTTAAAACCATAAAGCGCTAGTCATCAATTATTGTTCCTCATTATCCATAGGATAATAGCAGCCATTGTTCAAAGTTCTCAGCATACAGTCAGCTCACAGTGTCCATTTGATTAGAACCTCACTTCTGGTGTCATCATGTTGCTGGCAACACAGGATAACGGTAATTGGGCAAAAACTCTATGGTAAAAGCAGCTTCTGCCATAGAGTTTTTGCCCCAATACCAGAGCATCCTGCATCACTGGCAATATGATGATGTCACTTCTGGTGCATGCCGGAAATGATGTCACTGAGTTGGCAGCGATTCCAGCCTAGGCCTCTCCTCACCAACGGTAAATCCCCAACCCACCCCCTGCTGGTTGCCACAGGGTACCTGGCAACCGTATCTTTCAACAATTATTTACAAACCTTTCTATACCGCCTTTCCACCCAAATAGGGTTCCCCAAGGCAGTGAACATCGAGCCATTAAAA
The DNA here is from genome assembly GCA_029233225.1 of Lepidodactylus listeri. Taxonomy (NCBI): domain Eukaryota; kingdom Metazoa; phylum Chordata; class Lepidosauria; order Squamata; family Gekkonidae; genus Lepidodactylus; species Lepidodactylus listeri. Next base: position 7,707,704 of record JARCFY010000010.1, read on the forward strand.
CATTTCGACATCCAAACAACTCTGAAAATAAAGTACCAATAAAATAATTCAGGAAGTCCATGGAAACACACAAACCCACATATCAGTTGCACAGACTTCAAAGAAAGTGCAAAAACAGTTACCCGGTTTGCTAAAACACACAGTCTCCCTACCCTTCACACTCCTAATTCTCTCCGGCATTCTGAGATGCTTTTCCGTCAGGAGCAGTTAAGGAACCGTCCAACGGTGTTAGCTAATAAGGGCAAACAGTTTCCAATGCACCCATGGAGTGCATACAAATTGTACTGACACGGCTGCCTTTGGAGAGTTGGGTTAAAAATAAATTAAAAGCTGGGAGGAGGGAAATTCTTCTTGTTTCAAACAGAGTTTGATATTGGCATTGAGATCATCCTCTTTCTTGCAGGGGAAAAACATCTCATCAGTCTTTTTAACCAGTTCATTGACACATTGGAGGACCTGTGGGTGTTGCCCCTTTGCTTCTTCACCAAATCGTCCCTTCCACAAAGCGAATACCCAATCCTGACTTTCGCCCACATCTCTGGAGCAGAAGATTCTTCAGAACCCAAAGAAGGAGGAGGAGGAGGAGGAGATTGGATTTATACCCCGCCAAATGTACACCAAACCAAGATGGAGTAGAGCCAACAATACGGTTCCTAGCAGCGAAGAACAAGTCTGAACTTGTTACAATTTGGAGGAGGTAGCTTTAGGACATCTGTCAAACTAATAGTTTTTTCCCCCATCCAAAACAAAGAGATCGTTCTCTCTCTATTGGGGCCCTGAATGCAAGATTCCACGACTTGGTTCCTCCCTTCCTGGTCAAATCACCCTAATCAATAGGCCATTGACACCGCTGGGTAGCCTTTCCTCTCCAGCAATCAGGGATCATTGGAGTATCATGAACTTTTCACATTCCTAGCCACATTCCAACAGAAACCTTAACAGTTCCTGTTTGCGCCAGGAAAGCCATTCATCCGCACAGATGCAAAATATGACAACGTCTTTGACTTCTCCTGGGAACGCTACTCGGCGCTTCCCCTGCACATTGCTCTGGTCCCAGTTAACCCCTTCAGCGGCATTGTTACAACAGGGCAGGTGCATTGTCCATTGCTGTGTGTCTGTCCTGGGCACCTACGGACAGGTCACCCCCAAGTTTGTTTGGGTTCCTTTCCATCTTCACAGCCTCTTCTCCATGGACTTCTGCACATCTGGAATGACAATTATAACCCCCAACATAGGGTTGCCAAGTCCTAAAATCTTACCGGCGGGGGGAATCCTCCTGGCGCCAGGAGCTTCCCCGGCGCGCGTGCTTGCGTGCGCGCCATGACGATGTCACTGGAAGTGACATCATCACGTTGGGGGCGTTGCCAGGGTTGCCTCTCCCCCAGCCATGGCGACGCGGCTCCCCTGGGCTCACTACTAGGAAGCAGCGGCTGCCTCCAAGGCAGGCTGCCTCCTGCTGCTCCGAATGCAGCAAGCGCCAGAGACAGGAAACTCATCCCGAGGATGGAGGCGCGCCGAGAGACAAAGAGAGAGGCGAGCGCGCAATCTCCCAACCCTCGGCAACTCCCAGAGACCTTTGTTGGTTGCTCGGCGTCGGGAGAAGCCCTCCGAAGAAGGCGGCCAGCAGCCGGCAAGGCGATCTGATCCCGGCTCGGTGTCGCCGAGGAAGAGATCCCTCCCCTGCCTGGATTGTTACAGGATGACTCAGCGCGTGAACAAAGAAAATCAAGCGTATATGACACACTCGACTAAACGTGCAGTCGCTCCACCACGGTCCTAAACACACTTTTAATCTGATTCTAGTGCATTTCCTTTTCCTCCAAGGTTGTCCCTTCACCATCCTCAGAACGACACCGTGAGATGGACCAGCATCTGTCGTCCCAGCAACGTCCCCAACGTGATGACGTCACTTCCGAGTGATGTCATTACGATGGGGACGTCGTCCTGACAGGACGACTTCGAGGGTGGGGTTCCCCCCACTGGCCGAATGCTGGCCGGCGGATTGGGAACCTCTGTAGCGGGGGATCCCCCTACCCCAACAGCCTCCTATTATTTCCGCTCACCTCTGTATTTCCACTACTTTTGTGTATGTTTTCTAGTGTCTTTTATTTCTGTACGTGTGCATTTGATTGGGATTTCTTCTTTGAATAAAAACAACCCTTTTGGTTAAGCCACTACCTGGTTCATTTCTGAGAGTTTCTCTAAGGGAAAGAGCCCAGTGAAACATTGGTGGATAATCTCACTAGTTACTTTCCTCTCGCAAGCTTTCCTGTCTCCTTGCTAATTCCCCTAATAAACAGGAGACAGCCTTTTTGGAAAGATATAGCATTTGAGGTAACACCCTAACCCGGCTCCTTACATTCTGAACTTTGTAAAGTTACTGCAGAGTCTGGAGGAAACAGGATGTACAACATAGAGGTATTTTTTGATACTTTTTCTTGTACTTAGGAGACAGTCCTATTTATAGGCAAAGAGGATAAGAACACTTCTGCTTTGTACAAAGCACCTAGCCGGCCTAAAGTGTTTTCCACCCACTTGCAGCAGAAGAAAAAGGGAGAAATGCTGTTCACTTCATCTTATCTACATTAGAATGCAGAGGAGAAAAAGTGTAGAAATGGAAAAACCAGGAACTTTTAGACCCACGTGGTAAGGTCTTCACATAGGGGCATTTACCATTCAACAGGAAATATGGGGCAAGCATGTCAGAGTTGGGTCTGGGAGAGCTGAATACAAATTGGACAAGCATATGGAGCAGAGGCCCATCTCTGGCTACTAGTCACAAGGTATAGAGGGAACACTCTGTCTTGGGCAGGGATGCTATGTATTCTTGGTGGTTTGTGGGGGGAGGGCTTCTGGAGTTCTGGCCCCACTGGTGGACCTCCTGATGGCACCTGGGTTTGGGCCACTGTGTGACACAGAGTGTTGGACTGGTTGAGCCATTTGCTTGATCCAACATGGCTCCTCTTATGTTCTTATCTTCAAATCCCCGCTCAGCCATAGGTTCACTGGGAGGGGGCATGGCATAGTGGCAGAGCATCTGCTTCACATACAAAAGGTCCCTGGTTCCATCCCTGACATCTCCGGTTAAAAAAGGATGAGGCAGTAGGTGATAAGAAAGACATCCACCTGAAGCTCTGGAGACCCACTGCCAGTCTGAGTCGACAACACTGACTTTGATGGGACCGATGGTCCGATTCGGTATTGAGGCAGCTTCATGTGTGATCAATCCCTATGGGAGACCTTGGGCCAGACTTCCTGGAACCCATTTCACCGGTTTGTTGTGAGAACAAAATGGAGGCTGAAAATCATGAACGCCGGTCCGTCCTCCTTGAAGAAAGGGTGGGACAAAATCGTAGAGCTAGGTATAGAAATGTATAGCCTTCCCTGGAAGAGGTACCAATTGAGAAACAGCTCTGCTCATAGTTTCTGGTAGGGTTGCCAGGTCTGGGTTGGAAAATACCTGGGGACTTTGGGGCTGGATCCGGGAGAGGGCGGGGTTTGGGGAGGGGAGGAGCCTCAGCGTGACACAATGCCATAGAGTCCACCCTTCAAAGGAGCCATTTTCTCCAGGGGAGCTGATCTCTGACAACTGGAGATCAGTTGTAAAAATGAGAGATCTCCAGACCACCTGGAGGCTGGCAAACCTAATCCCGGAGCGTCTGACGATGAGAGCTTTTACTCTTGAGAGCTTACCCCTGATTCCAGCGGCTACTGGAATCAAAGCTAACAGTTTTGCTCCTATGGATGCTGTCTGCACTTGAAGACTGTGGTTACGCAGTACAGTCTCTTGTATTCTAATAGCCACCGGTGGCCCCCATCTGTGGATATCTAAATCCATGGATCGGGGCTACACGGAGGCTAAAAGAGATTTTTCTGCACACTTGGGGTCAGTTTTGAAAATTATTGTGCTTTCCGCGTGAGTAACTATCCTCTTTCTCTCCCATTCTTTGAATTATAAATTGAGCATTCATGTGCACTAATATATAGAATAAATTGACAGCTCCTGTACTTGAGGAGACAGTCCATAGCGGTGGAACCTGTTCAGAAGCCAATTAGAATATACCAGAGCCAGTGGGATCGATAGTTTAATGAGCTTCAGGGGTAAGTTTATAACAGACCCGGGTCTCCCTCTTCAAATTTAGAAAAATACATGTTTGTTTGTAAAAAGACATGACTCTGTGTGCAGCACCTGACAGAGTGCGACCTGACAAAGCTGAGGGAAACAAGTACCAACCAGGGTCCATTGTTGTGGGACTATATATTAATGTGCTGCCTTAATCTGCTGTTTTAATGTGAATAAAAGATTGTCCTCAAACTTGATAATTTTTGCAAGTCTTGAATAAACAACTCCTTTTTTTAGAAGAAGAAAAGGAGGGGGAGGAGGAGATTGGATTTATACCCCACCCTTCACTACCCAAGGGAGTCTCAGAGCGGCTTACAATCTCCTTTCCCTTCCCCTCCCCACAACAGACACCCTGTGAGGTAGGTGGGGCTGAGAGAGCTCTGACAGAAACTGCTCTTTCAAGGACAGCTGTGACAGGACTATTTCTTGTCTTATGCCAGTAAAGGTCTGTGTATGCATGTGACTATTTCTTGCCCAAGGTCATCCAGCAGGTGCAAATGGAGGAGTGGGGAATCAAACCCGGTTCTCCCAGATTAGAGTCCGCCCACTTAACCACTACACCAAACCAAACTACACCAAAGAATAATGGTGAGAGTAATTTTTACTCCTGAGTAAAATATATATAGTGTAACAGTCTATGAACTGTTTTCTTGGCTACAATTTTCTCCAGGGGAGGTGATCTCTGTCAGCTGGAGTTCAGTTGTAAGAGTGGGAGATCTCCAGGCCCCACCTGGAGGCTGGGAACCCTAGTTCCAGAGTGTCTGACAATGAGAGCTTACCCCTGAAACCCTTGCTGGTCTCTAAGCCGCTACTGGACTCCAGTCTAACAGCTCTGCCCCTATGGCACTGCTGTCTGCACGTGAAAGCTGTGGTTGGGAATGTAGACCCCAGTGGCTATTAGAATATCTGAATCTGTGGATTGGGGATACACAGAGGCTAAAAGAGATTTTTCTGCACTGTTTGCTACAGCTTTCTTTAAAAAAAAACCCCACACAAAATATTAATAACCCTCCGGGATCACTACCCCTGCATAGAACTTCAGGCAGCTGAGCAACCAAGCTGCAGTCTAATAATGGCTTCCCGGATGCCTTTTGACTTTCTCTCTTTCTCTTCCGCACACCTGCGCACATTACATTTTAAAACAGCATGCGCCAGCAGTGTGCTGCCTGATCCTCTCTGCAGGAGCAGAGGCCGCCTAGCATGCTGCATGCTCCAACCGCCTGCCGCAGGCGGCTCCGTAAACAGAGCGCCGAATCCCTTCCCTGGATCGTGCACAGTTTCTTGAGAGCCAGTTTGGTGTAGTGGTTAAGTGCGTGGACTCTAATTTGGGAGATCCGGGTTTGATTTCCCACTCCTCCACTTGCACCTGCTGGATGACCTTGGGCAAGTCATAGCTTTGTACCAGCTGTTCTCTCAAGGACAGTTCTCTCAGAGCTCTCTCAGCCCCACCTGCCTCACAGGGTGCCTGTTGTGGGGAGGGGAAGGGAAAGGAGTTTGTAAGCCGCTCTGAGACTCCAAGTGAGTGAAGGACGGGATATAAATCCAATCTCTTCTTCTTCTTCTTCTTCTTCTCTAAGTAACTACAGCTGTTTCTGCCCCAAGTTGTCCACACATGCCAGCAAAGAGCCAAGTTTGCGGGGGACAGGCTGATAACAACTTCCCTCCAGGCGGGGAAGACGGAAGACGGTTGCGAGATCTTTGGTCGCGGCAAACCCTGATGGTAAGAATTCAGTTGAAGGGAAATGAGGCCTGTGTTGCACAGCATGGTTTGATCCCGGGGGTAAGAAGACAGTTATGCCTTAAACCAGAAGGCTCTAAGCTTCTTCGACATCATTCCGAGTCTAAAGCAATTCATGTTGAGGGGAAGAAACAAATTGCCAGTCGGTTGATTGCCTGTGGAAAAGCGGAATTTCCATCAGCTGTGGTGCAGTGGTTAAGAGGGGTGGACTCTCATCTGGAGAGCGGGGTTCGATTCCCCACTCCTCCACATGAAGCCAGCTGGGTGACCTTGGGTCAGCCACAAGTTCTCTCAGAGCTGTTCTCTCAAGAAGAAGAAGAAGAGATTGGATTTATACCCCACCCTTCACTACCCAAAGGATTCTCAGAGCGGCTTACGATCTCCTTTCCCTTCCCATCCCCACAACAGACACCCTGTGAGGTAGGTGGGGCTGAGAGAGCTCTGACAGAAACTGCTGTTTTCCAAGAACAGCTCTGACAGAACTATGGCTTGTCCAAGGTCATCCAGCAACTGCAAGTGGAGGAGTGGGGAATCAAACCTGGTTCTCCCAGGTTAGAGTCTGTGCACTTAACCACAACACCAAACTCAAGAGCTGTTCTCCCGGAGCTCTCTCAGCCCAACCTACCTCATAGGTCGTCTGTTGTGGGGGGAGGAAGGGAAGGTGATTGTAAGCTGCTCTGAGACTTCTTTGGGTAGTGAAGTGTGGGGTACAAAACCAGCTCCTCCTCTTCTTCTTATGTTAGGTGGCTTTTGGCTTGCCAATCTTGGGTGAAAATCAGCTTCAGATAATGAACGGAGGCAACAGTATACTCTGGTTGTGGTCACACACGTGAAATAAAGCGGAGGGGGGGGGGAGAAAGGCTAGTTTCTCCAGCGGAAGTTGACCTACAGTTGCGTGATCACACAGTCTTTTGAAGCTGCAGGCACAGCCCGCCACTGTGTGATCAGACGCAAGCGCAGGTGAGTCGGAATGGTGGTGCCATTCGTTCTTAATGCACTTAAACGAGGGGTTGATGATTCGCACCTCAGCCCTGAGGGCTCCCTATGGAGTGTGCAATGATGTGCATACTGAGAAGGGGTGGTGGAAACAATGGCACAGTCGGGATGGCCTGATCAGACCATCCTGATACCATGAGAGCGCACTGGAGTGATCAGACAGGGGGAAATCCACCCGTGGCCCATAACAACCTGTTTGCTACTGGACTTTCCTTGGTGCCTGTTTACTCCGCTTCTGCAGTGGAGCAACATGGGTTGCTGTCAGCTGCAGGACGCTTCTCAGATGTTCCGGTCTGATCGCGTACTTTAAATCCACCCAGTATTCGTGCCTATGTCAAGGCTAATTATGCATACGACCGCAGCCTCTATAACATTATATATTACTGAAGTCCCTCCTAAAAATGATTTTTAATGAACTGTATCTAGGGCTGCCAGGGTTGCCAACCTCCAGGTGGGGCCTGGAGTTCCCCCAGAATTATAACTGATCTCCAGACAACAGAGATAAGTTCCCCTGGAGAAAACAGCAGCTCTGGAGGGTGGACTTTATAGCATTATGCCCTGCTGAAGTCCCTTCCCAAACCCTACCCTTCCCAAGCTCCACCTCTAGCACCCCCAGGAATTTCCCAACCTGGAAATGGCAACCGGAGCTCCCAGCCTCCAGGTGGGCCTGGAGACCTCCCAGGATAACAACTGATCTCCAAATTATAATGACCAGCTCCCCTGGAGAAGAACATAAGAGAAGGCATGTTGGATCAGGCCAATGGCCCATCCAGTCCAACACAGTGGCCAAAACCCAGGGGCCACCAGGTGGTCCACCAGCGGGGCCAGAACTCCAGAAACCCTCCCACTGTTGCCCCCCCCCAAGCACCAAGAATCACTCCCCCAGACATAAGAACCCAAGAACCATCAGGAGGTCCACCAGTGGGGCCAGAACTCCAGAAACCCTCCCACTGTTGCCCCCCCAAGCTCCAAGTATACAGAGCATCACTGCCTCCAGACACAGTGTTCTATCTATACCTTGTGGCAAATAGCCACTGATGGGCCTCTGCTCCATTAACCCAAAAATCTTTGGAGAGTGGATTGTATGGTATCACATTCCGGCAGAGCTCCTTCCCAAACCTTGTCCTCCCCAGCCTCATTCATTGACCCCCCCCCCCCCCGGAAGGCTTGCATGGCCCCTTCCAGCTCTGTGGTTCTATCTCTATTCCCCCCGGCCCCTGCCTCCATTATGCTGCTATTCTGTACAGAATCCTTTCCCGCACTCCATGAATCGCATCCTGCATCCGCTGGGAGAGTAAGTAGTGTTCTATTATGCCGCTAAAATCAGGGCTGACCCAGTATGGATTGCTCAGCCTGATGGTCCTGGGATAATGAAAAGTGATGCGTATTTCAGATTAAATTATTTTACTGGAATGGGTTGATTTAATGTCGGGTTAGCGTCGATTGTTTTAAATTAGTGTGTAATAGTTGGCGGCGGTTTGTAGTTTGTAACAGATGTAGTTTGTAACAGATGGAGATGAATAAGAAATGCAGGTATGAAGAAACTGGGGTGTACACATTTGTCTTTGCTTCCTTGGAGTAGAAAGGCAGGGTAAGAATAGAAAACAGATAAATAAGATTGTTCAATTTATTTATACCCCCCCCCCCAAAAGCCAAAACGTTTTAAATGCATCCAGAACTCAGGAAACAGGAAGAAACGGAAGTACAGTAACTCCAGTGATGTTGTGGATGTAATGTGTAGTGGTGATATCCATCGACCCAGTGAGTTCCACTAACAACGTAACAGTGTGGTTAGAGTTCTGGACTAGGACTGAGATCTGGATTCAAAGCTGCACTTGCCATGAAGAGATCTGGGTTCAAACTTCCACTTCTGGGTTCAAACTTTCACTTGCCATGAAGAGATCTGGGTTCAGTCCTTTCCTTGCCATGAAGAGATCTGGGTTCAGTCCTTTACCTGCCATGAACAGATTTGGTTCAAACCATCACCTGCCATGAACAGATCTGGATTCAAATTTTCACTTGCCATGAAGAGATTTGTGTTCAGTCCTTCACTTGCCATGAAGAGATTTGGGTTCAATCCTTTACTTGCCATGAAGAGACTTGGGTTCAGTCCTTCACCTGCCATAAACAGATCTGGGTTCAAACCTTTATTTGCCATGAAGAGATCTGAGTTCAAACTTCCACTTGCTATGAACAGATCAGGGTTCAATCCGCCACTTGCTATGAATAGATCTGGTTTCAAACCTCCACTGCCGTGAATAGATCCGGGTTCAAACCTTCACTTGCCATGAACAGATCTGGATTCAAATTTTCACTTGCCATGAAGAGATTTGGGTTCAGTCCTTCACTTGCCATGAAGAGATTTGGGTTCAGTCCTTCACTTGCCATGAAGAGATTTGGGTTCAGTCCTTTACTTGCCATGAAGAGACTTGGGTTCAGTCCTTCACCTGCCATAAACAGATCTGGGTTCAAATCTTTATTTGCCATGAAGAGATCTGAGTTCAAACTTCCACTTGCTATGAACAGATCTGGGTTCAATCCGCCACTTGCTATGAATAGATCTGGTTTCAAACCTCCACTGCCGTGAATAGATCCGGGTTCAAACCTTCACTTGCCATGAACAGATCTGGGTTTAAACCTCCACATGTCGTGAACAGATCTAGCATATCTTGGGCCAATCATCCTCTACCTTTCAAGGTTGCAATGAGAATGAAATGGAGAAGGGGACAGATGACATACGCCACCCTGAGCTCCCTGAAGGAAGGGCAGGGTAAAAATGCACCAAAGAACGAAAGAAATAGGCACTGAACAATAGACACAAGTGGTGATTATGTATGCAACAGTTAATCTGGCTTTCATCTCCTTCCTTGGTAGGAGGAATTAGGTTCTCCTTGGTTCAAATAGAGCAATGTCCAAAAATACCCCTTCCAGAACAAACTTGAAAAGATCCTATTGTTGCTCTTTACCTTACTCAGTTACACTTTTGTTTATCTGCACCCCATGGGAGAGAGGCTGGAACCTCTGGCCTTTCTCTTGACATATTACGTATAACACTTAAGAACATCAGATGAGCCCTGCTGGATCTGACCAGTGGTCCATCTAGTCCAGTATCCTGCCTCCCACAGTGGCCAACCCCTTCCTTTGGGGGTCCAGTGACAGGGCATAGAGGCTGAGGCCTTACCCTCCCTCCTGGCATTGTTATTTAGAGATTTACTGCCTCTGAACATGGAGGCCGCGGCCACACGAGTGAGATAATCTGGAGGGGAAGCAAGGCTATTTTGCCCCGGAGCAATTTGCCCCGCCCCACAGTTGCATGATCACACAGGTCGGGGGACCTGCCGGCACAACTTGCCTCTGAGTGATCAGATGCAACTGTGGGCGAGTTAATTTTTTTGTGTGTGGTTGGTTTCTGATTTGCTTAAACGGGGGGGTGGAAGAATCGCTCCTCCACCCTAAGGCCTTTCGATGATGTGCACACTGAGAAGGGGGGAAATAACCAACAGCGTGGCCTGATCAGACTATCCCTTACACCACAAGTTTGCACTGGCGTGATCACACAGGGAAAGTCCGGCTGTGGCCCGCAGCAAAACATTTGATACTGGAGTTTAACTAGTGATTTTTTTACTCCACTTTCCTGGTGGAGCAAAACAGTTACGGTTTGACGACGGTTGCGGGACGCTTCCCAGATGTGGTGGTGTGATCGCGCTGCTTTGCACTGCAGGCAAATCGTCCCTCTTCCGTGGCTAATGGGTGCATATGATCGTGCCCGGAGGTTCCCTTTAGTCACCACAGCAAGTTGCCACTGATAGACCTCTCCTCCAAGAATCTGTCTAATCCCCTTTGAAAGCTGTTCCTGTGGCCATCATGACATCCTCTGGCTGCAAATTCCACATTTGAATCACTTTCGGTGTGTAAAGTAGTGTTTCCTTTTGTCCGTCCTGAATCTACTGCCCATCAGCTTCAATAGATGTCCTTGAACCCCTTACACAGAGAATCCCATCTGAAAGATTTACAATGGGATTCACACCAAACCTCTCTCTAGCCCAACTCCTCCCCCTTCCCATCCTTCCCTTGTGATACTTTTTCCCTATAAAAATGAGGAAAATTATTTTCTTCCACTGCACCTGAGGAGGTGTGCTCTGACTCATGAAAGCTCACCCTGGACTACACACTGTTCCTCTTTTAAGGCCCCGCTGGACTTCTGTTTCATTTTGGAAATGATACATCTCCACACTGATTACAATAATGGCCCTATCAAGAAGGTCCTTTCTGCTTGCCCCCTTGAAACGCGGCCTCCGCCGCCCGCCTCAGAGAAGCAGGCAATATTATCTGTGGTAAGTGTTGGAAGCAGAGAAGTGTTTTAAATAACTGAAACTGAAGTGGGGTGATGGTGTGCGCACGGCCCTCTGTCTCAGGAAAGAAACATCATTTTGTCAAGGCTCCGTTGGGGCCGGGGCGCGCCGGAACGCCACTCCGGGAGAGGGGAAGCCGGGGGGCGGGCACATGATAAAGCCCCGCCCCCCAGCTCGCTTTCCCAGCCCGCGCTTCTGCGCGGAGCCGGAATAAAGCCTCCTCCCCCGCTCATCCTTGCCGGGCCGGCGGCAAGCGCCGCCGGCCTGGGGAGAAGGCCCTTCCTTCCCACCCCCCCAGCTCACCATTCCCTCCCCCCCAGCAGACCCTTCCCAGGTGCACAGCAAGCGCCGCTGGCCCGGGAGAAGTCCCTGCCCCCCCCCCCGCTCAGATCCTCTTTCCTGGGCCTGGCGGTGAGTGCCGCCAGCCCGGGAGAAGTCCCTGCCCCCCCCCCCCCGCTCAGATCCTCTTTCCCGGGCCTGGCGGTGAGTGCCGCCAGCCCGGGAGAAGTCCCTGCCCCCCCCCGCTCAGATCCTCTTCCCCGGGCCTGGCGGCGAGCGCCGCCAGCCCGGGAGAAGTCCCTGCCCCCCCCCGCTCAGATCCTCTTCCCCGGGCCTGGCGGCGAGCGCCGCCAGCCCGGGAGAAGTCCCTGCCCCCCCCACTCAGATCCTCTTTCCCGGGCCTGGTGGCGAGCGCCGCCAGCCCGGGAGAAGTCCCTGCCCCCCCCACTCAGATCCTCTTTCCCGGGCCTGGTGGCGAGCACCGCCAGCCCGGGAGAAATCCCTCCCCCCCCGCTCAGATCCTCTTTTGGCGGCGAGCACCGCCAGCCCGGGAGAAGTCCCTGCCCCCCCCCCACTCAGATCCTCTTTCCCGGGCCTGGCAGCAAGTGCCGCCAGCCCGGGAGAAGTCCCTCGCCCCCCCCCCCGGGAGAAGTCCCTCGCCCCCCTTACTGCCAACATTTGTCCCTTCTCCAACTTCAGAGCTCTAGACATCCAGAGAGCCCTTACCTTCCTGTTCCTTCCTTTCCCCCTGCCTTCCCCTCTCCCTTCCTTCCTTTCTTTTCTCTCTCCCCCCCACCTACCTACCTTCCTGTTCCTTCCTTCCTTCTCTCTCTCTCTCTTCCCACACCTACCTACCTACCTTCCTGTTCCTTCCTTTCCCCCTTCCTTCCCCTCTCCTTTCCTTCCTTCCTTCCTTCCTTCCTTCCTTCCTTCCTTCCTTCCTTCCTTCCTTCTCTCTCTCCCCCCACCTACCTACCTACCTTACTGTTCCTTTCTTTCTTTCTTCCTTCCTTCTTTCCCCCCTTCCTCCCTCCTTCCTTCCTTCCTTCCTTCCTTCCTTCCTTTCTTCTCTCTCTCTCTCCCACCTACCTACCTACCTTCCTGTTCCTTTCCTTCCTTCCCTCTCCCTCCCTCCCTTCTTGCCTTCTGACACACTGCCGATGACATCATCACTTCCGGTGATGTCAGGGGGGGTGGTATATGCAAATAAGTTATGCTAATGAGCTCCTGCACCTCTTTTTTTACGAAAGGACCCCTGAGTGGGGTGATCGTGTGCGCACGGCCCTCTGTCTCAGGAAAGAAACATCATTTTTTCCGTCAGATTTGTGACATATCTCACGCAGGGCACCTGAGAAAGGAGACAGAACAGTCATCTTGTCTCTTGTGCCGGCACTTCTGAAGGTTTTCTTGAGGCGCAGGTTTCTCAGATATATTTTCTGACAGTGAACAGAATTGCTTGAAGTGTCTAGGGTTTTTTTTATTTTTTTTGGTGTGTTTTTTTTATACTTGGGAAACTTTTGTATCAATAGATAACTTGGAGAAATTCACTTTTTAAAAAAAACCCTCACCCAATATTACTCTGAGAGACAAACTGAAAGGGTTTGTCAGGCCTCGTCACACGGCCAGGGGCTGTGCTCGTCGGAGGGGTGAGATTTGGACAATCCAGGCAACCAGCGGGAAGGTTGGGGGCAGGGATATGGGGGCGTCGTCGCAAGCAAGATGCTGTCACTTCTGAGGAAAACCTGGAAGTGACGGCAGTAGCTCTAGGAATCGCTGGAAACTCTACGGTAAAACCATAGAGTTCCCAGAGTTTCCTAGAGCTACCCTATCAGATTTTCCCTGGAAGTGATTTCAACACAGTCATGTTTCTGGGGATTTTTAAAAATTTCCTCCCCGCCGTCACAGCAGCGGACAACAGGAGTCTGGAGCAAAGATTCCCTGCCCCAACCAGGGGCTTTTGACATCATTAAAGGCAACAATCCAGACTTAAAGGCAACAATCCAACAATCCAACAATCCAACAATTTTGACATCATTAAAGGCAACAATCCAACATTAAAGGCAACAATCCAAATACAGTCTGACAATTACGGACGACAGCCCATGAGGTTCTAGAACCCACCGGGGCTTTGCTGCCTTCTCCCAACTGAAAAAACCCAAAGAGTGATAAACACATGGAATACACTGCCACAGGAGGCTGCTGCAGATGGGGGTGGCATTCCTCATCCAAAAGGGATGAATCAATCTGAGACGAAGTACCTAGAAAGGCTAGACTAGTCAGATGCATTAGGATTTCTTATTTTGCTGGTTTACCTACTGTTACGGTGCTCATTTTTCCTACACGTTCTTGAACTGCAGAACTGATTTCACACTAGCGTTTTCCCCGCGCTTGCCCTGGATCTTCTGGTCAATTTCACACCAGTAGACCTGTGCTCACTTTTTGCCCCGGAGAATCACCCGTTTTCCCCCAGGTCAAAAAGATCCTGTTTTTAGAGGATTTTCCTGTTTGCTCCAGGGAGAAGCCGAAATGGGAACACTCCATTTCCATGCTTACTCGCCCGCTTTCCATCTGGCCCACCCCCATGGTGGGAGTGTCTTCCTTTAAAAAAAAACAACCCTTATTACATTACATCAAAACAGTGAGGCAGAGTACGAGGACCAGAGACTCCGCTTAGGCCAGCTGGCGCACCACTGGAGAGAGGGAGGCCGGGCAGCCAGGCTCAGAGCCCGCCACGCTTTTCCTGAAATCCGGTGGCAGCTACTGTGGGAGGGCGGCAAGGCTGCGCTGGCGTGTCCAAGAGACGCTCCCTCTGTCCCGCGGCATCGGCATTTAAGGGACACAGAGAGAGGTGGCAGGCATGCACACGTGCGCTGGGAGAGAGGCACCAGCTGCCACGTTGCCCCTTCCCGTTGCTGTGAGACTGTCCCAATAGATATAGTCCACAACAGGTCTCCTTAAGCAGAAAGTCCTTTATTTGTAGAAAAGATCAAACACTTTTCCTGTTAGTAATGCCCAAGCATAGAACTGGCCAAACACTTTTCCTGTTAGTAATGCCCAAGCATAGAAATGCAACTACAATTATACTTGATATGAAATATGGCCGCTCTACCTTCTACCAATCAATAGTGAGAATTATTGGCGCCCAAATATACCGGCCCACTGTTCCCAGGAAAAGCGCGGCAAAATAGGTTCTCAGCGAACAACACTGTTGAGGGTTTTTGGGGAAAAGATTCCCAAGGAAAACTGAGCAAAGTTTTCTAATCAAGGAAGTACACCACACACCCGGTGGTTCTTGTAACACATAACAGGAGGCTTTTCTGTTCAAGGCCCTTAGCCAGGGAAGAGCCAGCTAAAGATAAGAGGGGAGGAAAAGCAAAAGATTAATGAGCATGCGCAGAAGCGAAGCAGGCAGGTGAGGCTCGCATTCCAAAGGTGGGAGTCCGGTCCTCGATGCTATCTCCCGGGCAGGACCTAGATGATCCGAAAAATGGCTTGGGATGAAATGCAGTATTAATAGGACATCGGACCAGACCGAAACAGCAGGCGCTGACCCATGTAATACATTCAGCAACCTCATTGATCATGACAGGACTGTTAATCATGCCTATGTGTCAGGATCATAAGATCCTAACAGGGTTTTCACTGGGCTTTCTGTTATTTCCTATCGCTCAGTAAGAAATGTAATCATGACTGTCTGTATGCCTCCTTCTTTGCCTGTCACTGCTATGAGATATATTGCTTTTGGAAGGTCTGGTCAATGTAACCATTTCATCTGGGAGAATGGCGACCCCGCATACTTGCGCGTCACCAGAGAACAAATGGCCTTTACTCCCTTTCATTCCCTCCCACCATTTCCTGGGACACAGGACCGTCTTATCTTGTTGTGAAGACCCTGAAAGGATATTATGGCCGCCAGAGCCCTTTGTTATGTATGGGTTTCACACAGCTGGGTCGCCCAGTTCAAGAAGGGAATTTTTATAACTTTCGCACCTCACCTTTCCTGTGGGAAGTAAAACGGCTAAGGTTCTTTTGCCCGCGTTTTTCTCTTTCACGTGATTGGTTGAATGTCGGGGCTCAAACTGAACTGGAGGGTATATTAACTCTGGCTGTATGTTATGTGGCATCTCTAACAAACATTCGAGAACCTGTCACGCAGTATTAGAAATAAAGAACTCTGTTTTATTAAACAAAGGTCTGATCTTTTGCTGTCAGCACAGAAGCCTCACACGATGGCGGTGCTAACTGACAGCCCCTTCCCTTTGCCGGGGAGAGCGCAGCAGGGCCAGCGCCAGTCTTTCCAGGCTTCACGTCCCCCCCCCCGGGCACGGGCCTGCCAAGGCCGGGTCTCCCGACCCACAGAGAAGGGCGAGTGGGGAGAGTTCCAGGCCGCCGGCCCTCGAAGGAAGGGAGCTCGGGGTGTTTTCCTGGCGCTGGAGGCTGGGGAGGCTTTGCCACCGGGGGGCCTCTCTCGCTCCACCTGCCAAGCCCAACCTCATCGATTTTGCCACTGAACTCCCGTCAAGGACCGGGGAAGCCCGCCTGGCCCTCGCCGCTGTTGAGCGCTCGGTCCAGCCAGGCAGAGCAGCACCAGGGGCCGTGGCTCCAAAGGGATTACGTTATATCGAAATAGTGAGGCAGCGAAAAAAGGCCTCACCATTGCTTTCTGTATATAATACACACGTTCCCTTGACATTTATTATGTATTTATTTTTGGGGTGGGGGGAACTTTTTCTGGTGAAAAGCATTTTTAATTTTTAGAACCTAATATTTTTAAAAAAGGTTCTGGGGAAGCAGGCCTTTTTTTGTAGAAAAAGCCCAGCGGGAACTCGTGAGCATCATAGGCCACACCCAACAGCAGGAACTCATTAGCATATTAGGCCACACCCCTGACAGCACAGCTTATTAGCATATTAGGCCACACCCCTATGTGACCAGACGAGGGGTCGTCCAGCCACACTCACCTTTTGCTTCATATTCTGTTTACCTTGTTTGTGGTCAAAACCCAGGGCTTTTTTCGTAGCAGGAATTAATTTGCATGTTAGGCCACATACCCCTATTGTAGCCAATCCTAATGAGTTTCTGCTGTTGGGTGTGGCCTATTATGCTAATGAGTTCCTGCTGGGTGTGGCCAACTCAGGAGCCAGCCGGAACTCCGTTCCTGTGCGTTCCTGCCCCAAAATAGCCCTGTGGGGAAGTATCCAAAAGAAACTGAAATGCACCCTCCTCTCCAGCTCACTTCAGTCCTTCGGAGCCGGTCTCCTAAGGAGGCGTGCTTCCCGGCACCTGCCCCGACTTGTGACCGCAATCCCTGCCCGGTGTTCTGGTTTTGGCTCCGGGAAGGAACCTGCTCTGCTCCGCAGCCTGGGCATCCTGCAGATGGGGGGGCTGCTGACCCCGGGCCACGGAGTCCCTCAGAGGTGCTGATGGTTGGAGGAGTGTTGGGGGGATGGTTGGGGGAGTGTGACCGCGGCCCCCCCGAGCTTGCCTAGGTGAAGGAGAAAAGGACTCAGCAAGGCTTCACCGGGATGCCTGGGACTGCTGAAGGAAATCGCTGCCTCCCCCACCCACTCCAGCCACTGAAAGAACCCACTGATCCACCTGGAATGACTTCTCCCCCTCAGCGGCTGGGGGAGGTGAGCCTGGATTTTCAACAGGGCACCCCCCTTGCTCCCTCCTCGGATGGTTGCGAGGGGAACTGGCATGGCCCGGTTCCCGGTGGTCCAGCTGGATGTACGGGGCAATGCTGGCTTGCTTTTGCTCTCAGCGGGGGGGCTTCCTCGGGTGCCGGTGGTGCGCGACTCGAGGGCTTCAGCGGCAGACCTCCTCGCTGCAGCCCACTTGCAGGGCTTTGGGGGTGGGCAGAGTGTTTGTCCCCCACCACCCACCCGCCCGCCGATTAAGCACACCAGGAACCCTGGTGGCCTTCATGTGCAACAGAGCAGGAAAACTTTTATTCAAAACTTTCTCAGGAAGTGTCGTGAGCTATGACAGAGACCCCAGATCTAGCCAGTTGGCAAAGGGGCTGTTGGGTGGGTTTTGCAAATTTTAGCACGCAGTGGAAGGGAGGGGTTCCCTTTCACTGCCTCGCTATTTCGATATAACGAGATGACGGGGGGGGGTTAAAAAAAGGAAGAAACTCCCACCGTGGGGCGGGCCAGATGGAAGGCGGGCGAGTGGGCATATGGGGCGTCACGGCTGTAAAGGCTGTAAAGGCTTTATCCACCATTTTGTGCCTGAGATCCCGCTGGCAATGCAGCCGACATTTTGATGATAGAGCGAAATAACGTAATCACTCATGCATTTTTTTAAAGGGTAAAAACCCTAGGAGGGAAAGAGGGAGGGGCTAGGAGGGGAATGGGAGGGGTCCTCACACCTCATTTGGTCACATATCAGGGAAACCTACTGGAAAAGGAGTATCTAAAGGGGCTGGGTTGGTGCTCAGGGACCGCTCGAGAAAACCCATACCAGAGTGGTGGCAGCAATTAGAGAACCTTCCTAGCTGCTGCCTGCAACACACGCAATGAAGATTCCCGCACTGTGGTGGCAGCGGCAATCGACGTTTTTTTAAAAACAATCTGCACAGTCAATCACATCTCCAACGGCCAATCAGAAGCCTTGCTGGGCAAAAGCCCCACCCACTTTCTTAAAACACTTGGAGGGTGCCTGGAAAGACCCCACAGGAAGAAACAAAGAAACGACAAAACAATGCAGGTAGATAAAGACCATTTAGGGTGAGCCTCTCTTTAATTTTTCCATATGTGGCTGAGGAGCTGGCCTTCGACAGGCATGCCCTGGCTGCTCCTTAGGGAAAAGGCCCCCGATTCGCATTCAAAACCTCAGCTCACGCCCAACCCTTTTCACGCCATCCTGCCCCATCATCTCTCCTAGAAAGCAAATAGTAACTCGGACTGACATTTCCTAGCCCGAGATGCATTCATCTCCACGATTGCGTTACCTAAGGACAATCCTAAACGCCAGCTTTTAAAGCATAACCGATCCACTAAAAGCAAGAGCTTTCTCTTAAAAAAAAATATTTTCTTGGCATGCCATGTCGTATTTTGAATGCTTCATTTTCCTTCGCATGGGGTTATGTCCTCCGGTGTCATTTTGATTGTTGACAAGTAGCATTATACAATGGGACAGATGCCTCGAAACCAAAGGGAAAGCCTGCGACCCATCTCCCCGGTAGCCACAAAATCACTTCCCCTGTAAGGGCAACAAAAAGTGGAAGCATGAAGTTGCTGGCTATTGAAGCGTACACCAAGAAACGGTTCCCTAGAAACGTGTGCTATTTGATCACTCAAGCTTAACATCGGAGGGTGGCAGAAAGTCGCAGCCAACTTAGGGCGACCCCACATGGAGTCTCCAATGCAAGAGATGTTTAAAGGCGGTTTCCCATTGCCTGCCTCTGCATAGTGACCCTGGGCTTTCTTGGTGGTCTGCCTTCCAAACACTAACCAGGGCTAACCCTGCTTAGCAGCCAAGAATAGGTGAGATTGGGCTAGCCAGGGCCATTTGGGTCAAGGAAAGAGATGGTCAGAGGTAATTTGCCATTGCCTGCCTCTGTGTACCAACCCTAGACTCCACTCCTCCACTTGCAGCTGCTGGTGTGACCTTGGGTCAGTCACAAGTTTTCTCTGAGCTGTTCTCTCAAGGGCAGTTCTCAAAAGAGCTCTCTCAGCTCCACCTGGGTGTCTGTTCTGGGGAGGGGAAGGGAAAGGAGATCGTAAGCCGATCTGAGATTCCAAGTGACGGGCGGGGTACAAACACAATCTCTATCTCCTCCACCAACAACAACTTCTTCAAAATGAGGATTTCAACTATTTTCACACACATACACACACACACAAAATAACAAATCCCAGAGGAGACAAATGGTGCATGGGATTGAGACGGCTGTCCTACATAACTTGTTGGCTCCTGTTGGGGTGAGTGGAAGGGAAGGAAGGAGGGGTTCTAGTGGCGAGAAGCAGGCTTGTGATAGACAATAAAGTTGCACAGAATGTCAGGAAGTTGTGTGGTGCACATGCCACCTGCTTGGTGGAAACCTTCCCCCCGCCGCCCCCCCCCCCCCCACCGTTCTGGGGCTGCACTTTCAGCATCCATTTCTGTGTGTTTGCAAATCTGACTTGGCGTAAGTGCTAGAAAGGAGGTGGGGGTTTGGTGTACAGCGTACAGATTTCTTTGTGACGAAGAATGGATCCAGGATCCCCACCCTATGTCCTGTAAAAGCGCAAGTGAGTTTCTCTGTTTGTGGGACATCAGGTGTCAGGAGTAGAACCTCTGCTTTCCATGTGGGGCATCCTGGGTTAGATCTTGGCATCACCAGGAAGAAGAAGAAGAGGAGGAGAAGAAGAAGAAAAAGAAGAAGGAGGAGAAGGAAGAGGAGGAGGAGAAGAAGAGAAGGAGGAGGAGAGGAAGAAGAGGAAGAGGAGGAGGAGAAGAAAAGAAGGAGGAGGAGGAGAAGAAGAGGAGGAGGAGGAGGGGAAGGAGAAGGAGAAAGAGGAAGAGGAGGAGAAGAAGGAGATGAAAAAGAAGGGGAAGCAGAAGAAGGAGAAGGAGGAGAAGGAGGAGAAGGAGAAGGAGAAGAGGAGGAGGAGATTGAATTTATACCCCGCCCTTCACTACCTGAAGGAGACTCAGAGCGGCTCCTTCCCCTTCCCCTTAATGGGAACAGACAGTGGGTGATGGGAAAGACCTTTCCCTGAAACCATGGAGAGCGGCTTCCAGTCTGGGTAGACCAGGGGTGGGCAAACTGTGGCTCGGGAGCCGCATGCGGCTCTTTCACAGATATTATGTGGCTCCCAGCAGGGCGGCTGGGGAAGCTAAATATCATTAGCGAACAAATATCATTGGACAAATTAATATCATTATCAATATCTGCTTTTACCCCTTTTGTTATTATTTTTGGCAGTCTCATTTAATGTTAATAAAAAGCAAATTTGCTTATTTTCCAATAAAAGCAGGTAATATTTGTTGATGTCTTGTGGCTCTCAAACATCTGATGTTTATTCCATGTGGCTCTTACGTTAAGCAAGTTTGGCCACCCCTGTTCTAGGTGCCTCTTATGCTAAGCAAGTTTGCCCACCCTTGGGGTAGACAATACTGACCTTGATGGACCAATGGTGTGGAGGTGATGGCCTCAGCAGTGGGGCATCTGTTTGGCATGCAAAATGTCCCAGGTTCTATCCCCAGCTGCTCCAGATAAGAGGGATCAGGGGGTAGGTGATGTGAGAAAGAGCCGCTGCCAGTCTGAGTTGACAATACTGACCTTGATGGACCAAGGTTCTGGTTCTGTATAAGACCATATGTCCATGTGGTGCCCAGTTTAGATGGTGGCTGGGGCGTCCATGGAGAGGTGGTTTCAGTCTTCGCCTTGTGCCATTGTCATGACATAAAATTGGCCGAAGTGGAAGTATTTGGCCTGTTGGGGGAACCCACATGTTGGGATACCCCAACCGGCCAAGTGAAGGCCATGGATTACTTCCGGCTGGGAAAATCGCACATGTATTTTGGCAGGAGGGGAAGATGTCACAGTTGCAGCCTGACTCGGGCACCACATGGAGCTGATGAATTCTCATGTGACTGTTTGACAGGACACAAGATGGTGGCACTCGACCCAACCTATGTACCCATAACATGGAAATTGGACCACTATATTTCTGGAATATTTTTGTTTGTTTCATAGGAAGTCATTCGCTTTATTTATTATTTATTTGTTTATTTGTTTCATTTATATCCCGCCTTGCCAGTTTTACAACCGGCTCAAGGCGGCCAACAACATGTAACAACATAAAAACAGGTTTACAGATTAAAACATTTAAACATTTAAAACAGCACTAAATAAATACCACAAGATGGCGACTTCCTAGCGCTCCGGTGGGTAACTGCAGCTTTGATATGTCTGTCTTGGATGGACTTAGCATGACACTCAGATGCCTTATCAAAGGCAAGGAGAGACTAAATTTTCCAAAACTGCTTTCCCAACAACCACATTTTGTGTGTGTGTGTGTGTGTGTGTGTGTTTTTTTTTTAAAAACTCAATATTTTTTAATGAGGATTTTTTTTTAAGTTTTTGCTTAGAGTTTGAAAGCAAAGACAAAGAAAGATAAAAATCCCCACATATCATATGGGTGCATAGACACACGTGTCCTTCAACAGGTGGTAACAATTGGGGGGTCCTGAAGGACTTTTGGGGAGCATCTCATTTCCCCATTTCCAACTATGACCTCTTTCTCCTCCCTGAAAACCCCAATAGCCTCTCTCCTCTTCTTGTTTCCTTCTCTCCTTCCCAATTAACAGTTCCCTCTGAGCTGTGCTAGGGGGTGCTGGTGCACAAAATTTTAACAGGCAGTGCAGGGATTTCTGTTTCAGCCCACAAGGCATTTCCTCCTCCATTGGAAACAATGGAGGGTAGGGACACCTTATTCTGGGGCCCATAGAATTGGACCCCCTGGTCTAATCTTTTTGAAACTTGGGGGGTGGGATTGAGGAGAGGCACCAGCAGCTCTATGGCAAATTTGGTGCCTCTACCTAAAAAACCATCCCCCCAGCCCCAGATACCCCCAGAGCGATTCACCATTATAGCCAAAGGCTAGGCCCATTTACTATAATGGTCCCCATCAGGGCTATTTTGGGGCAGGAACGCACAGGAACGGCGTTCCGGCTGGCTCCTGAGTTGGCCACACCCAGCAGGAACTCATTAGCATAATAGGCCACACCCAACAGCAGAAACTCATTAGCATTGGCTACATTCGGGGTATGTGGCCTAACATGCAAATTAATTCCTGCTACGAAAAGAAAGCCCTGGGTTTTGACAACAAACAAGGTAAACAGAATAGGAAGCAAAAGGTGGGTGTGGCTGGATGAGCCCTCTTCTGGTAACATGGGGGTGTGGCCTAATATGGTAATAAGCTGTGCTGTCAGTGTTGTGGCCTAATATGCTAATGAGTTTCTGCTGTTGGGTGTGGCCTATTATGCTAATGAGTTCCTGCTGGGCTTTTTCTACCAAAAAAGCCCTGGTCCCCATAGGCTAAAATGAAGCTGGGGAAAAAAACATTTTTGGCACACTATTGTTATGCTTTTCAGTATGATTTGTGAGCTTGCTTGAGTCACAAGGAAAAGTAGGACATAAATTTTTGAATACATAAGTAGTTTGGACAGACACAAATCTGAAGAGGTGTGCATGCACACAAAAGCTTCTACCCAGAATAAAATTTTGTCGGTCTTAAAGGTGCCCCCGGACTCAAACTTTGTTCTGCTGCTTCAGACCAACACGGCTACCTACCTAAATCTGTTGCCAAAAAACTGGGTTTTATTGACATCATACCAGGGCAATAACTTTCAAAATAAAACCGAATTTTTGAGCAGGAAAAGTCTGAAAGAAACTGAAAATGCATAACGGTGTTTTATTTTTGCTACGCTGTGTCTTCAGGGAAATAGCCTGGGGGATGGTTAATCTGTAATGGCTCATTTGCCCACACAAGTGTCGCTTGAGCAAGCTATTGATGAAAATTCATGCTTGAACCGGCCTGGCCAGTGGGTGCGAGCCACAGGTACCAGAAGTCCTGAAGAACTTAACCTATTCCAAAGTCGACGGTGACTTCAGAGTCTTGGTGTACTGTGCGAAATATAGCTCTTAAACGCCAAACAAAGCCAAACTAATAGTGGGTTCCCTGCTGAGAGGAAATTAAAAACTTTAAAACAAAAGAGAGAGGGGGGCCTTGTACGATGTGAAATATATCTGATATTTGAAGGACAGAAAAGCAGGTTTCCATTCTGTGGTAAGCATTGTATCGACGAGAAGTTAATATGCAAAGAGGCGATACTGTCCCACGATTAGCTTGACAAAATCATACAGTCTGCAGAATTTTTTTCCCTTCTCGGTGTAACAAACAACAATCATTCAGAGCAAGCCATTTAAAACACACCCATACACACACACACAAAAAACAACCCAACCCCGTACACATCATATATTTCCGGAGCGCTTTCTCGCACATTCGGCGAATACAGTAATAAAACCCATTTTTCATTTAAAAACAAATTAGGTAAGATGAAATTTCCATGACAGACAAGGGGGAAGAAACGTCGTTTCCTTCGAATAATAATAATAATATAATAAAAGGAATGTAATTTTGTCTTTCTGGGAAGCGCACAGAACAGCTGGGCAGTCCAGGGCACCGTTGGATGTAAATTGAATGGCACGAAGCCAGACAGGACGAATGAAGCGCGCTTGTGGTGTTTTATCAACAGTGTATAGAAACGGCTGTTTGAGAGAATAAAAACATCTATTAAATATGAAACTGCAAATGGAAAGGAACCCTCGGTTTGCTCGCTGGAGGTGACAGAAAGACCCTCTCTCCTCCTCAGTCTGTGGTTTTGGGGCTGGGCTGCCACCATCGCTGGTCAGCTTGAATTTACTGCTGCAGAGATCTTCAACATTATCCTTGGTCAGAGATCGGCATCGTATCTTCCGGATCCATGAGGGTTAGGGACGTCCTTGGAAAACAATAACCCGAGAGGCTCAGGGTTCAGTCAGATATCCAGACAGAGCTATCCAGCTGTCTTGGGTGTCCTGGAGGGATGCAGCTAGTATATGGTTATTATGCTACAATTTCAATTCAGGGTTTTGTTTTGTTTTTTTCGGAGCTCTTTCCCACTGCGTAAGCTGCCAAGATAAACATATGGAGCAGAGATCCATCCATGGCTATTAGCCACAAGATATAGATAGGAACAGGGCTCTTTTTGTAGCAGGAACTCCTTTGCATATTTGGCCACACACTCCTGGTGTAGCCAATCCTCCAAGAGCTTACAGTAGCCCTTGTAAGAAGAGCTCTGTAAGCTCTTGGAGGATTGGCTACATTAAGGTTGTGTGGCCTAATAGACAAAGGAGTTTTTGCTACCAAAAGAGTCCTGGATAGGAACTATGGAGCAAATGATGCCCTGTATTCTTGGTGCTTGGGGGGGCAACAGTGGGAGGGCTTCTAGTGTCCTGGCCCCACTGCTGGACCTCCTGGTATTTTTGGCCACTGTGTGACACAGAGTGTTGGACTGGATGGGCCACTGGCCTGATCCAACATGGGCTTCTCTTATGTTCTTATGTTCTTAATGTTAGCCTGACTGCTCTATTATGTTATTAATATTTGGGGGAATATTAGCTCTTAACAATCTGCAGCAGGCGTTGCGGATCTCCACCTGTGTCTACAGAGGCTGTGCTTCACCGAGACTTCCCAGGAACTGACACGAGACTCGAGTTAAGAGTCATAAGGTAAATTGTTTACTATAAAAATGATAAAAGATCCATAGGCAGTATTACACAATCATACACACAGTTCCACAGATCTAAGAAATTAGGTAGAAATACAGAGACGTTTGCATGAGCAGGAGAATTGATGGTGTCCGTCGAGGGTGATATTTACCTCTATGGGAATTTAGCAGAGTCCATCTGGAAAAAGTGGGGAAGGTATCTTCGGACAAAGGAGAAAGGATCGTGGTTCTGGACCAGCAGAGGCCACATGGCAGATCCAAGTGGTACACCCAAGGATCCGTGAGGGCGGGAGGGAGGGAGGGAGAGCAAGCAGGAACAAGGAGGAAAGTCTGAAAGTCTGACTCTTGGGGAGCAGTATTTATTGGGGGGGTGTTCCTGGGAGGTTGGCAAGGTATGAGACCTTCCCAGGAATGCCTATAGATGATCCGTTCTCAGTCCCTGGCCACTAAGAGGGTCCTATGGGAGTGGTCAATATTTAGATCTACCTGATGGTCAGGACAGGATGTTGACGTCAGCTGCATCTGGCGTGATCTTGTAGATGAAAGCAGGCCCCGGGCGGCAGAACCGGTCCATCAGGAAGCATCCCGCTGCTTTTGCACCCTCATGTGAAGTCCTTTGATGTGCCAAATGGGGGGGGGATTTGCAGGAGGGGGTTCAAGCCTGTGTACGTGTATGGAGTTCGTACTTTCATGGAGTTCATGGTGTGTGCCTCTGGCCAAAACGCTTCACATGGCTTTGTGTGTGTGTGAGTGAGTGTCTTTGTGCTTTGTGGCAACCTCCAGGCTGGAGGTGGTAACCTCAGAAAATGGCGCTTTAAACCTTCGCTGGAAGCATCTGCTCTCATCTTCCCACTGGTCACCGTGTGCACTATTTTAACTCACATAACTGGCAGCATAGTCCATCCACAGCTCTCCTAGATCACCTGAAAAAGTCCACCAGAATGTTGCTCTGGCTTTCATTAAGACACACAGCAGAGGGTTTTTTAACTGGAAGGAAAGAAAGGCTTCACGGGCTCCTATCAGATCAGAAGGCAGAGATGACACGTTCAGTCGCTGAGCTCTGTGCATTAATTCTTAGATTACGGGAATTGCATCTTAAAAGTTCTTAAATTCAGATTTCTGTTTTTGTATACTATGACTGTTCTTTTTTTCACTCTCCTTCACATATTATGCTTACTCAATATGTTGGTCTTAAGACCATAATAATAAACTAAAACAGGGAGGGAGGGAAGGAGGGAGGGAAGGAAGGAAGGGAGGAAGGGAGGAAGGAAGGAAGGAAGGAAGATAAATACACCTGTCTCCCTCCTCTTTTTATTTTTGAGAAACAATTTAAGAAGAAGAAGAAGAAGAGATTGGATTTATATCCCGCCCTTCACTCACTTAAGAGTCTCAGAGCGGCTTACAAACTCCTTTCCCTTCCCCTCCCCACAACAGACACCCTGTGAGGTAGGTGGGGCTGAGAGAACTCTTTCCCAAGCTGTCCTTGAGGGAACAGCTGGTACAGAGCTATGGCTTGCCCAAGGTCATCCAACCAGGTGCAAGTGGAAGAGTGGGGAATCAAACCCGGTTCTCCCAGATTAGAGTCCGCGCACTTAACCACTACACCAGACTGGCTCTCAATTTAGCACCTAATCACACCTCATATGTTGATAGCATTGCCACCAACCTCCAGGTGGGGCCTGGACATCTCCCAGAATTAGAACTGATCCCCAGTTAACAAAGTCCAGTTCCCTCAGAGAAAATGGCTGCTTTGGAGGGTGGACTCTATGGCATTGCATCCCAGTGTTGCGCCTGCCTTCCCCGTGTTCTGTCCCCAAATCTCCAGGAATTTCCTAATTTGGAGTTGGCAACCCTATATGTTAAGCTCAGCTAGATTTTCTCCAGGTCCTCCCTGTGTCTGCATGGTCATACGTGTGTTGGGAAGAATGTTGCCAACTCCTGCTTGGAAATTCCTGGCGATTTGGGGCAGGTGTTTGTAGAAGGTTGAGGAAGCTCAGTAAGGGTGTGATGGCATACATCCACCTGCCGTTTCCTCCAGGGGAACTGATCTCTGAAGCCTGGAGATCAGTTGTAATCCCAGGAGATCACAAGCCACCACCTGGAGGTTGGCAACTCCAGCTGGGATGTCCATGCTTAATTCACAGGCACCCTACAAAGCTGCCATGTTCTCCAGGGGAAATGGTTGCCGTCGTCTGAAGATCAGTTGTAATCCCAGGAGATCCCCAGGCCCCACCTGGAGCTTGGCAACCCTGCTTGCAGGATGCCAGTGCTGTCTGCCAAAGCCAAACTGCCCTCCAAACCAAGCTGCCTATTTTGCTGGCTTGTTTAGAGACCAGCTTAACTGTAATCAACTAAACAGATACTCAAATTTGTTCCCCTTGGTTTTCTCCCCTCCTCCTCAGGACAGAGACCAGATTTGACTGAGAGCCAGTGTTGCAGGCAAAGTACTTCCCTCTCAGAGGTTTCATGTGGCCTGCTGTATTGTTTTGAACCACTCTCTTATTTTATTTTTTTGAACCTGTTTCAGAATCCATGTTCCAGTCCCTTCATGTGCACGCCGAGCGTTCTAGCAAGCGACGGCCCGGAGAGACGTGCCGGCATGCTAATGAGGCATGCAGATGGACTGGCGCATGACTTAGCAGCATCACTAAGACGGAGGGCCATGCCGAATTCTGTGAGCCAAAGGGCTGGGTCTGTGTGGCGAGCGGTTTGTTCGGTATATAGCAGCTCTCATTCTCGCTGAGAGGGGAAGCTTGAGTTTGGGGTATTTCCATGCAGCAGCCGGACGTGCCAGCAATGTGGCATAGCTACAACGGGGCATTTTGGGGCACGGCCCCCTTAATTATAAGCCCTGACCCACAAATAGCCAAGCCAATAACCTTTCTTTTAAAATATATTCGAATATTTTAAATTAGTGCTGGCAGGTGGGCAAACGGCCAGCTCTCCACACTGCGGCTGCGGCCTCCTCCGTGGAGCAGGGAAGATAAGGAAGGGACGCCTAGGCAAGGGCTGCCTCCTTCCCCAGTTTAGCGCAGATGGAAAGAGCATCGCCAACTGCACTGGACCCTTTTGGGAGCTCAATAGCGAAGTGCAGGCCAGCGGGTGGGCCGGGCTGGGGAGACGCTGCACCTCGGCTACAGCCCCCAGAATTTAATCAACTTTAATTCGGTTAGCTGCCCCCTACAAAATTTAATCCCCCCCCTCAAAGGGAAAAAGAGGCCTGCAGTGATCCAGTGCTCCTTTATACACCCTCAATCCTCGCTCGTAGAAAAGTGGCAGGAAAGCTAGCGTACCAATCTTCTCCTAGAAATCTACATTTTTCTGTGCGGGTGGGTTTTTTGTTGTTGTTGTTTTGAGCAATGAATCCTTGTCGGCTTCATTCCGTCCCACCGGTCAACCCCGGGGTCCATTGTGAGGCGAGGCTGGGGCGAGGAGGGGAACGCGGGGCGTGTCAGCGGTGAACAGACCTCAGGCCTGGGCCCGCCGCGGTTCCCAGAGCCGGCAGCCACCCACCTAAGCTTATCCTGGGCTGTGTGTTCACGCCGTAAGGTTTGGGGCTGGGCCCGCACCCCGTCTCTCTCAGCGTCCCCCTCTCTTCACCCTTTCAACATCCTTCATAGTGCTCGCCCATTCAGCATAAGACTCCCAGTTTCATCCTCCCTGGTCAGTGTTCCCCTACTTCCTTTATCCCCTCTCTCTTAAGAACATAAGAACCTAAGGCTGTTTTTACATCTGACTTTCCCGCTGGAATCATTCTAGTTCCAAAAAAACCTGCCCACACCTCTGTGCGGTGTGAAACCGTGCTGCTACTGAAATGTCCACATCTACTAATTGCCCTCCTGTGGTCAAGCTAGTATTCAACCGGCTTGATTCTGCTTTAAACAATTGCTGTTGATTAGTGCACTTAGACCCCCCTGGAGTGAAATTTCACACCACTGTGAAATCAGCACAGGAAAAGACAGCAGTCAAACTACTTTAGAGGGGAGGTGTAAAATGACCCTAAGAGAAGCCAGTGTTGGATCAGACCAGTGGTCCATCCAGTCCAACACCCTGTGTCACACAGTGGCCAAAAATACCAGGTAAGAACATGAGAGAAGCCAGTGTTGGATCAGGCCAATGGCCCATCCAGTCCAACACTCTGTGTCACACAGTGGCCAAAAACACCAGGTGCCCTCAGGAGGTCAAAAGGTGGCAGTGGGGAGCAGTGTTCCCTCTAAGCTGAGTTGGTGTGAGCTAACTTACAGTTTTTTAGCCTCCGGCTCACACATTCTTGTCTTAGCTCAGGAAGGAGGGCTCCAGAGCAGACTAATTTATGCAGCAGCCAAATCCCTCGCTCACAGCTTTAATGCCAGGAGCTCACAAAGCAGAATCTTTGCTCACAAGACTCCACAGCTTAGAGGGAGCATTGGTTGTAATAGCGGGTGATCTCCAGCAACCCCCTGGAGGCTGGCAAACCTAGTCTCAGCCCATTAGCATGTGTATGAAGGTGGGCGGAAGGTGCAAGCGGACTGGCTTCCTCCTTTGCCCGGGGGGAGGGGGATTTAAACGCCAAGTGGAGCTTTGCTGCTTGCCATCTTTCCAGGGGGAAATGCCCTTCTTCACACCACGAATCAAACCTTGCTGGTCTTAAAGGGGCGACTAGACTCAAACTTTGTTTTGCTGATTCAGACCAACACGGCAATCCCACCTGAATCTTTCCTCCTTTAAATCACTCATCTCTGAAGCTGCTGTTGGCGAAGAAGAAGAGGAGGAGGAAGAGGAGATTGGATTTATATTCCGCCCCTTCATTTGGAGTCCCCGAGCGGCTTACAAATGCCTTTCCTTTCCCTGCCCCTCAACAGACACCCTGTGAGGAAGGTGGGGCTGAGAGAGCTCTGACAGAAACGGCTCTTTTTCAAGGGCCGCTCTGACAGAACTTATGACTAACCCAAGGTCATCCAGCAGCTGCATGTGGAGGTATGGGGAATCACACCCGGTTCTCCCTGACCAGAATCCATGCACTTAACCACTACACCAGACTGGCTGGTTTGGAACCGGTCCTGACACGATCTCTTTCGTTCTCGTGGCACCTCCAGTGCTCTTTCACGCAGGGTTTGAAAAGTGTGAGAGTTCTGCTCAAAGTAGTCAAGGATCAGATCTTGGTTGGTTAACCAGAGTTCTTTATTTCCAATCTCTACATTAGTACAGCTTCTCGGATTATTGTCAGAGATGAGACAGATAATACAAGCAGGTCTATTATACCATTCCAAGGAGTTTGAATTACCCATAGGTAGCCAATCACTATAGGGGAAAATTGGCGGGCAAAGAGGAGTTCTGACTGTTTGGTTCTCACAGGAAAGAAAGTAAGGTGTCAAGCTGTAAATTTCCCTTCCCAAACCAGACCCCTCAGATGTTACCAGTTCACATAACAATCCATGGCCTCAAGGCTTTTGCATGTGATAAGAGATGAGAGGTATCCTCCCTTGGAGTCTCAGCCAGGGCAGCTGGAATGCGGAGGCAGGGATATGAGAGGCCTCCTTGTTCTCACACATTACAGATGTCACCCTCCCGCTTCGTTTGCTACAAACTCCAGGCCTGGTCAAGCAGTAGTACATTAAAACATGGCAGTTACAAGCACAGAATAAAACATAGGGTAACATAAAGGGTACATGCATGATTACTATGATGTCTGAATTAGCAGATTCTGACAAAAGAGGCAAATATATATATATATATATATCTACAATCTGCCACTTTAACAGTGTATCTGGTTGGGAGGCAGTTTTCTAAAATAGCCCAGATTTGACCAATGAAGCTAGAGAGAGAGAAAAAATCCTGTTATACCTGCACTAATCTTCTCTCTTCCTTCTCTCTCTCTCTCTCTCTCTTTCTCTTGTGGGTTCAGTCAGTAGCCTGAGGACAAGGAGACTTGGCAGGGAAATTGAAGAGATCGAAATCTCTCCAGCCCCTGGCATATGCAAAGGGGAGGGGGGTGCCGTTAAATGCCCCAATAACAGAAATCAACTCTATGTTAAAAGTCTCTGTACCTTATGACCCTACTTTAATTTTGCTCAATCTCTGGCCAAAGACCCTAACGAAAATTAATAAAGACCAAAGAGAACTAATTGAGATACTCATTACAGCAGCAAAGTATACAATTGCGGTAAATTGGAAAGAAACCTCTAAGCCTTCATTGAGCACATGGCATGCCAAAATATGGGACTATTTTATCTTAGATAAAATAGCGGATAAGTTTGAGAATAGAGACAAGGGGGAAAGCACCAAAAGCCAAATGCTTAAATGGGAACCGATTTTAGATAGTAACCCTAATCCAAGCAATAAACATCTTCCAAAAAATTGGATAAAAGATTCTACATTATACTTATGGTTGTAAACGGTGTTATGAACACAATAGTTACTGTTTAAATAAGATAAACAAGGTTGAGTTATATGCTACTTTTCAAATGTAAAACGACTGAATTTCATGATAATATATACGTTGACACTCAAGTTAGCAATGTTTAACATGCTATGTGGTTTTTCTCTGCATTAATTTTATTTTGTACCCTTTTAACCCTTCAATAAAAAAAATTCCAAAAAAAAAATGCCCCAATATGGGGGCAGCCCCTGACGGGAATAATGCGGCCATTTTGTTCTAATCTAGAAATAGAAACCAAAAAGGCAATCACACGTTTACCCTGGCCCTATTACATTTCTTTTTATTATAGCATTAAGAAATTTGCACCGATGTGCTTATCGTAACGCGCACTTGAAAGATTCGAGGTAATTTTTTTTAAGAAGAGAGAGAGAGGGGAGAAAAGGCTGACGGATCTGCAGCAACGCTTTGCCCTGCTGCGTTCAATTGAATTCCGCCTTCTGAAGACGAAATCAAGGCAATCTGGCTTTATGCGAGGCCCTTTATCAGATAATTAGGAAGAAACCGAATCATCCGCAGCCCAAATGACCTGGGATGCGTCCCAGTTGCGATACGCTCCAGACGAACGGCGTTCCACCTGTCGCGCTAAACGGCTTGCATCTCTATCGCCTCCTATGGCTGCGGCTGACCCAGAGGAGTCGGTGGCGCGCCGCAGCACCTGCGCAAGACAAGCGTGTCAGCTGCAGCGCTCTGAATGCAAAGGAGAAACAGCCACGTTTCTTCTTGCATGGCATTTCTGGCCAAGAGTGCCAGGTCTGAGTTCAAATCCCTGCTGGGCCGTAAAGCTCCAGCGGTCATTTTGAACAGCCAGGTTTTTCCGCAGCCTAGCCTATCTCACAGGGTTGTTGCTCACAATTTTCTAAACAAAGACATGCATTACTCTCTGTCATGCCCAAACGTTTTTTCAGTTCCAAACCTACGGGGACTTACAGAGAAGGGCACAAAAGACATAACATAAGCACATAAGCGAAGCTACACTGGATTAGGCCAATGGCCCATCCAGTCCAACACCCTGTGTCACACAGTGGCCAAACCCAGATGCCATCAGGAGGTCCACCAGCAGGGCCAGAGTTCCAGAAGCCCTCCCACTGTTGCCCCCCCAGCACCAAAGAATATAGAGCATCCCTGCCCCAGACATAAGAGCATATGAGAAGCCATGTTGGATCAGGCCAATGGCCCATCGAGTCCAACACTCTATGTCACACAGTGGCCAAAACCCAGACCAAAACCCAGGAGGTCCACCAGTGGGGTCAGAACTCCAGAAACCCTCCCACTGTTGCCCCTCAAACACCAAGAATACAGAGCATCACTGCCCCAGACATAAGAACATAAGAGAAGCCATGTTGGGTCAGGCCAGTGGCCCATCCAGTCCAACACTCTGTATCACACAGTGGCCAAAACCCAGGTGCCATCAGGAGGTCCACCAGTGGAGCCAGAACTCCAGAAGCCCTCCCACCATGCCCCCCCCAAGCACCAAGAATACAGAGCATCATTGCCCCAGACATAAGAGAAGCCATGCTGGATCAGGCCAACGGACCATCCAGTCCAATACTCTGTCACACAGTGGCCAAAACCCAGGTGCCCTCAGGAGGTCCACCAGTGGGGCCAGAACTCCAGAAGCCCTCCCACCATGCCCCCCCCCAAGCACCAAGAATACAGAGCATCATTGCCCCAGACATAAGAGAAGCCATGCTGGATCAGGCCAACGGACCATCCAGTCCAATACTCTGTGTCACACAGTGGCCAAAACCCAGGGCCATCAGGAGGTCCACCAGTGCAGCCAGGTGCCCAGTGAATTGCCCTGCAATATGTGTTTCTTCGCTATTCTCTTGGGAAGAACAGATCCTGGCTCCTCTTCCAGCAGTTCATGTGTTGGATGCAAACAATCTAGGCGGCAATCCAGAACAGAATTGCCAGCTTGCATTCAAGGTTATTCTTGCAAAGCATCTTTAGGAAGCAACGGCCGGCCGTTTGATTAATCCACATTCCCTTAGCAGCCCTCTCCTTTCCCATTTACAGCTCCACAGATCCTCGTGCTGTTGTTTGACCTATTAGTCACTGCCTAATAAATTATCAGTAAATGCTCTCACGTAAACCATTTATTATCTCGAACATCGGGTGATTGGGAGGCAAGGCAAATCTCCGTCAATATAAATCCATGCGCATTGATTTTGCATGGAAACAGTCTCGGAATTATATCTCAGGCCCAAGATAAATTTAACGTATTTAACTTCTTCTTTTTTTTGCTATTTTGCTATTTTTGCTATAATAGCCAGTTTTGGTGTAGTAGAGAGCTAGTTTGGTGTGGCGGTTAAGTGCGCGGACTCTAATCTGGGAGAACTGGATTTGATTCCCCACCCCTCCACTTGCAGCTGCTGGATGACCTTGGGCAAGTCATAGCTCTGTACCAGCTGTTCTCTCAAGGACAGCTGGGGAAAGAGCTCTCTCAGCCCTGCCTACCTCACAGGGTGTCTGTCCTGGGCAGGGGTCATTTCGTAGAAAAATAGGTGCAGGAGCTCATTAGCATAACTCATTTGGATAACTCATTTGCATATGCCACACCCCCTAACATACCGGAAGTGTGTCAGAAGGCAACACCCACCCCTCAGGCTCCACTCCACAGGTGAGTGAAACTGACCTGCTCTTCCTCCATTCCCTTCCCCATCCAATACTTTGTGCAATAAAAATAAGCGTCAAGAACACACCCTCATTCTCTTCCTGCTCCCTTGAAACCACCGGGTTTCAAGTAGACTTGAGATACCCAGGACATGTGCACCACCCATCCCTTCCCCTTTGCCTCCCCACAACAAGACACCCTGTGAGGTAGGTGGGGCTGAGAGAGGTCTTTTGAGAACTGCTCATGAGAGAACAGCTCTTAGAGAACTTGTGACTGGCCCAAGGTCACACCAGCAGCTGCATGTGGAGGAGTGGGGAATCAAACCCGGTTCTCCCAGATTAGAGTCCAACTCCTGACCACTACACCAAACTGATGGGGTGGGAGCTGCTGAAGGGTTGGTGAAATTTCTCCAGGACTTATGTGCCATGTGCCCAGATAAAAAATGGTCTACTTAGAAAATGTATATGCCACCTTGAGCAAGTCTCTGGAAAAGCAGCACACAGTCATAAAAGGAACAATGATAAAATTATCAGTATTAGAACACAACATTAAAAACAATAAAGACCCTAGCAGGGCTTTCCCCGGGGCGCTGCGCCTCTGCACTGCTCGGGGAAGCCGAGGAGGGGGCGGGGCTTGGTCATGTGCCCGCCCCCTGGGCTCCTCACTCCCGGAGCTGCGCTCCTGTGTGCTCCCGCTCCAATGGACCCCTGGTCCTGGGGAGGGGAAGGGAAAGGAGTTTGTAAACCGCTCTGAGACTACAAGTGAGTGAAGGGCGGGGTATAAATCCAATCTCTTCTCTTCTTCTTCTTCTTCTATTAGTTTTTTAAAAGCTTTTCACAAGCAAGACCCTGGCCCGTAGCCATACACACACGAATGAAGGTCTCATGGAGGTTTTTTTCCCCCTTGCGTTCCCCCCCCCCTTCCATCACTGAAATCCCATTTGCGGAAGGACAGGGTTCAGAGTCTTTCCTTTTCGACTTTCAGCAAGCCATCCTGTTCCACTACCCATAGGCGTGAGCCTGTGACTAAGGCTGCTAATTTCCAGATTCCTGGAGGTTTGGGGGTGGAGCCTGGAGGTGGCAGGGGGAGGGACCTTCGTGGGGGTACAATACCATAGAGCCCACTCCCCAACGCTGGCGTTTTCTCCAGAAGAACCAACCTCTTATCATCTGCAGATCAGTGGTCATTTCGGGAGATCTCCAGGTCCCACCCAGAGGATGGCAACTGTACTTTTGACCATGGGCATGTTCTTCCCAGGGGCTTCAGGAATGGAGAGAAACGCAGGAAAATCACTGTTCTATGCATGTTTATTCATTTATTAAGAAGAAGAAGAAGAGACTGGATTTATACCCCGCCCTTCACTACCCGAAGGAGTCTCAGAGCAGCTTACAATCTCCTTTCCCTTCCCCTCCCCACAACAGACACCCTGTGAGGTAGGTGGGGCTGAGAGAGCTCTGACAGAAACTGCTCTTTTTCAAGAATAGCTCTGCCAGAGCTATGGCTTGCTTAAGGTCATCCAGCAGGTGCAAGTGGAGGAGTGGGGAATCAAACCCAGTTCTCCCAGATAAGAGTCTGCGCACCTAACCACTACACCAAACTGGCTTTACTTCATTTGTACTCCACCTTTCTCGCTAATGGGGACTCAACGCACTTTACATCGTTCTTCCCTTATCCCCTTTATCCTCACAACAACCCTGTGAGATGGGGAAGAAGAAGAATAGGAGGGGGAGGAGGAGACTGGATTGACCAGTGGTCCATCTAGTCCAGCAAACCATCTCACACAGTCGCCAACCAGTTGCCTTGGAGGGACAAACCAACAGGGCAGAAAAGCCAAGGTCTTCCTAAGGACACAAGAAGAGCCCTGCTGGGTCAGACCAGTGGTCCATCTAGTCCAGCATCCTGTCTCTCACAGTGGCCCACCAGTTCCTCTGGAAGGCCAACAACAGGGCAGAGAGGCTGAGGCCTTCCTAAGAACATAAGAAGAGCTCTGCTGGATCAGACCAATAGTCCACCTAGTACAGCATCCTGTCTCATGCAGTGGCCAACCAGTTCCTCTGGAAGGCCAACAACAGGGCAGAGAGGATGAGGCCTTTCGAAGAACATAAGAAGAGCTCTGCTGGATCAGACCAATAGTCCATCTAGTCCAGCCTCCTGTCTCACACAATGGCCAAACAGTTCCTCTGGAGGGCCAACAACAGGGCAGAGAGGCTGAGGCCTTCCTAAGAACATAAGAAGAGCCCTGCTGGATCAGACCAATAATACATCTAGTCCAGCATCCTGTCTCACCCAGTGGCCAGCCAGTTCCTTTGGAAGGCCAACAACAGGGCAGAGAGGCTGAGGCCTTTCGAAGAACATAAGAAGAGCCCTGCTGGATCAGACCAATAGTCCATCTAGTCCAGCCTCCTGTCTCACACAATGGCCAAACAGTTCCTCTGGAGGGCCAACAACAGGGCAGAGAGGCTGAGGCCTTCCTAAGAACATAAGAAGAGCTCTGCTGGATCAGACCAATAGTCCATCTAGTACAGCATCCTGTCTCATGCAGTGGCCAACCAGTTCCTCTGGAGGTTCAACAACAAGACATAAAAGCCAAGGTCTTTCCCTCATAAGAACATCAGTGGTCCTTCTAGTCCAGCATCCTGTCTCACACAGTGGCCAGCCAGTTCTTCTGGAGGGCCAACAACAGGGCAGAGAGGGCAAGACCTTCCTAAGAACATAAAAAGAGCCCTGCTGGATCAGACCAGTGAGGGTCCCTCTAGTCCAGCATCCTGTCTCACACAGTGGCCAGCCAGTTCCTCTGGAGGGCCAACAACAGGGCAGAGAGGCTGAGGCCTTCCTAAGAACATAAGAAGAGCTCTGCTGGATCAGACCAATAGTCCACCTAGTACAGCATCCTGTCTCATGCAGTGGCCAACCAGTTCCTCTGGAAGGCCAACAACAGGGCAGAGAGGATGAGGCCTTTCGAAGAACATAAGAAGAGCTCTGCTGGATCAGACCAATAGTCCATCTAGTCCAGCCTCCTGTCTCACACAATGGCCAACCAGTTCCTCTGGAAGGCCAACAACAGGGCAGAGAGGCTGAGGCCTTCCTAAGAACATAAGAAGAGGCCTGCTGGATCAGACCAATAATACATCTAGTCCAGCCTCCTGTCTCACACAGTGGCCAGCCAGTTCCTCTGGAGGGCCAACAGCAGGGCATAGAGGCTGAGGCCTTCCTAAGAACATAAGAAGAGCCCTGCTGGGTCAGACCAATAGTCCACCTAGTACAGCATCCTGTCTCATGCAGTGGCCAACCAGTTCCTCTGGAAGGCCAACAACAGGGCAGAGAGGATGAGGCCTTTCGAAGAACGTAAGAAGAGCTCTGCTGGATCAGACCAATAGTCCATCTAGTCCAGCCTCCTGTCTCACACAATGGCCAACCAGTTCCTCTGGAAGGCCAACAACAGGGCAGAGAGGCTGAGGCCTTCCTAAGAACATAAGAAGAGCCCTGCTGGATCAGACCAATAATACATCTAGTCCAGCATCCTGTCTCACACAGTGGCCAGCCAGTTCCTCTGGAGGGCCAACAGCAGGGCATAGAGGCTGAGGCCTTCCTAAGAACATAAGAAGAGCCCTGCTGGGTCAGACCAGTGGTCCATCTAGTCCAGCATCCTGTCTCACCCAGTGGCCAGCCAGTTCCTCTGGAAGGCCAACAACAGGGCAGAGAGGCTGAGGCCTTTCGAAGAACATAAGAAGAGCCCTGCTGGATCAGACCAATAGTCCATCTAGTCCAGCCTCCTGTCTCACACAATGGCCAACCAGTTCCTCTGGAGGGCCAACAACAGGGCAGAGAGGTTTAGGCCTTCCTAAGAACATAAGAAGAGCTCTGCTGGATCAGACCAATAGTCCATCTAGTACAGCATCCTGTCTCATGCAGTGGCCAACCAGTTCCTCTGGAGGTTCAACAACAAGACATAAAAGCCAAGGTCGTTCCCTCATAAGAACATCAGTGGTCCTTCTAGTCCAGCATCCTGTCTCACACAGTGGCCAGCCAGTTCTTCTGGAGGGCCAACAACAGGGCAGAGAGGCCAAGACCTTCCTAAGAACATAAAAAGAGCCCTGCTGGATCAGACCAGTGAGGGTCCCTCTAGTCCAGCCTCCTGTCTCACACAGTGGCCAGCCAGTTCCTCTGGAGGGCCAACAACAGGGCAGAGAGGCTGAGGCCTTCCTAAGAACACAAGAAGAGCTCTGCTGGATCAGACCAATAGTCCACCTAGTACAGCATCCTGTCTCATGCAGTGGCCAACCAGTTCCTCTGGAAGGCCAACAACAGGGCAGAGAGGCTGAGGCCTTCCTAAGAACACAAGAAGAGCTCTGCTGGATCAGACCAATAGTCCACCTAGTACAGCATCCTGTCTCATGCAGTGGCCAACCAGTTCCTCTGGAAGGCCAACAACAGGGCAGAGAGGATGAGGCCTTTCGAAGAACATAAGAAGAGCTCTGCTGGATCAGACCAATAGTCCATCTAGTCCAGCCTCCTGTCTCACACAATGGCCAACCAGTTCCTCTGGAAGGCCAACAACAGGGCAGAGAGGCTGAGGCCTTCCTAAGAACATAAGAAGAGCCCTGCTGGATCAGACCAATAATACATCTAGTCCAGCCTCCTGTCTCACACAGTGGCCAGCCAGTTCCTCTGGAGGGCCAACAGCAGGGCATAGAGGCTGAGGCCTTCCTAAGAACATAAGAAGAGCCCTGCTGGGTCAGACCAGTGGTCCATCTAGTCCAGCATCCTGTCTCACCCAGTGGCCAACCAGTTCCTCTGGAAGGCCAACAACAGGGCAGAGAGGCTGAGGCCTTTCGAAGAACATAAGAAGAGCCCTGCTGGATCAGACCAATAGTCCATCTAGTCCAGCCTCCTGTCTCACACAATGGCCAAACAGTTCCTCTGGAGGGCCAACAACAGGGCAGAGAGGCTGAGGCCTTCCTAAGAACATAAGAAGAGCTCTGCTGGATCAGACCAATAGTCCATCTAGTACAGCATCCTGTCTCATGCAGTGGCCAACCAGTTCCTCTGGAGGTTCAACAACAAGACATAAAAGCCAAGGTCTTTCCCTCATAAGAACATCAGTGGTCCTTCTAGTCCAGCATCCTGTCTCACACAGTGGCCAGCCAGTTCTTCTGGAGGGCCAACAACAGGGCAGAGAGGCCAAGACCTTCCTAAGAACATAAAAAGAGCCCTGCTGGATCAGACCAGTGAGGGTCCCTCTAAGTCCAGCCTCCTGTCTCACACAGTGGCCAGCCAGTTCCTCTGGAGGGCCAACAACAGGGCATAGAGGCTGAGGCCTTCCTAAGAACATAAGAAGAGCCCTGCTGGTTCAGACCGGTGGTCCATCTAGTACAGCATCGTGTCTCACACAGAGGCCAATCAGTTCCTCAGGAAGGCCCAGAACAGGGCACAGAGGCCGAGGCCTTCCCCTATTGTTGCCTCCTGGCTCTGGGCTTCAGAGGCTTAGTGCCTCTGAATGTGGAGGTTACTTTGCTTGCCAAGGCCGGCCTTATTCATGAGCGTCCAGCTCAGGGGTTAGCTCATGTAGCAGCACAAACATTCAGACTGTGAGGGAGACAGAGCAGAAAGATATAGGAGTTGCCACTGACAGAAGGAAGCCGCCATTAGCACCAGAAGGCTATAAGGTGAAAAGGCAGAATGGAGTCTGTCAGCAGAGGCCTAAAAACACTCATGTGTCTAGAAACGGAAGAAAAGGAAACAGCAGCTGCGGCATGATATCTACTTTGGTGTAAGGCTGAACACTGACAGCCCTTTTTTAAAAAAACGAACGGATTGGTGGCACGAGAGCTGTTGCCGATGGTGCTGCTTCAGAGCGGCTTACAATCCCTTCCCCTCCTCACAACAGACACCCTGTGAGGTAGGCGGGGCTGAGAGAGCTCTTTCCAGAACTGCCCTTGAGAGAACAGCTCTGAGAGAACTATGACTGACCCAAGGTCACCCGGCAGCTGCATGTGGAGGCATGGGGAATCAAACCTGGTTCTCCCAGATTAGGGTCCACTCTCTTAACCACTGCACTAAACTGGCTCTGAGAGGCAGTGGCCCTATCAATCTAGTGTTGCCAACCTCCAGGTAGTGTCTGGAGATCTCCCCAAATTACAACTGATCTCCTGACTACAGAAATGAGCTCCGCTGGAGGAAATGGCTGCTGTGGAGGATGGACTGTATGGCATTATATGCAGTTTGAGTGCCTCACTCTGTCTTCCCCATCGATTTATACAGGGGCATTATGGACTGGATGGGCCATTGGCCTTACCCATCATTGGCTTTTCTTATGTTCTTATCTGGGAA
Organism: Lepidodactylus listeri; assembly: GCA_029233225.1. Classification (NCBI taxonomy): domain Eukaryota; kingdom Metazoa; phylum Chordata; class Lepidosauria; order Squamata; family Gekkonidae; genus Lepidodactylus; species Lepidodactylus listeri. Next base: position 7,747,823 of record JARCFY010000010.1, read on the forward strand.
GTGTCCTGCAGCCGTCGGCAACCTGCGCTGCTCCGCTGCAGACGCGGAGTTAAAAGACTCCGGGGAAAATCCGGTAGTAAACAGGTTGTGATGGGCCACAGATGGACTTTCCCGTCTGATCACACAAGCACGCTTCTGAACTGTTAGGATGGTCTGATCAGGCCATCCCGGCTTGGTGCTGTATTTTCCCCTGTCTTAATAGTATGCTCATCACCACATACCCATAGGGAACTCTCAGTGCGGAGGTGTGATTCCTCGTTTATGCGGACGGGGGGAAATGGCAAAAAAACCCCGACTCACCTGCAGTTGCATCTGATCACACAGTGGCAGGCTGGGCCCACAGCAATAAAGGGCTGTGTGATCTCGCAACCGTGGATCTAATTCCTCCAGAGGGAATAGCCTCGCTTCCCCTCCACTTCAACAGGTGCGTGTGACCGCAGCCTGAGAGAGAAAGGTTCAGAGGGCAGCTCCCAGATTAAGGCAAATAGCGGTATCTCATTCAAGGAGATAACACCTATAAACACTTAGAGTGACGTAGCAAACCTTCCCCCCCCCCCCCCAATGTCCAGCCATGCTGAGTCACTCACTCCAATATCTGCAAGCCAGGATATGCACAAACACAAAATCCAAAAATTCCAGTGGTCACATGGTATATACAATCATTGCCCCAATTCACACAACCTAGTGACCTCATATTAGGAGGGCTGTAGAGAAGAAGAAGAAGAAGAAAAGAGATTGGATTTATACCCCGCCCTCCACTACCCAAAGGAGTCTCAGAGCGACTTACATTCTCCTTTCCCTTCCCCTCCCCACAACAGACACCCTGTGAGGTTGGTGTGGCTGAGAGAGCTCTCTCTCTAGATGACTGCTCCTGCAAGAACAGCTCTGAGAGAGCTATGGCTTACACATCTCATTGCTCATAGAAGAAGAAGAAGAAGAAATTGGATTTCTACCCCGCCCTCCACTACCCAAAGGAGTCTCAGAGCGACTTACATTCTTCTTTCCCTTCCCCTCCCCACAACAGACACCCTGTGAGGTTGGTGTGGCTGAGAGAGCTCTCTCTCTCAATGACTTCTCCTGCGAGAACAGCTCTAAGAGAGCTATGGCTTACACATCTCATCACTCATAGAAGAAGAAGAAGAAAAAGAAAAAGAAGACGAAGAAGAAGAGATTGGATTTATACCCCACCCTTCCCTACCCAAGGGAGTCTCAGAGCAGTTTACAATCTCCTTTCCCTTCCCCTCCCTACAACAGACACCCTGCGAGGTAGGTGGAGCTGAGAGAGCTCCTTCGAGAACTGCCCTTGAGAGAACAGCTCCGAGAGATCTTGTGACTGACCAGTCTGTACTCCTAACCACTACACCAAACTGACTCCCATTACACATAGTTTGGTACGCGCCTTATACATATTAATTGTGTGCCTTCTTCTTTATGTGCCCACCAATTCACCCCACCTTCATTAACAGCGTCCTCAAAGCTCCCAGCATCCAAGACAACCTTAACCCCGATTACTCTCTCAGGGATAAATGGTGATGTCTATTTAGATTTATTTATTTACTTCATTTATACCCCCACCTTCTCCTCAAAGGGGACTCGCATTGTCCTCCTCTCCTCCATTTCCTCCCCACAATATTCCTGTGAAGTAGGGATTCGAACCTGGTTCCTGTGAAGTGGGGATTCGAACCTGGTTCTCCCCGATTCTAGTCCTGTGCCCTGACCAATGCACCGCACTCCAGTGGAATCTCCATGCGGGTCCCCGTGAAATATATTACAGCGCGGAATTCCTTGCTGGCCCAAAATGGGTGGGGTGCCCCGATCGAGAAAAACAAACAAGATAGGATGGGTGCAGAAAGTCAAAAAGAGGGTCATGGGGTTATCCCGCCTGGGAGAAAGAAAGATAAAATAACATTTGCTCTTTAAAACTTTAATATTTTCCTGTGTCACTAATGAGGTGTTTGGCAATGTTCTTCGAAGAGCCGGAGAACGAGATACACTGGAATGACTGGGGGGGGGGGGGGGGGTGCATTGTATGTATGTCTTTAAAATATGCCCACTCCTTTCCAGGGTTTGCATAGCTGAAAATCTCAGCATATTTTTCATAGATCCTTTTTTCCCCCTCCGAGTTTGGCAGGCCCGACGGTCGCCTTGCCAAGTATATTTCACAAGTTCTTGACATCTCTCTCCACTGGGCAGCTTCATCAGGAGACATGGCGCTGGTGGATATCAGCAGCTGGTGCTGGAGCTGATGAATGTCCTCCAAAAATGTCACCAGTAAAAAAACAGGGACAAATCTTAGACCAGAAATCATTACCCGCCCTCAATTAGACATTAACAAAAGCTGTACTCTCTGGCTGGTGTATGCATTCTCCCCCGCTAAAAAAAACCCTTTCCCATATCTTGCTTTGCACTGATTTAAAATATAATCTTTGGGGGGAAATCATAGAATCACAGAATCATAGGACGAGTTCAGACTGGCAGTTCGGCCCGATATAGGCACCTTTCTCAAGCGGATTAAGTGGGCCGGTTCACACAGCCACAGCTGTCTGGTGTTCCCCTGCTGTACTCACCCCATCCTTTAACAATTCAATCCCGCTTTTAAAAGTATCAGGTAAAAGCTGGGGCAAGCCATGGAGGGCGTGTTGATCGTGGTTCCTGGAAGTGTGGATGTAAAAAAAACTGCAATCAAGCAGCGCTGGTAATGTGAACCCGCTGATCCGGCAGGAATGCACATAACCACCTGCAGGGATGCTTTCGGCTCACTGAGTTTAAGCTCCTAGCCATGGGATCCTGCCCCAATTGCTGCTGCACCTATGCACCTATGCGCCCATGCGGCTATGTGCATGTCGGCGGAGCAGATCAAAGCCGTGCACAACCACACCGCTGCCAGGAGACGCCCTGCAGTGCAACCACTCCATTCCGGTATGCTGCTGCATCAGTCAGTGCAGTGTGACTGGGAATCCCCACCACAACTTGACCCGGATCTTTTTGCCCCGTCTTCCTTCTGCTTTATACTATCAGTCTATGGCTGGGGACCCCTCCAGGGTCATCTAGTCCAACCCCCTGGATAATGCAAGAAATTCACAAATACCTCCCCCTCCACACCCGCTGTGACCGCTGTTCTACACCGAGAAAATGACAATAAAACCTCCAAGATCTCCAGAGAAACTGGCCTGGAGAAAAATGGCTTCCTGACCCCAAAGTTATGATCGGCATTTCCCTGGGCGTGTAAGAAAGGGCCACAAGAACTAAGCCCTGAGGCAACCCTTCCTGCCCTCCCTTCTTGTGATCTGCCTACATGAGCAATTCTGCACTGAATATATTAAGTGCATAAACGTTCAAGCACACATATAGATTCCAGCACTCTGTTGTACATCAGCAGTTCACTTTGTTCACTGTTTGGGGGGGGGACTGCAAAAACAAGGGAGTACGGCAAGTCCAAGTGGGAGCGGTGATTCGGCCATGTGCATATGTGCATGCACAAAGCAAAAAAAAATAATTTAAAATTATCTGGATGGTGCCTGGAATCTCGTTGCACAATGCAAGCAGTTCAGGGAGGGGATATATGATCATCCCAACCCACAAAAAGTATCCCTGATCAAATCTATAGAGGGAACAAATCGCAATAAGCTTACCGCCTGACCACAGCCTAACATTGCCACCCATCTTGATCTATCAACATTGTGGATTGGGTTTGGGGGGGGGGGGTTGGGGGTGCATGCACTGAAGCATTGCAGTGTTCCACAGCCTCAAAGGGGCTGTGAAATCCCCTTATGAGTACATTCCTCGCCCACCACACCAAATCTGAGAGTCGTACCTGGTGTACAAGTCCCACCCTTATTGGTGGCCTCTTTCACCATGTCTGAGTGTTCTCTCTCATTGCCCCCCTCCCAATTGCTCTTTTTTAAAAAAAAACATAGCTGTGCCAGAACTATGGCTTGCCCAAGGTCATCCAGCAGCTGCAAGTGGAGGAGTGGGGAATCAAACCCGGTTCTCCCAGATTAGAGTCCACGTTCCTAACCACTACACCAAACTGGAGGGTGACAATGGAGCATTACGGCAATTGGGAAACCACTATACCAAATTTATTTATTGGACAAATAAATATCATTATCAATGTCTTGTTTTTACCCCTTTTGTTTTTTTTTATTTCTGGCAGTCTCATTTAATGTTAATAAAAAGTGAATCTGCATATTTTTCAAAAAAAAGCATGGGTGCAATATTTGTTCCTGTCTTGCAGCTTGCAAATGTCTGATGTTTCTTCTGTGTGGCTCTTACACTGAGCAAGTTTGGCCACCCCTGCACTCCACCAAACTGCTAGAATTTGCTTTTAGTGTGAAGAAAGGGATAGTGAGGAAGGCAATGATTGGCTGCAGGCGTTGGGCCTCTCCGTGGAACTGGCCGTCACTTTCAGCATAGCTGCCCCCCAGTGCTGAAATGTTGAAATGCTGGCATGCAAATGTTTTTAAAAATCGCTGCCCATATCCACTTTGAGGCAGGGAAAAATGTTCAGATTGGTATTATACTCCTGTACCATTGTCCCATGTCAAACACTTAAATCCGAGTTGCTGGAGACAATGTAACAAGAAAGGGACTTACCTGCATTGTTGGTTGTACTGTCCCAAAATTAAGGTTTTTGGGATACAATATTAGAACAAGTTAAAGTTATTATAGACATTAACATTCCTTTTCAGCTAGAATCATTATTGCTGAACGATAGGAAATACATTCCAGCAAGTAATACTGACAAAATCCATATAGCTTTCTTATTATATGCAGCTAGAGCTACTATTGCTTCACAGTGGAAATCTGAATAGACACCAAGTTTATCTGTCTGGCATAATCAGCTATTGCAGGGGTGGGCAAATGGTGGCCCGGGGGCCACATGCGGCCCGCCACAGAGTTTTTTGCGGCCCGCCAACGCAGTTGGCCACTGTCAGCACCTGAGGAGCTGCAGCTTGAACTTATTGACATGCGGTCAGATCACACTGTGAAAGAAATGTTCAATGCTGTGACATGAGTTGACTTTTACAAATCTTTGTCTGCTGAAAAGTTTCCATGTATGAAGAAATTTGCTGGGAAAATGTTCTCTGTATTTGGGTCTACATGTATTTGTGAGCAAAGTTTTTCTTGCATGAAGATCAACAAGAGTAAATATAGACATTAACAGACATTTGACAGACATTAACTTGCAAGCTGTGATGAGAATCTCAACAAGCCATCTCACTCCTGATTTCCAAAAAATGGTAGAAAAGTGTGATAGGGTACATTTGTCTCATTAAACAGATTCTAAAATTAAATGTGCTTGCAGCTATAGATGATATGAAATTAGCACAATAAATAAATTGAATAAAACTACCACTATTTTGTTTAATTTATATTGATTGATTTCTATGATACAATTTATACCTTTTCTGAAATGCAAAGTTAACTAATGAATGCAATCATTTTAAAAGGGGCGGCCCTCCGCTAACCTCCGCTCCCACAAAGTGGCCCCCGAGCCAAAACAATTGCCCACCCCTGAGCTATGGTATTTATAATTAATGGAGAAAATTACCTGGTCTGTACAGTGTGCTAATATTGTGAAACGTGATCTGCATTTTCTATATGGACTCCTATTCTTGGGTACTTGCAACGACAAGGCAAAATCCCAGAAGGTATAGAAAGATTTATAAGATACTGCATTATAATTTACGGAATGTTTAAAATATAATGTTAATTTAGCCACATCGATTAATGTTCTGATTTGTGATTTAAGGTTCGTTTTGTTTGTACTTAATTTGGGTTCATGTTAAAGTTAAATTTAATAAAATACATTTTTTTAAAAATGTTCCGATTCCAAGCAAGAGGCCATCTTGCAAATTCATTCCACAAGGGGGGGGGGCAAGGGGAAGTATGGGAAAAACTAGTTTAGGAAAGAAGGGGGGGGGAGGGACAAGGAAAAACTGGGACAGCCCAGGAATTTTAACAAAGTTATCTGGACACAATTAAAAAAACCCTGGTAACATAAGAAGAAGAGGAGATTGGATTTATACCCCACCCCTCCCTACTCAAAGGAGTCTCAGAGCAGTTTACAGTCTCCTTTCCCTCCCCTTACCCTCAACAGACAGATGGGGCTGAGAGAGCTCTCTCAAGGACTGCCCTTGAGAGAACAGCTCTGAAAGAGCTTGTGACTGACCCAAGGTCACACCAGCAGCTGCGTGTGGAGGAGTGGGGAATCGAACCCGGTTCTCCCAGATTAGAGTCCACGTTCCTAACCACTACACCAAACTGGAGGGTGACAATGGAGCATTACGGCAATTGGGAAAATGCCGAAGACTGCTGGGTGAGGAACTCCGGTTTAAAGGACCAGGCAGGAGGTGATGGGAAAGACCTCAGCCTGAGACCCTGGAGAGCCGCTGCCAGTCTGAGTAGCCGAGATTGGCCTGGATGGACCAATGGTGGGAAGGAGCTGTGGTTCAGTGGAAGAGCCTCTGCTTGGCATGCAGGAGGTCCCAGGTTCAATCGCCAGCATCTCCGGCCAGAAAGATCAGGTAGGACGTGATGTGAAAGACCTCTGCCTGAGACTTTGGAGAGCCGCTGCCAGCCAGAACAGACAATACTGACCTTGCCGGACCAAGGGCCTGATTCGGCATAAGGCAGCTTGATCTGCGCACATGCATACTTCCTGACAGGTAGAGCGGTTCCTCAGTGGAACAGGCTTCCTCGGGAGGTGGTGGGCTCTCCTTTGGAGGTTTTCAAGCAGAGGCTAGACGGCCATCTGACAGCAATGTGGATTCTGTGAACTTAGGCAGATCACGAGAAGGGGGGGCAGGAAGGGGGTGCCTCAGTGCTTAGTTCTCGTGGCCCTTTCTTACACGCCCAGGGAAATGCAGATCACCACTTTGGGGTCAAGAAGCCATTTTTCCCCAGGCCAGTTTGGCCAGGGATCCTGGAGGTTCTTTGTCATCTTTTGGGTGTGGATCAGGGGTCACTATGAGTGTGGAGGGGGAGGCATTTGTGAATTTCCTGCCTTGTGCAGGGGGTTGGACTAGATGACCCTGGAGGTCCCTTCCAACTCCTCGATTCTATGATTCTGTGTGGGTATGTGTGAGCTCACGCTCATGCTCGCATAGATGTGGCTCCCTCCTGAACTGGAATTACAACCTCTTGCCTGAACAGAGTTGACTCACCGGGACTATGCAAAGAGAGCTTCTATTTAAGGTTGCTACAGATGGCCCACGATTTTACAAACACACAAAACACCCAGTGCCTAAATAAACCATTCCCATGGTCTCTCGATCAGCACAAAAGATACGGGAGAGGAAAATAAGTCTGAGTCATGCCGGAAAAATGTGAACCTGTCTTATTTTGTCCACTCCTTGGGGAAAACTGGCCCATCTCCAGCCCTGGAGGCTGCATAAAGTTACAACCCAGTAGATTTTGTTCTGTTTCTTTTTTATTTCCTCCCTCCCTGATTAGACCGCAAAAATACAGGCCACACATCTGCTTTGGTCACAGGTGCCACAAATCCATTTAATACAATTTATGAGACCGAATTAATTTCCACGACACGGGCAATTATTCACACAACCAGGTACTCTTACCCCGGCGCAAAGACTCATTCCAGGATTGTTTTAATACTCGCCTTTGCCTCCCTAGATTAGGCAAGGGAGCTGAGAGTGGAAGAGTTTAACACAGATCCATACTCATAAATAATTTTCCCCGGGCATCAACAAGAATGTGAGTGGAGCCCTGTGAATTATATTTTCCCGAAGACTCTCTGGCTGAAATGAGAAGTACCAATTTGGCTTCCCGGCCTTGAGCTGGATTCGGCGGTATCTCCTGCCATCTACTGATAGTGCAAAAACCAAGCGATCGGTTTCTAATTCCTTTGCCCGCAGAAAGGGTCAGTGATCATTAGCTTTGGCTAAAATGTCATCAACGACCTAATCAAGCGGAAACCGATTCGTTTCTTCGGCTAGAGCTGGTACCCTTTTCTCTTCTTCTTTTTTTCAAGCTTTTGCACCTCGCATCCCTTCTGGCGTTCCATACAGTTTCTCTCATTAAAGCATCTCTTTTTAATATATATATATATATATACAAAAAGGGGGACCCACGATACTTGCGGGGGGGAGAAGTTCTACGTGGAGGAGAAGGAAGCAGCCGCAGGTGAGCCTTCTCCCCTTCTCCCCTACCCCACCTAGCACCAATGGCGAGGCCAGCCCGCCAAGACTTTTCCCTCCCCCCACCAGCAGCGGCAGCGAGGGCTGAGTGACTCACAGCCACTGGCCCGCCAAGCCTTCTCATGCCCCCCCGGCGGTGGCAGCAGTGGTGGCAACAGCAGTGAGGCAGTTCTCAGAGTGTCCTCTGCACATGCACAGGGAATGCTCTTTTACTTTTGGGGAGGTTTAAGTACCCCCCCCCCTTATAGTTTTTTATGGATTTCAGATTTTTCTGTACATCTGGGGATTGCCCCAAATGTGCAGGAAAATCTCTTTGCCCCCTAGGTGCCCCCGATGGGCGGATTTCGATATCCGCATGCAGGGGGGTACCTTGGCTATTAGATATATAGATACTTTATTAAAGTATAAGACTACAGATTAACAGAGAACAAACAACAGTGACTTGGATATTATGTATAGCTTGATCAGAGATTTACAATATGTTAAACCTTATAAATGTACGGTGGATATCCTTTAGGGAAAATACACATTATTAATAGGAGGAGTACAATTTCAGCACTGTTCTATATAATATATAAAACACATATAATACACAAAACAAGGTAATTAGGAGAAGGAGGAAGAGGACAGAGAAGAGCGGAGGTAGCTATTCTAAAACATCAAGATATACCGTATTTTTCGCTCCATAAGACGCACCTGACCATAAGATGCACCTAGCTCCGCTCGGTGCCGTGGCTCGGGAAAGGTGAGGGGGGTTTAAGATGCACACACTTCCCCCCCCACACACACTTTTTTTGAGAGAAAAAGTGAGTCTTATGGAGCAAAAAATACAGTAATCAGGTCGGTCAGTCCAGAAATTGCTTAATAATGGGCACCAATTCTCTATTAAATCTGTTTGATTTGTGCTATTTTCTAGTGAGAAAAGTGTCTCTTTGCGTTTTATATTTCCCCAATACCTTCCGAATCATCTGCTACTGGGGAAACTCAGTAGGGTGCACAGCCTGAATTGACCCTAAATGTGGGCTCGTCGGGTTGCCAAATCCCCCTCCTACGTCCCCGTCCTCAACTGAGCAATTTCCCCTGTGCGGGACAGAAGACAAGTATCTGTTCTTTTCCCGGCCTCTGGGGCCGGCGGGGCTGGGGGCGGGGGTGTTAAATCAGAGAAACAGTGGGGAAGGCAGGGTTAAGTCCCTTCTTTAACCTCCGCTGCCCTCGGTGCAATTAAGGCCCCCAAATGCCATTTTGAAATCAAATTAAAGCCATCAGGAGATCACACGATCACTAGGGGTGCCAACACCAGGTTCGGAAATACCTGGAGATTTGAGGGTGGAGCCTGGGAGAGTGGGGGGGAGGGGAGGAGGAGGAAAAGAGGAGGAAATTGGATTTATCTCCCACCCTTCACTACCCAAAGGAGTCTCAAAGCAGCTTACCATCCCTTTCCAGTTTGGTGTAGTGGTTAAGTGCGCGGACTCTAATCTGGGAGAACCGGGTTTGATTCCCCACTCCTCCACTTGCACCTGGCTGGATGACCTTGGGCAAGCCATAGCTCTGTCCCAGCTGTTCCCTCAAGGACAGCTTGGGAAAGAGCTCTCTCAGCCCCACCTACCTCACAGGGTGTCTGTTGTGGGGAGGGGAAGGGAAAGGAGTTTGTAAGCCGCTCTGAGACTCCCTTGGGGAGTGGAGGGCGGGGTATAAATCCAATCTCTTTTTCTTCTTCTTCCCTTCCTCTCCCCACAGCAGACACTCCTTCGAGAACTGCCCTTGAGAGAACAGCTCTGAGAGTACTTGTGACTGACCCAAAGTTATACCAGCAGCTGCATGTGGAGGAGTGGGGAGTCAAACCTGGTTCTGCCAGATTAGAGTCCACCTCTCCTAACCACTACACCAAACTTGCTCTCTAGGGAAGGGAAGAACCTCGGCAGGGTATAATGCCACGCAATCCACCTTCCAAAGCAGCCATTTTCTCCAGGAGAAAGTGGACTCAATGTATTAACCAAATAAATAACGGATGAGCAAGCGACGTATGTCATCTGGAGATTAGTTGTAATTCTGGGAGATCTCCAGCCCCCACCTGGAGTCTGGCAACTGTAGTTGGTCACATGTCTCCGAGAGCCCGAGGCGGGTCATTTCCTGCATTCCAACACTGAAGGGATGTAAAGGAGTCTGAGAGCCAGCTTGGTGTAGTGGTTAGGAGCCTGGACTCTAAGCTGGAAGAACCGGGTTCAACACCCCCACTCCTCCACATATAGCTGCTGGTGTGACCTTGGGTCAGTCATTCACAAGTCATCTCAAAGCTGTTCTCTTGGGAGCAGTCCTCGAGAGAGAGCTCTCTCAGCCACACCAGCCTCACAGGGTGTCTGTTGTGGGGAGGGGGAGGGAAAAGGAGATTGTAAACTGCTCAGAGACTCCTTTGGGTAGTGAAGGGCGGGGTATAAAGCCAATCTCTTCTTCTTCTTCTTCTTCTTCTTCTTCTTCTTCTAGCAATGAGATGTGTACATTTCTCACTGTATACAGCCTGCAGTGACACGGAGTATTTGTTGTTGATGATGTCCAGTCGCACAGTTGAGTCTGACTCTTCACGACCCCATGGACCATATCACGCCAGGCTTTTAGTCAAACACATTGCTTCAGCTCAAAGACAGCTCTATGAGAGCGGCACCTTAATTTATACTGTTTCCAACTCATAACTTCAAACACTGTAACTATGTACAAACAATCCTATTGGACCTAAGCGAGGCTCAGCAATTGGTTACCTAGAGTGGCTTAAGGACCAATGAGAGTCTTTATTTGTTAGCCAATCAGAAAAGGGCCTTTTGCATCCCAAAGTCTCTGCAAGCTGTGGCTGTAAAATAATAAGAATACAACAGTAGGGTTGCCAGCCTCCAGGCGGCACCTGGATATCTCCCACTATTATAATTAATCTCCAGATAACCTAAGTCAGTTCCCCTGGAGAAAATGGCTGCTTTGGAGGGTGGACTTTATGGCATTATATCCTGCTGATGCCCCTCCCCTCCCCAAACCCCGCTCTCCAAAGGTTCCACCCCCAAATCTCCAGGTATTTCCCAACCCAGAGGTGATAACCCTAAGGGCTTTTTCCCACTCACATTGTGCAGGCGTTCTGCCTCCGTTTGTCCCGGCGCTGGGTGTCAATTTCACACCCTTTGCTGCGGCGCGTGTGTTAATACGGGGCTTCGCGTCATTTTCTCCGTGCCTTCAGTAAACCTTTTTTTTTAGGTTTACCGAAGGTGTGGAGAAAATGGTGTGAAGCCCCGTATTAACACACGCGCCGCAGCAAAGGGTGTGAAATTGACACCCAGCGCAGGGACAAACGGAGGCAGAACGCCGGCACAATGTGAGTGGGAAAAACAAATAAGTGTGGGGTGTGTGATCATCTCTGCTTGACAATTGGCTTTGGATTTGGGTGCAAATGCCTCCAGAGTAATGTCATCATCTGTTAAATTAATTAATTGATTGATTGATTTTATTTTATTTGTATCCCACCCACCCTGCCGGGGCAGGCTGAGGGCAGCTTACATTAAAAGTTAAAAATGCATTAAAACATAAATGCATTAAACACAATGCAACATCAGAAAACATATGTTTACAGAACATAACAGATCACAAATAACAAATAAAGTGCTGATGGCGGTGACATCCCAAGAGGCCATGATAAGATGGTACAAAAAGTATGGCCAAAGTCAGTGTCCAGTATATCACAGACTGTTGATGTTGACATAGAGGGCCTTACCACAATTCAGTTGTTACTGATAGCGGTTCTTCATCAAAGGCCCGCTGGAAGAGCTCCGTTTTGCAGGCCCTGCGGAACTGTAAGAGGTTAAGAAAGAGATCCTGAAATAAACCGTACCCACAAACAGCTGCACTTTGGGCTTAATTGTGGTGTCGTTGTTGATTTAAGTTTTGCTCTGTAGGGAAATGTCACCGGCTAGTAAAAATTTCCTTACAGCTGTCACATAACTTTTCATAATGAGAAAGGAGGGAAACTCAAAAGATCACACGTAGCCATGCTTCGCGATAAGTGCTGGCACAATGTATATTTATTAACGTCCAGGCTTCACCTTGGCAGGCTTTTGACCTTATCTTTATGGGTCAAAGAACATTTTCAGCCGTACAGGATTACTCATATCTCGCACATCCTGATGTTTCGTGTGAGTAAGTGGAAACTCTCTCCAAATCAAATGGCTTTTTTCCCTTCACCCTACGCCCGAGTTATCCAGTGAGGCTGTCTTCTTACACAATGCAGCCCTCGACCAGTACAAGATTGATTTTTTAAAATCATTTGTTGGCTTCCCTTCTAACCCTCCTTTCTCCCCCCCCCCCTCCAATGGAGACATCGTTCTTCTTTCTTCCAGTTTATTCTCACAACCAGGGGTCATTTTGAGCAGGAACGCACAGGAACGCCATTCCAAGAGTAACAAGCCCAGGAGTGGGCACCTATGGTGATGCGCTGTGGAAAAAAGCAAAAGCATACTAACTTGATCTGTATTTTCATGCTTGTTGTAGGGGAGCTTCCCTGCAAGAGCAAAGGAAACCTGAAGTGTCTTTAGTCGAAGTGTCAAGCTGGCTCGCCAGCTCTGAGCTGGGAAATCCCTGGAGATTTTTGGGGTGGAGCCTGAGCAGTGGGCGTTGCCTTCTGACACACTTCCGGTGACGTCCGGGGGTGTGGCATATGCAAATGAGTTTTGCTAATGAGTTACGCTAATGAGCTCCTGCACCTCTTTTTCTACAAAATGATCCCTGCTCACAACTCTCTGAGGTAGGTTAAGCTAAGAATATGTGACTGGCCCAGGGTCACCCAGCGAGCTTCTATGGCAGAGAGGAGATTCAAACCTGGGTCTCCCAGATCCTAGCCTGACACACTAATCCTAATATCCCCCTGGTGTGTAGGGTTGCCAGCCTCCAGGTCCTGGCTGGAGATCTCCGGTGATGACAACTGATCTCCAGGCAAGAGAGATCAGTTCACCTGGGGGGAAAAGCCACCTTGGAAGGTGGACTCTATGGCATTGTACCCTGCTGAGGTCCCTCCCTCCCCCAAACCCTGCCCTCGCTAGGCCCTGACCAGGCCCAGTGGGGCATTGACTTCCTGCCAAGGCCCCATAACTTCCATCCAGCCCCCAGGCCCCCGACTCTCTGGGCCACCCGGAGGACTCTTGACTCTCCGGGCTGCCTGGAGGACTCCCCCCCGTTGCCCCTTCCCCAAGCGCGGCTTGCTTCCCACATAGGCAGGCAGAGTTTGAATGCTGCAATAGCAAATTTTAAATATATATATATATTTTTTATTTTATTTTATTTTATTGTGATGTCAGTGCCTCCTGACTCATTTAAAGCCCCCCCCCCCTAAAGGCCCCCCTGAAAATCTTGGCTACAGGCCTGGCCCCGACCCCTAAATCTCCAGGTCTTTCCTAACCCGGAGTTGGCAACTCTTCTGAGGTACCAAGTTGAACGAATGATGCCCTGCAGAGGAACTCGGGAGGCCAGGGCACCGGCAGCCGTCATGAATAAAGACAGCACAGCAAGCGCCCACCCCTGTCCAAATCGATCGCAAATTGAATACTTTTTCGCTTGATTGAGGCATGATGGGAAGCCAGGGCCGCCGCTATGGCAACCAGCTGAAGGCCTCCCTCTCCCCACGCTCTCCTCTCTTCTCTTCCTCCCACGTGGGGGCCAGCTAATGATTTACTTTGGGGGTCCCCAGCATGCGGCCTGCGGAGAAATGCATTTTCTCCTGGAGGGAGGCTGGCAAGCGGCAAGCTTCCTTTTAAAAAAGGTTTTCTTCTTCTTTTTTTTGCTCTACCAGCTTTTTTTTGGGGGGGGGGGGATGTCTATCAATGGCTTTCCAGGCGCACCTCTTGAGAAATGCAAATGGGACTGGCTAGAGACGATAGGAGGGCCAAAATTCCCCCTTCTCCCTCCCTCCCTCCCTCCTCCTAGCAAGAAACAAAGGATCGGGGATGTCAAATTCTAGAGGGGCTGAGGAAGTGGTTGACCATCTCAAAAAGATTGGACCCGGGGGGTCCGACTCTGTGAGCTCCAAAAGACGGTGTCCCCATCCTCCATTATTTCCAGTGGAAGAAAAACATTTTAGAGGAATGTGGTCCCTTCAAATGCGACCGCCAGAACCCCCTTCAGAGATCAATCGCCTAGTGACATCACAAAAGTGATGTCACATCCCTGCTCCTGGCTCCACCCCCAAAGTCTCCTGGCTCCACCCCCAAAGTCCCCCAATATTTCCTGAGTCAGACCTGGCAACCCAATAAGCTACAGTTGCCGTTCCATGAACACACAAGCGGCAAGAAGAGCTTCTTGAAGCATAATGATGACGTTTGATGTTTGGACTTTTCACTTGAGGGATTTGATTTGGACTCTGAAGGTTATTTGCACCTTTTGATTGCGTATTTTGACAGTACATTTCTGAGTTTTTTGTCCATTACATTATATTTTTGATAAACTACATGATTTATACAGGTTCAGATTGTTATAAGTGTTGACTGGTGAATATTTGCTGTTATTTCTGCATGGTTGGTTGGTTTTTGTATTATTTATTCCCTCTGGTGCCTCTCTGCTGATTGGGCCGTTCGTTCTGTCTCTGGCAGTGGCCATTTTGTGTCGGCCATTTTGAGGCCACGCCAACCATGTTGTGTCAGATTTCCAAAGGTGCCTGCAAGTTCAAAAAGGGTCAGGAGACAATGCTCCCTCTCAGCTGTGGAGTCTTGTGAGCAAAAATTCTACTTTGTGAGCTACTGGCATTAAAGTTGTGAGCGAGTGATTTGGCTCCTGCATAAATCAGTTTTCTCTGGAGCCATCCTTCCTGAGCTAAGACAAATGTGTGTGGAGGCTAAAGTACTGTGGGCTAGCTCACACTAATTCAGCTTAAAGGGAACACTGGTCAGGAACCCTGCTTTAAATCCATATTTCTGCAGTTGCCTGTGCACCTCCATATGCAATGCAATGAGTAGTCAAACATCCACGGCGCTCCAGGAAAGCAAAGGAAATTGCTCCGGATTCCCTCGACAATTCACAGTTTCCAGGGCTGGACCATCGAAGGGGCAGGAGGGCCCAGCTTCGGAAACTGGAAAGAGTCCCAAACACTTTAATTCTCATTATGCAGAAGGGTTCACCGTTACCCTTATTTTCAAACAAAACATTCTTGTTGAAAAGGAACACCGGAAAAGATGTATTTCTCATCTTGCCGGGAGGCAGATGTAAACAGGAGGAAGGAACTGATGCAGAACCAGACACTGGATCGAGGAGACGCCCAGCTTTGCAACGGGGATCTGATTCTGAGTTCAGGGCTGCTACCACAGGAGGGGGCACATACAGGGTTGCCAGCCTCCAAGTGGTGGCTGGAGATCTCCCGGAATCACAGCTGGTCTTCTGCCGATAGAGATTGGCTCCCCTGGAGAAAATGACTGCTTTGGAAGTTGGTCTCTAGGGCGTCATACCCAGCTGAAGTCCATGCCCAGGCATCGCCCCCAAAATCTCCAGGAATTTCCCAATGCAGAGCTGGGAACCTGAGTGCACAAACTTGTAATAATATACTCATAATAATGGGTTTTTAATTATGGGCAGGGAGACATCGCTGGGTGATTAGGAAAAAAAACAATAAGGCCGGTGCAGGGGTGGAATCAGTTACCCAGGTATGTTGTGAATTCTACCTCCTTGGAGGCGTTTAAGCAGAGATCGGACAATCCTTTGTCAGGGATGCCTTAGGCCATCCTGCATGGTGCCAGGGGTTGGATAGGATGGTCTTCAGGCCCCTTCTGATATTTTTTTGACTCTGGGATTCTGTGTTTCACAATACATCAGCGGTAGCTAAAGGGTTAACATAAGAACATACAACAAACAAACCACTGTAACAAATATTTATATAATTTTATCAATATTTATATTTAGATTATTTTTTATCAATATTATTTTTTATCAGACTTACAAGATTACAAGAATATGCTCTCAATAAACGTTTACTACAACAAAAGTCCATACTCAATGAGCACCCGGATATAAGCTCATTTCATCCACATCTTCCTCAGGACATAAGAACATAACAGAAGCCATGCTGGATCAGGCCAATGGCCCATCCAATCCAACACTCTGTCACACAGTGGCCAAAAACCAGGGGCCATTAGGAGATCCACTAGTGGGGCCAGAACTCCAGAAGCCCTCCCATTGTTGCCCCCCACCCAAGCTCCAAGAATACACAGCACCACTGCCCCAGACATAAGAGAAGCCTTGTTGGATCAGGCCCATGGCCCATCCAGTCCAATGCTCTATATCACACAATGGCCAGAAACCAGGTGCTATCAGGAGGTCCACCAGCAGGGCCAAATATTAATTATTCTTAATCAATGACACATCTTAATTAGTTAATTGCCACCTCTGAGTTGGGAAATACCTGGAGATTTTGGGGGGTGGAGCCCAGGGAGGGCAGGGTGTGGGGAGGGGAGGGGCCTCAGCAGGGTATAAAGCCGTAGAGATCAACTTCCAAGGAAGCCATTTTGTCTAGGGAAACTGTCATCTGGAGATGAGTTGTAATTAGGGTTCCCAACTCTGGGTTGCGAAATTCCTGGAGATTTGGGGGTGAGCCCTGGAAACAGCAGGACATGGGCAGTCAAGGGACCTCAATAGGGTATAATGCCGTACTGTCACCTTCCTAGGCAACTGATTTCTCCAGGGCAACTGATCTCTGTAGTCTGGAGACCAAGTTGTAATTCTTGGAGCTCTCCGGGCACCAGCTGGAGGTTGGCAATACTAAGTAGCAGGCACAGGCAAGACATCTTTTGATCCACACATCTTTTGATCTGTTCCACTCACCAAGGCCGCCACCCCCAGTACCTCCTCCTCCTCTTTTCTAATGGGGAACCACCATCCCCATTTCTGAAATCCCCCCTTTTGTTCTTCAGTTTCTCATCCTGTACTAAGCCATGATGTAGTACTACAGCACGGCTTAGCAAGGAAAGCCCTAAAGGGTTAAAGTGTCATGTGGCAGACAACTACCCTTGGGGCCATTTTGAAAGCAACTCTTAGCTCTGCCTCCTTTCCATAGTGGCACCGGAGGGAGTATCCATACATAAGAAAATCAGAAGAGCCCTGATGAATCAGACCAACAGTCTATCTGGTTGAGCATCCTGTTTCACATAGTGGCCAACAAAAAGAGCCAGTTTGGTGTAGTGACTAAGAGTGGCGGACTCTAATCTGGAGAATCGGGTTCAATTCCCCACTTCCCCTCTTGAAGTGAGCTGGGTGACCTTGGCACTCTCAGCCTAAAAATAAGCATCGCTCGCCACCTAGTGGTGCCAAAAAAGAGCTACAGCTTCAGCAGCCAAACAATCCCCCCAGGGTTCTTCTGGCTATTCCACATAAAATGCCATACTATAATTTTTCAGCAGTCAGCCAGTTCCTCTGGATGGTCAACAAGCAGAGCATAGAGGCCAAGGCCTTCCCCTGATGTGGCCTCCTGGCTCTGGGATTCAAAGGTTTAGTGCCCCTGAATGTGGAAGCTCCCCTCAGTCATCATGGCTACTAGCCATTGATAGGCTTATCCTCCTTGAGTCTATCTATAAGAACATCAGAAGAGCCCTGTTGGATCAGACCAGTAGTCCATCTAGTCCAGCATCAATTGAACCTCTACATTCAAAGGTACTAAGATTCTGAATCCCAGAGCCAGGAGGCGATATAATAGGAAGGCCTCAGCCTCTCTGCCCTATTGTTGGCCCTCCAGAGGAGCTGGTTGGCCACTGTGTGAGACAGGATGCTGGACTAGATGGACCACTGGTCTGATCCAGCAGGGCTCTTCTTATGTTCTTAGGAAGGCCTCAGCCTCTCTGCCCTGTTGTTGGCCCTCCAGGGGAACTGGCTGGCCACTGTGTGAGACAGGAGGCTGGACTAGTTGGACCCTCACTGGTCTGATCCAGCAGGGCTCTTCTGATGTTCTTATCAGGAGAAGGTCTTGGTCTCTATGCCATGGTTCTTCTAATGTTCTTAGGAAGGCCTCAGCCTCTCTGCCCTGTTGTTGGCCCTCCAGGGGAACTGGTTGGCCACTGTGTGAGACAGGATGCTGGACTAGATGGACCACTGGTCTGATCCAGCAGGGCTTTTCTGATGTTCTTATAAGGAGAAGGTCTTGGCATCTATGTCATTGTTGGCCTTCCAGAGGGTTGGCCACTGTGTGAGACGGGATGTTGAACTAGATGGATCACTGGTCTGATCCAGGAGGGCTCTTCTGATGTTCTTAGGAAGGCCTCAGCCTCTCTGCCCTGTTGTTGGCCCTTCAGAGGAATTGGTTGGCCACTGTGTGAGATGGGATGCTGAACTAGATGGACCACTGGTCTGATCCAGCAGGGCTCTTCGTATGTTCTTATCAGGAGGAGGTCTAGGCTCTATGCCATTCTTGGCCCTCCAGAGAGTTGGCCACTGTGTGAGACGGGATGCTGAACTAGACGGACCACTGGTCTGGTCCAGCAGGGCTCTTCTTATGTTCTTAGGAAGGCCTCGGCCTCTCTGCCCTGTTGTTGGCCCTCCAGAGGAACTGGCTGGCCACTGTGTGAGACAGGACGCTGGACTAGATGGACCACTGGTCTGATCCAGCAGGGCTCTTCTTATGTTCTTATGCTGTCTCTCCTGACCTTCTACCCCTGCAGGGACTCACGTGGCGCCTCGAGGTTCCCCACACGTTCTCAGGTCACAGCGGGAGATGGCTCGGGACCAGGAAGCTCTCCTGCCAAGGACGGCTGGGCCTGGAATCTTCCAAGGCAGCGCTCCTCTCTGACCCCTGCTCCCCCTGCTCTTTCCAAACACACACATTCGCAGCTCTCCGATCAGATGGCGGCATTGTTTCGGAACTTGAGCCGAGGCCAAGATTTGGCCTTCGCTTTCCAACGGCTCAGGAAACATTCTGTTCTCACCCTCTAATGGCGCTCCTCTAATGAGCACATGAAAATAACAAACGGGGTCCGGGCGAAAAAGCAATTGTGTTTGGTGTGGGTTTGGGGGGGTGGGGATCATTTAAAAGCCGAGGCCTCTGTTTTCCACTCTGGCGAGAAAATGACAGGGGTTTAAGAGCTCACCTTTCGAAAGGGCACATGCAACAGTTCAGTTCTTCGGGGGGGGGAAAGGATTTGTTTTAATTGTGTGGTTTGTGGTAGAAACGCAGAATGCCAGACGCAGGGTGGATGAGCCCGGGGAAATAGCCTAATGGCCGGCAGCAAGGGAAGTGGGAGGGAAAGACTTGTCCCTACCCTCCCGCAGTGCCTTAACAGCCAGTAGGGTTGCCAGCCTCCAGGTGGGGCCTGGGGATCTCCCGCTTTTACAACTGATCTCCAGCTGAGAGAGATGAGCTCCCCTGGAGAAAATGGCTGCTTTGGAGGGTGGACTCTATGGCATTGCACCATGCTGAGGCTTCTCTCCTCCCCAAACCCCCCCCTCTCCTGGATCCACCCCCAAAGTCTCCAGGTATTTTCCAACCCAGACCTGGCAACCTTAACAGCCAGTGATAATTCTTATCTCTGAGCTACAGATCTTCTTCTTCTTCTGTAAAAAACAACACGTCCCACAGCACTTACAATCTAAACCAGTTTGGTGTAGTGGTTAAGTGCGCGGACTCTGTGGGAACCGGGTTCGATTCCCCACTCCTCCACTTGCACCTGCTGGATGACCTTTGGCAAGCCGTAGCTCTGGCACAGCTGTTCTTGAAAAAGAGCAGTTTCTGTCAGAGCTCTCTCAGCCCCACTTACCTCACAGGGTGTCTGTTGTGGGGAGGAGAAGGGAAAGGAGATTGTAAGCTGCTCTGAGACTCCCTTGGGTAGTGAAGGGTGGGGTATAAATCCAATCTCCTCCTCCTCTCTCCTGTTTGGTGTAGTGGTTAAGTGTGTGGTGTAGAGAGCCAGTTTGGTGTAGTGATTAAGTGCGCGGACTCTAACCTGGGAGAACCGGGTTTGATTCCCCACTCCTCCACTTGCACCTGCTGGATGACCTTGGGCAAGCCATAGCTCTGTACCAGCTGTTCCCTCAAGGACAGCTTGGGAAAGAGCTCTCTCAGCCCCACCTACCTCACAAGGTGTTTGTTGTGGGGAGGGGAAGGGAAAGGAGTTTGTAAGCCGCTCTGAGACTCTGAGAAGGGCAGGGTATAAATCCAATCTCTTCTTCTTCCTCCTCCTCTTCTTCTTCTTCTTTTTCTTCTTCTTCTTTGTGAGTCACAGCTCACTTCTTCAGACACCTGTTCCCAAGGCTGGCGGATTTCCATTTTGTGCAACTAAATGTGATGCCTTCTATGGCGATAGATTACAGTGGGTGGCCGCGTTAGTCTGTCCGTTGCAGTAGAAAAGAGGAGGAGTCCAGGAGCACCTTCAAGACTAACAACATTTGTGGCAGGGGAGGAGCTTTCGTAAGTCACAGCTGAAGGGTATCTGAAGTGAGCCGCGACTCACAAAAGCTCTTCCCCTGCCACCATTTCTGTAAGTCTTGAATGTGCTCTTGGACTCCTCCTCTTTTCTACCTCTCCCACCTGTCGGTTGCTCCTGAGAAATAATCAGGGGTCCGTTGGAGCAGGAGCGCACAGGAGCGCAGCTCCGGGAGTGAGGAGCCCAGGGGGCGGGCACATGACCAAGCCCCGCCCCCTCCTCAGCTTCCCCGAGCAGTGCAGAGGCTCAGTGCCCCGGGGAAAGCCCTGCTAGGGTCTTTATTGATTTTAATGTTTTGTTTTAATATTGATAATTTTATCATTGTTCCTTTTATGACTGTGTGCTGCTTTTCCAGAGACTTGCTCAAGGTGGCGTATACATTTTCTAAGTATACCATTTTGTATCTGGGCACATGGCACATAAGTACTGGAGAAATTTCACCAACCCTTCAGCAGCTCCCACCCCATCAGTTTGGTGTAGTGGTCAGGAGTTGGACTCTAATCTGGGAGAACCAGGTTTGATTCCCCACTCCTCCACATGCAGCTGCTGGTGTGACCTTGGGCCAGTCACAAGTTCTCTCAGAGCTGATCTCTCATGAGCAGTTCTCAAAAGACCTCTCTCAGCCCCACCTACCTCACAGGGTGTCTTGTTGTGGGGAGGGGAAGGGGAAGGGGAAGGGATGGGTGGTGCACATGTCCTGGGTATCTCAAGTCTACTTGAAATCTGGTGGTTTCAAGGGAGCAGGAAGAGAATGAGGGCGTGTTCTTTACGCTTCTTTTTATTGCACAAAGTATTGGATGGGGAAGGGAATGGAGGAAGAGCAGGTCAGTTTCACCCACCTGTGGAGTGGAGCCTGAGGGGTGGGTGTTGCCTTCTGACACACTTCCGGCAGGTTAGGGGGTGTGGCATATGCAAATGAGTTATGCAAATGAGTTATGCAAATGAGCTCCTGCACCTCTTTTTCTACGAAATGACCCCTGGAAATAATCACATAGGACCTGAACTATTTGGGGTGGCATGGCCCACTTCCCAGCCTCACTAAAGAGATGTCATTGATTGGAGGAGAGCTGAGAAGGGGGAAGTGAGACGACCCAGGAACCATGTTCTTGTCTGGGCGCATTTTCTCAGAGCGACGTCAGCCAGAAGGACAATCTGTTGACGCTTCGCCTTCCGTCGCCCTCAGCCTCTTGCCGGGTGTCGGGGAGAGGTTTTGCATTCGTTTTCCGTGTCTGTCTCTGCCCAGCGGATTTGTTTCTCCACTTGGTCAATGTTCGGTCAGTTCTTCAGATTCCTCATTCAGGACCGAAGTGGTGATATCCATCGCTCGGAGACGGCACAGCTTTTGTTACGCGACGCTCTCCATGAAATGCCTGGCGCCCGGGGGGTGGGGTTGCCAGATCTGGGTTGAGAAATTCCTGGAGATTTTGGCTGAGAACGGGGATAAAAAGCGGACCTGCGAGTCCAGCTAACCAGTCTTGTGCCAACCTCTTAAGAGGTTGAGAGCCAGTTTGGTGTAGTGGTTCAGTGCGTGGACTCTAATCTGGGAGAACCGGGTTTGATTCCCCACTCCTCCACTTGGACCTGGCTGGATGACCTTGGGCAAGCCATAGCTCTGTACCAGCTGTTCCCTCAAGGACAGCTTGGGAAAGAGCTCTCTCAGCCCCACCTACCTCACAGGGTGTCTGTTGTGGGGAGGGGAAGGGAAAAGGAGTTTGTAAGCCGCTCTGAGACTCCCTTGGGGAGTGGAGGGTGGGGTATAAATCCAATCTCTTCTTCTTCTTAATAAAGTATGAGCTGTTTTCACTCGACGCATCTCTGACCTCAGTACTTTATAGCCTGCTTGGCTGCATGGATCGTGGTGGACTCCAATGCTCCCTCTAAGCTGTAGAGTCTTGTGAGCAAAAATCTTGCTTTGTGAGCTGCTGGAATCAAAGCTGTGAGCGAGCGATTTGGCTACTGCATAAATGAGTTTGTTCTGGAGCCATCCTTCCTGAGCTAAGACAAAAATGTATGAGCTGGAGGCTAAAAACCTGTGAGCCGGCTCAGACTAACTCAGCTTAGAGGGAACACTGGTGGACTCGACCTGCATCCTTTTGTCCACTTCTTGGAAGGTAGATTTCCAGGGGGCGCTGAGTAATTTTTTTTTCTGAAAAGGGGGCGGTGGACCAAATACGTTTGGAAACCTCTACTTCAGACCAACACGGCGACCCACCTAAAGAAGTGTGCATGCACGAGAAAGCTGATCCCCAGAATTAAACTCTATTGGTCTTCAAGGTGCCCCTGGACTCAAAACTTTGTTCTGTTGCTTCAGACCACCATGGAGAGCCACCTGAATCTATTTCTCCCACAGAGACAGACAATAAGGCTGATTTGAACCCTCTCCTCTCCAGTTTCTTAAGAGTGCTTTGCAGGGGTCATTTCGAAGAAAACGAGGTGCAGTAGCTCATTAGCATAACTTATTTGCATATGCTACACCACCTGACATCACCGGAAGTAAGTCAGAAGGAAAGAAAGAAAGAAAGAAAGAAAGAAAGAAAGAAAGAAAGAAAGAAAGAAAGAAAGAAAGAAAGAAAGAAAGAAAGAAAGAAAGAAAGAAAGAAAGAAAGAAAGAAAGAAAGAAAGAAAGAAAGAAAGAAAGAAAGAGCTGGCAGAGAGGGGACCGCTACTAATCCAAGCCTCAGAAATACCACTATTCTGGGAGGATAGCTTCAGTGGTGGCTGAAGCCTTCAGAAGGCTGGTCGGAGGAACAAGGACCTTTCCAGGGGACGGGGTCATTTTGCTGCAGCCAGGACACAAGCAGGCATTCCCCCATAGGCGGGGGGGGGGGGGCTGGCACCAACTCTTGGAGCTGCACTCCCCCGAGCTCCTGCTCTAAATGATCCCTGGTGCTTGGGGAAGAGAATGGGTTCAAAAGACAGAACACCAGTCACAGTTGCCTTGACTGTAAGCTTTGAGAAAGATGGCTGTCAGAAAACAGCAATAACCAAAGCTCTGACATTAAAAAGAACACTGAGTCCCATTATCAGGGTCACCATATGTTCCCACAGTTGACCGGAGGGGGGGGGAGGAGAAGAATCTTGGGGCCTTCCAGAGAATTGTTTCATTCACATAGTTACTGCACATTTGTTACAAATTTTTGGTGCAGGGTCCAGCTATCTTTCCTCCAGAAAGCAGTCCTGTTGGGGGAGTATTTCTAGCATTCGTAAGTCTGCTTTCTGCTTAAAATCACCTGAGGCAGTATTTTTAACACTGGAAGTGTGTTAACTCTTTTCTCAGTAAATGCATGCACTACTGTTGCGAGTACTATATGGAAAGTGAGCACCTATTGGCTAGTACCTGTGGCATCATTAATGATGTGCTTTTCAATCATTCCTCCAGTCCATGTTAGTGTTATTTTGTGCTACTTGGTATTTTTTTTTAAAAAGTTAATAACAGTGCTTGGAGCATGGATGAAAATACATAATGATTTTTGCTCTTCAGATTACTTATATTCTTATATTTTTCTGGTTTTCTTATGGATTTTTGTATTCAGATTTTATTAGGATTTAGTCAAGGCCTATTAAATGGTAAAGCCTCCCTTTTGTAGGTTAAAGTGCCTTTCTGGCTGATGCCAGCAGACAAGAAACAGCATTCTTTCCCCCTCTTCAAGTTGTTGGGATGGGATGGCTATCTAGCTGTTTTCTATGGATGTAGTCGCTTGAAGTACAGAGTTTGGGGTGAAACTCTGAATTACAAATGATAATGAAGCTCAAAACAATTCATCCACCTGGACTGAATCAAGCCCTAGGTTTCCTGTCTCATTACCAATGCTGATTTCTCCATGCCTATTACCCCTCTATGTATCACACCTAAATCCAGTAATGCCTGCTATTGTTATTCACTCCTATTGTTCTTTGCCTGCTAATGTAATTCAGCATCTGAAATCTCTCCACTTTCCAATAAATAGGACTTTGATCACACACACCAAATAATCCACTTTCAATGCACTTTCATTGTACTTTCCAACTGGATTTGACTGTATGAACTGGCAAAATCCAGTTGGAAAGTGCATTGCAAGTGGGTTGAAAATGGATTATTTAGTGTGTGTGAGAACAGCCATGGATTCCCATTCTACCTGTATCTGAAGAAGTGAGCCGTGATTCATAGAAGATCATCCCCTGCCACAAATTTTGTTAGTCTTTAAAGAGCTATTGAACCCTTGCCATTTGGAGATTTTTAACCGTTTAGAAACGTGTACATGAAAAAAAATGGACAAAGTTCCTCTGTTTCTATCGTTAAGCAATTCTTCTAAAGGCCAAAAAGAGACAAGACTTAATGAAACTTAAAATAGTTTATTAGGCATAGATTTCCTCGTCACTTGACGTTAGGCCTGCTGCAGCAAACGTTTTTCCGTTTCGAACATCCCATGGGGAAGCACTATTTCCTGAAAACAACCCTCTTTGTAAGAACGTCTGTTTCCCTGTCCCCCTTGGCTGCTACTGGTTCCCCATCCGCCGTTTCCCGGTGGCCATTTTATCTCTACATTGTAGCATCAGCGTTTTCCTCCGTAATTAGCCACATGGACAATCCCATTGAATTAAGGATAAGTTCGTGAAATGGGCGAGGTCACCGCCCCAGATGGTTAAACGAGAGCTCTAAGAAAATTATGATATACTGGGTCCAGACACATTGAGTGAAATCAGCTCATAAAGTTTATTAACAGAATTTATATTTATAAAGAGCAGGACTCGGGCATCTGCTTATATGCAGGTACAAACCGCACCCCCAGTCACACCTGATCCCCGTGATAGGGTTATTTACATGGCACCTCTGACCATAGGTCCCCTTTAGGATACCGTGGAGTCGATTGGCCCAATTTACGATCCGCATGGTATTGTCTACCGATGCAAAGCTCTGGTAGTTTGCCCGACCGCGTGTGCGCTCTTCGACCGCATGCGCGGTCGCCATTAGTGCGCGACGAAACTGGAGACAGCCTAAGAAGGAAAACAGAGAAAAAAGTGCATAGCCCATCCAAAGTAATATCTAAGATGGGTGTGCCCAGTGGGGTGCCTCTGGATGCCATAGGGTTGCCAAGTCCAAGTTGGAAAATACCTGGGGACTTTGGGGGTGGAGCCGGGAGAAGGCGGGGTTTGGGGAGGGGAGGGGCCTCTGCAGGGTACAATGCCATAGAGTCCACCCTCCAAAGCAGCCATTTTCTCCAGGGGATCAGATCTCTGTCAGCTGGAGATCAGTTGTAAAAGCAGGAGATCCCCAGGCCCCACCTGGAGGCTGGCCACCCTAGGGTGCCATGGAGCATCAGACATCTTTCCTGGTGCCCGCCAAGTGTTTTTAGAAAGTGGACAGGGGCATTATGCAGGGAGAGAGCATGTGGAGATGAATGCTGAGTAGAAAAGGGTTCACGGAGTCTACTCTGAAGAGGCCTCATGAAACAGGTGCTGGAGCCAGCCTGTCTGCAGACCCGGGACCTCTGTGCTATTTGTCTACAATCCAGTACTAGTACAAGAGAGACCCGAAGAAGATTTACTGACCATGAGAACTTTAGATGGTTGGGCTGCGCTTGTCGACACTGTGGAATGATTCCTTGATGCTTATACTTGCGTGAATGTACGGAAATGTATCTGTATTAGTATTAATATTGCTCTGTTTCTGGGAAATCTATACAAGTTTGGTGCGAGAGCCAGTTTGGTGTCGTGGTTAAGTGCGCGGACTCTAATCTGGGAGAACCGGGTTTGATTCCCCACTCCTCCACTTGCACCTGGCTGGATGACCCTGGGCAAGCCATCGCTCTGTCCCAGCTGTTCTCTCAAGGACAGTTGTCTCAGAGCTCTCTCAGCCCCACCTACCTCACAGGGTGTCCGTTGTGGGGAGGGGAAGGGAAAAGGAGTTCGTAAGCCGCTCTGAGACTCCTTCAGTTAGTGAAGTGCAACCTCCTCCTCCTCCTCCTCCTTCTTTTCCCTTCGTAAATATATCACAGTCACCACTGACTATGTTCTGCTTACCTCCAGGGGGGGTCTGGGGATCTCCTGCTTTTATAACTGATCTCCAGGTGACAGAGTTCGGTTCCCCTGGAGAAAATGGCTGCTTTTGGAGGGTGTACTCTTAGGGCTGCCAAGTCAGCCCGGGGGGCGGGGGATCCCCCACTAAAGGGGTTCCCGATCCGCCGGCCAGCATTTGGCCGGCGGGGGGAACCCCACCCACGACGTCGTCCAGCAAGGACGACGTAATGACGTCACCGGAAGTGACGCGGCACGTTGGGGGCGTTGCCAGGGCGACGCTCTGGCAATCGCCCCAAAACTCTATGATACCATCGCCCTGGCAACGCCCCCAACGTGCTGCGTCACTTCCGGTGACGTCGATGGATGCGCGTGCGAAGCGCCCGCACCAGAAGGAATTCCCAGCGGCAGGAGGACTCCCCCCCGCCGTTGAGTTTTCAATACTTGGCAGCTCTATGTACTCTACAGCATGATACCCCATGGAAGTCCCTCCCCTCCCCAAACCCCACCCTACTCAGGCGCCAACTCCAAAATCTCCAGGTATTACCCAACCCAGAGCTGGAGACCCTAAAGGCTTCTGATTGTCCACTAGAGATTTGACTGACTGTGCAGATTTAAAAACAAAACAAAACATTGCTTCACTGTGGCAGCCATTTTGTGGCTGTGTCCGCCACACTTTGCCACATTCAAAAGGTGCCCACAGGCTTAAAAACGTCAGGACCCTTTGGCATAAGAAATGTAAACTGGCTCCTGTGCGTGGGTGTGAGAGCTGTTTTGGACACCGCATGGCAAGAGAGCAAGCATGAATTAAAATTACGTTGCCAAGCCTTCCTTCCCATCTAGGGCTGGCCAGGATGCCCGGGATGGTATCCCACACTTGGGGCTCTGTGCTCCAGCTACCACTCAGTGGAGCCGGCCATCTATGATAGGGGAAGTGCTCTCTCAAATACGCACCTTTCTCTTCTCTCGACTGCAACCTGAATGTGAACTGGAACTGCTTGAATCAATGCAAGTTTACCTTTTTTGCAATATACATCTTGGGATATTTATTTGCTGCACTCAGGATCAGTGTTCCCTCTAAGCTGAGTCAGTGTGAGCTATCTCACCGTTTTTTAGCCTGCGGCTCACACATTTCTGTCTTCGCTCAGGAAGGATGGCTCCAGAGCAAACTCATTTATGCAGCCACCAAATCGCTTGCTCACAACTTTAATGCCAGAAGCTCACAAAGTAGGATTTTTGCTCACAAGACTCCACAACTTAGAGGGAGCATTGCTCAGGATCATGCTGCTGTGACGGGGCAAAACTCTGCTATATTAACCAACTATCCCGATACTGACCTCATATTTCGAGACTGATAATCCTCAATCCCAATAACAATCTACCAAGATTGGCAGCTGCTATGCGGTAGAGACTCAACTGTGTTGAGAGAGAGAATTGGACTCAACTGTGCAACTGAACCACAACAACAACATGCGGTAGAGAAATTTTCTGGCCTTGTCCCTTGAGAGTCTTTGGAGGATCAAAGGACGCTTCTCCTCACAGAACTATGAACTCTCTAGCCAATCCCTCGCCCAAAGGTATAATTCTCTACACAGCAATCCACATTCAACCACACAAAGGCCAGAGATCTCCTAGGATTATCACTGATTTCTAGTGGATCTCCAGATTGCTTTGGAGGGTGGACTCTATGGCATTATACCCGGCTAAGGTCCCTCCCTTCTCCAAACCTCACCTTCCCAGACTCTATGATACCACCTCTTCCTCACCAAAGATTAGCCTTGATCTAGGAGGTTTATCTGGATGAAGCAGGAGCAGAAGAGAGGACTTTTCATAAGAACACAAGAGAGAAGCCAGTGTTGGATCAGGCCAGTGGCCCACCCAGTCCAACACTCTGTGTCACACAGTGGCCAAAAACACCAGGTGCCCTCAGGGGGTCCAGCAGTGGGGCCAGAACTCCAGAAGCCCCTCCCACTGTTGCCCCCGCCCCCTAAGCACCAAGAATACAGAGCATCACTTGCCCCAGACAGAGAATTCCTATCTATACCTTGTGGCTAACAGCCACTGATGGACCTCTGCTCCAGATGTTTATCCAATTCCCTCTTGAAGCCGTCCATGCTTGTAGCCACCACCACCTCCTGTGGCAGTGAATTCCACATGTTAACCACTCTTTGGGTGAAGAAGCACTTCCTTTTATCTGTTCTAACCCAAGACTGCTCAGCGACTTCATGGAGTGCCCATGAGTTCTTGTATTGTGAGAAAGGGAGAAAAGTACCTCTTTCCCTACCTGCTGTATCCCATGCATAATCTTATAAACCTCGATCATGTCACCCCTCAGCCGTCATTTCTCCAAGCTAAAGAGCCCCAAGCGCTTCAACCTTTCTTCATAGAGAAAGTGTTCCAACACTTTCCTCATTCTAGTTGCCCTTTTCTGCACTTTTCCCAATGCTATAATATCCTTTTTGAGGTGTGGTATCAGGAAGCACTGCCCTTCAGTGGGCGACTCTGCATCTAGCATTCGCTCCGCATTTTCTCAACTGGGAGGAAAAAGTGCAGCTCAAAACCACATTCAAATACCCCAGGCCAACATCGTACTGATGGCAAAGTCACCCCTGAATGGCCATAAAACGGCTATAAATCTATGCAGGCGGTACCATAAAATCCAATGATCAAAGAAAGCGAAAGCGGCACGCGGTACCCAGAGGGTACCATAAAATTCTGTGGCCAAAGAAAGTGAAAGCAGCATGCAATGCAGAAGGGAATCTCTGTTCCAGCATGGGTTTCGTAAAACAATGGAGGGAAAAGTCAACGCGGAATCCCGCACTAACGGATCTGGCTTCTGTTCCTGTGGTGAACTGAAGAGTTCTTTACAGAGCAAGCAAAATTCATCTGTCAAGTTCACCACAGGGGAACTCCCCAGAGAGACACTGCTTCTCGTCGCCTCCGTGCCCCCAGGCCACGAAGATCCGACTCGGAGCCCGATTCCAGCAGAGAAATCTGACAAAACGAGTCAAACCACTTTTTGGTATGCTCTACGTCATCAAGCTCCCCGTAAAACGAAGAGAAGTGCGACTGCGAGTCTCGCATCTGAAGAAGTGAGCCGTGACTTGCGAAAGCTCCTCCCCTGCCACGTCTTTTGTTAGTCTTTAAGGTGCTGCTCGACTCTGGCTCTTTTCTGCTGCTACAGACAGACTAAGAACATAAGAACATAAGAGAAGCCAATGTTGGATCCGGCCAGTGGTCCATCCAGTCCAACACTCTGTCACACAGTGGCCAGAAACACCAGGTGCCCTCAGGAGGTCCACCCGTGGGGCCAGGACACTAGAAGCCCTCCCACTGTCGCCCCCCTTCCCAAGCACCAAGAATACAGAGCATCACTTGCCCCAGACTGAGAGTTCCTATCTATACCTTGTGGCTAATAGCCACTGATGGACCTCTGCTCCATATGTTTATCTAATTCCCTCTGGAAGCCGTCCATGCTTGTAGCCGCCACCACTTCCTGTGGCAGTGAATTCCACGTCTTAATCCCTCTTTGGGTGAAGAAGGACTTCCTTTTATCCGTTCTAACCCGACTGCTCAGCAATTTCATGGAGTGCCCCCGAGTTCTTGTCTTGTGCGAAAGGGAGAAAAGGACCTCTTTCTCTACCTGCTCTATCCCATGCATCATCTTATAAACCTTGATCATGTCACCCCTCAGCCGTCATTTCTCCAAGCTAAAGAGCCCCAAGCGCTTCAACCTGTCTTCATAGGGAAAGTGTTCCAACCCTTTTCTTATCCTAGTTGCCCTTTTCTGCCCTTTTCCCAATGCTAACACGGCTTGATCTCTCTTAGGCTGTGTTCAGATGGGCAGCTAAACCAGCCATTGGCCTGGCTGTAATTTGTGCTAGATCTTTTTGATCCAGTGTTGCACGACCAGACGAATTCCCTGTGAAGCACGTTACTGCGTGTGACTCCGCAGTGGATTGTCTAGATGGCATCCACCATAAGGACCAATGTGGTTGGCTTTTTTAAAAAAAAAATCCTGTCTGCGCATGCGCATACTCGCCTCACCATATACTTGTTTATCTGCGCATGTGTGGAGTAAAATGGTAAAAGTGCCGCCAGCGATACCTTCCTCTAGGTACCCTCTCAGTTTATAAAGTTGATAATGTTCAGGAGACCGTCAGAAACATTAAATTGTTCGGATCACTTGAGCAAAGCTCTGGGGACATCGCTTGTTTAAGCGGTTATGCGTGCATCGCTAAGAGTTTTTTTTTTTAAATGGCGGCCATTTGGGATGGTCTGGAGACCATCCCTATGGGCTGGCTGTGCGCTGGAGGACGACCTGGCGGTGGAAAGTCCAGCATTGGCCCGTCAGCCAGCTTTAGACCAGATTTTCGCTACTATTCACGGGGATCAGTGGGCTACTCATGGAAATGGCACAATTCCCAGATGTTGTGATCTGGACGTGCACTTCAAATCCACCAGGTACTTGTGCCTGGCGCAGCTCAAAAGAGCCATATGAATGCACCCAAACATGGCTTGATCTATCTTGATCTATCTGAAAGGATTGGATCCAATGGAGCAGATCCACAAACAGAAGGATTTCTGTCTGTGAGGCCTGACTGTCTCATCTCTCCCCTCCTGCTGCAGTAGCAGCAGCCCCAAATCTCTCTCGGGCTTGCCAATCTCCAGGTGGAGACTGGAGATCTCCTGGAATTACAACCGACCTCCAGACGACCGAGATCAGTTCCCCTTGGAGAAAATGGCGGCTTTAGACTCCATAGAATTAGACTGCACTGAGGTCCCTCCCCATCGCAAACCCTGCCTTCCCCGGGCTCCACTCACAAATCTCCAGGAATCTCCCAATCCAGAGATGGCAACCCTTTGCTCCCTTCAAGTTTTGCTCCTGGGGTCTTTTGTCCAGGTTGAAGGTGTAGGACAAGGGGATAGGAATGTGATTTTTGAATGTGATTTCTACACTTTCTCATATATATATATATATATTGACAGCTGTCACTGTGTCTTCAAAAGTTTAATCCTAGTATGTAACCGAGAAGCTTCTGATTAGAGAAACTTATAGCAGAACATATATATTTTATAATTGCACCTTTTGTATAGGAAGCCCCTCTAGAAGGAATTAGGATGCAATATGAATGGAATGCTATTTCAAAGTTGCAAGGCCACCGAGAGCGAAGTTTAATGTGATTCATAACCCCTTATCTAGCCTTCCAAATGCAGGTCAAAAAGGAACCCACTGTTCTCTAATGTTCCCATTGTCCTGGAAACCGCTTGTGACAGACCCAAGGTCACACCAGCAGCTGCATGTGAAGGAAGAAGAGAAGAAGAGAAGAAGAAGAGATTAGATTTATACCCCGCCCTTCACTCACTTGGAGTCTCAGAGCGGCTTACAAACTCCTTTCCTTTCCCCTCCCCACAACAGACACCCTGTGAGGTAGGTGGGGCTGAGAGAGCTCTTTCCCAAGCTGTCCTTGAGGGAACAGCTGGTACAGAGCTATGGCTTGCCCAAGGTCATCCAGCCAGGTGCAAGTGGAGGAGTGGGGAATCAAACCCGGTTCTCCCAGATTAGAGTCTGCGCTCCTAACCACAACACCTAACTGGCCTTAAGAGTTCTTAGGACTGCACTAAGTTGGGTAAAAAAGCAACAAAAAAAAACAGTTTTAAAATAAAATAAAATATTGGTTCTGGAACACGTTAAGGAACCTCTGAATTGCCGAAGGGTTCGCCAGGGATTTCACAGTCCGAAGCAAAAAGGTGATTTGGAGCGACTGAACGTCCCTTCCGTGGAATTTTCGCCGGAGCCTCCGCTGCAGAACGGGAGACTTCCAAAGCTGCCCTTCAATGTGCGAAGGACAGCAGATTCTGCTTTGGCTCTCGGCGGAGGCAAAGCTAGACCTGTGTCTGTTACTCGGAGGCAGGTGGGCCCGGTCGGTCCAAGCTGGATTAATTGGCTGCGGCTGGTTGCCAAAGCAGAGGGTGCCCAGCACCTGGATTCATGCCCAGCGCTAAGTAGAGAGAACAATCAGGCACATAACAAGGGAGTCGTGTATGAATGTTAAGTGGGCAAAGGAGGGCAGTCAGCCCAGATGGTTTCGAAGGAGAAACCATTTCCCTGTTGGGAGGTCTGATGCGTCAGAGGAGGGCGACCAAGATGAGGAGGGGGTTGGAGCACCTTCCAGATGGGGAAAGGCTGAAGAGTCCGGGACCTTCCGGTTTAGAAAAGAGATCACTGCACGGTCCCCTTCCACTTCCCCATCAAAGCATTTAAAGGGATCCTTTAAATGCTTTGGGGGGGAAGCGGGGGCCACACGCGAATTTACCATATTTACCTTCACCTCCAGCCTGTGCCCTGCTGCATAATAAGTGAGCGAACTGAGCTGGTATGAAAACTATAGGAATCATACGGTCCCCGAGGCCATATTAGAAATAATTTTTATATATTTATTTATTTGGATTTATACCCCGCCTAGCCAGCAAGGCCGGCTCTAGGCGGCTAACAATCAATAAAATCGACAATCGCAAAACAGTTAAAATTTGTTAAACTTCATCTACATAAACCACAAGTCGTAAAAACATACAGAAACAAGAATCCGACAGACAGCGGCGATGCAGAGCCTGCACAACAGGAGCAGTCCCTGTGTCCCTAGGCAGGTGGCATTGCCATGATTGATTTCCCGGCCAAGATCGTCCAACTGGCGGCACCAGTGTCCCCTCTTCCCCCAGTGGCGGCTCCTACATGTAAGCCTGGTGGAAGAGCTCCGCTTTGCAGGCCCTGCGGAACTATAAAAGGTTCTGCAGGGCCCTGATGATCTCCAGGAACTCATTCCACCAGTGAGGGGCCGCCACCGAGAAGGCCCTGTTCCTGGTGGTCACCAGCCTGGCCTCTCTGGAGCCAGGGAGGGTCAGGCGATGTTGGGTGCCTGACCGCAGTGCTCTCTGGGGTATATATGGGGAAAGGCGGTCCCTTAGGTAGGCTGGCCCCTGACCATATAGGGCTTTAAAGGTTAACACCAGGACCTTGAACCGGATCCGGTACGCTATAGGCAGCCAGTGCAGCGACCTCAGCCTCGGCTGGATGTGGTCTCGGACCGAGAGGCCCAGCAACATTCTGTACTAGCTGCAGCCTCCGGAGCTGAGACAAGGGCAGCCCCATGTAAAGAGCATTACAGTAGTCCAACCTCGAGGTGACCGTAGCATGGATCACTGTCGCCAGGTCATTGCGATCGAGGAAGGGAACCAACTGTTTAATCAGCTGTAGATGGTAAAAGGCTGCCTTGGCAGTGGCGGCTACCTGGGCCTCCATGGTTAAGGAGGCATCCAGGAGCACTCCCAGACTCCGGACCCTTGGAGCTGCCACCCACGGCGCCCCCTCAAAGGCTGGCAAAGGGATCCCTACCCCCAGTCCGCTCCGACTCAAGCACAGGACCTCCGTCTTCACTGGATTCAGTTTCAGTCGACTCAGCCCGAGCCAGCCCGCTACGTCCTGAAGTGCCCGACCTAAGTCATCTGGGGTGGCTCCAGACCAGCCGCCCAACAACAGGTACAGCTGGGTGTCTCCGGGCAATCTGTGTCTCCGGGCAATCTGGGCAAGGGGGCACATATAGATGTTAAACAGCATCGTGGATAACACCGCCCCTTGCGGCACTCCACGCACTAGCGGGTGCCTCCGGGACATCTGTTCCCCCAGCACCACCCTCTGTCCCTGACCTTGGAGAAAAGAGGCAAGCCACTGTAAGGAGAGCCCCTGAATCCCCGTGTCGGCGAGGCGGTGGATCAGTAGTTGGGAGTCAACCGTGTCAAACACAGCCGACAGATCTAACAACACCAGCACAGCCATACTTGCCCCAATCCAGATGCCATCGGAGATCATCCATGAGGGTGACCAGCGCTGCCTCCGTCCCGTGACCCGGTCGGAAGCTGGACTGAAACGGGTCCAGCGCAGATGTTTCATCCAGAAATTTTGTTCTTGTTTTATCTGACAATGTTCCAGCATTTTAACTGTGTTTTAATTGACTGTTATTTATATCTCTTTTTAATTGTTTTCTTATGAAATGTTGCGTAAGCTGCCCTGAGCCCGTCTTTGCGGGGAGGCTGGGGTATAAATTGAATGAATGAATGCATGAATGCATGAATGAATGAATGAATGAATGAATTTCAATGACCCCCAACATTTTTTTTAAAAAAAACCCAAATCATAGAGTTGCAAGGGTCATCTAGTCCAACCCCCTGCACAATGCAGGAAATTCACAAATACTTCTCCCCCCAAAACCCCCAGTGGACCCCTGTTCCATGCCCCGAAGATGACAAAAAACCTCCATGATCTCTGGCCAAACTGGCCTGGAGAAAAATGGCTTCCTGGTCTGTTCTATACCACTGTGGGCCAGTATGCCGTAGTGGCTAAGATGATCAGACTAGCATCGGGGACACCCAGATTCGAATCCCCCCTGGCACCATGGAAGCCCACCGGGTGACCTCTGGCCAGTCCCGCTCAGTCTCACCTCCCTCACAGGGTTCTGGTGAGGATAAAATGGAGGGTAGGAGAAGGATCACCACTTTGGATCACCGCTGGAGAGAAAGGTGGCGTACGAACAAAGCAGATAAAATAAAAATAAATAAATGGATGGTGCCGGGGATAGGTGCCCCTTACTTACCAGCGGGGGGGAGTCCTCCTTACCAGTTGCCAAGTGCCCCTTACTTACCAGCGGGGGGGAGTCCTCCGTCGTCCGGGAGTTCGCGTGCGCGCCCGGCGACGTCGCCCGGAAGTGACGTCATCACATTGGGGGCATTGCCAGAGCATCGCCCTGGAAACGCCCCCAACGTGATGCCGTCACTTCCAGGCGACATCATTACAATGGGGAAGGGGGGTGGGGTTCCCCCCGCCGGCCGAATGCTGGCCGGCAGATTGGGAACCCCTATAGCGGGGGATCCCCCGCCCCCCGGGCTGACTTGGCAGCCCTAGCCGGGGATGGGGAAGGGAAGGGGAGTGGCCAAGTTCCCAGCTGTTGCACAAGAATGTAGGAATGTACTGAAGGAAAGACTTCTCCAGGGCAGGGCAGGGAGTGTATTTCCGTGGCTGTTTTCCCCAGAGGACTTCCCTGGGTTGCCCTTGAATGGATGCTGATTATTTGGGAAGATAAGGGCGGATTAACTCTTTCCAAGCCAGATTCCACCAGGGTAGCCCTGCTGGTCCGAATCAATAGAACAAAGAGAGTTTAATTCTGAGCGTAAGCTTTCGTGTGCGTGCACATTCCATCAGTACCCGAAGAAGTGTGCACGCACACGAAAGCTGATGCCCAGAACTAAACTTTGCTGGTCTTCAAAGTGCCACTGGACTCAAACTCGGTTCTTGTCTGTTCAAACACCCCCTGCCCAAGTTCTCATCCACAGCAGACACAGGGAAGGGCCATCTTTTATCTTCTGGGAGAAGGGAATAAAAACAGGCGGGAAGAGGGCATTTTGAGCGGAAAAGGGGCTAAATTTCCCATCGCTGGCCAACCTTCGCCCTTTTTTGCACTTTAAAAGACGGCTCCCCCGCCCCCCAATAACACATTCCAACCCATCCCAGAAACAGCCTGGTGTTCCTATTCAATACATTCCTACACCCCTCCAGAAGGACCTGGGGCGTTCCAAGGACAATGATGGCATCTAAATGACAAGCCAGAATTAAGATTGCTGGGGAAAACATCAACAACCTCAGATATGCAGACGATACCACTCTAATGGCAGAAACTGAAGAGGATCTCAAGAGTCTTCTTCTGAGGATGAAAGAGGAAAGCGCAAAAGTCGGCTTGAAACTCAACATTAAAAAAGCTAAGATCATGGCATCCAGCCCCATCACTCCTTGGCAAACAGAAGGGGAAGTCATGGAAGCAGTGACACAATTCATGTTCCTGGGATCCAAGAGCAAACTAATTGATGCAGTAGCCAAATCGCCCGCTCACAACTTTAAGGCCAGCAGCTCACAAAGTAGGATTTTTGCCCACATGGCTCCACAGCTTAGAAGGAGCATTGTTCTGGGGATGTCTCTTTCCTTAAAAATAGTTCTAGCTCAACACCTCGTGGCCCACAACATTAAAGAGCTAGAACTTCTGGCTGCCAGACAATCTTAGGATCTCCTGGCTATTCTACACACGAGGCCATACAATAATTATTATTCCTGTGGTTTTTAACTGTATATGCCACTTGGAACGGGACCCTGAAGAGGTAGCATAGAAACTGGATAGATGATAGATGGTATATGACAGACAGACAGACAGACAGACAGACAGATTACCCTGATGAATTACTATACTATACCTCCTTGGAGCTGATCCCATAGGTTCAGAGAACAAAACTGATTTAAAAACTGTATACATTAATGCTAGAAGACAAAACACAAGATGAAATAGTTAAAAACTCTATGGTTAAATGGGCATAGAATGTTGGTCATAGTATCCATGTAGACCAATGGAATCAGGCATGGAAAAGGAATGTAAAAATTACAAAAGCAGTTTCGTATAAAGAAAATATGTATAAAATGTTTTATAGATGGTACATGACACCAGATATGTTATCAAAATTCTACCCTAATTTGTCTAATGCTTGTTGGAAATGTAAAAAAGGCGCCGAGTCCTTTTATCGTATGTGGTGGACGTGTGATAGAGTTAAAAATACTAGGCCTGGGTGTATGAAATATCACAAAAAATGTTGAAAGTTACTACGCCTTTTACTCCTGAGTTATTTCTACTGAATATAAGACCAGAAAACTGTATAAATGAGGACTTTTACTTGATTACTTATGTAATAAAAACTGCGAGAATACTGTATGCAAAGTATTGGAGAAAAGAAGAAATACCTTCAAAAGAAGTTATAAGTGAAACACTGGAAACTGCGGAAATGGATAAACTGACTTTATTCTCAAAAGGTTCACAGGAGGAGAAATTCTACAACACGTGGTCCAGATTTTATACATGGTTAGAAGATCATATGAACTGAACTGATTTACATACTCTTTCACTACAACCTGAGTCGCTTAAATACTTCAGAAGAAGCTTTGAATACTGGGATTATTTTATTTTATTAGGTCACTGTACTGTATCTACCTAACAAAGAAATGGTTATCTGGACAATATAAGAAATAAGTTTGGAGGTATTTCCAGGGGTCCATTGGAGCGGGAGCGCACAGGAGCGCAGCTCCGGGAGTGAGGAGCCCAGGGGGCGGGCACATGACCAAGCCCCGCCCCCTCCTCGGCTTCCCCGAGCAGTGCAGAGGCGCAGCACCCCGGGGAAAGCCCTGCTAGGGTCTTTATTGATTTTAATGTTTTGTTTTAATATTGATAATTTTATCATTGTTCCTTTTATGACTGTGTGCTGCTTTTCCAGAGACTTGCTCAAGGTGGCATATAAATTTTCTAAGTATACCATTTTTTATCTGGGCACATGGCACATAAGTACTGGAGAAATTTCACCAACCCTTCAGCAGCTTCCACCCCATCAGTTTGGTGTAGTGGTCAGGAGTTGGACTCTAATCTGGGAGAACCAGGTTTGATTCCCCACTCCTCCACATGCAGCTGCTGGTGTGACCTTGGGCCAGTCACAAGTTCTCTCAGAGCTGTTCTCTCATGAATAGTTCTCAAAAGACCTCTCTCGGCCCCACCTACCTCACAGGGTGTCTTGTTGTGGGGAGGGAAAGGGGAAGGGATGGGTGGTGCACATGTCCTGGGTATCTCAAGTCTACTTGAAACCCGGTGGTTTCAAGGGAGCAGGAAGAGAATGAGGGTGTGTTCTTGACGCTTATTTTTATTGCACAAAGTATTGGATGGGGAAGGGAATGGAGGAAGAGCAGGTCAGTTTCACTCACCTGTGGAGTGGAGCCTGAGGGGTGGGTGTTGCCTTCTGACACACTTCCGGTATGTTAGGGGGTGTGGCATATGCAAATGAGTTATGCAAATGAGCTCCTGCACCTCTTTTTCTACGAAATGACCCCTGGGTATTTCTAAGCATGCTATCCTCCTTTTGTTTTATGTATACTTGTTCGTGTGTTCTTTGTATCTTTTTGTTGATGTCTTATTTGTTTGAAAAAATTTTTTAAAAATCATTCTGGAACAGAGAACAAAATGTAGCCAAAGGTCATATATATTTTAAGATTTCCTCTCTTAAGGCACAGATCCCCGATCGTGTTTAATTACTCCAAAGCTTCCTTAAACTCCATCTTTGGGCTCACGTTCTGGGTGGCTGAAGCAGCGATGCATTCTTTTCCCTTTCCCTTTAAATCCATCGTCGGCGCTTAGATGAAACACCCCAGATTCAAAGCCTAGCCTAAGGAAGGAATCTCGTCTCTTTGAGTAATTGAGTAATAAACCAAGATAATTAGGGGGTTGTAGCACCTTCCCTACAAAGGAGAGTCCGGGACTTTTCCGTCTAGAAGGAAAAAAGGGCTAACGGGGACAGAACAGAGAGTTTTCAAACTATGCATGGGATGGAAAATAGTAGACAGACGGAGCTTTGCTCCCACTCCTAGAATTCGAGGGCATCCAGTGGAGAGGCACCAGATTTGGCATGGACAAAAGGAAGTCCTTCTTCAGGAAATGAATGTTGGAATCCACTGCCCATAGAAGTCACGAGGGCCCTGAGCAGGGACGGTTTCAAAAGGGGGCTAGACAGATTCATGGAGGACAGGTCTATCAGCGGCTACTAGCCATGGTAGCTAAAGGAAACCTCCATATTCGAAAGCAGCCTACCTCTGAATCCCAGAGCCTGGAGGCAACATCAGGGGAAGGCCTGGGCCTCTCTGGTTGGCCGCCGTGGGAGACAGGATGCTGGATGACATGGACCACTGGTCTGATCCAGCAGGGCTCTTCTTAGGTTCTTATTAGGAGAAAGACTAGGGCTTTCTGCCCTGTTGTTCGCTGTCCAGAGGAGCTGGTTGGCCACTGTGTGAGACAGGATGCTGGACTAGCTGGACCCCTGGTCTGATCCAGCAGGGCTCTTCTGATGTTCTTCTCAGGGGAAGGCCTCGGCCTCTCTGCCCTGTTGCTGGCCCTCCAGAGGAACTGGCTGGGCACTGTGTGAGACAGGAGGCTGGACTAGATGGACCCCTGGTCTGATCCAGCAGAGCTCTTCTGAAGTTCTCCGGAAGGCCTCAGCCTCTATGCCATGTTGTCTGCCTCAGGGGCATAGAGTTTTGGAAATCCAGGGGGGGGCGGGGGCTCCTTAGTGCTGGGACGATGTTCTCCCCCCCCCTCCAGGAAACCACCCCGCCTCCCCGGGCCCTTCCGAGGCCCGCCAGCCGCTGCTGCCGGTGCCTCTCCCCCCCCCCCCCCCCCGCCATCCCTTCCCTTTCCCTCTCCAGCAGCGGCCACCTGGCCTCCGAAGGACCCGGGGAGGCGCAGCGGCAGGCACTCCGTTTTCCCAGGGGTGGCTTAGCCCCCCCCCCGGGAAATTTCGGGGGTGGCTCAAGCCCTCGAGCCCCCCCGTACTCTACGCCTATGGTCTGCCTTCCAGAGGAACTGTTTGGTCACTTTCCAACTGGATGTTATTGTGTGCACTGGCAAAATGCAGTTGGAAAGTGCACTGAAAGTGGATTAATAGTGGATTACAGCCTGACTTTGGGAGATTCTGCATCTAGCATTCACTCCACATTTTCTCAACTGGGAGGGAAACGTGCAGCTCAAATCCACATTCAAATACCCCGGGCCAACACCGTACTGACTGCAAAGTCAGCCCTGAACGGTCATAAATCTATGCAGAAGGTACCATAAAACCCAATGATCAAAGGAAGTGAAAGCAGCATACAGTGTAGAGGGCAGTGTTCCCTGTAAGCTGAGTTAAGTGCGAGCTAGCTCAGTTTTTTAGCCTCCGGCTCACACATTTTTGTCTTAGCTCAGGAAGGAGGGCTGCAGAGCCAACTAATTTCTGCAGCAGCCAGATGGCTCACTCACCACTTTAATGCCAGTAGCTCCCAAAGTAGAATTTTTGCTCACAGGACTCCACAGCTTAGAGGGAGCATTGGTAGAAGGTACCATAAAGCCCGATGATTTAAGAAAGTGAAAGCAGCATGCAAGGCAAAGGGGAAGTTCTGTTCCAACCAATGCTCCCTCTAAGCTGTCCAGCCTTGTGAGCAAAAATTCTACTTTGTGAGCTACTGGCATGAAAGTGGTGAGCGAGCGATTTGGCTGCAGCACGAATCAAGTTTGCTCTGGAGCCCTCCTTCCTGAGCCGAGACAAAAACGCATGAGCCAGAGGCTAAGAAACTGTGAGCTAGCTCACACTAACTCAGCTCAGACGGCACACTGGCCGCAATGTTTAGGGTTGCCATCCTCCAGGTGGGGCCTGGGGATCTCCCGCTGTTGCAACTGATCCTCAGCTGACAGAGATCAGCCCCCCTGGAGAAAATGGCTGCTTCGAAAGGTGGACTTGATGGCATTGTACCCTGCTGAGGCCCCTCCCCTCCCCAAACCCCGCCTTCTCCTGGCTCCACCCCCAAAGTCCCCAGGTATTTCCCGACCTGGACTTGGCAACCCTAGCAATGTTCCCTCTAAGCTGCAGAGTCTTGCGAGCAAAACATCTACTTTGTGAGCTGCCGGCATTCAAGCGGCGAGCGAGCGATTCGGCTCCCGTAAAGATTCGTTTGCTCTGGAGCCCTCCTTCCGGAGCCGAGACAAAAATGGGTGAGCTGGAGGCTAAAAAACGGTGAGCTAGCTCACCCTCACGCAGCTTCGGGGGAGCACTGGCTCCAGCGTGGGTTCGCTCAAACAACGGCGGGGAAAGCCAGTGGGGAATCAGCCTGGGATGGACCCAGGGGGCTGACCCGGCACAAGGCAGCTAGCTTCACGCCCGGAGGGAACCTTGCATGCCCAGCTCCCGCCAGGAGATTGGCAACCCCGCGGGAGGCCGCTCCCCGCCCGTGCCCGCGGGCGCGTCTGGCAGCCCAGGCCACTCATTTTCCGGCCCCTCTCCCGCCCTCGTTCTCATCCAGGCGCAGCGCCCGGGGAGGGGAGTTCTCCAACGCGGCGCCCGCCTCCAGCCGATGGGCGGTCTTCGGAGTGGAGCAGAGCCGGCCCGGCCCGGGTCTCCCTCCCCGCCTCCCTCCCTGCCCGGCCAATGAAGTCATAAGCGAACTATGCCATTCCGCGCATAAAGGGCGAGCGGCGAGGGAGGCGCCCCAAAGTTGGAGCAGCGGCGGCGGCGACTGCAGCGAGCGAGCGAGCGAGCGAGCGACCAGCCGCGGGCCCGGAGCGCCGGGGCAGCCTCGAGGGCCCTGGGGCAGAGCTGCTGCGTGGTGGCCCCGGGGGCCGCCCGCTCGTCAGCCTGGAGGCCATGGGCGAAGATGCGGCGCAAGCGGAGAGGAGCGGGGCCGAGGCCCCGCTGGACCGCGGGACTCCCAGCCCGCTGCCGTCGGGGAGCGGCAGCCCCAGCTCGCAACCGGGGGCGCCCGCGGGCGGCGGTGGCGGCGGCGGCGCGGCGCCCGCGGGCGCCCCGGGGGAGGCGGGGGCGCAGGTGAACGCCATCACGGTGCTGACGCTGCTGGACAAGCTGGTGAACATGCTGGAGTCGGTGCAGGAGAAGCAGCAGCGGATGGAGGGGCGGCAGCAGGAGCTGGAGGCGGCCGTCAAGGGGGTGCAGGGCGACCTGGGCAAGCTGTGCAAGAGCCACGCCTCGACCAGCAACACGGTGGCCAAGCTGCTGGAGAAGTCGCGCAAGGTCAGCGCCCACACGCGCGAGGTGCGCGACCGCATGGACCGCCAGTGCGCCCAGGTCAAGCGGCTGGAGCACAACCACGCGCAGCTCCTGCGCCGCAACCACTTCAAGGTCCTCATCTTCCAGGTCGGTTGCGCGGCGGCGGGATGCTGCTGAACCGGGGGCGGGGGGGGGGGGGAGGAGGCCAAGGGGAGGTCTCCTCGGGAGCAAGTCCCTAGCGGGGGTGGAATGGGGCTTGCGCGGGTGGCGGGGGGGAAGGGTTTGGATGAGCGCAGCCTCGCCCTCTCAGCTTAGATTCTGCTGCGTCGGTCCTGTTGGCCTGAAGCGGCAGAACAAAGTTTTGAGTCCAGCCTTGCTTAAGACCAGCGAAGTTTTATTCTGGCCAGAAGCAGAAGAGAATGGATTTATACCCCGCCCTTCCCCACCCATCCCTTTCCCTTCCCCTCCCCACAACAGACACCCTGTGAGGGAGGTGGGGCTGCGAGAGCTCTGACAGAAACTGCCCTTTTTCAAGGACAGCTCTGACAGAACTGTGGCTTGCCCGAGGTCATCCAGCAGGTGCAAGTGGAGGAGTGGGGAATCGAACCCGGTTCTCCCAGATTAGAGGCCGCGCACTTCACCACGACACCGAACTGGCCCTGGCTCACAGAAGCTTTCCTTGTGCGTGCATGCTTCAGGTGGTTAGCCGTGGTGGTCTGAAGTAACAGAACGTTTGAGTCCAGCGGCACCTTTAAGAACAACAAAGTTGAATTCTTGGCATAAGCTTTCGTGCTGCAGAAGTCAAGAATTCAATGTTCCCTCTAAGCTGTGGAGTCTTGTGAGCAAAAATTCCGCTTTGTGAGCTACTGGTATTAAAGCTG
Source organism: Lepidodactylus listeri (assembly GCA_029233225.1). Lineage (NCBI taxonomy): Eukaryota > Metazoa > Chordata > Lepidosauria > Squamata > Gekkonidae > Lepidodactylus > Lepidodactylus listeri. The sequence goes on from JARCFY010000010.1 coordinate 7,790,927, forward strand.
TGAGCAAGCCATTTGACTACTGCATCAGTTAGTTTGCTTTGAAGCCATCCTTCCTGAGCTAAGGCAAAAACGTGTGAGCTGGAGGCTAAAAAATTGTGAGCTAGCTCACACTAACTCAGCTTAGAGGGAACATAGGTCAAGATTCAGGTGGGTAGCCATGCTGGCCTGAAGCAACAAAACAAAGTTCGAGTCCGGTGGCACCTTTCAGACCAACCAAGTTTGATTCTGGGTATGAGCTTTCCTGTGCATGCGCACTTCTTCAGTATCTGATGAAGCGTGCATGCACACGAAAGCTTATACTCAGCATTAAACTTTGCTGGTCTGAAAGGTGACACCGGACTCGAACTTTGCTGCTTTCAAACGTGCTAAATAATGCAGCTTCAGTCCACGTCAGCAACCACTTGCAAGTGGATTTTGCCAGTCCAGGCAGTAAAATCCAGTTGCAAAGTGGGCTGAAAGTGGATTGAAAATGGGCTGTTTAGTATGTGTGAAAGCAGGGGAGGCATTGACAGAGCGCTTTCCCCACTGTGGAAGTGTCTGTGCATTGCATTTTTATGACACTATTTTCGGTCGTGGCCTGCTTATTCATTCCATATTTATTTATTTACTTCTTTTGGACCCTGCCTTTCTCCCCGGTGGGGAACCAAAGCGGCTGGTGTCCTTCTCTCTTCCGTTTTATCCTTACAACAACCCCGTGAGGTAGACTAGTCTGAGAGTCTGACTGACCTAACATCAGCTGAAGAAGTATGCACGTGCGCTAAAGCTTATAGCCAGAATTCAATGTTTATGCCCAGAATTGAACTTTGTTGGTCAGAAAGGTGCCTCAAATTGTGGCACTCAAATTGTGTCCTGGTGCTTCAGACCAACATGGCGATTTACCTAAAGAAGTGTGCAAGCACATGAAAACTTACGCCCAGAATTAAACTTGATTGGTCTTAAAAGGTGCCGCTGGACTCAAACCGTGTTCTGTTGCTTCAGACCAATGTGGCTACCCACCTGAATCGAACATCACCTAGTGAGCTTTCATGGCAGCATTGAGATTTGAACCCGTTATCGCCCAGATCATAGTACGATGCTCTATCCACTACACCCCAAGGAGACCTGAACTAGCTTTACAACATTGTCATCCCTCCCCTTCCATTTTATCCCCACCACATCTCTGTGAGCGAGGTTGGGTACAAAGAGAGAGGGTCTGTGTGTGTCGCTAACCCAAGGCGCCCAGCAAGCTTCCGTGCTAGAGGGAGGATTCGAACCCAGGTTTCCCAGATCCTAGCCTGACACTCTGTCCATTCCTTTGCACTGGCCCTTCACTTTGGAAAAATCTCTCTTACGTGTTCGTTGCATCTCTGTAGAACAAAGTCTGAGTCCCGTGGCGCCTTTGAGACCAGTGTCCATGCCCACCAAAGCTTCAACCCAGAATTAAACTTTTGCTGGAGTCAAAACTTGGTTCTGGTGCTTCAGATCAGTACGGCTGCCCGCCTGAATCTAATGGCAGCTCTGTGTTTGTCGGATACCGACCTTGGGCGATACCTCCAGAAATGTGCCTTCTGTGTGTGTGTGTTCCACTTTTCTTTTCACCTTAAAAGGTTTCCTGTCGAGACCCAGCCCCGTCCAGCCCTCTGGCCCTAATTGAGATGTCTTTGCTCCCGAGGAGTTTGGGGAAGCCGTGTTCCTGGCTCCTGAGCCTCCTGGCTCCAGACTGTACTCCTAGATTTCCTATGTACGTCTTCTGTTTTCCCTTCCCTTCCGCCCACACACAACACACCCAAGAATCTCCTATAAATTTCTCAAAAACAAGGGCCTCTGCCAGCTGTCTCAGAGGACAGGAAGCCATTTCGTGAGAGGTTTCCAGAGGTAGGCGGTGGCTACTCTGTGCATGCACAGAGGCACTCCCGATTGCCTTGCAGATAAGCAGTGCCCGAGAAAGAAAATGGGATCTGGAATCCGGCTTCCGGGTGAGCCCAGAATCCTCCCAGCTCCCAGGCTCTAGAGCTGTCCTAAGGGTGTCTGCTTCGAAGTAATTCTCGTCTGCCTCAAATCTTGGTGAGAAAGCTGGGCTTTAAATAAAGTTAAGAAAAAATAAATTACGAAGTATTCATTGAGGCTTATTCGCGCGCTCCAGCTCCGTCTTGCCCTGAAAAAATCAGCTAGGTGTGGATTGTTGTCACCGAATACAGATCGGTGCGCCGAAATCCCACCCAGTCGACAGAGGTTGCATTTTTCCACTGTGGAAAGATCTGCTCATGGCTGGCACCGCCGTCCGGCCCAGAGGTTAGAACATAACGCTTACTGAATCCCGCCTCGTTTCATTTCAACAAAACTATTGCTGCGCTTCACACGGTTTGTTTTAGGAAGTCAGGACACACAGCTCAGCTCTAGCTTTAAGTTCGTCTTTGATCCCTCGGCAGGATGAACTTCAAAGTTGTGTTTAGGTGTTCTAACGGCTATAGGCCTGACGTTCGGCAGGTCACGGGGGGGGGGGGGGGAGTTGTTTTTAAGACTTCTTGGTTTTGATAGTTTGCCGCAGTTTCCCATCACATGGAAACAGCGCCCGCGGGGCATGGTTGCCCTTCTTAAAAGCATCTCCTGTGTCCCCTGGTCTCCCCTCCTCTGTTTCATGCTCACAAGCAATGCTCCCTCTAAGCTGTGGAGTCTTCCGAGCAAAAATTCTACTTTGAGAGCTAATGGCGTTAAAGTTATGAGCAAGTGATTTGGCTACTGCATAAATTAGTTAGCTCTGGAGCCCTCCTTCCTGAGCGGAGACACAAATGTGTGAGCTGGAGGCTAAAAAACTGTGAGCTGGCTCACACTAACTCAGCTTAGAGGGAACACTGCGTACCCTGGGAGGTGGGGGAGGTGGAGAGTATGTGAGTGGTTGCGCGGAAAGCTTAGTGGTAGAACAGAGTCTCGAATCTGGGTCTTCCAGAGCTTAATCCAACACTTAAACTGCTACACTGGGCTGGTGTTTTAGGGTTGCTAGCTCCAGAGTAGGAAATTCCTGAAGATTTTGGAGATGAGGTTTGGGGAGGGGAGATCAGCTGTGATTCCGAGAGATTTCCAGGCCTTACCTGGAAGTTATTAGTCCTAAGGCACTTAGTGGGGCAGTCTTAAACAGTTACACCTCTCGAAGACCGTTGACTTTAATGGACTTAGTAGGGTGGGGCTCTACTTAGGACTGAGTTGTAGCTCAGCTCGTAGCTTGGACTAAAAGTACACCCTTTCCTTTTCACTTACTTAAATGGTATTGCTTTAACGGCCGACTGTCCGAGGTTAGTATCGCACTGAAACAACCGTGTATAAACAAATAATTACCGCCGGCCAGAATCGTGCAGCTAATAACATGATCCTGTTAGCTGTATCTAATAATTACATCTGAGTTTCCCCTTTTTAACGCTGGCGTAGTGGTTAGGAGCACGGACTCTAATCAGGGAGAACCGGGTTGGATCCCCCACTCCTCCACATACAGCTGCCGGTGTGACCTTGGCTCAGTCACAAGTTGTCTCAGAGCTGTTCTCTCAAGAGCAGTCCTCGAAAGAGCTCTCTCAGCCTCACCTAGCTCACATGGTGTCCGTTGATGGGAGGGGAAGGGAAAAGGCCGCCCTGAGACTTTTTAAAGTAGTGGGGGGTGGGGTATAAATCCAATCTCTTCTCTCTTTAAAAAAAAAAAATCATGTGCTGTTCTTAAAGTATTCCTAAAAACAGCCCTCTTGCCACGACTGTTGTTCCTGAGGATATCGTTTCGGGACCTGGGCGATACTGCGGAGTTTTTGATTAGCGAGCCAAGAGCGTTTTGGTACATCCCCCCTCCCAAGAGTCTGTTCTTCCCTTTGCTGCGCCCTCTTCAACAGCACCGTCTTTGTTTTTTAGCATACAGCAACTGCAGCCAAATTGGAGTTGGATCCCACCAGCTTCGCCACTGGTGAAAAGGGAGAAGGGAGTCTCCTTTGACCCCCTCCCCCCAAAAGTCATGCTGGGGGTCATGGGACCTACATGGTCAAAAGCCAGTTGGGATGGATCTGTAATAAGGAGGAGAAATGGGCAAGCTTGAGTGGGGGAAAGTTGGCAGGATCTAACCCTGTGTTTACTTACGGGATATAAGCAAGCTTTGTACCATCCCAAACAAGAGTACATTTTGGGGCTGGAGCCTGGGGAAGGTGGGGTCCGGGGAGAGAACTCAATGGAGTATAATGCTAAAGAGTTCCCCCTCCAAAACAGCCATTTCCTCCAGGAGAACTGATAGGTTTGCCGACTCTGGGTTGGGAAATTCCTGGAGATTTAGGGGTAGAGCCTGGGGAGATGGGACCTCAGCGGGGTATAATGCCAACACATTTTCTGGCACCCAAGTGTGAGCCAGGTTGGTGTAGTCGTTAGGAAGGCGGACTGTAATCTGAGAGAAGCAGGTTGGATCCCCCACTCCTCCACAGGCAGCTGCTGGTGTGACCTTGGGTCAGTCACAAGTTCTCTCAGAGCTGTTCTCTCAAGGGCAGTCCTCGAAAGAGCCCTCTCAGCCCCATCTACCTCACAGGGTGTCTGTTGTGGGGAGGGGAAGGGAAAGGAGATTGTAAGCCGCTCTGAGACTCCTTCGGGTAGTGAAGGGCAGGGTATAAATCCAATCTCTTCTCTTCTCTCTCTCTCTCTTAGAAAGCGGGCAGGGACAAGTAGGGCTTTTGCCCAGCAAGGCTTCTGATTGGCTGTTGGAGATTTGAATGGCTGTGCAGATTTTGAAAATGTTGCTTTGACAGATTTGTGATTGAAGTCAAGCTGTGGCAGCCATTTTGTGGCTGGCTCCGCCTCCTGCAGCAGCCATTTTGTTACTGCACCCACCATGCTGTGTCAGAATTCCAAAAGGGCCCACTGGCTCAAAAACGGTGAGGACCCCTGCCCTAAAGCCCCCCCCCCCCCAAAGAAGCCATTTTCTCCAGGGGAACTCATCTCTGTCACCCGGATATCAGTTATAATCCCAGGAGAACCCTAGTTCTTGCTTGTATAGCGGCTGACTCAAAGAGGCTCATGCTTGGACTTGGATCATGCTGTTCTGGGCTACGGGTTTGCCCGGCATTCCTGCATATGAATGCAATCCAGACCTAGGTGTGACGAAAGGTCAGCCTTGCTTCCAGAGGCCCCGTGCAAAATATTTCAAAACACTCCTGAAGGGTTTTCCTTGCATCAGACTGTTTCCTAGATACGCCGTCAGATACGCATCTGGTCTCTTAAGAAATAATTCCTTTAAAGTGTAGTTACGACGACCGTGCAGTCCTATGACAGTTACTCTGGCGTTAAGCCATTCAGATCGGTGGGTATAGACTGGAGTAACTCTGTCCGGGATCGCAGTGCAGCTTTTGAGCTGTGTCGAGTTTTGCAGATTCAGCCGCCGCTGTGACAGCCTTCATTTTAACATTATACGAACAACACAGAAGAAGAGGAGATTGGATTTATACCTCACCCTTCATTACCCAAAGGAGTCTCAGAGTGGCTTGCAAACTCCTGTCCCTTCCCCTCCCCACAACAGACACCCTGTGAGGTAGGTGGGGCTGAGAGAGCTCTGACAGAAACTGCTCCTTTTCAAGAACAGCTGTGCCAGAGCTCCGGCTTGCCCAAGGTCATCCAGCAGGCGCAAGTGGAGGAGTGGGGAATCAAACTCAGTTCTCCCAGATTAGAGTCCGCGCACTTGACCACTATACCAAAACCTGCCCTTTGGGATAACTTCTGTAATGCTCTCTCTAAGCTGTGGAGTCTCATAAGCAAAAATCCTACTTCGTGAGCTACAGGCATTAAAGTTGTGAGCAAGCAATTTGGCTGCTGCATGAATTAGTTTGCTCTGGAGCAATGATCCCTCTAAGCTGTGGAGTCTTGTGAGCAAAAATTCTACTTTGTGAGCTACCGGCATTAAAGTTGTGAGTGAGCGATTTGGCTACTGCATAAATTCGTTTGCTCTGGAGCCGTCCTTCCTGAGCGGAGACAAAAATGTGTGAGCCGGAGGCTAAAAAACTGAGCTAGCTCACACTAGCTCAGCTTAGAGGGAACACTGCTCTGGAGCCATCCTTCCTGAGCTGAGACAAAAAAGTGTGAGCTGGAGGTTAAAACACTGAGCTAGCTCACACTAACTCAGCTTAGAGGGAACACTGCCTGTGAAGTAGGCGGGGCTGAGAGAGCTCTTTCGAGGACTGCTCATGAGAGAACAGCTTTGAGAGAACTTGTGACTGACCCAAGGTCACGCCAGCAGCTGCATGTGGAGGAGTGGGGAAATCAAACCCGGTTCTCCCAGATTAGAGTCCACACTCCCAACCCCTACACCAAACTGGCTCCCAGGAAAGGAGTCCCAGGTTTTGCGAAGACAGTTCATGCGCAGAATCAATGAGGAATCCCAAGTCTTTGGTCAAGATGGGTGGAGGTACAATGTTATGAAGTCCACCTTCCAAAGCAGCCGTTTGCACTGGGGAAATTGATCTCTGTAACCCAGAGTCTAGTTGTAATTCCGGAAGATCTCCAGCCACCATCCGGAGACCCAGAGAAAAGGAGAGGAGAGGAGATTGGATTTATATCCCGCCCTTCACTCACTTGGAGTCTCAGAGCAGCTTACAAAACTCCTTTCCCTTCCCTTGAGACAACAGCTGTGCCAGAGCTATGGCTTGCCCAAGGTCATCCAGCAGGTGCAAGTGAAGAAGTGGGGAATCAAACCCGGTTCTCCCAGATTAGAGTCTGCGCACTTAACCACTACACCAGACTGGCTCTAGAGAGCAGAGAAGCACGGAAGGGCATAGGTAATACAAAAGACACAAAAAATCAAACCGTGCATAAATACCAAAAAGTAGATATTCAACACTCCGTGAGCTAATAAATCTAAACCTATGTAAATAGAGTCGTTTCTCAAAAATACAGTAGTCAGAACCTCAAAAATACATGGCCCAAATGCAAAAACAGTCCAATTAATCCACCTTCAGAAATAGTCCAAGTTATAAATATCTGTATTTGGACTTTTCACTGTCTGAGGAATTTGACTTGGACTGTTTCCGAAGGTGGATTAATAGGACTGGGGATTTTTTTGTATTTGGACCCTGTGTTTTTGAGTTTCTGACTATATTGTATTTTTGAAAAACTGCTCTATATAGGTTTAGATTATTATACTCATTGAATGTTGAGAATATGTTTTTCGTGAGTTATGCACGGTTTGATTTATTATTATTTTTGTATCTTTCGTACTACTGACCATCTTGAGATGGGCAGCCCTGCGCACTGAAGATCGCCGCCTTAGACTTGGTTCTTCAGCCTGGCAGCTCTGAAGTGATGGAGAAAGCGGGCGAATTCCCACGTTGTGCCAGTCCAGGGGAATTTTGCAGAAATGCCGGTTCTTTCTGGAATTCACGATGCAGGAGGTCTGTCTCCACCCCGCCCTAGAAACCCAAAGCAGGGAGAGAGAGAGAGAGAGAAACAAAAATCAGCTACACCCAAATTGTAAATTATTTTGCAGGACGAGAAAAGCCCTTTGAAACATGCAAACCCATACTTCACTTTAAAAAAAAGAGAGAGAGAAACCAGTTTTTGAGCGAGCTGTTGTAAACTGGGGGATGTGATTCCTGGTTGCATCAGGCTCCTGGTAACTTTGCTCCAGTTGGTATTCTGTGTGGGCTTCCTGGGGAGAAGGCAGCATTCATCCCCCACCGTCGTTTCCATACCACCCGGGTTGCACACCCTAGGCGGCTGCCAGTGATCAAAAAAAAAAAACGGTTCCCACTGGAAGAAGAGACAGAGGATTGTTGAGATTCTCTCACCTATGAGACAGGCCAGCTGCAAACCTGGATGCGCTTACTGAGAAGTGAGCGCAAACTCTCTGATACTTGCTTCCAAGCTAACAGGCAATCGGGCCGGGAGTCAGACGCGTTTCTGGCTTTCCTGTAGCACTGTGTTTTTAAGACATGGAGTTCCGTCGGCTAACCGCACCCGCGTCTGAAAAGCTGGTTTTTCTTGCTGTTAAAAAAGTAGTTATTTTTTTACTGCTTTACTTATATGGATTCCTCCAAAGAAGTTCGGGGTGGTGGACTTCGTTCTCTTCTCCTCCGTTTTGTCTTCACAACAGCCCTGTGAGGCGGGTTAGGCTGAGGTTCGTGACCAGCCTAAGGTCGCCCAGCGGGCTTCCGTGAAAGAGTAGGGATTTGTACTTGGGTCTCGCGGATCCTAGTGGTGCTCCATTTTATCCTCACGACAGTCCAGTGAGGCTGGTTATGCTCAGAGGGAGAGTGACTGGCCTGGGGTCACCCGGTGAGCTTCCGCGACAGAGTGGGGATTCGAACCTGGGACACTCACATCCCAGTCTATCTCTCTAAACACTACAGGATACTGACTTGTTGGCATGTTACGCCAATAATCAATAATTACCATATGGCAGTATGTAGGAAATCCTAAGATTGTCTGGCAGCCAGAAGCCCTAGCTCTTTTAGTGTTATGCACCATTAAGTGGCAAGCTAGACTTAGTTTTTGAGGCAACAGGTGTTTCAGAGGTGGTTTGCCATTGCCTGCCTCTGCGTCGCGACCCTGGTATTCCTTGGAGGTCACCCATCCAAATACTAGCCAGGGCTGACTCTGCTTAGCTTCCGAGATCTGACAGGATCGGGCCAGCCTGGGCTGTCCAAGGCAGGGCACAGGCATTTTATGCCGTTGGTATTTTATACTTTGGTTAACAGCTGTCTGTTGCTATTATTCATTTTTGTTTTATCATATACTGGCTTTCACTAGCTTTTAAAAATCACTTACTAGCCTTAAGTAGCTGTTAGGATGGGTTTTGTAGCTGTTGTTTTGGTTTAAGAAGAAGAAGAAGAAGAGATTGGATTTATACCCTGCCCTTCACTACCCAAGGGACTCTCAGAGCAGCTTACAAACTCCTTTCCCTTCCCCTCCCCACAACAGACTAGGGTTACCAAGTCTGGGTTGGAAAATACCTGGGGACTTTGGGGGTGGACCCAGCAGAAGGTGGGATTTGGGGAAGGGAGGGGCCTCAGCATGGTACAATGCCATAGAGTCCATTCTTCAAAGCAGCCATTTTCTCCAGGGGAGCTGATCTCTGTCAGCTGGGAATCAGTTGTAAAAGCGGGAGATCCCCAGGCCCCACCTGGAGGATAGGAACCCTACAACAGACACCCTGTGAGGTAGATGGGGCTGAGAGAGCTCTGACAGAAACTTTTTCAAGAACAGCTCGGATAAAACTATGGCTTGCCCAAGGTCATCCAGCAGGTGCATGTGGAGGAGTGGGGAATCAAACCCGGTTCTCGCAGATTAGAGTCCCTGCTCCCAACCACTACACCAAACCTTGGGAGACCCATTAACGGATTTCCAGTTATGTCGTCCAGTTTGGTTCTGATTTTCCTTGTCTCGAATTTTAGTTTTGTGAATATTTTTCCCTGGAGAAGTTCATCCTTTCCATAAGGCTGGAACTGTGTGGAGTCTGTGCGGCAACTGACCTGGCAAAAGTATTTCAGTTCAGTCCTTCTCTCTGTATAACGATTTTATTGTGACTCCCCTTTCCCCTATCCTGAACTTGCGGGGACGATGGCTTGCCACAGTTATTGAGTGCGACAGCTGAAAGAAATGCGTGTTTTGTGCGCGCCTTCTTCCTGCCCGCTAGATATTGTTCCATTTTCCACATCAGTGCTTATAAATAAGAGCCATTATTTTGCTGCTTTTCTGGTACAGCACAGTCAAATGGAGATACATTTCCCGGATCAGGGTAGTGACTGATGCACGGACAAATGCGCTTGTATGGTTTCTAGCATGCGTAATTGTGCAGAATAGGCGCGTGTGCAAATCTCTCATGGGGAACATGCAAAGGCAACAGCACTATCGAATAGCTATTTCCTTCCTTTTCCTCCCTGCTGTGCAGAAAAATAGAAAAGTATTGGGTGATCCCTGGAGATTGTTAAGGGTTCATTACAAAGAGGAGGCTGCTTTCTTTCTGATTCTTTGATGCTGTTGTTTAAACGGAGAATGTTGCTTTAGCTTCAGGTGGGTAGCCATGTTGGTCTGAAGCAGCAGAACAAGGTTGGAGTCCAGTGACACCTCGAAGACCAACAAAGATTAATTTTGGGTCTACTCGTTTGCACGCACGCACCCTTCCTCAGCTGTTACATTACTATTCTCTGAGGGACTCAAGGAATCATTGCCCACCCTAACGCACACCACTGCCCCATTTTATCATCACAACAGCCCTGTGAGTTAGGCTAGGCTGAGAGATAATGACTGATTCTGCGCTGGCTTTTCCCTCCGTTGTTTTATGAAACCCACATTGGAAAAGAAATTCCCCTCTGCATTGCCTGCTGCTTTCACTTCCTTCGTCCGATTTTATTGTACCTTCTGCATAGACTGATGGCCGTTTTATGGCCGTTCCGGGGTGGCTTTGCCGTTAGTACAGCGTCCCCCTGAGGTATTTGAATGTGGTTTTGAGCTGCACTTTTCCCTCCCAGTTGAGAAAATGTGGAGTGAATGTTATATGCAGAATCGTCCGATGACGGTGTCAAGGCCACCCAGCCAAGCAGGGTTTTCTCAGATTAGGGGAGTTTTTTGGTAAGTGGGCTGTGACCTTTTGTTGGATGGTTGCGGTCATGGAATCATTGGCTGGCTTTTTTCGGAGGCCTTTTCAAGGTACGTTCTTCAAATCATAAGGTTGCCAACTCTGGGTTGGAAATTCCTGGAGATCTGGGAGGGCGGAGCCTGGGATGGTATCGGTTGCCAACCTCCAGGTGGGGCCTGGGGATCTCCCGGAATGCCAACTGACCTCCACACCACAGGGATCAGTTCCCCGGGAGGAAATGGATGTTTTGGTGGGTGGACTCCATGGCATTATACCCTGCTGAGGTCCCTGTCCTCTCCAGGCTTAGGATTGCCAACCTCCAGGTGGGGCCTGGGGATCCCCTGGTTTCATAACTGATCTCCAGCTGACAGAGATCAGCTCCCCTGGAGAAAATGGCTGCTTTGAAGGGTGGACTCTATGGCATTGTACCATGCTGAGGCCATTCCCCTCCCCAAACCCCGCCTTCTCCTGGCTCCACCCCCAAATTTCCAGGTGTTTCCCAACCTGCAGTTGAGAACCCTAGGGGGGAGAGGGAGGGACCTTAGCAGGGTATAATGCCATGGAGTCCACCCTCCAAAGCAACCATTTGCTCTAGGGGCAACTGATCTCTGTTTTCTGGAGATGAGTTGTGATCTCCTGACCCAAACCTAAACAGCGTGTTCTAGTTCAGGGGTAGTGCATCCGCCAGCTGTACTTCTCGAGTGAGCATGCAGCATAAATAACAGTGTATGAAAACATTCTAAACTGAGTCAGATGACTGGGTCAACTAATTCAGTATTGTCTGCTCTGATTGGCTGGAGCTGGTCGGGCTATCAGTCCCGGACCAGTCTCCCCCCTGTGACTTTTGACTGAAGGTGTTGGGAATGGAAAGAGAAACTTTCTGCAGGCCAGATCTCTCTGACTGCTGAGCTTCGGCCCCCTCTGCTTGGAACGTTCGTGCCAAACCCACCCACTCAAAATCCTGGCTGAAAACCATTGTTTGCACGGACTGTCGGTTTAAGCCAGGGGCCCCAGCAGGGTTTCCGATTGGCTGTGCCGATTTTAAAGGCCTCCTACTTCTGCCTGCAGTGTTGAAGAGTTACTCTGTCTCCCTGAGACTTTGTGGCCAATTCTGCCTCCTCCGCCTGCCGCTTTGCAGCTTCGCCTAGCACCCCTGTGTCAGAATTCCACAGGTTCCCGCAGCCCCAAAAGACCTTCGGGACCCCCTGGTTCTAAACTTTCTAGGAACATCTTGGCCTATTCCGTTGCAAACTTCCTTGTTTTAGAAAAAGAGAAGCCCCACGCTTGGCTGTTTTTTTCAATAGGATCGGCCGTGTGCATTCCATCTCCTTTTTTAGCAGCGGGCCGGGATTATACAAAAGCTAAATTTGAACCAAGTATGCAAAGACATTCCGCTCCGTTCTGAAAAACTGCAGCTCTGAGTGAGGGCGGGGAAGGGGGGGAGAGAAGGGGTTGCGCTGGACCTCCACCAGAGGCAGATGTGTGGGCATGCCGAGTAACCTCCGCTCCTTTCCCTCTGGGAGGAATGGGTTCTGCCTGGGTCCTGTTGATCTTCCCAACCTCCATGTTTATGAAACCAGATCGGGGAACTATGTGGAACTTCTGCACCCCCCCCCCCCCCCCCGTTTTACAGCTTTGACTCAAAAGCAAACTTCCACACCTCTGCTGTTTTAAAATCGATACTGTACACAGTTTAGGAGGGGGGGAACCCAGCGAGATTAATGTACGTTCGCTAGGAACAAAAGAGAGAGAGGAGAATTTCGACCCAGAACTAAGCAGGCAGCCAAAGAGGTTGGAAAAAAGGGAAGAAAATCCTTGCACGTAGAAATATCAAGGTCAATTAAAAAAAAAAAAAGCTGAAATAATATAGAATCACAGAATCTTTACTCAGATTGTAAATATTAAAAACGGGAGGCGGTTTGGTGTAGTGATTAGGAGTGCAGATTCTAATATGGGAGAACCGGGTTTGATTCCCCACTCCTCCACATGCAGCTGCTGGTGTGACCTTGGGTCAGTCACAAGTTCTCTCCGAGCTGTTCTCTCAAGGGCAGTTCTCAGGAGAGCTCTCTCAGCCCCATCTGCCTCACAGGGTGTCTGTTGTGGGGAGGGGAAGGAGACTGTAAACTGCTCTGAGATTCCTTCGGGTAGTGTGGGGTAGGGTATAAATCCAGCTTCTTCTTCTTCTTCATAAAAGTCCATCAACTTTAGTTACAGATTCCCCTAATATTTAAAAAATAAACTTGGGAAAAGCTGGGGGAAAGTTCCAGTAAATTAAGTGGACCCAAGAAAAGAGCAAGAGTCTATTAGTGCCTTAAAAATGAACAAAATTTGTGGCGGAGTGTGAGCTTTCTTGAGTCTCTGTTCACTCACATCCAGGTGGGACCTGGAAATCTCCTGGAATTTCAACTGCTCTGCCTTCCAGATATATCTGAAGGAGTGTGCATGCACACAAAAGCTTATACCCAGAATTACTGTCTGAAGAAGTGTGCACGCACACGAAAGCTTATACCCAGAATTAAACTTTGTTGGTCTTAACAGTTTCGCTGGACTCAAACTTTGTTCTGTTGCTTCAGACCTAGGCACAGTTATACGGTAGACTGGCATTTTGTTTCAGGTCCTTTTTAACACAGGCCGCAGCCTCTTTGTGTTAACAGCTTTCACTTGCCAGGAATCTAAGGCCCTGAGGGAAACCATGACTGTGTTTTTCGCGCTGCTTGGATTTCCTAAATACCAGCCCAAAGATACTGTTAAGATTCTGGGAGTGGCTGAGATAGAATTCAGCCCCGGAGTCTAAAGAACAGACTCGCCACACCCTAGAAAGGATCTCGCAGGGAGTGCTGGCAGGGCTTCCCCAGAAAAACCTCCCTCAATGGTCCCTGTTATGTGCCTTTCAAAAGGAAAAGACCTATTGAGTCCGTAAGGCCGCCCTCTAGTTTGAAAAGAAAAGAAAGTATTTGAACCCAGGATGAAAAGCCAAAAGAAAGAAAGGTGGACCGGAGTAGGGCGTGTTTGAGCTTTCCGAGAGACAAACAAGCCGGGTATTTTTCTGAAAAGAAAACCAAACAATCTTAGCCCTGGGTTCTTTGTAGACAACAAAGAGCCTGTTGTATGCACAGAGTCTGAGGATTTGGCGTAGCTGTCCCCGAACAAAAGATACGGCGAAAATTCGAGATGGCAGTTACTCCGAAATACCTTGTTTACACCTCCCAGAGGGACAAACAGACGTGAGAAGAAATGCATCTTTTTGGGGCTGAACGGTCTGAAGGAAGCAGTGCCGAGCAGGCCTGCTCAGAATACTACTGCAGTCTGTTCCATGGGGCTTACTCCCAAGAAAGTGTGAACGAATCAGCCCAAAGGGCAGTCGAAGGATAGTTCCTTTGCACTGCTGATATGTAGGGTTTGGAAATTTCATGGAGATTTGGGGGAGGAAGCCGGGGGAGGGCAGGTTCGGGGACAGACCTTAGTGGGCTATAGTGCCATAGAGTCCGCCCTCCGAAGCAGCCCTTTTTCTCAGGGGAACTGAGTTTAGTAGTCTGGAGATAAAATTCTGGGAGATCTCCAGGCCCCACCCAGAGGCTGGCAGTCCTGTAAGATGCATGCTTTTAGTGGATGTGGGGAATCTAGGCCATGTTTCACTAATTTAGGGTTCCAGCCCCCATGTTTGAGTGGGGGTTCCCCCACTTTTGGGGGCACCAATCCACCCCCAGTCAGCTGGCCGGCGGGGGAAGCCCCGCCCCTAAGAGTGGCCACCTGCCCGGCCACCCCCTCCCTCCCTCCTGCCAGATTTAAAGGGCTTCAACTGACTGGCTGGGACCACATGGCCCACCAATCAGCTTGGAGGACCCTTTAAATCTAGCAAGAGGGAGGGAGAGGGGCGGTCACGGGCGCACGCCGGGCTTGCAAAAAGACCCTTTAAAGGGTCTTTTTGCGAGTGGGCTGGGAGCCACGGCATGCGGGGCTGATTTCCCACTTCCCCACTGGGGTTGCCAGCTTCCAGGTGGGGCCTGGAGATCTCCTGGAATCACAGCTGACATCCAGACAACAGAGATCAGTTCCCCTGGAGAAAATGGCCAATTTGGAAGGTGGACTCTATGACATTATGCCCTGCTGAGGTCCCTCCCTTCCTCAAGCCCCGCCCTCCCCAGGATCCACCCCCAAATCTCCAGGAATTTTCCAACCCAGAACTGGCAACCCTAGTATCAGCTCACCATGGAGAAACCTACATTGGGAGCAGACATAATTGTCACTTTATGGTGGCCCGTATCTACCCAGACTTTTGCTTCAGGGAAAACCTACCCCTATTTCCTTCCTAAGCTGGTGCTTCCAGGTCGAACAGTAGGTGACATCATTGCACAGGGGGCAACATTCGGGCACCTCCAGCGGAAAGCACCTGCCTCCTCCTGTCCTCCCTGGTTGCCAGGGCTAGGTGCAGCTAAGATGAAGGAAATTGGATGGGAAATCCTTGGGTGAGTGAGGGGTAAGGGATGGTTAGACCAGTGGGGATGTTGCAGAAAAAAGAGTGATAGAGCCACATGAGATGAGCTGGAGGATTGCACTAAGGTTGCAGCCTATTGTTGGCTACCAGCCATGGTGACGTTCAGAGGCACTCATCCTCTGAATCCCAGAGCCAGGAGGCAACATCAGGAGAAGGCCTCAGCCTCTGTGCCTTGATGTTGGTCCTCCAGAGGAACTTGTTGGCTGCTATGTGAGACAGGATGGTGGACTAGTAGGGCTCTTCTGATAGGAAGGCCTCGGCCTCTCTGCCCTGTTGCTGGCCCTCCAGAGGAGCTGGTTGGCCCCTGTGTGAGACAGGATGCTGGACTAGATGGACCCTCACTGGTCTGATCAAGCAGAGCTCTTCTGATGTTCTTAGGAAGGCCTCAGCCTCTCTGCCCTGTTGTTGGCCCTCCAGAGGAGCTGGTTGGCCCCTGTGTGAGACAGGATGCTGGACTAGATGGACCACTGGTCTGATCCAGCAGGGCTCTTCTGATGTTCTTATTAATCTTTGCAGACAGATAAATGTTTGGCTGTTGTACAATACCATAACCCTCCCTTATCCACAAATGGTAATAGAATACCTCAGATCTCAGAAGCTAAGCAGGATTCGGCCTGGTTGATATATGGATGGGAGACCGACACAGAAGTTCTGGGTTCCTACGCAGAGGCAGGCAGTGGCAAACCACCTCTGAGAACTGGCATGATGTGGTGCTTAAGAGTGTTGGACTCCAATCTGGAGAACAGGGGTGGATTCCCCACTGTTTCTCCACAATCAGCCAGCTGAGTGACCTTGGGTCAGTCACGGTTCTCTCAGGACTCTCTCAGCCCCACCTGCCTCACAAGGTGCCTGTTGTGGGGAGAGGAAGGGGAGGCGATTGTCAGCCGCATTGAGACACATGAGGCCTGCTGGGTGACCTTGGGCCAGTCACGATTCTCTCAGAGCTCTCTCAGCCCCACCTGCCTCACAGGGTGTCTGTTATAGGGAGAGGAAGGGAAGTCGATTGTAACCCACTTTGCTACTTCTTCAGGTAGAGAAAACCAGGGTATAACCAACTCTTATCCTCTTCTGTTCGTCTTTTGCCTTGAAAACCCCATGGGGTCGCCATAGATCAGCTGTGGTTTGATGGCACTTTCCACCACACCTTGCTGTGCAAATTTCAGCTGTACCCATGGGCCGGTGCTAAATACTGCAGTTTCAATCCCCCTCAGCAACCGCTTGCAAGTGGATTTTGCCTTTTCACACAGTAAAATCCAGTCGCAACGTGGAACGGAAGCGTGTTATTCAGTGCACGTGAAAGCACCAAAGTTTCTCTTAAAACACTGCTCTGAATTGTTTTCAAGAATCTTAAATGCTTATCTCACTTCTTTAAAAAAAGAAATCCTCCAGAGAGGCCTGTGGCAGTCTCTTCTAGGTTCCCCGGATCCCTTTTCTTCTTGGCTCCTTTCTGTTTTCTTTCCAAGATGGCCGCAGGATTCCGAGTTGTTACAAACGCGGGCGGCGCAGAAGCCTAACAAAACACTGAAATGGCTGTTTGCAAAGCCTGATTAAGCCTTGGCATTGTTCCCTTTCTGCTTGGTTGGAACCACATGACCGGCACGGTTTTTTATTTTTTGCCGACCCGGGTTCAGAATAAGCACCGTTCTGCCAGCCGTGTGCCGCGACTCAGCAAACGAAGCAACTCACGCTGCCATCCAAAGCAGAAAGGAATACAGTCAGGGTTGGCTTTTAAAAAAAAAAAAAAACCACAATGAACTCTTTTAATAACATGTGGGGAGCAGAAAACTCTCGTTAAATTAGAGCCAGCCAGTGAATTGAAATTAAGACCCGTTCCGGACATGGCAGTTGGTAAATATTTGATCTCAAAATGAACGAGCGAGGAGGGCAATGGAATATGAGAAGTTTTGATTGCTTTTTTGGGCGGGGGGGGGGCTGCCGTGTGTTAAAATCAGTGATTATGGCGGCAAAAATGTGTGATCCCCCAAAACAAAAAGAGGACTGGGCTGTTAATGGGGGTCCTTGGAACTTTTACCACTGTAAACCAGTTAAAATACATTAGCACAGTCCTGGCTTAGGATCCAAATCCCCTCTCTTCCGTGGAAGCCGGCTGGGTGACCTTGGGGGCCAGTCCTGCTTCCTCAGCCTAACCTCCCTCACAGGGTTGTTGAGGATAAAATAGGGTTGCCATTCCCCTGATGTGAGTGGGGTTACCTAACTTTTTTGGGGGCCCAATCTGCCCCACCCACAAAGAACCCCATCTTGCCCGACGTGCCTGGTGCAGTGACATCATCACACCACGCATGTTGTGCAGGGAACACTCTAGCACTTAGGTAACAACTCTATGGTGACCATAGAGTTTCCCCCTCCCCCGAATGCTAGAGCGTCCCCTGAACGTCCACAGCAGCCAGGCTGGAGACCCCGCCAAGACAATGGAAAGACCTGGCAACTCTAGGATAAATTGGAGGAGAGGAAAACAACATTAACTGCCTTGGGTCCCCGATGGGGAGAAAGGCAAGGGTATGAATGAAGTGAATAAATAATAATAATAATTGTACCACTTTGGATTGTATACAGGAGCCAGGGTTCTGCTTGACACACTAGCTTTCCACTTGCAGCATACTTTTGTGTGGGAGGTATTAAATAAGCAGTCCCGCAAGTGGTACAGCAAAGAGTGGTCAGCTCTGGGTTGAGAGAAACTTGGAGATTTGGGGGGGGTGGAGCCTGGAGAGGGCGGGGTTTGGGAAGGTGAGGGGCGTCAGTGGGCTATTAGGCCATGGAGTCCACTTTCCAAAGCTGCCATTTTCTCCAGAGGAGCTGATCTCTGTAACCTGGAAGCCAGTCGTGTTACCAAGAGATCTCCAGCTACTGCCTGGAGGTTGGCAGCCCTAGATACCGCCCTGCCAAAAGGAATAATCTCTTGGTCATCGTAGTGCCACTCTGGCTATCTTTGCTTCTTGTAAAGTGGGAGGGAAATATCCCAATAAGTACCCCAGGCTGAAGATGAAAACATTTTTTTCCGTCGCTCCCCTCTCCATTGTTTGCCACACGCCATTTTTCTCGCCAAGACATTTCACAAGCTTAAAGTTTTAAGTAAAATAACTCGTGTGTGTGATTTTTTTTTTAAAAAAAAATGGCATTGAACGCATCCTAATTAAAACAGCCATCACTACGCTATAGCTTTGCCAAAGTGAAACGCGACAGAAGAATAAGCTTGG
This sequence comes from Lepidodactylus listeri, assembly GCA_029233225.1. Lineage (NCBI taxonomy): Eukaryota > Metazoa > Chordata > Lepidosauria > Squamata > Gekkonidae > Lepidodactylus > Lepidodactylus listeri. The sequence continues at coordinate 7,809,195 of JARCFY010000010.1, forward strand.
ATCGCAGTCTAAATAAAGGTAATGGGTACCCTGTTTGTTTGTTTTTAAGTCAACATTTAAAAGAAAAATTAATGCCAGAATTAAAAGCACAGTTATTTGAAAGTGATTGCAACCGAAAGCAGAGGGGTTTCCTTCCAGGTGAAATATACTTACGGCTGCTTCCATGCACAGGTATTTTTTCCTCAACTTTGGCTTCCAAGCTGGAACAATTTTTTATAATAGCATCTAGACAGCGTTACGCTTGAATTGTCCTTGTGCGTTACCAGTTTTCTCTTTCTCAAGCAGTCCAGGCTGTGTCACGCTCCGAACAGAGTCACCACACATTCTGGATGGCAAAGTAGAAATTTCCAAAGGTCTCACCCAGATAGGGCTGCTGTCTCCAGGTTGGGGGATTCCTGGAGATTTGGGGGTGGAACCTGGGAGCAGCAGAATTTGGGGAAGGGAGAGACCTCAGCATGGTACAGGGCTATGAAGTCCACCCCCCCCCCCCCCAAAGCAGACATTTTCTCCAGAGGAACAGATCTCTGTAGTCTGGAGAGCATTTTATGGGTGGCTCTGTACCCTGTGGCCGCCATTTTGGGGCAGCAATTTTGCGGCTGCGTCCACCATGCTTTTCAGAATTCCCAATGCTCCCTTTAAGCTGTGGAGTCCTGTGAGCAAAAACTCTACTTTGTGAGCCACTGGCATTAAAGTTGTGAGTGAGGGATTTGGCTGCAGCATAAATTAGCTTGCTCTGGAGCCGTCCTTCCTGAGCTAAGACAAAAATCTGGAGGCTGAAAAAACTGCGCTAGCTCACACTAGCTCGGCTTAGAGGGAACACTGGTGCCCACAGGCTCATAAAGGTTTGGGACAGCTGTCTTAGACTGTCTATCCCAGCTAAAAAACCGATCAGGCATTTTTTGGTGAGGTTGTGTTCTTCTGTGAGAAGTGCTGTCCAGTCGCGGCCAAGTTAGGGCCACCCCAGCGAGGGTTTTCAAAGCAAGTAAGAGGCAGAAGTGGTTGGCCATTGCCTTCCTCTGCAGAGCCTTCCTTGGTGGCCCCCTATCCAAGTGCTGACCTTTCTGAGATCTGAGAAGCAGAGATGGTTGGCCATTGCCTTCTTCTGCAGAGCCTTCCTTGGTGGCCCCCATCCAAGTGCTGACCCTTCTGAGCTTCTGAGATCTGAGAAGCAGAGTTGGTTGGCCATTGCCTTCTTCTGCAGAGCCTTCCTTGGTGGCCCCCATCCAAGTGCTGACCCTTCTGAGCTTCTGAGATCTGAGAAGCAGAGGTGGTTGGCCATTGCCGCCTTCTGCAGAGCCTTCCTTGGTGGCCCCCATCCAAGTGCTGACCCTTCTGAGCTTCTGAGATCTGAGAAGCAGAGATGGTTGGCCATTGCCTTCTTCTGCAGAGCCTTCCTTGGTGGCCCCCATCCAAGTGCTGACCCTTCTGAGCTTCTGAGATCTGAGAAGCAGAGGTGGTTGGCCATTGCCTTCTTCTGCAGAGCCTTCCTGGTGGCCCCCCATCCAAGTGCTGACCCTGCTTAACTTCCAAGATCAGGTATCCCATGCCACCTTCCTTCCTTTGTGGAGGTTACAGAGATTAAAAACTGAAATCACTAAACCAAGTAAAAATTGATATCAGCAGCACTTTCGTGGACTTCTCTCAGGGCACCCCTGCCAGTAACCTTTACTCCAACAAACCATTCTGGCAGAGGGATCGCGCTTTCTGTTCCAGTGAGTAAAAGGCTACTTTATATCTTGAGTGTATTGCGGTTGGTTTCCCACTGGGAAGCAAATCTGAGGCCATCGCAACGCCGCGTTCTGTCCCGTTCCATCTCTAAAGATACTTTTCCCTCCTTTCCCTCCCAGTCCACTTCTAGAGCGTTATCTGGTTCATAATGATAAACCGAATACGTAATGGTGATAAAAGTGTACGGGAACAGGCAGATACTGCTAATGGCAACAGGAGAAAACAAAGCAACAAAAAAAAAATGAATCTTGTTGGCCTTGCTAGATTTTTCTCAGAGGCAAAGCCAGGCCAGCGTTCTGCCGAGAGCATTGCTAACTTCTGGAACCAGAAACGCTGGCCCTTTCTGCGCTAGACCTTCAATCCTGGTTCAGCACTGTCTCCTACTAGCTATTCTCCGCTACGCTCGAGTTCACCTGTCTTTTTATCCCCCCCCTTTTTTTTTTGTTAATTCTGCATTACATTGTGGTCACCCCAGGTTCAGACCACCGTTCCCCCGGGGGTATACGGATCCTGTTTTGCCATGGGCTTTGCCTCAATCTGGAGTGCAGATTTAAGTGTAGAATTCTAAACTCCGTTTCAGTCCTCCCTGCCCCTTTCTTGCCACTGAGGACATTAAACCCGGGTTTACTGTTCGCAGTGCAGAATTTGTAACCCGGGGCAGGCAAGCAAATTGAAGCAGGACAAAATTAGCGCAGAAGACAACAGCTAAACAGAGATAACCGCAAGGTAAATGGCTGCAAGTTGGACCCAGAGGGAACCCTGGCCCTTTCTGCACCCTCTCTCTCTCTTTTTTTTAAAAATATAATTTTATTGTATTTTCCCCCCAAAATAAACAAGTACAACCACCAGAACACGAAGTTTCCTTACATTAACTGAGCAGCACCGCTATTCCAACCACATAAGGAATTTGGACTATACAGTAATAGGATCCGTTTTGTTGTCCATGTTCAACAAGTAGCTCAGTCTGTCCAGTTCAGCCCATTCCAATAACTTATTAACTATATCTTCCCTTTTTGGTAAAAGCGGCGTTTTCCAGGCTTGTTGCCCGTAGAATACGTGCTGCTGTTAATATATACACTACAAGTTTCACATCTGATATCCTCATATTATCTGCTAACATATTCAACAAATAAATCTCAGGATTCAAATCTATCTCAAAGTCCGTAATCTCAAAAATCAATCCCTTAACCATTCCCCAAAATTTTTGTACGACTTTGCAGGACCACCACATATGATAGAGTGTCCCGCTGTTTTTCCCACAAGCCCAACACAAATTAGATACATTTTTAAAACATTTGCTCAGCTTGTCCGGTGACCAATGCCATCTATAAAAAAGCTTGTAAATATTCTCCTTGTAATTAATCGTCTTTAAAAATTTTGTAGAGTTCCAAATTTTTGACCATCTGTCTATTTGTATATTATATCCAAAATCCTGCATCCATTTTATCATCGTAGGTTTATCACTCTCCATTCGATCCATGTTCACCGCGGTGCCCTCCAAGCAATTCTGCACGAAAATTGAATTCAACCTTCTTTTTAATGCAGGGTTTTTTTTTCCATTCTGCATTAAAACCAAGTTTAGCCTTTTGGGGCAGGGAAGACATCAGCAGAGTAGAATGCCACACAGCTGGAGATTTGGGGGAGGGGGTGGGAAAGATGGAGTTTCGGGAGTATAGATGAGTATAATGCCACAGAGTCCGCACTCCAAGCAGCCATTTTCTCCAGGGGAACTGATCTCTGTGATCTGATGATCACTTGTAATGCCGGGGGGGGGGGGGGTCACCGGGCCCCACCCAGAGGTGGTTAAGCCTGGGGTATGGCCTGGTTGCTGTCATGTTTCACTGCTCAGCGCAGCTCGATTCTCGTTCAGCTCCCTCCCACTTCTTCTCAAGTGCATCTCCTAGGAGCCTGATTTTGTTGTGCCTTCCTATTTTTGGACTCGGCGCCTTTTGAGGTGCGCATGGTACTGGCCGGACAGCCCCATCTTCGGCTTATCTCCAGCCTCCGGGAGGGGCCGGAGATCTCCCGGAATATCAACTGATCTCCAGGTATGGTTGCCAACTCTGGGTCAGGAACTAGGGGGATATTTTGGAGACGGAGTCTCGGGGGGAAAATCCAGTGCGGGTATAATGCCGTAGAGTCCACGCTTCGAAGCAGCCCTTTTCTCCTGGGGATCAGCTTGAATTCCGGGAGGTCTCCAGGCCCCACTTGGAGGGTTAACAGCCCTGCCTTCAGGTGACAAAGAGATCTTTCTTGGTCAGCCAGCCCCTCCCTGCGACCCTTTTGGTTTGTTTCTACTTCTGCCAATGGAGGGCAGTACATAAGAACATGAGAGAAGCCAATGTTGGATCAGGCCAGTGGCCCATCCAGTCCAACACTCTGCCACACAGTGGCCAAAAACACCAGGTGCCCTCAGGAGGTCCAGCAGTGCGGGCAGGAAGCCCTCCCACTCTTGCCCCCCCCCAAGCACCAAGTACTTCATACATCTATGGAAGCTAGGGTTACCAGCTTCCAAGTGGGGTCTGGAGATCTCCTGGAATTACAACTGATCTCCAGATGACAGAGACCAGTCCCCCTGGAGAAAATGGCTGCTTTGGAGGGTGGACTCTAGGGTGTTATACCTCGCTGAGGATCCCGCCCTTTCCAAAATCTCCAGGGTCTTCCCAAGTTGGAGTTGGCAACTCTAACGGAAGCACACTGCGACTTATGAAACATTGGCTTGTCTCGCAGACGCCACAAAGCACTTTCATTGTTGAAGTGCACAATATATTTAAAGAAGCGATACAACGTCAAAGGGGGGAATGCAAACTAAACCATCAGCATTATCCTAACAGCAGGGAGACGAATACGGCCCCATTTAAACTCCATCACCCTTGGGGGTTAAAATTCTGCTCGAGAAGAAACATCTTAATAGCCCATTTCGATGGGCTTGGCTCTCCGGTCTGTCTCGATGTCGACAGGGGGTGAATTTTAGAAGCATAAGACAGCGAGAGAGTGTGTTTTGTTAACTGTGAAAAGACAATCTAGACTTAGGAAGAAGAAGAAGAGATTGGATTTATACCCCGCCCTCCACTCCCCAAGGGAGTCTCAGAGCGGCTTACAAACTCCTTTCCCTTCCCCTCCCCACAACAGACACCCTGTGAGGTAGGTGGGGCTGAGAGAGCTCTTTCCCAAGCTGTCCTTGAGGGAACAGCTGGTACAGAGCTATGGCTTGCCCAAGGTCATCCAGCCAGGTGCAAGTGGAGGAGTGGGGAATCAAACCCAGTTCTCCCAGATTAGAGTCCGCGCACTTAACCACCACACCAAACTGGCTCTTAAAAAAAGCCATTCTGCGCATGCTCCCCCATGTTCACACAGCCGGCCATGTGCGATGAATGCACGAGGAAACAAAAACTCCACTTCAGAGGTGGTGGCTTTTTAACCTGGCTCCAAGTCGTCCTCTGATGGGGTGAGTACACCCAGGGAACGCCTGACAGCTGTGGCTGTGTGAACGGGCCCATTTAATCCGTTTGTGAAAGGGGCCTATATCGGGCCACACTGCCAGTCTGAACGCAGCCACGCTCAGCTGGAGAAGATGGCACACAAATCGGGGATTTGTGGTTGGGCCTCATTGATGGGGTGTTTACATGTAGGGTACCCGGGGTATCCAAAACCCACCCTTACCTGGATCTCCCAGACTAGCCCAGTCTCAGATCTCAGAAGGAAAATGCTGATCGCCGCTTTGGGGTCAGGAAGCAATTTTTCTCCAGGCCAGTTTGGCTGGAGATGCTGGAGGTTTCTTGACATCTTCTGGGCATGGAGCAGGGGGTCACTGGGTGTGTGTGTGGGGGGTTATTTGTGAATTTCCTGCATTGTGCAGGGGGTTGGACTAGATGACCCAGGAGGTCCCTTCCGACTATAATTCTATGACCTATGGTTCTGTAAGTTAAACAGGGTCAGCCCTGGTTAGTATTTGGATGGGAGACTACCAAGGAAGTCCAAGGTCGCTATGCCGAGGCGGGCAATGGCAAACCACGTCTGAGCGTCTCTTGCCTTGAAGACCCTATGGGGTCGCCGTGAGTCAGCTGAGATGCGACGGGAGTGTACGCCCACACATCCAAGACCCAGGGTGGATGCCGCTTGAAATGTCTTAGCCGTGGTGAAAATGTCCGTGCGGTTCTCCATTTTTCGTTCTTTCCGGCAGCCAGAAACATTATCTTCATCAAAGATATCGAGGGCCAGATTGTCCCTCGCCTAGAACAACTTGCATGATAAAGTTGGGCAAAGTGGGGGGGGGGGTTTCCCGCAGCATACCATATTTCGGGGAGGGGAGGGGAGGGCAGGCCGTGTTCTCCCTTATCAGGAAATATTTTGAAACGGCTTCTGGGATTGAGAAAACGCCCAAGGAAATGGCCCGGGTTTGTGTCGATATTGTAGGAGTCTCTCAGCGTAAAGTTCTCACGTGAGGGAACCCAAGTGACCCGATGTAACAAAATCACTAGAATTTCCAGATTGGGTCAGAGTTCAGAGCCAACGAACTACATTGATCTGCAAGTATTTCCATACAGGACACACACTCCTGTTTTCCCCGCGACATAATTCGGACAGGAGAGAGTTAGGAAAGTCACCTTTTTTTTGTCCTGCCCTTTTTTGAAGGAACTCGGTGGCAAACGTGGTTCTTTCCTTCTCTATGTCATCCTCACAATGCCCCTACCAGGTGGGTTAGGCAGAGAGAGGAGGAGGAGGAGATTGGGTTTATACCCCACCCTTCACTACTCGAAGGAGTCTCAGAGCGGCTTACAATCTCCTTCCCCTCCCCACAACAGACACCCTGTGAGCAATGCCCCCTCTAAGCTGTGGAGTCTTGTGAGCAAGATTGACATTAAAGCTGTGAGCGAGCGATTGGGCCACTGCATAAATCAGTTCGCTCTGGAGCCATCTTTCCTCAGACAAAAATGTGTGAGCTGGAGGCTGAAAAACTGTGAGCTAGCTCACACTAACTCCGCTTAGAGGGAGCCCTGCCTGTGAGGTCGGTAGGACTGAGAGGGTTCTTTCAAGGACTGCTCATGAGAGAACAGCTCTGAGAGAACTTGTGACTGACCCAAGGTCACACCAGCAGCTGCATGTGGAGGAGGAGTAGGGAATCAAACCCGGTTCTCCCAGATCAGCATCCATGCTCCTAACCACTGCACCAAACTCGCTCTTCCCCAAGGCCCCCTAGTGAGATTCATGGCTTTGAAATCGGGTCTTCCGAGATTTCGTCTGACCAACTGCTGCAAAACAATGCCTCTATATTAGCTCCGGCATACCTTCTCGGCACTGTAGGTTTTGTATTTGCTCTGGGAACCGATTCAGAGCGAAATCAACAGTGGGGTGACCGACTTCCTCCTGAAACCCCTCTCTTTTCAGGTTTAAAGGTTTATGCATTTCTTTGAACTCGCCGCAAACACAGGAGAAAAGAGCCGGAGTCCAGCAGCACCTTAAAAGACTAAAAAAACATATGGCAGGGGAGAAGCTTTCGCAAGTCGCGGCTCACTTCTAGAGACAAAAAAGCTCCTCCCCTGCCACGTGTTTTGTTAGTATTTAAGGTGCTGCAGGACTCTTGCGCTTTTCTGCCGCAGCAGACAGACTAACATGGCCGCCCGTCTTGATCTAGCAAAGACAGGGGATATTTGGTGTTTTTTGGTTTGTTTGTTTTTGAACAACACAAACATCAGGGCCAAAAACCTTTTCGCAGGTTGTCCAGTGCACACACTGTCAGCCACACTGTCAGAACCGAGGAGTCCCAAAGTGAAGACGATCTAGCAAGGTGACATTGTGTTATCCTGTTGTTGTGTTATCATGTCCTGGATAGCTCAGATTCGCCCTATCTTGTCAGAACTTGGGAGCTAATTTGGTCAGCCCTGGCCAGTTTGGTTAAGAGCGGTGGATTCTAATCTGGGAGAACTGAGTTGGATTCCCCACTCCTCCACATGCAGCCAGCTAGGTGACCTTGGGTCAGTCACAGTTCTCTCAGAGCTGTTCTCTCAAGGGCAGTTCTCAAAAGAGCCCCACCTACCTCACAGGGTGTCTGTTGTGGGGAGAGGAAGGGAAGGCGATCGTAAGCCGCTCTGAGACTCCAAGTGAAGGGTGGGGTATAAATCCAATCTGTTCTCTTTCTCTATTTGAATGGGAGACCTCCAAGGAATACCAGGGTCGTGACATGGAGGCAGGCAGTGGCAAAACCACCTCTGAAGATCCGTTGCCTTGAAAACCCTTCGGGGTCGCCACAAGTCGGCTGTGACTTGAGGGTCCATCCCATCCACTACCACTGCATTGTGATGAGTTGTTCCACACCTCTCGTATAGACACCCTACAGCCGTGACCTCTAGTTTTAGACAACTTCAGTCCCTCGTTCGTTCTCCCGTCTCGTAATCCTTTATCCCAAAACCTAGGCTATCATGTTCTAAGAAACTCAGAGGCGGAATTCCTCCAGTGTTTATCTGGGCTGCGTTTTAAAAAGATGCTAATGGAGTCCTTATGCAAATATCTCCTGGGGCAAATATTTACTAAAAGCAAGGAAGGATGAAGTGCCAGTTCAACGATAGCTCGTGGTTCTTTATCTGGTCTCCACCAGTATTATTGATCACTTCACATGCCCTCCCTGCGTATGTACTGTGCTACCCCTGAGGTGTTTTGGGGTAGTGTGTGAACCCTCGTCAGAATAAGATATGATCTCTGGCGTTGCAGGAAAAAATGCTTTGCTGTTCAGTGGCTTGGCACACAGGTCCCAGGTTTGATCCCTGGCATCTCCAGTTAAAAAGGATCAGGTAGCAGGTCATGTGAAGGACCTCCATCTGAAACCCTGGAGAGTTGCTACTCAGAGTAGACAGTGGCTGCGTTCAGACTGGCAGTGTGGCCCGATATAGGCCCCTTTCACAAACGGATTAAATGGGCCCGTTCACACAGCCACAGCTGTCAGACGTTCCCCGGGTGTACTCACCCCATCAGAGGACGACTTGGAGCCAGGTTAAAAAGCCACCACCTCTGAAGTGGAGTTTTTGTTTCCTCGTGCATTCATCGCACATGGCCGGCTGTGTGAACACGGGGGAGCATGCGCAGAATGGCTTTTTTTAAGAGTCAGTTTGGTGTGGTGGTTAAGTGCGCGTACTCTAATCTGGGAGAACCGGGTTTGATTCCCCACTCCTCCACTTGCAGCTGCTGGATGACCTTGGGCAAGCCATAGCTCTGTACCAGCTGTTCCCTCAAGGACAGTTGTCTCAGAGCTCTCTCAGCCCCACCTACCTCATAGGGTGTCTGTTGTGGGGAGGGGAAGGGAAAAGGAGTTTGTAAGCCGCTCTGAGACTCCCTTGGGGAGTGGAGGGTGGGATATAAATCCAATCTCTTCTTCTTCTTCTTCTATGCATGCGTGCGCATGAATTTTGGCCGTTTTTGCGCTGCGCTTTTGGCTGATGCGCTACAGTAGTGTGGATGCTTTCCCATAGGATGTCTCCGTGGGTAACCCGCAGCAGGGTGTGCTGTGTGGCTGATGTGTCCCGCAACATTTTAAACTGGGTCAGTTAGAGGCGGCACTATATCACGGCAAGCTGCAGGTCTGTCTGCAGCCAGTATTGGCTCGGTGGTCGGACTCCATATGTGGCAGCTTCAGATCATTTTATACCTCAGTCCCCCCCCCCCCAGTGGCCTGTTTCACTCACGCCAGAGAATGAGGTGGTAGAATGCAGAACTGGCTGGCTGAAATCCACCATGGCTGGTGGTTAAGGTTGCCAGCCTCCAGGTGGGGCCTGTAGATCTCCCGCCATTAAAACTGATGTTCAGACTACAGAGATGAGAAAATGGCTGCTTTGGAGGGTGGACTCTGTGGCCGTGTACCCTGCTGAGATCTCTCCCCTCCCCAAACCCCTGTCCATCCTCCAATCTCCAGGTACTTCCCAACCCAGAGTTGGCAACCCTACAAAGTGTTAGGTTCTAGCGCTGGTATTTTCCCTCACATAAATGACACCAGGCAAAGACAAAACTAGTGTGGCTGGGAGAGAGTTTCTCACCCTTCTGTCTTCGCTCGGGATGCCCACTTTCTCCTCTGCATGTGCATCGGGCCTGCGTATGAAAAGAGGAAGAAGGAAAAAGAGGCAGAGAGAAAATCGGTGTGCCTAGTTATTGCAGCAGTCGTGACAAAGATTAACAGAAGAATTCTAAGCAAGAGCGGTGTAATCCTAAATAGAGGCATGCCCTGCTCGGGCTACTGAGGTGACGTCTTAAGAGCCAGTTTGGTGCAGTGCTTAGGAGCGCAGACTCTAATCTGGGAGAACTGGGTTTGATTCCCCGCTCCGCCACATGCAGCTGCTGGTGTGACCTTGGGTCAGTCACAAGTTCTCTCAGAGCTGTTCTCTCACAAACAGGGGAAGGAGACTGTGAGCCACTCTGAGACTCCTTCGGGTAGTGAAGGGTGGGGTATAAATCCAGTCTCCTCCCCTTTCTCATCACAGAATCACAGAGTTGGAAGGGGCCATACAGGCCATCTAGTCCAACCCCCTGCCCAATGCAGGATGCCCCTCCTCCTCCTCCTTTTTCTTCTTCTTCTGGTGAAACTGTTTAGCATTGCACTGTAAATATCCCTAGGCCAAATCCCTTGGTCGGCTGACACCTCACCTTTCCTTCTTAGCTGGAAAGAACTGTTTCACAGCTACGCTTTCCTAAGTCCTATTTAAACTATGGGAAACCGGGTTTTAACATGGTAGATAGACCCAGCAGCACATGCTGAACTTCTCATTCTAAGTATTAACTGGGTGGTGGAAAATGCTGTTATGTCACAGTCAACTTACGACGACCCTGTCGGGTTTTCAAAGCAAGAGACGTTCAGAAGTGGCTCACCGTTGCCTGCCTGTGCATAGCAGCCCTAGACTTCCTTAGTGGTCTCCCATCCAAATACTCACCAGGACCAACCCTGCTTAGCTTCCTATATCTGACCCGATCAGGCTAGCCTGGGCTATCCAGGTCGGGGCATGTATTAACTATACTTCTAGTATACGCCTGTACTTTCCTTAACCCCATCTCAGGTGTGATGTGACTACTTCGGTTCTCCCCACTACCACCCCCGGATCCCCCTACTTCCCACTTCACAGGCAAAGTCTGTTTTTCCGGATCCATATCCCTTTACAGTTTACGGATGCATAGAGGATGTGGTGTGTTTGTGTCTGAAGGAGGGATGCTGTCGTACATAGGGCTCATTTCGCAGCAGGAGCTCCTTTGCATATTAGGCCACACACCCCTAATGTAGCCAATCCTCCAAGAGTTTACAGTAGCCCCTGTAAGAAGAGCTCTGTAAGCTCTCGGAGGATTGGCTACCTCAGGGTGTGTGGCCTAATATGCAAAGGAGCTCCTGCTACGATATGAGCCCTGGCCATACAGAATTATGAACAAATGTCCAGGTTCATCAGGGATAAGCGCTTGAACCAGTGATGGGTATCCGAGGCACGTGGGGGGGGGGAGAAGTGCATCTGAGCAGGTGAAGAGTGCCTTCCCCTGAACTCGTGTCATTGAAGGAACACATCCTGAACAAAAGGGAGGGAGCTTTGGGTCAAAGAGCACTGATCAATCTCAGAAATCCACCTGTCTGTCGGGGCATACAGAGGTGAAATGCAGGACTTTCTACGCCACCCCTGTTTCTTCTCAGATACTTGTAATCCTTGCTGGCTTCTCACACTAATAAACTCAAGAAGCACAAATCCTCCACCAATAGGAGAATCAGCAGGAAACGGCTAGAATCAGTGCACATATAATGTGAGATTCAAAGGTTCGTAAAAGCTTCTTGATATTATATTAGCAAGTTCATGTCTTTATATCTCTCTCTTATCCAATTATAGAATGGAGTCCATAGTCCCAACAAAATCTTCCATTTGCCCTTTTAAGATCGAGGTCAGCTTGTCCATTTCTGCACTTTCCATAATCTCCGCTATTAGGTCTTGTTGAAGGAAATTTCCAGTAAGTTGCGGATAAGATTCTAGCTGCAGTTACTACATGAATTATAAAATGCCTTTGGTTTTTCATCAAAGTTCTCCGGTATACAATGCAATAAAAAACAGTTCTGGTCAAAAAAGTACTGAGATTTGCAAAACTGTCTGTATAAAACTGTGTGCCACTACCCAAAACTCATGCACTATATCACAAGTCCACCACATATGATAAAATGTACCCAAGTTTTTTACACTTCCAACAATTATTTGACGTATTTGTATGCATTTTAGCTAGTCAGTCTGGTGTTAAATACCATCTATAAAACATATAGATTTTCTTTAAATGCTACCGACAGTTATTTTCACATTCACTTTCCATAGTTTACTCCACTGTGTACGATCAGTATTGTAACCCAAATTTTGCATCCATTTCACCGGTCTTTAACCACTTCATCTTCCATTTTGGATTGCATTAAAATATATATACATTTTCTTCATCAACTTATCACTGAATGTCTGCAAGAACTTCTCAAATATGTTTTGTTCAGAATAGAAACCAATTTTTTTTATCTTTAGTATATCTAGATTCAATTTGAGCCCTTGACGGCACTCCGTACTAATCCCTTGCTTTATTCATTCTTCGTTTGTTTTTAAAAGTCCTTTATCATCTAAAGGATCTTCATATCTGAACATTTTACTTGAGGTGATTGAATTTGGTTGTGAAAAAGCTTCGAAACAAACTTCAGTCTGTTAACCAGATACCCACCCTTGGATATCGCAACAAACTGGCGTTCGATCCAATAGGGAAAGCTCTAATTTTGGCTTCTCGTGAGGAGAAGAGGGAGGATCGTGAGCCGGACAATCTGGCTCCTTGGGAACAAACGTTGGTTTGTTTGCGATGTCTGAATAGCGCCTTAACATTTCTGCTGACGTTAACAAGTTAAATTTGCCAGGCGCAACCAGGATTCCGAACGGGAAGGGGTGGGAGGAAAGAGCAAGTGATCCTGCATCCTGATCTCAGTTGCGTAACCATGGTTAAGAAGTTGGCAGTGGTCCATCTGCCCTGGCCCCGGTAGGAACATGGCCCAGAATGAATTCTGCTATAACTGTTGTTGACAGCTCATTAGTCTTTCCCTGTGTAACAGAACAATTCCATAGGAAGTCGGCGATTGTTGCTGTTTAAATGCACTGAGGCAACAACCAAATGTTTAACTTCCTTTACCTCATTGTCCCAAAGAAAAATATTGATGTTGTTCAGGCAGGGCTGCGTGTTGTTTATCAAGTTGGTGTCATGCGAACTCTGAACAAACACATGTCGTACTCTTTGCAGGAAGAAAACGAAATCCCTGCCAGCGTGTTTGTGAAGGAACCCGTTCCCAGTATTACCGAGGGAAAGGAAGAGCATGTTGATGAGAACAAGACTTTGGAAGAGACCATGCATACCGTGGAGCTGTCCTCCGAGGACGAGGCGCACCACGACGAAGACGGCGCGGAGGACAGCCTGGATGAGAAAATGGAGGAATCGAGGGCTGAGAAAATCAAGAGGTCAAGCCTCAAGAAGGTGGACAGCCTGAAGAAAGCGTTTTCCCGCCAAAACATTGAGAAGAAGATGAATAAGATCGGCACCAAGATTGTCTCTGCCGAAAGGCGGGAGAAGATTAAGAAGTCCTTCACCCCTAACCATCAGAAGTCCTCCTCCACGAAAAGTTCATCTTTCAAGGTCTCTCCCCTGACGTTCAACGTGAAGAAAATTCGTGAAGGAGACTCCCCCGCAGAAATGGAAGAGAAGCCAGCAGAAGCGGCCAGCGGTGAGCAGGCAGCGAACGACGAGGAGACCTCTTTTACCGAGGTCCACCCCGATCTGGTCTCTCCCACTTCTCCAGCTGAAGAAGGGAAGGCCTTTGCCGATTCCCTTGAAAAAGAAACCAGGAGCGAAGAAGCCGCAGCTGTGGTCAATAACAACATTGAGCTCACCATCGTCGAGGAAGATGAAAACTATGGGGCACCCATGCAGAGAAGAATGGAGTATTACGAAGAAAGAAACATGCCGGCTGGCGGAGAAATGGAACAGTCGGATGAAGAATCGAACCAAGCCGCTGTCCTCCAGTTAGACCAAACCGCGTAGACCATCTGACCCTTTGTTTGCCTTTCTAAACACATATGGTATATTGTTGGTTTTCTTAGTTACATCTGTAACTAGGGTATACATCTGTTACGCAAGAAACATGGAGCAATAGTAATTCAAGGCAGAGGGTTTCGAAAACAAAAAAAATGTAGATTTCCACACCAGGCTCATTCCTGAAACTCCTATTGAAATCCGCAATGAAAAGGTCTGATGCAAAAGTAACTTTAATGCAGTTCTGTTGCCCCTCTTCCACAGGAAACTCCCACAATTCCTTTATGAATTGAAAGTTGCTACAGTTAAGGGCATTGGGAAGGCATATCTGCTTTTGAAAAAATTGACCTTGGTTTTGTATCAGTTGAATCGTGCTTGGTGGGCATGCTGGGAATGATCAGGGGTCCCTCAATGCCCTCGACAGAACTTTAGCTCCCAGAGTTCCCTGGAGAAAGGGGATTGGCTAGCAAACCAGAGTATGGGATAGATAGGCTTTTTATGTCGCATTTGAGGAAGAAGTCTCCAAGCAATGCGCTCATTCAGAGTCCTCATTATTTGTCCCAGGCTGCATCCTTGTGTCGTTGAACGCTGAGCTCCAGAAATCACTTGCAACTGTATTTTCCTGACAATCCAGGAAGTGACTGATTACTAGAGTACAAGGATAGCCCGATATGCAAAGTGATGCCGCTTTTGCAGATTCTGTTGATCAGGGGTCCCCAAACATTTTCAGCCTGCGGGCATGTTTGGAATTCTGACACAGTGTGGTGGACACAGCTATAAAATGGCTGCCACCGGAGGCAAAGCCAGCCACCAAAATGGCTGCCGTGGCTTACTTTCAGCCACACAGTGAAGATGCTTCTGCTGTGGCGGCGGCAGCTGCAGCCAAAGCAACATTTGGCGCAGCCAATCAGATTTCCGGGGGCCAGTCAGAAGCCTTGCTGGGCAAAAGCCCCACCTGGCCCCGCCTACTTTTTAAAGACTTTCTGAAGGTGGCTGTCGTGGTGCCCACTGGCTTCATGTTGGGGACCCCTGCTGTAGGTTTTGAACTCTGTGTTTTCCTCTCTGTGCAGGGTTACGTGTGCTGTCCATGTGTACAGTGGGGTCTGATTCCCGATGTTACGCGCCTCGTGTCGTAAGTTGCAGTTGGGCCCGGTGACTTTTTTTTGTTTAAGCCCGGCATCACATGCAGAAAGCTGGCATCATGCCAGAACAAGTCGCTCGTTCTCCACGAGATGACTTATTACCCTCTTGCACGAGGACTCGATCATAAAATCTGTGGCCACGTGTGGATGTGTGATAAAAGAGATACTGTTCCAGGCAAAAACTGACATGGTAAAGACTGCCTTGTGGTAACTTTTACCGCCATTAAAAAACAGATATATGGGAACATTGGATTTAGCTGCAGTACTGTTCGTTCGTAACTACTGAGACAAAAGACGTCTGTTTATTGTCTTGTCAACTTTGGGAGGGACCATATTAATCATATTTCAGCTTTATAAACAACATTCCTCCGGCAACGTTATTTTAACCCCCACTTGGCCGTAGCAGATGTTTGGTAGGAAGAGGGTCCACCCGAAAGCTAACATTATTAGAACTTCTAGATTCAAATCCAGCTGCACCTTAGAGAGTTAGCATAGCATAGCAGTTAAGCGTGGTGGACAGAAATCTGGAGAACCAGGTTTGATTCCCCGTTTCTCCTACACCTGAAACCTGCTGGGTCACAGTTCCCTCAGGACTCTCTCGGCCCCACCTGTCTCACAAGGTGCCTGTTGTGGGAAGGCGAAGGCGATTGTAAGCCACTTTAAGACTCCTTAACAGAGAGAAAAGTGGGATATAAAAAACTACTCTTCTTCCAGGAAGATTTTTTTGTGGTATGAGTTTTTGAGAGCTTGTATCTGATGAAGGGAGCTCTGATTCTTGAAACCCCATACCCTCCAAAATCTGGTTGGTCTCTAAGGTACTGCTTGGACTCGAATCTAGCTGTTCTATGGTAGAGCGACACCGCTACCCTCTGAAGCTATCTTCATTAGTAGAACTATGTTACTAGTGAAACGAGACTGAATTGGATGGGAACTACCGAGGACTAGTTTGGATAAAGGTCTTTGTAATGAGTCCACTCCCCATTACAAAGAACTAAATGGAAAGCGAGGAATGTGACGGATTGTAAGATACACAGAATTGTCCGCAGGATGTATTTAAAACACTCACCCACCTTGAAGGCACCTTAAAGAACACAGAGTGGAAAGATAGCTGCCTCTGCCTGAAGAGACCTCTGGTTGAGGGAAGGGATACTATGCGAGGAATGTTTATCACCTAGGAAGTCTGTACTTCAGCGCCCTTCCCTCACTCTTCTACTGTCCCCGCAGGAGAATTACAGTGCCATGCTAAAAAGAGTTACCCCCTTCAAAGCCCATTGACTGCGATGGACTTAAGAAAGATGCAACTCTATTTGGGATTGCACAGGCTATGTGGATTCACCGTTAGAACTGATGATCAGGGTGTGAGCAAGAAAACGAAGTGATTGTGTATATATAATAAACCTAGCATACATCTACAACATACCTGCTCTAGTTTACTCTGCATTCTTGTGTTTCGAGTATGCTGATTCAATAACGATTGTGTATATATACATGTATATTTTATTTTGGTCTATTTTAAGAGAAAAGCAGATTTTTTTAAAAAAAAATTCTATTTGCTTAATCAGATATGTTTAAGTGGCAAAAGGGAGAGATGTAAAGAAGTAGATTAGAGACAGATACGCGCTAGACTACTGTATTTAAGAGTGAAACACCAGAATGAGTTTGGCATGTTTGCAATATAATATATAGTTTAAACAGTTCCACTGCTCAAGGTCTATGTATCATGGAACTTTTAAGGGATAAAGGAAAGGAAACGCCATCGGAAAGAATATTCGATGAAAATACGGGAGGGGGTCGGATAGTAAGATTCCACCAAACTAACGAAGACACACTTCTAAGTGGTACAACTCATCCTGAAAGAATCATTTTCATTCCACACTTAGAAGCAGAGGTGTTTCGGAACACGTATCAATATTAGGGATGGGCACAGACCCAAGCCGAAGTCCAGGCACGACTTTGCCCAATTCATGAACCTCTGACCACATGTCACCAAGGGGATCCGAACCAGTTCAGTTCGGGCAGGGTTTTTGGCTTGGGGGTTCCAGTTCGG
This sequence comes from Lepidodactylus listeri, assembly GCA_029233225.1. Taxonomy (NCBI): domain Eukaryota; kingdom Metazoa; phylum Chordata; class Lepidosauria; order Squamata; family Gekkonidae; genus Lepidodactylus; species Lepidodactylus listeri. Next base: position 7,826,160 of record JARCFY010000010.1, read on the forward strand.
GTCTGCCCAGTTCGCAATACCCAAACTAAGCTTTCCCAGTCTGCCCATCCCTAATCAATGTAGTCATTTGAAGCAGATTGAACAGTAGCTGGCCACAATCCAGCATGAAGGTATGCATGTTTTGACCTCATAGATTTCCATCGGGTTTAAGCACGCATCATCTGATAGCATGGAAATCACTGTGTTATCATGAAGGAATCTCAAAACTCTCTCAGCCATACAATGTTAGCAATAGTTACTGTTGACAATACCTGTCAGGTAGACCAGTGAATCTGAACTGTCTTCATATTTTTGCACTCATCAAATGATTAAGTGACTCTCAACATTCTCTGGTAGTCTTTTAACGGATTTTGAGTCCAGTAGTACTTTAAAGACTAGAAAAAACAGCAGGGGAACCAGTGTACAGGAGAGGTGCAAAACACAGAAAACCACTGGCTGAAATCGCTTGAAGTGAACAAAATGAATATAAATATTTACTATCAATATAAACTGGATGAAACTAAGGTTTTCTCTCCTTCTGAGACTGTAATCCCTTGTACAAAAATCCCTGTTCCTGTTGGATCTGTTCCTTCTAAACCTTACAGTCTCTACATCATTGGGGTGAGTTTCTCTGTATTTCCCTGCATTTCTTCATATTGATTGATTGTTTATCCCCATTTATGTATGCCTTGAATTTGTGTTTAGTCCCACTATAGCCCTTTGGCTTTGGAAAAAAGAAATATTTGAAATGCGGCAGCTTGCATTCCAGACTACACGTCGCTTATGGCTTTCAAGACTATTTGGATCCTTCTGGAAATATGTGAGTCCACTCCATGATGATTACATGTCATTTACATGTCAAGCTGGACCATGAAATTAGTTTACTACGGGAGTGAGACATGGTGTAATTTTGGGTGCTTTATTTTCTGTACTTCTGTGAACTTATCTTTCTGTATTAGTGGTGCCTCTGTAAAAACCTTAGTTTCATCCAGTTTATATTGATAGTAAATATTTATATTCATTTTGTTCACTTCAAGTGATTTCAGCCAGCGGTTTTCTGTTCTTTAAAGACTAACAAAATTTTCCAGGCTGTCAGATTTCATGAGTCAAAGTGCACTTCATCAAGATTCGAGTTCAGTAACACCATAAAAAACAACAAGGGTATAAGATTTCAAGATTCAAATTCCCTTCATCAGATACAAGTCATCTGACAAAGGCAGCTTTGACTTTGGAAAGCTTATACTTTGGAAATCTTGTTGGCCACTGTGATGCTACTGGACTTGAATCTTGCTCTTCATCAGACAAAGTGACCTTTGACTCACCCCAGGAAACTTTGCTAGCCTACTGGACTCAAAAATTTGTTCTACTACTACCGACAAAGCACCTGTCTGTAGCAGTACCCACCTGAAACTATCTTGTATTTTTGACAGTCCCCACATTTTGAACATTCTCTGTAATAGTTAGGATTGATGTCCACATAGAGGGGAAAAAGTATGGGCTGTTTTGGGGAAAAAACAGGAGAGTTCTTACCTTTTCAGTTAGTGGTGTCGGGAAAAATTAATACTACCTTATATTTGTATTGTGTGACATACCGGTTACAAACAGCAGGGGACACAGTTCTGTGCAACATACCAGTTACAAATGGCAACACACACAATTCTGTGGAACATACCAGTTACAAATAGCAATGAACACAGGTCTGTGGAACATGCCAGTTACAAACAGCAATAAACTCAACCCACCAGGAACTTGTGTGCGAGCCTAGTAGGACATTTGTTCGTGCCCGGTTCTAATGCATTTCAGCAGGGCTTTTCACCAGCCTCAATATGAGGCTTGTTTCAGTAGTCTTTTTCAAGCATTGCATTTTGTGTCATGTACTGGACTTCGCAATGATATAGCCTCTAAGTTGTTACAGTTTGTAACCAGCAGTTGGACACAGCCAGAAACGAAAGTGCATTCCTTTTGCATATTGACTCTTTTTGAATAATCCATTCCACTTAATTATAAATGTAAACCAGCAACGAACCTACAAGTGCCTGCCAATCTTTGTTTTGTTTGTATGTATTCATTTTCTTTTAATGCTGTTAAAACTGCTTTTATATAATATTGCACTAAAGCCTTGTTTTTCCCCTCCCCCAAGATATATTTAGAACCGCAAATCAAGGAAGTCTTGTGAGAAAAGATAGCTATGTTGGCAAGCTATGCAACGGGAGCCGCTTCCTGGAATCATTTAAGTGCCGCTGGATGTTTAATCAGTGTTGATTTCTTAAGCTGGACTACTGATAGTTGATTTTTTTTTTTAAATTACAATATTATGAGAGAGCTGCAATCAGTAGAAATAATTGTGATATAATCTGCACAGATGCATCTTACTTTGCGTTAATAACACTGTAATGTCGTCTGTTAACTAACTGAAGGTATGAGCAAGTCAATAAAAAAATCAAACTTAACCAAGTTACTTTGGTCTGGGCAAAGTCTTTGCAGAATTCACAGAAAACCTTTCTGATCTTACACCTGTGTCACTGGGGGAATGGGGGGAGGGTTAGACTAGATGGCCCTAGAGGTAAGAACATAAGAGAAACCCATGTTGGATCAGGCCAATGGCCCATCCAGTCCAACACTCTGTCACACAGTGGCCAAAAACACCAGGTGCCCTCAGGAGGTCCAGCAGTGGGGCCAGGACAGTAGAAGACCTCCCACTGTTGCCCCCCCCCAAGCACCAAGAATACAGAGCATCACTTGCCCCAGACTGAGAGTTCCTATCTGTACCTTGTGGCCAGTAGCCACTGGTGGACCTCTGCTCCATATGTTTATCCAATTCCCTTTAGAAGTCGTCCATGCTTGTAGCCGCCACCACCTCCTGTGGCAGTGAATTCCACATATTCATCACTCTTTGGGTGAAGGAGGACTTCCTTTTATCCGTTCTAACCCGACTGCTCAGCAATTTCATGGAGTGCCCCCGAGTTCTTGCATTGTGAGAAAGGGAGAAAAGTACTTCTTTACCTGCCTGCTCTATCCCGTGCATAATCTTGTAAACCTCGATCATGGTCCCTTCCAACTCTATGATTCCGTGTTTCTGACAGAGAGAGAGAGCCATGCAAAGAAGGAGGCTTTGGCATCAGGCGCAGCCGAATGCGCATACTCTTCCCCGTTGCGATATTCCTCTGGGTCCTGTTCAACTTGCTGGGATGCAGCTCTTGGTGCAGACAGAATTGGAAATGCCAATCCCATCCAACGGAGGGTCTAGATTCAGTGCTCCCCAGTGGCACCACGGCTAGTGCCCACTAAGTATATGAGAAAGTGGGTGGGGTTCCTGCCCCGCAGGGCTCCTGACTGAGAACTGACTGGCGGTACAAATTCCAATAACGTCGTTTCAGTGGCAGTAGCCACTACAGTGTTGATTTTATTCTCTCTCACACTGCTCTCTCGCGGTATATTTTTAAAAAACTGCTCTTCTTGTCCCCTGTCCTTGGGCTTCCTTTGAGTGTGGCTCCTCCCCTTGTGGTGGCCATTTTGTGGTTGTACCTCCACGTTGTGTCATAATTCCAGAGTGGCCCACAGGTTCAAAAAGCATGGGGACCTCTGGTCCTAGAGATTGTAAACACGTTTCTCTGAATCCTGGTGCCTGTTGTTTGTTTGTTTTAAAAAATCTGCAGAGGGATTTGAGCAGAAAAACAGGATGGGGAGGGATTGCTTAAAACGTCTCTTATGCTGCTTATTGGCTTAAAAACCCCTTCAAAGTGCCTTTTCTGTAGAGCCGAGAAACAGGAGCTCCAATATACCAAGAATGTAGATGGGAAGGGTAGCAAATACAGTAGAATCAAATGCATAATTTATAGGTTGGGGGATACTTGTCTTGGCAATAGTATGTGTGAAAGGATCTAGGGGTCTTAGTAGACCATACACTGAGCATGAGGCAGCAGTGTAATGCAGTAGCTAAAAAGGCAAATGCGATTTTGGGCTGTGTCAACAGAGGTCTAGTTTCCAGGTCACACGAAGTGATGGTATCACTTTATTCTGCTCTGGGTAGACCTCGCCTAGAGAACTGTGTTCAGTTTGGGGCACCACAATTTAAGAAGGATACAGACAAGCTGGAACGTGTCCAGAGGAGGGCAACGAAGATGGCGAGGGGACTGGAGACCAAGTCCTGTGAAGAAAACTGGATATATTAAGCCTGGAGAGAAGAGACGACTGAGAGGTGGTATGATAACCATCTTCAAGTACATGAAGGGCTGTCATCGAGAGGATGGTGTGGGGTTGTTTTCTGTTGACCCAGAAGGTTGGACCAGAGCCAGCGGTTTGAGATTAAATTAGAAGAATTTTTGGCTAAACAATAGGAAGAACTTCCTGACAGAGCGGTTCCTCAGTGGAACAGGCTTCCTCAGCAGGTGGTGGGCTGTCCTCCTTTGGAGGTTTTCAAGCAGAGGCTAGATGGCCATCTGACAGCAACACTGGTTCTGGGAACTTAGGCAGATCAGAAGAGGGAGGGCAGGAAGGGTTGCCTCAGTGCTTAGTTCTTGCGGCCCTTTCTTACATGCCCAGGGAAATGCTGATCGCCACTTTGGGGTCCGGAAGCCATTTTTCTCCAGGCCGGTTTGGCCAGGGATCCTGGAAGGGCATGAAACGGGGGGGGGGGGGGAGGCATTTGTGAATTCCCTGCATCGTGCAGGGGGTTGGACTAGATGGCCCCGGAGTTCCCTTCCAACACTATGATTCTATGGCTCTCTTATCTCTATTGCATTTTCTTTTTTAAATAAAGGAACAACACTGGGATTGATAAGAGGAAGTGGGAGCACGACGTCTCCAATTTAACTTCCTGTAGGGTACCTTCCCAATGCCTATTCAATGGTGCCTAGGGCTGTCAAGTCAGCCCGGGGGGCGGGGGATCCCCCACTACAGGGGTTCCCGATCCGTCAGCCAGCATTCGGCCGGCGGCGGAAACCCCGCCCCCGAAGTCGTCCAGCCTGGACAACTTTCCCTCACGTAATGACGTCACCCGGAAGTGACGTCAGCACGTTGGGGGCGTTGCCAGGGCGACGCTCTGGCAATCGCCCCAAAACTCTTTTGATACCATAGAGTTTTGGGGCGATTGCCAGAGCGTCGCCCTGGCAATGCCCCCAACGTGCTGACGTCCCTTCCGGGGACGTCAGCCGGCGAGCGCCCGGCAGAGGACTCCCCCCCGCCGGTAAGCTTGAGGGACTTGGCAACTCTAATGGTGCCATCTGCATTTTTTACTGCATCGCACTAGATTTTTTAATACAGTACCTTAAAGAGATCTCCGAGCAGAAGGGAATTGAAGTGGATGTTCTTGTTTATTCACACAGATAAACTTATGTCTTATGGAGTGCCACCCGGCCTTTAGAAGGCTTAATTTTACTGACAGGCCGAAGCATGTACATTTAACCTTCTAGGGATAGCTGTCAACTTACCACAGCTTTCAAAGACTTGCAAGGGAATTGAGCATCGTGTTTGCATTTCGTTCTCCGCTGTGGCCGAATTGTTTATATCTGTCCAAGCTTTAAGTCAAACAAAGCTGCTAGGGGAGGGGCAGCCACCGACAGCCCTATTTCTGTTGGGCGTTTCGTCGGTGCTAGGGTGAAACGACCACTCTCTGTTTTGAGAATATTTTTTAAAAAAAAATAAAAAAATTCAATTGCAATAAAACAGTAAGAGCTGCCAGGTGCTCCCCACATTTAAAAATAAAAAAGCAGTGTGGATTTAGAGTCTTGTAAGGTAGCGATGCTGTTTCTGCAGCCGCCCCCCCCCCCGGTTCATCTTTCCAGCGGGCACATTAGCAGACTTTAAGCAATTATATTTGGGGGGGGAGGGAATGGAAAAATTGTATAGAGAGAAATAAACAGCAGTCCTTCCATTCCTACCATGTGATCTCTCACAATTACTAATTCCTCTCCATTTCCACCTGCTTTCTTTTATTTTTAGCAGACATTTTCATTGCAAAGATGTAAGGGGAAAGGTATTTCAACAGAGAGAAGTGCAAAGTCCTACACTTAGGTACAAAAAAAATTCAAAAGCACAGATATAGAATGGGAGGGACTTGGCTTGACAGCAGCACATGTGAAAGGGGTCTAGGTTTTCTGGTTGACCACAAGCGAAACATGAGCCTGCAGTGCGATGTGACTGCGAAGAAAGCTAATGCAATCTTAGGATGCATCAACAGAAGCATGGTGTCCAGATCACGGGAGGTGGTCATTCCTCTCTGTTCCGCTATGGTCAGGCCTCACCTGGAGTACTGGGTCCAGTTCTGGGCACCACATTTTAGGAAGGGTGTTGACAAGCTCGAGCGTGTCCGGAAGAGGGCAACCAGGATGGTGAGAGGGTTGGAGTCCAAGCCTTATGAAAAAGGCTGAAAGAGTTGGGTATGTTTAGCCTGGGAAAGAAGAAGAGGAGATTGGATTTATACCCCGCCCTCCACTCCCCAAGGGAGTCTCAGAGCGGCTTACAAACTCCTTTTCCCTTCCCCTCCCCACAACAGATACCCTGTGAGGTAGGTGGGGCTGAGAGAGCTCTTTCCCAAGCTGTCCTTGAGGGAACAGCTGGTACAGAGCTATGGCTTGCCCAAGGTCATCCAGCCAGGTGCAAGTGGAGGAGTGGGGAATCAAACCCGGTTCTCCCAGATTAGAGTCCGCACACTTAACCACTACACCAAACTGGTTCTGAGGGGACATGATTGCAGTCTTCAGATATTTGAAGGGCTGCCATGTAGAAGACGGAGCAGATCTATTCTCTCTTGCTCTGCATTGCAAGACTAGATCCAATGGGTGGAAATTACGATACCGGCTAAACATCAGGAGGAACTTCCTAACTGTAAGAGTGGTTGAGCAGTGGAACAGACTGCCTCGGGAGGTGGTGGATGCTCCTTCGCTGGACGTTTTCAAGCGGAGGTTGGATGACCACCTTTCGGGTATGTTGTAGGGCTATCTTTCGGCTATGCTCCTGCAGAGGGCAGGGGGTTGGACTGGATGACCTGCAAGGTCCCTTCCAACTCTAACATTCCATGATTCTATAGTACCTTCCTCGACAACGAAAAGGGTTAGAGACTTCGTTTAAAAGGAAAGCTGGTAGATCATGGTAGAATGTTATTGAATGATAATATCGAAATTGCCATTCTTTTTAAGTACTCCAAAAGTCAGCTGGTGGTGTGCCAGGGAAAATGTCACGGGCGTGGGGCTGGAGGAAGGAAAGGGAACGCGGATACTTGGGACCTTCTGTAACATGACGCTTCCGGTCCAAACGGCTTCCTAATGTAGTTGGCCTGTGTCGTTTCCAGAAGATCATGCCAAACCAAGAACGCACACAGGAAAGGGAAGGGCTAGAAAGTGGATGATCAGAGGACAATGCTGTGTGGATGCTCCAAAAAATAATCATCCCACCGCACTTTAGAGGCCAAGAAGCAGTCCATATTGTTGAGCAACTGTTGCAGAGGTCGGCTGGTGTAAGGCCCAGCATTCTTTTCCCTCTGTCTTTTAACAAATTGTTCCTTAAGTGATATTTGGATATGGCACATACCGGGGGGGCGGGGGGTGTTCTTTCCATTTTGGGGGATGGACCAGTGTTCCCTTTAAGCTGAGTTAGTGTGAGCTAGCTCAGTTCTTTAGCCTCCGGCTCACACATTTTTGCTTTCACTCAGAAAGGACGGCTCCAGAGCAAACTGATTTATGCAGCCGCCAAATTGCTCGCTCACAACTTTAATGCCGGTAGCTCACAAAGTAGAATTTTTGCTCACAAGACTCCACAGCTTAGAGGGAGCATTGGAGCATTGGAGTGGACTACATGGGGATTCTAAAACTGCACCCAATTAACGCCTGCTCCTTGTATTCCCTGCTACCGATCGGCAGTTCAGGGGAAAACGTGCCTTAAGAACCGTTAGATCCAGTAGCACCTTAGAAACTGATGAACAAACAAGAATAGCTGCAATGTGCTGATGGTAATGCAAATACAGTATCTAATTCAATATACAGTAGACAACATATATATATATATGGGTCCAATAATGTTTCAGTTTTGACAAACATCCAGTAATTATTTCCATTTCAAAAAAAGATTCTTCATCCGAAGAGGACCATCGAAACAAGCTGTAAATCTACACCGCATAAAATATTTTTCCAGTGGATCAGGCCGTTCCAATAAGCCAGTTTGGTGTAGTGGTTAAGTGCACAGACTCTAATCTGGGAGAACCGGGTTTGATTCCCCCCTCCTGCACATGCACCTGCTGGATGACTTCGGGCAAGCCGTAGCTCTGTACCAGCTGTTCTCTCAAGGACAGTTGTCTCAGAGCTCTCTCAGCCCCACCTACCTCACAGGGTGTCTGTTGTGGGCGGGGAAGGGAAAGAAGAAGAAGAAGAAGAGATTGGATTGGATTTATACCCCGCCCTCCACTCCCCAAGGGAGTCTCAGAGCGGCTTACAAACTCCTTTTCCCCTCCCCTCCCCACAACAGACACCCTGTGAGGTAGGTGGGGCTGAGAGAGCTCTTTCCCAAGCTGTCCTTGAGGGAACAGCTGGTACAGAGCTATGGCTTGCCCAAGGTCATCCAGCCAGGTGCAAGTGGAGGACTGGGGAATCAAACCCGGTTCTCCCAGATTAGAGTCCGCGCACTTAGCCACTACACCAAACTGGCTCTCTGAAAGGAGTTTGTAAGCCACTCTGAGACTCCAAGTGAGTAAAGGGCAGGATATAAATCCAATCTCTTCTTCTTCCACTACTAAGTTCAGAATTTCAGTGTAGAAAATTTCATTGTTCTAAAGATTTTCAGTGAAATTTTGTACATGCTTTTGAAATGATCTATTAGGAAATATATTTCAGACTGTAACACACTCTTTAAAAATGCACAGGCTCTCCGATTTTTAAAATGCCCTCTCAGGAGAGAAACAGGGTAATGATCCATTTTAACAGAATCCTGGTAGCACTTTGATTAGAGAAAAGCAAACGATGGTTTTAGGCCTTTGACCGCGCCTCTCCCTTTACTTTACACGATGGACAATCTATCCCATGTAGGGTTGCCAAGTCCATTTTGCTTACCAGCGGGGGGAAGTCCTCTGCCGGCCGGGAGCTTCACTGGCGTGCACGCTTTGCACACACACCAGCTGACGTCACCGGAAGTGACGTCAGCACGTTGGGGGCGTTGCCAGGGCGACGCTCTGGAAATCGCCCCAAAGCTCTATGGTATCATAGAGTTTTGGGGCGATTGCCAGAGCGTCGCCCTGGCAACACCTCCAACGTGATGGCGTCACTTCCGGGTGACGCCATTGCGTGAGGGAAGTCGTCCAGGCTGGACGACTTCGGGAGTGGGGTTTCCCCCGCCAGCTGAATGCTGGCCAGCGGATCGGGAACCCCTGTAGCGGGGGATCCCCCGCCCCCCGGGCTGACTTGGCAGCCCTAATCTCATGGGGAAATCACTTTAAAGTGAACCTCTTCTGCAGGAGACACATCTGTCCCGATGTCCTCGTGTGACTCATACGGAGAAAAACAAAACTTGGTATGCGTGAGTTTATTTGAGGAGGATTTGGGCCATAATGGAAAGGGCATCACAGGCAAGCTCAGAGTCATTGCTTCATCCTGCCATAACCAGCTTCCCTTGCCAAAGAACGAACTGTGGGAGAAGTCTATGGTGAAAATATTTCCCAGAAAACGTGTTTCCTCTCTCCCTTGCTCCGCTTTCTTCTCTCTGTAGTTGTGCTGATGAACTAATAGCATTTGTGTGGGGGGCCTATTTAGGTAATGGCCCACCATAGGGTTGCCAGCCTCCAGGTGGGGCCTGGGGATCTCCCGCTTTTACAAATGATCTCCAGCCGACAGAGATCATCTCCTCTGGAGAAAATGGCTGCTTTGAAAGGTGGACTCGATGGCATTGTACCATGCTGAGACCCCTCCCCTCCCCAAACCCCACCTTCTCCTAGCTCCACCCCCAAAGTCCCCAAGTATTTTCCAACCCGGACTTGGCAACCCTAGCTCACCACTTGGCTGTCTGAGTAGTCCGAGGGAAGTGAAAGGCCTGCATGTTAACCCTAGCCTGTAAGATGCTTACGTATTTTACAGCCTCTGCCCAGCCGAGTGTGTATGTAGATGGTTTGTCTTGTTTGTTTGTCTGCAAGCTCAGGATCAGGCTGTCAGGGGGAAGATGGGAAAGGAAAGGGGGCTGATCTGAGGGGACTGTCGGGCTCCCACACTTCAAAACTGCATTACATGAACAGGTAGCAAAAGAGCCGCCTGCCAAAATGGGCTGGTGTAACTCTGCATATAAGTTTAAAAATCCCTTATCTCCCCCCCCTCTCTCTCTCCCGCTTGCTGCTTCATTCCAGACACCAGCAAAAGCAAGAGGGAGACAGCCGATTGCTCACCTCTGTGTCTCCTTTGCAAAGTTTACAAAGTACAATATTGGGAGGGAGGAAGAAGACAGGGGGAGGGTGCTCTAGTCGCAAGAAAAGTTTCTTGCTCGTGTGAATACGAGAGGGGAGACACCGAGGCGCTGCTGACTTCTCCATCCATGCACCTAGCCCAAAGGGAACCGACCCACTTGGCTTGCACGCCAAGGTGGCAATGCATCTCTTCTCCTCGGTGCCGGTTCTTCTAGGGCTCGCCCAGCTGCAAGCATGCTTCTGCTGGAGCTGCCTGTTGTAGCTGCTGGCTGGCAGGCAAAGGATTCGGTGGGGGAGAACAATGGGCAGGTGTACAGCCTTCCCAGCCTCGGCTCCCAGTAACCGCCGTGGCGCAGGCACAGCCAGGGGCCTGCGCGAGGAAAACATGCGTTACTCTTCAGTCAGGGGCAATGGCACCATTCCACCCAGAGCGCTAGCAGTGCCAACTGGTGAAGACGCCACCACCACCACCAATATGACCAGGAGGCCGGAGGCATGGCACTGGTTTCAGGTGGGCTACCCGCAGAATAATGGCGGCGACAGGGGTCACAGGAGAGCCGACCCTGCGAGATGGGCTTGGAAGGGTGGCCAGGAGGCAGCCTTCTCCCTGCTCCCCTTGGTGGCAGGCGGGATGGCCAGCTCTCCTCATGCCCTGCTGCTCCTGCTGTCGCCACCGCTGTGCCTCTGCTGTCTGGGCTGGAGCCTGCTGGTGCCCGGGCAGGCACAACGGGAGCACTTGGCTGGCCCAGGAGAAGCTGCAGTGGAAGAGGAGGCAGGAGCCGGGCGGCAGTGGCGGGGAGGGGAGGGGCAGGGCAGGCTCGAAAGCCAGCTGAAACACCATTCCGGGGCGTTCCAGCCCCAAAATAGCCCTGGTTATAGGCCGAGTTCAGACTGGCAGTTTGGCCCAATATAGGCACCTTTTACAAGTGGATTAAGTGGGCCTGTTCACACAACCGCAGCTGTCTGGCGTTCCCCTGCTGTACTCACCTTGTCCTTTAATGATTCGCTCCCGCTTTTAAAAAGTACCAGGTGAAAGCCAGGGCAAGCTGTGGAGGGCGAGTTGATCCCGCTCCCCAAAAGTTTGGACATGTCCAAAGCCGCAATAAAGCAGTGGGGGTAATGTGAGTCCGCTGATCCAGCAGGAATGCGCATAACCGCCCACGAGTACTGTGCGTTTGAGCGCACAACCACCCATGGGGACGCTTTCAGCTCATGGAGTTAAAACCCCAATTGCTGCGCCTATGCACAGGTCAGCAGAACGGACCAAAGCCGCGCGCAACTGTGGTGCCGCCAGGGGCAGCCCCACAGTGCGACCACTCCATTCTGCCTTCTTTCCGGTATGCTGCCGCATCAGTCGCTGCAGTGCGACCAGGAATTCCCGGCACAACTTGGCCCTGGTCTTTTTGCCCCGCCTCCCTTGCGCTTTATACTGCCAGTCTGTCCTCAGCCATAGAGAATCATGGAATCCGGATCTTTCTTTGAAAAAGCTGTGATGTGAAACAAGACAACTAATTAGCTAGCATGCTTGTTGGAAGGAATTTATGTATTTATTTATTTCCATTTCTATCCCGACTTGCAGGGCAAGCTGGCTCAAGGCAGCTTACAACATTAAAATGCAATAAAAACAATAAATATAGTATTAAAAACAGAATAAAATACAGCTAAAACAATGCAAATGATGGTGACGTTCAGAATAGAATCCGATGGTAAGGCAGCATCCAGTAGAGTCTCATAGGCCAGAAGATGTTCCTATGGCGCATTGGTCAGTGGCAGCTCCTAATTGAGGGCCTGGCAGAAGAGCTCCGTTTTACAGGCCCTGCAGAACAGCAGGGAGCTCATTCCACCAGTGCAGAGCCACCACTGAAAAGGTCCTGGCTCTAGTGATGGCCAACCTGGCTTCCTTCGGGCCAGGGAGCCAGGCGATGTTGAGACCCTGACCTCAGTTGCTGGGGCACATACAGAGGCCGAGGACAGACTGGCAATCTGAAGCGGAGGCAAAGCGGAGGGAACTGGAGCGGGGGAAAAAACCCACGGAGCTGGCCGTTCACACTGGCCAGAGCAATGCGGATCAGCGGCGATACGGAGCGTTCAGACTGCCACGGAGCGTTCAGACTGCCGCATAGCCAGCGCGCACACCTCGCGCGCGCCACTGCACTTTTTTTTGTTTTCCTTTGATGTTTTTCGCATGTGCGCACATGCGCAAAACTTTTTGCCGGTGCGTTCACACTTCCTCCGGATGCCTCCCGCTTCTTCCAGTTCACACTGTTTGGAAGCGGGAGGCATGCGGAGGAAGGCCCCTGAACACCGGGAAAAACCGGTGTCCGGGTAAAGCGGAAGGAAAGCGACTGGGAGACGGGTAAGTACGCAACGGAGCCGACGGACAGATGCGCATGTCTGAACGTGCTCCTTTCCTCCGTTTGCGAAGCATGCCTGCCCCGCTTTAGATTGCCAGTCTGTCCTCAGCCAGAGAAAGGCGGTCCCTGAGGTAGGCAGGCCCCACACCAGGAAATGCTTCACGAATTCCTGATTCTACTTTGAAATCACCTACTGTGGATCTTGCGTCTGGACAAGCGTTGCCTATTACGTCCACTGGACTTCGGTGTATATCGATAATGGTGTTTATACCTGAAACGGACATATGAAATTGATGTCTTTGTGATCGTATTCGCATATAACCACTATACAGTGGGACTGTACGTTCTTGATTCAACAGAGGTTATTTTCTATACTATTATACAAAGTTGTGTTGGGGGGTTTGGGGTTGGGAAATACCTGGAGATTTAAGGCGGTGGAGCCTCGGGAAGCACAATGCCATAGAGTCCAGCTTCCAAAGCGACTATTTTCTCCAGGTGAATTGATCTCCACCACCTGGAAATTGGTTGCAGAATTGGGAAATCTCCCGCCCTCACCTGGAGGCTGGCCACCCAATTGAAAATACCCTTGTGTTTAAAAAAGCTTCCAGGTTTCCTCTACCCTTTCCTCATGTTCCTCGCTAGCACACATCCTGGTTTTTCCCCCCAAATAACTGGGTGCGGCACTAACTCCCCCCCTTTAAAAAAAAAATGTTTTCCTTTAAAAGCGAGGCAGTGCGCTTCGGGCCCTTGTTGACTGAACACTTCTCCGGCTTCCTCGGCCTGCCTGGTTCAACAAGATACATTCCCCTGTTGACACAAAGTTAGTTTGGTTTCTGGCTCGAGCAAAGTTTGCCTATTTATCTTCCTTTCAAATCGAGGGATTAATATCTGTGTGACGGTTGGCATGGATTCCCCTCGCCATGGCAACACTCCGGGGAACATAAACTATGAGTCACGATTCCTCCCCAGAAGACATTTTTTCCTTTTCTAATTATGATCAGCCGAGAAATCTCCAAATACACTCCCCCCGTTGCATACTTTTGACTTCGCCGACTTCTGAGTCTGCCTCTAATCGGAATGTACCGGGGGGGAGGGTGTCTCTCTCTTTGATACAGCCATGTCGGGTTAAATGGTCTTAAATTCCACATTTGCCCCTGGTCTCCAGGGCTAGGAGCTGCAGGCTGGGATGGATCCCAGGTTTGTGCTACCTAAGAAGGATCCCCTAAGGGATCATTCATATCAGCTTGGCAGGAAACCTCATTAGGCAGACACAGCTGTAGGAGACTCCCTTCAGAAACGATCTGAATGAGTCCCATGACACCCTCATTAGAAATTGCATTTATTCTGACGTGTAGCCAGTCCAATTCCTCCTGCGGGTGTCAAGAACCGAGCCGTTGCTCTCGGGTGCGGAAAGTTTCCAGGCGTCTGCCGTTCATTACACTCCGATATTGCTAATACCAGATGTAAACGGTGGACAGGACGGCCATCCATATCGAATTGTGCCAATGGCGATAGAGCTGCCAACACTGATTGGCTGAGCCACTGGGAAGGTGGAATGTTTGCGGCCAATTGCTGTCAGGATAATTCCGTGCTGGCAGTCCAATTTCTGTGGGGGAAGGGGAAGCGTCTGTCAGGCTGGGATTCATGCTTGCACACAGGACCTAGGGAGGGAAATAGTTTTCAGGGGGCAGGCTAAGGACTGGAGAAGAAATCCCAGAAGGTAGGGATCCTAGCGGGCAGTGAGCTTGGGGGGAAAGGTAGATGAAGGAAGGAGCAGAATCATTTGAATCACATGTGGCTCTTTCACACATATTGTGTGGCTTCCAGCCGGTGTTCACCTCCCTGGGTAGGCTTGAGGTGTGTTGGAGGGGAGGGAAGCAGAGAAAGAAAGCAACTTTAAAGGCGTTCTCAAAGCCCGCCCACCCCCAGCCCACAAATATCATTGGATAAATAAACATCACTATCAATATCTGTTTTTACCCCTTTTGTTTTTATATTTGGCAGTCTCGTTTAATGTTAATAAAAGGCAAGCCTGCATATTTTTCAATAAGAACGTGTGTGTAATATTTGTTCACGTCTTGCGGCTCTCAAACGTCTGACGTTTATTCTGTGTGGCTCTTACGTTGAGCAAGTTTGGCCACCCCTGGTATATACAGTCCAAAAAGTACAGTATGGTTAGTGAAAACAAGGGTTGCCAGCCTCCAGGTGGGGCCGGGAGATCTCCCACTATTACTACTGATCCCCAGACGACAGAGATCAGCCCCCCCTGGAGGAAATGGCAGCCCTCCCCAAACCCCGCCCTCCTGTGGCTCCACCCCCAAAACCTCCAGGTATTTCCCAGCCCAGAGCTGACAACCTTAGTGAAAACGGTCCCTGTATACCGTGCATAATACAGGGAAGTAGGACCATTCAAATATAAAAATATCAATACATGATATAGCAAGCTATTGACGATCAAAAAGGTCTGGCAATTGACGGTCTGCCGGCTACGGAAGACACCGTTTCGATAACTACTTCCGAATTGTTTCTGTTACAGGCCTGTTGCAGAATTGCCTCGGGCGGCTGTTGTTAAGTTGTTATTCATCCGCTGATCATCGAAGGTCGAGAAGTGCATTTAAATCACATATCTGTGGTCCAGTTTCTCATGTAGACTTCTGAAAATCTTGAGTGTACAGATCTCATACCAAAGAGGCCAAGGTCTTTCTCCTAATAAGAAAACAGGCTGCGGAAAGTTCACCTGTCATAAGCCAAGGAGGGTGTGTTTGCTACAGCCAGTAGAGAAAAAAGGAAATGTGAAGGCTACCCCTTGCAGTGGGAGGCTTGGCAGGCCATAGGGTTGCCAGCCTCCAGGTGGGGCCTGGAGCTCTCCTGCTTTTACAACTGATCTCCAGTTGACAGAGCTCAGCTCCCCTGGAGAAAATGACTGCTTTGAAGGGTGGACTTTATGGCATTGTACCCTGCTGAGGCCTCTCCCCTCCCCAAAACCCAGCCTCTCCTGGATCCACCCCCAAAGTCTCCAGGTGTTTTCCAACCCGGACCTGGCAACCCTAGCAGGCCAAGGCAGGCAGGGCATCGAGTGATGCTGCAACATCGTTTCCAGCTAAAAAAAACAGAAGCAATGTTGCCATGTTTTGCGACGCTCTAGGAATCCCCCCGATCTCTATGGTTCCCACCGTATCTCTATGGTTTCAAGGGCTGAACAATGTTCTGAGCCACTTTGAACCCCAACAGGGTGTGAGAGGAGCAGGACATAAATAAAGGAAGGTCAAATGCAACCCAGG